>OY720253.1:10247244-11706769 GCA_963082625.1 Pasiphila rectangulata
CTCCACAAAACCGGTGACGTACGAACATAGACAGACAGACAGACAGGCAAAGCGAAACTATAAGGGTTTACTGTTTTACTACGAAACCCATAAAAGTATAAAAAACATAAGACGTCACTTGTTTCGAGTGAATTAATGTGAAACAATTGCCAAGAGCAAGCGTACACGAGTTTTCATAGTAATTCTGTAGCGATTAAAAGAGAGCAATCGCTGGAGGTCCACCTTTATCCACCTCCGTACCACGTGGGAACATACAAGGGAGATTATACGCATGCGTGATTGAACGGTCTTGTCGCAACGGTAGATTAATTAATAGCGTTTAAGCAGAAGCTAGAAAATGCACAATTAGAACTGAGAGGGATGCTGATGAGAAATTGTGATGAGAACTCAGCTGGAGGCGAAATTTGCGTATGGAGATTATGATGAAATTGCAAGGAAAAGGGGGTATTTTAAGTGATTTCTCAGATTTTACTCAAAGTAGTAGGTTTGTTGATTACAGGAAATGTTGATAAGTATGTGATTCTAGTGTGTGATTCTAGCCGTGAGGTGCCGGCAGTAGAATGTTGTCCCTCCTTACTTGCCCGTGGATGTGGTAATAATCTGCTAAGGTATTAGAGATATGACGTTTCCTAATTTAGAGCTGTCTGCGTAAAATTGGGCATATTTGTTCCGTTTTAATTTGAAAACGACATTAGCCAAAATGCTAATATATATTTCACTTTTGTCTGTTTCACGCAAATTTAGTTAGAATAGACCAATGTTATTGATTGTAGAGAACAGTTTTTCGCTTCTTCGTTGGTAAATTCACAATTTTAGGTTAATAGCTAAGTTCTACGTTTAACTGTCATCCATATAACGTGACTTTTGTGAAGTGTGTGACAGTAAAATGTTTTAGAAATGTATTTTTGCAATGACCTGGGTTTTAGCAACCACAGCAAACTCAAATAATAAAAATATTAATTATCTTTTTTCATTAATCAGCTCTATCTATATATTTGATTTATTTAATATACAATAAATATAAATAGGAGAATCATTAAAAAAATATAGCCCATATGGATAACATTTTCTCCCTCTAACTAGATCTACTAGCAATTAAATGACGCAGCATAATAAAATACATACCTATAAAATGATAATCAACCAACCATAAACCCAAAAAACACAGAGCAATAATCAAAAATGGTTTATTGAACTCGAACGGATCAATTAAAGAACGAGTCGTATGAATAACTCATGTTAGTTATAATTTATACAATACATGCAGTCACGCCATCGTTTCGCATATTGCGTCAACCAATCAGAAACAACAATCCCACCTCCTAACGAAATTCGGCCAATGACGGGCGTTCATTTGAAAAACAATAGACCATAAAAAATCCGTCACGCGTTCTGCGCACGAGTCTAGCGTCTGTAATTCGTGTTAATTTGATGGCATTTGCCTTTGTGATGTAGAGGCAAGAGGTGGCTATTCGAGGATTTTTGTCGGTGTAATATTGGCTATGTAGTTTACTTGCGTGACTTGAACGCATAAGTGACACACCTACTCTTTGCTAAAAAAGGTGTTTTTATATTTATGCGCGCTTTAATATGCGCGTTTCTGGTAGTTTCTGGAGTTTACAGAATCAACAGCACTTAAAGCTACTAGATTTAGTTCTAACTATCTGTTATAGTTGGAGTCGGAAAGATCACTTCTCGGACATGGTCGAATAATTTATACATCCATGTTATCCAGCTTAGCCGACTTTTGGTCAATGGGAAAAACAGGTCGATACGTCTGAAGCTGAATACGAAGGTTTTTCTCACGATATTTTACTTAACCGTTAAAGCATGTGTTAAATGTGCGCATTTACTTTTCAAGAAAGAAATTCTCTTTTTTTTCCGGCCGGTATCGTACCTACAACCTTCGGATCGGAAGCCGGGGGTACATACCACTCGGCCAACACGACTTTTCTTGGTTTATGTTGATCTACAAAATCTCATTCAAATAATCGCACAAAATTAAAGTCCTTTCTAAAATCCAATAAAAGAGATCTATTTCTTCCCACAGCTAGCTAATCCCTTATTCACGAAGTACAATGAAGTTAATTATTCAGGTCCCACAGTAAGGGTATTGCAACACGTTCCAGAATGGAAGGGAACAAGGGTTCCAACACCTAAGTGTTCCTAATTAGGATTGGGACAACACCAGACGCTGGCGAATTGCACTTCAGTTAGGGTTGCCACATAAATGGCCAAGATCAATTGTCCCTTTGATTTCAGTGTTTCTCTTCTTATTATGTTCAGTTTTAAGGTGTGCAACAAAGTATTTTCGATCAATCTATCTGAGGTCAAATAAAAAGTAGTTATCGTATAATTACACTACCTTTTACCCGTGGACCATTCTACGTATGAAATATTATTTGTCTATTTGTTCATGCATTTTTGATTGTTGGTTTATACCGGTACAATTTGTTACAAATTTCTGAATCAATTGACAAACTTTTAGGCTTGCCAATGAATATTATAGGTATAGGTTGGTATTTAGGACTTACAGTAAGAAGGTTACGGAATGGAGGAGGACATCGATTCCAACACCTAAGTGTTCCTAATTAGGATCAGGACAACACCACCCACTAGAGAATTGCACTTCGGTTAGGGTTGCCACATTTGTTGTTAATTTTGTTTAACTTATCATGATTATCATCATCATTTCAGCCGTAAAACGTCCACTACTGAACTAAGGCCTCCCTCATGGATCTCCATGAGGGGTAGTTGCCATACTCACCACGCTTGGCAGGCGGGTTGGTGAGCGCAGGATGGGATGTTGATATACGGAAAGACGCTGCTGCCCATCTTCCGGAGGTGTCCCTTAGCAGGCTCATACTGCATCCACGGCATCCACGGGCAAGAGAGGAGGGGCAATATTTTACTGCCGGCTTCAACGGCTGCAGTATTAACAAGTATATAATCGGCTCGTATATTGCTATGTATTCAGGCATTTTTGTTTGTATTAAAATTATTTTTCAACAAAAAAACCTACTTTTATAATAAATACTAAAATGTTGCTGAAAATAAGTACCCACCTACACCGCTATATGTTTGCTTATTACATTTAACCTTCGATTTATTCTGAATGCTGAAGTAGCCTCATAACTGCGTTTTAAAAAAAATTCTAATTAAAAGCTTATCTATTCGAACACAAAATGAATTTTCCCAGTCAGTTCATAAACGACGGACGGAGTTCTGAGGTAACAAATAATAAAAGAAAAAATAAAAAAACTTAAGAACCTCTTCCTTATTTTGAAGTCGGTTAAAAACTACTTATTTATTTACTATGTTAAGAAGGTATGAATAAATAATTAGGCTATCGCAACCTTTTCCTGGAACAACCTTCCTTTCGCAGCTTTACACATAGTTTTCGCCGGAAATCGTTATGCACTGCCCATACATAATTACCAGGCACATAAGCATAGGTACACCTTCTAAGAGGCCGTCTCCACGAGAGAGAGAATCGCGACGAGTCTGCGCTTTTATCGTCGGGTAATCTCCACGAACGAGCGATTATTCCGCCAGTGTATAGTCGCGACTCGTAACGGAATCACAGCGTGTCCGCAACGACTCGTAACGGAATCGCCGCATGTCCGCAACAACTCGTAGCTCGTCCTTGTTTAGCGAGATGCAACGCTGAAAAGACGCGGACAGGACGCGTACGTTTGATAGTGCACACGTCGCATGCTCGCTGCGAGAACGCCACTTTCCGCGGCGAGCGCGCGGCGTACGCGCCGCTAGTAGCGACAGGCTCGCCGCGACGTAATGACGTTTCGCGCGCACTCAACCACTAGTCGCATCGTCGCGATATCATCGTTATGTGTAGACACATGCTAAGCGAGTGTATAGAAATACGTGGCACGACGATAACATCGCCGCGATTCCCTCGCTCGTGGAGACGGCCCCTGAGTACATTAGCATGTAGAGTAGCAAGCAACAATGTTACATAATGACCATAATGTAATGACCGCAAAGAACCGTAATGTTCTTATCCATGCTATAACTAGGATAAAACTAGGCATCGCCATCAAGATTATTACTATAATTTTTAAGTATATACTAAAAAACCTTTTAATCTTTGCAGACTTTCTAAACAGCGTTGAGGAATCAAATTACCGTGGAGTGCCGACAGTAGAAATTTTAGTAAACAGTACTTACCCCACTTGCCTGTGTTTGCAGTAAGAATTCGCCAAGGGATACCTGGCGAAAAAAAATTGTGTCCAATAGATTTTTCTTATCTACATGACAGACTTAAATTTAGTCGTCTAGCCAAACCTTATTGGTGTCGATTCTGTTTTACACTTCCTAAAATTAATTATAATTAGAGATATGACGTTTCTGAATGAAGAGCTGTCAGCGTAAGATCGGGTCTATTTGTACTGTTTTAATTTTAGAACGGCACTAATCGAATAGCATTATATTATTTTAGTCCGTTTTACGTCAATTTAATTTAGCTTTAGCAAGTCAGTGAACAACAGAACCGCCACCAATAACTACATAATCCCGATAGATATTAATACTGTAACATACTAAAGATATCTAAATGCAGGATCGCTGTATGGCTAATTAACAGTTATAAGTACTTATCTGCGTGGGAGTGGAAAGTTGCGAGGAAAGATCATCGTTGCTTTACTATAAGTACTTTATGTACTTTATTTCCTACACTGTAATCTTAACTTTCAATTCGTAGGGCACGGGTTAAGTACAGCCTCTTTCTGCTAAGTAGCATTCTAGCCGGTTCAAAGGGTGAAAATAATAGGAGCTAACAGTTTATTTTACAAATCCCATATAATTTTATTTCTACAATGTTTATGTATCTATTATATATTTATATTGACTCACTAATGTGTTTAGTCTGTAGAGAAATGTAATGATTTTAAATTAGTGTAATTGGTTCATGTATCGTTTAAGGTAAGCTAAATAAATAAATCTAAATTTGTAATCCCCGATGCAAAAACAGGAGCGTCTCTCTATGTATTTAAAAAAATTAGGTGTGAAGTGCTGTACCGATACTAACGGGACTTTCATAGGTATATAGCTGAGGTTCTAAGGAGTAACTAAAACTACAAATATTTCAAAAAAATAATATAAATAACCGCCGAAACAAATAAAAAACATGGCCATAGCCGCAGGCATTAGCTAGAAAATAACAATATATCTAACACTAGCTTCTGCCCGCCGCTTCACATGCGTTGTACCCGAATAAAAAGTAGCTTATGTTTTAATCCTGGTCAACATCAATACGTGTGCAAAGTTTCAGCACAATCCGTAGCCTAGTTTTTGCGTGAAGAGGTAACAAACCTCCGTCCAAACAAACTTTCGGCTTTATTATATTAGTGGGATTTCACAGCCCTAGTCCCAAACTAAAATAATCTTGTACTGTTTAAACCAGAAGACTTGTGGAATTTGTCCTGCGGTGGCGAATAAATTATTTCATCATCATCATTCCATCTGTAGGACCTCCACTATTGGACACAGGCCTCCCTCATAGATCTCCAAGTACAGATCATGAGGGGTTGTTGCCATACTCAACACGCTTGGCAGGTGGGTTGGCGAGCGCAGTACAGGATATTGATACACGAAAAGACGCTGCTACCCATCTTCTAGAGGTATCTCATAGCAGACTCTGACTGCATCCTCAGGCAAGATAGGAGAGGCAACATTCTACTGCACGACCCTAAAATAAATTTATTATTTGTTCCAAAATAAAATATCTGAGGAAGTGAAGTAAAGTAAAGTATATTTTTATTGCGTAAAATACATGTAAGCTGATTACAAATGTATTTAAAGGTTGAGTCAATAGAAGCAATGTATTTTTACCGTATCGGCGTGCAATGCCTTTTTACAAAATCAAATTTTATCTAGAACCTGACCATAAAGAAAATAAGTAAACCTAATTATGTTATGTCAAATGAAGCTATCATAGCAGTAAAAGTTACCATCATTATCATATCAGCCGTAGGACGTCCACTGCTGGACAAAGGCCTCCCTCATTGATCTCCAGGAACTGCGGTTGGTAGCGGCCTGCATCCAACGCCGTGTGTTCCTGCGGTTCATACTGCGGTGGTAAAAGTTATAAAAAAATTAAATTAAATATGTATCCAGTGCAATCCAGTTTTAATTATCATTTATATATTATTTTTAAATTTTTGTAGTTCATAAGCTTATCAATTTAATAGTAACATTTAGTTTCTATGATGGTCTTTAGCTTTTTCTGAGACTTAGAGTTGTAAGGTCTCATGGATCCCTGGAACATAAGAAAGTGTATTTCTATTCTAGCTCAAAACTATTTTTCCAAGTCAGTTTATAAACGAGGATTTCTGAGGTAACAATCATTAAAAAAGAATAGAGACGATTTGGGAATATCTTTTTATTTTGAAGTCGCTTAACAGGTAGTTACAATAATTCTTTAATTTACAAAATAAAAAAAACGACTTTAAATTATTAAATCATTAACATTTTGCTGAAAACATCCTAACCGCTATATATACAATATTAGAATATATCCCTCCATTTATCGTAGACTCCATCATTAGAACTGGGTGTAAAAACAAGCATGATACTATGCCTAGAAGGGTTCCATTGTCTACTAATACAATTACTCATTTTTACATTTATTAGTTGCGTTACAAACAAACAAAGAAAAACAAACACTCAAATTGAACCTCCTTTTCTTGAAGTCGGTTCAAAATACATTCTTTAAGTGTCATCCCTATCCAGTAGAGGCGTTGCGTGTAATTAGAGATTGTATACATTAGCGAATACAAATAAAGCACAATGCAGGCGACGTCCGGCGCTAACATTAGTCGCGACGGCCAGTTGCCATGAGAAAACTTGGATTCGTTTCCAAGAGGCTGTAAAGGAGTTTTTCTATCTACAAAGGCCTCTTATTATACAGAGTGTATTATAATATGAGTACTAACCCGAAATCGGGTGATTCTGACGAAACCAAGAATCAACTCTGAATTTTCATTCAAGAAAAGACCAAGAAAGTTTTAGCTTAAACAGCGGATTATGATAATGCCGCGTGGTGCCGGCAGTAGAATGTTACCCCTCCTCTCATGCCTGTGGATGCAGTAAGAGCCTTAAGGGATACCTCCGAAAGATGGCCAGCAGCGTCTTCAGCATCTGTATCAATATCCGGCACTGCGCTCGCCAACCCGCTTGCCAAGCGTGCTGAGTATGGTAATTGCCCCTCATGGAGATCCATGAGGGTGGGCTGTGTTCAGTAGTTGATGTTTTACGGCTAAAATGATGATAAGGATAATGACAACAAACGATTTGGTTTAATGGGCTGAAACCCCCCTTTTTGCGTAACTACATATGTTATAATACACCTTTTATTATTATAATTTTTTAGCCCTTATCCCCCATTTTACGTGTTTTTGGCACAACTTCCTGTCTTCCTATTTGGTCTTTATCTCAAGATCATGACCACGAGAGAAACATATTGTCCATCATCCCAGAATCATGCTGCATCATACACCCAAGCTGAATATATCAAAATATAAATATAAATAAATAATGACGAGCTCTGTGGCGCAGCGGGCGAAGGTCCGCCTGCGACGCAAGGGGTTGCGGGTTCGATTCCCGCCTCGGGACAAATGTCTGTACGATCTGCAGACATTTGTTCAGGGTGTTCTGGGTGTTTTTCTATATATAATAAAAATATCTATCTATATAGTATGATGTATTAAGTATATCAGTCATCTAGTACCCATAACACAAGCTCTGCTTAGCTTGGGGCTAGATGATGCTGTGTGATTTGTTGCTGCTCATTTCTTGGAGGTTCTTTGCAGATTCTTACTGCATCGGCGGGCAAGATAGAAGGGGCAACATTCTACTGCCGGCAACCCACGAAAACAGTTTTCTACCAGTCAATTATTATTTATATAAAGTCCCCAAATTTGCCGCAACTTCGATAAAGTATGGCATTATATGATAATTTTTGTTGAAAAACGGAGTATTGAACCACCAGTTTACCTAATTGTGTCGTGCTTAGTCTATGTTAAAGTTATGTATCTCCTCCTTGTTAATTTTTATAATACCTTTACTCTTTTTATATGCGTTCTTTTATATATGTATGTGTTGTGTGCGTCAATGCATTTCTTCTTATTCATAACCTTTAACCTACAGCTTATTAGCTTATTTATAGGTACAGCGTCAGCAACTATTTTTTTTAATTTATTTATTTGATTGCATAGTACAGAGGGATTCAAACATAAAGGAATTTGATAATGCCTGAAGTAGTTTTTGGCTGCCTATGCTGCATATAATCACTTATAGCATTTTCTGAGACATTTTAAAGGACTAGATTGGTAAAGCTAGTGTGTTTATACATATGTACTCTTACCATCTTCGCAGCTTCTGTAAAGGGATTTATAAATCCAACTAATATTATAAAGCCAAAAGTTTGGTTGGATGAAGGTTTGTTACCTCTTCACGCAAAAACTGGGCTACGGATTGAGCTGAAACTTTGCACACGTATTGATGTTGACCAGGATTAACAGATAGGCTACTTTTTATTCGGGTACAACGCATGCGAAGCGGCGGGCAGAAGCTAGTCTGACTATAAAACACTTCACCGTATTTCCCAATCAGATACAAACTAAGGTTTGTCTGCTCCATACCATTAAAAGTAAAAAAAACGTCAACACGTATATTAATACACCGTTAAACTTTCCACAGTTCGGAGATCAGGTTAAACCATCAATTACAAACATTTAAAAACAAATAACATTCCAATATCGATCATAAATAATATAAAAGGCATAACAAGTGAGGTATAAGTGAGATTGCTTCGAGAGCTTCACACGCGATACGTCACATTCGTAGGCCATACCTACAAAATAAGGTGGTTCTTAGACCGTCCGATTGAAAGTCGTATGCGACATTAGCGAGTGACTAATAACTTAAACGCTTACATTTTGTTCAAGGGTTTCCAGCCACAGAACAACAGTTTGCCACCAGCCATTGTGACTATCGGCATGGATATAATAAGGCCTTAAATAGTCTTTTTAAACTTTCGCGATCACGACACATTATTAACACATATTTAACCGGGTATTTATCGCGCTATTTACCTTTATTATTGCCCGACTTTCGACAGGATTGCACCCATCGTGGTCCCGGGAAGACTGACATGTTAGAGGTAACCGCAGCAAAGCGAAGGCGTCTTTTCAGACTACCCTCACTTGGTCTTCATAAATATAGTAACATGAGATTAAGGCTGTTTCACACTGGGATAGCACACTACACTAACTGTATCAGCACACTTAGGTTGATTCATACGTCGAGTACACTGAAGCTACGTCAAGTACAGAGTCTGAAGATCTTCAGACTCTCTGCCTCATGGAATCCAGTGATAGCCAAGTGTACTCGACGTATGAATCAACCTAAGTGTGCTGATACAGTTAGTGTAGTGTGCTGTCCCAGTGTGAAACAGCCTTAATCTCAAGTTACTATATTTATGAAGACCAAGTGAGGGTAGTCTGAAAAGACGCCTTCGCTTTGCTGCGGTTACCTCTAACATGTCAGTCTTCCCGGGACCACGATGGGTGCAATCCTGTCGAAACGTCGGGCAATAATAAAGGTAAATAGCGCGATAAATACCCGGTTAAATATGTGTTAATAAGGCCTCAAATTTTATGAAATTTAATTATAGTTCGGCACTGTCAGCAGAACTCTTAGACGATATTCTATAACCGGTAAGAAGTCAACATTTTCGACCTGACAACTAGTGGACATATGGCCGAAGATAAACGAACCTGGTAACAAAGATAATCCCTGTGTGCCATCTTCCACCCCATTTTCATTCAGCATTTTGCACTCAATGTGTATTAAAACTCCTTTTCAATGCGCTATCCCCGACAGTCCCTTGCGATTCTTATTCACTGGCTCCTAACAGAATGGTATAAATATCGTATGGTATAAAACTATTCAAATGGACACATTTTTCATAAATGTATTTAAATACAGCACAGTCGGTATGTAAATCTTATGGCAGAATGTGCAGTAGCGGCGTAGAGCACGCAGGCTAATTAATATGGAGTATGTTTCGATTTATTGGCGTTTGACTTGGAGTTACGTGTTGTTGGAATGTGATACATAGAGAAGATGATTCTTTCAAACTGTTTTCTTACAGTTGGATTAAGTCGCTAAGGTTCTTCACTAAATAAAATAAAATTAATGTGTTTATTTCAAGTAACAAATGGATTTATTTGAAGTAACAAATGGGTTTATTTGAAGTAATAAATGGGTTTATTTGAAGTAACAAATAGGTTTGAAGTATCAAATGGGTTTATTTGAATTAATAAATGGGTTAATTTAAAGGAAAAATGTGTTTATTTCAAGTAAAAAAATACTTGTATATTTCAGTATTCAGTTGTTTATTGCTTTCCATTGTAAACATATGTAGGTCTTTAACATAAGTGAATAGTACAGAATGGAACCCTGATGGGCACTGCAATCTAAAATGTAGGTATAAGAAGGTATCATGCAAGATAATGTCAGTTAAATATTATTGAATTAGAAAATTAGTCATTAAAATGATTATAGCCTTAACTTTACAATAAACAATTTGTCATGAAAAAAAATTATGTACTACGTCTTATTTACAAGGTATATAAATTGGAGTATTGGGGTACTGAAATTTCCTTTACAGATTGTTTTAACAAAATTGTGCACTTGTCATCAAAATATTCTTGCAAATTATAATAGCATTTTTGAACAAGGTGGCGTTTAAGTTTCTTTATAAATATGTTTTCTGATTCTAAATCTTTTATAAGTTTTGGTAGATGATTAAAAATCTTAATTGCCATGACATGTGGACTAGAACTATGCATTACAAATTTAGAATCTGGATTTTTTTTAGTGAAATCGACAGCGACATTATCGAGTGACTAATAACTTGAACGCTGACATTTTGTTCAAGGGTTTCTAGCCACAGAACAACAGTTTGCCACCGGCCATTGTGACTATCGGCATGGATTTTCGTAAACTTTCGCGATCACAATTCATTATAATATAATAACGAATTTCAACCGTGATGGATGGATTTAGGCTCCCGATATCTTGGAATCCAGTGATAAGTAGGTGTAGTGTGCGTCGTGATATAACATTGCATAGTGAAGATACTGTTAGTGTTGTGTGCCGCAATGTAAACGCGGCCTTACCGAGTTCTGAAGACAAAGTGAGGGTAGTTGCAAAACTACCATCGCTTTCTTGATGGACACTCCAATGAAATCTCCAGTCAACCCGGGACCACGATTGTTGAAACACAGTCGAAACGTCGGGAATAATCAAAGGTATTACGCGATAAATTCCCGTGTTTATGTTATTATATTATATCGGCAAGGATATAATAAGGCCTCAAATTTTATAAAATTTAGATAAAGTTCGGCACTGTCAGCAGAACTCTTAGACGATATTCTATAACCGGTAAGAAGTCAACATTTTCGACCTGACAACTAGTGGACATATGGCCAAACGATAAACGAACCTGGTAACAAAGATAATCCCTGTGTGCCATCTTCCACCCCATTTCCATTCAGCATTTTGCACTCAATGTGTATTAAAACTCCTTTTCAATGCGCTATCCCCGACAGTCCCTTGCGATTCTTATTCACTGGCTCCTAACAGAATGGTATAAATATCGTATGGTATAAAACTATTCAGATGGACACATTTTTCATAAATGTATTTAAATACAGCACAGTCGGTATGTAAATCTTATGGCAGAATGTGCAGTAGCGGCGTAGATCACGCAAGCTAATTAATATGGAGTATGTTTCGATTTATTGGCGTTTGACTTGGAGTTACGTGTTGTTGGGATGTGATACATAGAGAAGATGATTCTTTCAAACTGTTTTCTTACAGTTAGATTAAGTCGCTAAGGTTCTTTACTAAATAAAATAAAATTAATGTGTTTATTTCAAGTAACAAATGGATTTATGTGAAGTAACAAATGGGTTTATTTGAAGTAACAAATATATTTATTTAAAGTAACAAATGGGTTTATTTGAAGTAACAAATGGGTTTATTTGAAGTTACAAATTGGTTTATTTGAAGGAACAAATGTGTTTATATGAAGAAAAAAATTACTTGTATAATTTTGTTAGTGAAATTTAACTCGATTGCGGCCGCATGGACCTTATTGACGCGTCACAAATTACAAAATAAAACAACACAATTGAAAGCATAAGCACTTATTTGAATCTGTTCACTTCAAATGACACGCGAGTTAGAAAAGAAGCGAACAGAAAAACCTACCTCTATTGACACTTGACAGAACACTAGATATTTTATTCATTATTTAAGTAAAGTCTATCCCACTAAAAACATTTTCATGTTAAATGTTTCCAGGAAGGGATCATTATGGCTCGCACTGTAAGAAAGTTAACAGATCTCATGTGGAACCAAGCTTCTGCCTCTACACGCCCTAATTCTACACCCAAGTCAAAATATTATATAGCTTGGTCGTTTTGTTACTAGTATAATAGAAAAATAATGAATATAATTTGAAGTAAATACATTTTTCACTTAAAACCTCGTAAAGTTTCGTTACTACAATCACTAGTTTTGTTTAAAATAAAAGTAATAAACAGTGAATCATGTGACGATAGCGAAACGGCCAAAGTTACATATTTTGACCAAAGCTGGACATAGCCCTTCCTCAAGGATCTTCAAGATCATTAGGAGGTTGCTGCCATACTCGCCACGCTTGGCAGGCGGATTGGCGAGCGCATTACGGGATGTTGATACTCGGAAAGACGCTGTTGCTCTTACGGGGGTGTCCCTTGGCAGATTCTTACTGCATCCACGGGTAAGAGAGTAGAGGCAACATTCTACTGCCGGCACCTTACGTCATTACTCTTTGAAGGTTAGAAATATAGTGGTGCATAAAGCTTGCTGCATAACATAACCGTGTGTCCCCACAATAAACCATAACGATATCAAATTTCCCCGTTGTCCACCGCGGCCCAGGCATAGATCCGGAGATACAATCTATCGGTAGTCCTTGTACGTACACTGTAACCAAACACTTGGATGATTGCGTTTGTTTACGAACGCTGTTAAATAATTTCGATTGTATCAGCAATTAGAAGTCCAGTGTCTTGTGTAAGTTTAAAAAACTGTTATCATTACCTCCACATACCTCTTTTAATTCAATTCAATTTCTTTCGTTATATACATGTAACATTACAGATCTGAGTCTAAAGCATTGCATGGTCATACTAAATTTTAACAAATTATGGGAAACACAATATAAGGACGGGTTTATATTGTACTAGCTTGTGCCCGCCGCTTCGCATGCGTTGTACCCGGATAAAAAGAAGCCTATGTGTTAATCCTAGTCAACATCCGTTTTTGACTTGCTACAAATATCAGCAGTTAAACATTATTTCCGCGACGGTGATAGAACCTGCAACTTTTTGATTGAACATTGAGCAGCATAATGTGTTATTTATTACTTGTTAATACCTGTTTGTATGTTTTATGTTGTTTCAATAAAGCGTATTCTATTCTATTCTATTATTTTTAAACTTTAGGACTAACTGTATGACAGACGTAAGTTTGATGACGAAAGTTTGTTACCTCTTCACGCAAAAACTAGCACACGTAT
The DNA here is from genome assembly GCA_963082625.1 of Pasiphila rectangulata. Lineage (NCBI taxonomy): Eukaryota > Metazoa > Arthropoda > Insecta > Lepidoptera > Geometridae > Pasiphila > Pasiphila rectangulata. The sequence continues at coordinate 10,260,899 of OY720253.1, forward strand.
CAAGCTGAAATTTTCCAAACGTATAGATGTTGACTAGGATTACTACATAGGCTACTTTTTATCCGGCTACAACGCATGCGAAGCGGCGGGCACAAGCTAGTTTTTTTATAATTATTATTTAAGTATTTATAAGTTTTCCGACATTTCCACGCAGTAACAAGCGATCACGGATTAACTTTAATCATTATCTCAGCCGTAAGACTGTTGTCCACATCCGCTGCTGAACATAGGCATCCCTCATGGAACTCTTAGATCACGAGGGGGTCGTTGCAATAACACTGTACCTTTAAACCTCTAAAACTTTACCATCTTACACGCTGTAAGATTTTTCCCAATTAAAAAGATGCAAAGCAAAAGAAATAAAAGAAATCCTCAAGATTCGCAGTGTCATGTTCAATTGGACGTCCCGCTTCAAACGGTGTTGGTTCACAATTTATCGGTCTCCAGTGCGGTATAAGATCGGATAGCTTATTAGTATCGGCGAAAATACGGATGGAATCTGATACAAGTGTTCTTGATCATTTGTGCAGATTTCGTAAGTTATTTTACCTTTGAGTATGCGAAAGGCCTCATTTGCTGTTAGTGGATCTAGATTAAATAAGCGGTACCAAATGAATTTTAAACAAGGAAATTTAAAAGTTCTTTATATAATGTCAAGGTTATTGCTCCAATTTTGTATACTGCCATGGGGTGCCGGCAGTTCAATATAGCCCCTCCTCTCTTGCCTGTGGATGCAGTAAGGCGGTTAACAAACTACCACGCACCACGCTGCATGTTGCGTGTCGACGCACCTAAGCGCGTACGCACTTCGTTCTTGCGGGAGTGCAGATCTGCATCATGGTGCGGGTTTTTTATGCACACACGTGCGTAGTTGCGTTTTGTGGATTCACGGCGGCTCTGATTCATTTAATTCAAAGCTGTTCGCTAGATTGCGGGACTCGGTGTGCCATACCTTGCGTCTCGCCCCGCACCTACGCGCGGGGATGCATGTTTCTCCGCGCTTGAGCGCGTGATCTGCATGAACGCGCGTGGATGCATTTTCTGTGTATTGGACTGTGCGTGTTTTCTATACAAACGGAGATACTTACTAGCAACATTAGAACACGCATTTACGAAACATGCAGCGTGGTGCGTGGCAGTGTGTTAACCGCCTAAGAATCAGACAAGCGATACCTCCGGAAGATGGGCAGCAGCGTCTTTCCGTGTAACCCTGGTCTACGCTCGTCAACCCGCCTGCCAAACTTGGTGAGTATGACAACAATCCCTCATGATCGGTAGATAGATAGATAGATAGAAAATACTTTATTGCACACCTTAAAACTAAACATAATTACAAGAAACAATGAAAAAAAAGTGACAATCTGTACATAGTGATCAACGAGGAAGGCCTTTGTACTCAGTGGATGTAGCTGGAAGAGTTGTATAGAACTTTTCCGCTTCTTCAGTGCATCAGAATGTTTGCTGGATATCAAACGGAAAACGCATCCCTGATCTGCAAAAAGCGGCTAAAATAACATCTAAGCAAGTGGCGGCAAGTTTCTGTGCAGAGTAATAGTAGAAAAAAATATATATTTATTAGCCAGTAAAACAATTCACGTACAGATTTATCAGCGAACTCCACACTAGGTACATCAGGTTGGCCTTTGGCTTGTCATTTAGTCGTCATCATTACCATCTCATTTCAAAGGATATGCACAAACTCATAACAAAATACCTAAGAAGCAATACTCCATTTTCAGTCACAAAAATACTATCCCAAGATATTACAACCTGGACCCGGGCCATGCTTTGAGCTTCAATCCAAAGGCCGGTATTGAGAGATTTTCTATATCCGCCAGCTCCCCTTTATGCTACGTGCAATTTTATCCGGGTACCGTTATGAAGTTGCAATGGCGATGATAGGGTGGATAAGAAATGATCTTCAAACTATTTAAAAATACACTCACACACATATCTCAAGGAAATGAAAACCTTGGCGAAATTTTAAATTCAGTTAGGGTTCAAATCACATCAAATCAAAATATTTACATACATATTTGCAAACGACGGGTTACAAGGGTGGTAAATAATTTTCGGTTCCATGCGATGTCTTACCAGCGTATATGGTATGCAAATTTTTAAAATTGAATTTAATTAAATTAGAGGTATATATGAACAAATTTTAATTCTAGGTATTAGAAGAATTTAACGCCTCTTACACTATTTAATTAACAATAATATAAAAATAATGAATTAATTTTTATAACTTAACATCAATAATTATATGACAATTATTTAATAAAAATGGGAATAAAATTAAAAATTGATTCATAACATTTATCTATCGAATGTTAAATTATAAAATAATAGATAACTAAAATCATAAATGTTAAATTATGCGAATATTAGTGTCAAACTGAAATTCATTGATATTATAGTAACACTATTGCGTAAGTAGTTTAACCCCTGAGATCGATAACGCCATCTGTAATTCTTAAGCAAGGTGTTGTCAACTTTCTTGAAAAACAGAACCACCACGCCCTCGTTCCATGTTTTTGGCGTCGTACCTTCAAGCAAGACAGAATTAAAGATTATACACAAAAACATTTATTACACATTAATTACAATGTTGATTGTATTGTTTAATTAGGGGTGCCGGCTGCAGAATGTTATCCCTCCTCTCATACCCGTAGATGCAAGCCTGCTAAGGGATACCTCCGGAAGATGGTTAGCAGCATCTTTCCGTGTTTCAATATCCCGTATTGCGCTCGCCAACCGGCGCCTGCCAAGCGTGGTGAGTATTCAACTACCCCTCATGGAGGTCCATGAGAGTGGCCTGTGTTCAGTAGTGGACGTTTAACGGTAGAAATGATGATAACAATGTTGATTTATGTGTTTACTATCATCTAAGACGAGAACATCCACTGCTGGACATGGGCACTCCTTCACGAATTTTGAAGTCCAGATCAAGACGGGGTTATTGCTTTAATCACCACGCTTGGCAGGCAGTTTGACGCAGCAATACCGGATCTGGATACGGTGCTGTCTACCTTCTGGAGGTATCCCTTGGCGGAGGTATCTTACTACGTACACATTTATTTATTAGTAGTACATTATCTAAAGCCTAACAAAACCCAGAATAGGCCACCCTTGTCACCTAAATTTAATTTAAAATACGTGTCTCATCCACATTACCCGCAAAGTTAACGGACATCATTTTCTTGGCTCCTTTAAGAAAATGCAGCTGACTAGAGTCTCTCAATAACTTCATTTATTAAATATACTCTCCTTCATTTAAAACCTTATGAAGGCAGCTATTTTCCTACCTGACGGATACTTCCTTAAGCAATTATTGTGTTGATAAAAGTTCAACTTGAACCTTTCAAAGAAATATGAAATTTAATTATTTCTGGTATGTATTTCAAAGTATAATAGCTAAAAGGTCTCAGTTTTAGAAACAAATTAATAATATCGCGAAACATTTTAGGAAAGCCAAGTATATTTTGTCAAAAATACCAAATTCCCACATACAATCAATTACAAAGAAACAACTGTCAAACCAAAAAGTCCCCCAAGGAAAACAGGTAAAACTCAAACACCGCTCCACTCCCGAAACGAGAACAAAACATTGATTAATGATGAAATGCACTCGGAACAAACTGTCGAACTTCTTCAAATTCCTAATACAAATGCCTTCGATATAACCCCTCGAAAAATAATGGTTTCCTTTTCAAACAGAACTGCGGGCACATACGAGTTACGACCTCACCCGTTTGACTTATGGTACAAAGTTCTGGGGAAGAGAAATGTAGGGTAAAGCTAAGTTGACACAAGGTTTTCTCGGTTTTGTTGGTTTTTTTGTTGTTGTAAGAAACGGAAGTGGCGGGTGGGGACGTGTGCTTCCTCCTTTTTTGTTGAGAAATTGTTTCGGTGCCATTAAGCCGTTGACAGATCGCCTTAGAGTAATGCCTTTTGGATTGTTCGAGAAAAGAGGGCGCATTTTGTGTGACAATAGGCTAGTATGGGGTCGATTAGTGGGCTTAATGTTTCGTAAGGAGGTTTTGTTTAATAGGTCTTGACTTGTTTGTACAGAATGTTACCTAGAGATGCTTTTTGAAGGTTACTTGTACATCTATATATAAAGAGTAGGTATTACACAGATACTTAAACATGAAGGGCGGATTTTTAGTTGAAACCTGAGTAAAAAGGTGTTGTACAGCAGCGATGTAACTATTTAATAACAAAGGGGAAAACCTTTTACAAAATTTTGTTAATAAACACAGAAAGTAGAATTGAATGAACTATATATCTATAACTAGCTTCTGCCCGCAGCTTTGCACGCGTTGTACCCGGATAAATAGCCTATACAATTTATAATATTAGTGAGATGTCAGAATCTACCAAGCTTTTTACTAGTAGCAAGAAGTTATTTCTAGGAGATTTATTTTGTTTAAAAAACACATCAATTGAGGTTCAGGATTCCATTCCACTTAATACTTAAAAAGGGCTTTGAAAATCTGTCTACACTCACATAATTTTTAAACAACACAAGCTTGCATGTATCTTTGGCTCGTCTGAATAATTCACCAATAAAATCGATTCTCTCACGGGTAGAATAATAACGTCATCGGTTAATCGTTCATCAATGTGCGGCTTAACTGTTTGGTTTGTTTGGATCTCTGTTTGGTTATGTTTTACACACGCCGAGGCAGTGTGCATTGTGCTGTTTGCAACGATGTTTTTTTTAAACTTACGAATTAAATAATAAATAAATCTAGCCCCAAGCTAAGCAGAGCTTGTGTTATGGGTACTAGATGATTGATATACTTAATACATTATACTAAATAGATAGATATTTTTATTATATATAGAAAAACACCCAGAACACCCTGAACAAATATCTGCAGATCGTACAGACATTTGTCCCGAGGCGGGAATCGAACCCGCAACCCCTTGCGTCGCAGGCGGACCTTCGTCCGCTGCGCCACAGAGCTCGTCGTATTGTTTTTTTTATACGACTTAATGATGAGACAAGCCAAACGGCAACCTTATGTAAAGCGGTAACCTCTACCTTTACATTTACAATGCCGCGGTGATCACGTAACATGTGACCGCATGTGACTGCATTGTATTGCGCCCGTCACCCTGAGACAGAGTTAAAAATCAAAATAATAAAAAAATTTAAGTCCTGACTGACTGAATGACTGACTGATATATCAACGCACAGCCTAAACCACTGGACCTAAAGACTTGAAATTTGGCACACATTATACCTTGAGTATCCTAGAGGTGCACTAAGAAGGGATTTTTCGAAATTCTCACGGGATAGGGAATAAATGGGATTTATATTTTCGAATCAAAGTGGCTCCGCGTGAAAAAGGGGATTTTACGTTTTATGACTTCCACGCAGACGAAGTCGCGGGCAAAAGCTAATATCTCTTGTAATTTCATGCCCGTAATTTTACCAATAGTTGTGACCACTCATCATCATCATCTCAGACAACGCACTGCTGGCCATAGGCCTCTCTCCTGGATCTGCAAGATCAGGGGGTTGTTGTCATACTTACCACCTACGGGATATACATGATACGCGGAAAGATACTGCTGCCCATCTTCTGGAGGTAGGTACCCCTTGACAAATTCTTACTGCACTCACGGGGACGAGATGAGGGGCAACATTCTACTGCGGGCACCCAACGTCAATACTATTAAACATAATATTCGGCATTAAAGTATCATCATCATCATCATTTCAGCCGTAAATCGTCCACTACTGAACTAAGGCCTCCCTCATGGATCTCCATGAGGGGTAGTTGCCATACTCACCACGCTTGGCAGGCGGGTTGGTGAGCGCAGTATGGGATGTTGATAAACGGAAAGACGCTGCTGCCCATCTTCCGGAGGTGTCCCTTAGCAGACTCTTACTGCATCCACGGGTAGGAGAGGAGGGGTAACATTCTACTGCCGGTACCCCACGGCTAACTGCCGGCACCCCACGGCTAAAATTATTTTAGGCATTAAAGTATAGTTAACGGAATATTTTAATATACCCAAACCATGGTAAATATTGCGGACATTTTGTACGAAACTATTTTGCAAAAAAAAACTTACATCAATCTTATAAATACTACACCAATGTTCATTATCATAGTTTGAGATTCGGACAAAATTGTTAGACCCTTGTCACGTTTTTTATTTCTTAGTGTACTATTTTTCGGTTGTGTTTTTTATTAAGCTCTTCGGTCATCAATGCATTTCATTTTTTAATATTTCATATTGACACACATCTGTTTTTACTTCTTAGTATCAATCTAACATTAAGAAGTAAAAACTTTCTAAAACTTTCTATAAAAAATTCTTAATATCATTTTAAGTTATAGAAGACGAAATACCTAACTTACAAGCGATCCTAAAATACCGATGCGTTACTTTGTTCAACGGCGCATTTTTATCCTTTCCGCTTCAGCTTCTGTTCCCGCTCTCGCTTCTCCCTTCACCTCGTCCCCAAGGGGTCAGAAGCCAACATTCAAAAACGCTATTTTATCTCATTTGTTATCTAGTCACGTGACACACTCGAAGCCTCCAAAGATATATGACAGTATCGATACCAATTTATGCGTCTGTTGATATTATTGAAAAGAAATAAGGTTTTATGTTATGGGTAATGAAGTGGTCTTGGTTAATTTCTGGTTTCCATAGTACAAACTTTGCTTAGTTCGCGACTTGATGGTGTTGTGTGTATTGTCCGGCGTAATTTATTATTACTGTATAACATTTGATTTATTATATTGTTCGATAATCAAATCGAACAAAATCCATGTTATTTAACAAAAAATTTAAAAGTCGTTTTGGCCCAGAGGCAGTTAAGGGTTGCGCAACAATTTTTTTTCATGAGAATTATATTACGGGTTAAGTTTTTTTTTTATTTAACATATTTATATAATCAAAATAATTAGCATAATTATCTATACATTGCTGCCATCTAACAGGAAGGTATTTATGCCTTTGCGATAGAACTCTGGTGATCTAGATTCGACTAACTGTGTGAAAGCATTTTGTACTGCCTCCTGAGAAGAAAACTTTTTAAAAATTGTCCAAATTACGAAAAAAATGGTAGTCCGTTGGAGCAAGGTCTGGCGAATATGGAGGGTGACGGGTGTTAGTTAGCTTAGGTGATCCCAGATCCCAGGGTGTGCAATGGTGCATTATGGCGATGCACCATCGTAAGATCCGCGAGACGTAGGGGGCGCTAGTTGTGGACGCCCCCGGTACGTGCTCAGGTAAGGTGCGATAGGGGCTCCGGAGTGTTCTTTACGAGGAAACGGAGGCCCTGGAGCACCGAGGCCGGCCATCGGGGGGGTTTTAGTGAGTCGTCGCGAGACAACCTCACATAACCATGCTGTGCCCTTACGCAGCATGGTATCAGATAAGCAGATATCCCTCTCGTCACCTAAAAAAGGCGCTTGTGGAATTGTCCGTATTTCACGGTTTTACTTCCATCGCAGGTGATGAAACGAACACAAACTCCATTCATAATACCTAGAACTAGATAATAATCGACTGATTCTCCGACAAAAAATGCTCGACTCGAAATATGGTTGCCAACTACAAGCCACGCGTGATCGCCTGTAATTGGCGTCGACTGATGGATGAGACGGACCGCTTCTCATTAGAACTACCCAAGTTAACCTTCATTTACCTTAATTAACATCCTTATAACTAGTGAGATAGAGTCTAATATCGCGAATGGAGTAGAGTTGTTATGTTGGTGGAGTAGAAACAGTTGGTAATTATTGGCAGCCCTACGTGGAGGCAATGGGTTGTATCTATTGCAATGCGAACCTACTTATTTAATAGGTCTCGCAATTCAATACAACTTATAAATATTTGAATCGGACGACGATTTCTTGAGATTGCGCAATAGACTGTCTTACTTTTGAAACCATCAACGCTTTATTAGTATTCTTTAGATTATGTGTAAAATCTTTATTGCACACCACATTAAGAGTTTATAAATACGTGGAAACAACATATAAGCACAAAGGCCCTAATCGCTGTGAGCGATCTCTTTCAAGCAATTTTGGATGGACAGGAAAATGAAGGACGCTATAATGGCGTTAAATTTAGAGAGTAAATAAAAACTTGCATAAATAGTCAGAGTCACTCAAAAGACAATGGAGCGCGCCATGCTCGGAATTTCTCTGCTAGACCACATACCAAACGTTGAGATTCGACGTCGCACAAAGGTCGTGGACGTAAGTATGAGGATAGCTAGGTTAAAATGGAGATAGGCAGGGCACTTGGTAAAAAGGGACGATGGAAGATGGACTAAGGCCATAATGGAATGGTGGCCAAGAGACACGGGACGACATAGAGGCAGACCACCCGCTTGTTGGTCCAATGATATTATTAATTCTGTTGGGAGTCAGTGGACGAGAATCGCAAGGGACCGTAAACAATGGCGCATTAAAGAGGAGGCTTATTCTCAGCAGTGGGTCCAAAAGGGCTAAAATGATGATGATGATGATGAAATAAATAGTCATAGATCATCATCATCTCAGCCGTAAGACAGGCATCTGTTATAAATCGCCAGATCATTAGGGGTTGCTGTCATACTCACCACGCTTGGCAGGCGGGTTTGGCGAGTGCAGCGCAATACTGGATGTTGATATACGTAAAAGCGCTGCTGGCCTTCTTCTGGAGGTTTCCCTTGGCAGTTTATTTTTGCATCTACGGGCAGGAGAGAAGCGGGAACATTCTACTGCTAGCACACACGGCGAAATACTATACATAATAAAATACTTGATTGTTTAATAGGTACTTTATTGGTGAATAAAATCTCAAGGTCTGATTCTTCATTCTTCAATCGTTTGTTATTGGACCTTGTGGGAATAATCTCGATGACACTTTTCTCATATAAATAACTCGAAAATTTATTTATGTATTAGATAAAAGATATCTGGCGTTTGATAAACCCATAATCAACCTGGCTGGTGCTAAAACACTTATTTATTGCTGCATAGAGGCGATTATGATAATACATGATAATTTGATGTCACGAGTTCTAAATTATATTTTTATTTAAATTATAAATATGGGAAGACTTGGATAAGCCTCTGTAAGATTTACTGAGAAAATTGTAATCATTATTTTTCAAATTAAAGTGTGCCGTGGGGTGCCGGCAGTAGAATGGTACCCCACCTCTCATGCTCGTGAATGCAGTAAGAACATGCTAAGGGATACCTCCAGAAGACAGGCAACATCGTCTTTCCGTGTATCAACATTTATTTATACATTTATCAACATTAAACCTATTTTGACAGGATTATCCTAATACATTATTAACATATTATTATGTACATATAACCGTTATTAACACATATTTAAACGGGTATTTATCGCGCTATTTACTTTTTTTTTATTTTATTTTATTTTATCTTATATTACCTTTATTATTGCCCGACGTTTCGACAGGATTGCACCCATCGTGGTCCCGGGAAGACTTACACATTACACTTACACATTTACATATAACCAGGTATTTATCGCGTAAATTACCTTTATTATTTCCCGACGTTTCGCTTGGATTGCACCAAGCATGGTCCCGGAAAGACTGATGTGATGGAGGTACCGCAGCAAAGCGAAGGCGTTTGTTGAACTACCCTCACTTAATCTTCATAAAAATTATTAGGGCCGGTTCCCACTGGGACAGCACACATTAGTCTTCCCGGGACCATGCTTGGTGCAATCCAAGGGAAACGTCGGGAAATAATAAAGGTAATTTACGCGATAAATACCCGGTTATATGTATGTTAATAATGTATCCTAATACAATAGTACAGTTAGCTTACTTAAAATTAAATTACGATACTCGCTTTCGTAAATATTCTATTAAAAAAACAATTCAATTCACAAATACAAACATAAAATTCATTCAAACACATTCAAACCAACACTCATTTTCATAAAAAATGCAAAACTCCAAAGATATTAAAAAAAATAATTACAACACACAATTTCATCCCGTACTGCGCTCGCCAACTCGCCTGCCAAGGTCACCACTATAGCAAAACCCCCTCATGATCCATTGCGAGATCCATGAGGGAGGCCTACGTCCAGTAGTGGACACTACAGCTGAAATGATGACGAAATTAAAATGCCGATGTACAAACAATAGCCATAATAAATCATCATCATCATTTCAGCCATAAAACGTCCACTAATGAACAAAGGCCTCCCTCATGGATCTCCATGAGGGGTAGTTGCCATACCCACCACGCTTGGCAGGCGGGTTGGCGAGCGCAGTATGGGATGTTGATATATGGAAAGACGCTGCTGCCCATCTTTCGGAGGTATCCATTAGCAGGCTCTTACTGCATCCACGGGCATGAGAGGAGGGGCAACATTCTTCTGCCGGCGCCCCACGGCCATAATAAATAATCTTCCATAAAGCACTGTTTGCATACAATCTAGATCTAAATTTGGTAACGAGCTTTGGTAAAGTAGTTGCGGAGGTAAAATATATTTTTTATGTTATTTTAAGAACTTTTGGCTCATTAACCCTATAGCAAATCTTACTTTTGCGGCGCAGGTTCCAAAATCATCAACTCAGCCATAAGACCTCCTTTGTTGGACAAAGGCCTCCCTCATTGATCTCCATGTACTGCGGTTGGAAGCGACCTGCATTCCGTGGCCTCCATTCGAGAACTTTGCGGCCTTATCGGCCATCTGTTCTGCGAGCTACATGGCCTGCCCATTGCTACCACAACGTTCTTATCCGTTTGGCTATGACGGTGACCCAAGTCCTTTTACGTATTTCATTTCTGATTCCAAAATCATCATTACCATTTCAACCGTAAAGCATCCACTACTGAACACGGGCCTCCCTCATGAGGGGTAGTTGGCCATACTCACCACGCTTGGCAGGCGGATTGGCGAGCGCAGTACGGGATGTTGATACACGGAAAGACGCTGCTACTATCTTCCGGTGGTATCCCTTAGCAGGCTCTTATACTGCATCCACGGACATGAGAGGAGGGGTAACATTCTGCTGCTGGCACCCCACTGCATTCCAAGATACTCATTGACAAACACCAATTAATTAAGAAATGAAAATTTTCACATAAATACCAATTTACACATTGTTATTGCCAACAAATTCTAAAAACAAACTCGTAAGTTCATATAAAGAGCGTTGGAAGGAAGCATGCTACTTATACGGGTGATTAGCATCTTAAGTTGGCAATACTGTGCGCGGTCGGTTGGCAATACTGATTTTGGATGGAAACAGGTGTGTTCGGAATTCACTTTCTTGTAACTGTGGAAGTTAATTAGTCGTGATTATAAACAGTGTGTGAACGGAATACGTTCATAAATAATTCCATAAGCTTCAATCTCAGCTGTTAGGACGTTCACTGATATAGGCCTCCCTCATTTATCTTCAATGCCTGATTATGAAAGGGTTGTTGCAATACTCACTACACTCGGCAAGCGGGTTGGCGAGCGCAGTAGTTACGGATCACAGACCAACATAAACAAGAAGACTTGCAATCCCATACAAAAAATCGTGACTCGAGAAATGATTACCTTCGAAGACGTTAGATGTCGCCATATGTTTTGAAAAGCTTTAAAGTTTTCGATGAAATTCGAATATAATTGACATGATATTATTTAAATTGTTTATACGTAAAGATAGGTAATTTATTCTAGATTCTAGATCAGAAATCATCATAAACAAATACCAAGGGGTTCTTGAGATACAAGCGTTTTAGTGACCAAGGTCGCGCTCCCGCGCCCCCCTCTGACGTAACGGTTAATATGGGTAACAAATGACCTCAGTCCAGAGGTTAAAGTACACAATTAAAAAATTTACCTACTAATTTTTGTCGCAATGATAGCTACCTTTTATAATATTACGATAGTAGCTATATAGATGGCGTTAGTATGTGAAACATGTGATGAAGTGGCGTTGCTACTGATCTGTGGTACGGATACACGAAAAGACGTTCCAGCTCATCTTCCGGAGGTATCCCTTGGCAAGTTACTATTATAGAGTCTGGGTGTTTTTTTAAGTTAGTATGTATGTACCTGTCTATAAAAATATTAAATCTAGTTTCCATGGTACAAAGCTTTGCCTATATTGGGACTAGTAAGTTCTGCGTGTGCCCGGCATTAAAATAAGTGACTAATGCAAATATAATGTTAGCAGTCTTACCTTCTGGCTAATTTTATCGATAACTACGAAAGTATTTTGAAATATTGTTAGTGTTAAATAAATAAGGATTACTTGTTTATCGAAATTCATGAAACAAATTAATATATCCCGATAAGTAGTAACTTATTTTGAAAATAATACTTATAGATTGTGTTAATACTAAATGAAATGTAGAATATACGTAACTAATTAATCAATCTAACTATCAACTAATTATCAAGGGAATAGGGGGAGACAAAATAAATAATACACACACACATGATATATATAAACTAGAATATATAATTTATCTGTAATAATAATCGTCTATCAGATGTACTGACTTAATTATACAAGTCATAATATTCAGAACGGAAACAATTCAAATTCCGTACAAAGATTTAAATCAAGACAACCGATTGGTCAGCGCAAAGTGACGTTGGACAAAGTGCGCTGTAATTGGTGATTGACATGTGAGAGCTTCCTGATTGGTTACATTTCCAGGAATAACATAGACCTACTTAATATTAGAAAAGTCAGAATACACAAGATCGAGTACATTCTGATTCTAATTTTCTGGTAGCGATATTTATATTATGCACAACACGAAAAACGAGTCGTAAAATATGACCTATAAGGTCAATAAAATATCGCTAAAACAACTACATCTGCGTAGTTAAAATAAATATATGTACCAATCCTTAAATAAAAGACACAATACAATTTTTTTTTGCTTTGCTGCAGGTTAAAAGTTATAATTGCCAAGCAAAAATCATGACAGAAACAGGAAAATTATTTTATTATAAAGTAAGAATCTGCCAAGGGATGCCTTGGAAAGATGGGCAGCAGCGTCTTTCCGTGTATCAACATAACGTACTGGTCTCGCCAACGCGCCTGCCAAGCGCGATGAGTAAAGCAACAACCCTCTTAAGATATTGGAGATCCATGAGGGAGGCCTTTGTCCATCAGTTAATGTGAACGGCGATCCCATGACTAAGATGATGATGAAGTATTCTCAATTATTATTCTATGGTCTTCTATTCATTTGTCATAGTCGTCAGCTATCTGCATGCATTTTGTAAGCCCTCTAACCAAATAACAAATTGTAAAGACAAATAACATTCATACGAGTACATCGTCTGAATAGAATCACGACATGCAAATAGGGAATATGTACGATGAAAACGCGGATTTGTTATGTAAACAATGTTGCTGGGAGTCATGTCATTTGCAAAATTGCTTTGCATAATCTAGTCAACGAAGGTTCATACAAATTTATTGTGTACTGGTTTAAATAGATGGGCTTACTTGCTGTTCGTCTGTCGCTGGCTTAATCTGCTTAGCTTAGCTTAGTCAGCTTTACACGTATTGACTTGTTCTTTTCTCTGCAGTATAGCCGACTAAGCAGAGAGGATGGATTAGGTCATTATTTTGCATTATATAATGCAACGCCCCGGAGAGCATAAATATTCTAATATTATGTGCGAAAAGGAAACTTTCTGTATTTGATCCCAAAAATGCAACAGAGACCCAATTACAAAAAATACGGGTTGTTTACTCAATTAAAGCTAAATTCAATTAAACAAAACATAAATAAAAAAGGTTCACTTGAACGCTAACGTTAAAAAGGTTTTGCACTATTTAAACTTGCTCCGAATTTTCGTTCGGACTAAAAAGTTATTCAAAATATGTGTTAATTAATACACGCAAAGAAAATGTATATGTCATATTAAAGATGGCTTGCGCAGCGTTGTCAAAATGTATTTCTATATAAGACGCTGCAGCACATCCCTTCAGCTTAGTCGGCTATCAGTAATAAGAAAAAAGGTCAATATTTCTAAAGCTGACTAAGCCGCGGGCTTCCTCATTGAGTCTTCTTTCTCCCTCAAAGCACGTGTGCACGTAAACTTTTTATGAAAGAAAAATCCGCGCCCGGTATCGAACCCACGACCTTCAGATGTAAAGCATACCATTCGTCTAACACGGCTGTACTTAAGCTTACAATGATAGGATTTGGGAGCCTCCATTTAAGCAAAACATTTGGTTATGTTAGGGGACTCTGCTCTTGCCAGGCATAAACAGTAACTCAAAAAGATACAGATAAGTTTCTTGATTACAAACTAGACTAAAAACAGAATTAAAAAGGTTACCTCAAATTAAACAAATCACCATTTAGTTAGCCAATAATTTTTCATCTATATTCTTTTTGTAGCTAAAATTTAAATATACACCTGATCAACTCTACACATGTGTAGCTCTTCATTAAATTCTAAAACAGTGGAATCGTTATATTCAAGCATCGAGCTTTTTAAGGAAAAGTAATAGGTTTCCGACCCGCAATAATTAACTTGACTTAAAGTTCACTGTGATGGATAACTTAGTTCACTTTAGGCGCGAGTGTTTTAAATTTATATAGGTATTATTCAGCCTATGTGGATGCTGCGCGATCTATGCCACATCTCCTGTGACTCCGTGAAACCAGGCGTCCGTCATTCGCTCAAGGCCACGCGTTAAATGCCTACCGCTTCGCGTAACACCGGTGTTGCCAGGCAGTAGGCTGCCACACGCCCGCTTGAGCGCATGCACGTTAAATGCGTTCATTTAGATGTCGAAAGCGCGTCGTAACTATTGTGCAGTGGATGGACGCCAAAGTCAAAGATCTAATGAAAAATTGGCATTTTTTTTTGCCAAGAGACGAAAAAGGGTAAAGTAAAAGGTATTTTAAATCTTAAGTTTTTAGAATTATTTTTTCCCTTTCCTCTAAAAATAAGAATCTCACAGCAGATTCACACTAGAACACTTCTTTACAGAACACTGATTAGGTACCAATATTGCATCCGCTTTGCTCCTGTTTTCTTCATGCGTTCTTCATTATTTACGCGATTGAGAATATTTTGCAAAGTTCAAATTTAGTAACCGTGTTTTTAGACAAGCAAAAAATGTATCCATCATTTTATAAAAATCAATCATATTTGTTTAACCAATTAAAAAAACCTGTTTTTTTCACCACATTCATTTTATTATCTAACCATCGTAGAAGCAACCCTAGCCACTCATTCGATGCCGCGTCACAGACTACTTGCAAGTAGATGGGGCGGGTGAGCAAAGCTATCTCAACTCTATGAGATATATAACTATATCGTATGCATGCATAGCTTGCATACTTTTTTTTATTTTAAGAAAAAAGGACTGTCGCTGAGCGACCACATCGTCCTGACAAGGCAACAAAATCAAAATCAACACAACAGTAACAATATAAACACATACTCTTGGACTATTTTTACACTCATTGTCACTGTGAACTGCTGGTATTATTAATACAATTTTGTAGGCTATTATAGCGTAGGTATTTTCGCTTTTGTATTGGAGTGATGTATCTGTTAGTTTCTGTAATCTGTGGTGAAACTTATGTACGAAAGTTTTGAATATAATAAGTCATAAGAGGTAGAGGATCCTTGATGTAAGAACATATAAGTGTACTTATAGAAATGTAAAATACAGTAAAAAAAATCCGATTTCCATACTTTGCTTAGCTTTGCTTAGTTAAGGACTAGAAGGTGCTCTCTGTCTAGCATTATTTATTTATTTTTAACTGACTTCAAAAAAAGAAGGAGGTTTTCATATCGTCATCTTTGTTACCTCAGAACTCCGTCGTTTATGGACTGATTTCGATTTGCTGTTGAATTCGAATAGATATACTTTCACTGTCTCATTTATCGGTATGTATAGTTAATGGCTGTCTCTTTTCTTTCAAAACTCAGTTTTGATAATAGGATTCATGAGTAATCAATGGAACTCCATTAAATATTCTAGGAAAACATATTTAAGTGATTTAGACATATTTAGCTCAAGGTCAAGCAAATGCATTCGAAAAGTTTGAAATGATGAAGTGGAACTGATAAAGAAGACCACAGATGGTTATCGAAACTCTTCAATATTTTAAAATTTAGAAATTAAATGGAATTTAATTATGTAATAGTTGTCTTAAAAACCCTCAAGGTATAGTTTTATGCGCTAAATTTACGATTGGGTTCTTTTTAAGTTAATAATGTTTGCTTGCTTTAAACCCAGTTCTGATAATAGGATCCATTATAAATCGAGGGAATTACCCAAATATAGCATACATTCATGATTAAAATCGGTTTTTTAATTAAATAAGAATCACATTGTAAAATATTCTCCTCAGGAACTACATAAGGCTGAGTTCAAATGTTAAAATCAAATTAAACGGGATCATACCAGAACACAACTCGTCTATCACGATTTTCCAACCCCTTTCACTTCCCATGCTCCTTATTTCTATACGTATAGAGTCTACATTCGTAAAAACTCTTAAATAATGCATTATTAAGTAGACGTGAGTTTGTGACCCTATTCGAAAAGCATTAGAAAGGGAATTATGTGTAATTTGCTTGTTTTAATTCAGTTTTCAGTGAACAAAGTGAACTGATTAATTATTTAACGATGTACTACGAATATAGAGGGATGTTTTAGTATATTATGAAAATGATGTCTTACTCTATTTGAAGCTGATATCTCTTATTAGCTTTGTATCCATTTACTAAAGTGAAAGTAACTCTGTCGGTCTGTCTCTGTTTTCACGGCTGAATGGATATTGGAGGTATTTTTTGGAGTGATAGATAAGACCTAGAAGAATGTAGGCTACTTTATCGCGAAAAACGTAGACAAACTCGCAGACAGTAGCTAGTAATATATGGTGGGCCCTATCATATACATATACTAAAGTTGAATTGTTTAGGAAACACTAAAATAACTCGCAAGAGAATATTTTGTTTTGTTAACATGTCTTTCAATTCTTGCATATAAAAATACTGTGCTGTGGGCCGGCAGTAGAATGTTGCTTCTCTTCTCGTTCCCGTGGATGCAGTAAGAATCTGCACAGGGATAACTCCGGACGATGGGCAGCAGCGTTCATTCGTGTATCAACTTTCCATATTTCGCACGAAAACCCGACCAAGCGTGGCGATTATGGCAACATGATCTTGGAAATTTATGAAGGAGGCCTGTGTCCAGTTGTGGACAGCAATCCTGAGATGCTGATGATCTAAGCAATTTTTCTCAATAATGACAATGACATAACCTGTCACAGCCAATAAAAACGCGATCTCCCCACCCCTATATCCCCTATCACCATGCATTTGTCAAAACAGCGCGGGGTTAACCCTTCTATCAATTAATCGGCTCAATTTATGAATTATTGCGTGGAACAACCCCCGGAATTATAAATGATGGGTGCATAATCAATGGATGATGGAATGTCACAGTGCTTTTTAGTATTTTTAACCGACTTTAAATAACGGAGGAAGTTCTCAATTCGTCTGTATTTTTATCTTTGTTACCTCAGTACTCCTTTATTTATGAACCGATTTCAAAAAATATATTAATTTTCTTTTCTCTTTTTCCGACTTTCAGTTAGATCCCATTTTTCTGATGGGAATGAACTTGATTCTGATGATAGGATCCATGAGGAATTCAATAATTTTAATAATGTCTGCCAGAGTCCGCTAAGGCATTTAATTTCTACATTTAAACTTGCGGTTGGGCTTTTTAAAAGTAAAAGTAAAAAATGTTTTATTGACATAAGTAGGGTGTTACAATTATTATTGAATCCATAGGCTCCCGAACTAGTTAATAACTGTGTTTCAGGAGCCAGTGGCTTCTCCAACAATCTGTGATAATAATTATGTCTAACTTACTCAGGTAAACCTAAACAAAAAGCTTAAAAAAAAATTGCTAAAAAAAAATTTGTTCTACTTGTTGCTTGTTTTTACACCCAGTTCTAATGATAAAAGTAAGGCCTTTGCAACTATTATAGATGATTTATACAGCGTCTGTACGGGACGCTGCAGTGCCTGGGACATTGTTAGATGGATTAGGCTTGCCCAGCACCTATACCATCCTCTCAGCTTAGTAAAATATTAGTCAGGAAAGAACAGGTCAATACGTCTGAAGCTAACTAAGCCGCGGGTTTTACTCACGATGTTTCCTTCACAGTTAAAGCACGTGTTAAGTATGCACATACATTTTTCAAGTAAGAAAAGTCCATTGGTGCACGGCCGGTATCGAAAGATGATGATAGGTTCTTTAATAAATCGAGGCAAATACCAAAATGCCTATTACAGGTGTACAAATTGCAATTTGGGTATTTTCAGAAACAATTCACAGATTTTACCATACAAGTCGGTTTTTTTGTTAAAGAATTATTGTTTTCCTTGAGTCCTTCTGTTTTGCCTTGCCAACTGCAAGGCAAAACAGAAGGACTCAAGGACTCAATCACAATATTGTTTCAAGATTAAAATAATATTCGTAATATTGTTCACAGTATATGGTCTACCTCGTGATATGTAGGTCTATCTACATATACCAAACTTCGAAATTCGATACCGCTTGTGGAAATGCGTTGGTGTAAGGTCATGTGCAGGTAAACTAGCATCTAAATAGCTTTCGTTTTTGTTTTGCCAGATCAATGTAGTTTAATCCTTCAGTTATACGCCGAAATATTTTACTAATTCCGGCGTCTGATGGTTTCATCATCATCCACAGACCAACTTCACACACTGCTGGATGCCTCCCTCAGTTTGTGCCGTCCGCCATAGTTTGATGGTTTGACTGATTTTTGTTAATTTACATTCATTTACATATTTAATAATAATTTTCTATATCCGTTCATGTGACAAATGACAGAGTTCAAGAATCAAGAATCAAAAAATACTTTATTCAGTGCGGCCGCATGGACCATTGACGCGTCACAAATTACAAAATAAAACAACACAAATAAATATAATAAAGCACATAATTGAATCTTTTCACTTCAGATGACACGCGAGTTAGGAAAAGAATTGAACAGAAGAATCTAACTCGGTCGTTATAGTCATCATTGAACGGTTCAGAAGTAACGAAGACAAAAACCCAAAAGATTAACAAGTATTCAAGCAAAAACCGTCGATCAAAACCATTAAAGATTCTTCGTTTCTCTGCACAAAACAATTTCGCATTTTCTTATTAGTAGTCAATTAGAATCGCTTTAACCCTTTAACCGGAACAACCTTTCAAATATCGTAAATCAAATCGGGACTCCCTAACGGGGCATAGCGAAAAACAATAAATTACGACTGTCTAGCCTACGACCTGTGCTTTAGGGTTAATCTTCTAAGGGTGGTTGCATAAATCATGTTATGATTCAAAATAGGGTTGGCGGGTATACTTTTTGATGGATGAATATATGTTTTAATCATATCATCATCATCATCATCATCCACTGCTGGACAAAGGCTTCCCTCATGGCCAAGTACTGGTCATGAGGGATTATTGCCATACTCACCGCGCTTGGCAAACGGATTGGCGAGCGCCGTACGGGACGTTGATACACAGAAAGACCATCTTCCGGAGGTATCACTTGACAGATTCTTACTGCATCCACGGGCAAGAGAGGAGGGGCAACTTTCTATAGCCGGCACCCCACGGTGATTTTTATGATTTGTTATTTTTATTGTTACACCACAATTAGATTTTTGACTCGGATCTTTAGGCCTTAGAAGTTTATTTGGTAGAGCTTTTTTGGCTTGATGAAGGTTCAATGATTTTAACGACTTTGATAGAACCCCACCGGCGTCGCAAATTTTTTTGGTTTTTAATTTCCTTAAATGCGATTTTTCATTTTGGATTGTTTTTTAGTCACTGAATGACCTGAACATAAAATATTGCACTATTACAAATTTAATATAATGTTTATGTTTAATAGTTAAAATAGATAAAATTGAAAATTAAAATATATTGAAACTTAAAATAATTAGTGATCTAAGCTTTCCTATTATAGCTATTTTAGTTAAGGTTTAAGGTTTTTAAGGTAAGAGGTACAGATTAATTAATGCATTTTGAGAATATACAAAATTATCTATTGAAATAGTGTGCGTACATACACAGCATAAGTTTCAAACAACTTTAATAAGAATAACAAAATGAATAACATTTTGCATGCAGGGAGGCTGAAAATACAGGAACCACCACTTATATATATTATATATCTTATATATATAAGACGTTAATGTCAATTATTTAATTTTAGCAAATAAATTATTTTAATTCGAAAAAAACAATAATAGTATTGTAAAAAAACATTAAAGTATTCTTGAAAATCGTAATTTTGTCAGCCCTAGACGTATTATTATATATAATAACTCATTCAGTTGACACAGATGGCGCTTCACGTCAAAATGGCCGCAGATTACTGTCCTGTGATTTATTCGCATCAATTATTTGTTTGTAAATATTTACTGCACCCGGTTAAGCGGTTTTATTGTGTGTCTGTTTGTATACAGTACAGGTTCATCCTTCGGTAGGTCTTTATTAACTTTTTCGATGACCTGCTGTGGTCGGTGTTGCGCCCTGTGGGGCAAATATTACGCCTCTGAAAATCAGTGCTGTGTTCTCAAGACGAGTTGGTGAGCAATTTATGTCTCGTAAGATTTTTATTTTGTTTAATATCGTTTTAATTTACCTTTGTACCTGAGTCGTAAATAAACAATTCCTTATCTTATCTTAGAAAACTTATTATATATTTTAGGATATACTATGATGAACAACTATAAGGGGATCACTATCACCTTAATAAAGTTACCATTAACCTAAATGCCTTTTAATTTGTGTACTTTGAAGCTTATGGCTTTCTCAATAATATCGATGATTATAATATAATAACATAAACACGGGAATTTATCTTGCTAATTCTTGCCAATGAACGTCAATATTACCGAAGAATGATTCGTGAGGCAATCGAAATCAAAAAACACCCGAATTTCAACCGTGAAGATGGATTTAGGCTCCCGATATCTTGCCGAGCTCTGAAGACAAAGTGAGGGTAGTTGCAAAACTACCATCGCTTTCTTGATGGACACTCCAATGAAATCTCCAGTCAACCCGGGACCACGATTGTTGAAACACAGTCGAAACGTCGGGAATAATCAAAAGGTATTACTTGATAAATTCCCGTGTTTATGTTATTATATATTATAATGAATTGTGATCGCGAAAGTTTACGAAAAACTAATATCGATGATATTTTCTAGCGTATAGCACATACATTCTAGAAATAACGTGCATCGCGAAATAATGTTGGTACCGCTGTATATGAGAATACAAAAGATTAAATGATTACCTAATTATTATGGTCAAGGGGATTTGTGGAACTTTTGTCCAGATATCCCCTTTGCGTCCCCTTCGAGAGCTGGAAGGGGATTTCTGGACAAAAAGTACAATAATCCTCTTCTCAGAGGATCGTCGAAGGGGATTTTTGGAATACGCCTCTTTTTAATGGTTCGTGTCAGTGTTTTGACTCAGCTAGCCAACTTAGTTGTCAGCACTGGACATCGCTGTTGGCGTGGGTGCCGGCATTAGAATGTAGTCCCTCCTCTCTTGCCCGTGGATGCAGTTAGAATCTGCCAAGGGATACCTCTGGAAGATAGACAGCAGCGTATTTCTGAGTATCAACAAGTACTGCGCTCGCAAACTTGCCGGCCAAGCGTGGTGAGTATGGCAATAAAACCCTCTTGGTCATTACTTCGATCCGTGAAGGCCTTTGTCCAGCAGTGAGCGTCCTACGGCTGAAATGATGATGAAGATCATCGCAAAGGTGCGAGCAGAGATGGTGAGTACACTTAACTATATTACGATCTTAAGAGTCTAGGAACAGTGCGCTTTATTGTAGCTTGCACCAAATCCACGGTAATCAAGGCAAGTAAATGTCTGTGCTAAAAATACAAAAGATAATGTTCAAAACGTTATTCCCCACGGTTTTATTGCAAGATATTTGTTGGAGTTATATAATGATACTCCAGTTAAATTCTGATCACAACTGATTTATTAAACAATACTTACATAATTATATAGGAAGCTTATTGCTATACACGCATAATCGTGACTTCTTATAATATTAAGATTTATCACGTAGAAATTATACGTGATAATATGTACCTTTTACATCCTGGCGACTCAAAAAATAAGAAATATTTTATCTTCCTTGTACAAATTAGAAATAAACTATGTTCCTTGTACATCCTGGCGACTTAAAAATAAGAAATATTTTATCTAATAATAAAGCAATAAACAAATTATAACGAACTATTTATACTAGGTACAAGTTAAATGTAAAAAATTAGTTACAAAAACAAATGGAACTTAATGGAAGTTAAATGTAAAAAATTAATTACAAACTCAAATGGAACTTAACGTCCAACCTTTCATCCAGCTTATTTCTATACCACGTTTTTTTTTTTTTTGCACACTGAGATCACTCTTTGAATTTATATTAAGCATTTAAGCACTTAATTAGGGACATCCAGCCCGTTTCTATACTGCATTTTTAAATTACACACTGAGATAACACTCTGCCCTGCATCCATCTCTTGCTGTGAGGCTGGCTGGCCTCCCGGGGGCGCAGAAGTGCACGCCAGTTCTCGCTGCCGTGTCACCTGTTGGTCCGCTGCTCTCCGCGCGTACCTTCTCCGTCGTACAATGTAATAACACACACTTGCCAGTACGAGTATACATATTACTGAGTACATCAGCGTGTATTGGTGGATGTCATGTACATCGAGAGAAACGTTTGATTGGGCTTTTATGTCATCTATTTGACCTTTAATTTTTGACCACTCTTCCGTATGGTTTACTATAGTATATTCTGCTATTATGGACGAGTTAATGATTTTGTTAAGGATCGAAAACTCAGGCAATACTTGCAGATTTCCTTCTATTTGAACATTACTCAAAAAATTATTGTGACCGTATATAGAAATGTCATTACTCTTTACGATGCAACCTTGACCTAGACTCAGCAATCCGTTGTTGGTCATTGTCTCCATTTTTATGTCAGCGTCAGCACAAAAAATGCGCACAGAGCATGTGTCATCACAACACGAAAATAGCCACAGATTATTGCTCTGTAACTTAAGCCATTGTTCTGTACAGGTTACGGCCTCCGTCTTACATAATTTTTGTTTGCTGGTTATGCTTGTATTACAAATTTCCTTTGCAAGTGATAGCTCATAAATAGGTTTGTCGTAAGGACATAACATTCGATCGGTAGAAATATGCATACATGCATGAAGATCCTCTGTCGTCATTAAAATAAAAATATCCTTTTGTATATTAAATGCTATATATGGTGTAACGAAACGGACTACATGATTTTGATGTGGTAGACTGACAATATTGTCTAATTCTAAAGCATCTTTGCTTATAAGTAGAATTTTGATTTGTATAATTAAAGAGTTTTCACCAACTCTAGCGCATACTTTCATTTGTTTATAGAGATCATATAGGCTTTGTTTATCTAAAGCAAGCGTCAGTTCTCCTTGTAAATGACTGGATATGATGCTTATTTGTTTCTCGAGCTGTTCTGGTGGCAGTATATTCATATTGATATGACCGTGCGTTATATCGGTTAGAACATCTATTAAACCGTCTTGCATGCGCCTTAAGCTATTCACGATGATATTCGCTGTCATTGATAACGATAAAATATTAAGTTCACTGACTTGCTCCATTTCTATCTGACTCATATGCTCACGCATATCCTCCATCTGCCGTGTTATTGATTTAAAATTACTGTTCATGATGTCTTCATTTCTCTTCAGGATATTATATTGAGCCTCTATGATGGTAGTTTGATTCTTAAGTAGTAGGTTTAAATGGCCTTCGTTCTGAGATATTTTTTCAATGTCTTTCTCATATTGCTTCGCAAATGTATCATCAAGGACACCAAACAACGCATTAGCCAAATAACCCACGCCGTTCACCAGACCTCTCTTTTGCCGATTACCAATATGACGTGATGTAAGAATTTCATTATAATGTTTAATTTCCTTTATCTCATGCTCTAGCTGGGAAATGATACCATTGTATTGCATCGGAAGCGGTGTCGGTGCCGAAGCCATGTACTTATTCAAATGCGAAACGTAGTTATCAATATTTTTCAATCCAGTCCAGTAAGCTGACATATTATAATAAACTACAAGCTTCCACTCACCTCGAATAAGGTTCAAATCTCCTATCCTTTCAAAGTAAAAGTTTTGATTTTGCTCCAAATGTGTAATATTGTACGAGCCTAATGCTGGAGATAGCACTGCCATAAACAACATAAGAGTCATCATGAGAAGATGTGAAAAGCTAGACCTTGTACGCATTCGTCTCGGTAAATTGTGTTCCTGGACATCAATATCATCATTGTTATCTTTATCTACATGTTTATCCACTGGCAAAACGGAAAGTTTTAAGCAAGGCCTTTTAATAATACCGTTTTTTGTTTTAATAGAAGCTACTCGGACGCATCCATCCTTCCCAGGGTGAACGTCTATAATTCTCCCCATTAACCATTTCCCTGGGGGTAAATTATCATCCTTAATTATTACGACGTCATCAACCTCAAGATTCTTTGATGGTGTTCTCCACTTGGACCGGACTTGCAATTGATGCAAATAATCAGCCGACCAAGCCTTCCATATGTCCTTATTAATGGCTTGCACCATTTGCCATCTGGTGGTCAGACTGACGTTTTCGGAATCCAATGGAGGTCTTGCCAATAAAGAACCTCCGATCAAAAAATGACCGGGAGTGAGATAAATGTCTTCGGGGTTTTCCGTAAGAGCGATAAGAGGTCTAGAGTTAAGGCAAGCCTCTATTTGATAGAGCACGGTTACAAATTCCTCATAAGTCAGTTTTTGCTCCCCCACAACCCTCCTTAAATGATACTTCATCCGTCTAACTGCGGCCTCCCATAAACCGCCCGCGGAAGGATATGCTGGTGCGTTAAAATGCCACTGTATTTGCATCTTGCTCTCTCTATTAATGATATCTGGGTTGATGCTCTTTATGATTGCGTCATACTGCTTTCTGAGGACTCTGTCCGCTCCTACGAAATTCGTTTCATTATCACTATAAATATGATTTGGTGTACCACGGCGTGAGCAGAATCTAGAAAGCGCAGCTAGGAACCCAGGAGTACTAAGGTCCGAAACCAGTTCCAAATGCACCGCTTTCGTCGACATGCACACAAAGACACACACGTATCCCTTCAGAGTCTTTACCCCCCGTCCTTTGTTCGCCTTTATGTCAAGATGTCCCGTAAAGTCTATTCCAACACGCGAGAAGGCTCGTGAGGAAGGTGTTACCCTTGACTTAGGAAGGTCTGCTAAGAGCTGTGGTTTGCAGCGGTCACTGTGTCTTCTACACCTAACGCACTTGTTGAGCTCACGTTTGACAGTCCGAAGTCCACTTACTATCCAAAATTTATCTCTAATATATGCTAGAGTGAGACTAGGACCTCCATGAAGCGTGACTCGATGCGCTTGGTCTATGACTAACTCAGTAAGACGGCTGTGACTTGATAATATGATAGGATTTTTAACCGATTGCTGTAAAAGTGAATTATTAAGTCTCCCACCAACCTTTAATAATCCATCCATTTCATCTAGGAATGGATTCAAACATAAAAGTTTACTCCCGCGTTTCAGCGGCCTGTTTTCCTTTAATCGCTTTATTTCTTCCGCAAACTCAGTATCTTGCACCGTTCTGATTATTAAGTTATACGAATGAGTCATTTCGCTTAGCGTCAGATGGCTTTGTTTATTTATTTGCTTATTGCGTAACCATTTTGTAAAACGCAAGAGCCAGCCGACCTTTGTTGCCACGCGCTCTAATGACTGACAATCATTTAAAAGCCTGAATATCAGATTATGCTTTGTATCAAGTAAAGCTGCGTTTACAATTATCCTTTTCGCGTCAATAGAGGGAGGTTCATATATTACTGAATTCTGTTGTTTTGGATCAAAGTTATGAAGCCATCGAGGGCCTTCCCACCACAAGGAGTGTTCAGATAACTGGGTAACGCTCAGTCCTCTTGTCGCACAGTCGGCGGCGTTATTTTCTGAACGCACATGTCGCCATCTTGCTGCAGGAATAACTCTAAGGATAGATTCGACTCTATTGGCTACAAACTGCTTCCATCTATTAACCCCACCATGTATCCATCCTAGAACAATCATTGAATCGGTCCAGGCGTACATGACTATATCCTTTTCAGAAAAAGTATTTAAAACCTTTTCCATCAAACGACACAAAAGTACTGCACCAACCAGCTCCTTCCTTGGTAAACTAAGTAAAGTCTTAACTGGGGCCAGCTTCGTCTTTGCGGCAATCAACCTCGATGTGTATTCCCCTTTATCATTTTCTGTTACTATATAAACAACGCAAGCGTAGGCTTTCTCTGACGCATCACAAAATCCGTGTATTTGAAAACCATTATTTTTATTTCCCAAATATCTAGGTATCTTTAATTGATGTATATTCTGAAAATCTGCTTTTAAAAAAAACTTGTGGTGACGCCACGTAAGGATAAGACATTGCAGATCCTTTTGCAAATTCGGACCACGTTCCATAAAGTCATTCAGGCTTTTCCCAGAAGACGTTTTCGTGGAAGCATTAAATACAACGCGTATTTTCTTATCCTTAAAAATCCCGTGATGTCTAAGAAAATATAAATTATTACCGTGACTTTGCACACGTTTCATATGTCCAAATTCCTCATAATCTTTCATAAACTTCTTATAACTCTCTGAAAATTCCTTATTATTTGTAAATCTATTTTCAGTACTATAAAACTGCGCAAGAGCCCTATCTTTAGATAAGCCTAAGTCCCGTTCAAAATAAGGTTTCATGGGTATTGCTACCTCGTAACTACCATTACCTAGCCGTTTTGTCGTTGCTTGGTATAGATCCTCACAATATTTATCCGACGCACTAAGACTAGTATCCATATCACAAATTTCTTCTAATTCCCAGTATTGCGAAAGATCTGCCATGTCATTTATAACAACATTGCATTTAAAATTTCTAACACTACCCGATAATACCCATCCTAAGCGCGTTTGCTGGGCTATGGGGCCTCCTACTGGTCCCTTAATTAAACCACCCATCAAAATTTCGGAATACACGCTGGCGTCCAGCAGAAGATCAATTGGCTTTGATGTGTTATAATCCGGATCTCCTAGCTGAATATGTCCAAGGTGTTCCCACGATTGCTTCGGGAAAGACACATTCGGCAAATTATTAACTAACCGTGGAATTATTAATGCATGCGTAGTAAATTTATAATTACCATAAATCGACTCTATATCAATTGAAACGATACCCCTACTCTGTTTTGATCCTTCGCCGATCCCAGTAACAGAAGCATTATAGTATCTCCGAGGCAGTCCCAACATCTGGACTGCATTTTCAGATATGAGAGAAATCTGAGAACCTTGATCTAGCAAGGCCCTTAATGTTACGTACGTCCCGTCAACTGCCTTCACTCTAAGAGCTAACGTGGTAAGTAAAATTTCCTCACTATCGCTAGCAACGTGATTTGCTCTAAGATCCTTATTCGTAGATGGTATAAGCTTCGGTAACGAATTTATCGTTGCAGGACTGGACTGGCTTTCAAAATTCATAAACAAAATAGCATCGTGTAATAAATAACTATGCTGACCATTGCATACGCTGCATTTACGCTTTGAAAGACACTGACCTACTTCATGCTGATGCAGGCATATTTGACACAATCCTAACCTTGACACTTCGTTAAACTTTTCCTTTGAGCTGAGTTTTAAAAACTCTTTACATTTATAAATAATATGATTCTTTTTACAGAACGAACAATTAAAAGTACAGGCTGCCGACCCGAATCCGCGTTCGCTTGATTTGCCTTTAGGCGAAAATTTTCTGTTATAAAACGGCTTGAATTTACTATTTAATTGAGAGGATGGTGACGTTGTAGATTCTGACTGCGTCCCTGTAGATTTATCCTTGTTTGAAATTGGTTCCAATGAAATAAATTTATTTTCAATGAAATCCATAAGCTCTTGATACATGGGTATCTCTCGTGGAGCCCTGCGATTCTCTCTGAAACTTATGACCGTCTCCGGGTCTAACTTTTTACAAATAAGATGAGCCAATATGGGGCTCCATGTACTCGTATCAATCCCGAGATTCTGTATGGCGTGAATATTCTCCTTAGAGATATCGTAAATACGTTTTAAATCTTTAGCAGATTGTCTGGTAGCGCTAGATTGATTCAAAAATAAATCCAAATGCTTCGAAAATAAAAGTTGAGGGTTATTGTACCTGTGATTCAAGATGTCCCACGCGGTATTGTAGTTCTCCGAGGAAATATGAAGATGCTGTATGAGACGTTCTGGTTCTCCCTTCAACTTACTCTTCAAATGCTGCATCTTTTGGCAATTTGTCAACAGATGATTATTATGGATGCTCTCTGAGAATAAATCCAGAAATGCTGGCCATTGCAAAAAACTACCCGAGAATGTTGGTACTTCTAACCTTGGCGTGGAATGCTGGAGATGAGAAGTGGATGCTAGCTTTTCGTTCAACGCTCTATTCGTATTCTCAAAGTGCTCTTCATAGAAGATAAACTCGTCCTGGTACTCAGCATCCGATCCCTTCAGAATCTTCTCTATGCCTATATGATAAGAGTTTATCTCCGACCATCTCTTAGTCAAACAATTTAACTTATATTCGAGCTCCCACTTTACGTTAATATCCTCAGCCCTGAAACCACCGATGAATCGCTCAAATTCCTTAAACAATGTGCGTTGCATTTCCAACATGTCAGCGGCCTTTTCTGAGGGGCTCAGAGAGACGGTGGTGGGTGCGGTCATAGTACCCGTTGGCTTAATCTGCTCTGCAAGAGATATGATATGCCTCCTAACCTTTTCATAATAGCTCCGCGTCTTCCCGAATTGATCCTCAACATAATATTGATGGTCTGGCTGTCCATACTCAGACAACTTTTCATTTAGCACCTTAAAATCTGCCCATAAGTTATCTAACCTATCCAAACGTTTCTCAATGTACTCCGATGTCCTATGACTCGCTGAATCCTTGCCAATGTTTATCTCAAGCTTCTTCATTTCGTCAAGAAGTCCACTCAGTTTATGCAACACAGCCTCCATGGTAAAAATAATAGAAAGATCTTACTAGATACAGGATACTTTCTCGTTCCACTGAAGCTGCCGACTTGATTGACGACCGACACTGAAGCTAATATTAATTAACACAAAGATACTACGTGTTGTATGCAACGTAGCTCTTTAAAATAAAATAAAAATGCTGCGGATTTCACTTAGATCCGACTTACTATATTGTCAATTTGTCCTTCGATAGACAATGGGTGAGCGTGACCTCGGCCGTTATATCCGGTTCGAAGAAATGTTGGAGTTATATAATGATACTCCAGTTAAATTCTGATCACAACTGATTTATTAAACAATACTTACATAATTATATAGGAAGCTTATTGCTATACACGCATAATCGTGACTTCTTATAATATTAAGATTTATCACGTAGAAATTATACGTGATAATATGTACCTTTTACAATATTCTTATAATGAAGAGGCATGATGGAGCACAGGCCAGAACGCCCGGGGACCAGAAGGATATTTCTTTTAATTACCATTTCTACCGTGCTACACAAATAGCTAAAATGATTAGAGGAGGTGTAGGGATTGCAGAAAAGTGGCTTAATGTTTTGCAGAACATGGAGATTCTTGTGAAGGAATAGATAACGAACAAAAAGGTTGATCGTTTTTTTCATATGTTTTAATCAGACAGCTTTTTTCTTTATTATGTTTTCTTATACTTCATTAAATTAAATGGATGATTTATAGAGCGAACTAAACTGGTATTCATGCCAGTCGAAAGTCGGGGGTAATTACCTTTTTTGGTTTTATGTTTGCAATAATCATCATTATCTCGGTCGTAGGACTGCTATCCACCTTCCACTGCTTGACATACTCGTAGGCCTCTCCATGCATTATGCTTCTCCAAGATCATTAAAGGGTTGTTGCCATACACGCCATGATTGGCAGGCGGATTGGCGAGCGCAGATTGAAATGTTGGATCGGAAAGACGCAGCTCCCCATCTTCCGGAGATAACTCTGAGCAGAAACTTTTTACTGCATTCACGTTCATAAGAGGAGAAGATACATTTTACTGCCGGCAGTGGACGTCCTACGGCAGATATGATGATGATGATCCATCTTTGTCAAAACCATTGTCACTCAGCGTCAACGTAGCAAATAGAACATAGACCACATTTAGGTAACACTTTCAATTAAATAAATATAAGGTTCGTTACTTAAACTTTACATCCTTAAGTCATAAGAAGTTAAACCAAAACCACCAACAGAGCTTTCAAACTTAAAATCACGATCACGAAAGTGTTCGTTTAAATAAATTACAATAATGAGTTCGAGTACTTTAGCAACCACAGAAGGAATATTTAAGGCATAATAATTGACGCTGTAGCGGAAGTTTACCCCTAAAAGGGTCGCGTAACAATTTACTGAGATTGAGAACCGGGAATTTGTTCTGAGGACTTTAGAAGTTGCTAATAAATAATTTGACCTCTTGAAGATTGAGGTATTACTTAGTGTCTATTTTTGGTGTTTGATTTTATCAATTACCTCATAAATATATATGTCCTTAAAATAGTAGATCTGTCCCTAAATTATCATATAACTTTATAAATATATTTGTTTCAGCAGATCTGTCACCATCAAAAAGTAGAACTTCAGTCTACCACTTTGCCGGCACTTGCTGTGAACGGTAGGCTATTTGATGCCTTTGTAGCCTTGAGAATCAGCTAGACGACTTTGGCTACATACCTATTTAGCAATCCTCCTTTCTCGTCCGCATTCCCAGTTCGTCTACATAATAACTGTTTTATTTTTCAACACCTAGAGGACAAAACCGCTTGGGACGGAATCTGCTCCAACTCCGTCAAAAGTAACATAAGACAAAATCAAATTGTTAAATGATGACTATATCGACCGAGTTAGGTTCTTCTGTTCACTTCTTTTCCTAACTCGCGTGTCATCTGAAGTGAACAGATTCAATTATGTGCTTTATTCTATTTATTTTTGTTGTTTTATTTTGTAAGTTGTGACGCGTCAATAAGGCCGCACTGAATAAAGTATTTTTTGAATTTGAATTTGAACAAAAAAAAATACTTCAATGACGTGTTGGTGATGATAATGTAAACGTAGGTATGTTGATAATTGTACAATTTGAACTATCTTTCGATATTGCCCGTGATTTTTTATATTGAAGAGTTTCGATGGCCACCTGTGGTCTTCTTGGTCAGATCCACTTTACCAAACCACATCTTCTGGTGTGGGTTTTGTTGCAATTGTTGTCAAAAAACTTGAACTTAACCAATATTTACAACACATTTAGAACTAGAAGAATATATTCATCATTTCAGCCATAAAACGTCTACTGATGAACACAGGCCTCCTTCATGGATCTCCATGAGGGGTAGTTGCCATACTCACCACGCTTGGCAGGCTTGGTGAGCGCAGTATGGGATGTTGATACACGGAAAGACGCTGCTGCCCATCTTCCGGAGGTATCCCTTAGCAGGCTCTTACTGCATCCATGGGCATGAGAGGAGGGGTATCATTCTACTGCCGGCACCCCACGGCGCAATAAGAAGAATATATTATTATTTTTTATTATTAAATAATGATCATCATCTTGAAGACCTCTGTGGCGCAGCGGGAATAGGTCCGCTTGCGACGCAAGAGGTTGCGGGTGCGTTTTCCGCCTCGGGACAAATGTCTGGTTGATCTGCAGTTATTTGTTCAGGGTGTTCTGGATATTTTTTAATAACTATAGGTTATAAAAAATATCAATCCATGTAACATAATATATTAAGTATATCAGTCATCTAGTACCCATATAACAAGTTCTGCTTAGCTTGGGACTATATGATGTTATTTATTTATTTATATAAGTCCACTGCTGGACAAAGACCTCCCCCAAATAGAATAAACAATTTTGCCAATAGAATGTCCATTTTACAGAAAGGAAAATCTGCAAGAACTTGCAAATAGTATCCAACTCCTTCAAAATGCATTTTTCCTCCATCCCTACATCATAATGTTGCGCTGGCGCATCTCAGCTAGCCTGATTTAGTGCCGCCTTAATGAAACCTGTTATGTAACTCGTATTATTTATTATTTAGACTAGAACAAGTCGTGGATGGTGTTGGCTTCTGTACTGGGTAATAGCGCTGCGTTGTAGACATACTAGCTTTTGCCATCAGCTTCTGGGTATCATCATCATCATCTCAGCCCTACGACGTCCGCTGGACATAATAATAATAATAATGCTGGACAGATCACACAGCATCATCTAGCCCCAAGCTAAGCAGAGCTTGTGTTATGGGTACTAGATGACTGATATACTTAATACATTATACTACATAGATAGATATTTTTATTATATACATATAGAAAACACCCAGAACACCCTGAACAAATATCTGCAGATCGTACAGACATTTGTCCCGAGGCGGGAATCGAACCCGCAACCCCTTGCGTCGCAGGCAGACCTTCGCCCGCTGCGCCACAGAGGTCGTCGTGGGCATAGGCCTCATGAATGTCCAATTACCTACAGATTAGGGCATTGTTACTCACCACGCTTGGCAGGCGAGTTGGCAAGCGCAATACGGGATGTTGATACACGGAAAGACGCTGCTGCCCATGATCCTGAGGTAGCCCTGGGCGGACTCTTACTGCATCCACGGGTAAAAGAGGAGGGGCAACATTCTACTGCCGGCACCCCACAGCGCTCACGACACTGCTTCTGTCCTGTACCTTTCCAATCCCCACCGGAAATTTCATTTTCTTTAAATATTCTACTGGTATGATTTAAGTCTATAACAATTTTAAATGAAAGGTAAGCTTTCGCGATTTCTAGACATAATGTAGACATTTTTCTACTAAGTCATTATTTTATGTTGACATTTCTATTGTATATATTTAGTTTTTCTAACGTAGCGTTATGCCGCGGTTTTCCGGCAGTAGAATGTTGCCCCTCTCTTGCCTGTGGATGCGGTAAGAGCCTGCTAAGAGTTACCTCCGGAAGATGGGCAGCAGCGTCATTCCGTGTATCATCATCCCATACTGCGCTCGCCAGTCCGCCTGCCAAGCGTGGTGAGTATGGCAACTGTCCCTTATGGAGATCCATAAGAGAGGCCTATGTTCAGTAGTGAACGTTTTACGTATATCACGTATAGTATATACGTAAAAGACATATGTATATACATATAGAAGTGTATAGTATAGCACAATTATAGTAGGTATTTTAACCGTATCAGTAGAAGTGATAGGAGTCCGAGAGTTTACAATAAGTGAAATTCCTTTCTCTAAATAATGTTTACGATACCACACCACATTTTTATATAATCAGCATTTAATATCAGTCAGAAGGACTTACATATCTTAATTACGTTATCAAATAGAAAAATGCGTTTCCTATGAGCATTTCATATGCTCCCACTTACAGGAGCTATTAAAAACACTTATCTAGCAGTTAATCTTTTTAAATCTGTGGTGGTAAGAGAGTAATTAATTTTCTCTGAATTTAAACATAAATTTAAGGCATTCGCGCGTTTGGCTGGGCAAGTGATGGACTGCTTTAGAGGTGATAATACCAACAAATGGGTCCACAAATGTTTCGCTTTTTGCGTTAGTATGTTTCACTTATTCTTAATTGATGTAGGTAAATAATATACCTGTGAATTTTACATATACGTTTTTCCGATTGTCCTCAAAAAATCCCTTAATATAATGTTAACAATTGAATTTAATGTGAACACTTTCTACTTCTTCCAAGCGTTTAATTTTAATCAACCTGTAAAAAAAATAAAAATGCATAGATAGATAGATAAACTATTTATATTTTCATAGGTGAATATAATGCTGTTCATCTTCTATTTTTTGTACGACTAAATGACGAGACAAGATTGCAATACCGCGGTGATCCCGTTCACTTTGCACCTGACCAACATGCATTGCATTGCGTCCGTCACACTGAGACAGAGTAACTTGTAATGACCCATGTGCCCTTAATTTCACCGGCTCTTACTCTTTAAACCGGAACACAGCAATGCAGACATTACTGCTTGGTGTCAGAAGTAGATTTGGTGGTAGTACTTCCCCGGATGAACTCTTCACAAATAGTTCTACTACTGTAATATTATTTATTATTGTCAGTTTTGTCATTCTTAAATTTTATTTTGTTTATGCTATCAACTCTATGTAACTCCCACACTCCAAGTCACATTGTTTTTGGTTAAACCATCCGTAAAGTGTCCGTAATGATCATTTTTTGTAACAGATCCCATCTCGGCTCTCTGTTTATTTATTAAACATTACCTTTTCGTTTATAAAGGGGTAATTTATAAATAAAACGATTATTCAAAGGCTTATCGTGTCGGCATCAGTGTGTACAGCCCAGAATTATTGTAAACTGGCCGTTATCTTGTGTATCTACCGGCTTAACATGAAGTGACAAAGAGGTTATGACATGTAGAGATATTTCTTTTGTGCTAAATAAAATCCAGCTGTTGATTAAAAAAAGTTAAAGCGGATGGAAGTGCGTGACCAGCCGATGTCTGTCAGTGGAGAATGAAGAGAAAAACACGTTGTGCCGATCTCAAGTGTTGTGG
This sequence comes from Pasiphila rectangulata, assembly GCA_963082625.1. Classification (NCBI taxonomy): domain Eukaryota; kingdom Metazoa; phylum Arthropoda; class Insecta; order Lepidoptera; family Geometridae; genus Pasiphila; species Pasiphila rectangulata. Next base: position 10,295,661 of record OY720253.1, read on the forward strand.
GAATTATGATATTTAAAGTGAATGGGTAGATGGAAACACGCATAGGAAAATAGCAATTTTGACGCTTGTCTTTCACGTACTTAAGCAAACATACGTATATTTTTAACCCTTGACAAAAAAGAAGCATGTTATAAGTTTTATGTGCAATGTATGTACATAGATTCTTAAACGAGCGGACCGATTTGATGCATTTTTTAAAATGCAGGTTTTCCGGCGGTAGATAGATAGATAGCGGTGGTTCTTAAACATGTTTTATTAAAATCGGTTATGTATGACGTTTACAAGATATGGGGGGTGAAAGAGGGGAAGAATATTCGAATGTTTCCAACTATACAACAAGCTTGGTATTAAATTAAAGAAATGTTGTGTAGAATGCAAAATTGAGGGATCCCATTACAAAATTAGGTAACCTCCGGGACCTAAGGTGTTTTGGGTTACTTAAAAATTTTAATTTGAATAACTTGTGTCACTTTAAAGCTTCAACATTGCTATTTATGACGACTTTCGTGACTTCATCATGTCAGCCGTAAAACTTCCACTACTGAACTCAGGCCTCCCTCATAGATCTCCATGAGAGGTAGTTGCTATACTCACCACGCTTGGCAGGCGGGTTGGCGAGCGCAGTATGAGATGTTGATACACGGAAAGACGCTGCTGCCCATCTTCCGGGGGCATCTCTTAGCAGGCTCTTACTGTATCCACGAACATGAGAGGAGGGGTGACATTCATCTGCCAGCACCCCACGGATTGACTTACGTTCCGTCCGTTACTTAGTTGGTCCAATAGCCGGCCACCTGAAGAGAAGTGGTCACCGTCACCAATCGACATCTGCAACAGCAGAGGTAAAGCTGATGCGCTGCCGGCTATTGAGGAAGTAGAATTACTCGCCTTTAAAGGACCCTATTTGGAATTGATAAACCACAATTATAAGTCGCGCGCCGTGGGGTGCCGGCAGTAGAATGATACCGCTCCTCTCATGCCCATGGATGCAGTAAGAGCCTGCTAAGGGATACCTCCGGAAGATGGGCAACAGCGTCTATCCATGTATCAACATCCCATACTGCGCTCAGCAACCCGCCTGCCAAGCGTGGTGAGAATGGCAACTACCTCTCATGGAGACCCATGAGGGAGGCCTGTTTTTATCAGTGGACGTTTTATGGCTAAAATGATGATGAATTATAAATCTACGGTACAAAATGAAAAGATACAGCAAAAACTAGAAAAAAAGTAGACCGAAAAATCCTAACTCAGGAAAATATTTTTACTCTTATATTATATGGATTAAAGCTGGTTTTCTTGTCGATCTCAGCCGCAAGACGTCTACTGCTGGACATAGCCTCTGTCATGGATCTGCAAGTACTAATCATGAGGTTTTTGCAATACTGATCACGCTTGGTAGGCGGGTTTTCGAATGCAGTGTGGTATGTTGATACACGGAAAGACGCTGCTGCCCATCTTCCAGGGGCATCCCTTTGCAGAGTCTTACAGCATCCACGAGCAAGAGAGGAGAGGCAACATTCTACTGTCGGCAACCCACGGAAAAAAATACTAGAATGTTACCCCTCCTTTCATGCCCGTGGATACAGTAAGAGCCTGCTAAGGGATACCTCCGGAAGATGGACAGCAGCGTCTTTCAGTGTATTAACATCCGTACTGCGCTCGCCAACCCGCCTGCCAAGCGTGGTGAGTATGGCAACTATCCCCCATGAGGGAGGCCTGTGTTCAGTAGTGGACGTTTTACGGCCGAACTGATAATGATGACTCTATCCATTAGCTGATATCAGGATAACTAAGTGTACCTATTTAGGTTCCAGCTATCATTATAGATTTCACCAAACAACCTACCCGGCTTACATTTCAATAGTTTAGGTTATCTAATTTAGGAGATCCGCGGAGCATTCTAAATCCGCGAAATAATAGACATGGCATATGTTAATTCCTTCGGATCTACATACATCGATCTCCGACGTAGACGATACAGAACACGACACGGTGCATGTCCATTGGCATATTCAAGTACAGGTACGTTTGAAAGTTTTTTTTTATACTACTAAATGACGAGACAAGCCGAAGGCCCACCTGATGTTAAGCGGTAACCTCTACCTATAACAATTGCAATGCCGCGGTGATCACGTTCACTAAGCACGTGACCAACGCTGCATTGAATTGCGCCCGTCCTTCATTGCATAACTACGCGAGAAAAAGTATTAATATAAAAAAATAAGAGATCATTCTCGTTTTTATTGTTCAATTTTAAATCAGATTTCATGCCGACAAGTTTCGGTTTTCAAGAAAACCGTCTTCAGAGCGAACGCGCGTTGGAAAAAGGGGCCCTTAGGCATAAAACTATTACGAGAGCATCGTATCGTCTCAGCTGTAGGACGTCTATCGCTGGAAATAGGTCTCCCACACGGATCTCCAGGTTTCGATCATGAGAGGTTGTTGCCATATCCACCACGCTTGCCAGGCTTGTTCTATTGGTATCCATTGGTGCACGGCCGGTATCGTATAGACCTTCGGATTGAAAGTCGGAGGTAAATACCACTCGGCCACCACGGCCACAAAAACTACGTGTCAATTTTAATAGACATAGAAACTCGTGGAACAGTGGACATAAACATCCCAGCTAGTTGTGGGAATGTCTCCAGCATCGTCTTCTCAACTCGTTTTGAATAAGGCACGGTGGGCAGGCCCGGTCTAGTTTTTGTAGCCCGCTCGGTTTGGTCTGTCTTTGTGCCTTTCATTTCCTAGTTTTGCTTATATGTAATACAGTACGCAACGAGGAGTTCTTATTATGTACTTCTGAGTAAACTATTGTGGGAACTTCAATAGAAATGTTAATCACAGGGATCTCAAGTGATGTTTTTCGCACAACCGTGTATTCGCTCTATGGCTCCTTCTCAGCTGTATGATCGCTGTCCACGTCCACAGATGGAACATGGCCTCCCTCGATTTTCAAGAGATCATCAGGGGTTGTTGCTATACTCCCCTCGCTTTGCATGCGGGTTGGCGAGCGCAGTACTTGATGGCGATACACGGAAAGACGCTGCTGCCCATCTTCCAGAGGTATCCCTTAGCATATTATTACTGAAGAAGAAGAAGAAAGAAGAAGAAAATGTATTTATTTATCCACAACAAAAAAAAGAACACAAAAAACATAATTAATATAAAAAAAAAAACATTTATAGTAAGAGTTGTGGACCAAAAGGACCTGCCTCAGCATAATGTCGGTCCATATAATTATAATGGTCCAACGCTGGTATTCTGGCAGGACCTTTAGTGCGTGTCTACACGTTATAATAATCCACACATAAAAACTAAATACCATGTTATACAAGTAAAAAAAAAGAATAGAATAAATTTACAAACAATAGAAACTCTCACATAAAATACTTAAACTAGCAAATACTGTTATTACTGCATCCCACGGCATAAACTAATTATAATTCGTTGCTTTATAACTTTGTCACACAAGCGTTCGTCGCACATCCGATTGTCGAGCCGTCACGTCACCAACACTATATTGCTTTGCATTCGTCACCCTAGAGTTGTAAAGTTGGAATTCCACCACTGTGCGGCACAAATGTTTGAATGTCATTTTGGTGTTTTCTAGCATTCAAACATTTGAGCCGCACAGTGCCGCACGCTGCTAGAAATTCTACCTTTAGTCTCATGTCTTCGTAATTTAAATCGCACTGTAACTATTCAAGGAGTTCAATCAGTTTTGGTTTATTTATTAGGGAGCGTGGCAGCCCCAACAGCTACCTGTGTCTGATAGCGGAGAGGTTGGACACAGACTGTATATTTATGGAGTACTGGACGAGAAAGCATGTCAAGCTTTCTTGACCTTTTTGTTTGTTTTTATTCTTGTTTATAATATAGTTTTAGCTTTAGTATGTATTAAATCAAAATTGTCATAATATGGATTACTGTATTGAATTTTTCCCTCTGTAATCTGAAATAAATGTTTTTTTAATTTAATTTAATTACCTACTATATTTTATTTATTATATAACTAGCTGTTCCTGGGGAACTTCGCACCGTCTCAGAGTCCTAACTACTACTCGACAACTACTCTACTACTTCTACTATACTATTTATAAAGTGGCTTTTCACATCAGTTATTAAATTAATAACACAGCGTCGGCAACTGCCATTGCTGACGCTGAGTTTCTATACTTCTACATACTTCCTATACTACTGCTATTACTCTACAACTACTCTACTACGACTATTATGCTACTCTCTCTACAACAGCTACTCTTCTACTACAAGTACTAGTACTCTACTACTACCATGGACCAAATTTATTTGGTCCATGCTGCTACTAACTAAACTAGCTAAAATTATAAACACTTTTTAATATTTGACAACCAGAATATGCCGGCATAAAGTCATCATCCACTTAAAAAGTGTGAGAGAAAGGAATTTACATACAGTTATAATTTTATTATTTGACCTGTAAATCATAAAGTTGTTATATAAACATAAGGACCTCTGTGGCGCAACGGGCAAAGGTCCACCTACCACGCAAGAGGTGTCGGGTTCGATTCTAGCCTCGGGACAAATGTCTGTATGATCTGCAAATATTTGTTCATGGTGTTCTGGATGTTTTTCTATATATAATACAAAAATCTATCTATTTAGTATAATGTACTAAGTATATCAGTCATCTAGTACCCATACCACAAGCGCTGCTTAGATTGGGGCTAGATGATGCTGTGTCAATTGTCCAGCATTATTTATTTATTATAAACAACGCCCTAATAATTTACAAAAGAAATAATAATAACTGTTAAACAACGTAATGATTTTCAAAACATATACATAATTATAACTGTATGTAAATTCTGTGTTCGTAGGCTATATATATTATAAGCCCATATATGAATGTCATTCCGCCGCAGACAAATTAAAAAAAATATATATATTGAAATCGGTTAAGCTGTTCTCAACTTATAAATGGTATAACAAACCCAACTTTGTTTTATTATGCAGATAGTTAAAAACTTAAATCTAACCTAGATTTATATTACAAAGAGAAAACTTCTGTTAGTTCATAATGATTACTAACATCATTGGGTGTACAGCACAGGTTTTGTTATTAAAGTAACAATTTACAATTAGAAATTGAACGACAGAACTGCTATAAATGAAGAGAGAAAGTGAATCATTTAAATAGAAAACTGGATTAAGTGCACATGACTGTGGTTTGTGTAGGGAAAAATACATTAGAAAATATTAAGCCCTTCGAGAAACCTCATGATAAAAATATAAATGATTTATCTGATTACTCATATGAACTCGTAATTTAGGTAAATTAATAATAAATAAACAAGAACATTATAGGAACAGGAATTAAAAATAAAATATAGTTGAAAAAAACTTAAAAAATACGCTTTAATAGCAAATCGAACTAATAACCAGAAAAAAACTTTTAATTTATATTTTATTCAACTGTTATAAAAAGTATACTAACTCAATATGTTTCAATAATTTTCAAAAATTCTGAAATAAAAATAAAGGAAAAGAAAATTAATTTCATTGTAAAAAGGTGTTCACACAGCACCATCCCAGCCCTTAAGTGAGCAGAGCTTGTGTTATGGGTGCAAGATGGATAATAGAGGTAGAATACATATTATTTTGTAAATACTTACCCATCACACATAGAAAAATACCCAGACCCGAAATAAAATATCTGTCAAACAAATTATGTACAAGCATTTGTACCATGGCTAGTATAGATCCCGCTGCCTTCCGCGTTTCAGTCGGCTATTATACCAATTGAGCCACGCAGTCAATAAAACCTAAGAGAAAGGGATCTTCTAATTATTTGTCATTAACTGATTTTCTATCTTTTGTCCTTCTCTACCAGTTGGTCGGAGTGGAATAATTTAACAAGTTATAAATAAAAGTCGCACAAACAACAAATCTCTCTTACACACAAATTCACATACAATAATGTGGATGAGTTTGTATTTTTTTGATTTATATCCATCATGATAGAACAATTCGATGCCGATATGGAAGGGCACAAAAATACAGCACAAAATTATTAATCTCAGTATATTTTTCTGCGTATACTATAATCTGTTACTAAAAAGCTACTTTGCATGTATTATATAGCAGATGATAAATTATACAGCGTCAGCAACTGGTAATCATGCTGTACGGGACGCTGCAGTGCCTGGGACATTGTTATATGGATTAGACTTGCCCAGCACCTATACTATCCTCTCAGCCTAGTCGTCTATTAGTCAGCCAGAGGAAAGAACTGGTCTGTTACTCACTGTTCTTATATTCAAGTCATTATTATAATTTTCCCAAACGGTAAACTCTATGATGAAACAATAATCTCATACAACTCGCAAAGTAAACAACAACAAGCATCGGTTAATCAATAAATATTAATTTCCAACCGCATCATCCATCGTTCAAAGGAAACAGCCATCCACATGACCGATAGCGTGATAAAATAGATATGATTTCCTCCCGACTAGGCCGCACTGCGCAGACATATTGCGTTGTATCCTAGCTGCAAGATGAATGGCCATCCGAAAGGTGTTCTTCATTAAATAGGACTTATAGGCGTCCCTTAATTTATTTGTAAAGGAAGGTAAGCCTTACATAGCTGGCATTATTTGTCATTTTTCAACAAATGACAATCAATGACACAATTTCATTACAGCGAATCACTTATAACAGTGTTACAGTGGACAGTCTGCTTTATTATTGCCAAAATATAATATTTACTGGACCTTAAGATTTAACTGAAAAACTAGGAAAGGCTGACTATATGACCTATAATTATAAATACTTAAGTGTCCAAACACTTAAACATAATATTTTTATATATTTTTTATTTAAACTAGACTATCACAAATAACACATGTTGAAATAGTTCACACAACAGCTTCTCACACACTAATGAACACCTAGCAATGATTAATCAAAAAATATTAAGCCCACCACATCATCCCTCGTTCAAAGGAAACAGCCATCTACATGACCGATAGCGTGATAAAATAGATATGATTTCCTCCAGACTAGTTCACACTGCGCAGACATATTGCGTCATCCTGGCTGCGAGATGAATGGCCATCCGAAAGGTGTTATTCGTTATCTAGGATTTAAAAACTTTGGACATTGTAGTCTATGCCTATCTACATTTCTATGTTGGCAGAGCGGTGTATATTCCCAAGCTAAAGGTCGTGGGTTCCAAACCGGTCTTGCATCAATGTATTTTCCTATTGCAGTCAGAGATTCAGAACGAGGATAGAACGCGACCACGACCAGGTGCAATCTGGTCTAAACGTCGGGATAATAATAAAGGTAATTACGCGACAAATACCCGTTAATCCAATATAGTAATAAAGGGTAGACCGTTTCGTTTGCCCATGAACCCACTCGCAAATTTACAGTTCATCCGTGATCATGACTTGTTGAAAATGCGTCGAAATATCGACAAACTGAAAGACTCAAATCATAAAATATCGCATAAAATATAACTAAATATTTCGTCAATATTGCATATAATATAATTTTCTGTCTTCAAAAATGTATGTGCAAATTTATTACGTGCTTTAACGATAAAGAAAAACAACTCGTGAAAAACTCGTAGTTCAGTCAAATTCAGACGTATTGACTTGTTCTTTCTGACTAAAAGCCGACTAAGCTGGAAGGATGGTAGATTCTGGGCAAACCTAATCCATTTAACAATGTCTTTTGTTGTATAGTTGCTTCGTTAGTAACTCTCCAAAACGATTGAAGAAAGGAGACAGGCTACTTTTATCAGGGTAACCTGTGCTAAAGCTAGATATTAGATTTTAAATTATTGCCTACAAGGTATTTTTTACTACAGCAGATCTCTATTTGACTTTAAAATTCAAGCTCCACATAATGCATTTTAATGACATTCAACAAGTGCTTGCAAAAGGGAACTCCACGAAAATACCCGATAATTTCGTTCAAACATCGATAGACCGTTTTATTTTCAAGTAAAGTTGTGTAAAATGAATTTAAAAAACCGGCCTCAGTAAAAAAAAATCCTTGAGTTGTTTCTGAAATTACCCAAACCTATATGTAAGCCTATTTGAATATTTCCCTCAACTTATAATGGACTCCATTATTAGAACATGCTACCGCTAAAAACAAGCGAACATTATAAATTGTAAGAAAAAACCCAACCGCAAGTTTAAATTTAGGGCATTAAACGATGACTCCTATTTCACTTTCAAAATTAACGTGAGATATACTATTCATTTTGTAAAAACGGGATTACTCACGTAGTATTGTAACGTCGAAGATTATTCCGACACGTTTCGATTTTTCAAGAAAATCATCATCATAGGATTGAATGCCGCGCGTGGGGCCGACACGACACAGTGTCGTGTCGGCCCCACGCGCGGACGGGCATTTAAGACAAGATACAAGATGACTCCTATGTCTACTATTACAATTATTTAATTACTTCCGAACCCCATCATAAGAATAGAGTTTTTAAAATAATGGGATCACCTTTGTAACAAAAGATTTATCAAAATCCATTCATAATCAGCGGATTAATCGCGTAACAAACATACAAAAAAACTACAGTTAGAGATTGAGAGCCTACTCGATTTTGAATTCGGTTAAAAATTTAATTCATTCAGCCATCGCAGGACTGCTGCGTCCATCTTAACTGCTGGACATAGACCTCCCTCATGAATCTCCAAGATCATAAAGGGGTTGTTGTCATACTCGCCGCGCTTGGCAGGAAAAAAGGTGCTGCCTATCTTCAAGAAACATCCCTTGGCAGATTCTTACTGAGAGAGGAGAAGCAACTTTCTAATGCCGGCACCCTTTGGCAGAAACTATATTGTTTGATCGCAATCCCAAGTCGCAAAAGTCTCTCTAAAGTATCACCACAAACCTTTATTCCTATCTGCATAGCACTTGTCCTACTAATGAAGGTACTTACCGAAAACAACCTGATAAATCCATTGACAATACAGACAGCGGAGCCCTAACAATTGTGGTGCTAATTCACCGCGGTCCCTTAAAGGGCCGGTGTTGGGATTCGCTGTTTGATAGGCGTTTGTATGAGTGCGAAGTAAGTACTTTGACGAACGCAAGTTAAAACCAAATAGGGTTTGCACTGAAAAATTTGCTACTCAACCCCCCTTAATTGGGTGTCGCGTTGTTTTTGTGAAGTGACACACGGAGTTATTGTTGACAGAGCGTTTAAACCAAGACGATATCCGTGGCTTAGTTGCTGCAATAGCCGAATGAGACGCTGCAGGATGCGTGTTCGATCCCCGAATCACCTGGGCTGAATCACCAAGGTGAGTTAAAGTAGTAATTAAAACAAAAAAAATGAGCCGTCACGGGAAGCCTGGCAGATATAAAACATTTTGAATTTTGCGATAACTTCTAAATTATTTAGTAAAATAGAAATTAGATCGTAGGGCAACTCGCGGCTCCGACGTATTGTTATGTTCTCTGCTTCTCACATGTTGTCACGCGTCACGCGTCATATCTCGTACGATCGGTTTAAACCCGCAAAAGATGTTTCACATCAAAAGTGTAAACTTAAATTACTCAGCGCAGTGCCGGCACCACAGTAGAATTTTGCCCACAGAATTTGATTTTGTGTTTTTGTATTCATTTTATTTCAGTTATTTAAATAATCCATATTACACACACAAATTTAAATAAAATTAAAAAAATGTTGGCTCTCCTCCCATGCCTTGCTGTGGATGCATTAAGAGGCTGCCAAGGCAAAGAGCCTCCGGAAGATACGCAGCAGCGTCTTTCCGTCTATTAACATCCCGTACTGCGCTCGCCAACCAGCCTGCCAAGCGTGGTGAGTATGGCAACTACCCCTCATTGAAGATCAATGAGGGCGGCCTGTGTTCAGTAGTGAACGTTTTAGGGCTGAAATGATGATGATGACAGAGATAAGAGACACATAGGTACATCAAAATTGGTGTATAGTTTTCGCAAACAATCGTTGGTGTAGGTATAGTTATAGTTTAAGTTGTTATAGTTAAGTATGTAGTTATAGATGCATGTGAGTTTCTTTATAGATTATGTTGGCGAGCAAGTTCACCACAACACTTGCCATACATTTCGTCCCTGTGTCCCTAACAGTCCAAAGGGTTGTCACTGATTTGTTGTCGAGACGTTTCTTTTAGCGTTGATGTTACGCTGATTGGGATGTATGAGGTGTTTGTGCATGCATTTCTGTATTCTTTTTCTCACTAATGAGTGTTCGTTAGGGTTGCCAAAGATGTGTGAAAGAATCGAACCTTATATAACGCGTAGAATGAATAGGCATGAGGGAACTATGTTGGGACCTACGAGATTTATAATTGTTAGCAAGGAATACACTTTTGCTTATAATGTTGAAGGTTTTCGTGTGGTTGTTTTAATAGTAACTGAAGATCGGGTCCTAAATTATAGAAATTGGCAATGGGCAGGCCATGTAGCTCGCAGAACAGATGGCCGATGGGGCCGAAAAGTTCTCGAGTGGAGGCCACGGACCGGCAAGCGCAGCGTAGGACGTCCACCAACAAGATGGAATGATGACCTGGTGAAGACCGCAGGTCGACGGTGGATGCAGATCGCTTCCAACCGCAACAACTGGAAATCCATGAGGGAGGCCTATGTCCAGCAGTGGACGTCCTTCGGCTGAAATGATGATGATGATGAAAATTTTATATAATATTTAGGCGTCATATTTTCTATACAAATTTACGTTTTAAGTTTACTCAGAATTTGAATGCCCATATAGCGAATGCAGGTTCTTTTAGTCACTGTACTTAATTCGGTTTCCACAGCTAGACCACGACTGAGCAAAGACATTTTCGACGTTACAGTTAATTTAGAAAATAATTTATCATAAGTAAAGTTTACTTATAGTAAGTTTTTTCTAAATTAATGGGCAAGAAAGGACAGGAAACATTGCCAGCCCGCCTATCAAGCGTGGCGAGTATGGGAATAACCCCCTCATGAACCTGAAGATCCACGAGAGAGGCACGAGAGTATGTCCAGCCGTGGACGTGGACAGTTCTACTCGTATGACTGACATGATGATGATGATGAAGTACAACTTCTTTTGATGAGCGTGTTTTGTACCTGCTGACGTTACTTAACTAAACAATAAAGCAATCTTATCTACTGTTAAAATCTCGTATTGAACGTGTCAATGCACTCGCCTCACAAATTCAATGTGAATGATCTCAAATCAAATAATCCAACGAAGTTATTTATCGATCAAAAGGATCATTAGGCAAATAAATCGTATCACACAAAACAAACGCTCTGATAGAACCGCGTTGATGCGAACAAATTGACGAGTATTGCACCTATCTACGAGGATTATGACGATTTGATACTTGCATATATTTTAGAAAATCAAATCATACACGCAGATATAGGTAATCGCTCAGTAAACTGTAGGTTCTGTTCTTGAACTCTTCAATTCCTTATATTATATTACTTAAATAAAACTTGTTATAGTAGCACCGCATCATTAGTCATTTCATCATTTCAGCCATAAAAAGTCCACTGATGAACACAGGCCTCTCTCATGGATCTCCATGAGGGGGTAGTTGTCATTCTCACCACGCTTGGCAGGCGGGTTGGGGAGCGCAGTGTAGGATGTTGATACACGGATAGACGCTGCTGCCCATCTTCCGGAGGTATCCCTTAGCAGGCTCTTACTGCATCCATGGGCATGAGAGGAGGGGTATAATTCTACTGCCGGCACCCCACGGCATCATAAGTACCACATCATTAATACCACATCACATCAAATAAGCACTGCTCCTCACATTATTAGCTGTTTTCATTATGTACTCATACACATTCACATTTTTGCAGTTTTGGTTTCCCGTTTTCTGGTCACTGCTGCGGGTAGAACTGAAAATCATGGTTTTCTGAAAATTATGGATTACTGCCTTCTTGCCATGCTGCAATACACACATCCAGTATTTTTATTCACTGGTCAGTTTACTTACCAAAACCAAACAACGGCTAAAAAATCTTGGTAAGTAAACTGACCAAAACCAAACAAGCGGTTAAATCTCTTGTACCTTTCGTTTTCTCATATCAACTATTCTTATTAGTTTACTTATGTAGTTTTGTTTGTTATATTTTTATTTTTTTCTTCTCATAGTGAAATCTGGAATATATTCGATTTATTTTTTTGTAAAGATTGTATTGTGTGTGCTGAAGTTGCAAATAAACAATTTATCTAACTATCTGTCTTAAAATTTATCTAACTAACAGCACAGATACATTACAATTGAAGAAAACAAAAGTAATCTACGTAGATATTGGACTTAGCTGTAGCAGGTGGCTAATCAATAAACAGTTATATAGTTTTGATGAATTTTTTGCTTGACTCTCATTATGTATGATAATGTAATTCATTAATTATTTTTCAATTAATTTTTAACTTATTCTTATTGTTATATACCATACAATAACTTTATTACGTAAGATTTTTTTTTTAATTTAATTTTATCAGTTTGTGGTGTTCATTTTCCTAACTATTGTTATATAATGGTTAATAATTCTTCGAATTCATTTACTTGTTAACATTATATAATAAAATGGCTCACATTATTATTGTTGTAATTTTATTGACTGTTACCTTTACGATTTTAATAAATGAAATGAACTTGCAGTGTGAGTCACGAGGTTCCATTTTAGGTTCGATCAGCTACTCCACATGAGAAAAGCAGTGTAAGTATATTAATTAGAAAAGAAAACAATAACAAGTCTTCTCCTAAAATAGAGACAGTAAGAAAAGTATTTATCATTGGACACTGTAAGATATAATTTAATTTATAAAACTATGTTAAAATAAAATTTTGCTCACTGGCCTACTTGGCTAGATTGTAATATTATTAGGGTCGTATCATGCTGTTCAGGACAACAATATTACAGGTACTGCGTTGTCCGGCAGGCTGATTACATATCTTGCGACAGGTTTGCAACAGGAGGAAATCTCGCGATCATCAGCAAACGTCAATTCGTGAATTAACTTTGTGACGAATATACAACTATACCTGTTATCTAAATCAAAATTCACGTTTGATAGCGATGATCACAAAATTTGCCCCTGTTGCAAACCTGTCGCTGGATACGTAATACTGGGGCCATAAAGCATGCTTACAGGCATAATTAATGTTTGAGAAAAGAGGTTCCATGGCACATTCGTAGAACAAAAATGAAAACATATATTTCGACTTACTACAAAATGTAAAATTTTGCAAGTATCTAAACCATTAAATCCCGTGTATTAAGTGCGGAAACAATAGGGGGGATCAAGTTTACCGTCGGCTCAATTGGCCGGCTGTAATTTCGTCCTATTGTCTATATTTGCCCTTGTTCCCGTGGCTCCCCAGTAGCACAGTACTATTGTATTTTTATGCAGTAGTGTGACTTGAGTTGATCTATGTTGCCGAAAAATTGGTCAAAAACACGTAAATAAAGTATAGGTAATAACGATTAGCCGTGGGGCGCCGGCAGTAGATTGTTGCCCCTCCTCTCATGCCCGTGGATGCAGTAAGAGCCTGCTAAGGGATACCTCCGAAAGATGGGCAGCAGCGTCTTTCCATATATCAACATCCCATACTGCGCTCGCCAACCCGCCTGCCAAGCGTGGTGAGTATGGCAACTAGCCCTCATGGAGATCCATGAGGGCGGCCTTTGTTCATTAGTGGACGTTTTATGGCTGAAATGATCAATAACGATATAGTTTCTTGAAAAAATATAAGTTTTATTTAATTATTTTAATAGTTCAGTTCAGTTTCAAAATAAAATAACCTAACCTTTTTCTTGTTATGATAACACATGGATGAATGAAATGAATGAAATGTAGTCACTTGCAGATCGAACGAGTGATGATAGATCGAATTTAATGTCTCTGTTTCATGTTTACATTTACAAATTATAATGTTAAACTTTTAAACGGTCAAGTCAGGGTTATATATAACATAACAATTTTTTTATCGATCTAGTTATTTATTTTTGGTTGCCATTTTCAATTTATTATTTTATGTCAAATTATTCGCAAAACTTTTTTATAAATAATTAAATATTTTTTTCTAGTGACTTATGTTGACACGAAAATATGTCTTTTTTAGATACATTTTTAATGCGGTCGTATGATTGGTTAATTTTAATTTCATAAGTTAACCTGCCTATCATTTATTAAACTTTGACAGGCCTTAATAGAATAAAACGTTGACATTTACATTAAAATAAAAATAAATGTCAAAGTTTATATTCTATTGTGAAGTAATGCTTGTACTGTTTGCTATCATTTCTATTCTGTTGTCGTCTCTGGCCCCCTGTCCCGTTTCCTCCGGGACGTCGTTATGTCCTTTGTGTTAGCATATTTTATGGAAGCGGAAAATGGTGATCATTGCTATTTATAAGACTCATTTTGAGGTAGAATTTTCTTTGAAATCGCCCAAAGTAGTTAAGCCAAGATACTCCTAAATATAAGAGTAACAGTCAAACTTGATTACACAAAATGTTATAGAAAATCTATAAAACTATTTATTTGTAACTTATAGCATAAAAGTAAAGGGTCATTAGGTATTTTTTTATAATTATCCAAAAACAGTGCTTATGGTTATGACAGAACCGAAATGGAGAGACAGTAGGTTATTAGGTTTTTTTATAACTATCCCAAAACACTGCCTGTGACAGAACTGAGATAGAGAGACAGTAGGTTATTAGGTTTTTTATAATTATCCGAGAACACTGCCTGTGACAGAACCGAGATGGAAAGAAGGTAGGTTATTAGGTTTGCGGCCGCCAACAAAATATTATAGAACATGAAAAATATTCAAACAAATTATTATGAGAATAATGTTTATGAGTTAAAAATGTTATGGATTTCTTTACCTATTGTGAATCACTTTATGGAGTGTAATCGTTATAGATACCGATATGAGCGGAAACTATATTAGGGATTCTTTTATTATAGATTGTAATTATTCGGGCAATCGATGATTATGAAAATAAATTTTATGGATTATTATATTATGGAAATAAAATTTCGGAGACAAAAAAGAGAACCGTCTGTACGATATGCAGATATTTGTTTAGGGTGTTTTGGATGTTTTCCTACATTATAATAAAAAATATCTATTTATGTAGTTATAATGTATTAAGTATAGCAGTCATCTAGAACCTAACACAAGCTCTGCTTAGGGCTAGATGATCCTGTGTGAATTGTCCAGCTTTATTTATTTAGCCAGCATAATATCGCCACGAAAGTAAGATGAGGCTTACGCATACACAAATAAACTATTATTAACGCATAAAATGAAAATTATGCTCTATAACAAGTTATAGAGCATATAAAATTATGCTCTATAACAGTATGCTCTATAACAAGTTATAGAGCATAATTTTCATTTTATGCGTTAATAATAGTTTATTTGTTCATCACTTTTGGTGATCTAATCTTGAATGTAGCCTCATATGTCAAGACAGCAACTAATAGTATATTCCACTTTTAAAACTAACGTGAGACACATTAATTTTGCGTATCGCATTGCAGGTGCCGGCAGTAGAATAACCCCTCACTCTTGCCCCGTGCCCGTAACTACCAAGGGCTACCCGGAGGTAGCCCTTCTTCCGGAGAAGATGGTCAGCAGCGACTGAGCCGTCAACATCCCATACTGCGCTTGGCAACCCGCCTGCCAAGCGTACTGATTATGACAACCTGGCTGCCAAGCGTGCTGATTATGGTAACCCGCCTGCCAAGCGTGCTGATAATGGCAACCCGCCTGCCAAGCGTGCTGATAATGGCAACCCCTCATGATCAGTACTTGGAGATCCATGAGGGAGGCCTAATATCCAGCAGTAGATGTCCTACGACTGAGATGATGATGATAACATTAATTTATGTTGTACGGCGATTACTTACGTAATATTGTAACGTCGAGGCCACCCCGCGCCTTAAATATATCTGATACTGAAGGCGCGAGGCGGCCTACAACGCGAAGATTTCTGATGTGAGGTCGTAAATAAACACATTTTTTCGCGCTCACATTGCAAACGCTGGCTGAATCCTACGTGATAGATCAAAATAATGTACTACAGTATTGTACGCCTTAAAAAGGTGTACAAAAAATTCCGCAATGGTATAATCTGTAGTATATTTAGTATCAGCATTGCACCCGTGCGAAGCCGGGGCGGGTCGCTAGTATGTAATATAACCAAAAGAGTTCCTTTTTACTATTTTCGTTCTGAACCATAAAAACGGCTCACTTTATTCCTTCCATCTTCCATTCAATCTAATATTTCAGTTGCATTCCCTTAACCTTCATTAGCAACAACAGACCTTATCTCGTATATCGTCCGAGTGTTAAATCGGCGTGATTACGGTGGCGGGCTCGACTGCTTTAATTACGTTTAATACTAGCTGCGCCTGCGCCGGTTCACTTGCCCTGTGGAGTTCTTATGCTCATTTATTGTATCTTGGGTTTAGAACCGGATTTAAAGCGTTCCTAATTGTCTTAAATTAGCACTGTTTGTTGATGAATTTAATTTAAAAATTTAGGAGTAAAATTAAATCAACTTTTTTGACAGCTTATTACAAAACCGTTTAATGTAATAAGAGCAAATTTGATTGTGTAACGCAAACACAACCGTTCCGACTTAACCAAAGAGTGATCCTTAAACCAAAAAAAAATGAATGACTAGAATTGTTAACGACAAACTCACTCTCAGTCTAAGAAATAAAACCTTTCATCGTAGCTTGGATGTAACTAAATATAAATCCGACAGTATAAATTCGACCCTTTGGCTTAGATGGAATAAACATCAAGCTGAAACTGGGTTAACGGAACCTACGTAGGCGTACCTAGAGAATTCAAAATGGACTGACGAACTCACTCTCCTATTCTTGTTTTGTGGAACCTCCGTAGGCGCATATAGATAATTCAAAATGGACTGACAAAACCACTCTCTCTTCTTCTTCATTCTTCTTCTTGTTTATGGAAACTCCATAGAGGTATTTTATTTTATTTATTAAGGAACAACAAACGGCTACATTATATGTTATAGGTACATTCTTTGTAGGTACTTTCTTGGAATGTTTAAATAGTTAATAATGTAGCCCACAGCGTTATTCACAAATTAAAATACAATTTTCAAATAGAGAGTCTAAAAGCAGTACATTAAGAAATAATTAGGTATAAATGAACGTTTTTTAAAAGTCTTATAAATTGTAAATAAAGATTTTGTTTCTGTGATGAAGCCATTATGTTTTTAGCAGATCAGTGTCTGCGTTGAAGAGAATATAATTCACAAGATTTCTAAATTTATATAAAGACGAGATAAAAATCTACAAGGAAGATAATAAAGGACTCAGTCATATTTATAGCAGTCAATATGGACTGACAAACCCACTTTCTTGTTTATAGAAGCTCCACAGGTGCATCTAGACTAAGGTGTTCAAAACCCTCTCTTATTCGTGTATGTGGAAGCTCCGTAGGCGCATCTAGAGATTTCAACATTAATTGACAATTTTTTTTTTTTTTTTTTCGAAATGACAATGTATGTTGTTGACCGCAGATGGCCATGACAACGTTACCGGACTATGGCGAGCGCAGAAGGCGCCCAGCCGCAAAAGTTAGGTTGGGGCAACAAGCTCAAGGGCACCACTTAGGTTCGAACCACGGCTTGGACTGTTGCCAGAATTTTTGAATCTACTGAAGGATAGCGTCTAGGTGCAAAACTGCACCTTTAGACGGAAGAATGTATTCTTCGGCCCCGCCGGCGGGACCGGTTTTTGAAAATGTGTCTAACAGCTAGTGTGGGACGGGTTGACGTCACCTCCGGGTTAGCGGCGGTGAGCTCGTCAACGGGCAAGCCGAGAACGTGTCTCGGTCGACGGAGGAAAATTAATTGACAAACTCACTCTCCCATTCTTTTATATAGAACCTACAAGGGCGCGTCTAGAGAGTTCGAAATGGACTGACATATATGTACACCCTCTTATTCTTGTTAATGGAACCTCCGTAGGCGCATCTGGAGAGGTAAAAACGGACCAACAAACTCTCTGTCGTATTCAATATGTATTTCGATCTTAGCGTGATCAGACCGGGCCATTAACAGTTGACGGGAGCTTTGTCTTACTTAGAAATATGCATTTTTGAGATAGCATTGCGTTTGCGTGGCTTGTTTTGTGAATAATTTAGAAATTTTAATTTAAATTTAAACTTTAGTTTAATAAACATTCATAAAGATAGCCAGCGGGCGGTGTGCATTTGTTTGGGTGTACTTAGTAATAGTTTCTACGACCTTAAAAACGTAATATGGTGTAGAAACAAGATTGTTTAGAGGGTGTTAATTTACAGTATTGAATCTTATTATATATTTTTATCCCTCAATTCAATTTTTAATTAAAAATAATATAATATTGATAAATTATAAAAAAAACATCATGCCGAAAGTAAGCCTCATTGTTTATATTATGAGTAATAGAATACTTAAATACATTTTTTTCCGTTATAAATACATTGACGAGCTCTGTGGCGCAGCGGGCGAAGGTCCGCCTACGGCGCAAGAGGTTGCGGGTTCGATTGTCGCCTCGGAACAATTAATGTCTGTACCATCGACCTGATACTCAATTGGGTATCAGGTCGATGGTCTGTATGATCTGCAGATATTTGTTCAGGGTGTTCTGGATGTTTTTCTATTATATAATAAAACTATCTATCTACGCCGTGGGGTGCCGGCAGTGCCGTGGGGTGCCGGCAGTAGAATGATACCCCTCCTCTCATGCCCATGGATGCAGTAAGAGCCTGCTAAGGGATACCTCCGGAAGATGGGCAGCAGCGTCTTTCCGTGTATCAACATCCCATACGCGCTCACCAACCCGCCTGCCAAGCGTGGTGAGTATGGCAACTACCCCTCATGGAGATCCATGAGGGAGGCCTGTGTTCATCAGTGGACGTTTTATGGCTGAAATGATGATCTATCTACGTATGTATTAAGTATATCAGTCATCTAGTACCCATAACACAAGCTCTACTTAGCTTGTGGCTAGATGATGCTGTGCGGATTGTCCAGCATTATTTATAATTTATTTATAATTTATAACACACATAGAGAAATACTCAGACACACAAAGTGACCAATGGCGGCCTTATCGCTAAAAAGAAATCTCCACCAGGCAACCTTGGAGGGATTGAATTGTAAGATTATGATTATTACATTATTAAGGTGTACCTTAAATTTAAAAGTAATTACATACATATATACAAGACAGACGTCATGTCCTCTACAAAAAAACGAACATACCATTTTATTGTTAACCTTTTTCGGAAAAAGGAGGTTCTCAATTCGACTGTATGATTTTTTTATTATGAATAAATTTTTTAAATAATTGAAAAAAAAATATGATTTTATACAATGCCTGCAAAACCACGGGCAAAAGCTAGTGCTTATAACTGTAAGTGCGATGAAAACAATCATAATTATTACCCAATCAAACCAATAAATCGATACAATACTCAATAATTCAAACCTTCAAACACTATCGCCCACAGTATTTCGTAACTTTATAGTCTAGAATCTAGCCTCTAGACTCTAGAATCTAGATAGTAGTCTTCACCAATTAGACTGATCGGTTGTGAAATGTTGTTTGGCAACACAGTCGGGTAACTGTTGTATATGATGACAGACTGTTTGTTTGTCTGTTTGGTGTAATTTAGAAGACAGGAGCGGATTGACAGAAACAATGGAATCATATATAACTTAAAAATTGAAATAAAAAATGATATATTAATGTCTAATTTGCAAAGATACAAAGGGAGTTGCATAGTTAAAATAAAATAAGATCGGTCGCCTTCTCAGCATACGCTGTGTCAGATACACATTGGTTTTCAGTGGCGCCGTAGGAGATTTGTGCGCGGAACACACACCTGACACAGTACAATTGGAAACATTAAGTTTATAGTCTACACTAAACATAACAAACCACTTATATCTTCAGATTCAGAAAAGTCCATGTTCACATAACGATACAACACACTGCTGAACAGTCGGAACACAGCGGAACACAGACACTTATTAAACACAGGATTCCATGCAGAAGAGAGAAGAAAACCGTCTTCCCGATTACAATTTTGGTGGATCTCAATCGCCTCTCGAACTATATCCTCTTTTATAGTTGCTTCTTTTGGATATAACTTTTGGGTAATGTAGTTTTTACTAGTGGTAAGGTCCTGACTATAGCAGATGTTCGGCAACCGATGACTTATACACTTGCCGATTTTTGACCGCGGTTATTATTCTCCTTGACACGTTCGGCTATTGTGCGTTTAGTTTGCACTATGTATGAACGGCTTAAATAGCTTAAATTATTATTAAGAGCCTGTAATGTCTCACATCAGGGCAAAGGCCCTCCTTCCTTCTTTCCACACTTCTCTGTCCTGAGCTACTGCGGTCCAGTCTTCCAGATGTACGTCGAGTTGTTCCTCCATCGACGTCTTTTACAGTCGTGAAGTCGTTTAGTGGTGATTTAGGATGACTCATCTGGCCTGCAAGAGAAAAGAGTATTTTACTCCATAATAAAAAAAATCTTAGGAAAGAATGTTAGTTTATGAAATAACAAAATCAATTTTAAGTTGCCAGTTTTTTAGTCTGTTTTCGAAAACCACAAAACAGTTAGCCGCCATGATATTACGTCATACGACGATGTAAATAATAAAAGTGTCTATCAACCGATACCGTACTTAATTAATAGCGCATTTGTTTAAACACTAAATGACGTCATGACCACAGAGAAACATGGAGTCCACTGTGTCCAGCGTTTTCTTAAAATTACGCGCCAGATATAAAATTGTATTATTTATATGCATTTTTGGGGCTCTTAGCGACTAAATTAAACATTTGATGATTTGTTTAAGTAGTTTATTAGCACTATATAATATAATACAGACACTTTCAAAAAATGGGAGTAAACACCCTATTCTAATATAAGTAAAAACCTTATAAAATATTATGTCGTTTGACTCTGCTGTAGGAGTTAAATCAGATTGAAGATAATGATGATACAATCACAGAAATTATGTCAAAATTTCTGAGTAAAATGTTAAATTTGATCTTAACTCACCGGCAGAGAGTGTAATAGATTCAAATGCAATGAAATTAATACTACTGGTCAGAATACCTGTGTTTAATGGGACTTTGACATTAACCCTAGAACAAGGATTCTGTTTTAATCATAGATTGTTAAAGGTCGCTAACAGCGACAAAGCCGCCCTATGCACTCCTTTTTATTTGTTTAAATACCTAATGTTGTAAAATAAATATTAACTTATTACGTTCCAAAATTATGATGTCCATTAAAAAGTTTTCTATAAATTTCTATTCTAACTAATTTATTGGGCGGTTTGATAAGCCTTTTGAATATAATATATATTTTCGGCAAATAAGCGATTTTTTCTATTGTTATAAATTGAAGAGGTTATTCTACTTTCAATTTGAATGTAGTCTATTATTGATGGCAGTTGAGGGCAGCAGTGTGCATTTTTACTGCACGGGAAATTCAAACAGTTACAGACTTATCAATCTGATAATTAATGTTATTTCATCAATAACTTAACTTGTTAAACTTTTTCAATTTGGTAACATTCATTTTGTTTTTAAAATATATAATTTTATCGCGTACCTTTTTTTATTATTTTTCTGACGATTCGAACACGTTTCGCGTTCTTGGTCGCGGGTCAGAAACTTCAGTCCTCCCGCGACCAAGAACGCTGAAACGTGTTCAAAACGTCCCAATAAAATTCTGTATTTAAAAGACCTATATAGTTCATCAATTGTATTCTTAAAAATATGTTGCATTATTTTCCAATAGCTCAGTCTATTTTGAAATCGTGTTCTTCTATAACTTAGACACACAGCATAGCTAGTACCGAATAACAACCGTTGCTCAAAAATAGTTGGATTACATGCTATTGACCACTGGCCACATATCGCGGAATGTCAATCGATGTATATTAACGCTATTAAATGCTTGAGTACAAGTGTACGTGCAATGGATTGAATATAAACTAAATAAATAAATAATGTGTTTATTATGTTTTCCGTAGGGTGCCGGTAGAATGTTGCCTCTCCTCTCTTGCCCGTGGATGCAGTAAAAATCCGCTAAAGGATACCTCTGGAAGATGAGCAGCAGCGTCTTCTGCGCCACCCTAAACTACGCTCGCCAACCCGTCTGCCAAGCATGGTGAGTATGGCAATAATCCTCTTAAGTTCACTACTTGTTTATCCATGCAGACCAGCTGCATGTAATGATAATGATGATGATGAGTGCAAACTTGCAATTATCTAGACATGCCCAGTTATCTCCGGATACGTGAGACGCGTACCTCAATCACAAGGTAGCCATGGATCAGGATAATTAGCAAGGAGGAACTTCAACTATGATCATCTCTCGTAAATCGATCAAGACGTCACCTGGTTCTGAGGTTTCCACCACTTAGCAAAATTATCTTCAACATTATAATATAATAACATAAACACGGGAATTTATCGCGTAATACCTTTTCATTATTCCCGACGTTTCGACTGTGTTTCAACAATCGTGGTCCCGGGTTGACTCAAAATCTTCAGCATCTCCGCAGTTACGAATCTAGCGGCAGGTTTGCAACAAGCGCAAATTTCGTGATCGTCGCTATAAAACGCCATTTTGCGATGATCGAGAGATTTACACCTGTTGCAAACCTGTCGCGAGTTACGTATACAGCATGCGTATTCAAATCATTTATTTTATATAAGGACTTTCGCATTTAATAGACTAGATGTACCCCACAAATTCGCGAGTGCGTTTTGATGGTCTGCTCGTATACTCTTTGTCGTAGAGTTATCGTCACATAATACACAAGAAACAACAAAAAAGCAGAAAAAGAAATTGATAAAGATTTACATTTCCTTCAAAAGAAGCAAAAGACTGAATTGAAATCTTTGTTGTTTTTGGTGTATTCTGTGACGAACTGGGAGCCCATTTCTCCTGAAGGTGCCTTGTTGAGAGGCGAAACACGCATCAAATTCAGTTTAAGTGTTTCTGAAGCGCTCATTAAATATAGGTTAATGAATTTGTTACTCGCAAAGTCATGTCTCAACCAATTGATTTCAACCGGTATCTGTTTTACGTATGACAATTTTTATGTATCTTCATGATTCCGACTCATCGCACTGTGCATCGAAATCTTAGTAATGTCGTCTACTCAGCGTCGGTTAAAATATAATTTTACATGATAAAAAAATACTCATCTTTAGCCTTAATGTAATCTATTCCATTGTACATCCGTATTTCTTTATACTATACATATATACTTTATATATAGCCGTGGGGCGCCGGCAGTAGAATGTTGCTCCTCCTCTCATGCCCGTGGATGCAGTAAGAGCCTGCTAAGGGATACCTCCGAAAGATGGGCAGCAGCGTCTTTCCATATATCAACATCCCATACTGCGCTCGCCAACCCGCCTGCCAAGCGTGGTGAGTATGGCAACTACCCCTCATGGATACCCATGAGGGAGGCCTTTGTTCATTAGTGGACGTTATATGGCTGAAATGATGATGATGATGATTTCTTTATACAACTCCTAGAGTAACAGGATGTTTAACATCCATCGAAGCATATAAATAAAAAAAAAATCCCCCAAAGCTTGCTCAACTGATTTCTAGGTAACTTTCATTTAAAAATAATAAGATTTTGATAGTTGATGAATGGATTATATTCTCAAACACTCTACGAGCTAAATGATGATAATGATTATTTATAATGAGCCA
Organism: Pasiphila rectangulata; assembly: GCA_963082625.1. Classification (NCBI taxonomy): domain Eukaryota; kingdom Metazoa; phylum Arthropoda; class Insecta; order Lepidoptera; family Geometridae; genus Pasiphila; species Pasiphila rectangulata. Next base: position 10,319,482 of record OY720253.1, read on the forward strand.
CGCGCCCGGTATGAGAGGTTGACATGAACTGACGAGAGCGCGGCAGTTGATATTTATTTATTTTAGGAAGACTAACAGCACAAATCAAACATAATATAAATAAGTAATCTAGAATAAAACGGCTAATAACAAGTCAATAGGTAGTCTTGCCGTGGGTGCCGGCAGTAGAATGTTACCCCTCCTCTCATGCCCGTGGATGCAGTAAGAGTCTGCTAAGGGATACCTACGGAAGATGGGCAGCAGCGTCTTTATGTGTATCAACATCCAGTACTGCGCTCGCCAACCCGCCTGCCAAGCGTGGTGAGTATGGCAACTACCCCTCACAGAAGTTCATGAGGGAGGCCTGTGTTCAGTAGTGGACGTTTGACGGCTGTAATGATGAGGTAGTCATATTACATATAACATAAAATGTTGACGCGAGAGGATAGTGCGGTTAGACCGTACAATTATGCATTATTCTATACCATTTCCTTTCGTCTGATACCAATGATAATTCATCCACACCTTCAACCTTGTTTATTCACCATCGATTTTGATAAAACATGCTTAAGAACCAACGCTAGAAAACCTGCTCTCAATTCGGTCCACTAGTTTAAGAGCTGCGGTGCCACAGCAGACACAGTCAAACTTATAACACCTCCTTTTGTGTCGGAATTTAAAAATATAACACAAACACTACCAAAGATGGAAACCTCTCGAACAATTTACGACAGCTAACCACAGTCCTAACCGACTGCAAACAAGGAGGTTATGATGTAATTAGCTGTCCAGGCAATATTTACATGAGACGTTTCAATAAATCATTCCGTTCACTTTCCTAAATTGATATTGTAATGCGTTTTGTTACTTTTGTTTTTCTTATAAATGAAGACGTCTGCGATACGGGTTCGTTAAATTGCTATCGGTAGGATTGTGCACCTGTAGAGTGTCTTTAGATTGTTAACTTTTTTCAATTCAATTCATTTAAGTATCAGAACGAAGATTTACTATTATATCATACACTAGCCCACTCCGCAATATCACACGCTTAGTTCCCGTTTCCGTAAGAATACGGGCATAAAATATAGCCTGTGTAACTAAGGGATAATGTGGCATTCTAATAGTAAAAGAATTTTGAAAATCGGTCTAGTAGTTTATAAGTTTATTCGTTACAAACATACAAAATACAACATACAAATATTTCCTCTTTGTAATATTACATAAAGGGTTTTTCAATAGGCGCGGGTAGATTTTGGCGGCCCGTGGCGGCCATATTGTTTTGGTGACATCTGTCAAATCATTTTTTTATTATTCAGTTAATTATGCCAAATCATCATGGCAAGTAACACGATTGAACAACACGTTCAAATGATAAAACTTTATTATCAAAATCAGTGTTCGTTCCTGCAAATGTTGCGCGCATTGCGCCCTTTTTACGGTAGTCTACTCTTCAACGTTTGGCAAAATTTGAGATTATCGGTTCGTAATCAACCAAGAAACGCAAGTTCGGCTGAGAACATCGCCGCGGTCCATGAAAGTGTACAGCAGAACCCGAGGCAGTTGATTCCTCGCCGTGCACAAGAACTCGGCCTTTCGACCGTCAACGGCGAACGCTACAGAACGATGATAACCAATTTCTTATGGCCTACTTGAACCGCATGGACCCAGACAACATGTGGTTCCAGCAGGTCAGCGCCACGTGCCACACAGTGGATGCCACGATTGATGTTCTGCATGAACGATTTGAGGGTAAGGTAATCTCTCGCAGAGGTGATGTGAATTGGCCACCAAGGTCATACGATTTGACCTCGCTAGACTTTTTCTTCTGGGTTTTTTGAAGTCGAAGGTTTATGCAAATAAACTGCCCTAATGCCCTAAGGGTGAACATAACACAGGCCATCGCTCAAATTGAGCCGGATCTATACAACAGGCGCAAATCTCGCGATCATAAACGTCAATTGTGTATGAGCTAAAAGCATGGGATTGACGATTGTCAGCGATAATCGCGAAATTTACGCCTATTACAAACCTGTCTCAAGAAACGCGTTATTAATAAATTAACAAACGGAAAAATTATATAATAAATACCAATCCAGATTTTGTCCTGCATGGCATGTAAATCCAATAACAGAGAAACTTTTTCAACTCCATCATTCGACTCCATCGCCCTATTGTTCCCACTTATCTTCCATCCCGATACAAAATGGAGGACTTGCGCAGGAGCCTGACTTATGTCGCGGTCTGTGATATGTTCATCTCAACAATAAATATTGCTCGCCAATTATATTGCGGGAACCGCTACTGAAAGCCTTGTGTTGCACAGGTTGATGCTGATACAATGTTGGTTAAATTTTGTTGAATGATTAAGTCATTTTAGGTCAAACACAAGGCTCTTTTATGCCGTATGTGCCTAAGAATGTTGCTCCTCCTTTCTTGCCCGTGGATGCAGTGATAATCTGCCAAGGCATACAGCGTCTTTCAACATCCCGTACTGCACTCGTCTACTAACCAGAGTAAGAAACAACATCTGTGGTTGCCAACATTAATCTCAAGAACATTGAACACAGCAATCTAGTTGTTGCACATCTTGGAACAAGATGGAGACTTGTGGTAACCAACAATTAAATAAAAACCATTTTGGATGGACCCCCATAAATCCAACATTGCAAACTTCGAAGAGTTTTACAAATATAATAATAACATACTTTGTTAACTTTCGCGATCTGTAGACATAATTTTCTCTTGGTCACGGGTAGCCTATAAAATAAGGTGATTACGTGATAAAGTCCCGTTTTTCAGTTTTAAAAGTAATAACATACTTAGCTTTGTTTCTAAATTATTTTTATATCTCTTATCAAATGCAATCAGGACAAAACATTGTACCAATAAACATAAAGTCTCAGACCTTAGTAAGACCTTCTACATCTATCTAGAGATATATTTTTCTGCGACAGCATCTGTTAACCTATAATCTACGGGACGGTGCAGTGCCTGGTCCATTGTTAAATACTGTAAAGACTACTTGCCCAAAGCCTATGCCATCCTCAGAGCTCCACATGTGCCAACTTCACCTGCAAAGAACACCCTGTACGTCGGCAACTAAAAGCCAGTTGTATGACGTTATTCCAGTTGATTTAGTGTTTCAAAGACTTCATTTGGGAGACCATCTGCAGTAAAGAACTCAGGGTGTGGTATCAAGGCTTGAGATATGCGAAGTTTACAGAATATTTACAAAATGCTCTATGATGGATGGGTTGGTCGAACATTTTAGAATCTTGATATTAGCTGTGTGTTTTGACATTGATAGATTGCAACTAGTTCTAATTTTGGTTAACTCTAAACTATTTCTTTATACATTATACTTCTCGATCCACATTTTTAAAACGTTTAAAGCCTTCTTACACAGTATTAATTCAAAATTATCTAGAATGCGGGATTTTAAAAATTGTTTAGCTTTTTATAAATTATCAAGTTTTGTTTTAAATAGTAAGTTAAAGAGTAGGTGCAGAAATAATGTATCTTTTTTAGGGTTTCGTAACCAAAGGGTTTCTTACTATTACTAAGACTCCGCTGTCTGCCTGTCTGTCACCAGGCTGGTATCTCATGAACCGTGATAGCTAGACAGTTGATTTTTTCACATATGACGTATTTCTACTGCCGCTATAACAACAAATGAACTAAATATTTAAGACTAAAAACTGAATGAAATAAATATTTAGGGGGGCTCCCATACAACAAACGTGATTTTAATGTCGTCTTTTGCTGGATTTTAATAGCGGCCGACGCTTGAAATATTTACAGACTATTGATACGGAACCCTTCGTGCGCGTTACCGACTCGCACTTGGCCCATTTTTAACTTATTTATTAATAATATTTGTGTTCTCTTAATGTGGTGTACAATAAAGAGTTTTCTATCTATATAACATACAAATCTTCTATGAAGAAACATTCATAGCTAATACGAGTAAACTTATAAGCTAAAAATAAGGGTAGTTCTATCAGCATCTATTAGGTCCAATATTTACTTATATCTGTCGTACGATCATAAATACCTAGTGACAAAAATATAGATCTTAACCGCATAATATAGGAATCTTATTTGCATTTGCAACTCGCATGTCTCTCGATTAAATTGTTTTACTGAATCGATTAAAGCGGTCTCGTATCGATTCTAAATCGATTATTTTTTGTTCACTCCCCGTTTCAAGTGTACCGCTTTTGATGTCTTTATAAACGATTTTCATTACGCGAGTATATTGTATGAATTTGCATTCACTGTTTTAATTACAGCCAACTTGAAGTATGTTTTACGGTTTTGCACTTATATTAAAAAAAAAATATTCTAATAATAATTTATTCTTGAATTTTTTTACAAAAATATTATTGGATCCCATCATCAGAACTGGGTTTTAAAACAAACATTAATATGTGCAACAAAAAACCTAACCGCAATATTAAATTAATATTTTATGCTTATTTATTTTATGATGCAGTAAGAGCCTGCTAAGGGATACCTCCGGAAGATGGGCAGCAACGTCTTTTCGTGTATCAACATCGCAAACTGCGCTCGCCAACCCGCCTGCTAAGCGTGGTGAGTATGGCAACTACCCCTCATGGAGATCCATGAGGGAGGCCTGTGTTCAGTAGTGGACGTTTTACGGCTGGAATGATGATCTAAGCCTACCTCACATAGGCAGCTCAATAGAGAAATTAGGAAATCCTTGTGGCGTGATATTCGTACTTTTAATACAGCTCTTAAACGAGCTGTATATAGATACGATAAAGCAGAAGTGATAAGTCTAAGCCTTTACAGCCTAGAGTTACAAAAAATGGGACCAATCTGGAATTGTATCTTTATGAATGAAACCAAAATAAACCAGATCATTTCATAAACGACAGAGTTCAGAAGTAACAAAGATTTGAAAAAAATACAGAAGAAGGAACCATCTTCTGTTTTTGAAAACATAATTTCAGCCGTAAAACGTTTATTAATGAACATAGGCCTCCCTCATAGATCTATAAGAGGGGTAGTTGCCATACTCATCACGCTTGGCAGGCGGGCACGAGCGCAGTTTGGGATTTTGATATACGGAAAGACGCTGCTGCCCATCTTTCGGAGTTATCCCTTAGCAGAATCTTACTGCATCTACGGGCATGAGAGGAGGGGAAACATTCTTCCGCTGACACCCCACGGCATTTGAAGACAGATACAATAAAAATAAATACATAATACAACTCATTCTAGACACAATACACAACATTATCGACTCCAAGTAAGCAAAGATATGAAAACCAGATGATTGGTAGAATACTTGACTCCAATTTTTCTTAGTAAAGCCGTAGGACGTCCACTGTTGGAAATAGGTCCTCTCTGAGACCTCCAAGTCCCAATCTTGATAGGGTTTAACTTGTTAAACCTTCGCGATTTGTTAATATAATAATTATGTAGTTTTAAAATTACAGGATTTTATCGCATACATTTAATATTATTTTCCCGACGACGCACACGTTTTCGTTACAGTGTATTCGTTCAGCGGGAATATTATGGAAAATGATTAAATAATTACGCGATAAAATACTATAATTTTAAGAGTAAATAACATGAGAAAGTGGTTGCCATACTCATCACGCCACCAAACGGCTCTATGCCAGCCAAATCTTATTCTCTGTCCAATCTATTTCCGTTATCAATATTCAGACCAAAGGGCTCAGTCGACGAGATCCAAAATAGATATAGAAAGAGTTTTTTGGGGTTTCGTAGTACAACAAGGAACCCTTAGTTTCGTCTTGTCTGTCTGTCCGTCTGTCTGTGCCTTACAAATAAACTATTAGTCGTAGGAAGCTGTCACTTTGCATGGACATATACATAGGTACAATAATTACGCCAAAAAATGCTAAAAAAATAATCATAAGATGAAATCATGAATGAAGTTTTAACCACAAACTTTGTAAGGAAACTATAACGGTGAAGGTTTCTAGGTTTTGAAGAAATTATCGCTTAACCCTTAAGTTCGATTGTCAACTATCATGCCTTACAACTCGTAAGCTCGCGCGTGTCATGGCGGCGCCACCTGATATTGTGTTTGTCTCACCTATCTCCCGAAAACTTAATACGAAAAACACAAACAACACGCATTTGGTCATACCGTCTGATTTAAAAATGGCAGTGTTCGATGCCAAAGACAATAAACCACACATTTTATACATCAAATTAAAGAGCATATTAACCTCTCTTTCTTTTTTAAACAAACCTTCAATGGATCTGTCCAAGAGAGAAACACTAGAATGCACTCTTTGATATGTTGGTATATACGCACAGATTTGTGCGTTGTCGAGTCAGCGGTGGTATCAAATGAAGAGGACAAATGTGTGCCTTATCGAGCTTAAGGGTTAAATTAATAATACGATTTTGAAAACATACCGGAACACTTAATTTATACGTGTTTATATGTTTTGGTAAACTTAAAAAAACATCAAAGTCAAAGAGTGTTTTTTCAATAGAGCAAAACGCTAAATATAATATAGTCAATTTTCAAAATAAAAACAAAGACAGACTACGGACGGAACCCTACACACTTGGCCCGACACGCACCCGACCTAAAATATTCCTTATTAGCTACATTTTCTAAAATATCACTTAATTTAAATCTAGTGAGACTTTTCGTTTTATTCATCCGGTCATCTTTTAAAACTGGACCTAAGTTAATAAATTATTAATAAGAATTGTTTGCTAAGACGAGGCGCTATTGTGTTTTTGTACTTTAGTGACTCATCTAAGCTGAGCAAATAATCCAGTAATAGCATTGAAACCGGATATTACCAGATAATACTTGATGCGGTTGCATTATTCGCGCCTGTGTGCGAAGCCGCGGGCACACGCCACTCTTTATAATTTGATCACATTTGTACTGGACAATGCGCGCCCAAAGCGTACTGAGGCGACAGGTGAACAGGAAAACTGTTGAGCTTCATTTCGAGTATTTATAATTTATTCCACTCAATCTTTGTAGAAAATTATCTATAAAATCCTGGAACTATATAGTTAATAAGCTTTCAAACGTCTGCTTAAACCTGCAACTTACAGATCTGACCAATAAATAAACGTTAAACATCCAGACCAGATGGAAATACGTTTATTTATTTCCATTTTATTTTATTTTATTTTTATTTATTTAAACAAAATCCACAGTCCTTAATCTACCTTATTCTAAATTACATATCCATGACCATTTTCATTTTTTTTCATAAATTACACTAAGCTTCTTCAGTTCCCGCCTGGGGCCACTACAACCGTAGCGGTTGTATTTAACAATAAAAAAATTCCACATATAATTTTTTTTATATTTTTCTTTTTCAGCTCGTTTAATTCAACCAAATATTTGTGTTACTGATATTTTCATCTATAAAAGTTATACTACTTTTAGTGGTAAAAGTAATATACCTTTTATCGACTTTTGTCAATGAAACTATTTACTACTTTACCCCACTGCTCTTTCAATTCACTCCTCGGCTATAATACCTGCTTATTTTTCCACTCTTAACATATAATAATTTAAAACCAAATTAACTGGTGACTATTTTTAATTACGTTACAAAACAGATTTTCACAACTGATGTTATTCACTTAATAATTTTATATTAACCCAGTTAAAGCGTGCGGCCTTTTATAAAAATAGGCCCAAAATATTATACCCGCATCTATCGACGTTTTTTTGTATGTGCGACATTGATATATAAGACATGGATATTTAAAATGTTTTTTACTACATGACTACTTTTGGTAACTCCACAGATGTCTATGTCCCGCCACCGAGACGGCTACGGCTCCTTCAGTTCCCGCCTCGGGGCCACAATACCCGCTACTTTTTCCCGTCCATAATAAACATTTGTATTCACCGCGCGTGCGCTGACCTATACATTATAGTGTATTACTGGCGACGTGCGCAATTATTATGAGTTTGATTTTTATGAAGATTTTGAAGTTGAGTATAGATCAGGTTTGTTAGGATCTTGTAGTTGATTTTGATTTATCATCATTCTGAAAAGCTTGATTCCTGCTGGACATAAGATTCGTAATATCATCATCATCATTTCAGCCGAAAAATGTCAACTACTGAACACAGGCCTCCTTCATGGATCTCCATGAGGGGTAGTTGCCATACTCACTACGCTTGGCGGGCGAGTTGGCGAGCGCAGTACGGTATGTTGATTCAAGGAAAAACGCTGCTGCCCATCTTGTGGAGGTATCCTCTAGCAGGCTCTTACTGCATCCACGGGCAGGAGTAACATTCTACTGCCGACACCCCACGGCTCGTAATAAATTTTAATTTAAACAAATGAAAGTGAAATCATTTGCAAAAAATGTCTTAATATAAAAGATGTGTAATATATTTAAAGTAAATCTATACATTATGCTAAATCTTATCATGGAATCTCAGGTCACAAATATTTAATTTAAGTATACTTACAGGGTGTATTATATGTGTACTAACTCGAAAGGGGGAATTTCAGACCGTGAAAACAAGTAGTTTGGAACAGAAAAAAAAAGGATATTTGTATTTTATAATTTTTTTTATTAGCTTTTATTAACAAGTGTCTTATGAAAATGAGCCTTAGATCATAATCATATTTTTTTTTATAAAAAAAAAATATATTAAACATTTTTATATAATAAGAACATAAAAATATTTTCTTCTCAAAATATTAATAAGTATAGATTATATATAATTGACTTAAAACCTTTGTAATGGAACCGCTTAGCGTCATTAGAAATACATTATTATAATTTTCATCATCATAATCTCAACTATAAGAAGGCAGTCCACGTCCACAGCTGGACATAAAGCTCCTCATGGGTCCCCAAATACTGGTGGTGGGTTTCATTTTCAAATAAATTAATAAAATATTAGAATACATACATCTCACAATGCGTTCTCCTTACCAATTCCAATTCTGGTAGGGTGCCAGATATGTACTGACGTTCCGCGTTGAGGTGTATTGAGTATTGTCTTCCATGATATTAACTATACCGGAGGAACTGGGGAGCCCCAACTCCTTTAAATAACAGAGAAGGAACCTAGGTCGTTCTTCGGTAGTTAGGGATAAGTACCCCCGCCTGTCCATTAGATTATCAGTATGTTTATAGGATTAGATATCTATCTAATCTTAGATGGATACCTCAGGAAGACTTTCAATCCGAAGGTCGTGTGTTCGATACCGGCCGTGCACCAATGGATTTTTCTTTTTTGAAAAATGTATATGCACACTTATCACGTGCTTTAACGGTGAAGGAAACATCGTGAGGAAACCCGCGGCTTGGTTAGCTTCAGACGTATTGACCTGTTCTTTTCTCCGAATAATAGCTGACTAAGCTGAGAGGATGGTATAGGTTCTGGGCAAGCCTAATCCATCTAACAATGTCCCAGGCACTGCAGCGTCCCGTACAGCATGATTACCAGTTGCTGACGCTGTATAAATCATCTTAAATAGACGCAAAGGCCTTACCTCAGGAAGATGTGCAGGCAGTTCAGCCCAATTCCTTTAAACAAGCATTGGTACGGGGGTGCCAGAAAAAGGGGCGAAGGTTTTCGAACAACCAAAAAAAAAATTATATTTCAAATACATTAAGGTCACAATAACTCCGGTCCCTGTGACCGTACTAACAAACTACTAACAAAAAAGGTTTTATGGAAAACGGTCAACGCGTTCGGTTGTAATCGTGTCATGCACAGACAGACAGACAGACAGCGCTATGCTTAATAGAATAACGGAGCATTTCATGAGCATTCTGAAAGGGATGCAGATGTTGTAGGCGAAGTAGCAACTTTGGGGCTAGATGCTGTGTGAATGCATATTTTTTTTTAATCTAGCGTGAGATGCCTATGTTCTAGAAAATATGGATAGAACGTGATAAGGTATAAATTAATAAGTATATTCGATAGATACTCCACTTTAGGTTCTCGTTTCTTTACAATACATTCATTCATTTAATAAATATATTACGGCTTTTACCACGCACCTAACTTATTATGATATTTCTGGCGTTTAATAGACTTTATGAGCACCGTTCGTGAATTTTCGTTTTTTTGGCCTCCGACGGCAGCGTGACGCGAATTCATCATACATAATAATATATTAGACTTAAAAACGTTATTCAGAATCATAAGTTAACCCAATTTATGGTTTGCATAAGTTAAACAAGTACTTTTGTGTAGATTTTAATCAATAATAATATGTAAATATATTGATTAAAGAGTTATTTTAAAGCATGCAGGTGTTCCAATAACTTTGTTCTTTGTTCTTAAAAAGGTTCAGTTATTCGAGGGTCGCGCAAACGTGACACAAAACTGATCACCGGTCAGCCAAATAGCAAAACAAGCAAAAAATAAATTTATCTCATCATTATCACCATTCTATATCCGCCACCCGTGATTTTTACATAGAAATATGCATCTGGATTCACAACTTTTTACTCGTCACTATTTCTGTCCTGTTTATTTTTCATTCTTCTTCAGCACATCTTAAACGCTTCCAAAACTTCTTCATTCCTCTTTGTTCACGTCTCAGTACATGGCCATATTCCAATTAGTATATATTTATTTGACAACAGCAAAAATTAAAATTTTGAATTAACAGAATACTCTTACGAACTACGGGTGTTTTTATTTAGTGCCACATAAAAAGTGTCAGTAGGCAATTCGTTTGCATCAACCCTAAAATCAGGCGACCGATTTCTCCTTTGGTACTTGTAATGGCATTTTAAATTCGTCCGGTATAACCGCCCATTATCGGAAACAAAAGGCCGATAATCAGAATACATTTCGCTAAATTATCGTTATTAAGTGTACGCCGGCTTGCGCCGAAGTTGCAACAATTATTGCGGTCATATGTGTAGCGTGTAGTTAAGAATGTGAAATTGCAGATACCTACAATGTAAGGACGCACTGACTTGATCTTTATTATGGTAAGTGCTGACCAATCTAGGTATCTTCGTTAGAAGAAGTTGTAGAAGGAAATGCTACGGGTTACCGTAAAATTTCCTTCCGCACATAGTCTATCATATCAATACATAGTATAAAACAAAGTATTTTCCCGCTGTCTGGCTGTATGTGCTTAGATCTTTAAAATTACGCAACGGATTTTGATGCGGTTTTTTTCAATAGATAGAGTGATTCAAGAAGAAGGTTTATATGTATAATATAGTAGAGAAACCTTGATCATTTTGACGATTTCTAATGCGAGGTCGTAAATAAACACATTTATTTGCGCTTACATTTCGAAAAATCCCTTCTTAGTGCACCTCTAGGATACTCAAGGTAGGTATATGTGTGCCAAATTTCAAGTCTCTAGGTCCTGTGGTTTAGGCTGTGCGTTGTCTGTCAGTCACTCAGTCAGTAACGGAAGAGTTTTATATATATACATATATTGATTAACATCATCTCAGCCATAGGACGTCCACTGCTGACATAGGCCTCCCTCATGAATCTTCAAGTACTGATCATGAGTGCAGGGTAACTGCCAAACTCACCACGCTTTGCAGGCGGGCTTGCGAGCGCAGTACAGGATACACGGAAATACGCCGCTGTCCATCTTCTGAAGGTCATTGATTCATTCTACTGGAGCAGTATGCGTATAAGTATTTTCATTTTCTTCTAGATACACTAAGATCAAAACAGAGGACAGAAAATACACAAGAATTTATTTGTAAACTAGTGATTAACAAATCGGATATCGAGATTTGCAAACAATGGACACAGTTGGAATTTTAATCCTTCACAAAATCAGTATCATTCTATTGCACAAACACTTTGTTGGCTACAGGATATTGCTAAGCCTATAAGTATTACCTAAGACTTCTTATCTCAGTAATATTATAGAGAGCGACGCAATCAATGAATTTGGTTTGAATGAAACCTGTTATGAAAAGCGGAGATTGGCAAATACCAAAGATCTTTACAGGTAGTAACATTGTAATCTTTCGCGATCTGTAGACATAATTTTAAAAACTGGTTACACATAAGTCTCCGCGACCACGAGGGCTGCAAGACATTCGAAACGTCGGGAAATAATAAAATAAGGTAATTACGGAATAAAATACCGCTAATCAGTTATAAAATTATCTTTACAGTTATTACAGGTTAATTATGGTATTTTAGTATTTTTCCATTTTCTTATCTATTTAGTTTCTTATCTTCTATAAGTCTTTAGTGTTAGACGATCTGATACGTATACATTTAAGTTATTAGTGCCCGAATACGCCCAGAAGTGCTTTTTGGGTGTATTTTAGTTTGAGAACTATTGTAATTTTCTTGAAATAAATTAGTACACCATGTAAATCCCGTAATATCATAATTAGTTGTCATTATAATATAAATCTATATTTTGAGTCGCTTTTTATTGGAAAAGTATTAAGAATTTAAGAATTAAGAATTTATTTTATTTCACTTATAAAGTACCTATTTACAATACGAATAATCAAGTACACACTTTCTCTCATGTCTAAGTTTACAATAGTTTTTTAAGCAAGTAGGAACTTACCTAAAGTTACGAATTACGTGGAGTAGGCACTTAAACACAAACACTACCTACACTTATAACAGCTGTGCTAGGGAAACCCTGTGTTACAGCTGCTACACGCTCATACTAGCTGTACTAAGCTTTAGACGATGTCAGTCCGGTAACTATAACGGATTCGTTAAAGGTAAACCATGACATCGAGATGGTGCGATTGCCGCTCACGCCTTGCTACCAGCTTGTAACTCACTCCTTATGACATTTCTCATATACCTCTATAATGCAGATCAACAGGACGGACAGATAAATTGGCTAGGTATAAAGTATTTTGTTTTAAGAATGCTGGTTTTCCCTGACCATGGCTGGTGAAAACCAGTCGAAACGTCGGGAAATAATACAGGTAATTTACGTGAAAAATACCCGGTTACGTGTATACAATTAATGTGCTATGATAACTTACTATTTACTATCCGGCACGTCGACCCCAAAGTGGGCCTTGGCCTCCGAAACAATAGAACGCCACTGGCCTTGCGCCGCTTCCATCCATGTGTTATGATTGCTAAAGTTTAATAAAAGACAATTAGTTATGAATATTTATTATTATGGGCAGATATTTGTCTTGGGTCTGGGTATTTTAAAAGCTTTTATTTAGCTTGCCCTGTATGTATGTATGTAACTATGTTTGTTCGCGGGATCTTGCAACTGCTGAAATTTTGTATACATGTTTACTTTGGACGACAATACATGATCAGGTATGTGAGGTCACTCTGAATCCAACATGGCGGAACATTCTGTCAGTCAGTCAGTCTCCTATAATATGGGTATCAAATTAATGCAAGGCCTTGCTGAGAGTTATTCGAAAAATTAAATGACATCACTCTAAATCCAACATGGCTGTATAATCAAGATGGCGGGCTAGTTATTCTTAATGCACTCTTAAAATATGGGTATCAAATGAAAGGCCTTGCTGAGATTTACTTGAAAAATTATATGAATTCACTCTAAATCCAACATGGCGGTCATTAGATGCACAGATATGAAACCAGCTGTCCAGTGATTTTATTTTATTATTTTTATTTTATTTATACATAGTTTGGTAACTAAAAAGTAAAAAATAACTTAAAAATAAATAAAACATTTTAACAAACAAGCTTTTTTTTAAATGTACCCACTAAAAATAATAAAACGAACATTTTCAATTAAAGTTTGATATCAACTTAAAACAACTTTACACAATATATGTAATAAAAAAGCTTGTCGCGAGATTTAAGCAGGCACACGTATTTACATTATTTAAAAAAAATTAATCAATTAGATCAAGTTACAGGTACACAGGTTAATCTCGCAACAAGCTTTCTTATTACATATATTGTGTAAAGACGTTTTAAGGTGACATTAAACTTTAATGAAACTTTAGTTTATTATTTTTAGTGGATACATTTAAATAAAAGCTTTTTTGTTAAAAGTTTTTTTTTACTTTTAATTTATTTTTGTGTATGATAAGTAGTTAAAATAAATGTACATATACATGTTAACAATAATATTACAAATTTTGCTAAGCTTGAGACTAGATGGAGTTTAAGTGTCCAGCATTATTATTATTGTCTTAGTAAACGCGGAAGCATTTAAGGTCTATACTCAAGTATTCAATCAAGCATCTGGTACCCATAACACAAGCCTTACCTTGGGGCTAAATGGTGCTGTTTAAAATGTCCAGCCTCATTTAGGCCTCCGAACCGAAAGGGTAAAAACGAGACCCTATTACTAAGATTCCGCTGTCCGTCTGTCTGTCTGTCCAGGCTGTATTTCATGAACCGTGATAGCTAGACAGTTGAAATTTTCACAGATGATATATTTCTGTTGCCGCTATAACAACAAATACATTAAAATACATAAAAACAGAATAAAAAAATGGGGACTCCCATGCAACAAATATGGAACCCTTCGTGCGCGAATACGACTCGCACTTGGCCGATTTTTTTTATATTTAATGGCGACTACAACCATTTTATTTAATCCTTCGATCTCACTTAATGATAATAAGTGAAGAGCATTCAACAATTGTGATTTAAATAATTGTTGTAACAAGATGTGATTTACAATTATCTACTTATAATAAGGGCCGTGGGTGCCGGCAGTACAATGTTACCCCTCCTCTCATGCCCGTGGATGCTGTAAGAGCCTGCTAAGGGATACCTCCGGAAGATGGGCATCAGCGTATTTCCTATATTTATTATCCTAACTTTACGCCACCATATAGCGTCCTTTATTTCCTGTCCATTCCAAGGTTGCCAGGAAGAGATCGGTCATAGCGATAAGTCCGCCCGTTGTACTCCTGCGTAGTTTTTACTTTATGTCTAAATTGTTTATCTTCTCTTAATGTGGTGTACAATAAAGTGTTTTCTATCTATCTATCTATCCATTATCTATCTATCTAAACTCCCAACTCAGTATAGTCTGTATTTAATTCTTTCAATGATAGCAGCACCGCGTCTACCGGACTTCAGTCGTGGCGCTGACTCTAGTGTTTAGAATTATTATAACTGTCATAGTAAACGCGGAAACATATAAAATCTAGCAATATGATTCTTACAAGTTAATTTATGACAGCTCTACGGCTTGAACAGCATTAGAACAAGTGAATGTTGAACTTTATTAGTAACAGAATAACCTCCTATAGTACCCATAACTACGATCATGAATGGCCCTTAAAAGACAATTTCGAAGTTTAGCTCTCAGTTTTCTAATTCCTATTCAGCAACCGAAAATAAATCATATTAACAGGACAATGAATAGCTCTTTTCCGCATAAGCTATGACCTAAAGTGAGCTTACAATATCCCATATTTCTACCGTTTCAATAATTTGTGGCGTCCTAAACTAAACCATAAAACAGCAATTGTTACATAAATCTGAGAAGGTCATAAATACTTTCGGCGAAACAATACAAGACTAATGGAAAATGGGCTTAATCTGTGAAGTGACAAAGATAATTTTGCAATGATTAATGGCGTACTGAGACAAGTAGACAGGACTGGTTACGCTGGAGGGATCGTTTAGCACGGCTCTGCTATGTGGCAGGGTTTGCGAATGTACGAGTGTTGGGGATATCGGTGGTTGGTATATTACGGCAGTGTTTGGTACATAATTCGTTTGAAAGAAAGAAAGAATTGAAATGTGCCGATATTAAAATTACTCTGTACTCCTAACATTAAATTAATATTACTTTGATGTTTGATGTCTTTCAGGCCAATTTCGGCCAAGACGGCGACTTATTATTTGTTTATGGATTATTCGGCAGAGCTTCGTTTTTGTGCTCTGATGTGACAAATAATACATAATAATTTGGTTTTTAAAGTGCGTTTCAGTTTCAAATTTCACGTCAGGGTATTATTTTTGTAGTTACAAAGGACGTTTGAAGGCGGTCTGATTTTAAGGTAATATAACTACTCACTACACAATCACTACTCAACATACATGGCTCAGCAAGATATTACTGCGTTGGTATTCTGTGGGCCGTTGTATAAAGCGAACTGCGCACAATGTCACATATTAAGTTGTGTGTGTGAGACTTTATATAAATGAGATTTGTTATATTATTTTATATGAATGTTAGATTTATTAAGTAACAATTACATAGAAGACATTGGGGGAGACCTTCGCGCAGTAGGGAGTCAGTTCAGGTTAAAAAAATAAAAGTTATATTTGCAATCTCAAATTAAGTAAAAACTAGTCAGAATATAGAACCTTTTGTGCAACCTGTTGTACATAAAGGTAATTCTTTACCCCAAGTCATACTAGCGCCAAGAATAACACCGCTAAATAACGCCTACCGCTATTTGAAAAGCCCCCAGCTATTCGTTTTTACCTGTCGTTCAGCTGATAATATATGAGAAAACTAACTGTTGGAGGTAAATCAGTTGGTTATTGAAAAGTAAAGTAACAATCGCGCGAAATGTTTATAGTCAGCTCGTAAATTGTGATAAGCGGAACAGCCTTGGTTTCTGATGAGTTCAAGTATTTTTGGAAACTGAATGGAAGTATTATGAGGTGGAAGAAGAGATTATCTATCATCAACTCAGCCGGGGGACGTCCATTGCTGGACATAAGTCTTTCTAATGAATCTCCAAGTACTGTATGATAGAGTTGTTGCCATACTCACCACGCTTGGCAGGCGGGTTCAAAAGCGCAGAACAGGATGTTGATAATGTTATACGGAAAGACGCTATCAGAGATATCCCTTGGCAGATTCTTACAGCATCCACAGATGACCCAGGTACTTCATGTCTACGACTGCATACATACCGCCTCTATTTGACTTTACCCATAAAAAATGTGGTTCGTTTATAAACATAATAATTTTATTTTAAATCTTCATGTTTGTGGATTCAATCACATAAACTAGAATATTACAAAAAATAGGCCTCTACCACCGTCGCAACTGAGTTTCTTAACCAGTTATAAAATAGGAATAATCTTTTAAACTTCTCTTTTCTTTCTCTCCGCTACTAGTTACTTAGCACGATCTTGTCTAAATCTTCAATAGTATCTTCCAATAAATACAAAATTTGATGTAGCTAAGGTAAGTAAGCCAACAACAAACTAAAATACTTCCTTGTTTCATAATCTCTCCTTTCGCTAAAAAAATACTTTATTACTTCCATTATGTTATAAAATTATTAATGACCATGTGCAAAGCCTAACTGTAAACTTCTACTAATTATATAGTAAAAACCGAATTGCTAGAACAATTCATTTGTATGCAAATTACCGTTCAATAGAATCCTGTAGGCCGTTGTCTTATAATGCCTTTAATGGGTCACATAGAGTCTAGAAGTAATGGATGAGATTTGGCATTTATAATTAAAACACATGTTGTGGGTTAAGCTCTGTCTCAATTAACATATCATGACTTTTATTAGTCATGATATGTTAATTGAGACACCAATTTCTCTACGCAGAGATACATCAATAGCATATGGTGTCCCTCAAGGCGTTTACTTGGCCCAGCATTTTTCATATGTATAAACTTCAAAATATCTAAGTATAACAAAAACAAACGAAGGACAAGTCGTGTCACACGCTGATGATATTTTATGATGACACGTGGTTCACCTGGATCGCAGTATGGCTATCGGCATGCTTGCCCCATTTAAACAAATAAACAAACTATCACCTCGTCACGCTTGGCAGCGTTGGCGAGTAAGGGATTTTAATGCACGAGAACACGCTGTTGCTCATTTTCTTGGGTATCCCTTGGAAGGTTCTTACTGCATCGTGGGGCAACAGAGTAAGGGCAACATTCCTTTGCCAGCACTACTGCCGACACAGGTTATAGAGCACACAAAACAAAATCTTTTAGCAACGACATAACAATTAATTGCTTGCTCGTAAATTTTTATTCTTCAGACAGGAAAAAATCTAAAAGTATATTATACTAGCTGTCCCGGCGAACATCGTATCGCTACTTATAACTTACCCTACAACTACCCTAATACTACCCTACAACTACCCTACTACTACCCTTCAACTATGCAAAATTTTAAGTTTTTAAAGTAAGGAATAACGATTTTTCCATACAAAGATTCATCCCCTATTTTAACCCCTTTTGATTTAATTTACGCAACTAAAAGTAGCTTAAGTCTGTCTCCATGGTCTAATCTACTTCTATACTAAAGTTCATTCAAATCGGTTAAGCGGTTTTGACGTGAAAAGGGAACATACATACATTCTTACTTTCGCTTTTATATATTAGTAGGACTAGTAGGATAGGATAGGATCCACGCGCTTCAACTCTAGCTTAGTTCTTCTTAGTATCTCTGATATTTTTATTATCACTTTAGTATATCAATCTATCCCTAAGAAAATTGATGCCTTATCTAGCCATACAAGATCAGCGTAAGATGATTTTATAATAGGCTCCAGCGACGAAGTGATTATCTGTAGGAAGCTGCTCGATATTGGGCCGAGATTACCTTAATTTGATGGCAACACTACACATTATCTTAGAGAATGTGTATGAGCTTAATAAATTAATAATCTTTGTGATAAACTTTAAAGATGCTAGAAGTTATGATACTGAAACTTATCTTTCTTTTATTTTAAACTGGCATAGATCGCTTTGAGCGATAAGACAATTCGTGCATACTCGTAAAATAAAAATTCAAACCTTTTATCCTTAAAAACTTTTACCATTTATTTACAAAGGTCACAAATTAGCGACGGATAATGTATATATATACGTCCGGAAGATGGGCAGCAGCGTCTTTCCGTGTTTAAACATCGCAAACTGCGCTCGCCAACCCGCCTGCCAAGCGTGGTGAGTATGGCAACTACCCCTCATGGAGATCCATGAGGGAGGCCTGTGTTCAGTAGTGGACATTTTACGGCTGTAATGATGATGATGATGAATGTATATATAAGGTTAACCTTGTTACTAAATAGTTATTTGCTTAAATATTGAGCGTCTCGTTCTAACTAAGCTTCCAAACTTTAATCATAATAATGTAACTAAACGAGCGAAGAGTCGTATTAAAAGTAGTAGAAATCTAGTGAATCTACGGCATACTTGTGGTGATTGCCAGAAGATGTGACTCATCTGGATGATAAAGAGAGAAGAATGAGAGAGAACATGAGAGGATTATGCGAATCACAAGCGAGCGTTTCAAAAATAAGCGCCAGAGCGCCGAAAGATTTTGGTTGAATACGCTTGAATAGATAAAGAGATGAATAGTCAATAATACAAGGTAATAATAATTCAGCCAAATTCGATGTAGAATGTTTGTTAACAAATTGTCACACTTAAAATTTTATTGCTTCCTAAGGGTTTGTTTGACCGAGTTAATTTATATTGCAGGGAGTGGTCAAAAATCACCAATAATTGGGAAATATAAGCATATGGATATCAACAGAAAGAAGTTGAAGGTTAAGTATTGAAGTATAGTTGAACGAATATGTACTCAATACATAAACTAGTCCATCAAACAATGTCGCCGACGGAAGCTAGTAAATACATAATAAGCGATTACCTAAGCAATAGCTTCGGGCAACGGTACACAAGATATGCCAATCTTTTCCATAATGTGCATGGTTTATATAGAAGATGTTTTTCTTTACGGTATAATTTAATTGCGGTTACATTTATTGTGGCAATATCGCTAAGTAATATGTGTCCGTCCTTTAGAGTTATAACTTTAAAATCCCTTCTGATTTCACTTTCAAAATGAACGTGAGATGAACTCTATTAATTTTGTAAAATACAGGGATTAGACAAGTATATTAACTACACTGGCCTGCAAAAGGTGATATAACACTCATAAACGTGATATAACACTCATAAACGTGACGAAAACTTCTTTACTTACTATTTAAATAAGAAACTTGAAATAATAAGTATTATGTAGAAAATTTAGTTTTGTTATATAAAAATTCCTTTTTGACAATCTCCTTTTAAAATAAGGCTGAAAAAATAAACAAAAAAGAAAAACGCTCCCTTTTCAAATGCTGTAATTTTTTTTGCATTTGTTTTTTGATACATTGACAGTTAGTGGCCATAGAAAATGGCACTCTGACCAGAGTGACACATGCTCATATATGGATGAGCTCGGAAGGTTGGTTAGACGACGCAGACGACCTCCTGTCACCTTCAATAATCTTAAACAGGCCCTGATGGAAGAATGGGAGAATATCCCCCAACATCGTCTTGGAAACCTTGTCTTCAGTATGCCAAACAGACTCAAAGCTGTGATCAGAGCCAGGGGAGGCAATATCAGTTATTAAAAATGTGATTTTAAGACTACAAACACCTTTTTCAGGGTTTTTTGAAGTTTTTGCCATTTAGTGAAAATGGCTACATTTTATGTTTCATTTATGTTAAAAACATTAAGTTAAATAAAATAAACTTATATTCAAAAAAATCTTTTATAACTATTCTAAATGTTGTTTTTATTTCAATTCTCTAAGTTTAATAGCTTAGGAGAAAATTAAAAAAAACCTAATAACCTACTGTCTCTCCATCTCGGTTCTGTCCCAGGAAGTGTTTACAGATAGTTGTAAAAAAAATCTAATAACCTATTGTCCTTCCGTCTCGATTCTGCCACCGGAAGCTTTTATAATATTTCGAAAATATTCGGGATAATAAGTTTTATGATTCGTTATTATTATGACAGATACGTTCTATAACGATGTAAATTATGGAAATTATATATATATTAGGTAAAATAATTTTATGCGTTAGGAGCATTAGAATGAACATCTTATTGCAAATGATATTTATGACCATAATATTATGGATGGTGATATTTCAGAGACACCTTGTTATTGATTGTGGTTTTCGGACAATCGTTATTCAGAGACAAAATGGGCACCTTAAAAAAAACACACTGAACTATCTGACCACGGGGCCAGACACTAGGCCTCGTAGGAAACCGTACTATTGTCTTTAAACATTAAGACAATAAGAATCTGTCAAGGGATACCTACGGAAGATAAGCAGCAGCGTCGTTCCGTATATTAACATCCCGTACTGCGCTCGTCAACCCGGTTGCCGAGTGTGAGCGTGGCGAGTATGGCAACAACCCCCAATGACCTTAGAGATCCATGAGGAGGCCTATGTCCAGCAGAGGACATGGCTGCGATGTTGATGATGAACACAAGACATTTGACACAAAACTATGTTTGTGCTTATTTATTTTATTTCGTCTACATCCGACCAACTCTCACAACCTTACAGTAAATAAAAATATTTTTTTTGTATGAACCTTCTACATTTTGGTTTGGCCTAAAATTCAGATCACCTCGCACGGCAAGGAGATATTAGCTATACAAAACAAAAACTGAAAACGAAAATTACATGCTACAAATTTTAATAAAAAACCCTCATAACAGCATATAAACCAAGCAATATAATCCAATGTAGGCAATATACTATTAAAAGGAGTCAACGCACCGTCCGTAAGTATGTGGTAGCAATAACAACAGAGTACTGTTTCATTGGGCTGCGAGATTTATAACGAGGTGATAGTACCCCATCCCGTGCGTGGAGCGATTTCACGGAGAGACATCGTGATTTTTCATGGCAGAGCTTGACTGCTTAGGATCTCATAAAACATTAAATGTACACATTTTTTTCCAGATTAATGGGTTGCGCAATTTATAACGAGGTGATAATACCATATGCGCCCAGCAAATTAATCCAGCAAATTCTGAGTCCAACCAAAACCAGTCCACGCAGAGGTGTTGTTAACTGATAATTAATGTTTAAGCAGACTGTCTAGAACCTTTGTAAGTCAGAAAATGGACAGGTTCTGTGGTTTTTCTGTTTGCACTATTTATTCTGCTCTTGTCAACCCGCATTTTAAGTGTACATAGATATGCTGAGCCTTAAAAGACTGCGTTACATTAGAAGAAAGTCTACAGGCAGACTGGCTCTGAACGCTATATACTCGTAATTATTAATTAAATTATACGTAGGTCGGTGTAGGAGTACATTGTGAGGGATGGTATAGTGCTGTGCAAGCATAATGTATCTAACAATATCCCGGGCATTGATCTGCAGCGTCCCTTATAGCATAATACATGTTACTGACGCTGCATCTATAACTGATTATTAGGGCATGTTTAAATGTCCCACTGCAAAGAAAATACTACACTAGAAAGGGCACAATGGCATTTTTTCGGTTTAGGACGAAGGTTTTTTTTTTATATATGTGAAGTTAAGCAAGCTCTCAGCAATGACACAAGATATTCCAAAGGTAGGCTTTCTGAAAACCAGGGCTCCCAAGCATTCCTTATGTGTAGGAGCACAATGCTGATTCAGGTCTTATTGGACTTACACAACCATATGGGCCGATACCTGGTTGGTGACCAACCAATAGGTATTATTTTTCTTTGGCCTGTTTAGCGAGCTGCTTGCCATCTTTTGTCACGTATTTTGTAGTATTTAGTCAACTTCACACGTACTGACCTGTTCTTTCCTCTGACTAAAAGCTGACTAAGCTGAGATAATGGTATAATGCTGGGCAAGCTTAATCCATCTAACGATGTCCTAGGCACAGCAGCGTCCCGTGCAGCATGAATACCAGTTGCTGACGCTGTATAAACCATCTAAAACAGATGTAGAAAGCCTTTTACTTGTAGTATTTATCTGTATACGCTCAAAGATTTCAATCGTATACGCTTAGATTGAAATTAGAAATATGTACAACGTTTTATTAAGTAGTTTTTATGTTATGTGTGTCTTATCAATACTTTTATTTATTTTCTAGGCTCAACGTTACAACTATCCCATGTTGTAGCCCTGTCTTACAATCTAGAAGTAAGCTCAAGTAAACCCACGTTCTAAAGCTAGATCTACACCTAATATGACAACCGGTAGCGGCGCCAGTCTTCCTGCTGTTAGATAAAATTATTGTGCTCAGCATGCGACAGGTTTTGCACGCTCGCAATTATAGAGTGCTGATAATACCCTCTTACGTTTTTATCTATATTGAGCTGATAGAACTACTTCGTTCATATTTTTTATTTACCCATATACGAGTAAGTTATAGAATATGTTTAGAAGAAGCTAGAAAATATATTTTATTAGTCTTTTAATTTTTGAGAATTTTAATTTATTATTCACTATATCTGTAATTTATGGTAGGTAAAAACATAATTTATAGAGCTGCAAAGTACTGAGGTAACATAAATATTTACACTTGTATACATTTTGATTGCCTTCGCATCTATCCTGCTAGATGATTATTCTGATTACATAAGGCTAATAATACCCCTTTCAAACTACATCCCTAGAGTTGTTTATACCGCTTCTACTTCTGTTTTACTACATTACTTGTCACGCCTCGTATATGTGAAGTCTAAAATGTCAGTTATAAATCATTTTAATGTCATTTAGATGTCATAAATCTGTCAGTTTATTGATTGACTGGCTATTAAACGAGTGCTATTAAGTTTTTAGTGTTCAATTCCCATTATTTTGTTCGATGTTACATTTTAATCTGTTTTAATGGTACACAGGTATTAGAAGAAAAAAGTTTTAAGACACAAAATACGTAAAAGAACCGTCTACAGTTGAACAAGTGATCTTTTTAGGGTTACGTGATACAACAAGAAACCCTTATAGCTGTGTCTGTCTGTCCGCCTGTCTGCGGCTTTATGACGAGAATATGAGTCCCAAAAAAGCTGTAATTTTGCATGGACAACTAAAAGAATCACGCCGTTATAACGGTAAGAAAATGCTAAAATTTTAAATAAAATAAATTTTTAGGTTACCTTAAATAATTTTGAATAAATTTTGAGGTTACATTAAATTTTTAGAAAAAAAATCGTCCCCATATCACGTATATGGGAGTACGTGATATGGGGACGATTTTTTTGCTTGTTTTCCATCGTGTGGGGTATCGTTAAATAAGTATTTTAAACCCATTGAGAAAAAACTAGCTTTATTAGTTATCGGAGTAATTGTAGTTCAAATAAGTGAACGGTTTACCATACTTTCCAGAATACTTTAAACCGAAAACACAATTAAAACCTGTAAATATGTTTTGGTAAACGTAAAAAATACAAATTAGCTTCTAACAACAGGTATTCGGGTAACTACGGAACCCTACATACCGCGTGGCCCGACACGCACTTCGTCATTCATCATCATCATTTCAGCCGTAAAACGTCCACTACTAAACACAAGCCTTGGTCTAATGTATTTAAATTACTTCTCGTAGTAATTAACTGAGACGCAGAGTTTTGCGGCTTCGATCTCTGCACAAGATAACTGTTTTGTTCTATTTTCATTTGTTCGCTCTGAAGTTTTTTTATACGTTACAATCATGTCAAAAATTCTATAAAATATTTTTATTAACAAGCTTTTAAAGCAAGCCCATTTCATTTGATACTTACTTATTAGATTAAAAAAGTAAGTGTATCAGCTGATATTTTGTGTTGACGGCCATTTTGAATCTTGTCACCGGAACTAAAGGTGTAGGCAAAATTTCAGCCGAAGTTGATGTCAGAACCTCAAATTCAGCTTACAAAATATTACCCATACAATAGAATCATACGAGTAAATACATTGACGGTAAATAAAGTGTTTTAAGATACACGAGTTATTCATTAATAAGATATAATAATGCTTACTTACTTGGGAACATTCTTTGTTTTGGTACTGCTTACATGTGCTTATTTTGAGGGTAAAGGCTGTGTAAAAGTCACTTATTAAATAAGTTATAAAATTACTGTAACATCACTAGCTCACTAAGATCACACACAGTAAGGCCTCTGCATAGATGATTTATACAGCATCAGCAACTGGTAGTCATGCTGTACGGGACGCTGCTGTGCCTGGTACATTTTTAGATGGATTAGGCTTGCCCAGCACCTATACCATCCTCTCAGCTTAGTCAACTATTAGTCAGAGGAAAGAACAGGTAACAATACGCCTGAAGCTAACTAAGCCGCGGGTTCGTTCACGAAGTTTTATTGACCGTTAAAGCACGGTTTGAAGCGTGCATATACATTTTTCAAGAGAGGAAAATCCATTGGTGTACTGCCGGTATCGGAATTCGGATTGAAATTCGAGAGTACATACCACTCGGCCAACGGCTTGTTGCCAACATGTATTGTTACTCTACCACCAGCTTATAAAATTCCTTTTTAAATCTTAACACACAATTTGAAAAGCAAACGAACACTTAACAATTGGATTACAGTAAAACAAACAGTACCTCAGACTGAAATCAAAACACAATAATTTTTGATTGAAATCACCTGTATTACCGACTACTGTGCAACCGGTAATCTTCGAATCCTACAACCAGAGCGGACGATAATTTACTCTAAGGCTGTATACATGACCGGAAATTCCTCTCAAGACTATTATTTTGAGAATGATTTATTTTGTTACTTAAGTGCCCGCCGTTTGTTAAAGAGGAGCCATTCCTTTATTTATGAAAATAACCAAAACTGCATTTTGAAAGAAAGATAATACATTTATTTTTGACACACAACACATACAAAATATAATATAAATAAATAAATAATGCTGGACAATTCACAGAGCGCTATCTAACCCCAAGCTAAGCAGAGCTTGTGTTATGTGTATTAGGTGACTGAGATACTTAATACATTATACTTCATATATATATTTTTATTTTAAAGGTGAACATCCAGAACACATTGAACAAATATCTGCAAATCATACAGACATTTAATTCGGGCGGGTATCGAGCCCGCAACTTCATGCGTCGCAGGCGCACCTTCGCTCGCTCCGCCACAAAGGTCATCCACAACAATGCTCCTCTTTACATGTGTAACTAGACAAAGAGGTGGCCATGGCGCATGCTTAGAAATATCTTAAAACTCAAAAAGACTGACAACATGGTAAAAAGTCCGTAGACAATCAATACATAGTATAAAACAAAGTCGCTTCCCGCTGTCTGTCTGTTCATATATTTGCTCAGAACTTTAAAACTACGCAACGGATTTTGATGCAGTTTTTTTTCAGTAGATAGTCATTCAAGAGGAAGGTTTATATGTATAATACATTCATAATATAGCAGAGAAAAACTGATCATTTTGGAGGTTTCTAATGTGAGGTCGTAAATAAACACATTTTTTTGCGCTTACATTGCAAACGCTGGCTGAACCCTACGAGATAGATTAAAATAATGTATAATACAGTATTGAACACCTTAAAAAGGTCTACAAAAAAGTCCGCGATGGTAAATTCTGTAGTATATTTAGTATCAGCATTGCACCCGTGCGAAGCCGGGGCGGGTCGCTAGTCTCATATAAATCATTTACTTTGCACTATTGGAATTATATATATATATACATAACTCCGGGCCGTGGGATGCCGGTAGTAGAAAGTTGCAAGGGATACCTCTGGAAGGTAGACAGCTGCGTCATTCCGTGTATCAACATCCCGCCTGCCAAGCGTGCCGAGTATGGCAACAATACTTATAGATCCATGAAAACGAGGCCTTTGTCAATTTCTTACGGCTGCGATGATGATGCTTTAATTACGAAGCTACAAAACATTTATTTATATAGTTTAAAGTTTTATGTATCTAACTCATTTAAGTGAACCATGTTCTATAACAGAAGTACATATTATTAAAGTAATTAATTGAAAAGATACGACTTGTGTAAAATATCGTGCCAAAGGAAGAGCAGAGTAAGAAAGTAGAAAGTTACATGGCTGCAAATGCTGTTTCACACCAATAGCCAATGAGACAGAAAATAATAACTTGCGTAACAACGGCTGGGATCTAGTTTGTTTGTTAGTGGTCCCGCCGGCCTGGTAATCGCTGCCACAGAGTGTATTGTAAACAATTTTTAAATAATATAGAGCTGATAACACCCTCACTAATTTAAAATTATTATGGCTAGACATAATTATAATTATAACAGCCATTTACTTCCCAAAACAATGATATACGATAACTATTTAATCATGATTTAAATGACGAAAAAAAGATATGGTACAATGTAATAACTATCTATCTAAATTACAAAGAGACATACATGCTACTTACCCAAAAGGGGGGGCTTGAGTATGTAAATAATTTTAAAGATCATTATCATTATTTCAGCCGTAGTATACAATGTAAGTAGCTTTGGTTACTTCTTATAATATCAGCTATCAGTCAGTGAAAGTCCCGTCAAAATCGGTTATACCGTTTCAGAGATCAGCTCAAACAAACAGACAGACACATAGACATTTTTTATAAGTGATTTGTTTTATAAATCGTACAAACTATCGTTTGCAATTACACATTAGTTTCATTAATTTGGATAGATGTGCTGTTAGCTGTTTTGGCTTAAAATCATCTAAAATAATATAATATAAATAATAAGGCAAAAGCTAATCAAAAGTAGGACTTCTTATGGCAAGGCTGACTAGTGCTTATAACATTTTTTTCAGTAGATATGTAAGATAGCAATCATTACATCCTAACTTAACTATAATCGCCTCTATTAATTCAGTTTATTGGATCATTTATTTATCACTAGTTTAAGGTTCGTGACTTTGTCCACAAGTACCAGTGTGTCTACCATGAGTTGTCACTGTTAGATCGCCTGACGTTACTACAGTAGTAATAGTACGTTACTTTGACATCTGTCAGATTTGTACCTCATGGTACCAAATTCATAAGCAAATGAAGCCCAAACTACAGTCGCTGTAGTATAGTTTGCTACGTATTTTAGTACCAAACTATCCGCTAGAGGCGCTGTACAAGTTTTCATACATTTTGTTAACTACAGTCGCTAGCGAATATAGATTGTGAAAACTCATGGTAGACCTACTGATGTGTATTATGGTTAGAACACATGCTTAAAGGGTGAAGGAAAACATCGTGAGGAAACCCGCGGCTTAGCTTCAAACGTATAGACCTGTTTTTTTCGTCCAATCCGTCTAACAATATCCCAGGCACTGCAGTGTCCTGTACTGCACGAATATCAGTTGCTGTCGCTGCATAAATCACTAGCTGTTCCGCGCAACTTCGTCTGCGCAACGGAAGCTCTTAGAGGAATAAAGTTTCCCCGTTTTTGAAACATTTTGTAATGAAGCTCCGTTACTATTTACGTAAATAGATTATTGTTAAAATTCACAACGTTCTTTTTGTATGTTAGTTATCTTCATTTTTTATAGGTAATTTTTGTGTTTATTATATAATTTTAACCAATATTACAAAATAACCTTAAGACTGTGCCGTGGGCTGCTGACAGTAGAATGTTGCCAGTCAGAATCTGCCAAGGAATACCTCCGGAAGATGGGCAGCAGCGTCCTAATTCTAACTAATAAATAATCAAGACGGAGGCAAGTTCAGCAGTGGACGTCCTATCACAGATTACAGAAACTAAGGCTTATGGCTGAGATGGTGTTTATGTATCGAAAAGTTGCTTGACAGCTCATGCCCGTAACATCCCTCACAACTCTCAGACCAAACATAGATCGCAAATATTAAAATTAAAAAAAATACTCGCTTTACCCATTTATTATTATGTAGTTACATTGACCGGAAGTGGCTCAATAAATCCATTAAAGGATTCCGTGATATTTTTATTTATTTCGTGGAAAATATGCGCTGCCAACAAACTAAATCTTTAAGAAATACATTGTATTAAGTAAACAGTCAGTCAGTTGCATACTCAACATTTTATATAGCTAGGTATTATAATTGAGCTGTTGCAGAAATCACGCATTTTTCATACGCCGGATGTTTTATCAGCTCTATAAGTAGAATCGATGGCAATTAGATTGTCAGTGGACAAGTGTCGTTGGACTCGTTCTAGCGGTGAAGAAACTCTGAGAAACAAATACGAGTGGCGGAATCATAATATTACTATTTGCAAGGACTTTGGCATCGAGCACATATCCAATATAGGGGAAATAAGGTCATAAGAATTCCGAAACAGATTACTGCTTTACACTAATGCAATGACAACTGTCTCTCGCCTTTGACAGTAGAGGTATAGAGCCAACAGCCGACCTGCGTACTTTTAAAGTTGCGTTTCTAAAACTGCGTTTCTAAAACACCTTTAGTATATTCGTTCTTATTGTATATAAATTGAATTAAGGTATTAGTATATAAGGTATTTTCGCTTATTGAAAAAATCTAGAGCCAAGTGAGCTTGTTTGTTGACTTTGTTTTCAACATCTTTATTTTTTTAGGGCCATGATTAGGTAATTAAATTAGACTTGTATTCCGTTCCGCTTAATAAAAATATTCAGTTATATTTCTTGACTTTTTATTGTTTAGTGTGTACAACACCTACGTCAACAGTCGACTTACAAAGATCTGTAGCATCAGCATCAAAAGTGACTTCCTATCCTACTAATATATAAAAGTGAAAGTAACAATGTATGTATGTTCACTTTTCACGTCAAAACCGCTGCACCTATTTTGATGAATTTTAGTATAGAAGTAGATTAGACCATGGAGACGGACATAGGCTACTTTTCGTTGCGTAAATTAAATCAGAAGGGGTTAAAATAGGGGATGAAAGTTTGTATGGAAAAATCGTTATACTTCATTTTCAAATCTTCAAATTTTGCATAGTTGTAGGGTAGTAGTAGGGTAGTAGTAGGGTAGTTGTAGGATAGTTGTAGGGTAGAGTTGTAGGGTAGTTGTAGGGTAGTTGTAGGGTAGTTGTAGAGTAAGTTGTAAGTAGTTGTTGTAGTAGGTGCGATACGAAGTTCGCCGGGACAGCTAGTTCTTGAACATATTAACAAAAGAAGATGATATCAATTATAAAATCTAAAATGCCGCTGCAACTACATAAACCACTTTTTTGTATGCTTATGAAATTTAACTATTTCCTTGGATTTATCGTGGTTCCCATGATCAGAGCTTAATTTTGCGACCTAATGAAAGCGATATTTGAACTCAAAAATAATTTTCCAAATAGGTCCATAAACGTAGAAGTTCTGGGGTAATACAGATTTAACAAAAAACAGACGACAGACGTTTATGAAGTCGGTTTTATTGTATTTGTTTTATTAACATACATATAACCGGGTATTTATCGCGTAAATTACCTTTATTAATATTTCCCGACGTTTCGCTTGGATTGCACCAAGCATGGTCCCGGGTAGAAGGTAATTTACGCGATAAATACCCGGTTTTATGTATGCTTATAATGTGTTGTGATCGCGAAAGTTTAAAAAAGTATTTATTTTGTTCTACGATTTTACAAAAACTACTTTTGGTGCCGACTGTACTACCAAAACTTTGGATTTTCTTCAATACTAAAGATGTTTATTTAGCCTACGCATTATTAAGTAATGAAATAAAGTGCTATGTATCACAACTTTATTATTTAGAACTAAATGTATTTTGACAAAAACAGTTTGATATGCATTCAAATTGACATAGTTATGTATGTGATTATAGATTCTTCTATTCTACAATTAACATAATTTAACGTTTGTGCTCTGATAATTGGTATAATTATATGTTTGTACAATCATATTGAAAGAGTGAGGTTTCTTGTTCGCTTCTTTCCCTCACTTGAAAAGAAAAGTTATCTAAAGCGAACGAATTCAATTATGTGCTTTATTCAATTTAAATGTGTCTTGTTCTTCTTTTGTAAATTGCATATTCTAAGTAGCGTTTTGATCTATTGAATGAACACTTATTGACTTTGACTTTTGACATAGTTATTATAATCCCTTGTTGTCCTGTGTAATTGGTTAGTTGTTGAGAATCAATATAATAAAATTGTTACTTTAGTTATAGTTTTCTCTATAAGTGAGTTTTGTAAATTCTTTTGAGAAATAAATGTATTAAACCGTAAAATAGCCTTGGTACTTAAAAAAAAAAATGATTGGTAGAAAAAAAAATCTAAAACTCACGTATCTATCTAAAACCTAAATGCAAAGTACTGTTATTTTACACAGTTACCGAGTTATTTAATTGTTTTATAATTATCATCATTTTCATCATTGCAGCCGTAAAACGCACTATCCACTACAGAACACAGGCTTTCCTCATGGATCTCCATGAGGGGTAGTTGCCATACTCACCACGCTTGGCAGGTGGGTTGGCGAGCGCAGTACGGGATGTTGATACACGGTAAGAAGCTGCTGCCCATCATCCGGAGGTATCCCTTAGCAGGCTCTTACTGCATCCATGGGTATGAGAGGAGTGGTAACATTCTACTGCCGGCACCCCACGGCTAACCGTTACCGTTATTAATATCGAGCAAAAAACGGCAAAAAAATCACGTTTGTTCTATGGGACAATATACTCACTAGCGCTGGATAATTTTCTTTAAATTATTGATGTGTGAAATCTGCGCTCGCCAACTGCGCTTGCCAAGCGTAGTGAGTATGGCAACTGCCCCTCATGGAGATCCATGAGGGAGGCCTGTTCAGTAGTGGACTTTTTACGGCTGGAATGATGATGATGAATAACGGTAACGTTGAAATATTCACAGAATATTTGGTTGTTTATTCATTTAAAAAATAAATTATTAAATGAAATGGACATAATATAAATATTAAAGGGGGGATCCCATACAACAAACGTGATTTCATGCCGTTTTTTGCTTGATATTAATAACAGCAACACGTAGTGTATATTTATAGTACTTACAGTAGTTGTTTTGCCAGTAGCGTGGTGATTATGCCAACAACCCCCATGATCAGTAGGTACTTAGTGATTAATGAGGAAAGCCTTAGTCCTGCAGTAGATGTACTATGACTGGAAGAAGAAGAAGAGTTGTTTTGGCAAATAATAGTACGAAACCCTTCGTGCGCGAGTCTGACTCACACTTGACCGAGTTTAATTTTTGTGCATAGCCTTGAGGGACTTTAAGAAAATATTACATTTATTTATTAAATTTTGACAGAACAGATGGCCGATGGGGCCGCAAAGTTCTCGAATGGAGGCCACGGATCGGCAAGCGCAGCGTAGGACGTCCACCTACAAGATGGGCAGACGACTTGGTGAGCAAAGACCTGCAACTGCTGGTCGGCGGTGGATGCAGACGGCTTCCAACCGCAGTACTTGGAGATCAATGAGGGAGGCCTTTGTCCAGCAGTGGACGTCCTACGGCTGAAATGATGATGATGATGATGATTAAATTTTGATGACGACATGTGTAGGTAAGTATTATGATGATTAGTGGATGTTATTATCTCAGCTATTCTTCGATTTCGTCACTGTTAAAAATAGCCAACCAGATTACAGAATATTCATCTCAAAGAGCAAACCGTCCTATAAATTGGTCCTGGACCATCATTGGATATCGAATTGTTTCCTAGGCGTAGTAAACAACAGGTGTAGGTACAATAGTCACGTCGGCCGCGTCCGGCGATCGCCATTACTGCGTGTGGCCTACGGTTATTGTGCAGGAGTTCAATTGTCTGTTGTAAGTAAACACGCACTCCTGTTCACAGAACCCGGTTCATTTATTTATATTTGTTTATTTGAGTTATAATGTGTGTATATTTCCGTTCTGTGATGACACACACGTGCTTTCTGGTAATGCAAGCCAGCGCTGTTTCTAAAGAAACAGCCGATGCCCTCGGAAATAACCGCGCACTAGTGGCTTTTGTTACCGTGACAAAAAAGTTTTTGTCACTGCCACATACAAATTCTCCAAATTGTCACGTATCCAAATGCGCGCACCTTCATCAGGGATGATGTACGCGGCTAAGAATAATAACGTAATATACAGGCTAAAATAGCAACAAAATCAATCATTCTGTACTCTTTTTACTTATGGCATTATAACGGAGTTTGAAAGAAATGCATATATGTATAGTCTCTTTGGTATTTTACAAGGATGGCGTAAATAAACAGTCAAATAGACAAGACAAATTTAGAACTATTTGAAATAGTTCTAAATTTGATTCTATCTAAGACGTATGAAGCTAAATAAAGCAACAATAAACGTGAAGTTAGCTATAAATATTACTTCTAACAAACTTGAAGGAAGGCTCAGACAGAATTGTATTTTAGACTTCTATTATCTCATTATTCTAAGGTACGCGGTGACAGTGACGTGACAGTCACGGTGACAAAAGTCACTAGTGCACGTGATCACGCTCGCACTTGTTCCTTTCTTCCTCATAAAGCGTGTTAAATTACCTGATAGCTTGAGTATAGCTAGAGAGATATGCTGAAGAAGTGCACAAGATTTTCAATGTTATGGAGATTTGGGTGAACCTGCTCTGGATAGGAGCAGAGCGAGAAGACGTTATCTTCTGTCGAAGTACATCCGCAGAACATGCGGTATTTCATGGCATAAAAACTGATCAAAACTATTTTTTTTGTTCATATCCTGTACATACATAATTATAATATATTTTTTTGTTGCTTTTGTCTTTCGTGACCGTTTAGAGGCCCGTCTTCACGAGCACTGCCCGCGCACCCGTGACCGCATTCAACCGCTCTAAACGGTCTATGAAACGTCAGCAGGATGATAATACGTACGTGGTAAAAGCAGGAATCGTCGTGTCAGCCATAAAACTGCGCTATAATACAAGTCCACTGCTACACAGGCCTCCCTCATTGATATCCAAGTACTGATCATGACGGGTTGTTGCCGTAATCACCACTTGCTTGGGTTGGCGAGACACGGAAAGACACTGCTGCCCATTTTCCGTAGTTCTCCCTTGGCAGATTCTTACTGCATCCACGTGCAAGAGAGGTTGGGTAACATTCTACCGCGGGCACCCCACGATTTAAAGCCGGAATATATTTATAACATTACGTCAAGCAATGTACACCATACTTAAAGTTGAATACAGATTCTGTGATAAAAGTACCAATAAAACCCCTAGTTTAGGAGACAGTATGCGTTCTTTATCCCGTGCATTTTCCATTTTTGCTTTTAACCGGAAAAGTATCCATCTATACCGCTTAGCAAAAAACCATAAAGCTAGCGAAGAAGACACCCGTTCAATCAGGGTGATTGATGTCTGTGCGGATGACCGAATGAAATCGATTTGGCGGCCAATAGTAGCCATTTGCATGTGTATAGATTGAAATGGAGCTTGCGATAGAAAGTTTAAAAGGTATCGGTGTTTATGGGGTCTTCTTGAATGATTACAATCGAGCACCATCTTTAATTTCAAATGACAACCGTGAAAGGGATTCGGAAATCTTGTTAACTGTGTATGAAATTGAATATGTGGAGTAGATATGATCGGCAAGGTATTGCGGCTAGTAACTTTTTATATATAACTTTCATGGCATATATAAAGCTGTTATCTAAATTAAGCTAAAAATGCGGATATGTGATAAGGTTACTCAGAAACCAAGGCGACAAATTGTGCCTAGAAGTTTAACATGATGGATTCTCTCACCAAAGGTGAGTAGCATTCGAAGATTTTTCTGGATCCAAATCAGAGACCAATCTAATCAATTCTGTATTTTTTTTTTAAATCATTGAAGATAAAAACAACATTACAGGTCCCGAATAGACAATATACAACGTGTTACAAAATACCCCGTAAAAATATAATTAATTATCTAAGCCAAAAATATTGTCAACCATTAAGCTGTCATGTCAGGGAACCAGATTATTTAACAGAAAGGCCTACGTACCTATTTTACCTAATAATTGTCTACTTTAATAGTTTTTCTATTTTTCATTCATAAATGTTTGCTACCTCAATACAAGGACTCAAGTACTGGCTTCAAAAAATGTCAAGTTGAAAAAAAAAAATATGTTGTCAATTTCAAATCTTCTAATCGATATCCTACAACTGTTTCGAGGATCGGCCGCGGGGGACCGGTGCTATGGCCTACTCGTTCTCCGGACCTCACACCCTTGGACTTCTTTTTGTGGGGTTATGTGAAGGACAGAGTGTATTTCTCCGATTGCCCAACGGTTGCCGATATGGAACAGCGTGTTAGATCGGTTTTCGCGTCAATAACACCGACGATAGTGCGAAATGCCACACAAGCCATATTCCGACGAGCGAGATTGTATATTGAGCAAGGCGGAGCACACTTTGAGCCGTTTCTGTAAATTTGACGATTATTATGAAAAAGTAAGTGTTCGTTTTGTTTCGTTAGGTTCGGTCTTTAAAAAAAATTTGTCGTTCCGCGAATTAGATAGAAATTTAGGTACATTCTACGTAGTTTACTTTTTAATTTTACTGAAATAGGGTTTGCATATCAGTGAAAATAATAATATTTTTTTTATTTTTTTGGGGTACGTTATACAGCGTTACTACGCGGTTCTTAAATATTGTGAATGGACTCGTTATATGGCCCCATTTAACCTCCTTTCGGCTTTACGAGTAGTTTTGTAACACCCTGTATAGATAAAACTACTATCTATCTAGGAAACTACTTTTTCAGTGGACACTTATACACGTCAAACAGACCGGTGTCGGCAAGACGAAGATAGGGTCAAATGCCTTGTGCAGAAGAACGCAAGTACAACTCTAATTATTTCATCTTAACCTTTCGATGTTTCGTAACATAATGAACGGCGGTAAATGCTTATCCCACAGAGGTATAAAGTCACATTAAGCGTTTCTAGCATAGCATCGAAATGATAATATCGACATTAAGCGGCCCGACCGGAAGCGAGATAATGTTTAATTGGCGTGAAAACTCAATAATTGGCGATAAAAATCAGATGGTACAGAGCAAACCAATTACTGCACTAGCGCTGTGGTGCACGCATCCGACCGCCGCTGACGGTAGGGATGTGCTTGGATCGATGGATTTGGAACATCGATATCGATGGTCCAAATTTTAAGAGATAAAAATCAAATGACACGTCAAACCAGTTACTGCACTAGTGCTGTGTTCCACGCATCCGAGGACCGCCACTGAGGATAGGAATGTGCTTGGATCATTTATATCAATGGTTTAAATAAAATTCTAAGCGATAAAATTCAGATGGTTTATTGCAAACTAATTACTGCACTAGCGCTGGTTGCACGCACCCGACTAACATTGAGTGTAGGAATGCGCTTGTATCAATGAGTTTTGATCATACTATGATATTAATGGTGAAACATTATGTGTTAAGTTGATCTCCGACGTAGGCAAGTGGAAGATACATGATCTGCCTACCCTATTGCGACCTCTGTAGTGCAGCGGACGAAGGTCCGCCTGCGACGCAAGAGATTGCGGGTTAAATTAGGCCTAATTCTTATTCAATAGGAGGTTAGCAATGTCTCTAA
Source organism: Pasiphila rectangulata (assembly GCA_963082625.1). NCBI lineage: Eukaryota > Metazoa > Arthropoda > Insecta > Lepidoptera > Geometridae > Pasiphila > Pasiphila rectangulata. The sequence goes on from OY720253.1 coordinate 10,355,631, forward strand.
GTTGCTGTAAAGTTGTCGCAAAATAACAAATTGAAGTAAATAACTGACAGCGATGTCGACGGATAGGCATTCCCTATTAGTCGGGCTTACATCCAATAAAGACTTATAAGTAAATCATTGAAAGTGTCATGTAAAGGCATTTTTACTGGATAAGATAATTGTATTTGTATAAAAAATCTGTTTTTGTCTAGAATAAGCAATAGCTTACTATACAATTTAATACAATATAAATTGGTTGGGCTGCGTTCATAGAAATCGATGGACACATCCCAACCCTATGTCGTATGCGGTTTTCGTCTACCTCCGCAGCTCCAACAACTTATAAGTCGGCCGCTATCGTTTCCTTTTTGCGGCGAGTGTACCGGTGGCGGGTTTATTGTTTTAGTACAACGTGTGATATGGCTAACAAACATTTTTATTTGTTGGATTATCCTCATACTTCTGCCTTATATCTATAGGTTTTCCTTTTCCATTATCTTCTGTAGAATATCAAATTGACACTCAATCTTTTAATATCCTACATAAATCATATTTCTTAAAATACCTACACTCGTCATTATTGTGTCTTTCTTCTTAATTGTTTAATGACTTATAAGTTTTTATGCACAGTTATATTGATGAACAAAGCATTTCCGCTTATCTTTTGTTCGTATTGAGTTCTATTAATTTTATTCATTAAATACACAGTTATCGATGAACATAGTCCAACCCTAGGTCGCATGCGGTTTTTCGTCTACCCCCGCGGCTCTAACAACTCATTAGTCGGCCGCTATCGTTGCCTTTTTTGCGGCGAGAGTACCGGTCGCGGGTTAATTGTTTTAGTACGACCTCTTACGTGTTCTGTATCCCGTATTCCTTCTGGTATTGTGCCAATTATTGTCTGATCATTGTGGTAAGCGGTAGAAGTCTACAGCTGAAAATTTAATTGATTTCGATATAGTATTATCTCTGTGACGAATGGTAGAAGATAGTAAACAGACTTTTTTAATTTTTTTGGAGGAAATATTGATATAGACATGTTAGGTTACAAAAGTGTTTCGTCAGGGGATTTGGATTTTAAGAGACAACTGTTCATGTTTCACCCATTTCCCGATTACGTAGAAGGATTTTACTAAAGCTACTATTATTTAACCTGAACTCTTACCCAATCAAACGCTGTGTGTGTGTGAGCATTACTCTTAATAAGTTAGATCAGATTACATCCTCAGTGTGGCGTTAATGGGTAGTCAGGTTTATGTCCTGGTCGTGTCAAGAAGCTTACGTTATGTACCTAATAGAATTTCATTTATTTAATTAAAATAAGGAAGGCTTGTGAGCGTCTATCAAGCAACCATCTAACAATGTCCCAGGCACTGCAGCGTCCCGTACAGCATGATACCAGTTGCTGACGCTGTATAAATCATCTATAATAGATGCAAAGTTTTTAGTTGTGAGTTTCGACAGGGTTCTGAAACTTGAAAGATAAAGTGCTTTGAATGCTGCTTTGCGCACGCTGACGGCATGGAAGACCATTGTTATAGAGTCCGCGCCGCTACTAAAGTCTTCCGCTTGTGATGGCAAGCGGAAACCGAAAACATTAAGGCATCATCATCATCATCTCAGTCGTGGGACGTTCACTGCTGGACATAGGGCTCCCTGATGGAAATAAAGTTCATGAGGGGTTGTTTCTATACTCAACACGCTTGTCAAGCGGCTAGGCGAGCGCATTAAAATACGTTTATTTTGTCACACAAATTACAAATAATCAATATAGTATAATAAGGTTTTAAAAAACTTGTGAGAATTACAGGATTTTGATACACGGAAAGACGCTGCTGTTCTGGAGGTATTCCTAAGCAGATTCTTATTAATATTGCAAGAAAGATTTTATTTTAATTTGCGATGGATCTGTATGGATTGGCGAACGAAATACATTATGTTGATCACGAAAAGATTATGCTGCCTTCCTTCCAGAGGTATTCCTTGGTAGATTCTTACTGCATCCACGGGCAAGACATGAGGGGCAAAATTCTACTGCCGGTAACCTACGGCATGGCACTTTCTTGTATTTTGCATTAAAGTTTGCCAAAGTGACACAATCGTTTCCATACAACAAAGACATGAGATCCATCGCGATTTCAAAAGAAAACGATGAAATCTAATTAATTCAAACACTAATGTTTCTAAACAATGCCACATTCGAATAAAATTGTTATTTTATCGCAGTCTTCAGGTGACACGATTCGTTCAAAACACGAACAAAATATTCAAGCTCGTGTTCCGATAGCATCGCGTGAATATTGCGAATATCGAGCGCGAATCTACACAACACTATTTGTTCTCGATTGTACTCGTACCACAGATGTTATAATCATCATCATCGTCATATCAGCCGTGGGACGTCCACTGCTGGACATAGGCCTCCTTTACTGATATCCAAGTATTGCGGTGGAAAGCGGCCTGCATTTAATGCTGACCTGCGGTTCTTACCAAGTCGTCTGCACGCGTGGACGTCGTACGCTGCGCTTGCCGGTCCGTGGTATTCGAGAAATTTGCGGCCTCATCGGTTATCTGTTCAGCGCACTATATGGTCTGCCCATTGCCACTTCAAGGAGCTAATCCGTACGGCTATATCGTTGATCCGAGTTCTTCTACACTAGTGAAAATAATGTAACACGCTAGTTAGTAAATTACGCTAGTGAACCAAATTTTTATTTTCTCTTAAAAGTGGATCCAGGACTCTATGAGATCATTTCCCTGTATTGTAAAAAAACAATAACCCCCTTACCCATCATAAACGCATCTGTAGATGGCGCTCTAATCGGTGCTCAACAGATATCAACCTTATCAAAAATTTCGGCGTTCTTCCGGCTTTAGGAAGCCCCAGGGATCGATTTAACGGACGTGAGGTCGAATCCCTCCGGAATCGTAAATTTTTAATCATGTTGTCATTTACTAGAAACTTTGTTAAGTTTCGTGATGTGTGATCCATCCAGCGTAATTAATTGATTAATTAAATGATTAACTAACTGTGAACAGGCTGCAAACTAACGGTCCGTGAATATCCTGAAACAGCATTATTTAATCCAGATTGATATTAATGTATGATTAGCTATTTTACGAGCCAAAACATATGTATTTTGATTATAATTTTACAGTTAATAAAGTTCTTAAAAGACATTATTGAAACACATGTGCATGTAGGTGTGTATTTGATCTAAATGTAAATAATTACTAAATAAAAATCATCTATTTGGTATAAGTATTCGCTTTTTATGATAGATAAATACTCGTAGATATATGTATGTATAAACTCTTTGTTGTACATTCACCATAAACCATAAATTTCGTAAAGAGAAACACAGACAAGTATATCATACAATGGGTCTTATCGCTAAAAGTGATCTCTTCCAGACAACCTTTGACAATAAAATCGGCGGTGTACGAATAATACATAGGTACGCAAAAATAAATAGAAAATATACCTACATACATTACAACCTAAATACTTATATAATAAACACATTTATAACTATATAAATATATATGAATACTACAATCATAAATAGGTTACGATATAACTATAATACCCTAAAGATGAATACATAATTAAGGCGCTAGGCTAGGGTTGTTCGGCGCTAGGGTTAGCGAGCAAGGCACGAGCAATAATTCGTATAGTGTTGACCGAGTGACTTAAGGCGCCAACTGTTGGGTATCTTCGAAGATACTGATATAATTGTACGTGCGGTAAATGTTTTCGCGTTTTATTATGTAAAAAAGTAAAATTTTAAGATTGTCGACCCCTTGTGATCTTGTAAAGGCGTATTGCCAGCAGTGGACGTAGCTAGCAGTTTCACAGCTGAGATATTTAGAACTTCTTAGAATTATCTTTCTAGTGATGTACGTGTTTCCAACGATCGAGTTGCAAAAGTATCGATTAAACGTTAGAACATTCAAAGCTCGCGTGAAAGATGCCATCGTTCCGGAATCGAATACATTATCTTTGGTGAAAGAATCCACGGCCGCATAATATGTAACATAAAGTTAAGTAAAGGCTTTTTTTATCCATAAAAATGATTTATACAGCGTCAGCATAGGCAACTTACTTTAGGGGCGCGCTGGGACGTTTTAGGACGTATAACTTTCTGGTGTGCCCGGCTCCAATACCACTGTCCCGACTAAGTCGGCCTTAAGTTAAATACGTCTGTCTGAAACTGACTAAACCGCGGGTTTCCCCTCACAATGTTTTCCTTCGCCGATTAAGGACATACTATTTTCTTCTTCTTCTTCTTCTTCGCAGCCCGGAATCACCCACTGCTGGGTATAGGCCTCCCTAAGTTTTTGCCAGCCTCCTCTGTCCTGTGCATTTCGCATCCATGTGTGATGATGTGTGCCCAGCGACTGCGATAATGTCGTCGACCCATCGCGCTTTTGGACGAAAAAATGACGAAAAACTCGCCAATACGCACTGGCCAGCGTTGCGTTTTAGGGCCAAAACCCCCTTAATACTATTTTCAAGAAAGAAAAATCCATTGGTGCACGGCCGGTATCAAATCTTTCGACCACCGATCGAAAGTCGGGAGTACTTCCAACTCGGCTAGTAAAGTTTTATTTTTTAAATAAACGATGCAATAAATCATACTATTATTTAACATTAGAAAAGTAGCGTGGAAACCACTTCCAAATCCCTTAATTATAAAAAGTATTTTTTTCTTTTTGTAAAATAACTAGGTGAACCGCGCGGACGGACACATTATTATACGTAGGAATTAAAAGTTATTTTAAAAACGTTATTTGAAACATATCTACAACATGCAATGAAAACATTTAGTTTTAATTCTGCTTATGCATAAGCGGAAATAAAACAAAATATTTTCATTGCATTTTACTGTCACGGATTTCCGGAAAGTAACGCCTGATTCCATTAATTATACATATCTACATATTTTTATCTCAAATTTAAAACGATATTAAAGCTAATCGTTAAATAAATATTATAGTTACCAGTAAAACTTTTACACGCTACTTCGAAAAACCTGATGTTCAAGTCCGGTCTTTAAAAACATTTTTCAAGTTATTTTACGGTTAACTTTTATCTTCCTACAGGCTTATGTAAATAAAATCATTATTAAAAAAATATTTTCGTTACTGTTTAATTACATAAGGGCTGATTTGTAGAATACACGTAACACATTATTTTTTAATATATTTACAGAATTTCAAGTAAATCTAGTAAAAATCAAGGTTTTACCAATCCTACAAAATGTCGTTAATTATATGGTATTTGAAAAATGTCGAAACATGTGTTTAACTAGGGTGAATGATACAGTAAAGTTATTGACCACATACAGAAACTAATATTTTCTCAGCAGTATAAAAAAATTCAAAAGAGAAACAGCTTCGTAATATATACCAATCAAACGTTACTATATCTGAGTAATATAAAGTTAAACATAATGTGTTGTTAAAAACAAATATTTATTTCTAAAAAAGATTAAATTAATAAAATTAGGTAAGAAATTTGGTAATTGACCATGAAAAGATAGTAATTGTCACACATGAAATACAATTATTGACTATGCACAAATAATAAATTTTTTTGTACAAAAATGATCATAACTCCAAAACAGCTGAACCATTTTTTTCTTTTACATATACATATATATATAATTATAATCACTTAAAAAATATTCTTCTAATAAACTAACAGTATATAACTTTTATGTATTAGGTTTATTTGTTTAAGAGATATATTGCATAAGGTAAAAAGTTAAACTTGTATAACATTCTTGTGACATTTGAAGGGAAATATAACAAAATATGGTACATAATTTACTAGTTTATCTAAAGATAGTTTACACCTACGTCTTTCTCCTGCTCAATTCAAAAAATCTTCATTTTCTTCGTCAATGTATAATAGAGTCTCTAGGATGTCCATTGAGAAAGTTTTGTACAGAACTGAAATATCTTCTGCATTTTTAGGAAATCCTTTCTCACCTATATGAGATAACAGTTCCTCCAAGAGATTTTTTTCTTCTGTAGACAGTAATAGTCTAAAATCACGTATGGTGCATGGGTATAGAACACCTTGAAATGTGTTGTCATTCTAGGTATATCATATTTTGTAGCTGCTGCCCGAACAGGCATACCTTTTCGTATTGCTTAGTCTAGAACCTTTTCCAATTACTATCGGTATATTGCGGTACTTTGGGTATTATTAATGTCTGAAAAAAAATATATATAATAATTTTGTAACCTTGTAACCTTGACTCAGTAATTAGCCACCCCCATACAATTACTGATCCGATGTACTTACAACGCTGATATTTTGAGAGGTCCTTATCGATATCCTATTAAAGCTGAAAATTTATTAAAATCACGTAATTCGGAAATTTAGTTATTGACCGGGGATTGCTAATAACTGAACTTCATGCAATCAAGATTTAGTAATTAACTGGATGTTTTTTTGTATGATACAATTAGTTCACAAGCTTTTTATTTAAAAACTATTCAAATATCAACCTTAATACAAAGAGTTTACAAGTATATCTGCCGCACAAAAGATAACGACAGTAAGTACAATTTTATCTACCGAGTAGTTACTAAAAAAATCACGGATTTATAAAAAACCTTAATTTTTTCTTAACAAACACTAGGTATCTATCACAACTTTTTTTAACTGAACTCACAAAAAAAAAATTACGCCATCAAATTACAAACCAAATTTTGTGATCTAATACAAAAGAAGAATTATTGAAGATATATTTTTCATGTACTTCATTCACGTGTGATCTTCCATTATCTTATTTTAATCGATTTAGTCTTGAGTGGCTAATAATTGTAGGATGGTCAATAACTGTAGCAATTACCATGTACAATTGCAAAATGTTAGGTACATTATATATAAAACAACGATTTTGCCATAAAAACCCCCATTTGGGGTTGAATTTTGAAAAATGTTTTCATCCTGTTTATTTAATTCATCAAAGAAACCGATCGACGATCGTTCAAATTTCAAGATTCTAACTCTAGTAGTTCCGGTTTTATCTTGATATATCAGTGAGTTACAGCCTCTACAATATAATGTAATGCAATATTTACAAAATAAATACGAGTTAGACGTGTTATTTTATAACTATTTACTTGTTTTCATTTGGCAAGCTTTGAAATTTTGTGCTAGATGTAATACACAGAGACTTGAGAATGTCAAACATTACCTTTATTATTTAAGAAAATAAAAAACTTTTCAAATATTTACGATTCCGGTGGGATTCGAACCCAAGTCCGTCAAATCGATCCTTGACGGTTCCTAGAACCGGAAGTGCTTTAACCATTAAGCGGATCTCGTGTCGGGTTACGTCGAAATTCTTGATAAGGTCATATTTGTTGAGTTCCGATTCATTTCCTTGAATTTTATAATTTTTAAATTAATATTCTACCTATGTGTGGTTTAACACTATAAAAATTATCTAAATTTACTTAATAAAATTGGTTTGTAGAGTCTTTCACAGAATGTAGTAAAAAACAAATAAACATTATAACTGGTAAATAGAGACTGTCCAATCATTACAATAATAATCTCCATTAGACTATGTTCCTTGCCTATTCACTGAAACCTTAGTGCTTGCCGATTTCAATATCGATTCTTCGTATTCGTGAGAATCGATTCATGTTTACGATTATACATTCGATATTCAATCAAATAGTGGACAAAGGGTATCTACGGGTGCACTGTTAGGTTTCTAGCTATTTCAACAGATGATTGCGAAACGAAAAGTAGACCTTAAAAGCTGCGAGATAAAAGTGTTTTTTCTTTGCGGGACTGAAGCTGATATGACAAAGTTTATGGCGAACTTACCATAAACCGTCCTGTCAATGGAATTCGCGTTCGCGTTAGATGCGTTAGTGCCTTAACAATAACATTTAAATTTAATTGCAAATAAGTCTATTGTATCGCGAGACTTGCCTTTATTCCTATGTTAAAAGGTTTTCTTTTCACAATCGCGTGTGAATATTACATCCTTTTGATGGTGGTAACAAGTTTTCTTGAAATCCGTATTTTTATCACGTTTATTGACTTTTGGTATTCACTAAAAATAACATTAAATCCTTATAGACGGCAATGTACAGGTATTTGTAAGCAGGTGACAATAAAACCTAGTTCTAATGGTAGTCTCTAATATAAGATGTGCTTAATGACATTTTGGATCGGAGCTCTCAAGCTTATCGGTACGTACCTACTCATGGCATTGACACCACAAAATAAACTACTCTAAGGAATTACGCCGTAAAAACCCGTAGCACCACAAAACCACATTGTGTTCAGAATTCATTTTATATCTACACCTCACATTGAAACTTAATCTGTTATCGATAAAAACAACTATTCGATCTTAACGGATTCAGACAATCTAAATTTCAATCGAGATGAATTAAAAACACCTCATAAACTTTATTGACATTCGATATAACGTTTCCCATCCATCACTAAACTAAAGAGTAGTAAATAATAGAATTAGTAATTTCGTATGGCCAGAATACATAGTTGAAAAATAGCTCAAATTATTGTATAATTATTTCTTATTAGAAAGCCTTTAAAAATAAGAATGTTGAAGTGATGATAAAATGTTTAATGTAGACCTCCGTGGCTCAGATGTCTGATAGTCGGCTGATACGCTAGTGGTTGCGGGTTTGATTCCCGCCGCGGGACAAATGTTTTCTTTTCTGCAAATTTTTGTCTGAGTGTTGGGTATTTTTCAATGTATCATATATTTATTTAAATATTCACTCAATCATCTGGTCATATTAAAAGCTCGGCTCATTTTGGGGCTAGATGATGCTGTGTGAAGTGTGCAGCATTAAACATTTGATGAAATATGAGCTGGCCACGCAGCATGACTGACAGACAATCGCTGGACTCAATAACTAGCATTGTGGAGAATCAGGTTCAAAAAAGAGAGGTAGACCAATTGCACGATGGGCAGACGATATAGCACAAGTAGCTGGTGAACAGTGGATGGAAACACCTTTGATTGACGAGGGTTTCCTGCTTAATAAATAAAACATGTATAAATAGAATACCATAGATAAGTATAGGTTATAGTTAAATACAAATTATTATTAAGTATCAATTATGTTCTGTATTTATAGTAATAAATAAAAGCCTTTTTTATTTTTATTTCATTTATTTGGTTATGCTTACTAACCGGTTTTGCAGACGTCTGCGATAAAACAGCTAGACTAAAGTGAAAATATTAAGTTTTAATTCCGCTTATGCTGAGATGCATGAGCACCGCCCTCTCGCCCGCTAATTATTCACATGCAGAGAGAACTAGGTTGTTAGTACAACATGCATACCCAAACCTATATGACGACACGTGTTTCACCTCTCCGCGAGGAGCGAAAGCTTTCGCTCCAGCCGCCGACCAGTCGACACCTCGGCGTCTTCATAATCAGTACATGGAGATTCTAAAGAGAGGCCTATATTCGCTAGTGGACGTCCTACGGCTGAAATGACGATGATAATGATGAAATAGAACAAGTTAAGAATTAATGTAGATTGAAAGCGTGCGAGAAGCAGGCCAAAGAAGCGATGGGTGGATTGTGTGAATGAAGATATGAGAAAGAAAGGAGTGAGTGATGAGATGACGACTGAGAGGGGAGCGTGGAGTGGAATGACGAAACAAGACAAAGTCCCACCTGACGTTAAACAGTAACCTCACCCTGAGTCAAATAGTTGTATGGTTTCATGTGTCCGTAATTTCACCGGCCCAAAATGATGATATAGACCAAGTTTACCTATCAAGTTATTGTTTAAAGTGAACACTCTTTGCGCTCGTTCAGATGAGAGAGAACAGAGACTTTATAAGTTAGATAAGCATTACTATCCCGTCAATAACATAAAGGCCATCAGATAAGGAATTTAAAAAAAGCAGATAAATCGAGATTTTGCCATCTTTTAAACACCATTAGTAAACTTAAATGTAATTAGGCTGAACACTTGGCTTGACGAGGTGATGGCATATGGAGCATAACTTTGATGGAATGCTAACCGAGGACTGGTCAGAGAAGTCTTGACCGTTCAATGGCGCGATGGGTCGACAACATTTGCCAGGTCAGGAAATTCCTGGTGGCCAATTCTCGTGCATGTTCCAAGTAATAAATGCTCAAAATCAATGATTTTTACAAGAACATCAACATAAAAGCCACCCCATCTGTCACATTAAAGCTTGCTGTGTGATTGCGGTAATACTGAGTGTTTTTTTTCCCCACGCAACATGTTGATATGTTAAAACTTTACGAGTAAGTCTAGTGCTATTGAAATTAACTTTCTGCATTCTCGTCATCTCACACCAGACAAATGTCTAATGAAAACCGATCGTGATGCATCGACTGTTAAAGATATGATAATAGACTTTAAGAGTGGTGGGACAGGTTCAGATTAGACACTGAGAGTGACATGAGACGTTTTATGAGACAAAATCACAGTTCTCGAGAATTGGCCCCTGGCTTTGCACAGCATAGGACCGGCTTATGTGACGTGCACAAAATGAGGCCCACACCCAGCAGTGGGTACATACCATGTGGACGATGACGATGATGATGAGATAAACTAGGAAGTACAATTTGAAAGCAGTGCTGTGTACCACAACACAACAGAGGTACCATGAGGTAAATTTCATTAACGTCTCGGAGCAATGTTCGCTGAATCTTAGGAGTTAATAAATAAAGTTTATCAGTAATAATAAGTTGGTAAGCGAACAATACTTCGGTACGTGTGGGAGGTGGATATTATCTAGTTTATTGGAATTTACAGAGGTGTTTGTGTAAATAAACATGCTTATTTTACCTACTATTTATAATTTCTATTGTTATTATTAACTTCTTGAAGTGGTGTGATTACAAAGTAATAAATTTTGAGATTGAACGTAGATATTTTTTTCATCGTAAAAAGCATGGTGTATGGGACACTTTTACAGTGCCTGTCACATTGTTAGATGGATAAGGCTTGCACAACCTATAATATACTCTGGGTTCGTAATAATTATTATTATAATCACTATCCGCAGCCCAATTTCACCACCTCCTGGGTATAGGTCCTGTGCTAATTTTAGCATGTTAACGATACGACGATTGAAATGTCTTCTGCATGTAAAGGCCTTGAATGTTATTTTTAACCCCTAAAACCCTAAAACTTTTGTTTGATTTTTGCAAACTAACCCCATAATTTTTCAATTTACCCTTAAAACGTGTAATAACATTATTAATATGACGCACATCACTTCTTTTCTTAAAAGTATGTATGTTTTTGCATAATTATTATGTACATTATATTTTAAAGACTGAATTTATATCTGCTCCTGCGCCACATAGTAGTATGCCATAGCTTAGGATACTGTGAAAATAGGTATAATAGACCAATCTAGCAGTCGCCACGTCTGTAATACTTCTAACCTGTCTCACTGCATAAACAGCAGAACTTAGCTTATCAACTAATTTAACTATAAGGTCCTCATTGCAGCCTAGTGTTATGCCTAAAAATTTAGTTGAGTCAACAAAGTCTAATTTTTTATTCATTAATATAATTTCTGGGGTTTGCTGCTTTGAATGTGTGAGAATAAATTTGACACAGTTCGTTTTCGATGGATTCAGTAGTAAGTTATTAGCGGAAAACCAATTATTTAAATTATCTAGTGTTTCATTTATTGTACTAAAGTATTGAAGTTTCTTTTTAATATAAATATTAGTGATGTATCGTCAGATGCAGCAAATCAGCAAAAAGCACAGCCACGCTGTGTTTTTGTTTTTGTACCATATATACCTTAAATGTGCATGTGCTTGAGACAATAACATTATCCATCAAAAGTGATTTAGCTCTAGTTGGAGATGCATTAAGGGTTTTAGTAAGTTCAGATAGAGCATGAGTAAAAAATCTTTCAAATGTGTTTGCTATATCCAATCTGTCGTGAATAAGAAATGAGTTTGTAGGGTCTTTAAGAACGCAATTTGTTTCTCTAATAGTGTTGCAACCTGATTCAGTCTTAATCCCATGTGATCTTTATTTTATGGGTAGAGTTGCTAGTTTGCTTTTAATGTGCAAGACCTTAGCTTGGTTACATACTTCTTTAAAGACTTTTAAATGTAATTTAAAGTGTTTCAGAAATTTTGGGTCTTTACATTGGTTTTTGTTACGATAAAATTCATAAAGTCTTTCCCTACTCTTAAAAATTCCCGGAGTTGCCCAATCTGCAAGTTTTGGTTTTGTTATATTAACTCCTTTATCCAGAAAGGCACTATTAAATTCATTACATATTAGTTCAAAACAAAGGTTATCATTATCTGAATCATACAATAAAACAAACAACATTCAACGATAGCGTCATGGAATGACTTCTTGCGTCTCTGTGTAATAGGACTACAAGCAATTTTCATTACTACAACATTGTTTCTTCCGCGAAGAACTGCACTTTGTCCTCTATGATCGGAATATATTTCGTCATGAAATGAAATCATGAAGTCAAAATGATCACAATTAAGAAATATGTTGTCTAAGCAAGTGGCCGAATGTATACCTATCCTCGTAGGTTCTTTAAAAAGTTCAAATAGGTTAAATGATCTGCATAGTTGAAAAAATTGTTGCTTTTGTTGGGAGTCTTTTAACAAATCAATATTAAAGTCACCGCACATTAATATGTTTCTATTTTTAGACGAAAGACGACGCAACGCCTCTTCTTGTATTTCAATAAACAAGTCAAACTTTGGTGGTTAATACATATTATAATAACGTGTTCATCCAACTCTGCGCATGCCAACTCAGTAAAAAGACTGGCAATATCTTTTATATTTTTAGCTTTAGTATCATTATGAATAAGGATCAGCAAACCTTCTGTTAAATGCACTTAATGTTCTATAATTGTTCAATGAAAGGGATGAATATATGTTATCAGCTGTAATCCACGTCTTCGTAAAGCAAAGGGACTTGTTTTTGAAATAATTAATTATCTGTCCCTTTATCCCTATTGTCAACAATGTCCTTTGTTTTTAGGCCAGAAAAAATAGGTCGTTGTTTCTGATCTGCTTCCGGCGGAAATCGAGAGCATGGGATAGGGATCAGTATAGGGAGAGAAAGGAGGCCTTTGCCTTGCAGTGGGAAGAATCAGGCTCATAAATTCATTTTTTTGTCGGTATTATCATCTCTATATACTTTACAGGGCGAGTTTCACGACAGCTCGTCTGATTTAATTGTAGGCCGCGTTAATTGGCCATTGTCCGGCATATTGCTCTTTCTGTGCCCTTAGCCCTATAGTTAACCATGGCCCTTTGTTTTTTGCAACGCTTTGTTGGATTAATAATCGGGCTTATAACAGTAGGCAATCATTGTTTGGAATTATCGCAGTTTGAATCTGGTTTTTGTTTAGCGTAGAGAATGCTTCTGCAATGAAGAGAGTTTGTTATTGCTTTTAAGATAAAAGTTGTATTTGTTTGTATCTCGTGCTTTTGCAAATATCAAATCTGATGATGCTTTTACAGTGTGTCACACTGTTGCACGTTGGGGATACATCCTAAAAATGTTATAACAATATTGGATTACAGAAAGAAGAAAGAAAAAAAGAAAAAACATTTATTAATCCACAACATAGATACTTACATCAGGTATACATTTAGAAATAAAAGGAAGTTTGTGGACCAACAGCCTCAGCATAATGTTCATCCAAATAAGGATTAACGCTGGTTTTCAGGTAGGATCTTTGGCGAGTGTCAACATAGGTATTTTACATTATCAGGTATTTATCGCATATTTAACTTTATTTTTGTACCGACGATGTTTCGCAGGATTTCACCCATCGTTGTCGCGGGCAAACTGGAATCCAATAGTGATCGCGAAAGTTTAAAAATACTATCATTAAGATGTTGCCCCTATCACACTCAGACAAAATAGAAGGCCAAGGGGTACCGGCAGAAGGGCAGCAGCGTTTTTCCGTGTATACATCACAAATATAAATATACATTTATCAAGAAAGAAAATCCATTGGTTCACGGCCGGTATCAAACCCTCGACCTTCGGATTGAAAGTCGGGAGTACATACCACTCGTCCAACACGGCTCAGACTGATATGTCCAACAAATTCTTACGCATAAAGATGACTTACGATAGACCGTGTCGTGTCCGGGCAGAGTGTGTGCCGTAGCACGGTCACCCAGCCTGTCCCGCACCTCAAATTACAAAGACGGACCGGGCAATTACCGTCTTTCCTCCGTCGATCGAGACACGTTCTCGGCTTGCCCGTTGACGAGCTCACCGCCACTAACCCGGAGGTGACATCAACCCGTCCCACATTAGCTGCTAGGCACACATTCAATAACCGGTCCCGCCGGCGGGGCCGAAGAATACACTCTTCCGTCTTAAGGTGCAGTTTTGCACGTGGACGTTAACCATTACTACACACAAAAATCTGGCAACAGTCCAAGCCGTGGTTCGAACCTAAGGTGCCCTTGAGCTTGTTGCCCCAACCTAACATTTGCTGCTGGGCGCCTTCTGCGCTCGCCATAGTCCGGTAACGTTGTCATGGCCATCTGCGGTCAACAACATTTATTGTCAATAAGAAAAAAAAAAAGCAATTACCGTTGCGTCGTGATGCAGTATACTCGAGGAATTTTTCCGAGCGTTGTCTGTTGCTTGGCCGCCACTCGGTTGCCGCTCGTGAGTGTGTCCACACAAAATATATCTAATATTAGTCGACTGTGCTACGGCCGACACTCGGCTTTGACACGACACGGTCTAGCGTGAGTCATCCTTAAATTTTAATTTCAACAATAAGGAAACATCTTGTGTGAAGAAAATAAAATGGCTTCCCACTGCCCTCTCCTGTGAACCCTCGCATGCTTGCAATCATAATAATTAAATTATAAGTGCTGTGAGCCGGATGTTAGCAGAATCTAACCATTCGAGCCTTTATGGCGTAGTAATATAAAATTGCGTATTCTTAGGTAATTAACTAATTAAATTATAGATTTTTGCATATAGCTTATTTGCAAGACAGCCGTAGTGAAAAGTAGGAAGTAATAAATAATGCTGTTAGGTATTTATTTCATTTTTAGGTGAAAAAAAATCATCAAAAAATGAAATTTATTCAAATGTTAGTGTCAGTGAAGATATTTCAGCCGTAAAACGTCCACTACTGAACACAGAACACACAGGAGAACTCTCATTAGATCCTGACTGGATCTGTTGACTGGGGTGATCCGAATTTTAAGTTAAAAACATGACAAATTCAAAACTTAAAATATGAAGTCTTTTTTAAACTTTCGTGATCACGACACATTATTAACACATATTTAACCAAGCATTTATCGAAACGTCGGGCAATAATAAAAGAAAATAACGCGATAAATACCCGGTTAAATATGTGTTAATAATAAAATATCAATTCCGAATGTTTGGGGCTTAGGTGACGGCCCCTTTCAGTTTAATTTAATTCGAAGACATTTTTGATCAAAACTACTGGTAGACAGAAACATGTTTTACAAAACTTTCATACTTAATTGCTGAAACAAATGAATTTTCTGTACCCCATCTCAGTTAATTACCGTCTATATTCTGTAATACTTCCTTTAATTAACTTTAGATTCTCAGCTTGTAAGCCTGTATCCCCGTTAGAGCTGAAACTGCGTTGGTTATGTTAAGTGACGGCCTGAGAACGAGTTAGGCAAATCATCGGCATAATACACTGTCCACCTGCCTCAGCCTACGCTCAGAGTCACGTGAGATGTATTGTCTTGTTATGATGCTTTTGTTCTCGGAACTTTGAGCGTTATACGTTTCTGTAATCTGTGGTTATACTTGTTAATCAAGTTCTATTCTATTCGATTCTAAGCTGGTTTTGGAGCGATCTTAGTACAAGTTTGTAAAATATGAAATTGTGTGATTTTATCAGTGTCAAATCACCGGCATAATCCGGCCTGCCTTGGTCTACATTCAGAGTCGCGTGAAATGTAATGTTTTGTTATGATTTATGTATTTATTGCACAATAGATATGAAACTTTACTGTGTATCAACCCCAAGATGTAAGAATGTATATAAAAGAAAAGTCTTAAAATACTTTGAATATAAAAACGCTGAGGAAAAAAAACAAAGGGTAGCAAGTGCTGTGGTTGCTGTGGAGTGCCGGCAGCATTATGTTGCTTTTCTTCTCTTGCTCGTGTATGCAGGAAGATAAGCAGCAGCGTCTTTCCGCGTATCAACATCCCTTACCGCGCTCGCCAACCCAAGCGTCGTGTTAAGGGGTGTGTTGCTATACAACAAACCCCTCATGATCAACTCTTGGAGATCCATGGCCTATGTGGACGTCCTACGCTCGAAATGATGATGTTAAAGCATTTATCTCCGTTAGAACTAAGACTATTGGTTATAAAAAGTGACAGCGTGAGAATGAGTTAGGCAAATCATCGGTATAATTCGGTGTCCATTTGCCACAGCCTACATTCAAAGTCACGTGAGATGTATTGTCTTGTTTTTTCTAGCTATCATCATCATCATTTCAGCCGTAAAACGTCCACTACTGGACACATGCCTCCCTCGTGGATATCCATGAGGGGTAGTTGCCATACTCACCACGCTTGGCAGGCGGGTTGGCGAGCGCAGTATGGGATGTTGATACACGGAAAGACGCTACTGCCCATCTTCCGGAGGTATCCCTTAGCAGGCTCTTACTGCATCCACGGGTATAACAGGAGGGGTAACATTCTACTGCCGGCACCCCACGGCATCTAGATTAAGATTGCTCTATAAATATAGTGTCTTAACACCGCCTCTTATTTATAATAAACTTGCTTTTGAGTTGGTTTTAAGGAGGGTTTATTAAAAATAAACAGCTGTGTTGTACGTATCCACGACTTCCATCCAAAGGTCGGATCGATACAAGATGATTGATTTTTCTCTTCTATAAATGTCCACATCTTGTCCGTACATTAACGGTGCAAAAGCGAAGCTGACTAAGCCGCGGTTTCCTCGTGATGTGTTCCTTCACCGTTAAAGCACGTGTTAAACGTGTATATTTTTTTTCAAAAAAGATAAATCTATTCACGACCAATGGAATCAAAGGCACATATCACTCGGCCAACGCGGCTTTGAAATCTTTAACATTTTAAGATCTTTTTAGTCAACCTTCACCCACGGTCATTGTGTAGACACAAAAGGTCGTTACAATCAATAAGTAATTTAAAAACCAATAAAAACTGCATAACATTACAGCCATACAAACAAATGCATAAAGAACAATAATCGAAGTTACATAATAAACCATACATTTTGAACACAAAATAAATAATGGTTTTTAAGCTAGTTATCAAAGTTCCCGAGATTTTTCAATCAACGTCTCAGCATGATGCCTAATTATATATATGTCTAACGAACTGGGTACATTTTGTTGTAATCGAATACGTTAAAAAAACAACACTTTAATGAACTGAATAATACATACCTAATTAAGCTAAGTTATTTTCTTAATCATTTGTATTGTTGACTTTTACGGGAAGTTGTGTATCAGTTTTATTGGCTATTTAATTAACGTGATAAATCGGAAACTGTGTCTTGTTACAAAAACTCAAGAGGCTGTGTAATAAATTATAACAAGTAAATAATGCCGATGTTTTCTTACAACGCTATGCATTCCTATGAAAAATTGATTTCACAGTTTTATAGTGTTTTAATGAATTTTAAATTCAGGATTTTATAGCGTACCTTTTCAGTATTTGCCCGACGACGTTTCGAACACGTTTATGGTCGCAGGAGGACTGAATCATGTTTTTACAAATAATTAACATGTTAAAAAATCGCGAATGTTTAAAAGAAAATATATCTGGTTTCGATAGAACGACACTTATTTGGATTAAGACTTTGCATAATGGGTTTTTTCTACATAGTTCCCAAGTTTCATCATAATCTGTTCGATACATTAACTGTCCAGTTATATGTATTATATACAAACATACGAACATTATATGCATTTGCAAAAATTAATCCCATATTTTTTTGTGTTTGTGAATATGATGTACAAAATCCACACCATCAGCAGCACTAAATATAATTCTTGGTCTAACGCCGCTTCATGTGCACATACAGCAGGAAACAATGTCGGTCGCTTAAGAATAAAGTCTACAAACCAATGAAAAGGAAATGCAAGAGTTACAAATCACTGCAGAAAAAAGCTATAAAAATTATACCGGAAGCCATAAACGGCACCGACAGAATAGCCACGACTTACCTTAACAATAAAGGGTACCAGTCAAGACGATATGGAAGAGACAACATCTCCCTCCTTGTACCATATACATATATAGAGAAGGGACAAAACGCAAAACAAGTGCAGGCTGCGGCTTCCACTGTCCAAAAACTGGACTGTCTAGAGCGCAGCCCCTAAATGGAACAACTACAGCATTCCAGACAGAAACGCTTGGGCTTCTGCAAGCAACAAAAGAGATGTCCGCTTGCACAGACCTTGCAAGCAAAGACAGTACCAAACAAACGACGCTTATTTTCATAACAGATAGCGCAGCACTTACGAATGCACTCGGTAGACCAGACACCAGGTCCAAATCCATTGCAGAATGCCACAGTGCTCTTTAAAAACTAGCAGAGAAGCATATAGTCAAAGTCAAATGGACAAAAAGCCATGGATCATGCATAGGGAACGCTTTGGCAAAGGAAGGAGCCAGTTTCATTCCAAACTCCGACGATTTCGGCCTTTGCAATCCCCCGACCGCAGAGATCAAAACCAAGCTTAAAATAAATTCAGAATAAAACACCATAAAATTTGGGACCGCAGACCAGACTACTAATACAAACAAATGCTCCCAGAGAGAAACAGAAAGATAACCAATACTTTGCTTAGACAAGACCTACGGATGATGGTGGGCATCATCACGGGACACTGTGATCTCAACTACCATCTTCTCAAAACAGGTGCCACAGACAGTGGACTATGTCGCGGGTGTCTTGAAGAGAAAGAAACCGTGGAGCATGCACTGTGCACCACTGCACTGTGGTACCACGAGACAGACTAGATTAGAGACAGGTCTTCAGGAGCTCATGGAGTCATGCCCTTCTTCTTCAACAACATCGGCTTAACCTTCGGGAGTGCTCATGGAATGCTGCCGGCGACCCCGAGTCCTTCTCCGGTATTTCAAGGAGTTGGGCTGGTTAGGTTAGGGTCGGGGCAGTACCTCGTCGGACAATGCAAAATACACCCCAATGCGGGACGTCAGTGCAGATCTGGTGACCCCCCTAGAATAAGAATTAAAATGGGCTTAACAACCTACAATGTTTATTTAATTATTACGAGTAAGTCAATAAATAAACATCTGTCTTTTAATTTTTTAACTAAAAGTTATAATAAAATTGAACTGTAAAGTACATTATATTTTTTTTTATTTAAAAAGAGAAAAATGTAGTCGTGATTTGAACTGTATTATAATGACTTTCTCCAAATTAATTAACATTAATTTCATATAAAAGTTAGCACTTGCATCAGTTAATGCGCTCAAAACACTTAATTTCAAATTCAATTAAAACTGGCACAGTAATTAACTATTTAAATTGTTTGTGCTGCTACATTTTAATTAATAATAGTTATTTCATTCTTCTAACTTTCAATATTACATTAATTTGAACTAGCTTCTGCCCACGACTGTGTTTTCTGTATTTTATGTATTATATTTCAAATGATATTTATTTTACAAATCACCATTATCATCATCATTTCAGCCGTTGGATGCACTGTGGGACGCAGGCATTCCACATGGATTTCTAGGTACTGTGGTTGGATGGAAGCGACCAGCATCTACCAGTGCCCTCCGGTCTTCACCAGGTCGTCTGCCCACCTTGTTGGTGGACGTCCTACGTACGCTGCGTTTTCCGGTTTTTCTGTGACCTTCACTCGAGTGCTTTTCGGTCTCATGCACTGTGAGCAGCATGGTCTGACCATTGCCACTTGAACGCCATGTTTTTACAAAATACGTTTGTCTTTTTTAGGGTTCCGTACGCAAAGGTTAAAAAAGGGACTCTATTAGTAAGACTCCGCTGTCTGTATGTCCGTCCGTCTGTCTATTTGTCACCAGGCTGTATCTCATGAACCGTGATAGAATATAGTAGTTAAATTTAGAATATAGATTTAGAATATAGTTAAATTTTATACAGGTATTTTTTACCGGTCCGTAGCGGTACGGATGAAGAAGGTAGAGGAAAACCGCTTGGTGCGAGTGGATGGGATGTCCACAAGATAAGGATGGTACTGCGCTGTGCGTCTACTTGGCCAGGAGTGGAATGGAGATGGTATCAGGTCGTGGTGTTCTTAGGAGCATTTCACGAAAACAAAAACCTTAATTTTTTTTAGATGCCGGTTAGTTTTGAAGCCTAGATGGTAAAATCGATACTTGATCCTACCTAAAACCGGAGGTGCTTAAGCATGATAGACCGAGTCGAAATTCTTGTTAAGAGTGTTATAATCGGTAGGTAGCTATATAGATGATATATCCAGCATTAGTAACTGGTACTTAAGCTATACAGGACGCAGTACCTAGGACTTTGTAAGATAGATTAGGGTTTGCCCCAGCACTTATCCTTTCAGCTTGGTCGGCTATTTTCAATAGAAAGAACATTGTCAATCCTTCTGAAGCTGATTGGCACACGATATTTACATTCATCGTGCCTATGTAGCGCGTGGTCTGACACGTACCTGACCTTATTTATTTTGACATCAGTCGCTTAATAGTTCAAGATACGTAGGGGAAGCCAGTGTAACAATAGTTTATAATAGTTTGGATGTAAAAGCACAGAATAGTAATGTATACAGTGTTCCGACTTTATACAAACGGACGAAGCGCGAGCTATACCTACGCGCCTCGATCTCGGCTCTAAACAGTCGCGACTGTGCCGCAGCGACGAACGGAGGTGTGTTATTTTTTTAACAATAACCGCGCGATTTTTTCAAGGATGTATTGTGCTGTTTTTGGTTGCATGAAATCTTCAAGAACGCATCCAGAGATAACTTTTTTTAGATTACCTGGAAACTCTGAGAGGTAAGACTATAAAATAATTTTACTTACTACCTAGTAGGTAGGTACATAATGTGCGTCTTTTTAATGGACAAGTATTTCCTTTTATCTCCCGAAAAAAAAATATGTCTGGATTCTTAAATAAAGTGAATAGAGTAAAGGAAAGTGATTGACACGAGTGAAATAGGTAGTTATAGGCGGTTCATGAATCATGATATGGTAGGTACGCTTTGTAAAATCAGTATATTATATAGTATAAAAAAGTATATTTACAATCACAAAACTAAATGGAAACACAAAGTAGGCAAATTTAATTAAAATGCTGGAGGTGGGCAGCCCTATCGCATGTTTACGTACCGCGCGGCTGTAGGTATTTATTTCAAAAATACGGCCGAGTTAAAACACTGTATATGTACTATTCTGTGGTAAAAGTTTTTTCATCAAATCGATATTTAATCTCATACAAATACATAGAAATTAATTTAATGCCTGTGTAACTGTGATAGTAGCGGCGTTTTATAATGATTGGGTACAAATAAAACAATTGAATTTAAATTAATAATTAAAACCAGGCACCACTGTACCGATAAATATAAATACATAGGTTTATACCATGTTTAACTTGTGTGAAGTATATAAAATTACGGACGTTTTCAATTACGATTTTAATGCAAAACTAGACTAACTACGCACCTAACAAAGAAACCATTTCATTATACAATAAAAGCAAATCCCATTTAAAAATGCAATAAAAGCTTCAAATGAAATCGCGCACTAACCATATCTATGCGATGTGGACGAACAAGTGGGAATTTAAAGAGGACTTTACACCGACTTGATTAAAAAAGGTTTATTTTGTTAAGCCGAAGTGAGGTCGAATACCAGCCGTGCACCAATGCATTTTTCTTTCGTGAAAATATACCTATGCACACGTTTAACGTGCTTTAACGGTGACGTTAACAGTTGCTGACGTTGGATAAATCATCTTTAATGTGAAAAATCCTACTCATCATCATCTCAGTAGGACGTCCACTGCTGGACATAGGCCTCCCTCATGGACCTTAGTACTGATTATGAGGGGTTGATGCCATACTTCCCAATGTTGATCATCTTACAGTGGTATCTTTTGACAGATTCTTACTGCATCCACGGGTAAGAGAGGAGAGGCAACATTCTACTGTCCCTCATAAAATCGTCAAACTCTTGAAGTTGATTCTTTAATAACGTCCGTCCATCCCATCTCCATCTTCATATCGATCTGTAGACACCCTAAGAACATGCACTCAGTATTATTCGCGAATAATCCGCAAACAGGTAATACTATACGAGGAGTGGGAACAGACTTGAGATAAAGAAAATATCAAGACTATTATAGCCCGTCGCACGCACGTCGCTCTGCGGTTGGCGTTGTGTGGACATGCATACAAGTTTGTAAAACAAAATGAGTTTTATAATACAGGATTTTATCGCGTATATTTTTATTATTTTCCGTCGTTAAGAACACGTTTCAGCGTTCTTGGCCGCGGAAGGACTGTGCGATACAATCCTGTATTTGAAAACTCAAATGTCAAGAAATAGCGAAATTTTAACAAGTGAACTACTATTATGTAAAACAAGATAATTAAATATATTTTTTTTAATTAACCCACGACATGTTTGATGTGTACTCTCATTTTGCATTCGACATATGCCCTTTCATTTGATATCAAACTTGGGTACATTTAGAAACATTCGATTATTATTCATCCCCACTTTAAACTCCCATATCTTGCAATGTCCTAACGGTTTTTCATTAAACATGTTAAAGAACCATCGCTAGAAAACCTGCTTTTAAATAAAAAGAAACAGCATTAAAATCGGTCATTCGTTTAAGAGCTACAGTGCATCAGACAGGCACAAAGACAGAAAACCTCACAAACACAGCGGTCAAACTTATAAAACTCCTGTTTTTAAAAGGTTAGATAATCCTTATCAATAAAGATCTTGTAAGTACGTCCCGATCTGCGCTAACTAACTCGCCTGACAAGCTTAGTGAGTTTGGCTACATCCCCTTATGAAGACACGAGCCTATCCAGCTGTGGACGTGAACAGCAGTCCCTCGCCTGAGATTATGATGATTTTTTTTTTCCAGTCCTATCCACACTAAGTTATCACACCGCTGTATCTTTTGTGCATCGCATCCCGAGAGCTGTCATACGGCGGGCCTTGGCGAATTAACACTGGAGTTAGTTGCATTATGTGTTAGCTGCTTTGTGACGCCGCGGAGCCGTTATGATGGCGACGTGGTTCAAGGTTGTTTTGTTAAGAGTAAAGTAAGGCCTTTGCATCTATTATAGATGATTTATGCAGCGTCAGCAACTGGTAATCATGCTGTACGGGACGCTGCAGTGCCTGGGATATTGATTGATGGATTAGGCTTGTCCAGCACCTATACCATCCTCTCAGCTTAGTCAGCTGTTATACGTCTAAAGCTAACTAAGCCGCGGGTTTCCTCACGAGTTTCCTTCACCGTTAAGCACGTGCTAAATGTGAACTTACACTTTTCTTTAAAGAAAAATCTATTGGTTCAAGTCAGGTATCGAACCCACGATCTTCGGATTGAAAGTCGGGGGTACATACCATTCGGCCAACACGGCTTTTTTGTTAAGAGTAAGTAATTTAAAAATAAAAATAGTTACTTTTGTGACTTATTACATTTTTCACGTACTTGTTATTGTTGGTGGAGGCACCGACTGTTTTGACCCTTTTCGAGGGCCTTCGTCCTGACGAAGGCCCTTTCAGGGTCAAAACAGCAACGATTGCCTTCGAATCTTCTTGGTGAACCTTTTTAGGCGGAAAGAAAGAAAGTAAATACGTTTATTTTTGGCTTATACAAAATATTAGATATCAAAAGTTTAAAAGCATAAGTTCTTACATATCAAGGGAGGAATAGATTTCAGATAGACTGACAACTAAGGAAGCTACAAATAGATAACAATACGGGTTGCGTGGGGTCAAAAACTGGACAATGCCTCAGTATTACCGCAACCATCATAGGCAGTAAGAGATAAACTATTTCAAATATGCACAGCGCTGTCTGTCTGTCTGTCTGTGTATAGGACGATTACAACTGTACGCGTTGACCGATTTACATTAATTTTTTTTTGTTAGCACCGTCTAATTGAGAGAAGGGTACTGATTTTGGTGAATTTCACAGGGACTGGAGTTATTGTGACCCCAAAAGGTCACCAAAAAAATAAGTCTTCAAATGGCCGAAAACGTCCAAAACCCAAAAATGACATTTTTGACCTTTGGTGACCTTTTGAAGCTTTCGACCCCTTTTCTGGTACTCCCGTACCAATACATGTCATAAATATGGACCATGAGGGAGGCATATGTCCAGTGTTGGACGTCCTGGAGGGAGGCCTATGCTCAGATGATGATGATGTAGATAGAAATTGAAGTCAAGTGAACCTAAAATCAAATACACCATTATATCGAAAGCTAAATGGGTTCACTCATTAATTACATTAGGTAGTCAATTAAATGTTTCTTCAAAGGAAATGTACTGTACTTCTTCTCCGTTATAATGAAACAATCGACTAAAGAGTACCATCTACTAAAGCTTTCTTAATTGTTAAGCAACTAGAATACCAATGCGTTTGGATAAAGTTTCAATTTATAATTTAACCTATGGTAAAAAGGAGGCCTGCTGTGGGGTGCCGGCAGTAGAATGTTACCCCTCCTCTCTCATGCAGTAAGAGCCTGCTAAAGGATACATCCGGAAGATGGGCAGCAGCGTCTTTCCGTGTATCAATAAACCGAACAGCGCTCGCCAAGCCGCCTGCAAAGCGTGGTGAGTATGGCAACTAGCATGGAGTTCTATGAAGGAGGATCTGCCTGTGTTCAGTACAGTAATTTACGGCTGAAATGTTGAAAAATAGAGATGAAAGAGGTAGCCCAACAGTAAGTATACGTGGGCTGATATATACAACAGCCTAATACATGTTTTTGAGAGGACTTTTCTTTTTTCATGTTTTCCTTCTTGGCTTTATCCGTCCTCAACATGATCAGTAACATGAAGATCCATGAGGGAGGCATATGTGGGCTCATGACGAGCTCTATGGCGCAGCGGGCGAAGGTCCGCTTGCGACGCAAGGGGTTGCGGGTTCGATTCCCGCCTCGAGACAAATGTCTGCACGATCTGCATATATTTGTTCAGGGTGTTCTGGGTGTTTTCTATATATAATAAAAATATCTATGTATTAATAAATATGTATTAAGTATATCAGTCATCCAGTACCCATAACACAAGCTCTGCTTAGCTTGGGGCTAGATGATGCTATGTGATTTGTCCAGCACTATTTATTATTATTATTTATATTATTATATGCCCAGCAGTGGACGTCTATCGTTTAAGATCCTATTGACAAATGTTACTCGAGCGATCATTAGTGAGCCAATCTCGTAGTGGACAGCTTAGGTCCCAAGCCCAAGCGTCGTTTTAGTCCCGTTTACCGATTAACATACAGTCGATGGTGTTAATTCTCTTGGCGCACTACCTAACTAAAGCTAATAAAAATTCCATAAATGGACTAAAATGGTGTTGAGGTCAGTGGTGTCGATTCTGTTGTCGCACTTCCTAAAGCTAATTATCATAATAGAAATAAAGTTCCTCAATTTAGAGCTATCAACGCAAAATTATTCACTTTTAATTTTAGAAGGGCCCTTAAGTAATTTTAGTCCATTTTACGTTATTTAAAATAAAACCGGGCAAGAGCGAGTCGGACTCGCGCACCGAGGGTTCCGTGCCATCATACAATATAATTTATGACAAAGGCGGTTTTATATTTGTTGGAGAACCTTGACAGCGCCATCTCTTGTCTGATAGCGAAACTTATGTAGACTTTTCAGACTTTCGATGATTTCTAAAAAAGTATGCTATGTAGAGAGATTGTAATAAATTTCCTCTAATCTTTACATACACTTCTAATAGTAATAAAAGTTTCAAAGGTTTATCTCCGCAAACTTCGGAGATAAGGGGGGGGACATTTTTGTAAATAACTCAAAAACTATACGACTTAAAGGAAAACTAAAAATTGTTTATTAATGTGCTAAAGAATACCTTTCATATGATACCCCACATAACCTAGTAACTTTCCAAAAATTTTGAAAACACCCCTTCCACCCCCATTGTCTAAACTATGCAAATTAGAGAGTTTGCTATAATTTTCCTATGAAGTTTACATACACTTCTATAAGCTATAAAAGTATCACGGGGTTATCTCTGCAAACTTCGGAGATAAGGGGGGGGAACGGTCGTTTTTCCAACATTTTTGTAAATAACTCAAAAACAATACGGCTTAAAGGAAAACTAAAAACTGTTTATTAATGGGCAAATGAATACCTTTCATATGATACCCCACATAACCTATTTACTTTACAAAATTTTTGAAAACCCCCCTTCAACCCCCCTTATCTAAAAAACTATGCATATTAGAGAGTATGCTACAATTTTCCTATTAAGTTTACATACACTTCTATGAGCTATAAAAGTATCACGGGTTTATCTTTGCAAACTTCGGAGATAAGGGGGGGGGAACGGTCGGTTTTTCGACATTTTTGTAAATAATTCAAAAACAATACGGCTTAAAGGAAAACTAAAAACTGTTTATTAATGTACAAATGAATACCTTTCATATGATACCCCACACGGCCTAGTAACTTCACTTAAAATTTTTGAGATCCCCTATCCGCCCCCCTGCACTCAAAATAAGAATTTTTTTTTAAATTTTTATATATGCTATATAAGTAAAAAACTGTTGTCTTTTACCATTTTAAATTGCAAGTCGATAGCATCAGTAGTTCTCGAGATATCCATCTGTGACAGACAGACAGACAGACAGACAGAGTGATTCTATAAGGGTTCCTTTTTACCATTTTGGTCCGGAACCCTAAAAAGGACTAAAAGTGTAAAAAGGCTTTGCTTAAAAAGTGCACTAACTGAATTTACTTCAAAGTCATTCTTAAATTAAAGCGACGCAATTTACCTTAAGTTACGTTGACAGTTCTAAATGTAGAAACGTCAAATCTCTGATTTAAATAAGCTTTAGTAAAACTAGCACAAAATTATTAAAATTGACGTAAAATGGCCTAAAAAGACATATTTCTATTCAGTGCCGTTCTTAAAGAAAAACGGAACAAATAGACTAATTTTACTTTGACAGCTTTAAATTTAGAAATGTCATATCTCTTATTATAACTAGTTTAGGATTTGTAAAACAGAATCGACGCCAACGTCGACGACTAAGCCTTGGTCTTAATGACCTTCTTATTGCACTTCGCATGTAAATCCAGATGCATCTTGTAAAGATGAGAATGAAGGAGAATGCGCTCGGACTGCACTATAAAAATAACGGCCGATTATTATGTTAATACGCTCGATACAGTGCGCAGGAGTGGATTGAAGGGATGTCCTGGGAACAAAGGACCTTTCATCCTACACATGCCTAGTGTAAACCGTGTAAGAGGGACAATCAATTATAAAATATGTCACCATCATCATCTCTACCATAGACAAACATAGGCCTCCCTCATGAATCTCCAATTACTGATAATGAGGGAGTGGTTTCCATACTCACCATGGTTGGCAGGCGGGATGGCGAGCGCAGTACGAGATGTTAACACACGGAAAGACGCTGCTTCAGTAAGAATCTGCCAATTCGAAAGGTTCTTACTGAATCTACGGCTAAGAGAGGAGGGGCAACATTCTACTGCCGGCACCCAACTATAAAGGTTGTATACGTGTACTAGGCCAAAAGGGGGTGATTTTGATTACCCCAAGGAACAACTTTAGCTCTACGACTTTTCATGATTTTAGTTTAAGAAATAACAAGACAGTTTTTACTTTGTCAGCTGATTATATGACAATGGCAAACTAAACGCCAGCTGATTCTTGACAGAGTTGCCGTAAAAGTTCAAATGAAAATACCTCTAACCACTCTAATAAACTGGACCACGTAAGAAACACGATACTGCGCTCGAAAACACAAATAGCCTAGTCATAGGCTTCCCTCGTGAAACATCAACAAAGTCACATACATCTAAAAGTACTCATATCATACCTATTACACACAATCTCGTGTCATCTTATTGCCGCGAAATTGTGCACGATGTGGCACCCTTTAATCAAACACATAGGCTGTATTTTGTAAGAGATTTTATTGTTTGGCTTAATAATAAATAAATAAATAGGTGCCTAACCACGTGCCAGTTACGTAAATACGTAAAAACATTATACAATGTTTAAATACATAACACAGTAGAAAAATGGCAAATTATGCTTTAACATTAAAATTTCGAAAATAATAAAATAATACTTAAATCTTCACCGATCTGACTCAACTGAATCCATCCCTGTCAGCACCCACTTTGCAAGTATACCTAATGCCTTTTATTCAGGTTTACACTTAGGGCACAATGCTAGTTGTAAACCTAGATGTTGCATTTACATATAGAAGCAACAATGTCTAGGATTTGTGCTCGCCTCACGCGTGGTGAGGACCGGTCAAATTAGAGGAGATTGAGCCAAATTCGTCTTTGTATTTTTAAATACATTTTATGCAAAAATGTTGTGAACAGTCGCTACTTCAAAATGATTTCTCATGTCAGTTAACTAATATGGAAACTTTATGTAGTTTTAAGTTTTTTTTATGTAGCTCAGGATCGGGATGTATGGAGAGAATTGGGGGAGGCCTTTGCCCAGCAGTGGGACCCAAATGGCTCATAATAATAATGTAGTTTTGGCGCAGCTGGACAAACAAAAGCAAATTAGCTCAACCTGAAATGGACACGCTTCGCTAGCTCGGTCAATTATTATTTAACCCCTCCATATTTTTATGTTTTCTAAATTAAAACCAGCAAAATATTTTAGTAACAAAATAGGCTTATGTCAAAGGTCTTACAATTTATTTATATCAGTAAGTAGCACAGCATTACAGTACAACCAATACGCTGTGTTATATATGGAGGTTATGTTCCTGGCTCATTCATTCACTCATATCACCCGCAAGACGTGCTGTGCACGTCCACTTCTGGGCATAGGCCTCATACATAGGGCATAGGGATCATGAGCTGGTTATTACCATTCAGCTTGGCAGGCGGGTTGGCGAGAGCAATACGGGATTTTGATACACAGAAAGACGCTGCACATTTTATAATACTGTACGAGTACAAAAAGTATTAAATCTTTTCCATAATTATCTTTACCCAGATACTCAATTTACCTCGGTTTACCGTACTCAAGGATTTCTGTTGTAGATTATATTCTGGCGGCCTAGCAGTTATTCCATAGTTTATCTGAAATAGTTGCATTCATAGGTATATTTTCATACAAATATAGTGTGATGTTTGTGCAAAGCTTGTCATGGATTTAGCACAGAAATTATCACATTAAAACCGAAATAAACCTAGTTGGTAGGTTTTATGTGGCTTGTAGAGTCCAGCTTAGTTGAATAAGTAGCATATTTTTACACACGGGTGTCTTTATTTTCAACATAATCATCCAAATTGCCGTAGGGTGCCGACAGTAGAAAGTTAACCCTCCTCTCTTGCCCGTGGATGCAGTAAAAATCTGTCAAGGGCTACCTCCGGATGATAGGCAGCAGCGTAGCAGTCGTAGGACGTACATTGCTGGACAAAGGTTTCCCTCACGAATCTGTGAAGTACTGATAATGAGTGGGTTCTTGTCATACTCACGACGCTTGGCAGGCGAGATGGCGAGCGAAGTACGGGATGTTGATACACGGAAAGGCGATGCTGCCTATAATCCTATAGCATCTATTATGGTCAGTGGTTAATTGCAACTCGAGTGCGTAGGTCGTGTTGTGCGAATAAATCACACCTTTTACTATTCATTATAAGCGCAGGCTCGACCTTCGGGGGTCGAGCTAGGCGTGCAATGGATAATGAACCTTATATTGAAGAGGAGACAGTTGAAATTGAAAGTGAAGTGAACATGAATAAAATAGCAAGTAGTAACAACGTAGAAATAATGGAATGCAGTAGAACTAATCAAGAAGAGACGAAGAAAAGATCCCGGGAGGAAAACTCTTCTGAGGAAGAGTGGGAAGTAACCAGAAACCATAAAATTATCCGTAGATCAAACGCAGAAGTCGCAGAGAAAGTCCAAGTATATGCATCTTGTAATGTGGCCTTTCCGAAACAATTTGCCTTAGCTCGTTTATTTAAAGACAATAAAATAGAAGGAATCAACCAAGTCAGATATTATCATCATTACAAAATTCTGATAACATTTGCAACACAAGCTGATGCCGATTACTTTTTGCACTGTAAGGTGTTTTCTGAACTCGGCTGGAGATGTCAAAGTACTTCGGAAGTCGGATTGTCATATGGAGTAATTAAAAATATTGAAGTGGAAGTATCTGAGGAAGACATATTAAAGGATTTGTCTTGTGATACTGAACTAGTATCGGTCAAGCGTTTAAACAAAAGGAAATATAATGAAAACAACATCTCAAGTGGTTGGGAGAAGTGTGAAGCCATTCGAATTGCCTTTAGGGGATCATCACTTCCTTCTCATATTTATATGCAGGGTATGCGGATCAAAGTAGAACCATATGTCTTCCCAGTGACGCAATGTTCCCGCTGCTGGAAATTCGGACACACGAGATTGCAATGCCCGTCGAAGAGATGTGTATGCCCCAAGTGCTCCAAGCACCACGAAAATTGTGAAGTCACCTCTTATCGCTGCGTTAACTGCACGGGAAACCATATGGCATTGAATAAAATTTGTCCTGTATTTAAAAAAGAAAGAAGAATAAGGGAGCTGATGTCCGAATTCAATTGCACATATAGGAAAGCACTCACTCTGTATGTGCCGCCGTCACCGATACCAGAAAAAGACCTATATCCAATTCCCCCCCTCAGAACTCCTTCTCGACCTGAATCTCCTCACCAACCCGAAAGATCATCAGAATACATTCTTGATAAAAATATTATCTCAGCCAGTCAACAGGAACGAATTACCAAGATGCTTGAATCTTCTGTTCCAGCGACGGAAGAAATTACGTTCAGTGATGTAGTACGAGGCCGCAAACCGAAAAAAAGTCGTACGAAACAAAATGTCTCCTGTCTAGCACCATCTCCAGATCCGTTACCTATGGAGACCGAATGGAACAGAGACTCTGAGTGTTCTGAGAATGATATTCCTAATCACAGTGCATTACCTAAGAAACCACGGGCTAACGACATAAATGATGTAAGTTTTACGAAATTAATAAGTAGGTTATTTGAAATCGTAGTAGGCAGGGATACAGTTGAGATTAAAATAAAGCAGGTGGTCATATTATGTATACAATGGATATTACCCAAGGTGGTCGGCGACACTTCAGCTGACTTCTTTATTGATTTATTTAATAATTATGGATTTAAATAATCATTTAAATGTTAATATTAGGATCCTACAATGGAATTGTCAAAGTTTACGACCGAAAGGGTTATCTCTCGAATCCTTTCTTAGTCAGGAAAAAGTGCATATTGCTGTGTTAAGCGAAACGTGGCTGGAGCCTGACAGTTCATTTAATATAAGCAACTATACTGCCTATAGATTGGATCGACCGGATGGCTATGGGGGCGTGGCTATTTTAGCACACAAATCCATTAAAGGTGTTATTTGCTCAACTCGATCTCCAAATTTAGGTATTGAATTGTTACATATCAAAATAATAAATTGTCAGCATATTGAAAATATTCTATCTATATATTGCCCGTCAACAGTAAGTACCTCCCAAAATGATTGGGACTTTGTTTTTTCGCTATTTAGTTCAAAAACATTAATTCTAGGAGACTTTAATGCGCATCACATTAATTGGAGCTATAAAACGAACCAAAGGGGTTTCCAAATATTTGATTCAATGCTAGAAAATAATTTTATGCATCTTAACAATGGAGAACCAACTAGAATACGTCTTGTAAATGGATTGTTACAAAAATCCTCACCTGACATTTCCTTTGTTTCGACAGACTTAGCCATGTCCCTTTCTTGGAAAGTTTATAATGAATCCCTGGGCAGTGACCACCTTTTAATAATGTTATCACTATGCATAGATGTGAACCGAGTTACAATTAAAAAGCGAAATTATAAATATAGTGATTGGATTTCATATTCGACATTTATTGAGGAGAAATTTAGTAATTGTGAGATTTCTTCTGATTACCAGGAGTTTTATAATATGTTTGAAAATACCCTTCAGACTGCTGCCGATAAATACATACCCTTTAAAAAAATCTCAATTCATGCTTGTAATCAATTTAGACCAAAATTTTATTGGAACCCAGAATTATCCAAGGCTGTCGCTGAACGTCGCCTTGCTTTGTCCAATTTAAGGAGATGTCCATCTCCGTCTAATTTAGATATTTTAAAAGAAAAAATCAATGATGCTCAAAAACTTATAAGAATTGCTAAAAATGAGGCTTGGCAAAATTTTTGTTCGTCCATAGAAAAAACCACATCACCTTCTGTTATGTGGAAAAAAATGAAATGGTTCAAAGGTAAATCTACTTTCACTCAATATGTAGATAAGGATAAGGCTGAACGACTCTTATGCACATTGTGTCCCGATTTTGTTACCGCTTCTAAACCGCATTTTTTTTCTAATAATTTTCCTCTTGAATCCGAAATAACTATCCA
The DNA here is from genome assembly GCA_963082625.1 of Pasiphila rectangulata. NCBI lineage: Eukaryota > Metazoa > Arthropoda > Insecta > Lepidoptera > Geometridae > Pasiphila > Pasiphila rectangulata. The sequence continues at coordinate 10,388,351 of OY720253.1, forward strand.
GGAAGTTGAAAACTCAATTAAACGATCTGATACAGCTCCAGGAAAGGATGAGATATCTTTCTCTATGGTTAAAAATTTGCCGCTGGTTGGCAAACACCTACTCGTGCGCTTATATAATACTTTCTTACATTCAGGGGTGGTTCCTGCACAGTGGCGTGAGGTTAAGATAATACCTATTCCTAAACAAGGTAGGAATCCAAACTCAATATCTGATCTTCGCCCTATTTCTCTCATCTCATGTCTTTGTAAAGTATTCCATCTAATTTTAAATAAAAGACTGGAATGGTACTTTGAAAAAAATAATATTTTTTCTGATAGAACTGTAGGCTTTCGTAAGTCTAGGTCGTGCTATGACAACCTTGTTAGATTAGTTTCATATATCCAAATAGGTTTTTCTAAAAATTTAGTTACTGCAGCATGTTTCGTTGACATAGATAACGCTTATAATAATGTTAATATAACGTACCTCATTAACATGTTGGATCAGATAGGTGTAGGTTCAAAACTTTGTAATTATTTATGGTCTTATTTAAATTATCGTCAGTTAAATATTACTATCGACGGTTATAATATGGGTAGATCAACAGGACGAGGCCTAGCCCAAGGTGACCCACTCTCCCCTTTTCTTTTTAATGTCGTTTCAATGAATGTGTGTAAGGATATAACAAACGTAGAAGTTTCTCAGTATGCTGACGATTTCGTTTTGTATTTATCTGGAAATAAGTTAGACGAGGTAATAAACCAACTCCAAATAGCTTGTAGTGACCTTGATCAAATGTTGTGTAATATAGGTTTAGATTTATCCCCTTCAAAAAGTAAGTTATGTGTTTTTAAGAAAGGTATGTTTAGAAGTAATATTGATTTTAAGATTAACAATCATTCCCTGCCTGTAGTCAACAGTCTTAAATATCTTGGGTTGTGGTTGGATAGTTCTCTTAGATGGGGGAAACATATAAATGAAACTATGCAAAAAGTATCAAAACTTATAAATTTATTTAAAGTCCTATCGGGATCTGGCTGGGGTATTCATCAGAAACACTTGCGATGCCTTTACATATCACTAATGCGAAGTAGAATCGATTACGCGAGTTTTTTGTATGGTAATAGCTGCAAAACTAATCTATTGAGACTTGATAGGATCCAAAACCAAGCATTACGAGTAATCGGTGGTTACATTCGTAGTACCCCTATCCACGTTATGGAGAACGAACTATGCCTTCCGCCTTTGGTCTCCCGTAGAAAATACCTTGCTGGTAAATATTTGTTAAAGTCAAAATCCTTGTCTAGTAATACAGTAATAAATCTTATCAAGGATTTATCAAGTAATACTCGTTCCCGTTATTGGACTAATAGAAAAATTCCACCGCTTATCGAGTCCTATAACTCGTTAGATTCTTTACCCGTTCACAGGAGCAATCAGCTCGAATTTTACTCATTAGATACCTGGTTAAGTAATATTTCCATGCAAAATGTAATATCAGATTCAATACCTTCAATTGACCGTGCCAAGCGTAGTTATAATTCTTTTCATCTCAGAAGTACTTGTGAACAATTTATCGAAAAAAGATACGGAGATTATTATAAAATATTTACAGATGGATCGAAAGATAAAGTCAGTGCGGGCGCGGCATTTTTTGATCCATATGTTGAGTGTTGTGCAAAATTTAAGATTGATTCTAATATTTCTATTATGCACATTGAGTTGTTGGCTATAGCAGAAGCATTATGTTATATGGACTCGTTAAACTTTAATAAAGCTGTCATTTTGACAGACTCTAAAAGTTCCTTGCAGCACTTGGCTCGGTGTACCTCTCTTGTGAGAGGCATACCGATTGCCTACCGAATACTCGAATCAATCTTAAAGTTTCAATCTAGTAATAAAACCGTGATTCTCCAATGGGTTCCGTCTCATATACAATTGAAAGAAAATGAGTTTGTCGATATATTAGCTAAACAAGCGGCCGAAGACGGTATTCCTTTAAATGTATTGCCACTGTACTCTGATCATTATAGGGTAGTTAGAGATCAATGTACAACGGCATGGCAGGAGTATTTTGATGAAAGGTCACGTGAGAAAGGCATATGGTATAGGACTATCCAGCCACAAATTACACAATATCCATGGATAGATAAGTTAGATTTAAACAGGAGTTCTTTAAAGACCTTATTGAGATTACGTTCGGGCCACATTCCATCTAATAAGTTTGCGTACTTAATGAAAAAAGTCCCATCTCCGAAGTGTATAGAATGCGATATGATTGAAGAAGTTCAACATGTATTGGTGGAATGTGTCCGGAATAACGCGTTAAGAGTAACATGCCTTGGTTTATTTAAATCTCAACAAGTTGGAATTATTAATAGCACTTTAAGTTGCCCTGCTTCAAGGGAAACTGAATTCCTAATTAAGTTAGCAGACCTAGGATTAGCTAAGAATTAATATGTTTTTTGTGTTTATATTGTTACTGTTGTGTTGATTTTGATTTTGTTGCCTTGTCAGGACGATGTGGTCGCTCAGCGACAAAGTCCTTTTTTCTTAAAATAAAAAAAAAATAAAAAAAAATCTATTATGGTGGATTAAAACAGCGTCAGCAACTGGCATTCTTGCTACAGCACCGTGGATTAGGCTTTGCCAGCATCAAATACCATCCTCTCAGCTAAGTCGGGTATTATCTAAAGCAAAAAACGTCAGTACGTCTGAAGCTGATTATGTTAAAATTAAGCAAATAATCACAAAACTTCATTAGGAGTCCGTAAAACGTACCGTTTACAAGTTAACGCAGCTCTCAAGTGACTCACAACTACTAGCTATTATCTAGAAACAATCAAAGCTCTGCTAATCAAAGTTAACGGGCGCGCGTCCAGATTCCCTTCATCATACGAGCATCATTACAAACCACATTCTACCTGCAGTAGCGGAACTTAGCTAACAAACGGTCACTTGGAGCGCTAGCACGAATTTATTGTCGTTTACCCAAGCGATTTTTTCTTAGGCATAGGTTGAGGCTTTTATAGAAACGAAATCATATAAAAATAAGCTTATTACTGATATTGAGGTTGTGTTTTGATGGGCATTGGCGATTAATAATAATGTGATCTTGCTTTAAGATTTTAAATGCTTTCTACTATAATTGTTTCTTGCACAATTTTATGATACTACGTCAACGGGAAGTACCCTAAAAGTTATAATAGCTGCTAAAATGCTGCAATGCTACCCATTGATTAAAAATATTTGGTAATACGCGGACTGAGCCGCCTGCATACAAACTGACGCGAAAAGCTAGCTGGAAATTGAAAGTCACTTTTGGTTTTTATGTGAAATCCTACAACCATGTTAAGAAGGGTGTATCGATGGACTAATTCAGTAAATTTACAGGCAACACTCGGTTTCGTTTACCCGTATAGTGAAAATATATATTTTAATACTGCCGTTTTTGGGTTGTTTTTCGGTGGTAATATATGGTATATGGTTGAAAAAACGTGTACAAGCTTTCGCGATTACCACACATTATTAACATACATATATTTAATCGGGTATTTATCGCGTTATTTACCTTTATTATTGCCCGACGTTTCGACAGGATTGCACCCATCGTGGTCCCGGCACGTCCTGGGAAGACTCTGTCTTTGAGTATAGTTAATTCTTTCTAAGGGTGCTAGTCCACCCCGTCTAACTACAATACTATTACATCACTATCATCATCATCTCAGCCGTAGGATGTACACTGCTGGACAAAGGCATCTTTCATAGATCTCCAAGTTTTGATCATGAGGGGTTATTGCCATACACACTACGCTGGGCAGGCGGGTTGGCAAGCGCAGTACAGGATATTGATACACGGAAAGACGCTGCTGCCTATCTTCTGGAGGTATCCCTTGGCAGATTCTTACCGCATCCACGGGAAAGATAGGAGGGGCAACATTCTACTGCCGGAACCCCAAGGCACAGTGCCTGCCTATGCCATATAACGTTGTATAAAAAACATAAGTCGTTTCACTAAGCTTAAACAAAGGTTTCATTTTAAAACTGATTATCGGGACTACTTTATTTTATAATTTCCCGAGGTTTCGAATGCCCTACAGCCCTCGTGGTCACGGGTAGAATATGACTAGGAGTAAACGAAGGTTGTTAATGTAGGTTACGTTAGCTGATTCCTGCTAGGGGCACAAGTCCACCCGTCCAGCTACAATGCCATCTAGCGCCGTATAAAAATATCAAGCGCTTCACAGCCTTATACAGTACAATGGTCGACGTGCGTTGCGGGATCGCTGAGTTAGAACGTAACTTGTTTTCTCATTAGAAAATAATTATAATCTCAGCCTGACTGATGTCTACGTCCACTGCTGGTAATATACCTCCCTCATGGAACTCAAAGATCATGAGAGGGTTGTCGCCATACTCGCCGCGCTTCGCAGGCGGGTTGGCGAGCGCAGTACGGGATGTTGATACACGGAAAGACGCTGCTCCCTATCTTACGTATACCTTGGCAGATTCTTACTGCATGCAAGAGAGGAGTCCATAGGAGGACCATATCCCATGTCAATCGTCCCAGCCTAGCTGGCTTTATCGTTTCGCATATGAATCCTTCCTCTGCAACAGTACCATTTTAACAACTAGTAGATCACAACTAGCGATTTAAAAATAGATGCCTTGCTAGCTATTCCTAATTTTTAGAGTAGAGTAGAAAGTCGCATGCCAAGCTGAAAAAGTTTGTATTTTGAATCGCATGTCTTTATTTGCATGATTTTTTACACTCGAACCGACTGGTCTTCATCTCATCGCTCGCCAATCTACCAATCGTGTAAAATTGGCGAGCAATTAGTCAAACGAAAATCACTGTTCAATAGAATAAGTCATGCGATCATACGCGAGCAATTCCATATTAAGAACGAAAAAAATTGAGAAATAATTTTTCTAGCCGTGATGAGTCTATCCTAGAGAAAAGACGCCATGTTACGTTCTAAGCCATCGTGTGCAGAGAAACGCGAAAATCACTATTTATTGTCGAAGTGACGAGTCATAAATCGACGGGACAGACGCGGCATTGTCCCAGCCTAGCTGGCTTTATCGCTTCGCGTATTGAATCCCTCCTCTGCAATTGTTGCTTTTCTATGTCCTCGGTATTTAAAATTCAATTTGTTTGAACACTTTTGTTGGTTTATGAAGTGTGTGGTTATCTATTTACATAGTTGGCGGTTGAACCTTGAAAGCATGTTCTTTTAGTTCGTAAAACTTAATTTGATCGCGGCGAAATATGCCAAGTGACACGAAGAGGCTGGGACGGTGTTGGAAATATTTTCCCCGCGACCTCGTACGCTTTTTGATGCTCTGCTTTTTAACTATTTGTCATAGAGTTATAATTATGATATATGCCCTTCCTAAAGCCTTCCTTAATAAATCAGCAATCCAACACTTACTTCTTTACAGAATTTCCCGATTCAAGCCAGAGATTAGTGTCGTGTCGGCCTCACGCGCGGACGGGCATTCAATCCCATGATGATGATTTTCTTGAAAAATCGAAACGTGTCGGAATAATCTTCGACGTTACAATACTACGTGATTAACACATATTTAACCGGGTATTTATCGCGCTATTTACCTTTATTATTGCCCGACGTTTCGACAGGATTGCACCCATCTCTGCCTCATGGAATCCAGTGATAGCCAAGTGTACTCGACGTATGAATCAACCTAAGTGTGCTGATACAGTTAGTGTAGTGTGCTGTCCCAGTGTGAAACAGCCTTAATCTCAAGTTACTATATTTATGAAGACCAAGTGAGGGTAGTCTGAAAAGACGCCTTCGCTTTGCTGCGGTTACCTCTAACATGTCAGTCTTCCCGGGACCACGATGGGTGCAATCCTGTCGAAACGTCGGGCAATAATAAAGGTAAATAGCGCGATAAATACCCGGTTAAATATGTGTTAATAATGTGTCGTGATCGCGAAAGTTTAAAAAAGACTAATACTACGTAAGTAATCCCCGTCTTTACAAAATGAATGTGTTTCTTCAGTTTTATTTACGAAGTTAATTTATGTAATTTCTGTAAATTGTTTCATATTTCCACATGTTATCACGGCGTACCATCTATTTTTATAGTTATCTCGGCGTTGTTAGTTTGCATAGTCTCCTCGCAAAGCTGGTGATGGGCGGACAGACAAAGTGAAACTACAAGGCTTTCTTATTTTAATACGAAACCCTAAAAAACTGCATTCAAATCGATCCACCCGTTTAAGATCTAAGGTGCCATAGACAGGCACATAGATACACGGACAAATAAATATTTTTTGTTGGAGGCAAAAATCTACGTTGAAAAGTAAATTTACAAACGAATTTAGGTTACAGAACCTTAATTCTTTTACTTCCACTGAACGTTAAAACTTTTTTCTTTATTACTAATACGGCTCATTTTAGTACCTGGTTGTTAAAATGCTCCCGAGACTAAGAACATAAAATTCCATTATAAAAATAGACGTGAATTCTATAGGTCAGCTGGAAATCCACAATTGTCACAATAGTCTTCTAGTCGCGGGTTTTAAAAGGATGTCCTTCGAACGGCACGCATTAATTACCGGCAGATCTAAGAGATAGTGTACAGGCTCATTTACTTGACCGTTTCCTCACATTCGCATGCTAATGGCTGTGTCCCACTGCGAAATATAATTAACAAAAGCTAAATGTGAGAAGATAAATAATCGGTGTATTTGCGCAAAAATTGCCACAGTATTAACCTGTATAGTGTTTGTATTTTTTGTATTATCGAACCGCACTTAGAACAATTCAAGGAAATTAAAAATAGCTCGGTGCTCAACCGATATGATCTTGCCAAGAATTTCAACGTTGTATATGATTTACGGGACACTAGTGCCAGGGACATTGATACATAATACAGGTTGTATTATACGTAACATGTGTTCTAACCCGAAAGGGGACGTTTCAGCCCATGAAAACAAGTAGTTTTGGAAGGGAAATAAATCGGTAAGCCGTATTTTTTTTTCCATTAATTTTACTAGGTTGTTATGTAAATATGATCCCAGAGTCAAAAATAGTTTTTTTTTAATTTAATTATTAAAAACCTTTTTGTGGTCATAGGTATTTTTATTTGTACCTGTATACTCTATTTGTAGTTGTGACAACTCTTATCGCAGTTCAATGACCCTGACAAGAATCAGCTGGCGTTTAAGTTGCCAGTATGGTATAATCAGCTGATAAAGTAAAAGCTTTCGTAGTCTTCTCTTGAATAATAAAACCGGGCAAGAGCGAGTCGGACTCGCGCACCTAGGGTTCCGTGCCATCATACAATATAATATAATTATGACAAAGGCGGTTTTATATTTGTTGGAGAACCTTGACAGCGCCATCTCTTGTCTGATAGCGGAACTTATGTAGATTTTTACACTTTCGATGATTTTTAAAAAAGTATGCTAAGTAGAGAGATTGTGATAAATTTTCTCTAATCTTTACATACACTTCTAATAGCAATAAAAGTTTCAGAGGTTTATCTCCGCAAACTTCAGAGATAAGGGGGGTATAACGCTATTTTTTTCAACATTTTTGTAAATAACTCAAAAACGATACAACTTAAAGGAAAACTAAAAACTATTTATTAATGTGCAAATGAATACCTGTCATATGATACCTACCCCACATAACCTATTAACTTCACAATTTTTTTTAAAACCCCCCTTCCACCCCTCTTGTCTAAAAACTATGCAAATTAGGGAGTTCGCTATAATTTTCCTATAAAGTTTACATACACTTCTATTAGCTATAAAAGTATCACGGGTTTATCTCTGCAAACTTCGGAGATAAGGGGGGGGGGGGGGGAACGGTCGTTTTTGGAACATTTTTGTAAATAACTCAAAAACGATACGACTTAAAGGGAAACTAAAAACTGTTTATTAATGTGCAAATGAATATCTTTCATATGATACCCCACACGGCCTAGTTACTTCACTTAAAAATTTTGAGATCCCCTATCCGCCCCCCTGCAATCAAAATAAGAATATTTATTAACATTTTCATATATGCTATATTAGTAAAAAGTGTTTTCTTTTACCATTTCAAATTTCAAGTCGATAGCATCAGTAGTTCTCGAGATATCCAGTTGTGACAGACAGACAGACAGACAGACAGACAGACAGAGTGATTCTATAAGGGTTCCTTTTTACCATTTTGGTCCGGAACCCTAAAAATCACTGAATCCTAAAAAGTTGTAGAACAAAAGTTGTTGGCTTAGTGCACATATTTATAATACACTCTATAACAGAGGTACACTCACACGCAGGCCCGGATAAAGGGATCCAGAGACCTAGGCACTTGGTCCCCCCCCCCCCCCCCCCTGCTTTCCAATATTTCTCCATCCGCCATTTTTTCGGGCAAGGCGACTTTAGGGTATGAAAGTTCCGCCACGAAGGCCGCGAAGCTTGAAGGGCCCCTAGGCCCGGGACTTATGGGCCTAGGGGCTAAAGCAAGTAACATTATCGTCATTAATACCTTCGCTGACAGAGGAAGCCGGTCATAATGTAGGTACCCACCTCTCTGCCAAAGCTGCCCGTTTCAATTAAACACATGGTCACAGCGATCATTCAACGCTATCATTGCTAAGATTAAATTCCCGGGTTAAGTAGCAAGGTTTCAGTTTCCTTAGTCCGTGTGTTTAAGTTCACCTCACCTGTTTATTTATAACTAGCTTTTAACCAACGGTTTTAAAGCCTATTTGGTTTTAAATTACAGGATTTTATCGCGTACCGTTTTTATTATTTTCCTGTCGTTTCAGTCCTTCCGCGACCAAGAATGCTGAAACGTGTTCGAAACGTCGGGAGAATAATAAGTTTATTTCTCATGCCATGCACGATACATGTCACCGAAATAAACATTTCGGTTATCTACGGAATAAATATTGATAAAACATTGATTTTCAAATCTATTAATTTAGAAAAGTAGAACTTTTTGTGAAGAGTTCATCCCAGTAAGCACTATCAGCGTACCTATTTCTGCCGCCAAACAGTTATGTCTGCATTGCTGTAGATAAAGATAAAGATATATTTATTGTAAAAATTGTGTGCAAACATGTACAGGTCTTAAAAAATTATAAGTATCAACAATTTGTATCCTTATTAGGACATACAATAATTAAGGTTTTGTATACAACAAACAAAGGTATGACATAATATTTTTTTAGATGTACAATCAATTCTCATAAAATTCTTTTAAATTGTAGTGAACTTTATTAACAAGCCAACTTCTTAACTTTATTTTAAACAAATTGCCATTCAGCTCCTTAATTTCTAGAGGCAAATGGTTAAAGACTTTAATAGCTGTAATATAAGAGCTTTTGTGAAACATAGTATTGTTGACTTGTGGAATACATACATTAAACTTATATTTCTTTCTTTGAATGTCGGCTCTGATTGATTTTGATTCAAAGAAATAGCTACAGTTGTTTTTTACAAATAAGCAAATCTCTAAGATAAAAATGTCTGTTAGGGTTAATATATTATTTTCCTTAAATATATTGCGAAGAGAATGAGTTTTCTTTAAATTATAAATAGCTCTTATACATTTCTTCTGCATGACAAACACAGATTGCACTTCCACTGAGTTTCCCCAAAATATAACCCCGTAACATAATTGAGGAAAAACATGACCATAATATGCGTTCTTTGCTACCACTTTTGATGACACATTGCTAAGCATAGAGAGAACATAACAATATTTAGATATTTTACTATTGACTTTATTAATGTGTGATTTCCAATTCAAGAAGGTATCAATATTTATTCCCAGAAAATTTATTTCTGTGACTTCATCTACGCTAATGCCTCGGTTGCTAATATTTAAGTGAAACTGGGGTGATTTGTAGTTTTTGAATCGAAGGTATTTTGTTTTGTTAATATTAAGATTAAGATTTAATGTTTCCAGAAAAAATGATATATCGTTAAGTGTGTTATTTATTTCATCTTCAAATTCTTGAGTATTATATTTGTTTTGAGGTATAAACACTGTGGCATCGTCCGCAAACATAACACAAAGATGTTTGGTAACATTTGGTAAATTATTAATATATATAAGGAATAAAAGTGGTCCTAGGACGCTGCCTTGAGGCACTCCTAGTGAGATGCTATCAAAACCTGACTCTATATGTTCAATGGTTTTTGTGTGACTGTTATACGTATCTATAACAATAGATTGACTCCTGCCATTCAGATATGATCTAATTAAAGAAAGTGCTGTCCCCCTTATTCCTATTGCCTCTAATTTACAAAGTAATATTCTATGGTCAACACAATCAAAGGCTTTAGATAAGTCTAGAAAAAGGGCAATGCCATGTTGTTTGTTATTAATTTCCTCCCAAGCATGTCGTAGAGTTTTAAATATGGCTAATGTTGTATTTTTATCTTTTCGAAAACCGTATTGGTATGGATTTAAAATATTATTGGACTCTAAAAATGAAGTTATGCGATTATAAATGGCTTTTTCAAAGATTTTTGATATGCAAGGAAGAATAGCAATTGGTCTATAATTACTCATATGCAACTTTGATCCTTTTTTATGAAGGGGTTTTATAAGAGCTTTTTTTAAATCATCGGGGAAACAACCGTGTTCGAAAGATAAATTAATAATGTGAACTAGGGGTTTCCCTATAATGTCAATGGTGCTCTTTATAACCTGAATTGGGATATTATCATGTCCCGAGCTTTTTGTATTCTTTATGTTTTTAACTATATTTTTTAATTCAACTTCATCAACTGGCGTGATAAAAATACTTTTATAATTATTTTGGATATTACTTAATGTATTTGGACGATGCATATTTGAATTATTGTTTTTGTCTGAGTTTATGAAATATTTATTAAAAGATTTGGCAATTTCTGTGGGATTTGTAATTTTGTTACCCCCAATTTCAATTTTATCTATAGTAGTTTGTATGGTATTAGTATTACTTGTGTACTGTTTAATTATACCCCATATGCTCTGGTTTTATTAGTGCTTTTATTTATATACCTTATGTTAGAAATTCTTTTTGAAATTCTTATCACTTTTTTGAGAGTTTTGTTATAATTTATGTACCTAACACATTTTGTTTTGTCTCTACAGTTTTTATGTTGCTGTGTTCCGATTTGAAGGGTAAAGGGGCCGGGGAAGTTACGAGCACATGAAACCTAACAACTCTGTCTCAGGGTGACGGGCACAATGCAGTACAGGGTTGTCACGTGCTTAATGAACGTGACGTTACCGCGATATTTCAGTTCTAATAGATAGAGACCGTTTAAAATTAGGTGAACCTTCGTGAGGTCTCGTCATTTAGTAGTAAAAAAAAATTAGGCGATGTAGTCGCTCAGCGACAAAGTCTTGTTTTGTTTTGTGTGTAAATAAAACATTTTCTCACTCGTTTTCTCAAAATACCTGACAAATACTCCACTATTGTTTAGACAACGATATTACGATTGTGTCGTAGCGCATTTTTAATGATTGGATATTTAAGTAAATATATAATGCTGGCCAATGCACAAAGCATCATCTAGCCTCAAGCTAAGCAGAGCTTGTGTTAGAGGTAGATGACTGATATACTTATTACAATAAGTATACTACATAGATATATTTTATTATTTATACTCGTATATAGATAAACATCCAGAACATCCTGAGCCAATATCTGCAGATCATACAGACATTAGCCGAGGCGGGAATCGAACCCGCAACCTCTTGCGTCGCAGGAGAACCTTCGCCCGCTGCGCCACAGAGGTCGCCACAATAAAGAATCGCCTTAACATTACGAAATCTCCACTCCCCGCTTTGCATTGTTTGTTTTAGCCGAAAGATGGATGGGAGACGTCGTTTTGAAAAATGTGCGGCTTGAGTTTCACGTTTGTCGCATATTATTAAATGACCTTTTGTAGTCTTTAACGTAAATAATCGGCATTTGTGTACTTTTAAACTGGACTTAATTTAAAAGGTATAAAAGTGTTCATGTTATATACCGTTTTATGCTTATAATATGAGACACGCGTATTTTTAATGAGATTGTTTAGTGTTGTTGAATATTGCTAAGTGCTTGAGTAAACGATGCATGATAAAAACATATTACTTATTTTATATAACCGCTAGTAGTGTTTGAAAGTAAAATTATTCTGTTAATTATTTTAGAATAGGAAAACTATATTGTCTAAGGAGTCCAATAATCTGACAATATAAATATAGTAAAGAAGCCGTTCACCTATGGTTTTACATGGCATTTAATTAAAATAAGCAATTTTTTTTCGGTTTGTGGCGGGCGCCTAAAATATTCTAATATTTATTTAATAATATTATATTATATTGGCACGATTGCCATCAGAAAGGGTGTCCCAATACTAGTAAAACTATTAGATTTGTAAAAAAGTCAATAGACATACAATGGGCTAACCTACATAATTTTTAGTGCGTCGTGTAGATTAACAAATACTATTGGACACGTATTTATAATTTTTAACGTAATCCAAAATTAACGGCGATACATGAAGTCCCAATCTAGCGTTTCGTCACGCGCCGACGTATTTCGGTGCAGTTTATGACGAACCTCTGACGTCACTTCTTGCCAAGGCAAGAATGAAGTCAAGAGCTAACCTATCTAATATAAAAAAGTGAGTAGTGTATTTGATTATAAGCATTTACCTTTTGTGAATTGTTGCTACCTCTATAACAATTTAATATAATAAGGTGGCATTATAAACGTTAATGTTCGAAAAATCCAGAAATGCTTTCTTCGTTTAACCTAACTAAATACCTACAAAAGACACTTGGATTTCATTCTCTCCAGAAACGGAGATGGTGCGATCAGCGCTGTAGATTGACAGTTTTACGTATACTTAGGGGAATAGTGGACAGTCCTGACTTAGGGCAGCAAGCCGGCTCTGGGTAACATATCACAGCAGCGCACCAGATTCTGCCACAGACTAGTCCCACTTTTCTACGCACTGTTGCACGCCAACAAAATGGAGCCAGATTTGGATTTATTTGCTGATACTGTTTATATAGCTAGAGTTCAAAGCTACTGTGAAAGTATCGAATTGTAAATCATGATTTCTTGCTATGTTTTAATTTGAATTCTGTAAGTTTTTTGTATAAGTATTTTATTTTATTTTACTGTTATTTTACTATTACTGTATATCTTTTGTGTGTTGTATTTTATGTAGTTTTATCATCATTTCAGCCATAAAACATCCACTATAGAACCACAGGCCTCCCTCATGGATCTCCATGAGAGGTAGTTGCCATACTCACCACGCTTGGCAGGCGGGTTGGCGAGCGCAGTACGGGATGTTGATATACGGAAAGACGCCGCTGCCCATCTTCCGGAGGTATCCCTTAGCAGGCTCTTACTGCATCCATAGATATGTGAGGAGGGGTAACATTCTACTGCCGGCACCCCACGGCAAAGGTTCTATAAGTTTGTATATTACTAGTTTTAGACTTAATGTGTAATGGATTGGTATATCTGTAATTTAACACTTACTTGAATTAAAGAATAAAAGAAAAAAACGTATTTGAATAAATAATAATAAATTTAGTCACAAAATAAACTTTCTTAACACGCTTTCCCTGAATTTCCACAAATATTTCAAGACCAAAATAAGCCAAATCAGTCGAGCCCTTCTCGTTTTAGCGAGACAAACAAACAGCAATCCATTATTAGATATAATGTGATGTATACAATAATAATACACATAATAATAATACTGTATAGATAAACGCTTTGTTTCCACACAGCTGTTTATAACGTAATAATTTAAACAGTAATGCATACTCTATGAATCTCACGGAGTTTTAATCGCCATGAAAGACTTTACTATCTTGGACAAATAAAATTAGTTTTTTATACTCCCTTCTGTCGGCGAGTTTAATTTTATTCGGATTGTAATGTCATCGGTGCTTCTAGTCAGTTCATTCTTGGTTTTACGGTAACTCGTTTCGATATTATCTGTGGAAATGTAGGGACATTGTTTTTTAGTACTATTGTGGCTATTTTAGGTAAATTTAGTACGGGCTTAATTACTACAAAGTTGTATGTGTTTATAAATCTATATATATAAAATTCAAAGTTCAGTCAGTCAGTCAGTGACTGACTGACTGTCTCTACTTGCTTGCAACTGCTTTTATATGAGGGGCCCAAGACAATGTTGTCATCTATAGTTATCCCCAGATATTTGATTGATTTGAAATTCTGGAGTACGGGGCAAGTGCATTGATAGTTAGTTATTGGTTACGAGTTCTGTTGCATGGATATGCGTGATTTTTTATACCATACGTTTCACTAGGGCTTCCGTGTTTAGTTCAACGAAAACATAAATACTTCGTTTTGGAAGTATTTATGGTCAGTAGTTTGCTTTCTAACCAAGAAGTGACCTTTGCAAGTACTATTTCCACCAAGTCTTTTAATTTATGCTTTTATGCTTTGCTTTGTAATTCATTCAGTAGCTAAGGTCGCTAAATACACTCGTACTTAGCTGAATAATTTTAATAATATTCGAACCATTCTCGTCGTCCAATAGATTATAGTTTTAGGTATATAGTTATTAGGACAACCAACAGCCATAATAAACTAGTATACAACATTGTGAAAACATAAAGCAAGTAATAGGTTATCACGAATAGATATAAGAAAGTCATAAGAGATAAAACTATAAACAGTACGCTTCGGACACAAAAACAAGGTGGAAAATAAAATACTATCTACTATAACATACACTATCATCTAATATTAGTCACCTACATATATTTAGGCTGTTATCGAAATAGTTCACGCTCAACCGCTGTCTGGCTGAATTAACGCTTGAGCAGAATAGATCCAAGTCATGTTGCCTACAAATTTTATTAAAGTGATCGCTAGCTCGCCATATAAAGGAATTTTGTCTGTAGTTAGTTCCTACAGTGGAGTGGAAATAATAGAAGTAAATCGGGTTAATTTAGAAGGGGTTGATAGAGATTTTACCAAGAAATTCAGGACAATCAATCTATGAATATCACAGATCAATGTACGACACGCTTCTGTCAAATGTTATTTAACACTTTACTGCTAAAAAAAATTGTTACTGTAATCAGTAACAATTTTTTTTTTGTAATCAGTAACATTAATATGTGGAAGAAACTAAGTACCTTCTTACTTTGTTTCTAGTTGGGATAGGTAATGTCAGTAGACGACCGCCTAAACACAATTATATACATTTCTTCTTTGACAGTTCGGTGACGTCAAGTTTCACTTAAATACTGTCTACGTCCACCTACAATACTACCGTCACTCAATCAACTAATAGGATATTAAATATACATTTTTATCTATTTGTACAAACAAATTGTTTCTAACTTCAGTAGCGAGTGAAATAGCCAGCGGCCATCGGTAATTGCCGAGAACGACCGAGCGCCCGAGCCTGCGGTAACAGTGTGATAGACATTAATTGTTTATGAGATATTTAATGGCTGTGTTATTATCATTATTTAGTTAATGGGTGATATAAAGTTTGCTTGTATAAGCTAAGACTGCAGGACTTTCGAATGTTTATTATCTTTGATCTTTGTAATAGAAGCTAACCTATAGTTTCTAGACTTTCGCGATCACAACATCTCTGTTTAGGGATAAAAATAAAGATAAATACGCGATAAATTATCATTATCGGGTGATAATCTAATATAATAATCATTAATTCAAACTGATGCAGAAAATCAAACCGGTATTAAATTATAAATACTAACACTAAGATATAAGTTTACTAACAAAAATCAGACTATGTTGTCTAAATAAAAAAAAAGTTAAATAATTAGTTAACCTATGTGATTAAGATACCAAAAAACGTAACCTGCAGTTGTTTTTTTTTTATTTTTGTTTATTTATTCAAACTTAACTAACAGAATTACATACACTCCATAAGATAAACATTATTATGCTTTCATATGAGTGCTGTTGATTATATATTTATCATTCATATCCGAGAGGCTATAACTTAAGTTAGAAAGTACTGCATTCGAGTACTACATTAATAATTGACAAACTCTGCCTTTCAGTTAAAATTAAAACTAGGGTAGGGAGATCCAATAGATTCTCATCTTCCATTTTACAAAATATTTATTTTAATAACGTCGTAACCACCATTATGTTATTGCAATAATTTATCGATATTGTCCTCAGAAAGCCGCATTCAGTTCATGAGAAAGCAGTCTAATTTCCACACAGAAGCGGCTGGTTAATTTATTCATAGAAATTGCAGTGTTGTACGCTAGATGCTGCAACTTTCACACAGTGTGGATGTGAAAAGCTAGTTCTTTTATTTTATTATAAGCCTTTAATATTTCCCTCTGTTAGGGCAAAGGCCTCCCTTCTCTCCTTCCATTTCTCCCTGTGGCTTGCAAGTTAATACTAGGCTTACGACAAACGTGTCCAACCCAGTCCCATTTCAATTTGGCAGACTTTAAAGCTGCGTTCGCAATCTAGAGATGCCCTACCGTTCGGGTAGGGCCGAGCTTATACTGCGCTCCAAAACCCAGATAGCGGACGTAGCTTTACTACCTTGGGCTTTTTATATTTCATTTTCAATATGAAAGATTCATTACATATTATATTCTATTCATTATTTAAATCAGAGACTATATACTATATATATAAAGTGCAGGGATTACTTACGTAATAGTTTAACGTCGAAGTAAAATTCGATACGTTTCGAATTTTAAGCGCGGGGCACCCAAGACACAAACTGCTACTACAAGCTATGTCCGGTAAACTATTACGGAGATAATGCAGGTATTATGCTTAATGCGGCCAAAAGACAGACTATAATGGCGTTATTTGAAAGAGGACTTTGTCCCTGTAGACTTATGAGAGCCGATGGCGATGTTGATATGATACTTACTTACTGGCTTGATCGACCAATGCAACAATCCAAAGTGGATCTTGGTCTCCGACATAAGAGATCGCTTGTGTGCCGTTTCAGTCCAGTCGACGGCGCTCGACAGGCCCCTTCCAACTAGGTCGACCCGCGTATGCTGTTGATCATCCCCCAATCGAGCTACATACCCGCAGGATGATTACGTATCTCGCGACAAGTTTTGCAACAGGCAATTGACAGCAATATTGCTGTCAAATGTCAATTCCTTGATGATCTCTAATACAAAATTGACATTTGACAGCAATATTGCTGTCAATTGCCTGTTGCAAAACCTGTCGCAAGATACGTAATCACCCTGAGCTATCTAAGTTTGGACCACTCCGGCCATTTTTGCCACTGGAATCCGCAATTGGTCGCGAAATATATAAATATCAAGGTTTTATTTATTACATATTTTACCTTGATTCAAGAGTTAAATTGATGGTTTTACTCATAGGTCTAGATGTTTTTTACTAACGTAAATAATACCACTTTTAAGTCAGTAAAAAAATCTAGAGTGCAAATAGAACGAAATCTCTCAAGCAAAATAGAATAGGAAAGTGAATCTATTGTCATGGCACTGTTGACATTATTATGCACTTTTCAACACACGTGAAATTAATTTAATGTCTTTTTCATATGATGTTCCTTAAGATGTTATAATGCACATAGCTATTCTACTCCAGCTATACCCCAGTGTCTTTACACTGCTCTAGGCAACTCCCAATTACGTCACGACACGTCCAACAATATGATTTGTTGGGAATTATAATGAAGTTCTATGTTCTAGGCTGTTATCTAAATTTGCTCTGGATCAATCATGGCTACTGTAACTGGTAGCCTATAAGTTATTGAGGTTCAGCCCCCACTCTTTATTGATGTATGCGGTTTAAAAGCACAGATGTATGAAGACAAAATCAGGCCCGATAAAGCGTCTAAGCAAAACTAGGCCATTTTAAACCCCCACAAAAAGAGAGGCGTTTATACGTTTGACTGCTTTATGCCTGTCTGTCTGTTGCTGTAGCTCTATAAGGAGTGGACCGAATGCAGTTATTTTTTGTTAAATATATATGTACATATATAGTAGTAGTAGTATATATGTACCTCTATATACATAGTTCCTAAACATGTGTAATTAAAATCGGTTAAGACGTTAACGTATGGGAGGTGACTGACGTATGGAGGGTAAAAGTGGGAACGAACAATCTAATGTTTTTAAAATATGTTTACCTAAGTTTATTTTCTTTAATGAATAAATGTTGCGTAGTGTGTAGGTAACTCAATATTTTTGATTTTATGAATTGTATCATCATCATCATTTCAGCCGTAAAATCGTCCACTACTGAACTAAGGCCTCCCTCATGGATCTCCATGAGGGGTAGTTGCCATACTCACCACTTTAATTGATGAATGAACTGATCAATTAATGAATTTGACTTCTTCATATTATTTCATATTTTATTTATTTTGCTTACATGTAAACATATTATACAGCTTAGATCTTATAATTAGCCTAAAGAAAGTACATGCACCCTGCAATGGCACTGCAAATGGTTTGGGCCTATAAAATGCAAAGTTAGATATTTTAAAATGATCAGATAAAAAGAAAAAAAAATAAAGATTTACAAATATCATTCCAACATACAATTGTGAATAAAGATGTCCTACATGCCATGTCAGTTGAATAAATCCACAAAAAAAAATTATCAAAATGGCTGTCAATTAAATAAAAACTCAATAACATTATGTCAAATAAATAATAATCCATGGTCAAATTTTAATGTCGACAAGCGTATTATATTATTCTATTGTTAGCCATAGGACTGCTGTTGATATCCACTGCTGGAAATAAATAGGCGTCCCTCGGGACCAAGACCATGAGGGGGTTATTGACATGCAACGCTTAGCAGGCGGGTTGGCGAACCCAGTACGAGATGTTGATTCACGGAAAGACGCTGCTGTCCATTATCTGGAGGTATCCCCTAGCAGGTTCTTGCTGCATATAGGCAAAAAAAACAACTTACCAAATTTAACTATGCCGAACAATATTTCACTAAGACTGATAGTTTTTTTTCCTAAATACTTACCAAGGCCACTCTGACCTCGGACATACCAATCTGCAGGCCATACAAATTTGTCCAGCAGAGCTGAAAGCCAACGTCCAACAACTCAGCCAGCTATATGCCCACTTTGCCACAAAGGTACCATGTGTCTATGTTAATATTTGTACCGCAGTGAGAATCGAACCCACTACAGGGCCCCACAATTAAATATGTTAAAGGTCAGGTCATTACAGAAGACCCATTCTCAGGATAGGTACATGTGTTTCCCTGACTCTGTTTCGGCATAATCGTGAGTTGAAACGCGAAAACAACAGAAAGTTAAATCGTGGTAACCT
Source organism: Pasiphila rectangulata (assembly GCA_963082625.1). NCBI lineage: Eukaryota > Metazoa > Arthropoda > Insecta > Lepidoptera > Geometridae > Pasiphila > Pasiphila rectangulata. Next base: position 10,407,644 of record OY720253.1, read on the forward strand.
GCTCCACGTTTCGGTATTTTAAACTTTCCTATATTATTAACGTGACACCTGGTGGAAAGGTAGCGCCACTAGACGTTTCTGTTAATTTGGTGGAGGTGTTAGAAGGTCTCCTGGTCGAAGGCAAAGTTAGCGGGTCGAACTGGATGCGCATTCAATAATTAATTAACAAAGGAAATACTTTTGTTTGTAACGGACACGAAATTGTCCTAACTGGCAGACTGAAGCCCTGGACGCTTTAGTGCAAGCTCTGAGCCCAATATGTGTTAATAAATAAATGAATAGACCAGGACAAGTTGAAGAGGTAAAGAGAGAACTTTGCCAAGTAGTTAGATCAAACGGGCCATTTTGTTTTTCATTATTAGATTAGTTAGGTGTTAGTATAGTGAGCCATTTCTCTACCACTTCCGAGCTCCGTCCTGTTTATTAGAGACAACAGAAAAATATCGAGCAAGTATGTGTTCGCCGTGGAGCCCGTGGATGCAGTAAGAGCCTGCTAAGGGATACCTCCGGAAAATGGGCAGCAGCGTCTTTCCGTATACCAACATCCCGCACTGCGCTCGCCGACCCGCCTGCCAAGCGTGGTGAGTATAGCAACTACTCCTCATGGAGATCCATGAGGGAGGTCTGTTCAGTAATTGTACGTTTACGTTACGAGTTGTACGTTTTACGGCTGAAATAATTATGTGTTTTAGATAAAAAAAACGGTCTTTGAATAAGAATGAGGTTAATGCTTTGAAAAGCCTTAGCTTTGATTCATTTTATTATTGCTAATGATCTAACACATATTTAGGCCGTTACATCTATTCTAGTTTAATAAAGCATAAACAACGATGTTGACTTTGATACTGTAGTTTTGAGAACACCTACAGGAATAAACATTACTGAACAAAACCTGTATTTTGGCACTTGGCATTCGTAACAATAGCATGGCAAGAGCAGAATGAGTCTGCATGGAAATGTCTATTAATAATAAAATCTATAATTTTTTTATTAATTATTTCGCCTGTTTGCATTAGTCTGAATACATTGATTACATTGCGCACTATGGAAGTCCAACGCTGTGGTACGATTCATTTTGCTTACAGCATGTGTGCTGAGTATGTGTGTTATGTGTGACAAAATAAACGTTTCTTTATTTTTTGCATTGGCGCTAGTTTCACAACAGGTAGCTCCTCGAGTTCAGCGGCCAAATTCTCATGAGTCGGGTCCGAAAGTTTAATTAAACACAAAGCAACCTTTATTTTGGAGGGAACAATGAATGCAACAATTACAACAACTCGGCGATCTTACGGGACTTGGCGAAAACTGCCAAGTGTGAGATGAAATTCCCTTGTGTATGGTTTTATGAACCAAGCACAATCTTTGGCATAAAAGTATGTTACTTAATAATATAAGACAGAGAATTACAGTAGGCGCAAGAAAGATGAAGAGAATCCATTTTGACCTTGACAAAATTAGCAATTTAATAAATATTTACTTTGGATATTATGTCGATTTTAGCATCATCAGCGACGGCTCCAAAAATATAGCTTGAATATAGCTGTGATAGCTGCTTCCATATGTCTACGCATGAAACTGGTAGAATTACTGATATGTAGACTTTTTTACCTAAGATAATGTACCTTTAGTCAGCACCTATTAAAATTAATGTAGGTACTATTACCATAATGTATGTGTTTAAGTATGTGTGATTGTTATAACGGAGATCCATGTGTAAGGCCTATTTTCAGCAGTGGACGTGGACAGCAGGCCTAAGGCTGTTCTACATAAGATAACATTAAGGATTGTTCTACAGCGGTAAGACCGCCAATTGTCACATAGTGTTCAGTGTTTCTTTTTTATTTTGTTTCGTTTATATTTAAAGTGAGCAATAAAGCATATACCTATATATCTGCCTTTATCATAGAAATAAATATATAGCATTTTTTTTAAAAGGCTCCCTTGAAAATTACGGGACCCTAAAAAATGCCGAAACCATGGCCCAAATTGCTCTTTTTGCGGCCACCGATCCGATAATGGTCGAAATTTGCCGAAAGCAGGCACTTTGGGGTCAATTTGATTTATTTTCCGTTTGATACAGTTCCGCAACATTTTTTGTTTCGCTGAGCTGATGAGGCATGGGAAACGGTAATTTTTGTACCTGCTTAATTAATTTATTGCCACCCACAATGTCTCTTTACATTTCATTATGAAATGAAATGACTGAAACGAAAATACATTGTTAGCAACACTTCTTAATTAATCCCTAGAACTTAAGGCTAAACTAAAGCCTCAACATCTATTGCAATGTTATCCAGATAGTTCAATTTTTATAAAATAATAATCATTAGCATCATTTCAGCCGCAAAACGTCTACTACTGGACACAGGCCTCCCTCATGGATCTCCATGAGGGGTAGTTGCCATACTCACCACGCTTGGCAGGCGGGTTGGCGAGCGCAGTACGGTATGTTGATTCACGGAAAGACGCTGCTGCCCATCTTCCGGAGGTATCCCTTAGTAGGCTGTTACTGCATCCACGGGCAGGAGAGGAGTGGTTACATTCTACTGCCGGCACCCCACGGCATAACAAACAACAAACTAATTACAAAATAATCATCATCATCATCATTTCAGCCGTAGGACGTCCACTGCTGGACAAAGGCCTCCCTCATTGATCTCCAAGTACTGCGGTTGGAAGCCGTCTGCATCCACCGCCGACCAGCAGTTCTCACCAAGTCGTCTGCCCATCTTGTAGGTGGACGTCCTACGCTGCGCTTGCCGATCCGTGGCCTCCATTCGAGAACTTTGCTGCCCCATCGGCCATCTGTTCTGCGCGCTATATGGCCTGCCCATTGCCACTTCAACGTGCTAATCCGTTTGGCTATGTCGGTGACCCGAGTTCTTCTACGTATCTCCTCATTTCTGATTCGATCCCGTAGAGAAACCCCGAGCATAGCCCTCTCCATAGCTCGTTGAGCGACTCTGAGCTTGTTCATAAGGCCAATAGTGAAGGACCACGTCTCGGTTCCATATGTCATCACTGGTAACACACACTGGTTGTAGACTTTCGTCTTAAGGCACTGAGGTATGTTGGACGAAAAGACGTTGCGAAGTTTCCCAAACGCTGCCCATCCGAGTTGGATTCGACGATTGACCTCTTTCTCGAAGTTGGACCTACCTAATTGGACTGTTTGTCCTAGGTATACGTACGCGTCGACAACTTCAAGAGCCGAGTTCTCAACCATAACTGGGGCAGGCACGACATGGACATTTGACATGATTTTCGTCTTGTCCATGTTCATTTTAAGGCCTACCCGCTGGGAGACTCGATTGAGGCCTTCGAGCATCGTGCTGAGCTCTTCCATCGACTTTGCCATGACCACAATATCGTCGGCAAATCGAAGGTGAGTGATGTATTCGCCGTTAATATTGATGCCCAGCCCTTTCCATTCCAGGAGCTTGAAGGCATCTTCCAAAGCGGTCGTAAACAGTTTCGGAGAGATTACGTCTCCCTGTCTTACGCCTCTTTTTAAGGGAATCGCCTTCGAGCTCTGTTCTTGTACTCGGACTGACATAGTGGCGTTTGTATACAAACACTTCAACACTTCGATGTACCGATAGTCAATTCGGCATCGTTGGAGAGACTCAAGCACCGCCCATGTTTCGATCGAATCGAAGGCTTTCTCATAGTCCACAAACGCAAGACATAGCGGCAAGTTATACTCTTCGGTCTTCTGTATGACTTGCCGCAGCGTATGTATGTGGTCTATGGTACTGTAGCCTTTTCGGAACCCGGCTTGTTCGGGAGGCTGGAAGTCATCAAACCTGCGTTCGAGACGGTTCGCGATGACCCTTGAAAACAGCTTATAAACATGGCTCAACAGCGAGATGGGTCTGTAATTCTTAAGTAAGGTTTTGTCACCTTTCTTGAAAAACAGAACCACCACGCCCTTGTTCCATGCTTTCGGCGTCGTACCTTCAAGCAAGGCGGAATTAAATAGCTTCTGAAGGACTTTAAGTACCGGTGATCCACCCGCTTTCAGAAGCTCTGAAGTGATTCCGTCCTCACCCGGCGCCTTGTCGTTCTTAAGCTGTTTCAAGGCCATCCTGATCTCGTACAGGCTGATGTCCGGGATATCCTCGGTATAATGTCGGGTCAGTTTAGCTCTTGGGTCGTTGGCCGCACTGCAAACAGGTTTAGTGACCGAATCGTAGAGCCGTCCATAGAACCTTTCGACTTCCCTTAACACTTCTGCTTTACTTGACGTCATGCTGCCATCTTCCCTCTTCAGCTTCGTCATCTGGCTCTGCCCAATAGAACTATCTCTCGCGAACACTTTGGAGCCTTTATTCCGCTCTATCGTATCTTTAATACTGGCTGTATTAAAGGTACGAATATCGTGCCGCAAGGATTTCCAAATTTGTCTATTGAGCTGCCTATGTGACTGAGCATCATCGGGAGACTGCAGTCGCAAAGAACGTCGTTCAGCCATGAGGTTTAGGGTGTCATCAGAAAGTTTCTGAGGTCTATTAGTACGGGGGGTCTTAAAGAACTGGGACCCCACCGTATGGACGGTTTCTACGAACCTGTTATTGATCTCGTCCACCGATGCATCTACTCCTAGACAGTCAAAGCGATTTGCGAGTTCGAGTTGAAAGCTCTCGAGGTTTTGGATATGTGCGCGAGTGGGTCGGAGCGTAGATTTCATCAAACGGGACCTTTCAAGTTTAACGTTCATATTCAATGTGCCCCTTACAATTCGGTGATCACTGCCGGTTTTCACCCTGTGAATCACAGAGACATCATTGAATATTCGTTTCTTGTTGGTCAGGATGAAATCAATCTCATTTCTCGTAGAACCATTGGGACTCATCCAGGTCCATTTCCTGTGAGGCGGCTTCTGGAAGAAAGAATTCATCATAAAGAGTCCTTCTTTCTCCAGAAAATCGGCCAGCCTCTGTCCCCTGGGGTTCCGTTGCCCATACCCAAATTGCCCCACTCTCAACTCATCATCGCTTCTCATGCCTAGCTTTGCATTGAAGTCCCCCATTACAACAGTGAAGTGAGTGTTGTTCGTATGTATGGCTCTACTGATGTCCTCATACATAGACTCTACTTCTTCATCTGGGTGTGACGAGGTCGGCGCATATACCTGAACGACCTTCAGCAAATATCGCTTAGATATTCTGAGTGTTAGGTACGCGACCCTGCTCGACACACTGTCGATGGTGACAATGTTGTTAATGAGTGACTTGTGAACGAGAAACCCGACACCACCTTGGGACTGTTGGTCGCCCTCCCGGTAGTATAGTAGGTTACCGGACTTAAGGGATATCGTGTCCTCGCCCTCTCTACGGACTTCTGATAGCCCCAAAATGTCCCAGTGTAATCTACTAATTTCTTCTTCCAGCTCAACAATCTTATCGTCTGTCCTCAAAGTGCGGATGTTGTGTGTTACCAGGGCCAGTGGTCGTCGTAGGGGTTGGTAGCCGATCGTCTCCCGGGGATTCTTAGCACCCCTAGCCCCGCCGTTACCGTGACTGCTACCGTAGCCAGGATTAGCGGGGCCGCCGGGGACTCGGGGCCTGGTTTTTTGTTGTGTTGTCATCATGAGGGGGTTGATGCCATACTCGCCACGCTTGGCAGGCGGGTTGGCGAGCGCAGTATGGGGTAGTGAAAAACCACGGAAAGATGCTGCTGCCCATCTTCCGGAGGTATCCCTTAGCAGATTCTTACTGCATCCATGGGTAAGAGAGGAGAGGCAACATTCTACTGCCGGCGCCCCACGACAAAATAATATCAAAGTTGAAATACCTGGAATTTTTTGGTGCAATTTGTTCAACTGGTTGAACTAATAGTTGAACTTGTCATATAAACAGCGTCATCACTAGTATTCATGCTGGATTAGTTGCAGTTCGTGCGCTGTTATATTGGAGTAGGTAGCCAAGTAGTCGCAGTACGTGCGTTCTTCTACACAGAGAAAATAATACCCAAATCTTTTGTTGCGTTTCGTGCGTCGTTGCGTCGACTACATAACAATTATGTACAACTTAGTTTTAACCATAGAGCTTTAAAACTTTAGGAAGTTTCATTATAATTTTCATCCTATTATACATAATTCAGGGAATCAATAAATAAAGTGGATAGGTGCGACCGGTAGGCTGATTGCGTATCTCGCGACACTTTGCAACAGACGTATCTCCCGATTATCAAATAAATCAAAATTGACGCCTGATAGCGATGGTCACGAGATCCGCGCCTGTTGCAAACCTGTCGCTAGATACGTAATACGGGGGCGGGACTCGCAAGTTCCAAAATTAAAAGATTAATTTACTAAATTTGTTCCCACGCAACAAAACTAAACTAAATAACTACTACTTCTAACTCGGTTGTTGATTATTGTTTTTACTACAAATTATTAAAAAGGAATAAGTAGGTACTTAATAATTTACTCAAATTTTTATTTATCCAAACATTATTTAAATTTTATATTCTGTGTTGCGAGATCCAACACTTTTTTGTCTGACCATCGACGTTTTTACGCCTATCAAAACATAAATAACCAAGTATTATTCATCGGGCCGAGTCTAAGCGGGCCGAGTGGGCACTGACCCACTTATAGATGGCTTTAGCGTTCTTTTGAAAGACATAACTATTGTAATCTTGCTATCCCCGCTGGCTAACCATCTGTTTGGTTTTTCAGTAGTTGATCTTTGTGAAAATTGCAATAGAAGAGTCCGCGCTACCATTGAAGTCCGATCGACGCCGCGCTGCTATCATAGAACAAAATACAAACAACATACTGCACTGTAGAGTTAAGTTGCCTCTTTTGTCGTAGGACGTCAGTGGAGGCGCTAACTCTAGGTATGCTACCTACCAGTTAGCTAAAATCGAAGAGCTTGAACCGGTCCTACTAAAAAAAACTTTAAATAAATAAATTGGGCCAGGTGCGTGCTAGGCCACACGCTAGGTAGGTTCCGTGGTTAACCGTAGACCTGTTGTTCGAAGTTGCTGTATGTTTTTTTTATGTTTACCAAAACATATTAACAGGTCAAACAGATATTAAATGAGTTTTTAGTTTAAGGTACTCCGGTATATATCACTTATTTGAGCGATAATTTCTCCGCAACTAAACATGCTAGTTTTACCGTTATAGTTTTCCTAGAAAGTTCAAAGTTAAAACTACTTTTTTTGATTTTTTCAGATCTGTAAAGCTAGCAGTTTAGATTTTAGAGGGCTCAAAAAAAGTTTTTTTTATACTACTAAATGACGAGGCAAGCCGAATGCCCACCTTATGTTAAGCGGTAACCTCTACCTATAACAATTGCAATGTCGCGGTGATCACGTTCACTAAGCACGTGACCAACGTTACATTGCATTGCGCCCGTCACCCTAAGACAGAGTTGTAAGGTCTCATGTGTCCGTAATTTCACCGGCCCCCTTGCCCTTCAAACCGGAACACAGCAATGGAGACATTACTGCTTGGCGGCTGAAAAAGGTGGTAGTATTTTTTATTTTTTTTATTTATTTATTTATTTCAAGAAAATTACAATAGTAGTACGTCCCCGAATGAACCTTTTACAAAAAGTTCTACTACTATTAGTTAAAACATTAATATTTCGCAAACGGAAACCTAACTCGAAAAACTGTCTTCACCGACGACAGACAACGGGATACTATTAGGGTTTCTTTAGTACGGAACTCTAAAAAAAAAAGGTATATCAGTGTTAAAACAGTAGGAATGGAAATGTTTATTCAATTTTGATGGTGAGTTTATCACGGGATACGATTGCTTGCACGCAAAATGATAATATCGTCTTTGTAACAGACAGTTGTCGATAAAAAATAATTATTTATGAATTTTTAGTTCGTTCTTTATTTGCACTGTCGCTGTCGTATTCATTAGATCTAAAAGTAATAACATAAGTTTAAAACGAAAGGTCAAAAGAATGGTTATGAGGTACTAATTCTTGTTACGTTTTTGCATCTGTTTTTGCTTTATGAAAACGTCACGGATCAAAGTCGTGCAGAATAGAAATAAATACCATAATTTAGGATACATTTTGAACATGATAAAAATGCAAATATATTTTTTCAACAAACGGCAATGTTTCATAACACTATACTAAACTTTCACACAAGTTTAACAACAAAAATCAGAGCGTACATTAATTATTATTTTTTTTTTAAGAAAAGTTTTCGTTCAGCCGTTTTTTCTCCGATTTACTTTGCAAATCCAACTACTACGAAGAAATCTATTCATTTTTCGGAATAACTTTATAGCCTATGACACTCACAAATACTGTAACTTTATATTAGTGAAAGAATTTTTAAAATTGGTGCAGTAGGTCCAGAGATTACGCCCTACAACGTCACAAATCACAAACTTTACCTCCTTATAATATTAGTATAGATAAGTACCTTCATGTAGATCCATGAGTTAGGCCTGTGTACAGTAGTGGACGTTTTACGGCTAAAAGGAAATAAATCAAAATGAAAACCTTCATTATAATGTATTAAAGTTACTGTTTTACGCCCTTGCAGGATAAATGTACTTTTTTATATAGCATCCTATAGACTTAAGTTAATAAATTTGTACATTATGCAATAAAAAAATAAAATTAATATGGTTTTGTCTAATTTAATTATGAAATACAAAATTGTTATGTGCGCAAATAAATAATTTATCCATCTATATTTCTCGCAAAGTAAAACAAAACCAATTCCTTGAACAATAAAAAACTCGTTTATTGCAAATGAGAATCTTTACTATTCAAGTACCGTAAACCGGCAAAATAATTAAAATGTTTAATGGTCACTTTTGATCCCATAGATATTGGTTTTACAAACCCGTTTCACCACTCAACCTCATTATTCGATAACGTACTTAATATACTCGTTAGTATCGCTTAAAATAGCTTATCTAACGATAAACTTAGTAGGCAGATTAAACAGTGACTAAAACACACGATGTTTAGATTTAAGCGTTTTTATTTTATTGCAATTTGTCAGCTAAACGAGGTTTTAAACTGGTTATAATTGCCTTTGAGAGCGGGGTTGAAGCTTAGTTTAGCAAGTAGGAATGCCATCACTACATATTAATTAAAGCTAAAATATAGCCAATGTTACTCAGGGATAATGTATAATTAATGTAATGACGAAAGGTTTTTTAAAATCGGCCCAGTAGTTTTTGAGTTTATTCGTTACAAACATACAAAATACAATATACAAATCTTTCCTTCTTATAATATTGAGAGATTGAAGTTATTATGAGTATTAATGAACAAAATAGATTCCGTACATAATAAGGAGTAATAAGAATATGTCAAGGAATATCTCCGGAAGATAAATAGAAGCGTCTTCCCGTGTATCAACATCCTGTACTGCGTCCGCCAACCCGCCTGCCAACTGTAGTGATTATGGCAACCACCCTAAACGATTTAAGAGAAACCTATTTAAGAGATAAGACGTTGTTAAATTGAGAGCTATCAACGTTATATTAATTTAATTGTTCCGTTTTCATTTAAGAACGGCACTAGCAGAATATCTGTACGTCATTTTAGTTAAGATTTGCGGCAACAGAATCGACACTATAACCAAGGTAAAATTCTACAACTTTATAAAATTAATAATTTTTAATAACCCCGACACTCTACTAAGTCTTGGTAGTTTTTTTTTGTAATGTGTACCTCAGTTTTGCAATCTACATATCATGCCCTTTCGTTTAATTCCACACATGGGTATATTTGAAAACATTCGTTTGCTCATATCCACTTTCAACCCTCATATTTTGTAAATGGCTCAACTGATATCTATATAACTGCAATCTATACACTATTTCCGTTCATTCCGTTCGACGACCTCTGTGCCGCAGCGGGCGAAGATCCGCCTGCTACGCAAGAGGTTGCGGGTTCGAATCCCGCCTCGGAACAAATGTCTGTATGACCTGCAGATATTTGTTCAGGGTGTTCTGGATGTTTTCTATATATAATAAAAAAAAAAAATATCTATGTAGTATATTCTATTAAGTATATCAGTCATCTAGTACCCTTATGGGTACTAGATGACTGATGACTAGATGACTGCTAGCCCCAAGCTAAGCAGAGCTTGTGTTATCACAAGCTCTGCTTAGCTTGGGGCTAGGTGATGCTGTGTGAATTGTCCAGCATTATTTATTTATTTATTTATTTATTTGATACCAAATTTGGGTATATTTGGAAACTTTCTATTGTTCATTCTCTCATTCATCCCCCATATATCTTGTAAACATCCTAATTGATTTTGATGAAACATAGAGGTATATAAGAAGTATCACTCCTAAAACATTCTTTTAAATAAAATTGCATTTAAGTCGGTTCACTCTTTAATAGCTACGGTGCTACAGACAGACACACACATAGCGGTTAAACTAATAACACCCCTCTTTTTGTCGGGGGTTAAAAATACAATTGGTTACAAGTGGCCTTGGGGCGCCGGCAGTAGAATGTTGCCTCTCCTCTCTTACCCATGGATGCAGTAAGAATCTGCTAAGGGATACCTCCGGAAGATGGGCAGCAGCATCTTTCCGTGGTTTTTCACTACCCCATACTGCGCTCGCCAACCCGCCTGCCAAGCGTGGCGAGTATGGCATCAACCCCCTCATGATGACAACACAACAAAAAACCAGGCCCCGAGTCCCCGGCGGCCCCGCTAATCCTGGCTACGGTAGCAGTCACGGTAACGGCGGGGCTAGGGGTGCTAAGAATCCCCGGGAGACGATCGGCTACCAACCCCTACGACGACCACTGGCCCTGGTAACACACAACATCCGCACTTTGAGGACAGACGATAAGATTGTTGAGCTGGAAGAAGAAATTAGTAGATTACACTGGGACATTTTGGGGCTATCAGAAGTCCGTAGAGAGGGCGAGGACACGATATCCCTTAAGTCCGGTAACCTACTATACTACCGGGAGGGCGACCAACAGTCCCAAGGTGGTGTCGGGTTTCTCGTTCACAAGTCACTCATTAACAACATTGTCACCATCGACAGTGTGTCGAGCAGGGTCGCGTACCTAACACTCAGAATATCTAAGCGATATTTGCTGAAGGTCGTTCAGGTATATGCGCCGACCTCGTCACACCCAGATGAAGAAGTAGAGTCTATGTATGAGGACATCAGTAGAGCCATACATACGAATAACACTCACTTCACTGTTGTAATGGGGGACTTCAATGCAAAGCTAGGCATGAGAAGCGATGATGAGTTGAGAGTGGGGCAATTTGGGTATGGGCAACGGAACCCCAGGGGACAGAGGCTGGCCGATTTTCTGGAGAAAGAAGGACTCTTTATGATGAATTCTTTCTTCCAGAAGCCGCCTCACAGGAAATGGACCTGGATGAGTCCCAATGGTTCTACGAGAAATGAGATTGATTTCATCCTGACCAACAAGAAACGAATATTCAATGATGTCTCTGTGATTCACAGGGTGAAAACCGGCAGTGATCACCGAATTGTAAGGGGCACATTGAATATAAACGTTAAACTTGAAAGGTCCCGTTTGATGAAATCTACGCTCCGACCCACTCGCGCACATATCCAAAACCTCGAGAGCTTTCAACTCGAACTCGCAAATCGCTTTGACTGTCTAGGAGTAGATGCATCGGTGGACGAGATCAATAACAGGTTCGTAGAAACCGTCCATACGGTGGGGTCCCAGTTCTTTAAGACCCCCCGTACTAATAGACCTCAGAAACTTTCTGATGACACCCTAAACCTCATGGCTGAACGACGTTCTTTGCGACTGCAGTCTCCCGATGATGCTCAGTCACACAGGCAGCTCAATAGACAAATTTGGAAATCCTTGCGGCACGATATTCGTACCTTTAATACAGCCAGTATTAAAGCTACGATAGAGCGGAATAAAGGCTCCAAAGTGTTCGCGAGAGATAGTTCTATTGGGCAGAGCCAGATGACGAAGCTGAAGAGGGAAGATGGCAGCATAACGTCAAGTAAAGCAGAAGTGTTAAGGGAAGTCGAAAGGTTCTATGGACGGCTCTACGATTCGGTCACGAAACCTGTTTGCAGTGCGGCCAACGACCCAAGAGCTAAACTGACCCGACATTATACCGAGGATATCCCGGACATCAGCCTGTACGAGATCAGGATGGCCTTGAAACAGCTTAAGAACGACAAGGCGCCGGGTGAGGACGGAATCACTTCAGAGCTTCTGAAAGCGGGTGGATCACCGGTACTTAAAGTCCTTCAGAAGCTATTTAATTCCGCCTTGCTTGAAGGTACGACGCCAAAAGCATGGAACAAGGGCGTGGTGGTTCTGTTCTTCAAGAAAGGTGACAAAACCTTACTTAAGAATTACAGACCCATCTCGCTGTTGAGCCATGTTTATAAGCTATTTTCAAGGGTCATCGCAAACCGTCTCGAACGCAGGTTTGATGACTTCCAGCCTCCCGAACAAGCCGGTTTCCGAAAAGGCTACAGTACCATAGACCACATACATACGCTGCGGCAAGTCATACAGAAGACCGAAGAGTATAACTTGCCGCTATGTCTCGCGTTTGTGGACTATGAGAAAGCCTTCGATTCGATCGAAACATGGGCGGTGCTTGAGTCTCTCCAACGATGCCGAATTGACTATCGGTACATCGAAGTGTTGAAGTGTTTGTATACAAACGCCACTATGTCAGTCCGAGTACAAGAACAGAGCTCGAAGGCGATTCCCTTAAAAAGAGGCGTAAGACAGGGAGACGTAATCTCTCCGAAACTGTTTACGACCGCTTTGGAAGATGCCTTCAAGCTCCTGGAATGGAAAGGGCTGGGCATCAATATTAACGGCGAATACATCACTCACCTTCGATTTGCCGACGATATTGTGGTCATGGCAAAGTCGATGGAAGAGCTCAGCACGATGCTCGAAGGCCTCAATCGAGTCTCCCAGCGGGTAGGCCTAAAAATGAACATGGACAAGACGAAAATCATGTCAAATGTCCATGTCGTGCCTGCCCCAGTTATGGTTGAGAACTCGGCTCTTGAAGTTGTCGACGCGTACGTATACCTAGGACAAACAGTCCAATTAGGTAGGTCCAACTTCGAGAAAGAGGTCAATCGTCGAATCCAACTCGGATGGGCAGCGTTTGGGAAACTTCGCAACGTCTTTTCGTCCAACATACCTCAGTGCCTTAAGACGAAAGTCTACAACCAGTGTGTGTTACCAGTGATGACATATGGAACCGAGACGTGGTCTTTCACTATTGGCCTTCTGAACAAGCTCAGAGTCGCTCAACGAGCTATGGAGAGGGCTATGCTCGGGGTTTCACTACGGGATCGAATCAGAAATGAGGAGATACGTAGAAGAACTCGGGTCACCGACATAGCCAAACGGATTAGCACGTTGAAGTGGCAATGGGCAGGCCATATAGCGCGCAGAACAGATGGCCGATGGGGCCGCAAAGTTCTCGAATGGAGGCCACGGATCGGCAAGCGCAGCGTAGGACGTCCACCTACAAGATGGGCAGACGACTTGGTGAGAACTGCTGGTCGGCGGTGGATGCAGATGGCTTCCAACCGCAGTACTTGGAGATCAATGAGGGAGGCCTTTGTCCAGCAGTGGACGTCCTACGGCTGAAATGATGATGATGAAAAATACAATGCCGTGGGTGCCGGCAGTAGAATGTTAACCCTCCTCTCACGCCCGTGGATGCAGTAAGAGTCTGCTAAGGGTCTTTTGGTACACAAACTTCCTTTTATTTTTAAATTTATACCTGACTAGCTGACCCGGTGCCCACTTCATTGGGCGGTAATTTATAGCCTATGACACTCACAAATACTGTGGCTTTCTATTAGTAAAAGAATTTTGAAAATCAGTTCAGTAGGTCCAGAGATTAAACTCACAAACTTTACCTCTTTATAATATTAGTACACCTTTGTTGTGGATACATATATTATTTTCTTCTCCTTCTTCTTCTAAGAGATACCTCCAGAAGATGGGCAGCAACGTCTTTCCGTGTATCAATATTCCGTACTGCGCTCGCCAATCCGCCTGCGAAGCGTGGCAAGTATGGCAGCTGTCCCTCATGGAGATCCATGTGGGAGGCAAGACTTCAGTAGTGGACGTTTTACGGCTGAAATGATGATGAAAAATACAATCCATTACATGCAATTGAAAGTAAAATTCAATCGAGCCAAGTAACGCAAGGTGCGACCCCTAAATACCTCAATTGTGATGGCACAGTACAAGTGGCAATCTGCGTCATTTCCTGTGCATCCCCACAATCAACCGCCATCAAGGAATTTCCGTGGATTAATGGTGATTGACAAGATGGTATGCGGGGTAGCGCTAAAATTCTGAAATATATTTTCAGCTTCCGCCCGCCGCTTCGCATGCATTGTACCGGGATTAAAGATAGCCTATGTGTTAACTTAGGCCTACATCTATTTGTGTGCAAAGTTTCAGCTCAATCTGTAGGGTAGTTATTGCGTGAAGAGGTAACAAACATACATCTATATACAAACAAACTTTCAGCTTTATAATATTAATGAGATAAACGACGATAATGAGATAATAATAATGCTGGACACTACACACAGCACTGAAGTCCCAAACGAAGCAAAGCTTCTTCTACCTCTATATGGGAAGCAGATGATTAACGGAATACTAAATTTTTTTTTTTCGTAGACCTAGACATGTTCCAGGCAATCGGCTGGACAGGGACAAATGAGGGGAAACGGCCTTGGGCCAGCAGTGGGACAGTATATAGGTCATAGTAAAAAAAAGGTTACTCTACAATCTGTCTTGTATCAATCAAGTAGGCCTTTTACATCAATTATATTTGCCTTATACAGCGTCAGCAACTGATATTTATGCTGGTCGGAACGCTTTTGTTTTTAGAATATTGCCAGAACCTGTTATCTAATATCCCATGAAGAATTTACATAGCGTAAAAGTATTTTATCTCAACTCAAAATCGAAAAAGGTTAAACTAAAAATACCAGCACAATAAACTTCCGTATCAATAAAGATGTGACTCCCCTCCGGCAATTCCGAACCGGAAGTGACGGAAATCGATTGTTAATACGAATGTATTGAAACGCCTATTTTGTATTGACACATTCTGATCGTGTTGCCGTGTTCTGTTTTGAAAAAAAGTTTTGTACGAACATGTTGAAACATAGTAAAAATCCAAATCTTACACATATGTATGAACTTAAGTAAGGGTTATTGACAGTAAACGTCGTTGTTCAAGTTAGAATTACGTGTGGTTGCAGAAAAGGATAATGCTAGGAAATGTATGAAACTCTGGTTTCTTTTTCGGCTTCTACTTATAGTGTGTACCTACTTATTTACTAATCTTTTGTTGTCATTTTGTCTATTTTTTATTGCAATATGTATGATAGTCTCTAAGTTATATATTTTAGGACCTTTTAAGGCATATTTATAAATAAATAATAAATAAATCATACCAGACAATTCACACAGCATCTTCTAGCCCTAATCTAAGCAGAGCTTGTGTAATGGGTACTAGATGACAGATATAGATACTTAATACATTATACCTACATATGTACATTCTATTTTTTATGTGGTGTGCAATAAAGAGTTTTCTATTCTATTCTATAGATATTTTTTTATTATATAGAAGAACATCCTGAATAAATATCTGCAGATCGTACAGACATTTGTCCCAAGGCGGGAATCGAACCCGCAACTTCTTGCGTCGTCAAATGTACGCGCAGAGAGACCTTACCTTGCCTTGACACAGTTATTTTAACTAGCACGGGAGGTAAGGTTTTAATAATTGCGCTAAGTATGTAATATTTTATTAAGGTTTATATTTTTATGAATAAATTATTATGAATGAATGAATGAAAGGTAATAAAATTCAGAATTAAAACTTTGTCCTAAAAGCTAATGACCAAACTTGAGTCATCAAGTAACAGTTACTCGTATAAGCGTATTTGTCTGAAAGTTGCTATTTCAAGTACCGCTTTGCCTATTTCGCAAGGTTTTCTATCGCATTGCATGATCTTCACACGTGAAGTACCTATTTCATAGTCCCTTACAATTTGTAAACAATACCGCCTAACGAATAATGGCCAATGACAGCGATATTTTAGTGCTTTACAAGTAAGCAATGTGTTAGCGAACCTAGGCTTAGAATAGACGGATCTTTCATGAAGGTATAAGCAAAGATTTGAATCGTTAGATGTGTGCCCTTACAATAAAAACTGTGGCATTGTCTTTATAAGTGTGTTGTATCAATAAAGCTAATACACGCTGGTTTTGCCTACAAACCAAACTATTGTTATCATTTATTCAAGCTGCATGAACTTTCGTGTAAAAATAACATTAAAAAATACTTTAAACCTCAGATACTATGTATTATATTATCTGTGGTTTAAGGAATTTTTTATGTACTCCTAAACTTAATCCATAAGTTGGCATAGCCGCGGGACGCCTTGTATAATATACAGAGTTTAAATAAGATACGTTATTAAAATTGTTGCTATACGCTTTTTTTTATTTTTAGGCTCTATCTAATGTTCAGGAAATAAAAAAAAATAATAAAAAATGCTCGTTTCCGGTTGAGTTTCATATATCACAAAAAATCAAATAAAATAATAATAATAAATAATAATCAAATAAACAGTCACGAACTTCTTTCTTAAAATGTTTATCATACTTTGTATGTACGACCAAGAGTGCAGAACTACAAAGGTAGTAAGTAGTTTTCTAAGTCTTTAATCCGATTGTCTATAAATCTCGTATACATTACGATGAAGTACCAGGTCACAAGAACTAGCAGTAATAATTATTCAGTATGATAATAGCAATGATCTCTAATGATGTTTCGGTTGATTGTACCTAAGAACTCATGGATGCCTTGAGAATCAATGCATGGAGTTTTATTTTTCAAGAACAAAGCATTTGGATACCGTGGAATAAGCTATTTTGTCTATAGTTATATATTTTCAACTTAGCGAGAACTATGCCGTCTGTTCTTAGCCTTAGTTATATCTTAACTGTTTTTGTACGGAACACTGCGTTACAATGTATTGGGAAAGCGTGGGAAAGGAAGGACTTCAAAGACACGCTGGAAACGCGGTGGTTCTTAATAAAATAGTTAACCAGGGCTAAATTGACCCTGTGGTAAATCGGGCATTAATCTTATTCATCAATTAGTACTAAGTACCTATTAAACCACTGTCACATAAATTGTTAATAACCATTTTATTGCTTTTTCGTGACACGCTAAAGTTGGCAACATTGTAAATAGAAAGTTATTTAGTAATTATAAGCGATGAAAATACAATAAGAGGGAAAATATGACATCAATACGAAAAAAATAATTAAATTGTTTGTTCGGCTTTCTTAATACATTACTTAAATATCATAAAAGTTATACCTGTGTTCATTTCCGTGTCACAGAGAGATTATCTAATCTCTACCAACAGTTTTTCCTGACTGTACCAGAGACTATGAAAACAATACTGTAAATACAATGAGGCGTTTTCATTAAGAAGTAAACATTTCAAAAATAGTTCCCTCAAACCTTATAGATGGCGTTAGTTTTCATTTAATGGAAGGAAACACAATTTGACAGTGACAGCATTTGTAATCAATCACAGACTTGTTTTCTCCGCTTACCAGCTCCATCTGTTTGGTGTAGTAGAAAACACTTTTTTATTTTTTACTGAAAACGGCTCATTATATTTTCAAGTCTATGGTTAAGGAACACTATGTCCTGTTCTCGCTAACTGCTTGATTCGTTGACACCATTTTATATATTTATATGTATTTTAGTATATAATATAACAGTTGTCTCTATATTTATGTATGTTTATCAAGTACATTGTATGTATATAATTATGTGCGCTATAATATTTTCAATTACTATTACCTTATGTACATCTTGCATCGATAGAACCCCATGTTGCATATAATAATCCAATCCATCCCAATGTTGTCTGGTAGAGATCGCTCTTTAGCGATAAGACCGCCGATTCTCACATGATCAGTGTTTCTTTAGTTTTTTATTTTTTATTTTGAACTTGTATGTTTTAAGGTGTGCAATAAAGCATTTTCTATCTATCTATCTATCTATCTACTGAATAATGCCCATTTAGGACATTCAATAAATATTTCAGCCGTAGAACGTCCACTGTTGGACATACGCCTCCTTCATGAACCTCCAAGTTCTGATCATGAGGGTGTTGTTGCCATACTCACCACGCTTGATAGGTTGGCGAGCGCAGTACGGGATCTAGATACACGGAAAAACGCTGCTTCCCATTTTCCGGAAGTACCGACAAGAAGAAAGCTATTTTTTTAGGTCAGGTACCTCCTGGCAGTTTGTTTACATCTAATTTGACTGAGGTATAGTTTAAAACGGAGCGTCGATGACTCATTGCTAACCTACCAACATTAAAAAATCACACAATTAGCACACTGATCATGTTCCTGTCGACCATAACCTACCAGTAAAAAAAACAAGTGAAGCCCCGGGGTGCCATAAACACATCATCACAATCACCTACCACTTGCATATTTGTTTAGCCTTTATAAATAAAGGTAACAAGCGTGGTAACAAGTCACAATTACAATAAGACCGTTGTCGGCTCACACCAAACTTAAATCAACATTTATTGGCATGAAAAGGTTTAGACATGACACGAAATAAATAAGTTATGCTGGACACACAGCAAATTAGCAGCTACGTCTATTTATTTACAATTATACAATATTTTTTTAATTCATAATACAAACCTTAGTAATAACTACAGTAAGGTACATAATGTACAATATCTATTTTAACATTAGTCAATGATAAATAGTGTAGATCTGTACCCGCATAAGCTCACTAGATCTCAAAGAGCCTGTGTTGCGGGATCACAGTAACTCACCCTAGTCCCGATCTACTAGTTTATATTGTTTGGACCAGTTAAAAATAAGCAGAGGGCGTTAGTGGGGGCTGTGAATAAATTGTGTATTAATGATTTGTACATATCGTCTAGCACTGAAATGTATTACAAAGATTTAAAATAAATCATGCATTTATATTTCGTTTCGCCACCTCTACCCCTTTCTTAGGAAATCCTTCGTCGCGTTGTATGCAAATGACTACAGCTGAATGAAATAAACTTATGACACGAAACACATACAAATCCGTCCGAGTTCATTGTTTAGCCTCGCGTTAAAAATATTAAAAGGACTTATTGACAGTTTACATCGAACTTCGATGAGTTAAGAAAGTATTTTGGCATTAAAGTCATGGCGAAACGCGAAATGTTAAACGAGAAGTGCGCAGAAAGTTATTTTACAATCACATAGAGTGATTTCATCATTTCAGCCGTAAAACGTTTACTATTGAACACAGGCCTTCCCCATGGATCTCTATGATGATCGGTTGCCATACTCACCACGCTTGGCAGGCGGGTCAGCGAGCGCAGTACGGGATGTTGATACACGGGAAAGACCCTGCTGCCCATCTTCCGAAGGTATCCCTTAGCAGGCTCTTACTGCATCCACGGGCATGACAGGAGGGGTAACATTCTACTGCCGGCACCCCACGGCTAAGAGTGCTTTATCAGCTATGAAATAAGATAATTATTTTATTTTATTAGCGATGATTTTTCATTTCGTTCGTTTCCGCGTGATACAAAGCGGCTGAAGAGAAGCCATGTGCTGGCCAACCTGTATATGGGAAAAAGGGCTGATGAAACGCGAGAAAATCCATTAACTAACTAGACAAGTAGGTGCTATAACTTCTAAATAGATGTCATAATCAACATTTCATATGAAAATCATCTAATTTTCAGTTTGTGATTTAATTTTCATATAAATTGGCGACATGCTTTACAAAGAAACGAGACAAAAATTATTACTTATTGGCTTCGTTTATAATGGTCTATCTAACTAGGACATAAAATCCTCTTGTAATTTAATGTTTCATCAAAAAATATTTAAATGTACCTACTTTGTTGATTGAATGATAAACTTGAAAGGGTGAGGTTTATTATTCGCTTCTTCTCTTATAATTTTTCATGTTTAAAACGTTATGTTTTTTTTTACTTTATTCACGAGCAGTGTAACTGACGAATAAACTATCATAGATACTTCGCATAATATGAGTGATAATATGAGTAAAGTGGAGTCGATTCTGTTTTGCACTTCCTAAAACTTATTATATTTGACGTTTCTACATTCAGAACTGTCGAAGTAAAATTAGGGGTAATTGTTTCATTTTAATTTTAGAATGGCACTAACCGAATAGCTATATATCATTTTAATCTGTTTTATGTTCATTTAATTAGCGTTAGTTAGGTAGTATGCCAACAGAATTGTACCGTATCCCGAATTTACAGTTTCGAAAATAAAATAAAAAACATTTTTCTATTGCTGTTGTCCACAAAATAACGAATTACGGATGATGATTGCTGTTGTCAACAAAATTACTAACTACTATTTTTTGTTATTATTACTAGTAACAACACAGTTTAAAGAAGTGCGGTCTCACTTTGGTTAATACTAGTTCATGAAAATAAAACCGACATGTAACTGGTGCGGAGAAGAAAATCCAAAATGCATCGTTCAACAAAATGGATCCAATCTGGGCATCATTTATGGTACCTGTAGTTAGTGCGCTTTAAATTAACACCACCTGCAGATACAAGGGTTATGGTCCACTGCGAGCGATGGGGGGATAAAGCGATGGTTTGTTTCACAAACTATTGTGTTGTGTCGGGTCTTGTGTTGTGTTGCGTCAAAACCATATCGGCTACCTTAACTACTTAGTTAAGGCTACTTACCCATGATTATTACGTACGCTCTACCTTTACTGAGGATGTATCTATTAGGCTGCGGTCTCAAAGTCAGCGGCGCGCAACTTTATAATCGTTTTTACTGAAAAAAGCCAGTCATTTCACAAAAACTCAGTCTCATATTCAAAATTCAAAATAGAAATTCTCAATAGCAGTTATAAAAGTAGTCATCAGATCGAGATTTAGAATCGCTCCCAATTGTAGCTTTGCTAAATTGCACCGATGAGGATACATAATATCTAAGGTAGAGTGTACCTTGGCTATGTATCCTCATTTTATCTAATCTCGAGTTCATTATAAGGCAATATTTCCTGACTTCTTGACACTTCTGTGTCAATGGTTCATCATCATTACAGCCGTGGGACTGCTGTCCACGTCCACAGCTGGACAAAGCCCTCCCTCATACATCTCCAAGATCATGAGGGGATTGTTGCCATACTCGCCACGCTTGACAAGAGGGTAGGCGAGCGCAGTATGGGATGTTCATACACGGATAAGACGCTGCTGCCCATCTTCCGGAGCAGAGCAAACCCTTAACGGATTCTTACTGCATCCACGGGCCAGAGAGGAGAGGCAACATTCTAATGCCGGCATCTCACGGCAATGTCTATGGTTATAGTCGGTGAAAGTATATCATAGCAGCAACTGGGCGCAATCCCAAACTGACCACCCGATTGTGTACCGTCATAAATATTATTCGAGAGATGATTTATTCGTGGAGCCGGTCTAATTATTTGGGTCATGCTTTGAAATCGACTTTTTATCCGTCGACTCGATACTTTATTTCTCGTTTCAAGTCTTGATTCGCGACTTATTGTTTGTGAGAGGTTTTATTTTGAAACGAGTTTGTGGATGCCCTAATTTAATGCTTTCAAAGTTCTTGTTTTTTCTCGAGCATTGTTTTGAGCTCACTGTCTTGTTTTATTTTATATGGCGAAATTAATTAGTAGTTGTCTATTGAGACCCTTTATCCAGGGTAAAAAGTCAAAATTACTACTCTACAAGATAAGTATGTTTTATTTTTTAAACTAAACAGTCGAAATTTTCACAAGTTTATGTCTTATTTTTGCTCTCAATACGTCTGATTTTATCATACCTATGAAGGTACGTTTACAAAAAATATTGATATATTTTTCATTTTCTGGATCAGTATAAGGATATTTTTTCTCATTAACAACATATTGCCACTTACTTAGAATACTTAAGCTTAATATTAATTAATATTATGTTTTTACGTCTTCACATCGTTATAAATTAATGTATTATAGTGTGACATACATAGATTTTAGACAAAATTTCTTGGCCAAACAAACAAAATTAAAAAAATATATATTTCGTAATGTCCTTACGAACATTAGTCATATATATCTTAAGGCGTTAAAAGATGTACAAGAACGCCTAAAGATGTATCAAAAACACGAAAAATGACCTAACTTTTGATTAAAAAGCTCAACTTATCGCCAAGCAAAATATAGCAAATAATTATGTTCTCTAGGTGCATAGACTTTTCTTGAGAAAAACTTTGTACACAGACGGACAAACGATCAAGAAAATGGGAAAAGGGGTCTAGCTTTCAAAGTAGTTTTTACTTTCTATATTTTGTAATTTTTAGTGTTATTATTATTATTTTCAGCCGTTAATGACCCACTGTTGGGCAAAGGCCTCCCTTTCCTCCTTCCACTCCTCGCGACTTAACGCAGTTACAGGTCAAGATGGTAAATAAGCGTCAAACTCGTCCCGCCATCTCATTCTCGGCCTTCCACGTCGCCTCCTAGCATTAGGTGGCATATTATAGTGATAACACTATGAAATTATAACATACACTTAGACTTCAAGGATATAAAAAACCTTATCAAAATGACTATTTTACAATTCCGGTGAGGATTTACTTTCAACTTAAAAAAACATTAAAAAAACACATATCACCATCTAGCCGCAAAGTAAGCAAAGCTTATGTTATGGATCATCATTATCATCAGACGCAGGACGTCCAGTCCTGGACATAAGCCCCCTTTAAGGATCTCCAAATACTGATCATGAGGTTGTTGCCATACTCGCCACGCTTGGCGGGTTAACGAGCGCAGTACAGGATGTTGATACACGGAAAAACGCTGCTGCCCATCCTCTTCCTAATGCATTCACAGGCGAGAAAAGAGACGTAAAATTCCACTGCCGGCACCCCACGGCACCGCAATAAATCATCATCAAACCTAAACTATTATCGCAGCAATAAAATTAATTTAAACCGTGTGTTGTAACCGATACCTTTCCACACGGAACTGAGACACGATATAAAAACAGAATATTTAAGTTATTAATATTATTTGTTCTGTACATACAATTACAGATCTGGCTCCCATGGCACAAGTTATTAAACATTATGTTCTAAGCGCAGGTTTTACAATTTAGTTGAACAAATTATAAGACTGTGGGTCAAGTTGGAGGTTCAAGCGATTTTGGTTTAACTGAAAAAAGTGAAAGTTAAGACATATCGCGCACTTGTAACTTTATCGTGACAAAAAGTTTTAGTCACTGTCACATACAAAGTATAAAAATTTTCAATTATTCAAATGCACTCACCTTTATTAGGGATGATGTACGCGGTGACAGTCACTTAGTGCGCACTATCTTTTAGTCGGGATTGCCGTGGGGTGCCGGCAGTAGAATGTCACTCCTCCTCTCATGCCTGTGGATGCACTAAAAGCCTGCTAAGGGATACCTCCGGAAAATGAGCAGTAGCGTCTTTCCGTGTATTAACATCCCGAACTACGCTCGCCAACCCATCTGCCAAGTGTGGCGAGTATGGCAAATACCCCTCATGGAGATCCATGAGGGAGGCCTGTGTTCAGTAGTGGACGTTTTACGGTTGAAATGATAATGATAAAGTCGGCATTTAAGAGAACTGTTGTTCGAATTCTCCATGTTCCATTTCGAATGCGCTTTCCTATGCTTAACTCGTTTGGTAGGAGGTATCTCGATGATTCTATTTTTATGAACTCAGGTTGGTTCGGTTTTAGTCCGTGAGCTGCTATTTTTGGAGTCTCAGGTGGTAATTAAGGAGTGGGCTGTAGAAAATGCTGGTTCTAACTTGCAAAGCGTGCGTCTTCGCATATCTTAGCGTTCCGAGCGTGGAGTGTGTGCTTAAGTAGATGGCTCGCCTGGGGCCGTACTAATGCGGCTGTCCACTGCGCATGCGCCGGCTCATAAATTACTTGCACGAATGACATTTTCGACATTGCCTCAAGTGATGTCCTTCCATTGCTGGCATTAACCCCGCTCACTTCGCAGTGGCCCGCATTACGCACCAGAAGAGGAATACACGTTTTATAAATCATGGCCGTGAACTATAAGTATGTTATATTTACGGGATAATTAGGGAGCGAAGCCGCCCAATATGCATAGCGCTGTCTGTATGTCTGTCTGTCTGTGCATGAGACGATTATAACCGAACGCGTCGACCGATTTACATGAAGCCTTTTTTGTTAGCACCGTCTTAATGAGAGAAGGGTACCGGAGATATTGTCACCTCAAAAGGTCACCAAAAAAGTAAAAGTCTTCAAATGGCTGAAAACGTCCAAAAACCCAGAAATGCCATTTTTGACCTTTGGTGACCTTTTGAGGCCTTCGCCCTCTTTTCTGGTACCCCGTACCAATGCTTGTTAACTTTACGAGGAATACTGCTTTGTAACTCGCTTCTCCCGCCATTCTCTCCCACCTTGCACCACATTTCTCTGCGCATACGCAAGCACAGCGGGGCGCGATCCCTGACAGTAACAGACACACAGTTAACCTTTGGATTGAGATGTGAACCATCCTATAATAGCTTTGGTCTACGCATAATAACTTGTGGAACATGCGAGCGGCGTGACTTGACAATGGCTTTCGCCGGCGCGGGAGTTGATATTGAGCTCATTTCCTGTTGTTAGACATAGTTTGATAAGGTGCCGGCAGTAAAGTGCTGACTCTCCTCTCTTGCCCGCAAATGCAGGAGTCTGTTAAGGGATAGCTCCAGAAGATGGGCAGCAGCGTCTTCCAGTGTACGAGTATAGACATAATGGGCTCGCCAACCAGCCTGCCGAGCGTGGCGAGTATAACTATAACCCTCACATAGGACACAGACCTCCCTCATAGATCTCCAAATCATGAGGAGGTTGTTGACATACGTGCCACGCTTGGCAGGCAGGTTGGCGAGCGCAGTACTGGATGTTAATACTCGTAAAGACCCATCTTCCAGAGGTATTCTTTGGCAGATTCCTACTGCATCACTGGGCAAGAGAGGAGAGGCGAAATTCTACTGCCGGCACCACATATCGGGTTTTTCTACATGTTATGTATGTATTTCAAATTTATAATGTTCTAATGTATTCCATCTAGTCTATAAGTTCTGCTTACCTTGGTGCTAGGGGGTTGTGTTCAATGTCCAGCATTGTTTTTTTTTTTCATACAATCTTGAACCTAAATGTAAAAATCAGCCAAGTGCGAGTCAGACTCGCGCACGAAGGATTCCGTACATTATTTGACAATTCTGTAAATATTTTAAGCGTCTAACAATCGAGCAAAAACGGCAAAAAATCACGATTGTTGTACAGGTGCCCAAATCAAATATTTGTTTTATTTTAATTGAATTATTTATTTTTAAAGTGAATATACAACTAAATATTCTATTTCCGTTACTAATATCGAGCAAAAACGTCACGTTTGTTGTATGGGAGCCCTAATATTTATTTTATTATGTTTTTAGTATTATGCATAGCGCTGTCTGCCTGTCTGTCTGTCTGTGCATGACACGATTACAACCGAACGCGTAGACAAACATGAAACCTTTTTTGTTAGCGAGAAGGGTACTGAATGATTTTGGTGACCTAGAGTCACAGGAACCGGAGTTATTGTGACCTCAATTTATTTGAAATATTGAAATTATTTTTTTTACCTTCGCCCCCTTTCTGGTCACCCCGTACTTATTTGTTATAGCGGCAACAGGAATACATCATCTGTGAAAATTTTAAGTCTAGCTACCACACGGTTCACGAGGTACAGCCTGGTGACAGACAGACAGACGGACAGTAGAGTCTTAGTAATAGGGTCCCCTTTTTACCCTTTTAAAAATGGATGAAAGTTTTATAACGTGAAAGTCAGCGCGATTTTAGCCTCAGAGAGTTTTGATTAACTGATTATTTTTTTTTCGTTAAATTAATATGAAAATTATTAATATTAATTTATATTAGGGTTGCCGGACGACAGTGGATGAGACTTGCACAGGACCGTTTACGTTGGCGTGCTGAAGAGGAGGCCTATACCCAGCAGTGGGTGTCAACGGGCTGATATGATGATGATGATGAAATTAATATGCAATTTCAAAATCTGACTGTACCGGATTCATCATCATCATCATTTCAGCCGTAAAACGTCCACTACTGAACTAAGGCCTCCCTCATGGAACTCCATGAGGGGTAGTTGCCATACTCACCACGCTTGGCAGGCGGGTTGGTGAGCGCAGTACGGGATGTTGATATACGGAAAGACGCTGCTGCCCATCTTCCGGAGGTGTCCCTTAGCAGGCTCTTACTGCATCCACGGGTAGGAGAAGAGGGGTAACATTCTACTGCCGGCACCCCACGGCTTACCGGATTGCATGTACCTAAATTCTAGGTTACCTACAAAACGTTCACCTGAGAAACACCACCGCGAAAACATTCCCATACATAGAGAAATCAAATGCCAAATGCCATCACAGGTTAGGGTAAGTGGCCACAATATGATCACATACACCTTCATACAAAACAATTACGATACAAATCACGCACGTAATGCATTTCCTATGATTGTCGCCGTTTCCATAATCATGTGCTATGGGACATTATGTCCCAAGTGGAAGATTGGGGATATTATGTCCCATGCGACTGGGGCGAAATGACAAGGGCATTATGACAGTAATTTTTGTAACTAGATCAGATTGGTGGATGTGTTATGCAGTTTGTGACAGTATTTTGAAACTATCTGATGACGCAGAAAACAGTTCATCAGTATTTTTTTTTATTTAATTAGGGATTTTAGCCGTGGGGTGCCGGCAGTAGAATGATACCCCTCCTCTCATGCCAATGGATGCAGTAAGAGCCTGCTAAGGGATACCTCCGGAAGATGGGCAGCAGCGTCTATCCGTGTATCAACATCCCATACTGCGCTCACCAACCCGCCTGCCAAGCGTGGTGAGAATGGCAACTACCCCTCATGGATCTCCATGAGGGAGGCCTGTTCAGTAGTGGACTTTTTACGGCTGGAAAGATGATGATGATGTTTTATGATGAATGTACAACAAAGAGTTTATCTATCTATATATCTAAAATAAATAAAAAAACTGCATTACTTAAAAAATACTGCAAACAACTGTAGCTATTAAAGGAGTGGTAAGGGACCATAATAATACCTTTAAGAGCAACGGTGCCACATACAGATACACACAATAGCGGTCAAACATACAGTATATACTAACATATATGTCTAACAAAATTTATAAAACTAGTAGGCATATAAACGGGACTGGGGTGAGTCACTGTGACCCCGTAACACAGGCTCTTTGAGACCTAGTGCGGGGAACAGAGCTTATTCGGGTACAACTGCTACTTATCTTACTAATGTTAAAATAGTTAATGTACAGTATATGTTCTTTCCTCTGAATAATAGCTGACTAAGCTGAGAGGATGGTATAGGTGCTGGGCAAGCCTAATCCATCTAACACTGTCCCAGGCACTGCAGCGTCCCGTATAGCATGATTACCAGTTGCTGACGCTGTATAAATCATCTATAATAGATCCAAAGGCCTTACTTTACAGTAAATGTAACTGTAGTAACGGTAAGTACCGAGACTTGTATTACTATAAATAAATAATTTATATAATTTATAATTTGAATACCTACCCCTCGTGTCGGTGATTATAAACGAGGCATAACCCCATCCACAACTAATACCAAAGACGAGACGACAAAACCAGAAAATTGCACACATACCTCTCTAATGGACGCCAGTTATACGATGCGAGTCTATTTTACGCTTTCCCATACGCGTTACTTACATCACGGAATACGTAGGTAATAGGAATATGCCGATTCCTATTACCTACGGGATGAAGATGCCGTGGGGTGCCGGCAGTAGAATGTTGCCTCTCCTCTCTTTCCCGTGGATGCAGTAATAACCAAGGATACCTCCGGATCTTACAGCAGCGGTCTTCCGTGTATCACCATCCTCGCGCTCGCCAACCCGCCTGCCAAGCGTGGTGAGTATGGTTTTTTTATGCATTCTCTTTCAGGCGTAGGTCATCCACTGCTAGACAGAGGCCTCTATCTAGCAGTGGATGACCTACGCCTGGAAGAGAATGCATAAAAAAACCAGATTGTAAGGTACAGAGATTACTTTGATGGACTAGATGTAGGTCCTAATTGACTGAGTCACATAGGCTATATTTATCCCCGTATTCCCATGGGAACATGAACTTCTGGGGTGAAACCGAAAACTGCAGCTAGTTTATATACTAAACCGATAGATAAACGGCCGCTTCACTAGCATCTGTTTTTATAAGAAGACTTCAGCACATGACATGAGCATCTAAACTCTAACATGTTTAAAATAAAACTGAATTAATGAATGAATGAATATAACTTTATTGTACACCAAACTTAAATTAAATACAGTACGAAAACTTAAAATAAACACAAATGCACAATGGGCGGCCTTATCGCTAAGAGCGATCTCTTCCAGGCAACCTTTGCATGGACAGCTGGAATTCTGTAAAACTATTTATTATTTTTACAAAATTCCAACACCAATCTGTAAATACAAGTAACCAACAAATCCCATGGCAGTTCGCACGGTTATTATTAAACCGTGTAGGATGGTACTCCATCTTAGTTGGTTCGACAGCAGCCCTGTCCTAGTACGTCCGATCCACAGATAATAATAAATGCAAATTCATGCGGGATGCTTTTGTATATGCAATGAAAATGTTTATCATTAGCTGTTACGCCTTCATACAATGTAAAGTTTGCTTTATTTATAAATGCCCTAGCCCTATGTTTCGTCTACAAATACGTATAAGTGCGGTATTTGTGACCGAAGGGTTGGTTTCGGTTTCGGTATTTAAAAACGTTCTAAAAGTGATAGTATCCTATCTAAAAGAATGTTTGAAATTAATTTTAGATTGTTTTATCAGTCATGTGACACCCCTCACTAACAGGTGACGAACTGACTAGTCTGTTTGCCACAACCTGTGTACCTACTATTTGTGAAAATACGTTAATAAATACGTCATTTCACATTTTACGACACAATTTTACTTGTTTTTTATTTTGACAAGTTCGATTCCCAATGTTGACAGTGATTGCTCTCTTTATCCCTCTATCCTCATAATAATTATAATAAATAATGCTGGACAATTCACACAGCATCATCTAGTCCCAAGCTAAGCAGAGCTTGTGTTATGGGTACTACATGACTGATATACTTAATACATTATACGATTCACATACATAGATATTTTTCATTATAGGTATATAGAAAAACATCCACCCTGAGCCGTACAGACATTTGTCCCGAGGCGGGAATCGAACCCGCAACCTCTTGCGTCACAGGCGGACCTTCGCCCGCTGCACCACAGGGGTCGTCTTTAATATACGTCAGCATTACGTAAATATTATGTGTCAAGTTTGAATTTTCGCAGCTCCACCAACACCTCACCCCCACGTAGGGTTGCCAGATGGTCGGGAATCATCTGGATTCTCCCGACATTTCATGTCATAATATTCTATCCGCCGTGGGGTGCCGGCCCGCCGTGGGGTGCCGGCAGTAGAATGATACCCCTCCTCTCATGCCCATGGATGCAGTAAGAGCCTGCTAAGGGATACCTCCGGAAGATGGGCAGCAGCGTCTATCCGTGTATCAACATCCCATACTGCGCTCACCAACCCGCCTGCCAAGCGTGGTGAGTATGGCAACTACCCCTCATGGAGATCCATGAGGGAGGCCTGTGTTCATCAGTGGACGTTTTATTGCTGAAATGATTATATTCTATCTGCCGCAATAATAATTCGAAGATGGCACACGCGAATGTTGATAATGATGCCTTATACACGGATTACTACTGTCTTCGGGAGATATTTGAACATCTGCTAAAAGACAAGGATATGGCAAATGACAAAATTTGGGCATTATTTTTTTTTAAAATGCCACCACTATGATATAAAAAAATAATATCATTAGTGTTGTCGATTCCAGTGAGCAATGCTTATTGAGAAATAGTGTTTAGTCTGCTAAATATTTTATATTCTGAAGAAAGGAATCGTATGTGCTTTGATTTGATAAAAGCTGAGCTTCTGATAAGTACGACTGAATTTTGATGAATGTTGCTCAAGTTTTTGATCTTTCCTCGATACTCCGAAGGGATCCAAATTGGTGGACTCGGTAAAAAGCAATTCCAAATACTTGTGGCAAACCAACTGTAAAATAAAACCGGGCAAGAGCGAGTCGGACTCGCGCACCGAGGGTTCCGTGCCATCATACAATATAATATATGACAAAGGCGGTTTTATATTTGTTGGAGAACCTTGACAGCGCCATCTCTTGTCTGATAGCGGAACTTATGTAGATTTTTTACACTTTAGATGATTTCTAAAAAAGTATGCTATGTAGAGAGATTGTAATAAATTTCCTCTAATCTTTACATACACTTCTAATAGCAATAAAAGTTTCAGAGGTTTATCTCCGCAAACTTCGGAGATAAGGGGGGGGGAACGCTATTTTTTTCAACATTTTTATAAATAACTCAAAAACTATTTGACTTAAAGGAAAACTAAAAACTGTTTATTAATGTGCAAAAGAATACCTTTCATATGATACCCCACATAACCTAGTAACTTTCCAAAAATTTTGAAAACGCCCCTTCCACCCCCATTGTCTAAAAAACTATGCAAATTAGAGAGTTCGCTATAATTTTTCTATAAAGTTTACGTATACTTCTATTATCTATAAAAGTATCACGGGTTGATCTTTGCAAACTTCGGAGATAAGGGGGGGGGGAACTGTTGTTTTTTTAACATTTTTGTAAATAACTCAAAAACGATAAGGTTTAAAGGAAAACTAAAAATTGTTTATTAATGTGCAAATGAATACCTTTCACATGATACACATACATATACCATATATGATACCCCACATCATCTATTTACTTTACAAAATTTTTGAAAACCCCCCTTCAACCCTAAAAAACTATGCAAATTAGAGAGTTCGCTACAATTTTCCTAAAAAGTAAATAAAAGGGGGGGGGGGAACGCTATTTTTTTCAACATTTTTATAAATAACTCAAAAACTATTTGACTTAAAGGAAAACTAAAAACTGTTTATTAATGTGCAAAAGAATACCTTTCATATGATACCCCACATAACCTAGTAACTTTCCAAAAATTTTGAAAACGCCCCTTCCACCCCCATTGTCTAAAAAACTATGCAAATTAGAGAGTTCGCTATAATTTTTCTATAAAGTTTACATACACTTTTATTAACTATAAAAGTATGACGGGTTTATCTCTGCAAACTTCGGAGATAAGGGGGGAGGAACGGTCGTTTTTTCGACATTTTTGTAAATAACTCAAAAACTATATGGTTTAAAGGAAAACTAAAAACTGTTTGTTGATGTGCAAATGTATACCTTTCATATGATACCCCACATCACCTATTAACATCACAAAATTTTTGAAAACCCCCTTTCCACCCCCCTTGTCTAAAAAACTATGCAAATTAGAGAGTTCGCTATAATTTTCCTATAAATTTTACATACACTTCTATTAGCTATAAAAGTATCACGGGTTTATCTCTGCAAACTTCGGAGATAAGGGGGGGGAATGGTCGTTTTTTCAACATTTTTGTAAATAACTCAAAAACGATATGGTTTAAAGGAAAACTAAAAACTGTTTATTAATGTGCAAATAAATACCTTTCATATGATACCCCACACGGCCTAGTAACTTTACTTAAAATTTTTGAGGTCCGCCCTTTATCCGCTTTATTATCCGCCCCCCTGCAATCAAAATAAGAATATTTTTTAACATTTTTATATACGCTATATTAGTAAAAAAGTGTTGTTTTTTACCATTTTAAATTTCAAGACGATAGCATCAGTAGTTCTCGAGATATCCATGTGTGACAGACAGACAGACAGAGTGATTCTATAAGGGTTCCTTTTTACCATTTTGGTCCGGAACCCTAAAAATGATGTAAATTCTATTATCCTTTTTTAAAGAGCTGTTTATCTTAAAAATATAGTTTAAATTTTGACTCATATTATTTTAATTTCTCCAGGCAGCCTCAAAATCCTGACATTTTGAAATCTTATCCAGATATTTAAATTTTTCGATTTGACAGCCCTAACTCCACGGCTAAGCACTTTTTTAAAGAATCGGCCATTACCAAAAGTCAAAAAACCTCTCATTACGGAGCTCGGAGCTAAAGGATTGTTTTGCAAATTAGTATCTCTGAAAATAATATAATTATCTGCAAACTTTGAAAATCGTGTGGTCGAAATCTCTACGAAATCTTTATTGTCCTGAGAATTTATCCACCTCTAAAATTAATCTTATTAGTAAATATATTGAAACACAATAATTCTTTTCAGAAAGGATGAGACGGAATTTGCCAAAAAAGCCATTTCAGCCACTTCCACCCTCTATTTTATGTTTCTTTGGATCCAAATAAATAATATTTTCTATTAAGTGTAATAGACGACATCTGAATATAAAGGCTTGAACTAAAACGGCCCAACGGAACGTGGTTGAATAAATGTTTTTAGAGACGCCATCTAGTGCGCTTACGCTGAACTACGTAAATGTGTAGCATGCAGAGCTTGTGTGTAAATATTAATGGAGTCCTCCCTTTTGGCAGCTAGTAGTTTCGGTACGTAGTTCCAAGAAAATGTACTAGATGGCGCTTTCATCAATTAAAAGTTGTTCTACTAATTTTGTTCGTGATTACCAGACAATAAAATAAATAAGTCAAGCAAGTACAATTGGAGTATCATTAATAACAAAAATAAAACACTTAAAAAGCCGGTTGAATAAGTACGTATTTACCCACATTATATCTTACAGGGCTGACCTGCATGAGATTGGCACAGGACCGTGAAATGTGGCACAAATATATGGAGGCCTATACCCAGCAGTGGGTGAAGTCGGGCTGTGACAATGATGATGATGATACCTTACCTAATCACTTACATACTAATCACTTCTTCTATAGTTTTATGATAAGATAGGTAGACAGGAAATGCTATAAGCACACCTTAAAAATACATATTTTATAGCATAAAGAAACACTGAACTTAAAATGACAACCTAAGGCCCATGTCTACCAGATATCTCTCTCTGACTAACTGGACTTCTGTCTCTAATTTTATTATTATATCGGCATTCTATGCGTTCAGTTATTTGTTTAGTAGTGACCAGTGTACGAATTGCTACTTAAAACTATATTATATGTTTAAGCGCCATCTACAACAATATATATAAATTAAATTGTTAACTACTTGACTAAGGTTTCAGTCGACGTGACGAGACGAACGCTTTAATACCTAGTTCAAACTTTTAACGCAAGATGGCACTGTCTTATATATTCTCAAAAACAAAAACAACTTATATCTAGGACTACATCGGCACCCCGTTCGTCACGCACGGAATACACTAGAAACAGCGAAGACGCAGTGGTAGGTAGGTACTTAGTTGCCAAGTAACGAACAACACCAACGCTCCCTGGTCGTGTGGTCGTCTTCGACCGCTGAACACAAGTAACTTTAATACCTACCTAGAATAAAATATTTATGGAATAATACAAAATGCCGTGGGGTGCCGGCAGTAGAATGTTACCCCTCCTCTCATGCCCGTGGATGCAGTAAGAGCCTGAGGGATACCTCCGGAAGATGGGCAGCAGCGTTTTCCCGTGTATCAACATCCCGTACTGCGCTCGCCAACCCGCTTGCCAAGCGTGATGAGTATGGCAATAGCCCCCTCGTGATCAGTACTAAAGATCGATGAGGTAGGCCTTTGTCCAGCAGTGGCGGGATGAACTGTTGCTAAAGGTGACAAAAATTAAAGGAGGATGAGATAATACGGCTAGATTGTTTTAATTTTTTGAACATTTTGAGACATTAAAACAGTGACGATAAAACTTACTTTTCCTTAGCTGGTACTACTAACCATTCTAGGTGACATAGAATAAAATTGTTATACTCGATGCCATTTAGCGTGGCAATACAGGTCATTCACCTACCTTCACTACGCTATCATAAAATGTAGAGGTATATCATAAAATCTTAAAATGGCCACGCTAGATGGCATCGAGTATAGTACGAAGGTTTTTTTGCACATTATGTACATAGAAAAATATCTGCATGTCACACTAGCATAATTGTCCTGGTAGCAGGAATCAAACCTACAACCCTGCGCGTACAATAAGCCTATTTTTGTACGGAGGATGTCAAACGAGGACCTAATATACGACGACCTCTGTGACGCAGCAGGCGAAGGTCCGCCTGCGACGCAAGAGGTTGCAGGTTCGAATCCTGCCTCGGGCCGATCGGGACAATTGTTCACGGTGTTCTGGATGTTTTTCTATTTATAATAAAAAAATATCTATGTAGAAATTAAGTATATTATTCACCCAGTACCCAAAACACAAGCTCTGCTTAGCTTAGGGCTAGATGATGCTGTGTGAATTGTCCAGCAGTACCTACTATTATTTATTATTATTAATATCTGTGACATAGTATTGTGAAATGTGTTGATGTGACAAATAATGTGTTTTTTAAAATCGAAACATTTTGCCTATACGGCTTCGGCGACAATCGATCAACACCCTGCGCGTGACCTGGTGAAGGTTCACTGCGCCACTGTAAACATAGACAAGGTGCAAATTCCTTATCCAAGTAGATACCTAGACGCCGACTTAGTACGATTTCAGCATCATGTTTTCAAATCAATTTTGGCGAAGGCACACCTGATGTAAAACCTCTGCCTCATACAACAGCAATACCGCGGTGATCCCGTTTACGAAGCACATGACCAACGCTGTATTGCATTGCGCGCTTTACTCTGAGACAGAGTTGTAAGGTCTCACATGCCCCTAATTTTAGCAGCCCTATTACCCTTTGAATCGGAACACAGCCAATGCAGACATTACTAGTTGGCGGCAGAAATAGGTTTGGTAACCAGGGTAACCAGTAATACTTCCCCGGATGAACCCTTCAAAAAGATCTACTACTTCCAAATTGAATAACTAGGTAAACTGAATTCAAATAGTCGTAAAATAAATACCCACATCCAAACATAGAACAAAGATTCAGTAAATAAGGTTTGTCTGGTAGACATGTAGCTCTATAGGTATTAAGAGTTCCTAAGTATCCAAACAGACTCATTCAAAACTGAACGATGCAAAAGAAAATAATATTTTGCAAGCTCCGCCCGTCTGAATGCCCAAGTGGGCACTTGAGAAGTTCAACAACGAAATGAACAGTCCACTTAGACTTACTAAAGTGTACCCAAGTGTATTTTATGAGATAATTTATAAGAAAAATAAGATTTTTCCAGTGCTGATAAATTTTTGGTGAGATTTTAAGAAATAAATAAATTTAGGAGAAGAGTTTTAACAAAAATATGTGTTTCTTCTAATCTGAAGATAAAATACAGAAGATATAAAAAGATTCGGTTTAATTTCGTTTTAGATAAGTATGTTGAAAAAAACTTGTGCAGGCAATATAGTTATTTACTATTCGAATACAAATAAGAGTACTAAGGTGAGAATAATAACAAATTAATTTGGTTCTACGTTAAAAAATAAAAATAAATAAATAAAACATCGTGTTGCGTTGGAACCTCCTTGGCTCTCAAAAGCAATGACCTTTTCAAAGTTGAAAAGAGGTCATGCACAAAGTAAAACTTTTTATAGAGAGCACCATTCTCGATTAAAAATGACTTAAAATTGGAACGCTATTGTCATAGAAACAAAAATAATAAGAGAAAAAGTCATACCATTTTTGTGACATTGTTTTGTGAAAAATAATTGACTGTGAAAATAAAATCATGTTTTCCGACGATGAAATAAAAGAAATACCTGAAGGCAATTTTATCAGGGCTGGAGATGAGCTTATAAGGTGATGTTCACTTATTTGTATTACTTACATTTATACATCATGGACATTTGAAGGAAGTTTTAAGAAGGAAGTTATTTATACTCTTACCAACCTTAAGTGGGTTATAGCTTGGACCATGATGATGTTCACTTATTTGTATCATAAAATATTTTGCGACTGTTTCGGAGTCAGATCTTGAAGCATGGCCAAGTTGATTTTGCGTTGTTTTTCCAAAACAAAAGTTTGTCGAAGTTTGCATTGTTTCAGTATTCGCGAAGTGTGCCTGGCTGACAAGTTTGACAGGAAGGACTTGGGAGTTCACTTGCCAAGTTCAAGTCGGAATGACGTAAGTTTATCTCGTTTATCCTTTGTTACTTGCCAACATCTATAGCAACTTTACATTCAAAGGCACTTTAATATTTTTTACTTCTAATAAAACAAAATTTACATAAACTTGTTGCGTATTTAATAGTTAGGTGCTAGCTCATACCAATATTTTGTGTTTTTCAGAGATAAAATTATTTATCCATACATCTTTGAAATATGGAAATCTTTGGAATAATCTTTGATATCTTTGGAAATAGGAAAGTTTGATTTCCGCCGCGGGACAAAGCTTATTTTATCTGCAGATATTTATCTGATCAGGGCATTATTATATGTACTTACCTACTATAAATCAGTAGTATATATAACACCAATACGTGTACATATCAAAAGTGGCTCTAATTTTGAATCGCTAACCTATTTTACTGGAAACGAGTTGTAACAGGTTCTCAACCAATGGTGCCGCTTAGCGAGCACCATGCAAATAAGTAACGACAGCATGCAAGTCATAGGCGAGGGATTAAAAAAAAGCCTCGGTCCTAGTATACTCGTAACACAAGCTCTGCTTACTTTGGGGCTAGATGGTGCTGTGCAAAATATAAAACCCTAAAGGTTAACTAATTCACCAGCTCGACCCTCGCTCCCTGTTCCGGGATAACTTCTTCTCGGATGGTCTGGGACAGGCCAGGTTCGCATGGACAGAGGAGGACGGCAACATAGCTGCGCTGGTCTCCGAGCCAGGGTTTGGCACCACGGGGCAGACCACCTTCGGAAGGCAGATTGACGCTGCGCTCAAGAGCGAGATGAAGGTAACTAACATTTATCAAATGAAACAAACTCGGTGGTGAATAGTTCTAAGATATGGAAGCAAAACGTGGAGTCAGTCTGATGATGATGAAGGTAACAAAAATTTCAGGGTTTGGCAATCTCGTGCAAGGCAGATTGATACTGCGCTCAAAAGCGAGATAAAGGAAACTTTTCTTTATCTAATTCTGGTGGCGGATACCAGATCTGCATAGACATCCCCGTGACACAACCCGATCCTAAACAACTTGACACCTTTAAATACCGGAGAAGAACTCCGGGTTGCTGGCAGCATTCCAGGAACATGTTGCAGAAGCAGAATAAGGGCAGGTAACTCTTACGAACCTGGTGGGTAATGTCTCTTTCTTAGAATGCGGCTAAGCTGAGAAAACGGTAAAGGTGCTAGATAAGCCAAGTCCATCTAACAATAGAACCTGGTGAGGAACGCACAAAGTAAAGGAGACCAATCGCCCGATGGCGCGGTTGGGCGATGTCATTTGCTTTGACTTATAATGATAATGATGGTATTGGTGATGAGTCTGTAAAGTTAGTCTCATGAGGATGATGAAGGTAGGCACAGTGATAAGGCCAATTCTGTCGATGGTCGGTACATCTAAGACATTATTTTTGTAGGTCGCAGGCGATTCCTAACTTAGGACAGTACAAGGCCTGCTTGATTTGTATTTCAAGTAAAATTATTACATTTCATTGACATTAAACCTTTTCTTTGTTATTTTCTACTTACTCAATTGTTTTTTTCATCAGGAAGCGGACACATCGAGTTCAGTTGTGCAGCCAACCAACCGAGGTCTGTCTTGTAAAAATCTTGGAGATCTTGTTTCTTCGACTTCGTCAGGAAATGCCAGCTTAGGTTTGTGTTGTTCAAACTTTAGTTACTCCTGTCGATTTTGGTGATGACGACCATAGATTATTTCTAAAAGTAACTAAGAGTATCATACTATCGTTCTG
The DNA here is from genome assembly GCA_963082625.1 of Pasiphila rectangulata. Lineage (NCBI taxonomy): Eukaryota > Metazoa > Arthropoda > Insecta > Lepidoptera > Geometridae > Pasiphila > Pasiphila rectangulata. The sequence goes on from OY720253.1 coordinate 10,445,699, forward strand.
TAGTGTGATATTAATCTCAGAGCATTTTTTGTATGACCATATTATCATTATTGTAATCGTATCATCATCATCATTTCAGCCATAAAACGTCCACTGATGAACACAGGCCTCCCTCATGGATCTCCATGAGGGGTAGTTGCCATTCTCACCACGCCTGGCAGGCGGGTTGGTGAGCGCAGTATGGGATGTTGATACACGGATAGACGCTGCTGCCCATCTTCCGGAGGTGTCCCTTAGCAGGCTCTTACTGCATCCACGGGTAGGAGAGGAGGGGTAACATTCTACTGCCGGCACCCCACGGCATATCATAGAATATAGATAACTTCCTGGTATACAAAAATATAAATAAAATAAAATTACAGAAGTAAAAGTAGACGGACGATGGGCGGCTATAGGACTTATTGTAACATATATAACAGATTCCACCGTCTTACAATAAATACCGATATGAATACCGAAGTTACCAAACAGAAACCAACATCGTTTGTACCTAAAGTTTATAATTGTTAATTGTTTTCTGTGAAGGTAATCCAATCCAAGAAAACAATTTCCTTAAAACATCAGCCAGTTCTGGACAAATTACTTTTTATTTTGGATTGTGTAACTTTATCAAAGCATTTTACAGATAAAGCAAAAGCCAAAGGCAGCTACGGCGCCTGCAAGGTGGATAAAACGGACCCGCGCTCTAGGTACCACTTCGTCAAGTATGTGAAGAGGCATGGGCGTACTGTCAAACTATGGGAATGCGGCATTTGTAAGTTGTTTCTAATAAAATACCCTGTCTTGGGATGCCGGTAGTAAGGTGTTGCCTCTCCTCTCTTGCACTGCCTAATAGGAAGATGGGAAGCAGCATCTTCCGTGTATATATAACAATCAGCCTTTCTTTACCTTAATTATGTTAATTAAAATACCATTTAGTACCACGAGATGGTGGGCAAAAGCGGGGCAGACCAAAAAAGAGATGGAGAGACATATTCAACCAATGGTATGGTTCGGATTGGAGACAGGCGAGGGAAAGAGAGAAATGGAAGGATATAGGGGAGCCCTACGCCGTTGAAGCAGAAGATATAGACAGTGCAAGTTAAATTAGTTAAAATACCTGATATTTCGGCTCATTCCCATACGCCATGATCACGGATAAACGGTTTATGCGTAACCGTGGCATGTGAAAAAAAAAAATATAAGAAATATCGGAAAACTCAAAAAGAATCAAATCATGGTATATATCCCGTAAATATTGCATAGTGTTGACAACCATGATAGTTTCAAAAGTTCATAACATTCAAAAGTTTCATTATTATCTTAAAACTACAGTGGCAATACAGTGGCAATGGGCAGGCCATGTAGCTCGCAGAACAGATGGCCGATGGGGCCGAAAAGTTCTCGAGTGGAGGCCACGGACCGGCAAGCGCAGCGTAGGACGTCCACCTACAAGTTGGGCTATGACCTGGTGAAGACCGCAGGTCGACGGTGGATGCAGATCGCTTCCAACCTCAATAACTGGAAATCCATGAGGGAGGCCTATGTCCAGCAGTGGACGTCCTACGGCTGAAATGATGATGTTAAAACTTGAAGGAAGTAGATATAAAGGCTTTTTTTCCACGTAGTATCGCAGCTGAATGATCCAGTACTTTATTTTTTTCTTTCTCCAGGTAGCCGTGAGTTCCAACATCAGTACACCCTAATGCGCCACCTGCCGACTCACACTGACGAACGGAACTTCCACTGCGAGGCGTGCGGCAAGAGCTTTAGACAGCTGTCCACTCTCAGCCAGCATCGAGCCATACATTCCGCTGACCGACCGTATGCTTGTGAGGTAGTGATTTGTCTTGAAGAGCTTTTGGCTGTTCAGAAACACGACATTCTTGGTCAAAGTGCCGACTCTCAACATAATATCACAGATAATATTGCCAAGTTGGTTGGGAACTTTAAATGCGCAGAAGCGTGTTTTTTACACTGCGGACGAAATTTTAACTTACTCGTCATGCTGTGCTGTAAACATGGTCTAATTACAGTCACATGACTGTAATTAGACCATGTTTACAGCACATATAAAACATTAGATCATGATTTTATAACTTACCTAACCTTAACTCTCGTAACCTACTGTACTTACATAACAAGTGTTATTTTGGTCACCCTATGCCTGTTGTATTAATCATTAATCCAAAAAAACATATATTTTCCCTTTAGATGATTAGTTAAATACAGAGGCGGCTCTAGCCCTTGTGGCGCCAGTGTGCCACCAGTACCCTGGCGCCCCCTAGTAGGAGCGGGGTCAAAATGGAATACTTACAGTTATATTTTCATACGAAAATTCGGGTGCAAATAGTGCAATTTTAAATGTCAAGAAGCTTTTTAGGAAGGAAGGGGTTACAACAATAAAAAATCACAACTTTGTAGGGTTTATAGATAGGTAACACTTTTTTACTAATATAGCTTAAATGAAAATACTGAACAATATTCTTATTATGATTGTAGGGGGGCGGATAAAATCGGGCGGGGATCTCAAAAATTTTAAGTTACTAACTAGGTCGTGTGGGGTATCATATGAAAGATAATTATTTGCATATTATTAAACAGTTTTTATTTTTCTCTACTGTTATTTGACTCTACTGTTAATAAACGAGGGCAATTGCAGCTATGGGACGAGAAATGGTTGCATTTATGGTTTTCAAATTTATTGTGAAGTTACTAGGTCGTGTGGGGTATCATATGAAAGGTATTCATTTGCACATTATTAAACAGTTTTTATTTTTCCTTTAAGCAGTATCGTTTTTGAGTTATTAACAAAAATGTTGAAAAAGCGACCGTTCCCCCCCTTATCTCCGAAGTTTGCAGAGATAAACCGTGAAACTTTAATAGCTAACAGAAATGTATGTAAACTTTATAGGAAACAATTCATATACATAGAAGTGTATGTAATCTTTACTTTTCTACGCCAATATAATCTTTAATAAACTGTTTTAAGGCTGATTTCACGTTGAAACAAAAGTAAGAGTAAGTTCAGATGAACGCGCGGCGACGCGTGGTTGGCTCGGCGCGCGGTTTGAGATTGTAACAAATCAATGTTTGTAGGTAGGGGTTTTGTCAAATGACTATAACACTGATTTAGTTTAGATACGTGTGTATTGGTGTAAGACAATAGTGGGTAAACAATTAACATGCACGGAACTTAATATTACGACGCGACAAAATGTGACGACACGCGGGGCGCCGGTGCGCAGAGAAAATTAAGCGCGTGCGTCGATCGCGCAGGTGTGTGCCGGACTCCCGGCAAGCGTCGAAGCCTATACCAGCTTCTACGAGAGTAGACGAACAGGCAACCGGTGCGTGCGAGAGGTGCGCGGAGTTGCAATATTCTTACGCGCTACATGTTGTTGTGTACATGACCGCGCGTCACCGCGCGTGCACGCGCGCACCGCCATGCACCGCGCGCAAGATCTTGAACCGCGCGTCACCGCGCGGCGACGCGCCGCTTAAGATCTAGGATTGTCCTGTATCGACCTGTTCAGATGACCCGCGTGGTTTGAGGCGGGCGGACGCACGGAGCCACTAAAAAATGGAGGACGAGATATCAATTGATTTAATAATTGACGAAATTGAAAGAAGAGATGCGATTTGGAATCTTAATTCGAATGGACATCCTAAAGCAGTTGAAAAACCGATCTTCGTGTTGTCTTAGTGTGGGATATAAAGTCACAAACAGGCTTAAAGAAAGTCTTTGCCTCAAAATAGGGTGCACCCAGTATCGTCTTTGCTTTCGACGACGACGTCGCAGTTTGCGGTATAAAACCCACAATAGCCTCCTCCACGTCCATTCTCCACTGAATGTTCACGCTAGACTGCCGCGCGCAAGCCGCCGCCATCTGAACAGCTAAACCGCGCGGCAGCGCGCGTCGCCGCGCGGTCATCTGAACTAAGACTAATGTAGAGTAGGTAAAGACGCAGCTTGTGGTGGCGCGCCTTCCTTTGCGCCCGGCGGCATCGGCCGAAACACGGGCGCAGGGTCTTTGAGTGCGCCGGTGCCGTGCGCGAGCGACGCACGCATCTTTGGAGGTGTCGCATTAGAGGGCGCTCGGCGCCCCCTTAGACCCGGCGCCCGTGTGCGCCGCACACCCTGCACTATAGGTAAAGCCGCCTCTGGTTAAATAGCTTGTTTCTTTAAGTAAGCGTATGTATACCTTTACATAAATAAACTTTTGTGTTGGTAAAAAATATATAACTCGTCCCTTCCATTTTCCCACAGGTGTGTAAAAAGACATTCAACCGCGTGTCCACCCTGATCTCCCATCGCAAGACCCACTCCGACGAGAAGCCCTACAAATGCCACATCTGTCCTAAGGGATTCCACCAGAAAGGTTTCTCTGACCCCCCTTCCTAATCCTCCCTTCTTTATTGAACAGATTATAGTTGTTAGGTGTGATAAGCCGTGGATGGCAGTAGATTATTGTGGATGCACTTATGGATGCAGTAAGATTTTTCCAAGCTATACATGTGGAGCCGTGGGGCGCCGGCAGTAGAATGTTGCCCCTCCTCTCATGCCCGTGGATGCAGTAAGAGCCTGCTAAGGGATACCTTCGAAAGATGGGCAGCAGCGTCTTTCCATATATCAACATCCCATACTGCGCTCGCCAACCCACCTGCCAAGCGTGGTGAGTATGGCAACTACCCCTCATGGAGACTCATGAGGGAGGCCTTTGTTCATCAGTGGACGTTTTGTGGCTGAAATGATACCTGTGGAAGATGAGCAGCAGCATTTCTCTGTGTATCGATACCGTGCTGCGATCGCCAAGCCGCCAAGCGTGAGTTGGCAACCATCCCCTCATGATCAGTACTTGGAGATCCATGAGCTAGGATATGTCTGGCAGTGGACTGAGATGATATTGTGTTATCACACACATCACAGTCTTCAGATGATATTAATGTTCTAGAAAACGAGTACACTTATCACTCTAAATTGAAACTTGATCAATATCTTGCTGTCTATACTCGAGAGCAAGATAATAGCCGACCCATTTTCACTTCGAACCTTCATATTTTTACATTAAAGTTTGGGTTGGAATTTAAGTGAAATACTGTTATCATTTTAAAACACATAATTCCTTTTGATTTGACCCTTATAATAAATATCGTAGATCCACCTATCGACACCCCGCCACTAATTAATAAAATAACAATAATGCTGGACACTGCACACAACACCATCTAGTCCCAAACTAAACAAAGATTGTACTGTGGAAACTAGATAGTTCATAGAATAATAAATTAAGAAAAAAATGCCACATAACATACATACCTAAATACCCCGGACACGGGACAAATATCTGCATAACATTTACAAACATTTGTCCCGTGGCTGGAATCGAACTCGCTACCTCCTGTGTATCAGTCTGCTATTAGACCAACTGAGCCACGGAGGCAGTCAATTTTCATGCCCCATCATCGGAGTGGTAATGGAAAGGTGGAGCAAGGTGGTGATATTATACAATTATAATATTTTTTGTTCAGGCAACCTTCGTAACCATCTGTTCACGCACACAAACGAGCGGCCTTACCGCTGCAATGTCTGCTACAAAGGCTTCAACCAACAGTCCAACCTCGTCTGCCATAAAAACAAGGTATCTATCATCATTATCATATTCCGCCTGTCCTTTGAGAAATACATAGGCCTTCCTTAGTAGACAAACGTTTATTGACATATAAATAGATGCAGCTTAGCAGCACAAACAAACATACAAACACATGCATAAAAAATCCAGAGCCAGCACAAATATTTACGGAAATTTTATATTTGTCCCCCGACGGGAAGCACCTCCAGCTTTGACGGCCATTTCACCAACTGCACCACGGAGGTGTTCAAATAAATAATTTATTGAATATTTCGCAAACGGAACCCTAAATCGAAAAATTGTCTTCGGATGTACCTGCTCCAATATTTTTTTTTTTGGCATTTTTTGTAACGTTATCTCGGCGTTGTTACTTTATCTATCCTTGCAAAATAACAGCTTTCACGGACTAAAATAGTTTCTTCGCAAAGCCGGTGACGGACGGTCAGACAGACAAGTAAAAAGACAGACAAAGCGAATCTATAAGGGATTTTTTTACTACGAAATCCTAACCATGGATGACACGATTAACTTAATCAAATTTAAATCAAAATATTTATTTACAAACAATAATATATTATGCAAATATTTAAGGTAGAGTTTAAGTAAAGCATGAATGAAAAAACTGTAAGTAAAGATATTATTAATGTTAAGTAACTAAGACTATTTATTTAATTTTGTAATAAAGTAAATTTGCGTAGTGTTTCCAGGCTCACCCCCAAGATGGATCTGGACCAGCTAGAAAGGATACAGCACCGCCTCGCGTAGCTCAACTAGCGTCTGCCTCTAAATCTGAACCTAGGTAATTTTTAGCCATTGTTAAATATGCGGAAGTAGAATAGAATACCTACTTAGGCCTTATTTACGGAGACGCGGGGTGTCGAGCTTTCCATTGGACGGCGCGGCCCGCACTGAGTTGAAACTAAGGGCGTTGTAGAGTGCATTTCAGGGAATCAATTCAATTCAATTTAAAAGGTTCTAATAACACATAAAAATAACAAGTTACAGTTCCAATGTACATTAAATCCTAGGTATTATAAAAACACATGAAATAAACCGTTTTTGAGCCATTATTTCGGCTATATAAACACTTATAAAAGAATGCAATTGCAATTTAATTTAAATGACATCATAGTAGATATATTCTTACTTATAAACAGTTACTGATAAATAAAACGTGTATGTTTTAGTACAACAATACACATAATATAAAATACATTATAGTAGTATAAAATGATAGAATAAACTAATCAAAAACACACAGGGAATCGCACCTCTCCGTAAATGAGACTTTATAAATATATTTTGAGTGTTGATGTTTCAATATGTAAGTTTACATACTTCTGGTTATACGGACTTATTAGACGCCTGAACTACAACAAACTGAAATTTAATGCACGTGCTCGTTCAGGCGTACCTATCAAGGGGGGAGTTTCCACCATTTAGACACTCTTTCACAGCACTATTTATCTGGGTCTGGATCATCGACTTGGTAGGTTCACAAAAGTATGTCGAAAGTCAATGGATGGAGACATACATAACTGATTGAGATGCTTAATTCTGGAGCTAGATTTCGGATTAATAAACGTGTGCGTAAGAACTTAAGATACGTCTACCTCTATAAGAGAACCAACGGCTTTCTGCTTCTCTTTTCCTTTACCTATATAATAAGGCACAACTTTCAATTTACACATTATTATAATTAGTAATTTATTATAAGGAGAGGCCTTGGATCTCGAAACACAGCCTAGGCTAGTTCAAGATCCTAAAGAATCAACAATACAATTGTATTATTATGTGTCAAATAAATAAATGATTATAGATAGATAGATAACACTTTATTGATCACCACATGTAACAAAAAAATATACCGAGGTATAAAAATAAGCAAAAATATAATACAATTTTGGGCAATTCAACGGGCGGCCTTATCGCTGGGAGCAATCTCTTCCAGGCAACCAATTGATACAGAGAGCATAGGGCAAGAAGAAGGCGGTGGGTTACAATCCCTTTAGGAAAATAGGTAACTTAGTGTTAACAACTACTTAGACATACATTATTAACTTAACTATTATGATTATGATTAGAAGCACAAACCTACAATTTGTAAAACATTGTTTTCCAGAGCACAAAAAGAATATTGCGAGGTATCTTCCTCTGTGGGTCCGAATACCAGCGAAAGTTCTTCGTGGCAGAACCGTCCATTCGAGTCTGCGGAGTGGGGCCTCGCCAGCGGCGTTATAGTGGACGCCATCAAAACGTATCAGATGGAAGTGGCCATCGCTACCAAGCAAACCCCCTTTGCGCTGCTTAAGCCGGATAACTCGAGTCCTGTTCTTGTGAAGGTGGTTGATACTTCGCTACCAGGAGGGAAGCAGGTCAGATATTAATACACATTTTTGCGAAACTATTTGGCGACCTCTGTGGCTCAGTTGGTCTAATAGCCGGCGCGACGCAGGAGGTTGCGGGTTTGAACTCCGCCGAGGGAGAAATGCTTGCTTTTGTGCAAATATTTGTATTGGGACTCGGTATTTTTCAATGTAGGTATGATTTATTTATTTATAAAAAAACGCCAACAGTTAACACATTAAATATTAAAATTACAAGAATCAGTTCTTATATTATATAATAAGTATGTATTGATAAAAAAAATATATATTAAATGTATTTTATAAACCAATTGGTACTCATAACACAAGCTCTGCTTACTGTAGGGCTGTTTGAAGTCCAGCGTTATTTATTTATTTATTTATTTTGGAGCGTGTAATACTCTAATAATTGTGAATCAAAAAGTGGTATCTGTTGATGTAAGGAAAACCAGCCTATTCGTTTATTTTGATTGTAAATTAAAACTATTTCAACAGATGCTGGTGCCAGCGACAGCAGACGACCTTAGGGCAGGAGGGAAGATAGTAGTGAAGGAAGAAAATGAGGACAACGAATCTCAGGTACCTAATACTTTCCTCAAACTACGATAACCAAATATGGCCGATATCTCTTCCCAAGAAACATCGTAAAAATTATGTAGTTCCATGGTAACAAGTAATAAAAAGCATCAGCAGTTCTCTTTTAAGGATATTAACTAAGTCTAGATAATACTTAAAGTGCTGAGTAAACCATTTTAAATCCAGTTGTTTGGTTTACAATTACATTTAATTTTCCTAACGGAGTACATAGTACTCCGAGGAAAACATTGCGATGCGACCTGCGACTTAGATTGACATGGTATTTCTTCTGAGTACCTATTGCCGTCTATGCTGAGAGGATGGTATTTGTGCTGGGAAAACCAAATCTAACAATGTCCTAACTACTACAGATGTACAGCACATACAGATGTAATTTCTGACGCTGTAAAAATCATTTATTAATCAAATGAGAAAAGCCACTTATATATTTTATCAACAGGATGTAGACGTAGAATCAAGCGGAGACGTGCTCCACGCGGAAGGCGGGGTTCAGATCAGGGTGCCAGTGGTGGCCACGGTGATTCCCAAGATCAGCGGCGGCAGGCTGCATCTGACAGTGGAGGAACCACAGCGTGCCTACCACACTACCATTTCTGTTGAAGGTGAGACAATAGGAGAATCAAGACTGTCTATGAAAATGGCAATAGTAGTGTCTAGATGATGATGATTACCTAAGCCAAAATTTAGTTTTAAAAACTAAATTTGGGCTTACAGTTGCCCTACATAATTTTAAGGGTACAGGTATACAGTTTAGGTAGAGATTTTCGAGCCTGGAAGTGTCTAGAACATTAGTGGTCGACAGGTTGTGTCGAAGAATTACATACAGACGTTACAGGCACACCCTCCTGTAAGGTAAGATGCTAGGAGTGATTCAAATACTGTCTGTGGTGTTCAAAGTCAGCGGAGGCAGGCTGCATTTGATGGTGGTAGAGCCACGCGCCTACTAAACCATCATGCATGTTTAAGGTTACTACGCAGATACTAGAAGACCGCACTGTCTCTGTGCAGCAGCTTGTTTCGAAGAGTCGCATACAGAATTTATCATCACACCTTCCTATCTGCTAGAGTGATTCAGACAGTGTTTGTGGTGGCCATTGTCGGGCCTAGGATCAGCGGCGGCAGGCAGCATTTATTGCCACTGGAGAAACCACAGCGTGCCTACCATGTCTGCTGAAAGTGAAATAAATTGTACTATAAATAATCGATAGTCCAATATAGTAACAATGTGTTAGTCTAACAAGGCTCGTTTGGCTGTGCATGAGGGAGTGTTGGTTCCGACACTCATGTACGGAAGTGAAAGTTGGGCATGGCAGAAGAAACATGAAAGCAGAATAAATGCAGTTGAGATGAGAGCGTTAAGAAGTATGATAGGAGTTAAACTGAGTGACAGGATAAGAAATAGTGAGATAAGGAAACGTTGTGGTCTGAAAGAAGATGTAGTGACGAAAATTGAGAAAGGTATGCTGAGATGGTTTGCCCATGTCGAGAGAATGAATGAAGAACGATTGACGAAAAAAGTGTATAAGGCGAGTGTGAATGAAAGTGTTGGAAGGGGTAGACCTAGGCGGACGTTTGAAGACCAAATCAAGGACATCTTGAAAAAAGGTCAGGTCAAGAGTACCCTGAACCGAAGAGCATGTATGATGGGAATAATGAAAGTGGACGAAGCGAAACAAGTATGTAAAGATCGTAGCAAGTAGAAAGAAGTGGTCTCTGCCTACCCCTACGGGAAGGCGTGATTATATATGTATGTATGTATGTGATCGGAAACGTTTAAAAAGACTAATAATCTCTATAGAATTATTGACTTGTTTTTTCGTTGAATACTCTGCCCGGTCGACTAAGCTGAGAGGAAGATACACAGGCCTTATCTATCCAATCGTGTCACAAAGTCCCTAGTTAAAGTTATATTGTACAAAGCCTACCTCAAATCTAAGTTCCTACCTAGGTTACCTTCTTAATTGGTAAATCCAGCGATCAAAATGACGATGATAAACACTATCGTTCATCATCATCATTATAATCGCAAGATTCACCATTTTCCTAAATACTGACAAAAATTACATCGCCCCGTTGCTGCCCAACTGAGCCTATTTTTCATTAAGAATTGAATATTCTTAAAACCGTTATTTCCACCAGTCGGAGAAGTGAAGATTGAGCCATGCTCCGTGGACCCGGAGCCGCAAGCCGGGCCGTCGTACATAGAGCTCAACACGTGCTACAACAAGACTGGTGCACTACCAGGTACTTCTTCTCTTCCTGTCGTAGGACGTTTATTTTTTATACTACTAAGTTAGCATACATTTTTCAAGAAAAAAACACTTAACACGTGCTTTAATGGTGAAGGAAACATCGTGAGGAAACCCGCGGCTTAGTTAGCTTCAGACGTATTTACCTGATCTTTCCTCTGAATAATAGCTGACTAAGCTGAGAGGATGGTATTATAGGTGCGGGACAAGCCTAATCCATCTAACAATGTCCCAGGCACTGCAGCGTCCCGTACAGCAAGATTACCAGTTGCTGACGCTGTATAAATCATCTATAATAGATGCAAAGGCCTTACTTTACTAAGTTAGCAGACAAGCATAATTCCCACCTAATGGCAAGCGGTTACCGTAGCTTGTGGACGCTTGTTATTCTAATTCTAGGGGGTCCTGACGTCCCGCTTTGGGGTGTATTGTGCATTGACCCTCGAGGTGCTGCCTCGACCCTAACCTAACCAGCCCAACTCCTTGAAATACCGGAGAAGGACTCGGGGTCGCCGGCAGCATTCCATGAGCATCCCCGAAGGGTATGCAAATGTTGTGGAAGAAGAAGGGCATGACTCCATGAGCTCCTGCAGTCCTGTCTCTATTCTGGTCTGTCTTGTGGCACCACAGTGCAGTAGCACGTGCTCCACGGTTTCTTACTCTTTCTTCCTTTCTTCCGCTTGTAAGTAATAAAAGCTTGTTTTTAAAAAAAATATTTTGAGATCTTGTTTTTCACTAGGCACTGGAATATCGTCAACGTGTTCAATGCCTGCGCCATCTCTGTCGCCGCCTCTGGACCTCATTGCCATGGACCTGTTCGAGCCCATGGAATGCATGCCCATGGGTAAGTAGTAGATGGTATGTTTTTAAATTCCTTTAAATTTCAACAAAAAACTGACTTTGTTGATAAAATCCTTGACTTGTTAATGAAAATACCAAATGAAGTATGGGACCTAATTAAAAGTGTATCAATTTGGACTCAAAAATAATGAACCGATTTGGATAATAATTTTCTAAAGGTTTTTATAAGGTTAGGTTTATAAAGGACGGAGATCTGAGAGAGAAAAATGTAATTAAAATACAGGCGCCTTAAACCTTCTCCTTTTTTGAGTCGGTTGAAAAGAAAATTTCGTTCCACTTTTTAAGTTTTTGGCCATTTCACACCACTCTCCTCATGGATCTTCAAGATCATGACCGGTTGTTGCCATGCTCACGCTTGGCAGGTAGGTTGGCGAGCGCAGCACGACATAATATATTATTATTTATACACGGAAAGACACTGCTACCTATGTAGATCGGTAGCAGTGTCTTTCCGTGTAGATATAATTGCCCGTAGGGGCAAGAGAGGGGGGAAGGCGTATGTCCAGCAGTGGACGTAGGATTTTTAAGGAGAGGATTGATTTACGCCGCGGATATATGTCCCGGCTTTGGCTATTTTTCTATGTAAGATAAGTCTTTAAGTACCTATTCATCAATTAGAAGAAGAAGAAGAAAGAAGAAAAACATTTAGTAGACACACACACACTAAACTTAAAAATAATTATAGTAAAAGAAAAAACTGTCTTATTTCTAATTTTTATTTAGGAGTACCTACCCAGTTAAATATTCTGCGACATAGTGACAAATAGATGGTAAGCAGCTCACTCAGCGGGTCAAAGCAGAATATACTATTTCAAGTAATGAACATTGAACAACCAGTTCACAGTCACAAGTTGTGTGAGTCCAAAGGGGTCTGACTCAGCTTTAAGCAATTACTTTAAGGCTGCATGGTGTTGTGTGAAATGTCCAGTATTTTTTTATTGTAACATAATAGATTTGTTTGTGCCAGGTCCTCAAATAACTGCAGTTGACAATATTGACCGTCCGCCGCCTCCTTCGGAGGATTCTGACATATTTATTGGAGAATTCCAGGTGAGGAAAACAATAGAAATGATGCATGCAATTAAAAGTATTTGAACTAATCAAATTATTTATAAATACAGAGCGCTTAAAAAACACTCAAATAGAATTAAATAATTGAGGTCGAAGAGGCAACACGTCTAGGGAGTGGTGGTGTTGTCTGTTGATGGGCTACTGCCGTGGGGTGCCGGCTGTAGAATGTTACCCCTCCTCTCAAGCCCGTGGATGCAGTAAGAGCCTGCTAAGGGACACCTCCGGAAGACGGCCAGCAGCGTCGTTCCGTGTATCAAAATTCCGTACTGCGCTCGCCAATCCGCCTGCCAAGCGTGGTGAGTATGGCAACTACCCCTCATGGAGATCCATGAGGGAGGCCTGTGTTCAGTAGTGGACGTTTTACGGCTGATAACAACTACCTCGGCGTCTTCGTTGTTTCAAGTGTACTCTGTAACGACCGGGGAGCCGATTCCTCCTCAAGTTGCCTTATAGAGAGGCATTTCTGACTGTTTTTCAAGCGCTTATAAGCGCTTGAAAAACAGTCAGAAATGTTCACGGGCAAAAAGGTGTATATACTTTCAAACAAACAACAAAATATAATAATTACATACATAATTACCTAATATATTAGGTAAACCTAAGCGGATTTGTAATTATTATATTTTGTTGTTTGTTTGGAAGTATATACACCTTTTTGCCCGTGGCACGGTTAGTTGTCCGGTCTACGGAAAAATAATATTTTCCACAGTACAGTTGGCCGGACTATGGAAGAAATATTTTTTTCTATAGTCCGGTTGACCGGACCACAGCAGATCTATTACTTTTTAGTACATGACCTTTGTAAATGGCTGCGTAAGGATAACTTTCATATTTTAGTATTGTCAGACGTTCCTATCCAATAAGGCATATTTATTTACAACTTACGAAGGCTATTATAAATATCATAATTTAGCCTTATAGCTAAATGCATTTTAGACGTTAAGTTTTACAACGCTTTAAGTTTGTTTTTCGTTATTCATCGCGTTATTATTCGCAGTCATCGGTATTTCTTTTTTATTTATGGTACCTACTCGTAAATTTTATCTATTTTCCATGAATGTTTTACCTACTAATTACAATTTCATAGATTTTCCTGTATTTTTAGATCTCTGATCTAAATCATGTTTTCTGCTAGGACTCCGTGAAAGTCTCAAGTAAATATCCTATTTGCCGATTGTCACGATTCCTAAGTTATTGTTATTTTGTACTTGTATGTTTTAAGGTGTGCAATAAAGCATTTTCTATCTATCCTTTTGCGTTGGTTTTGAAAATACAAAATGAAACGTTTTCTTTTCAGGAAAGCATCGCGCTCTCCGACTCAGACTGAACGAATTAATTATGTGAGCCTTTTATTTTTATTATTTTGCAACACAGAAGAATGAAGTTTTAATTTAGCTATAAGCAAAAATGGTTTTAAGTTTACCTTTAATAAATACCTGCATGACAAACTACATGTTTCTCTATTGATTGATCTTACGTTTGTATAAAATAGTAGCCGACTCGGCGATCTTTACACCACACCGTACCCCTATTGCAGCTCCAGCTTTCCGGGTCTAATTATAAATCTAAATCATCCATAAATATACAATTATTATTATTATTATGAGCCATTTGGGTCCCACTGCTGGGGACAGGCCTCCCCCAATTCCCTCCATGCATCCCGATCCTGAGCTGTTTCCCTCCAGTCAACGATGTACTGATCGAGTTCGTCCCGCCATCTGCGCTTCGGTCTGCCGCGTCGCCTTCTCGCCGGGTCAGGCCGCCACTCCGTGACTACCTTTGCCCACAGCTCACTCGGCATGCGGCAGATGTGGCCAGCCCAGTCCCACTTCAGCTTAGCAGCTTTCAGAGCTACTTCCGCGATCCCAGTCCTGGAGCGCAGTTCGGTGTTTCGGATCCTGTCCGTGCGTGTATACAAACACGAGTTAATATATTAATTTATCAAGTAATAACTTCGACGGTGTTTCACGTTTTGACTGTGTTTCAACAGCCGTCCTTGGTAGACTGGACAATTCATCGGAGTGTCCGTCAAGAAGCAATAGTTTTTCAAGCACCCACCCTCATTCACAACAGTTGTATGCCGCAATGTAAATGCGGCCTTAGTGGATTCTGAAGACAAAGCGAGTTGAAAAACCACCATCGGTCCTTCTCTACTCCGATGATTTTGATATTCGAAATGTATTCTGATCGCGAAAGTTTAGGAAAGACTTAATCACCTGTTCAAATACTCACAAATAAATTGTCAAAATCGGTTAAAACGTTCTTCTGCGGGGTCATACCTTGCATCACATTAATGGAGATGTCGTAAGGATCTCTAATAACATGTAACCCTAAATTAAATCGATTAAATATATAGTTTATGCTAGTCATTGACACACTGAAAAAAATCCAGCCAATCAAGCATGACATTTTGCTTGATAGAAAAAAAATGAATGAAACAATCAAAAACTTATAAAAATACATTAATCACTATTTATTGTCACAATAAAGGTGAAATGATCAACTTTTCTATAACATTCACTTCATAAAAGGAATTAAGATATCATGATTATGTTATTATAAACATGGTTTTATTGTAAATGTAAACATACAAATATTTGATTCGAGTATCGAACAGAATCAAATTAATCAAGTTACCAATACACAGTAATCAGGTCCATTGATTGTAGAATCACAAAATAACACTCATAGACCCTACCTCTCAGTGTTTACATTTAACAGAACTAGATGTCGCAACTAGAAAAAATAGAACGCGCTATCGAAGTGTTTCACCCATTTACTTAGGTCTCGGGTCTAACTTTTTGTTATTTGACTTGATACACCCCCATCTCAAATTTTTGACGTGGTGATGAAGCTAGGTACGTGCCTTTTGGACTCCAAAGGGCACGTACCTAGCTCTCATACCTTGTTTGAACTAGCGTATTGAAAGCTGAGACACCCTCTGTAGTGAGTAGTAAAATTTGTTTTTTTTATTAAATCATTTATTATTTATACAGTTAAATTTGGTTAATTTGAATAAATGTTCTTTATCCATCTTCACGCCCTCTCATTTGACGAAATCCCGCTCACACCCGCTATATTATATTATATATAACTTTACCTTATAAAATTAAGCTTTATACATTACTGAAACTACTAAAATACTTGATAACCATTACCACGTTCGTTGTAAATTCAATCAACATAAATCATTGGCATGTTAACCAAACTTGATTGTATTGACAATTACTTTGTTTTATATCATCAAGACAACTTGTCTGTTGCTTATTCAACATAACTTTATTGCCATAATCGTATTACTTTATGTGCTCGTATATAAACAAGTTCCTTGATAGCTGCAAACATTTTTTTTATCAATGTTATCAAGTTTTTTTTTCAGTGCAGTGTAACATTTTATTAGTAAAATATTTTTTGAAATCGGGCAAGTAGCTTTTGAGTTTATTCCGTGCAAACAAAAATATGAATCTTGTCGCATTATATTAATTGTATAGACCTTGCAAGCTGAAGTTTAACGAGTGGGAGCTGGTGACGTCAGAGCATCTCGTCTGAAACTGTACCAAAACAAGTCTGGGTGTGAGGTCACGCTTAATTTCGCAAAATGGACCGGCGTTTTTGGTTTACATTAAAAAAGAAAATTACGTGCCCACTAACTAGTTTTTGTTATTCTACATGACAGCTTAAAATTTTAAATTTAGTCAGGTAGTATATTAGTAATCTTATCCTATATTGTAGGACACATAAGATTTTTAAATGAAAAGGATAAAATGTAATTCAGATTACCATTCCCTTTCAACGACTTCCCTTCCCATACAAGCAAAAATAGCACAATGCAATATCATAATCGCAAAAAAGGGCCAATTTCCGGTCGTCAATGCAAATAATGCCATTATGATGGACGATGACGTGTATTATCGTTCGATATCGCTGCTGTGTCGTATTGTGTCGGCGCGTGGACGGAAATACGCCCTTTGGTAGCCGAATGGGGTGTATTTAGTTCAGCAAATTTATCATAGATGGCGTTGGTAGTAGCGAAAATGACTACGGAGGTTCGGAGTTAACATTTCGAAAAAAATAATTAAGCACTTTAACAAGGTAAAATGTATAATGTTGTAATAATTGTGCTTTTGATTCGAAAAAATTCTTATATTTCTTCGTGTAGGAATAGTTAATTTTTTAATTGTCTTATTACAAATAACATTTTTAGTTCAACTACTCCTTACTAGATGGCGCGGTCAGTAACGCCAGTAAAACTAAAGTTTGAAAACTTGTAGCACATTCTGTTAAAATATTTAAGAATTTAACTTAGTTCTACATATAAAAAGCTTAAACATTAAGATTTTTATTATCTGATGAGCCTGCTTTTAATGTTTCGATTCTTTTTTTTCTAGAATTTTAGAGCTTTATTAATTTTTTCTTTATTATTTTTATCACATGTAGCATTACAGATAATTATAATCGCGTTACACGGTCTTGATCTAAACTTGAGATACACACTTAAAATAAAAACAGGGACGCATGACAGAACAAATGAAGAAGGTAATTATGTAGTTGAGTGGGTACTTCTTACATACCAAAACAAGACAATAACAAAAACAATCATACTAAAATATAGAAAAAACAAAACATTTTTCATATAAAAACAACATTATCCTAAAAATTATAGTAAAATTATGTAGATAAACACTTAGATATTACCATACCTATTATAATGAATGACAGCAATTATAACCTAATCAAATCATAAAGCTATTATAATTATAAATATTTTCTACATGGCAAATTAGACAGACTGAAGGAATAGCTAAAGGAATTATGGTCTAGATAATTGCCATGGCGGCATTAGGTACGTGTTTTGTAATCTTGCTTTTATCACTCCCTAACTAGTTTATTATAAATATTCTGCTAATTTTAATGGCGGGAATGGTTATATAACCTACAAATTTCGAACAGTTTTTCCGGCAATTATCATTAAAATATTTTTAAAGATCATTTACTATTAAATACCCCTAACGATACCTATTGAAGCAATTTAATTTTGAATCATCAAAACACCAGTCATAACAGCTAATGACAGATAAGCAGCGTCCACACGGGCGACCGCAAACGTGCGACGAAAAATCGCAATAACATTTAACAAGAAGAATGTGACAATAAAACGCGAATTACGCTTGTTCAGTTTTTTACCAAAGCACAACGCGTGGCTCGCACGCGACCCAAAATATTAAAACTAGTGTTAGATCTGACACGCGGCTTTCCCACCAATAAATAGTCTTGACAACCCTGTCTCACCCCAACAAACACCATAATTTAAACTTTAACTCTACGTAGACTCGGTTCGATTTCCCTTGCTGCAACTACGGTAGTTTCTCAAACGGTCACCTTTCTAATTTGGCAGTTACCCTTACGAGCTAGGGTTGATATTCGATTGCATCGCAGCTAATAAAGTTAGGGTTATCCCCAACGGTCTAATACCGCCCCCGACGGTTATCGAAGAATGCTTCGGCACGTGTTAGCTGCGTTTTTCATCGAATTTTTATTTCGTCGTGCGAACAAGAGTGGCGTCTGGTGCGGACACAATGCCTTTATTGTGGGACCCAATCGGAGATTTCTATAGATTTGGTAAAGAATAGATGACCATTGGAGCTGTTGGAGATTATTGTCTGTTACTGGTAGAGCCTGTCACTGAGCTTGTTTAAATGTGAAACATTTTTTACTTAATTGTTTTGAGACTGAAGGCGCGCGGGACGCTCGCGCAGAACGGAATAACGCGCGCTGAAGCGATCAAAGTCAAACGTGTTTCATTTAGACCCAAAGGCCATTAGGAACTTTAATTTACAAAAGAAGGACAAAACAAATTTAAACTGAATAGAGCATTAATTAAATGAGGCGTTTTCATTAAAAAGTAAAAACTTCAAAAATAGTTACCTCGAACCATAAAGATGGCGTTAATTTTCTTTTACTGGTAGGCACAATTTGACAATGACAGGATTAATCACAAACTTGCTTACTCCGCTTGCTAGCTCCATCTGTTAGGTTTAGTAGAAAACTCTTTTTGTTTTGTTACTGAAAACGGCTCATTGATTCGCTATAAAAAACTTTTTTTTTAAATGACAGAAAGAAGCGCATAAGAAACCTCACTTTTTCATTGACTTACCAATTTCTCGTATATGTTTTTTGTACAACGCTGCAATGCCTGGGACTAGATTGTGAGATGGATTAGGCTTACCCAGCGTCATCATCATCATTTAAGCTGTAAAACGTCCACTAGTGAACGCAGGCCTCCCTCATGGATCTCCATAAGGGGTCGTTGCCATACTCACCACGCTTTGCAGGCGGGTTGGCGAGCGTAGTACGGGATGTTGATACACGGAAAGACGCTGCTGCCCATATTCCGGAGTATCCCTTAGCAGGCTTTTACGGCATCCACGGGTATGAGAGGAGGGGTAACATTCTACTGCCGGCACCCTACGGCACCCAGCGTACTGCTTGAATATCAGTTGCTGAAGCTGAATAAATCCCACTAATATTATAAAGCCGAAAGTTTGTTTGGAGGTTTGTTACCTCTTTTATCCGGGTACAACGCATGCGAAGCGGCGGCCACAAGCTAGTCATATATAGTGTCGATTCAAAAACCCAATTTACGTACTTTTTCACATCTACCAAGCGCTCCGTATGTTGTTTCTACTTATCTATTTGGAACTATTTTTAAAACGCAAATTTTACAATCTTTTCAAATAAATTGTTGTTGTTTTCATCGTAAGTTGCTCCCTTGTAGTTGTTCCTGTTTCTTTTAATCGTTACTTTGTTTCCATTTCATAATCCAGTAAATTCCTTCAACGCACACGAACAATACGCTATCAATTTCACAAAACATCATTAAATCAAACAAAGGGCGACAGTGGCTTAATCCCTTTCGAGAACTTAGCCCCAATATCATTTCATATTTTGATTATGATATCAATGTCACCCACTCTTGCACAATGCCCGGGATAATTTTTTTATATCTTTTGTCCGTTAATACACATATTAACCCATTATGAGTCGCGTGCCGCTGAAATATTTCACGTGCTATAAAACTATTGTGTGTGAATGTGCTTTTATGAGAAAAAATGTTGTGATTGTGTGAGGAAAATTATATGGGAGCGGAAGGCAAACTTTAGTCAATATTTTTGTATACCTTGGCAAAGAACGAATATAAATATTAACTTGTTATTATAAGAGCCTTTAAACAGGTACGATGGTTTGAAGCTTGCTTCTTTCTTTAACTCTTTGCACCAAAGGAAGCGAACAAATTCAAAGATACTCTTCATTTCATATTTTTCGTTATTTTTGTAACCCAATGAATTAAATAAAGGTACTTTAACTTTGAAAGTTGTGGAGTTTCCCAATGTTGTCTTGTATTTTTATTTTATGGCTTTTTCTGTTTGGTTTTACAGAAATCCGCCAGTGTCAAGTTAATTTATAAATTCTTATGTCATTTGGCTGACCATGTTGGCGGCCATTTTCTTTACCGATGTTTAGACGCGTGTGTCAAGATGACAAATTACTATATTAACAATAAATGTTTTGATGGATTTAAAGACAATAAAAATAGGAAAAGTATATTCTGTTTCATACATAAAATATATTATATAACATAACAAACAAACTAAAAATTGTTGATAACAGCAAAGTCGAGCATGGGCAGTAATTAGAAAATATTATATAATTAAAAGAACCCTACCATGGCGGTTTTTAGTGATTTGGTGATTTGATAACCATGAGAAATATTACCAGATGTCGCTAACCCTAAGTTTTATGCAATTCGTTTTATTGAAAATGAGCCAGAGAACATTTATAAAATAGAAACGGATCCACGTCGTTATTTTGTATATAATTGGGCGACCTTCATGGTGCAGATAAACGGCTGAGACGCAGGAGGTGGTATGATTCCCGCCGAAAGACATGTTTGCTTTTCTGATTAGATATTTGTCTCGGTCTGGGTATTTTTTTATATTCTATTAAACAACTTGTATCTATAAAAAAAGCTCTGTTTAATTTCGGGGCTAGATGGTGTTGTGTGTAGTATCTAGCATTTTTTTTAGATTTACTAAGTTTTACCCCAATCCGAGTAGTTTCGGCATAAGTTCTTGAAAATAATTCCTTTTAGTCTCTAGTATTAATTAGTTGGCATTCCTTGATTCTCGAGTAGTAGTTAGTCCTATTAGTGGATACCACTGGAATGACCAAAGGGGTAGGCACTGGCTCGGACCAATGACTTCATCATGACAAACGCGCATGAGCGCATTTGTCACTGCATTATTTCTGCGATTTCTACTAGTTGTTAAAGTAGGACGACTGGGGTTGATGCTGACTGGCTTTTTGGTTGATTGGGTACTTTGAAGTCAGTTTAAAATAGCTATGTTTTAATTGTATAGAGTAGTCAAAGCTTCGGTCATATAATAGTAGTTTGTAGGATTCCTTGGTCTGGTCAGCCCACACTTCACTCAGCTCAAGTGCCGAAATGCCCACTACGAAATGTATTTATATTTTTAGCTATTAGTTAGATTTTTGTTTAGTTACGTCATGACATGAAAGTTAGATTTTGTTTGACACTAGTCAAAACATCGACTGACATACATAGGTATAGTATTTTGGATGACTGTGGTTAAGTCGTCATGTGAATAAGGTTTTGCTAGAAAAAATCTAAAAAAGTACAAACTCATTATGCTTATAATGAACGATGTTCACCCGTCAGCGGCAGACGCGCGACTAGCGCGCACGCGGCGGCCACGCGCCGCGGATCAACGCGATTGGTCGCAGCCAAGTCGCCTGCGCAACTCTTGCGACTGACGACTCAATCGCCGCTCGCTGTACGGGCGGCCAGGATTTGTCGCACTGTTGACGCTAATGAGGTATGACATTGCCTTTTTATTGTGTTGTCGATACAATTATTTTGGGGTTGAGAATAGTAACTGAATGAAAAAAGTAACAGAACATGGAAATTATTGTTGTAATGTTTAGCCTTCAAATTTATTGAGCTTAAGAAAAACGAGTTCTAAAAGTAAATATCTACAGCAAAATCCAAAGCATTTTTTATAATAGTCGTCTTGCCTTGCATCCGGCAGTAAAACTGCCAGTAACGGCCAGGGCGCCTACTCTAGAAAACTACGATTTCAATTTATCGCAATTTGCGTTCAGGAGTAGTACTAAATGTTTCCAAGTCAAATAGCCTAAAAAGTTTGCAAAAATGAACAAAAAACAACTAACTTGTACCCTTCACAAGAAACGCGATTGTTTTCCATCACGGCCATATTCGCAAAACAATTGGAACAATAATTCGAATGGAGATTGCAGTAAAAATCAATTGCTCGCTGCAGGCAGCGTATCCCACGCATGGGCGAAGAGGCAAATTGTTCGCTAACCTGATTACAACTAGTTTCACATTGTCTTTGCCACCCGGGGCCCGCCCGTGGGGTGGACTAGTGGAATACTGGAAGTGGTACTAAAGCTTTGTTTTAATGTACATATATAATTATATCTACATATCTATTCAACCGGTAACACCCACCGCTGAATGTGTGTTAAACAGTGGGGAACAGTGGATATAATTAAGTCAGATTAAAAACTTATACTTAGGTTAAAGCTGTATTAATAAGTCTTGATAAGTCTAGTACTTATCAGGGAAAGTCGCGATTTAACCACAGATTAAGTGTAACTGAAACAGTGAATTAGAGAAAGATTTGACTCGTTCCTGCACTTGTTTTATTATCAACACTACACAGATAACAATAAAGGTAATTATTACACGATATACACTCGATATCGGGTAATATTTCAAATTTATTATGTAATAATAATGTGGGCCAATATTACAACACGGTGGCAGCCGGAAGATGGAAGGCGACGTCGGGGCAGACCGAGGAAGCGATGGCGGGACGACCTCGATTCATTTGATTGTGATTGGTTCCATAATTCAAAGGATAGAGATGACTGGAAGTTTTTGGGGGAGACCTTTGCCCAGCAGTAGGACATAATAGGTTAACGAAATAAAAATGTTTTCTTGCCGGCAAAATCGCAACTGTAACATGCTTTGCATAAGTAATTTAAACAAGACGATTTCGAACTCAAAACTCACTTTTGTAAATTGAGATTGAGATTTTTTTAAATTTGGCGGGATACTATAATTTTACCATGATTTGAAGTCTGGCTTTCCCGTAATCTTGTCTTTACTGCGATGAAGTAGCGACACAAAAAAGCCGTTAAATAGCAGGGCATGGTATTGGCTCAAAATTCCATTATTTATTGAAATCCTATGATAAGCTGGCATAGTTCTTCTGTCATTTTAAAAACCATCTGCTTCATCTTAAAAATAACATAGATAATTTAATTCGTTTTACTTACAAAGCTTAAGCTCAGTAGAAGCCTCACTTCTTTCACGTCCAAATTTTAAAATTAATCACTTCCAGTGCAATAAAAATATCTAGATCCACGCCGCATCAACAAACCGCCAGATTTCTATATAAATTCATTATATTCGAACGGGATGCGTTTTGATAATTCAATTTCGTTGCGGCCGGCGGTTGCTGATTCATTTCCCTTTTTACTGGTAGTAATTGAGTTTATTTTGTTATGTTACTCTTGGTCTTGTTATAATGCATGTAGTTTTTTTATTTTTGTGTAGGTATTATTAATTTACTTTTATTCTTCGAGAATTGGCCTTCGCACCACTTTTAGATAATTTATACAGCTCAGTTACTGGTATTTATGATGTACTCTGGGATTATGGGACGCTACAGTGCCTGGGACATGGAAAATCTTCTCAGCCTAGTCAGCTATTAGTCACAGAAAAGATCAGGTCAATACGGGTGAAGCTGACTAAGCCGCGGATTTTCTCCTAAATGAGCACATACATTTTTAAGAAAGAAAAATTTATTTAATTAATTCAGATTAAATGTCTGGGATTTTAACCACTCGGTCAACACCGCCGTTTCCTGGTGGTCATACTAATTTGTCATATCAGTATGACCACGAGGATACACTGAAAAAAAAACTTGATAACATTGATAAAAAAAATGTTTGCAGCTATCAAGGAACTTGTTTATATACGAGCACATAAAGTAATACGATTATGGCAATAAAGTTATGTTGAATAAGCAACAGACAAGTTGTCTTGATGATATAAAACAAAGTAATTGTCAATACAATCAAGTTTGGTTAACATGCCAATGATTTATGTTGATTGAATTTACAACGAACGTGGTAATGGTTATCAAGTATTTTAGTAGTTTCAGTAATGTATAATGCTTAATTTTATAAGATAAAGTTATAATATAATAATATTATATAGCGGGTGTGAGCGGGATTTCGTCAAACGAGAGGGCGTGAAGATGGATAATGAATATTTATTCAACTTAACCAAATTGAACTGTATAAATAATAAATGATTTAATAACAAAAAAAACTAAATTTAACTACACACTACAGAGTGTGTCTCAGCTTTCAATACGCTAGTTCAAACATGGGATGAAGCTAGGTACGAGGACGAGTAGTAGTTTAAAGTCAAATAACAAAAAGTTAGACCCGAGACCTAAGTAAATGGGTGAAACACTTCGATAGCGCGTTCTAATTTTTCTAGTTGCGACATCTAGTTCTGTTAAATGTAAACACTGAGAGGTAGGGATCTATGAGTGTTATTTTGTGATTCTACAATCAATGGACCTGATTACTGTGTATTGGTAACTTGATTAATTTGATTCTGTTCGATACTCGAATCAAATATTTGTATGTTTACATTTACAATAAAACCATGTTTACAATAACATAATCATGATATCTTAATTCCTTTTATGAAGTGAATGTTATAGAAAAAATGATCATTTCACCTTTATTGTGACAATAAATAGTGATTAATGTATTTTTATAAGTTTTTGATTGTTTCATTCATTTTTTTTTCTATCAAGCAAAATGTCATGCTTGATTGGCTGGATTTTTTTCAGTGTATACATGTCCTCCTGGTCATACTGTAATACCGTATTTTTAGAAAAAAGGTGTTCCTTCCTCCTGTATGTATAATTACTTTACTGTGAGTTGGCTTCATAATATGAAAGAAGAGGCAGAGGATTAACATAATGTAATAAATTAATAATGAATAACAGGTAATATGGAACTACTTATTGTTGAGTTGTTTACTGTCGATAAAAATTGATGAATTAATATTTATTAAGAGAAAAAAGGGACGGTATTGTTGTTGAACGGTCACCAGTATTACAAACAGCGGTGTTACAAAAACGAGAGCACAATTTGGAATTGCAGTCGTGTTAGAAAGGATAAGTGGCGGAGATCATCTACTATCCAACACGGCTTAGTATATTACATCTAAATATTATGTATTTTTTTCAAAAGGTTTATGTTTCCCACTGCGGGGCTAAGGCATGCTCCCTTCATTTTTTTATTTTTGACCTTGTTGTAGCCAGTCTTTATTGAAAAACCTACGGATGATGGTGGGTATCAGCACGGGACACCGACATCTCCTTAAGACAGGGGCCACAGACCGCTGTATTGCTAAAAGATGAGGAGACAGTCCGCCGTGGGGTGCCGGCAGTAGAATGATACCGCTCCTCTCATGCCCATGGATGCAGTAAGAGCCTGCTAAGGGATACCTCCGGAAGATGGGCAGCAGCGTCTATCCGTGTATCAACATCCTATACTGCGCTCATCAACCCGCCTGCCAAGCGTGGTGAGTATGGCAACTACCCCTCATGGAGATCAATGAGGGAGGCCTGTGTTCATCAGTGGACGTTTTATGGCTGAAATGATGAGGAGAGAGTGGCGCACGTGCTACTGCACTCCTTCGGGGATGCTTATGGAATGCTGTCAGTGGCCCTGAGTCCTTCTTCGGTACTTTAGGGAATCGGGTTGTCTAGGGTCGGGGTAGTGTCATGGGGGGATAATGCACAATACGAGAAGTAATGCCATGGCGGTTACAGTTTCATGGTGTTCAAAACCAGACTGCTCTATACTCTGTTATTTTTTATTAAAAAAAAATCTTTTAAGAACTAAAACTAACATTTTCTGACTGTTTTTGTTGCCTGAACTATCTCAAAAATATATTTTTTGATTATTTTTCTATGGAGTAAAATACCCTATTTTGAGAAACATCGGATGGAAATTAAAATGACACATGTTATTATCATAAGCTCAAAAGTTGTTCGTAATACCTTTAAATTTCAAAAAGGCATAATATTTTACTGATTGGTAAATTCAGTCTCTTTGTATGGCTTTCGCACTGTATCATACATGATACATGTATAGATTAACTCTTTGTTGTTTTTATTTAGTTTAAGTTGTTACTTCATTGTGTACGCACCATAGAAAGTAAAAAACATAAGGATACCAACAAAATAACATTCGATGAGCGGTCTTGTCGCTACAATATTATATGATGGTGTTACGTACATGTATAACATTTTTAAAACACAAACCTTAATTATTTATTTGAGGGAAAAACATGAAAAAAAGTTTTTTTTGAAAGCGTCGGTATCATTTTATTACCAAAAGATGTAGCAAATTATATTAAAACTTTCAAAACAGAATTTCTCTTCAAACATACTTATAGGCGATTATAATTAGGGCCACACCCTCACAGGCTGCGAAGGGCAGAGCCCTTATGCAATAACTGCATCGTCTAATTTGATTTTTATTTTGATCCTATTTGTACGTCTGATTGTGAGACTGGGCCCTGAAGCGTATCGCCTTTTGCTTTTGTTTTTGTGGTTATTGCTATAATTAAATGCTCTTAAATAAATTAGGCCACGAGCTAAGTAGGATTCCGTAGTTAACCGTAAATCTGTTGTTAGAAGTTGGTGTATGTTTTTTACGTGTACTAAAACATATTAACGAGTATTCATTGATTTTTCATTAAAGTATTCCGGTAAGTTCTTTAGATACAAATTAAGTTAGGTATATCACGTTAGTTAAACCCGAGGCAAATATCTGCAGAAAGGCCAACATTTTGTTGCCAGGCGGGAATCGTAGCCACAACCTCTTCGTATTAGCCGTCTGTTAGAACAACTGAGCCATGGGAACAAAATGTTTGCCTTGGGTACCTATGTCTTGGGTCTAGGTCTTTCAATGTATCATCATAGTAAGTATTATAAAAAATGTGTTTAAGTATACTAATAATTATCTAGTACCCATAGCACAAGCTTAGGGCTTATTATTACTTTAGGGCTAGATATGCTGTGTGGACAGCCTAGCATTATACAGGGTGGGGCAAAATGTTGGCTCCTTCAGGGGGTAAGTTAAGTTAGTAGAAATAAAGTTTTGCTTCCTATGAAGTTATTGTTTTATTTTGAAGAAAACCTAATGCCATTTTTAGATTTTTTAACAAATTACCATGTAAATAAATTCTATAAATTCTAAATTCCATATTTTTTTTCTGAAATAAAACAATGACTTCCTTAGAACAAAACAATCAGAAAATAAATTGTAGCTACCCTGAAGCAGCCAAAATTTAGCTTCAATTTGTATACTAATATTATTACAATGAGAGCTTGTTTAAGAGGATTTTAATGACCTAAACAATATTAGACTTGACTATGAAATGTATAAAATTATTCAGAACATACACTCACTAATGATGCCCTGGCAAAGGACAAACGAAAATACGAGGCAAATTAAAATTCAAAAGTAAAGTACACTCGTACGCGTAGCTAAATTTTTTCTTTGTTTCGAAACCTTTGTACTGTGTGATACGTATGATGGCACTTTGAAACACAATGTTTTAATAAAGCTTTGTTGTTTTCATGGTATTCATTTAACTGTTTTTTCGTAAAAATTCGCGATCACAATTCTATGTAATGTCATAAATCATATCTAAATTCTTCTAATGTCTACTTGGGACCACGACTGTTGAAACACAGTCGAAACTTCGGCAATAATCAAAGGAATTACGCGATAAATTTCCTTGCTTTTATTATTTATAATTTATTTAACTGGCTTTTATTCTCGGATTCAACCGCTTAAGTCGGATCTACAGCTAGAAAAGAACTAATAAGCCCGACACTTAAATTTTGATACTATCAGGTTGTGGACACTTTATGCAATATTTACGGGGTAGTTAACATGATTTGACAATCATAGTAAATATACCGTTAATATTGCATATATTAATAAGGCCGTCCCTGTGCGCGACATAACCTTTATTAAACTTACAGTAGCAGAGTCAGCGGCAAGAAGGAAACTTGTTTACAACACTTTATCTTAAAACAGACGACTGCAAAACCAATATTACGATGCAAAGATCGACATCGTTCGTCAAATACAAATCGAGTTGTTGAATCAATTTGTCTACTGCCTCAACAGAACAAACAGTGAGGTAAAATGCTTTGGAGCTTACAAAGAATACGTAACACAGACAAACATCTTACAACAACATCTATCAACAAACGACTTCCTACGCGGAATTCAATCATTTGTTAGAAATTAGGAGTCACAAATTACAACTGGGTAGAGTGGGATATAGACAAGGAAATGATGATAAAAAAATACAATTAAAACACATAACAATGAATTAAAACAGATAAGCACTGTAGATATACACTAATGATTTGAAGAAATTAAGAGTGACAAGCCCAACCAAAGAAATACTACCAAAAACTGCAGTAGGGGGATATGGTATTGGCCGATCTGATCAAATCCAGTTTTTATTCTTTGGCCTCAGCTGCTGTCTGGGGCCAACGTGAATCAGTTGAAGCCTAGATTTAGTAAATTTACTAGATTTAAAGTCTTCGCCGGTTTCTTGGGGCGCGCTATGCAAATTTTACATTTTGCAGCTTAAAACGCACTGTTTAGAAAACTGGAACTGTTTATATTGTATTTTTTGCTAGTTCTGTTAAATATTATTTACCTCAATAAAATGCAGTACGAATAGTTGAAAATAGTTTTAATACATATTCTATAATTTTTTAGCAAAAAAACGACTAAAACTAGTTTATACTGGTACAACATTAACAAAACAATATTACGCAGATTATAACATAATTTGTGAAATACAGACAATACGCAGAGAAGAAATTAAGTTGATAGTACAAGATACACAATATAAACAAATTCTCAATCTTAAACTATTTTTCAATTAAGTTATAAAAAAAAATCACGGCGGACTCGTGGTCAACCGTTTTGCTACACCAGTGTGACAACGAGTAAATTGTTTTACTCGTGATCACACTGTGCGGTGTGATCAACAGTAATGATTTAAACGTACGACTCGTGGTTACACTGCTAGGTGCTAGGTGCTAGCTGCTAGGTGGGGAAATATAAATACGCTGAACTGATATAATATGAAACTGATAAAAATAAATACTGACCTATTAAATAAATATAATAAGTAATTAATGACATGTATAAATTTTAATTTGTGTTATTATTGGTTAATACCTACCTAACAAACTGTCCTGTACAGCATAAATACCAGTTGCTAACGCTGTATAAATCATCTATAATAGATGTAAAGGCCTAAAACAAAAAAAACTGACTATGGCCAATCATTATGTTTTTGACATAATGATTGGCCATAGTCCATAGTATGACAGGAAATGTCAAAAATGACAGTAAATGTCAAACATGACAGTAAATGTAAAAAATGACAGTAAATGTCAAAAGTGACAGTATATGTCAAAAATTATAGTAAATGCATAAAATTACAGTAAATGTTTAAAATTATAGACTCAAATTACATAAAGCTACTAGTCCGACTAGCACCACCGGTTTTAGTGTATGTAGGTCTTCCTGGCCTAAGGTTTCGTAAAAGAAAATCTATATATATAAAACAAAGTCGTGTTATATCCCACACTTATAACTCTAGAAAGGCTGGACCGTTTTTACCGGGTTAACAAAGCCTATTAAAACATCATAAAAATTCAGAGAAAAAATAATTATTACGTAAATTTATTTCCCATACATTTAATACGGATACAGATAGCCAGAAATCGTCATATACTAGCATCAATAGAAAGTTGCTTGATTTTAAGCTCGTATTTTTAATATTTTAAAAAATAATATGTAGGTAGCAATGCAAAATAATATGTAGGTAGCAATGCCTTTACTGACGTTGTAGGCTAAGCTAGGTTGACATTTTTAAAACCCAACAACTAATGGCCAAAGTTTGACAGCTGTCATCGAAAAAGTAGATCTCATCAAAGTCTTTAATTTGAGCTCACAACGGAAAGTGTAGGACGAGTAGTTTCCGAGATAGAGCCGTTTGAAGTTTGACAGCTGTCATCGAAAAATGAAAGTCATGAGGAGTTTCGAAGTAGGTATGTACTAGATATTTTACGAATAGTTTATCTATCGGGTAATTCACTACATACCTACTATTCAGTCTAGTGTGATCCTTTTCAAAGTAGTGTAACCACGAGTAAAAGAAATAACTCGTAGTCACACTGGTGTAGCAAACCGGTGTGACCACGAATCCGCCGCGAAAAAAATGCTGCAGTGTGACAAGATGGTCAAAGCTCAGCACATGACTTTGCTCAAAGAATAAGCACTAAGTACTTACAACAATCCGAGATGACAAACTCAAACTCAAACAAATAATTTATTCACTGCGGCCGCAGGGGCCTTTTTGACGCGTCAATATACAAAATAAAACAAGTCAAATTTATAAGAAATAAAAAAATAATTATATGGTATTATTAAACAAAGCACTATTTTTGTTCGCTTCAGATAACACGCGCTCGGTGAGCGATATATAAATTTATTTATTTATTTTTCAGCCGTTATTATCCCACTGCAGGGCAAAGGCCTCCCTTCCCTTCTTCCACTCCTCGCAATTATAAAGATATATAAATAAGTAATAAATAAATCTGGATAATTCACACAGCCCCCAAGCTAAGCAGAGCTTATGTTATGGGTACTAGATGACTGATATACTTAATAATAAATTATATACATGTACATAGATAGATATTTTTATTATATTTAGAAAAAACATCCAGAACCTGTACGATCTGCATATCGTACAGACATTTGTCCCGAGGCGGGAATCGAACCCGCTACCTCTTGCGTCGCAGGCGGACCTTCGCACCCCGCTGCGCCACAGAGCTCGTCCATATAGCCATCAAAAATAAAATAAAAAGCTGTAAAATAATGAGGCGTTTTCATTAAAAAGTAAAAACTTCAAAAATAGTTACCTCGAACCTTATAGATGGCGTTAATTTTGTTTAACTGGTAGGCACAATTTGACAATGACAGGATTAATCACAAACTTGCTTACTCCGCTTGCCAGCTCCATCTGTTAGGTTTAGTAGAAAACTCTTTTTGTTTTGTTACTGAAAACGGCTCATTGTTATTTCTAGGAAAACTGAAAAAAACGTTACGATCATTTCTCCCAGTGCGTACCACACTGCACAGATAGAATTCGCAATGAGGGAGGATGTCACAGAAGGCATCGTGACGTCTGCCCTGGCTTGTTTGGACAAAAGGGGTTTTTACTCAGAAATCCCGACATTTCTTAGCCTTATTTCGAAAACTCCCTGATCGGATTATTCAATTTCAGGAATTAGTTTTATGATTGCGTTAAACGGTGAAGGGATTTGATAATTGAGTTGTGAGGACTTGGCTTGCGAAATTATTTTGAGGTGAGTTGGGGATGGAGCTTTTCATAATCCAGCTTAATGCTTTCGGATAAGACAATACCAACTATTCGAATACAAATAAAGCGTGACTACGTGAAGTACTAAAATCTAAACACAATGGCGGCGATTCTATTTTTGCACTAACTAGCTGAAGATAGTAAAATTATCGTAAAATGAACTAAAATTACATATACCTATTCGGTTTGTGCTGTTCTGTAATTAAAACGGAACCATTATACGCTGACAGCTTTAAATTCAGAAACATCTCTAATTCTAACTAGGATTAGAAATTATAACACTGGGATAGTAAAAAACATATACATAATTAATAAATCAATAGTAAATCATGCTGGAAAGTATACAGAGCACTGCCTAGTCCCAACTGAGCAATGCTTATACCACTCGACCAACTGATCCACGGATGTCGTCAAATTATACCACTAAACCCATATGCACACAATTATACCTTATAAACCCAAGGAAAATAAAATGTAATTGAACCCATGCCCCTTTCACGCAATTAGTTTACAGCCGAACAACCCGCTAAAGAATTTCAAATTCAAAAATATGCCCTGCCTCGTGGTTGATTCGCCATTGTTGCGGCCGCAATTTGTACAATGCGCTTGCGAACAATATATGTAGGTACTAGCTTCTGCCTGCTGGTTTACATGTGTTGATCTCGGTTCGCAATTGT
Organism: Pasiphila rectangulata; assembly: GCA_963082625.1. Lineage (NCBI taxonomy): Eukaryota > Metazoa > Arthropoda > Insecta > Lepidoptera > Geometridae > Pasiphila > Pasiphila rectangulata. The sequence goes on from OY720253.1 coordinate 10,477,766, forward strand.
ATCGTTTTTTAGCGTTAATCATCATCATCATCATCATCACAGCCGAAGGACTATCCACGTCCACGGCTGGACACAGGCCTCCCTAATGCATCTAAGATCATTAGGGGAGTGTTGCCATACTCGCCACGCTTGGCAGGTGGGTTGGCGAGCACAGTATAGGATCTTGATACACGGAAAGACGCTGCTGTTTATCTACCGAAGCTATCCCTTAGCAGATTCTTACTGCGTCTACGGGTAAATTTTTGTTAAGTAAGGACTCGGTGATATACATATACATATTGTTATTTAGTACACATACATCCTGTGTTTATAGAGATTTGTTAGCTCAATTTTTTTACTGAAACTAAAGTACGTATTGTGGAATTAAGCTGCGTCGCCGAGTCGCATCGGAATCGTCGTATCTTCCGCACGGGCGCGCGTCAAAAATGGAAAGTAACGGGCGCGGTAAATAACCACAAATCTATCTATCCTGTAAATTGACGCCACTGTCTATATCTTCCTGTATTGCCTTTTCATCCCACGGTTGCCTGGAAAAGATCACTCGTAGCGATAAGGCTTCTCTTTGTTTTCCTGTTTTATTTTTCATGCTTAAATATGTGGTGTACAGTGAAGTTTTCTAATCTTATCTAATACATATACCGGGTGCGTTATATTGTACTCCGCAAAGGGTTGAAGTACCTAAAAAAATACCTTAAATCACGCAAAGGTTTTTTTTTTTTTATTAAAAAAAAAACGGAAAATTAGCTAAGGATCATCTTCACATTACACCAACCAGTAAATTTATAAACAAAAATAACATGAAAACTTAAAAAAAATCCCGTTTATTTTCCTTCCAAGTTCTTTAATTATTTTCATGGTCTGAAACCCCCCTTTTGGGTACGCATGTGCTAACACGAAAGGAATACACCCTGTATAATAGAGATTTGATGCTTCTATGTTTTTACTGAAACTAAAGAACGTATTGTGGAATTAAAAAGCCTGCGTCGCCGCGCCGCATCGGAATCGTCGTATCTTCCGCACGGGCGCGCGTCGAAAATGGAAAGTTAACGGGCGCGGTAAATAACCACAAATCACAGTTTTCTAACGCCCGCGGCGAGATTTAAATTCACGCGTGAACGTGGCCGGTGCGTTCCCATTGTCTGATTGGCGACATTTTATATATATACTATCCGCAATACTCCTATGCCTTATATTCAGAAATTCATTCACTTATTTCCATAGTTTGCAATTACAAAACATAGATACGTCAAATTACAAAAATAAAAACATATTTAATCTTAAATAAGGCACATGGATGAATCTGTTCGCTTCCCTGTGATAATAAGCGATTAGAAAACATAATCAAATTCTAAAATTCCCGCTGCGCCACAGAGCTCGTCATTATATTAATATAAGAGAAATATATATTTATAATTAACTAGCTGCTGCCCACTGCTTCACACGAACAACCCTCGTGTAATCCTGGGTAATCCTGGTCTACATCTACACTTTTTTAACATCACTTTTTTATTTTAATTTACTTTTTATAAGCCTGAAATCTACTTAATATAATCAAAAAACAATGGAAACACACAATTGTACCTAACCATCAAAATCAACACACGGTCGTGCTACTCCACGCAACAATGAATCGACAAGACTGAGGGAATGAACGATGACGTATTATTTTAAATTCACAAATCAACTTCATTTCAGGCCTTACATCATCGTAAGGGGGGTGAAATGACGTCATTATTGCACTTGTTCTATCGTGGGCACAACGCGGTCGGTGCGTGGAGAATCACGGTTTTTACAATTTAGAATTCGAGTCGAATTTTCCCTGAGCCGGAACGAATCAAATCTATATTTCTATTGTTGGGCTCTGCAAGATATTTTGAAAGTTTATGATGTGGTAGTTAATGTTCTTTACAGACTGTGCAGTTAATTTGGATAATATATTCCCTTGTTAGAGAGAGGGATGGGAATAAGGGAATCCATTGTCAGAAGTTTTACGTTAATAGAGTCGGACGATAAAGTAAATTTCATTCGTCAGAATCAATGCGTGTCCGAATAAATCGTATGTTTATGTTCAAATGTGACATTTAAAAAAAAAGAGATAGGTATTTAATAATTCCACTCTTTATATTTTGTCTAAAGTGCACAAACTGATATACTTAGTAGGTAAATGACGTTTTATTATCTTCTTAAATCGCTTCATCATTCCAGCCGTAAAAAGTCCACTACTGAACAGGCCTCCCTCATGGATCTCCATGAGGGGTAGTTGCCATACTCACCACGCTTGGCAGGCGGGTTGGCGAGCGCAGTACGGGATGTTGATATACGGAAAGACGCTGCTGCCCATCTTCCGGAGGTATCCCTTAACAGGCTCTTACTGCATCCACGGGCATGAGAGGAGGGGTAACATTCTACTGCCGGCACCCCACGGCATAAATCGCTTATAACATACGAAATCCAATGGCTATACAAACATGCACACGCACCTACCATACCAATGAATCTTCAATTTCAATGAACCTTTGCTCTCATTTCAACATAACCTAAAAGTGACAAATAGATTTACCCCAAACTTGCGTTCCGAAAGGCCAGCTTTCGCGGAAACGTCACGAACAATAAATGGCATTTAACTTCCGACGCCAGCGCACGGCATCCGACTGTGATTTAGTTTGGAAAATATTGCGGGTAGCTTGCGAATGCGGTGTAGGTACCGGATGTTTTGCTATTGTGAATATCGGAGCCTTTTGTAATGAAACTGGTGACACGTGGCGGCTGTTTGGATAAACGGTCTATTATAGAGAAATAATGGAGACATCAGCAGTAATTTAAGATGAGTGTAACAATGTGGTAATAGTAGAGGGTGCCAATGATTTTGGCTCCGCCAGTCATCTTAGGGCAGATTAACGTACCATTTTCTTTCTTGGAGAATGTATGTCCACATTGTGTCTACACGTGCTTACGTCGAAGAAAAACATCGTGAAAAACCCCGCGGCTTAGTTAGCTTCAGACGTATGTACCTATTGAGCTGTTTGTTATATTCTACTGACTAATAGCTGACTATGCTTGATGCATCTAATAATGCCCCAGGCACTGCAGTCTCCCGTACAGCATATACATATACCAGTTACTGACGCTGTAAAAATCATCTTTAATCGATGTAAAGGTTTTTGCAATAATGGAGAAAGCCTACACTTAGTCTTTCCTCATTTTCATGATGATGATGGCATAACCATATATTGATTAGTAGATTTTTTAAACATTCTAAGAGAATTGTGAAAGTTGGAATCAGATTTTGTCAAAGAACTGGCGGACTAGTATTTTTTTACTAGTGTTTTTTAGTACTGTTATGTATGACTGTGTTTTAAGTCTTAACCAGAATACGTGTACATTCATCAGCTAGTTGTTGTAAACCGCGTTCGTTCCAACGTGATTCCTACCACAATCCTAATTTAAATAATTAAAAACAACCTTTTTGTGGTATTTAAGTATGTTCTTTTTTTAATAGTTTGATTAAAAAAGTTAAACATCGCAGCGGTTTCATCAATATAGCTATCGCTGAAAAGTCTAACTATCCGCTATACAAATACCAAAGAATATAATTATGTAACGTATATCAAAACACAGTCCAATCGTGGTAACTCGTTCAAAATTGTACATAAGCCTATTTGCAGTCACCAGCAGTCTTGCACAACTGCCGGCGACATGCGTTGATCTGGTAACGGGATGAGCATGAGTAAACACAGCATCAACCCCACGGTAGTTCATTAAGCAACAGTTTAAGATGTTAAATAAACACGACAAATATTATTGAATAACTGGATGGCGGTATGCAATAGTGCACTTGCAACAATAGCTATTTGTTATACAAGAGTGCAAAGTTGCTTTTTAACCGCGTGCTCAATTTTGATGACCGAGCAAGCGAAGGAATCAAAAGAGCACGGGGTGAAAAATCTTTGCACTCGAGTGCAACACGTAACTTTTCAACCCACTGAGGAGGGCGAAGAAATGACTAAATGCAAAGAAAAAAACATTTACAATCACAAGATACTTTTATTTCAGTTTAGGTCTTAACTACTACATTATGATAGGTAAGTATTACAGAATAATCTTTAAATTATAACAAATAATACTTAGGTATAATTAAAAAAAAGTACACCAAGAAGGTACCGAATCTGAGTTTTTTAAGGTTGTATGATCAATTCGGCAACATGGAGGGAGAAGTAAATAGGTTTAATGATGTTTTGAATTCACAAACTTGTCTTAGTGCACACGATGTTCTAAATTCAATTTACTTTATCCTCTAGCGGATAAATTCGGCTTTTGCACTCAGATATCGAAGAGTAAAAATACTCTTTCCGAGATGGGGGGATGAAAATTATATTTGTATCATGATTTATCCTCAAGGTTTGCCAGAATAAGGTACTTATAATAGTAAAATTCTTCTTCTATGTTGTGCTCTAACAAAATTAATTGCTGTGATTTTAAATAGACATTAACAGACGTTGAATTCAATACAATTGTAGTAAAATATTATTTAATTAAAATATTATTTTTAAATCGTAGTACACATTATAAACTATGCCAGCAGTGGACTAATATAGGCTGATGATGATGATGATGATGATGATGATGACACATTATATACTACATTATAATCGTAGAATACATAATTATTTACCGTAAAATAAATTATAGAAATATATTTCATTGCAAAATATACTGCTTGTTAAACATAAAGTGTTTTCGAACACATACAGTCATATTATATTCTATTATCATTATGTACTACTTACAAATCCGGAAATCTCCCTGACTACGAGTTTTTTTTTGTAAAGAGATATTACTAAAACCGAGTGTTACCTTACATGCCTACCTACTGTTTACCTACATGTAAAGTAAGTTTGTTTATGATGCACATGGAATCCAATATTGATTGGTTTTCGCAAATATTCCATGAATACAATTTAAGCCATAGATAAATTAAAAAAAAACGTGTTTTTGTTTCAGCTGTCCGCTGGAGATAAACTGAAGTGGTCAGATACATTTTGAAACTCTTTAGCCTTACTGTATAACATCATTCTAATCCCCCCATACATTAAGAACGCTAATCAGTGGGGTGCCAACTACCCTTGCACCCCAATGTCCCCACTCAAGCGGGGGCGAAGTGTTAAAAACACAATAAGATATGATACACGCGACCAAACTATATTTCCATTATCAAAAACCGAATTGTTCTATTTTGTACTCTACCATGTATAAAATAAGATTTTCGAAAATTGTTTAGAGTATTTTGTTCATACTGAGTATAATAATTCGTAACGCCTTCAAAGTGTCATATCAGTCATATAAAATACATATTTTGGATTGTGTTAATATGTGACGTTTATGGGGTCCGTTTTGTTCATAAAAAAATATTGTTTGCGTTTTAAATTGCAATAAATATTAATGTTTCTTTCAAATAATCTAAGGGATAATGAATTTAAATTGTTTTGATTTGTGAAAACGCATATGAAGTGAACCTTTGCTTTTTAAGACTATCTACGAGAGTTAATTTGTTATTTAATCCTTGTAAAAAAATAAAAACTATCAGCTATTGCCTTTTTGGTCTTTGTAAATTATATGCCTTATTAATAATGGTATAAAATACAGGGTGTATTACATATTATATATGTATATGTATATTATAATACATGTGTAGTTACCCAAAAGGTGGGGTTGAGCCTATGAAATCAAGTCGTTTTAGACGAAAAAATGGGGAATTCTTATTTATATTTTCATATTTTTACTAGTACACATACTGCTAGTATACTTACATCAGTAGTGTGTACATGATCATCGTGTTCATAATTGGATTGTTAGACTTTCTTTTACATTACGAAAATAAAAATACCTTTTTGTGGTTTTACGTATTTTTATTTGTACTTCTACGGTACCTCTTTGCGGAAGTCAATGACTCTGTCAAGAATCAGCTGGCGTTGTATTAATAAAAATACTACTTGCTTAACTTTTAAAACTTAAATAAAATTATACATTGGAACAATTTATCGCACCTTAAACGTAGGTATGTTTAAGCTAATTTAAACTGTATAGTTTTCAGCATAATATTACATGCTTTGTTTACTCTTTAATTTTTCTAATAATCTTAAGACTTGTTTGTAACTGTACACAATTTGACAGTAAAAATATCTTTATCTTTATATATTGCCGTCCTAAGCCCAAACGTTACATCTCAAAAAATTGATTCGAAAGTCTACTGAAAGTAAAATGTACACATATCGTGATTTTCTCAAAACACTCATGTTTAGGATCTTGTATTAGGAGGGCAATCAGTAAATTAGTCTTTCACAACTATCTAGACGTTTGGTCCATCTGCTGATAATTGCCATAATTCATAGGTATATTCATAATTTATAGTAGATCTTTCCGTGTATCAATATCCTATACTGTGCTCGCTAATCCAACTGCCCGGAGTCGGGTGACTACCCCTCATGGTCAGTACTTGGATGTCCAAGTCCATTAGGGAGGCCTTTGTCCAGCAGTGGATGTCCTACTGGCTGTGATGATGATGCTAGATAGATTAGACTGAGACATTGTTAGATGTACATAGCTGCCTGTAATTGGGAGAACACTAGCTCATGATATTTATTGTTTTTACTTTTGTAATTTTTCTTTGTGTATCTTCTGTTGGTGGCTCAAATAAATGAATAAATAAATAAACCCTAATTCTAAACGTCTTCCCCATAATGTTGCCCTAAACATAAACTTATGTAAAAACGATTTTCCCCGCCAAAATAACAGACTTATTCAAAATATTCAGTGCGATTATTATTTAAATTGCACGATGTCAGGATGTGTCGGCGATTTGAATGACAATACGAGAGACCTCCCGAATTTGGACTTTAAAATTTTATGTCTGAGAGGGGCGATATATCTTTATAGTGGTTTCGGTGGAAATATGTAAAGGGATTAAGACATATTTATTCTCAAAAGTACATAGTCACTTTTATGAGAATAGCTGTTTTGCTTAAGTCATCAACACTCTATTGGTAAACACAATTCACAATTATGAAACTATTGTTACCACCTCCGCTCGCTCCATCTTTATGTGCAGTGGTAGGTCTATGGAGGGGCAACACTCTATGGGTAAACACAATTTTATTTACAATTATAAAACTATTGTTACCTAGCTAACTCCGCTTGCTCCATCTTTTATGTGCAATGGTATATACTTATATAGGTATATACTTTTAGGTTCAGTAGTAGGTATATATTTTTTCTTTTTACTGAAAACAACTCATTAGTTTGTAACTGACTTCAAAAATAGGAGGATTTTAATCTTTGTCACCTCAGAACTCCGTCGTTTATAAACCGATAGATACGATTATCTTTAGGGTTCTATACCCAAAGGGTAAAAACGGGACCCTATTACTATGACTCCGCTGTCCGTCTGTCTGTCTGTCTGCCACCAGGCTGTATCTCATGAACCGTGATAGGTAGACAGTAAAATTTTCACAGATGTATTTCTGTTGCCCCTATAACAACATAAATACTAAAAACAAAATACAATTAACATTTAAGGGGGGGGCTCCCATACAACAAACGTGATTTTTTTTGCTGTTTTTTGCTCGATATTAATAACGGCAACAGGTAGACGCTTGAAATATTCACAGAATATTTAAGTTGTTTTGCCAAATAATGATACGGAACCCTTCGTGCGCGAGACCGACTCGCACTTGGCTGATTTTCTTAAACTCAGTTCTGAAGATGGGATCCATGAGGAACCGAGGGAACACCACAAATATTGTAGGTTAACATATAGGTATTATGGCATATTTCGCTCAAGGTCATTTGCATTCAGACAATATGATAATAGTGTGTATGTTATTATCACATAATTCACCGGTGGAGAAATGCAGGCCTTTCAATAATCGGACAAAATGGCCGCCAACATGGCTGGCCAAATAACTTACGAATTTATAAATTAACTTGACACTGGCGGAATTGTGTTAAACCAAACACAAAAGGCCATAAAATAAAAAGACAAGACAATGAGCCGTTTTCAGTAACAAAACAAAAAGAGTTTTCTACTAAACCTAACAGATGGAGCTGTCAAGCGGAGTAAGCAAGTTTGTGATTAATCCTGTCATTGTCAAATTGTGCCTACCAGTAAAAGAAAATTAACGCCATCTATAAGGTTCGAGGTAACTATTTTTGAAGTTTTTACTTTTTAATGAAAACGCCTCATTCACCGGTGATAACGTCAAAAGATGACTAAGATAATAATATATACATATCCATTAATCATCATACTTACCTACATCATCATCATCAGCATTAGGGTCATTAAAATGGAATTAAATAATGTACTGGAGTCCATCAAGGCATAGTTTTATGCCCTTCATTTAAACTTGCGGTTGGGTTTTTGTTTTACATAGTAATGTTTGTTTTCTTTTAACCCAGTTCTGATAAAAATAAAATAAAATATAAAGTTTATTTCTGTAAAAATAGTAACAATAACATGACAGTGACAGAGACCTTCCTTTAAACATAAAAATACTTTTGTTAGAAGGTCTCGCTCTTCTATGATAATTTTATAATTTTTACAGTATTTATAGCTAAATTAGTTATAAATCATGCATAACAATGATTAAAAGTAGAATTATAAAAATAGTTTTAAAATAATAAATTTGAATTACAAAATTACATTTTATTTATTGATCAATTTATTAATTTCATATTATGTGCGTGTTGAATTGTATTTATATTGTATTGGTGTATAATAAAATATATTATGTATGTGCGCATATGAATTATTAGCTTACAACCTTCATCCGTGCCTCCGTCCCGTGTTTCTTCATAAGTTTTCGACAACAGCCATTTAGTCAATATATCTTTACTTGTATATAATTTTAAAGAATAAAAGTTTAGAATTTTGTGACATTATCAAGTCGGGCAGATTGAATTTTATATTGACCTCTGATAAATGATAAATCGAGACATATATGTACTTAAACGTACGTAAATACCAAGGTACATTATAGCGGTTTGAGTATTTTAAGCAACAATTTTTAATTTATCATTAAAGCCGGTTCTTTTTAATTAAGTCCCGGCTATATTTGTACCGCCTAAGTATCGACTTTCTAATTCTGCAACTACATCTACTAATCTTCTACTAATACTACTGTTACTACTGCTACACTACTATTCCTTTCCTACAACTACTTACAACTGCTACTTTTACTAACTACTATTCTACTTCTACTAAATACTACCACTACTTCTTCTACTACTCTAATCCTACTACTCCACTATGTCTACTAACACTACTCTACAACTTCTCTTCTAAGAGGGATAGGTAAGGGCAGAAGCAAATGTATCTTTCCACTCTAAACTACTCGAACGCTCGGTAACTTTACGCTTGAAGATATTTAAAACTTTCCATAATATTTCAAAGTACCGAGCATATTCCCCTAATGCCCAGAACGTCATTTCCGATAGGCGTGTAATAGATGACGTCCGTCCGCCGGGCCAACTCACTTCCGGTTTGACACGTGCTTTAAAATCCTGTTGAAAACAACATTTTTCACAATGCAATCCTAAATAATAGTACATTGAATGTATCAAACATATTACTTGAATTTATTAACATGTTTGATTTTTAACTTAGATATTAGTCTCTCTCACAAAGATTATTAAATTACTCCTGCCCTGCCTAAAACCGTCAAAAATTCCGAAATGCAATTTTTTTTTGGTTTTCTACCAGGCATTCTAAAGATTAAAGATGTTTATTTGCACGCACTAAATCTCGGTAGCAGACTGTAGGTATAAAAAATCCATAGAAACATTGTCTCTATATATATATTATAAGGCATATTGTCCCTCCTCTTTTGCCCGTGGACGCAGTAAGATCTGCCAAGGGATACTTCCGGAAGATGGGCTGCAGCGCTTTTTCGTGTATCAACATCCCGTACTGTGCTTACCAACCCGCCTGTCAAGCGTGGTATGGCAACTACCCCTCATGGAGATCCATGAGGGGATCCACAGGCCTTTGCTCAGTAGTAGACCTTTTACCGGCTGAAATGATCATGATGAACCAGTACACTTACAGTACTAATCAGTCTCAAAAACTCCAGCACGAAATCCGACCACGGATTAATCTATAAGAAAAAAAAAACGAAATCTTTCATTTCCTACAGTTGGATGAATGGAAGTAAAAACGCGCAATACCGAGATGGGATTGAAAGTCAGTGGAGCGAATGACGCCGGGCGATGAGCATTGTATTTCTGCTTGCCCTTATTATAAAGAACTAGCTTATGCCCGCGGCTTTGTCCGCGTGGAAGTCATAAAACGTAAAATCCCCTTTGTCACGCAGAGCCACTTTGATTCGAAAATATAAATTCCATTTTTTCCCTATCCCGTGGGAATTTCGAAAAATCCCTTCTTAGTGCACCTCTAGGATACTCAAGGTATATGTGTGCCAAATTTCAAGTCTTTAGGTCCAGTGGTTTAGGCTGTGCGTTGATATATCAGTCAGTCAGTCAGTCAGACAGTGAGTCGGTCAGGGCTTCAAATTGTATATATTTTATTACAAAGAATAAGGCGAAGCAGGTTACTGATACTGCAGTAGTTATTTCAAAAGCTTGTTACCTATAACAAATATATTTGAGTATTTTATCAAAAATGTAGGTACGGTAGCTCTGCTTACCTTAGGACTGGATGTTGCTTTGTAAAATGTTTATTTATTTATGTGCTAACCTACACTTATGCGTATAGTAATTAGATATTTTATTGCAGGTTTTTGCGCCTACGAGTATTTAAATTTTTAAATACGCCTTTATCCGTAAAAGCCCTTTTGAACAATATATCCTAATAATAACCTTCTCATGGTTTAGTTGAAGTTTACGAAGCTTGTACGAGCTTTTTTGTAATAATATTAACGTTATAGAAATGAAAAATGCAATCAAAATTTTGTCTCCGACGGGACTCGAACCATTTTTCATTTCTATAATGATACCTTAGTGTGGGTTTACACTTTAAATAAAAAATTGCTTATAAAATATTAACGTTTATATTATATTCGTTCTTTTTCCAAAACACTTACACATACCACCTGCTCATCAAAACATCAACCCAAATTTATATCGACCGTTGGAACAATGAATGCACCACAATACAGTTTTGTATGACTATATCAATAAGGAGCTTACTGGCGTGCGTAACGAAGTGTGTAAGCAAATCGCATCAGAGCAGTCAGTGGGCGCATCTGTTCGGCTTACCATCTATGTCTATGTATATGTTTAGGCATGTACAGTGGCGTGTGGTCGCAGATTGTCGTGACTTGGCTGGGTGTTTGTATTATCTGAGTATTGTTGTCTTAGTTTGAGCTTACGGTTATTTTATAGCATTTCGCTCAGAGGTAATTTGATGACTAATTTTTATTTTTTTATTGTTGTTCTGCTGGTTCCCGATTCTCTCCCATTCGGACTACACGCCCGAACTATCGGAGTCTCGAAATTTGCCTTCTCCTTTAATGGTCAACTCGGACACTAGATTTTTTATTTCAGAGTCTCCAGCTGCTATATTCCCTGCAGGGTTAGATTTGTGTCTACCTACCCACTACTGCTATCATTGTACCTATCCATTTCGACAAGTCTAATAGATAAGGGTTCCAAAACAAAATACTTAACATGTATGTGCGCTGCGGACTAAATAAGGATGGGAAACCTACCCTAGGTAAGGTTGGTCTGAATTGGGAATGTATTCAAGAGTTACCTTAGATTGAGTTTATAGTTATTTTTATCTGTTTTCAATGACTGTTCATATTAAATATGAACAAATTTTGTTAATTCATAATTAAACAGTAAATTAACAATTTATGACCTTAAACTTTGGTTTTTCAATTTGTGTAGAGTTATTGGAAAAATTGCCTGTTTCTCATTTTGCCTTCCCTTTATGATTTTACAAAAACTGATTTTATAATAGGTATAACAAATGTTTTAGTTACATAACGCAACGTCAACCTCGAGTACCTAAACAAACTTACTAATAGCCCTCACGACAAACTCATCCCATCCAAACTCAGCCCAAGACTGCCATTAGCCTAAAAAGAGGCATTCCATTCCAAATCCATGTGAAAGTTCGCAGTTCTATTCTTGTCCGATGCCATCTGCATAGCAATCTTGGAATGCATTTTCCAGAGAGGCGTGGTTTCTATCAGCCAATGTGCACTCACCCGATATATAGCCCAGCCATCTAACCCAGACCCTTAGCTCAAATCTCTGCCACCAGAAAACCTAGCAGCTAAAACCATCCGAGAGGTTTTCCACAGCTCTTCAAACGCTGGTTTCAACCCTGACTCCGCCCAGTGACACGCTCCGATAACTTTTCTGTGTGCTAGAGCGGAAGGGGGATACAAATTAGAGTAGCACAACAGCAAATTTTCTTTAAGATAGTTGGCATATTACATTATATGACGTCTCGGGTATATAGCCTAACAATGTGTTGTTATGTAAATCAGATGGTTATTTACGATTTCGCAGAAATTGATGTCACATAGTTGAAATATGTGAAAAGTTTAACGAGGATAAAATTACAGGGGATATTTTGCTGTAGGTATCTATCAGACTGCGTCTATGTTATTCTATTATGACCTTATAACTTTTCAGGAAGGTGTATAGGTATTTTTATCTGCTCTACATTAGTAAGACATCATTTCAACTGGTTAACGACTAGATTACATCGCGTGATTACCTTATTTTTCTCTTCTCGACGATTCGAGTGCATTGCTGAATTAAACAGTTTTAGTCATGCGAAAGCTTACAAAGTACTTAATGCTGTAATAGTGACAAAGACTCTGATTTTATCTGAGCCAACTAATTACGAGAGTTTACCTGTACTAAGATATATTGTACGTTGTTAATTACCAGACAACTTTTTATATTGCTTGAGCACTGTGGTGCCTAAGGCATTTTCATTTTTAAATTAAATAAGTTTTAAAAATTATATATATATATTAATATAGATCAAAAATTTGCAAAATGAACACACTGTTCACCTAGTTATATCAAATCTAAGCCCTGTTTTTATTTCTTAAAAAAACGCGTCTTATTCTTTCTAAACTAGTAATTTTATAGATTGTTTTACTTTAAGTTTGTAAAAAGAAACGTTGTTGCTTCGTTAATTCCATTAATTTAAATGTCTCTAATATGTAGTTTACTTAGTACCGTTTAATCATCTCAGGTAAAATAATGAAGAGAACGTTTAGACTGATTAAACCATGTGATTGCTCATAATATACCTAAATAGATCCACCCTAGCATTAGCATTATTTATCCATGAAATACAATAATAATGCTGATCACAGCACCAAATAGCCCCAAACTAAAGCTTGTACTATGGAAACTAGATGATTAATAGAATACTATATACCTTTTTTTGTCTTACCTCTCTTATCATACATAGAAAAACCCAGAACCGAGACAAATATCTGCAGATAATATCCCACCGAACTCCAATGTTCAAAATACCCGCAAACTTTAGGTATAAAATCCAAAACAATACGGTATAAGAGGGTTCAAATCTCCATACCGCCCCTAACTTAAGGGGAGACGGGGTAACTGCGGCCATAATCGTATTTCACCCGCGTCATAAAAAACTATGAAACATTGTGCCGCAAGCACTTTGAAAGTTTCAAGACGATCCTTTTAAAAAATATGGCGGCGAGACCGATTAGAACAATGTTGTGGTTTCAAGGAAATGAACCTGATGAATGTGTGGTTAGACACTAAGAAAATTACAAACTATAATATGGTGGTTTCAATGATATCTGCTCCGAAGCACTTATATTCCACTATGTTCGTAAAACTAAGCTTGATCTCTGCGGCAGCTGTCATCAAAATTCCGCCCATCAAGTTCTGAATTTTATAACAGTATATAGCGTCGTATTTTATGGGATTGTACGAATAGCTATATGCAATGCCGATAAGTCATCGTAACCAAGTAGGCATCTGTCGCAGCGATCGAACTGTGATGAACTATTATCGATGCTGTAATAACTTGTAATTTTTTTTAAGTTTGTTTTCTTAATTCAATAAATAATTTTTAAAAATAACTAAGTTTTACGAACTTTAAAATTATTTTTCTGACAGGAATGGTTAGTAATGCCTTTTTAAATTAAATTTTTAATTAGCCTTTGCCCATTAGTTTTTTTATTTATTTATTTAATTTTTTATTGCATGACAAACAATGAAAATATCTAGTTTTAATTCCGCTAATGCTGAGATGCATGCATGCATCTCAGCATTAGCGGAATTAAGACTAGATATTTTCATTGTTTGTCATAATAATATGGATTTCCGCAAAGTAACGCCTGATTCTATTAATTATACTTTATTGCACACAATTTACAAAAAACAGTATACAAATGGTGGGCACAATGCCGAAGGCATTATCTACCTGCCAACCAAAAAGTTCAAAGACAGAAAGACAGGCGTGCTAACATACACAAATAAAAAAAATAATAACTCATTAAATTAGTTGAATTGTGATGGCTCGTAATAAAAAAAATCCATAAGTATCTTTATATGGATATTGCTTACCTTATCTATTGGTTATATTGGTTACTTTAAGCAAAATCAAATAAAAAACTGAATATATCAAGCTGTAACTATACACATAGTAGACCAGGATTAACACATGGGCTTTTTTATCGGGACACCATGCGTGCGAAACTGTTCACTTATAAAATCTACTCGATTCCATAAGCTTATTTGTCGTGTAAATTCACCTTTTCTTTCCAGTTACATTGATTACATTGATTGTTTATATTGATGATAATTTCAAAACAAAGGTATATTACACGTTCAGATATTTTGTTCTGACAGACAAAATACGTTACATATGCCTTTTTAATTCAAAAAATAAAAAAAATATATTATTATAATATTTTAAAGTTAATTAAATTTTACTTAAACCATATTAAAGCTTAAAATTAAATCTACTGTTGACAATGTCTATAACAAACAAGTCCACACATATTTACTCAAAACAGACTATTAACTTCAGATTCTCGAAAGGTCTATACAATTTTTCACCACATTATAAAAGCCCAATGTAAAATTGAACACTTATATCAATATCATCACATCTACGAGTATAGCCCACATCCAGCCATCTTTATTATGACAATTTTTTAGGCCCTGCGGCCATTACACCGATTGGTTTCCCGCTTCTCTTACAATGCCGTCCAACCACCTGGCTAGTCTACCTGGTGATCGTGTTAAACGTTCCACCATTTATCATCACTGCGAAATTATTTACACAAAACAACACAATAGCTTGCGAAAACTACATAACTCTACACTACACATAATAAAAAGCCCATTACAAAATTGTCCGAATTCCAATAAACCGGTCACCCCTTCACAATAGTTGGACGCGCCTAAGCTCCCCACATCCACATGCAAATGCCTCCCCACGCTCCCCTTTACGGTTATAAAGAACCTAAGACGAACTCCTTTACGGATAGCTCACGAATTTCGGCTTTCAAATGTTTCCTTTGCAAGTTATAAGTAATGTGTGTAGGTATTTTTTTACGGTATCTACAGTTATTGCCACGAATTTATAGTTTTTCAGCATTTGTAGCAAAAGTATCTTTAAATAAATAAATAAATAAATAATGCTCGACAAATCACACAGCATCATCTAGCATCTTCTTGATTCTTGATTCTTTGATTCTTCTTCTTCTTTGTTATACTTAATACATTAAACTACATAGATAGATCTTTCTACTACAGTCAAACATTATGTGTACAAAAACAAACAGATCAAGTTGGCATTGATTTTTTTACAGAATTGATTACAATTTAAAATTATGGGAACAAAATTTACAGCGAATAGACATCGTAAGTACTAACACTTAAAAAAAACGTTTATTTTTATTTCTCTCACAATATCACTTACGTCTTATGGTTTATTATATACGATGTGTACAAAGGTATGCGTACTTGGTAAGTGAGAGACTGTTGCCTGGTGTTTGAACCTGTATTACAGAACACCAGACTTTATATTTTGCACACTTCGAAATTTGCTGCAGAATAGAATCTTAATTGAAACTTTAAATACAAAAACCTTGTTTTCCATATTGTGTATTATAGACAAAACTTTATTTATGTTTGCAGATAAATTTTGTGAGGTCCGTGATTTAATTAATACGAAGTATTTTGAGTTAGAGTGAATGAGACTTCAAGTCTCATTTTATTAACACATATTTAACCGGGTATTTATTGCGTTATTTACCTTTATTAAAGAATGCTGAAAGAGCCGCCTGTGAGGCTGACTCTCGTTGAGATTTCACTATGCAGCTAAGATAATTTTCTTAAAAGGGTTCGTTTTCCACCTGACGACATCTGAGCGCAGCGGGCGAAGGTCTGCCTGCGACCTTCTGCAGATATTGTAATGTTAAACGGGCTTTCTACTCACGTTAATTATACATCGAAAAAAGGTTTCCAACGTGTTCAGTTCCTCCCAGGGGAACTTTCATCAGGGAATGGAGTCCTACGCGGCGCCTTCTCCTTCCCTCTCGCGCGCTCGCGCTGCACTGTGCATCTTCTGCAGATATTTGTTCAGGGAGTTGTTAATAAATAAAAATAAAAATTGTTTATTTCAGATACATTATATCCATAGTGCCAATTACATTAAATCATATTAAGTAACACTCCTGACAAGGCTTACCCATAGCAATGATGAGTCCCTGTCAGAAAGTGTTTTGAGGATGATGTTGCTACTGTCCCGTATTCTGCGCACCAGGGAAGCTGTTTTTCGGCGAATGATAGCGTCAAACCCATTAGTTTGGTCAGCAAACATCCCTGATGTTAATGTGTTTATGTTTATCTGTATACAATAAAAAATATCTATCTATGTATGCCGTGGGGTGCCGGCAGTAGAATGTTACCCCTCCTCGCATGCCCGTGGATGCAGTAAGAGCCTGCTAAGGGATACCTTCGGAAGATGGGCAGCAGCGTCTTTCCGCGAATCAAGATCCCGCACTGCGCTCGCCAACCCGCCTGCCAAGCGTGGTGAGTATGGCAACTACCCCTCGTGGAGATCCATGAGGGAGGCCTGTGTTCAGTAGTGGACTTTATACGGATGGAATTATCTATTGTAATACCCATAACACAAGCACTGTTTATCTTGGGGCTAGATGATGCTCTGTGAATTATCCAGTATTATTTATTTATTTATAAGCAGGTTTCGTGGCCGTTTCGGTGCTGGCAGTAGAATATTGCCCCGCCTCTCATACCCATGGATGCAGTAAGAGCCTGCTGAGGGATACCTCCGGAAGATGTGCAGCAGCGTCTTTACTGGTGCTTACTTTCGTACGTGCACCAATATGTATGAATAGTATATCTATTAGAACTCGTACAGGAACCTTTTACAAGTAGGCATATAGGTAGCATTTCTCATTATGCCTTACTCAGCTCTAATAGTTTCGAACAGATACACAAGTACAGTCCCGCACAAAATAGCAGTGCACTGCCATTACCGGTAATGAGTTCGCATTCAGGCAGCGAACAATGCATCGCGACTGTACCGCTATTACTGTAATTGATTTGAATGTGCCTACGCCTATTTATATCGAATCAGGTAATCAGTGATATTAGAATCCTACATTTGAGAACTAAGGAAGATGACTTTCATCATCTAACATATTACATGTTCCCTAAGTTTTCCTAAGATTTCAAAAATAAAATAAAATAAAATAAAATCATCATCATCATTATTATCGGCCTTTTCGTCTATTTCAGACGATTCAGATAGCCTGTGGTTTGGGTGCCTCTTTTTTTTAAATGACTAAACAGTCGTATTCTTGACCTCTCTGCGCGACATGCCTTTAGTCTAGATTTTAATGTAGTTAAGGTGCAGTTGCCGTGGTGTACTGGCAGTAGAATGTTGCCCCTCCTCTCTTGCCCGTGGATGCAGTAAGAATCTGCCAAGGGATTCCAGATAGACTCCGGATGAGGAGCATGTATTTTCGTGTAACAACATCTGCCTGCCGCCTGGCCTCAGTTGGTCTAATAGCGGACTGATACGCGGCATGAGGTAGCGGGTTCGATTCCCGCCATGGGACACATTTTTGTAATAGTTCTGCAGTATGTATCTACAAAATAAAATGTATTTAAATACTAGCTCCTACCCGTCGCTTCGCATGCGTTGTACCCGGATAAAAAGTAGCCTATGTTAATCCTGGTCAACATCAATGCAGGTGCAAAGTTTCAGCTCAATCCGTAGGATAGTTTTTGCATGAAGAGATAACAAACCTCCATACAAACAAACTTTCAGCTATAATAATTAGTGAGATAAAATATCTCGTAATGTGCTCGCAGACCCGTCTGCCAAGTGTGGTGAGTATGGCAATAACCTATTCATATCTCATATAACAATATAGATGATGACTTATGTCCACCAGTGGACGTCCTACGGCTTAGACGAAAAAATGAAAAGTGCGGTAAGTAGTTTGAAAGTGGCTTAAGGCCAGGTTATTCCAGCGGCGGGTTTCTGAAAGAGTGCGCGTGTACCTAATTTCAATAAAAAAAATAAGTTTTCAGAAAAAACTAACCATTGAATATTCTTCTTAACGTCGTTGCCTCTTTTGTTAGATATTTTTTGAGACTATAACATTGATACACTTGAACTACAACCACAAAAACGAGCGAAAACTATTCTTCCTTCTTAATTTATTTTTATCAGGTAAAGTGAAAAATATCGTATTTTGAATCGTTAAATATTCAAAAACGTTTATTAAACAATATTATTATATTTTTTTCAATAAAAACAAAGGATATTAGATCTTTTAAAATTGTATCGAAAATTGGCTAGGTTGGAATATCGTGGCCTTAATCTGTGTATGGACCAGAAAAGAGGTGAAGAGATATTTTTACCCAAATATCGGGAACGGATAATAAGGCTTGTGAAACCATTGGCGACCCTGTGGCGCAGCGGGTGAAGGTCCGCCTGCGACGCAAGAGGTCCGCGTTCGATTCCCGCCCCGTGACAAATGTCTGTACGATCTGCTGATATTTGTTCAGGGTGTTTTGGATGTTTTCTATACCTACATGTTATAAAAAAAATGTATCTATAGGTATATGTAGTATATGTATTAATGTATAGTATAACATAACACAAGCTCTGCTTAGCTTGGGGCTAGATGATGATCTGTGAATTGTCCAGCATTATTTATTTATCGCAGGGCGTCAATGGATGCGACTGGCGCAGGATCGTGGTGGATGGCACAAACTTAGGGAGGCCTGTACCCAGCAGTGAGTGAAATAGGGCTGTAGATGATGATGATGATGATTTATTTATTGCACTCAGGGGGGCTTATGACGCTGAGGCGACTTCTACCGTATAAAATAGACAAAAGTGATAGTAATTACTACCAATGTTTTTGTTTTAAATTCAGTGTCTAGAAAGATACTAGGTAGGTTCTAAGAATAGGGGCTTTTGTATTTTTAATTTTATTTTACAAAACTGTATAAATTAAAAAGAACTGTAATTCATCATCATTTCAGCCGTAAAACGTCCACTACTGAAAACAGGCCGCCCTCATGGATCTCCATGAGGGGTTGTTGCCATACTCACCACGCTTGGCGAGCGCAGTACGGGATGTTGATACAAGGAAAGACGCTGCTGCCCATCTCCCGGAGGTATCCCTTAGAATATACTGCCGGCAACATTCTACTGCCGGCACCCCACGGCACACAAAACGGTACAAAACTGTATAAAATAAAAGGCACTGTAATTATTATGAGTATTTCTAGCAACCTTGTAGAGTTAAATATTGTAATGTTTTGTGATCTGTGCTATTAGAATGCTCCATTAGATAACTCTAATAGATACAATACAGTTTTAAGTTGAAAATGGCTGGCGCAGAATTAATAAAATAAAATTGATATAAGATTTTGAGTGTTACTTTCCGTTTCACCATACACACTCAAGAAGCCAATATTTTGCCCCTTCCTGTATAAACTTACTGGCGGATCGGACTTTTTTTCGCAACTAAAGGCATTTTGTCCCAAATTTAATAAAGTTTCTGCTGAATAAGAAGCGATGAATTAAATAAAATGTCTATTTGACCATCTTTAATGAATCAATTTTAAACTCATAGTTTTCGTGTACGTAATACGTGGATTACTGACGTAATACCTATATCTAGCTTATGACTGCCGCTTTGCATGCGTTGTACCCGGATAAAATGTAGCTTTATGTGTTTATCTTGTATAACATCAATCCTTTCCAAAACATAAATGTGAAAATCGAAGCCAAGTTCAATATTTAGAATGTCGTGATTGTTGCCTTCGCCCACAAAAGAGTTTTTTTTTATTGCAGATAGACCTTTGTTTGACCACGTTCTCACCTGATGGTAAGCGACGATGTGGCCGATGATGATCACAAAGGTCTAGGAAACACCTATTCACCCTTGACTTGTAGTTAGCTACCCAGGTTGTAGTTTTCGGGAAAAACAGAAGACGGCAGCGAGTTCCAGAGCTTAGCGGTGCGGATGATGAAGGTGGAGGAGAACCGCTTAGTACGAGTGGGTGGAATGTCCGTTAGATAAGGATAGTACTGCGCTGTTCGCCTGCGTGACCCGGAGTGGAATGGAGATAGTGGTATAAGGTCGTGGAATTCCTGAGAGCACTCTCCAAAATGTATCCTGTAAAAGATCGAGAGGCAAGCGACCTTGCGGCGGTGGTCGAGACTTTAGATCTTAGTCTCCGCAAGACACTGCTCACCGATAACTCGTAAGGCTCTGCGTTCAATCGAGTCTAGGGCAGCCAGCTGATACTTGGCTGAGCCATCCCAAACATGGCAGCAATACTCCATACCAGACCGGACTTGGGCTTGGTAAAGGGATAGAAGCTGTCCCGGTGTGAAGCATCGCTTAACCTTGTTCAGGATCCCTAGTTTCATGGTCGTACTTTTAGCTTTGGACTCGATGAAGGTGCCAAAGTTGAGTGTCGGTGTTAAAGTGGCACCAAGGAGCTCCAGCTGATCTTTTACAGGTACCGGTACATCTCGGAACTCAGGAACCTGGAGAAACAGACTCTTTTTGATAGAGAAAAGACAGTCTTGTGTTTTACAGGCATTGAAATTAACTCGATTGGCTTCTCCCTAATCTGAGACCGCCTTCAGAGTCAAGTTCAAGCACTGCACGATCTCTTCTTTTTTGGCCTGTATCTCTACTCGACTGCTTGTGGCTTTGGTCAGGTACCCATCTATCACTGTGCAGTCGTCTGCGTACCCAATAATACCGGGAACCAGCAGATCATTAATTTGCAGCAGGAACAGTGTGTCATATAGTACGGACCTGAGGTACCCCGGCATTGACTGTCATTTGATCAGACGAGCAGCCATCAATAACTACTCGAATTGATCTTTCCCTCAGAAAGTCGTTAAGCCAGTTGCAGAGGAGTGCTGGAAGTCCGTGTGCTGAAAGCTTGCCAATAAGACTATCGTGCCAGACCCTGTCGAAGGCCTTCGAGACGTCAAGTGATACCGCTAAGGCTTCACCATGTTTCTTAACGGCCTCGCTCCAAATGTGAGTGGCATACACAAGAAGATCACCAGTAGACCGTTTTTGCCGAAAGCCGTATTGACTGTCACTGAGGAGGTCGTTGTCTTCAAGGTATGCCAAGAGCTTACTATTCAGAACACGTTCTAAGAATTTACAAAGCAGGGAAGTGATTGATATAGGTTGATAGTTCGAAGGGTCGGCACGACTACCTTTCTTGGGAACGGGCTGCACATTAGCAAGCTTCCAGGACTTAGGGACTTTACCAAATTCCAGAGACAGGCAAAGCGAAAGAGTGTTAATATAGGTGACAACTCAGGAGCTCATGATTTCAGGACTTCTGCTGAAATTCCATCTGGTCCGCTGGCCTCATTCATGTCGAGATTACGTAATGTTCTGAGCACTTCTTTTTGATGAATGCGAAGGTCGAGTATGCTAGTACTACATCGCGGAAGGCTAGGTGGAATTATATTAGTAGGCTCGAGACGTGAGGCTTCTGCAAATTGAGTCACAAACAAGTTTGCTTTCTCAACTGCTGTGTGGGCCAGAGATACATCTGGATTCAGCAGTGGGCGTAGAGAAGGTCGGCTAAAGTTGGTTACGACAGACTTTGCCAGAGACCAGAATGCTTTGCTACCTGCAGGTTGCAGGCTAGCTTAGCTCCTAAACGACTAGTCCGGTCAAAGCGAGCCTTCATAAGCACCTTCTTGAGGGTCTTGGCAGCATTTTTAAAAGCTTTTTTCTTCAGCAATGTATCCGTGGCCTTACTGTTACGAGCTTCAACCCACGCGAGTTATGCCGCGTGTTTCTGCGCTGATGCACTGGCACACGCGGAATTAAACCACTCTGTCGGAAGGTGAAGTATCGGTGAAAGAAATAAAATACTCCACTGCACTTTTAATCACCCCCGTTACAGCGTCGGCACAGACTGTCAGATCGCGAGAAGTAAAGCACATTTTCCGCCAAGGATAATATGCGAAAAAAATACGCATTTCATCCCATTCTACTTATCGCCATGACTTGTATCGCCATATTCGTCTACCTACTTACTACCTTTAGAGGTAGGATCCGGAGGCGAGTATGATGATACTGACCTGACCAGGCAGTGATCAGAGCTACCCAAGATAAATAATTATACACATATAAACACACTAATTACAATTTAATATTATTCATATCTACAAATTTACATAGAATATAGTTAGTTAATTTAGCCGTGGGGTGCCGGCAGTAGAATTATACCCCTCCTCTCATGCCCATGGATGCAGTAAGAGTCTGCTAAGGGATACCTCCGGAAGATGGACAGCAGCGTCTATCCGTGTATCAACATCCCATACTGCGCTTACCAACCCGCCTGCCAAGCGTGGTGAGAATGGCAACTACCCCTCATGAAGATCCATGAGGGAGGCCTGTGTTCATCAGTGGACGTTTTATGGCTGAAATGATGATGCCGGCAGTAGAATGTTACCCCTCCTCTCATACCCATGGATGCAGTAAGAGCCTGCTAAGGGATACCTCCAGAAGAAGGGCAGCAGCTACTTTCTGTGTATCAACATCCCGTACTGCGCTCGCCTACCCGCCTGCCTAGCGTGGCGAGTATGGCATCAACCCCTCATGATTTTAGAGAACCATGAGGCTGAGATGATAAATGCAAATCTGATGGTTAGCATTTCACACAATACAATCTTATAAGATTATTTTAGCTAAATCTTAGAAAAAAAAAGTAAGAAACGCATATTTTGTGTTACACAATACAAAAATATAACATAAAATATCAATACTTTTGTGGTACGTCTTTTAACTTTTTTATTTAGGTTTTATCGCCATTTACCAAGAAATAATTCTGGCTGAAGAATGTGCTGTTCCGGCGTTCTCGCCTCCTCACGATCTTAGAGTTCCATGAGAGGCCTACAAAAATGAGATTTAACAATACTTACAGTCTAACACACAAAAATAAACGTGTCACGTCAACGCCCCCACTACTGGACACAGGCCTCCCTCATTTATTCTTAAGAAATAATTAATCATCATTATTTCAGCCGTAAAACGTCCACTACTGAACACAGGCCTCCCTCGTGATCTCCATGAAGGGTAGTTGCCAAACTCACCACGCTTGGCAGGCGGGTTGGCGTGCGCAGTATGGGATGTTGATACACGGCAAGACGCTGCTGCCAATTTTCCGGAGGTATCCCTTAGCATGTTCTTACTACATCCATGGGCATGAAAAGAGGGATAACATTCTACTGTCGGCACCCCACGGCAAATAATTAATTAATACTTTTGCATTATTCTAGCACTAGTCAAACTTCGGTTTGGTGGGTCTTACTCAGTATTTATTGTCTTGCATTTATGACAACACAACGCTGATCTTTCGTTGGAACCTCTGTGAGTCACAGCACAATTTAAAAGTAAGCTCTTTCAACCAAAATCCCAGGTAGCAGCCCTAGGAGTGCGATGCAGGCACCGCGGCGAAGTCATTAGCAGTAATGGTTGATCCACTCCGCGCAGATTTAGTGCGGTTACCGGCGGCCTTACACGCTGCTTCTGTTACTGTAGACGATTCACGATTCATTCTCCGTGTTCTGATTAGCTGGTGGCGTGAAGTGACATCTGCAGACTCGATTAAGGCTTGTAGACGGCAAGCACATCGCGGGTCATCGAGATCTTAACTACCATCTCCTAAAGCAAGGGGGGCACAGACAGTGGACTGTGCCACGGTTGTCTTGAGGCAGACGAGACAGCAGTGGGGCATTATTATTACACTGAACGGTCACACGCGGCGTCGGATTGGAAACAGGACTATAGAAGCGAATGCAACCAAGTCCTTCCACATCAACAACATATTTTGCATTCCGTTGAGGGATGCTCATTGAATGCTGCCTACGACCCCGAGTCCTTTTCCCATTACTTTAAGGACTTTGCCTGGCTGGGGTCTGCGTATTATTGCAACAATACATCATCTACATCAACAGCAAGGAGTCTTTCTCCATTGTTTCAAGGAGTAGGCTGGATAAGGTCGGAGGACAATACAAACTTCACCTCAACGCGAAACGTCAGTGCAGAATCTGGTCTCCCCTACTAGATTTTAAATAAGTAGTGGCTTCTGTTTTTGATTTTAATAACGAAAGCCTGAAGGAACCGATGAGTATTAGTCAGGAGCAGAGTTGATCCACTGCGCCCAGGTTAAGTGCGGTTACCGTGCCTACCCACCTTTAAACGGTGCGCCGTTTAAAAAGAGGTTACCCGAAAAAACTAAAATTGCCCATTTTGCCTTAACCCGTTCGGTTACAAACCAGCTTCTTTCTCGTCTAATTAAACACATTACATCCTATCGACGCCAATAAAAATATCATCAAAGCCGTGTCAACAAAGGCGTCATAGGCCTAATTGCCGTGAAGTGAGCACCGGGCTCCCTTGCGGCCATGGGGCCGTGAATATTGACCAGCGGATGGAAAATCGGAAGCGGAACGTAAAAATAGTATTACAATGTTTGAAGAGTGGACTTACCTGAGAGTTTCACATAGTAGTCAGTTAAATCCATTTCTGTGTACTGAAATCTGTCTTACATATCCTAAAACATTCCATAAGATGGGCAGCAGCATTTTTGTATCAAAATCCCGTACTGGGCTTGTCAACCCCCTGCTAAGCATCGCGAGTATGGCCTTTTACATGTTTTATAGATTATTTATACAGTGTCAGCCACAGGTATTCATGCTGTACAAAACGCTGTAATGCCTGGGGCATCTTTAGATGGATTTGGCTTGCCTATCACCTATACCATGTCAGTTTAGGCAACAACCCTCTCATGATCAGTAATTGGAGATCCATGAGGGAGGCCTAAGTCCAGCAGTAGCGTGCTACGGCTGAGATAAAGATATTTTTTTTGTTACCTGTACTCAAACCATTCTGCGGGTCGCTGCCTATTTGAAATCAAATATAAATTCCTTGAATAATAATTTAAACTCTATCGATATCTTTATGGAACGTTACCATTACTGACTGATAGAAAATTTACAGTTTAAACTTGGAGATTTTACCTTACCTACCTTACGTAAATAAATAAATATTTGTAAATAATTTAATAGACAACCTTTATCAAAAAAAATTAAGGGTCGACACATAATTAGGAGAAACATTTTTTAAAAGTCGTTTGTTTACATGATCTTTTATAAAATTTTATGAAACATGATATTTAATAAGATTAAATAAGTCACCACTCAGAGTTTGCTGTGTGAATGCTGTCACAGCGCTATTTTTCAGTGAGGCTGTGAAAATATGCCAACACAACCACAACCGCGAGCGTGTCCTGGTCCACATTATATGAAAGCCACATTTCGTAAACCATATCCAATTAATTGCCCTATCCAATGTTCCAATGAAATGTCAAATCAATCTAATCAAAACTGACAAACACACGTTCCAGTATCACGGTAAAATCACTGTTATTAATAAAGCTGGCTCCAATCTTTGCCAGTTGCCTCCATCGGCGCGTAAGGCCGCCTACCATGCAAAGCTAGTGTGGAAATACAATTACAAACGTCGCTATAATGAACTCTGGAATCCCGAATGTAGAGTCGGAAATGGAATGCGTCCGTTGTTTATGAAATAAGGTAGACGACACGCATAGGTCGAGCTCCTGTGCTTGACAATAATGCATGGCTGGGCTAATGTTTGCTTTGTGTCAAGGTACACTAGTTATGTGCCCGCGGTTCGCTCGGGGCGTGAATGTATAATTTGCACCGGACTGGAGAATGGGCAATTAAAGAGGCTCATGCATTTTGTATGTGATGTAATTTGGTTGTTTTGTTATGAAATTGCGCTTGTTAGATGTGGTTGTGTTCTATTGTTTGGTTTATGCGTAACTTGGTTTTAGTCGAATTCGTTCATTCAATGTGGAAATGTATTAGTTAGACAACATTATTGCAGCAGTGGGTGGATTGTGTGAATGAGGATATGAGAAAGAGAGGAGTAAAATTACGGCTGAGAGTGATTCCTAGAGTGGAATAAGTGCACAAAGATGATTATGCATTCATCATATCAGCCGTAAAACGTCCACTACTGAACACAGGCCTCCCTCATGGATGTCCATAAGGGGCAGTTGCCATACTCACTACGCTTGGCAGGCGGGTTGGCGAGCGCAGTATGGGATGTTGATACACGGAATGATGCTGCTGCCCATCTTTCGGAGGTAGCTCTTAGCAGGCTCTTACTGCATCCACGGGCAAGAGAAAAGGGGCAACATTCTACTGCCGGCACCCCACGGCAAATGCGGCGATGATGCATTGCATCACCATAAAAGTTCCAGGAACGTGTAATTTTATAATACATGAATATAACTTGTTAAGCTTACTTAATTTGTAAAAATTATTTGATTTGCAATTGCTTAGTGACGAGTTATAAAAGGTATTTAAAGTCAGCAAAGCTTGATATCTTCAGACTAAGCCTGCCTGGATACTCTCTCTTCAATTGACTTTCTTATATTTTGTATTTCTTTCACATCGTAAAATTTTGTATATTGTACGTACCTGTCAGAGTCAGTTACATAAATTACGTTTTGTCTTTGAGTAATTAAATTTCTTTTTAATTATTTAAATGTAATTGATATTGTTAAGTAATTTAAAACTGCCGTTGGTTCACTCGTCCCTATTAAGGTGTTAAGAACGCCCCGCCAACGCTTTCGTGGACGGCCACGACCGCGACTTTATTGTGGGTTTCCATGTTGTTAAAAACTAGTTCATCTCCCTGAATTCATTCGGTGGATGTGTCCAGCTCAGTGCCATAATTATTATATAATAAATAAAATTAATCGTGTATCTTTTTATTTTCCCTACTTATCGAACACGTCCCGCGTTCGCTGACTACGGGAGGTTGATGTTAAGTCCTTCGACGCGATACCTATGTAAAAAAAAACATTATAATATCTTTATTATCATCATCATTAATCTTATATAGCTGTTATAAATAAGGATAGCACAGATGGTTTGGATGTGCTATTGTGTATAACCAACTTCGACGTATTTTTTACCTTTTTTACTCATTATCATCATTTTATTACAGTATGGCAACCAGCCCATGTTTGTCCTGGTTGTCATACTGATATGACAAAATAGTATGACTACTCGAAAGTAGCGTCATTTTAGTCCGATATCAGCTACGGCCGGCCTTCTTTCGCTCGTTTATCATGTAGGTCGTATCAAAGAGTGCCCAAAAACGGAATTAACCAGCTTGCCTTTTACCTATCTTTTAACTGTCTCGAGAACCAGCTAAAATTCTAACTAAGTTTAGTGTAATTAATACCAAACTTAGTTCGAATTTTAGTTGGTTTTTTTGGTTGGTTAATTGGTTGGTGGTTTTTATTAGTCTAGGTGTTAATAAATGCTTGTCAACAGAAAATAATTTAGTGCGATAAATCAATTTTAAATAGCTTAAAATATTGCGGTAGTCATTCAATCTCAAAGTCCTTGTTTTCACAGTAGAAGTAGAATTAGCACTCTTCCACTCGTACGTAACGCCGGTGGGCTCACAGGTACACACGATTTTCACGCAACCCCGATTTCACCCGGTTGAAGTTTGTTATATTTTTAAAAGCTTTCTGCAAATATTTTTCTTTGGTCTGCTTTGAGCAAGATGTTTCGGAAAATAAACTTCAAAATAATGGATTTATTTATCACACAAAATGATATCTATTTTTATCCCCCGACAAAAAGAGGGGTTCAATAAGTTTGACCGCTCTGTGTATGTGTATGTCTTTCTGTAGCACCGTAGCTCTGAAACGAGTGAACCGATATGAATGATGATGTTTGACTAGGTCAAGGGCCAAGGGTTACTTAAAAATTATAAACTTGTATATACGGTCAGTTACTTTTAATATTCATAAAACTATTTTAGATAACCTCATGAAGTACACTGTAGAACTAATAACAAAACACCTAAATTAGACTTATTACTCTTACAAATGAAAATACCCAGCCAATCTTCAGTATAAACCAACTTATACAAACAAACAATTCAAACCATCATAATAAGTTGGTTGGTGGAAGTAAAAAATGCAAAATCCAACATAAATCCAACCCTAACACATAGTAAAGTATTATTTGAACTGTTCCCACCGGCGCCCACAGATTGCAAATCTGTTCTACAGTGAGGGCATGGTGTGTGGCCATGACGTCTGCGTATCGACGTGCTATGCCTAGGAAATGACTCTCTGCGCAGACCAAGGAAGGCTTAGAACTACAACAAATAAAAATGTGAAAACACAGCCAGTATTCCGAGCACTCTGCCTATTTGTAACGGGCGGTTTTTTGTTAGGACTGTATCAATTAAAAAACTTTTAAAAATATTCTCATTGAAAAATAATTCTCTAATTTTTTAACAATAAAAACCGACTTCCTTCCCACGATAAAATCCTTGACTTGTTGCTGACAATACCCAAACCGCTATTATGTAAATATTACTATTTTATTTCAAAAGTTTCTTCAACCGCAAGTTTAAATACAGGTTAAGTAACTAACTAAGCCTTGAGGCACTCCAGTAGGCACTATAACAATTATTTAATTCCTCATGAATCCCATGATAATGTCGGAAAAAATAATGTGAGAGCATATGTCTATCTTTTATGGGTTAGAACTCATAGTAAATAAACATTTATCTAATTTGATAAAATAGAAATTTTGATAAAAAATATATGCATTACTTTCTAAGCCGTTTTAACTAATGTTGTATATATATCAAAATAAGTTTTTGAACATCTTAAGTAGGTCATATAAATATAACATTTAAGCCACACAATATTAATGAATAATTTACGAGATTTAGTGAAATCAAAGCTCTCGCGCGACAAATACGGCGCGCGCCGGCAGCGTTCTCCGACTCGGCTCCGAAAAGCATGATTCGACTCGCTCTTAAACCGTTTTATTTTAAATCCTTTATACAAAATGACCGTTGATTCGTTCCCCCTTATACCTGTACGTAGCTGTGTGGGTTAAACTGGTAAAAAAATACTACAAATTCATATTTTTCAACAAAAGTTCGTTTAAATGTTGTAAAAATCTTGTCGAAATTCCCAGATAATAACTGGAACGCCTCTAACAGTCATCATAAGTCTACAGAAGCCCTGTCCGACGGACATGTGTTATGTGGTGCACTGCGTTCACAAGAGCCCTGCATTGTGCCCCGAGAGCCTTCGGTCAATAATACTATGCATTTTCACTACTGCTGTACTGCACTGCGCACAATTCGATCTAAGCTACTTAGAATGGTGTTATAATAAAGACAATAAAAGATTGATTTTTTGTATTGTGACAAACATTAGTTGTAACGAAAAAACAAAGTAACAACATACAATAAAAAATAAGATTTATAATATCTCCCAGCGACAGAGGCGTTTTATTTAATTCAGCGCAAAATTATCATTTTTTTTATAAGAAATGAAGATTCATACAAAACCAACATTGCAAGACAAAAGTACTCAAACGACACGAGTAATCAATAAAGAGCTGGTTTTCAAAACTATTATCAGTACCTTAATAATTACTTATTTCGCTGTAGAAATCTGCCTGATTTCATCGGTTACTCGTGTTTCATCCATTTAACGACATCTACGTAAGTGCCAGTCAAAATTTAAAATGTTGTTGAAAATACACCAACCGCTATATGTATGCTTTGCATATTTTGAAAAGTATTGCCTTATTTGACCGCGGTCTCTGTTCAGCCTGTTCAAACTAATTGCTACGAACTCTACGCATTAAGTAGCAGTCTGCTACGAAATATTGTCTAGCTATCATAACGCTTTCTTTTACATGAATAGTTATTTACAGTGCTATGTTTGTTTTGCCTATTCTGTAAAGTAGTTTCAGCATTATTTTCCTAACTAAAGCTACGCACAATGCTACGAAATTGCTACGATGTAGCAAACCACAAAACGTATTGAGCTTTTCTTTTCTCTGACTAATAGTTAATTAAGCTGGGAAGATGGTGTAGGTGCTGGGCAAGCCTCATCTAACAATGTCGCAGGTACATCAATACACAATCATCCTGATCAGCATAAATACCAGTTGCTGACGATAATCATGTATAATAGATATAAGGCCTAGGAAACTACGTAGCCGGTAGATATTGATCAATTATGTTTTTAGCAAGATTAACACCTAAGCATTCAGTCAACTGATGTTGCCAATTACTAACCACTACCAACACAAGATACAGCTATACGGAACTATAAGCTAATCGCTAAGGGCCACTAGATGCCACTGGACTCGATGACTACTACGGCTAAGCGGGAATCCAATTAGACTCGATGTGTACAGCATCGCATCTGCCTAATGTGCTGATTGATTCCACATGTCGAGTACGATTACTAATATAATTACTTTGGAACGTTTGATAATATTGACTAAGTCATCGAATGTCGAATGGTATTGAAGTTAGAATACTTATTATAATACAGTTCATATTTCTTTTATTGGGTGAACTTGGACGAAACACGACGATTTCTTTCTTCTCATAGTTCATAGTTCATTTATTGATAACCAGAGTTACATGTTACAAATTTCACGTATATCATATTTCACAAGTTATAATACTATTATTAAAATAAAACCGGGCAAGAGCGAGTCGGACTCGCGCACCGAGGGTTCCGTGCCATCATACGATATAATATATGACAAAGGCGGTTTTATATTTGTTGGAGAACCTTGACAGCGCCATCTCTTGTCTAATAGCGGAACTTATGTAGATTTTTAACACTTTCGATGATTTCTAAAATAGTATGCTAAGTAGAGAGTTTGTAATAAATTATCTATAAAGTTCACATACACTTCTATTAGGTATAAAAGTATCACGGGTTTATCTCTGCAAACTTCGGAGATAAGGGGGGGGGGAACGGTCGTTTTTTCAACATTTTTGTAAATATATCAAAAACGATACGGCTTAAAGGAAAAATAAAAACTGTTTATTAATGTGCAAGTGAATACCTTTTATATGATATCCCACATCACCTAGTAACTTCACAAAATTTTTGAAAACCCCCCTTCCAACCCCATTGTCTAAAAAACCATGCAAAGACCTCGATTACACTTCAGACATTTCAAGGAAGAAATCATAATAATAAAACCTTTATGAAGGTTTTATTACAAAATATGAAATTGTGATAAAACCTTCATGATGCATGACGAAACAAAGTAGGTACCTACTACGTGGAGGAGGTGGAAGTGGGGCGAAGCGCAGACACTTGCCGAGCATGGATTGTCTAAGATTTCTAAATGGCTGCATCACAATTTATTAACACTTAATTTAGATAAAACCAAGTATATCACTTATATATATATATTTACCCTACAGGATAATTGCTATGCAAATATTTTATTTTTTGATATTGCAAAAAATTATGAAATTTAACTTGTTTTTTTGAGTCTCATTTACCTTATAATATGTAAAAAGAATTTTAATAATGTAATAAGTAAATCAATAACAATGCATAATAAACACGTGAAGCATTGCTTAGTAGTTATAATTAGGTTTTCATCAACAACATCATCTCAGTCGTAGGACAGCTTTTCACGTCCACTCCTGGACATATGCCTCAAGGATTTCCAAGATCATGAGAAGGTTGTTGCCATACTAAGCAGGCGGGATGATAATACACGAAAAGGCGCTACTACCCATCTTCCGGAGATATCCCTAGGCAGATTCTTACTGCATCCACGAGCAAGAGAAAAGGGACAATATTCTACTGCCGGCACCCCACGGTAATAAGCTTTTGCCCTATACCTTATTACGTATTTAGCTTAATCTTCATTAATTCATTTTTATGAACCAAGTTATACTATTTACAACAAAAAAAATATTTCTACCAGTTGTAAAAGTTAGCATTTTTGTGCTTCATTTCGAAATATTGTACCATCACATTCACATTTCTCTCCATCATTTCAATTAAAAAACATATATTTTGAAAACCCGCACACGATCTCGATGGCGTTTCGCATCGCGAGGCAATGTCGGTTCGCACGTGAACATTGAAATAGTTTGGACTTTTGCCAGTTCTCCATACGTCCAATAAAATAATAACGCGGCCTAGTACCTACATGTGCATTAATAAGTTAACACTCTTTTAAAATACGTTTTTACCCGTGTAGGTCATGACACTTGTGCTAATTGTATAATTCACTAACTCACGTGCCATCATAAAGTGAACAGATTCAATTATGTGCTTTAATATATGTATAACTTGTATTGTTTTATTTTAATAATTAGACTACTTGTGAAATGTAATTATTAAGGTGCAAATAAACATTATTTTCTAAGTTGACGCATCAAAAGGCTCTTGCGGCCTAACTGAATAAAGTGTTTTTGAATTTGAGTTTCTTGAGTCTCAGCCTTATATATTCACTAACTCACGTGCCATCATGAAATGCACAGATTCAATTATCTGCTTTAATATATAATTTGTATTGTTTTAATTTCTAAGTTGACGCATCAAAAGGCTCCTGCGGCCGAACTGAATAAAGTATTTTTTTATTTGAGTTTTTTGAGTCTCAAAGTGACATTTAACTTAGTTTGTTTTATTTCTGTAGGTCTTCCATAATAAATATATAAGTTATTGTTTTTATACGATTCGCTATGGGTAAGTTTAGGGCCGTATATTAAGCAACTAAATGTCGCTTTTTGTATAATTAATTACTTTTGACTAATTGTATAACGGTGGTTTTTGTATAATGGACATTGTTTTTTTTTCAATTTATGTTTGCTTATTATTACATTTGTAAAACGTGGTCATTTTATTTGCCTCGTTTATATTATTAAGCTTAATTTTTTTGTCCTTAATATTTTATTTAAGCCCGGGTAATAGGTATGTTAAATCATAATAATTTATTTTGCCGAGGTTTGTAAACACTACGTAAAGTACGTAGTAACTGTTTGTTCTTCATGGTGATATTTCACCGTACCGGTTACAATATACCTATAAGGTACAAGATATATTAATACCACTCGCATCAACAGAACTGCCATCTTTGATCATAGTTCATGAAATTGGCGGTTTGCGGTAATATCTTGCATGCTATTTGAACTACCGGAGTAATCTCACGTTATGTAGATGTAGGTATACCTCTGTATATCTGTTATCTGGGTGTATTAAAGTTTGCTGTAGATAATTCGTAATCGATGATAAGGCCAAAATTCCGTTTTAGTATTAAACTAAACAATCTTGAGTTGCTTTATATATCATTTCAGACGTAAAACGTCCACTGTTGAGCACAAGCCTCCCTCATGGATCTCCCAGAGGGGTAGTTGCCATACTCACCTCCCTTGGCAGCCGGGTTGGCGAGCGCAGTATGGGATGTAAAATAATCCAATACAATATGAAATAGTTTATTTTATTAAAAATTAAATGTACAATGTAATTTTTTTTTATGAAACAGTAATAAGTCAAGTCTTTATTCATGATTATTCTTCTTATGACTAATTAATTTTTCGTTTTTTTAGGCTCGTTTTCGTTATTTTATTAAATTATGACTACACACACACACACACACCTAAGTCTTTTTAATTTCAGCTTCTACTTCACAAATCCTTGATGTTCCCTCACAGGGTCTATGGACCACAAGGCCACGGCAGAATACCAGCGCCTAGCTACCTCCCAGTGGTTAGGCATTATGCTGAGCCGTGACCGATTTGCTACTGTAGCACATAAACACAATGCCTTTTTTTGTGTAATATATATAAATTCATTTGTTAGTTTAGCATAAAATTATTATCTTCTACTTATAATCTCTGTATCTGTTTTTTCACTGTAATTATTGTATATGTGTGCTATACAAGCAAATAAACTAATGTCTATGTCTATGCTATGTCTCAT
Organism: Pasiphila rectangulata; assembly: GCA_963082625.1. NCBI lineage: Eukaryota > Metazoa > Arthropoda > Insecta > Lepidoptera > Geometridae > Pasiphila > Pasiphila rectangulata. The sequence goes on from OY720253.1 coordinate 10,512,182, forward strand.
TGTCATCGGAGAGACAAAAATTAAAAAAAAACTTTTTCCCCTAGAGGAAGAAATGCTATTTTTCTTCTCTCTGGTACGCCAAAATAACGGCCTTTTTGAGCAACAGGAGTGAAAACAATATTTTTAGTAAATTCCTAATTAATTCAAGTTCATTTATACGGAGTCAGCATCTGTTCTGCTAATAGTAGTACAGTTTTAAATGGATACGGCTTGACCACCACTTTCCTGTGCTTAGGCGTCAATATTCAGAGCAGATAGTGAAATTGGAAGCAGTCTAAGAATACAATTTCTTACATTTTACCAGATCACATCCAATAGAAGCAGTTAGTCATTGATGCACACACAGGGGTCCTGTCAGACACATCCACAGAAACGTCCACGTCAAACGCAACTTTTGGCATGCCCTAAACGCATCCCCGTGAAACAAGAAAATGTCTGGAAATAACGGCGTTTTGGTTACGTTGTTTTTAATAGTTTACATGAGTTACATATCTATAATCTACTATTATTGTTGACAGTTGATGAGGCTAGCACAGCGCCGCATAAAATAATCTAAAAAGTGAGTGTTCTGAACGAATAGTTATTATATCAGCCCGTTGATAATTAATAAGAAGAAGAAGTAAAGAACAAGAAGATTGTTAAAGAAGTTTATATATAATAAAGGCCAATAATTTTTTGGCAGTAATTATTGGCCTTTATTGGTGTTTTATTGGAGAATTGAAGTGTTAATAACTTTAATTTAACCATAAAAATAACTTACAACAAATCGTATAAAGTATTTCTGGGTGGTGGTCAGAGTTCCACCAAAAAAATCGGACATAAAACCACACAGTCGCTGTTAGCATTCTAAAGTAATTAAAACCTTTCTAGTCAATAACATTTTCAAACATTTAAACTAATTTTTCTCTCAGTAATCCCTAAGGCAAAAGCAATATTAAAAATATTAATGTTCGAAGTCAAACGACTTCGAAATTAATGGTTTTTTATTTTTAAAACTCTAGAAACTCAATTTTAAAATCATGCACATTTTCCTTAGTTTGTTATTATAACATTTGGGCACTTTTTCTCAATACACATCCCATGCCAAAAATATTCTCTTGAACATAAGTCGGTAACCCACAAAGTGGAACTATCCCCTCCTGTCACCAGTAATCAATAGTCGATTAATCAGTCGCAGTGCGTTCGGCGCGCGCGCAGTGTACCGGAAAATCTTACAAAAAATCGCGAGCCCCGGTTTTCACGCGCTAGTGGACGATGGGGACAAAAGCGGCATAGAGACGAAGAAATTTTTATACTTCTATAATTTTTTCAGGCACTACAACGTACTTTATTTTATTTTTTTGTTTTTCTTAACCTGTTTCGTCCCACTGCTTGGAAAAAGTCTGCCTCAAACTCCTCCAACAATTGCAGACTACCACCAGTTTCTGCCGAAGGTGTCTATTATCGTCCCGAAAACGCTTTCTCAACGTACTTTCATAACAAAAAAAAATATAACTAACAAACTTACTCCGGATTCGCCCGTCAAGCATGTAATGATTCCTTGTACAAGCGATTTGAATATACCATAAATATAAATATGTGTATATTAGCCGTGGGGTGCCGGCAGTAGAATGTTACCCCTCCTCTCATACCCGTGGATGCAGTAAGAGCCTGCTAAGAGATACCTCCGGAAGATGGGCAACAGCGTCTTTCCGTGTATCAACATCCCGTACTGCGCTCGCCAATTCGCCTGCCAAGCGTGGTGAGTATGACAACTACCCCTCATGGAGATCCATGAGGGAGGCCTGTTCAGTAGTGGACTTTTTACGGCTGGAATGATGATGATGATAAATATGTGGATATTCTAATTCCAAAAGATTTACTGTAGAACGTGTGCCATTCTTCTGCTGTAGGCCGTGCCGACAGTAGAATGGATACCTCCGGACGATAGGCAGCAGTCTTTCCGTGTATCAACATCTCGTACTGCGCTCGCCAACCCACATGAAAAGCGTGGCGAGTATGGTAACAAGCCCCTCATGTTCAGTGTGGCAGGGAGACCCATTACCAGTGGACGTCCTACGGCTGAGATGATGATGATAAACTGTGTATGTGGATATATGTACGTATGTTACCTACATAATAACTTTACGGTTTCACCAAACACTTTGAAAAATTTAACAACGATCATTCACACCCTCTCCACAGTTTGTGGAATCGCCAAGAGAAGGGTAGCAGTAGGCTGGCGCCCGTCGATAACAGAACGCCATAAATCATGGAGAAATGTGGCGAATGTCTTGCCGTTCACTGCAGATTTGCCTTATCCTATTGATTGAACTTTATTAGCTAGAAACTGGTTTGATGTGTCTTTAGCGCATGTTTGTACTTATAAGATGTTTATCTAGCCAGCTAGGCTTTACTCGCCCAATTGTTAGTTTCCATTATTTCTAGGTACTGCAGCGTTCCGTGCATTAGTACATTTCATTGTTGAATAAATAGATACTGACGCTGTCTAAATCATTTATATAGATACAAAAGGAAATTATGATTTCATTAACAGGATATTCTTTCATACCCTATTCCATATACTAGAGGAAACATCTTGTAAAATAGCAAGGAATGTTGTAAATTTTTCAATACGAATCTAAAACATCTTTTGAAAAAAAAAAATTTACTAACGTACATTTTCTGTAGTCATTTACCTCATTTTGTTTATTTTTTTGGACGAAGGGTTAATGCTCTTTAACCTAAGTGTCAATTCTGTTGGCGACTAACTAAAGTCAACTAAAATTGCTTGAAGACACAACTTGGTTTGAGCCGTTCTATAATAAAAACGGAACAATTTACCTTATATTACGATATCAGCTATACATTTAGAAACGTCATATCTCTATTATGGTTGTGAACATTATATGCAATATTAACGGTTAGTTTATCCATGATCATGACGTGTAAAACAACTCACACATATCGGGAAACTCAAAAAGACTCAAATCAGGGTAAATAACCCGTAAATATTGTCATACCTCTAATCTACCTCTAATCTCTAAGTTGATTGATGATAAAAAAACTCCAATGTGAAATATTCCTAATATTATAATAAATTGTTAAATAATTTCAACCAAAATCAATATTATATTGTTGTTCACCATAAGCTCCTATTTGAAGAGGCCCTCACTGAAATAATTGAACCAAGATGAATTTCAATACAAGGCGACTTGTCTCGCCCTTATCTCAAATTGCTGTTCCGTTTAAAGGAATACCTCGCAATTTTCGCAAATTGGCGAATAAGAGGGCCCTACCCTGTGCCCTTAATTTGATGGAAATGTCTGTATGGGGTAGAAACTTGAACAATTAGATGTACTTTTTAATATACCTAAACATTAGCAGCTTTTAGTTTATCTTAGGATTATCTGAGTAAGTTTTGTTTTATTTTATTTTTTTATTTAATGACATAGTCGCTGCGCGACTAAAAGTCCTTTTTACTAATTAGAATAAGAAAAAGTTTAGTTTTGGTAAATATAATTGAATATTATCAGCAAAAAAATATTTAAAAAATCAGATTTTTTTAATATAAACTAAAAATTAATGGTGAAAATTAAATTAAGAATAATAATTGACAACTTTATTTGACATAATATGACAGAAATTTATATTAATTTGACAAGACATATCACATAATTCTAGTTCACAGGATATTTTACAATTAATTTGCTTAATAAAGATATCGTTATAAAATCGTACATAGATTAATTGAAATTCCATTTGCTAGTTTCAGTTCCAATAACTTACCTTCCAAAGGTCCCAAAGTAATGTAATATGTTACGTCATGTGTGACGTCATGCGCGGCGGTATGCGCTGTAAATCCTCGCGCCCTGTTGGTTCGTTTAATTAATTTCACTACCTACTGGCCTATTCTATTTTACAGGAAAATATTAGATTTGAGCAGAAAAAGGGAAACGTTTGTTTGGTAGTATTTTAGAAGTTGTTACCCGACGAAGGGGCTATGTATGTAGGCATGTAAACGTATATCGGAAGCTCTCTGGAGAAATATCTTCAAAAAGACTAAATGGATTTTAATAATTGAGATATCTAAAAACTCATCTAAATGCAAGGAAGGTTTTAGACTAGGTTTAAAAGGGTTTTCCTACTCATTTATAAAATGGGTTTGCAATTTAATTTGCAATGAATTATATTGCTACTAGCAACCCCGCCCTGCTTGAACTACTCAAGATGTTGAAATAACTAATTAGGAAATATATTAACAACGGCTTTGCACAAAATAAATACTTTTCAATCAAAACTTAAATAAGAAGAATAGTCACCATAAGTTATCCAAAAAAACAGACATATGCTGCCGCGGCCTTTTTTGTACACCTGAAGAAAGAGGAATAATTCTTCAATACATCACTTGCACATAACTTCAATGGTTTACGCAGCGCAAGCCAGAATAACTCCCAATTGGCATTAAATTTTCCGACAACTTCAACAATCATCGTCATAGTTCAGCAAAATTACAACAAACCTCAATAACCTTCTAAACCTTCTTAACCTGCCTCTTGAAACCATCGGTGAAAACATCAAAATCCGTTGCGTGAAGAAGAAGAAAACCAAACAGACAGACAGACGCGGCAAGCCACTCCAATTTATACCATGTAGAGAAAGAGATGATGGTGGTACTATTAAAAAATATTATTAAAAACGAACACAAAATAATAATTATTTATCCTATTATACAGTAGTAACCCAATGCTTGTAGTCCCTTCTAGGTAAAAAAATACTTATGGAGGATAACGCTGTTCCGTTAAAAATAAATGATCGATGTCAATAAGGCTTCAGAACTGAAGCCGCAGTGTATACAAAGTTTTAGCTCAAGCGGATGTCAAGAAGTAATTCTAAAGGTAAAATACCAGTATATATGCGGCACTGTGCGGCACAAATGTTTGAATGTCATTTTGGTGTTTTTACCTAATAATAAGGTTTAATGCTTGCGAGAATTGCACCGGAAAGATAAACATAACCTACATACATTACATGGATTGCAAGTTAAATAAAAAACTGCAAATGAAAACTCTCTGCAGGAGTTCATAGAAATCTCATATTTTATAGGGCAAAATGAAATAAGGCAACATTCACAAAGGGGAAAGATATCTTTCGCATATTTTTTACACTCATTACTAGAGCGGTTTCCTGGTTTTTTGCCTTTTTCCGGTGAAAGAGATAAAAAATGAAGATGAACTGCCGAGGTGCAGAGTAAATACGGGGTCAAGTAGGGCTGGGAAAACGTTTCACGTATTCATATTGACATCGATAAAGTTAACAATGTTAAGAATCAAGAATCAAAAAATACTTTATTCAGTTATTTATTCTGTTTATTCAGTTAGGTATAACATTATGGAAGATTTGATACTCATGTTTCATGAATGTTTTAATTTGAAATACTTGTGTAACATAAATAACTTCAAACGGGATAAAGCATAATATTTAATCTTTCTTGTCTAAAGGAATCAAAATATTCTTAAAAAAAAACACTATTAGCATTTCACTATCCTAAATTTACTATAATCATGGCCGAAAAATGACGTCCATTTTATATTATTGGGTTCGATTTATTAGTTTACACTACTAGTTGTCTCGGCGAACTTTGTACCGCCTCAGAATCAACTAAGTATACTTAGTTATCTGTTTCGTTTCGTAAGTCAGCAATATAGAGGTCCAGAAAATAGTTTAAAAAGGTATTATTTTTTGTAAAAACCTTGACCTGAAATAACAAACTCGAAACAACTCCTAACATCCGGTCGACTTGAGATGTTTACACCTGTAGTTACGTTATGTATTGCTAATATTTCGCTAATTGTGTACAAAATATTCAAAACAAGCTTGTAAAGGCCATTTGATACCCTCATTACGGGGTATCTTGTGGCGGTGGCCATGTTGAAAGTATTGAGCATAACTTTTTTAATAGCTTGTTGTTGTTTTAAATGTTCAGAAATACTTATTTGTTAATTTATCGACAGGCGAACCAGCGCACCCCATCCCTACTTGCCGGCCGCAGACCGTCCGCCCCGCTACACACGAAAAGTCGCTCCCAGCAAATATATTAGAATATACATTACCCTACGTGACTTTGGCGAAATGAATAGCCCCGATCTACCTCCACAACGCCCGCGCAATACGTATTACCATCCGATCCCAATTTCGGACGAGCAGAGTTTTTATGGTCGTATGTAAATGAATATGATGGGACACAAGTATATAGTGGTTTCAGGCACTAGGTTGTTTGTTGCGCGGGCGAAATAAGGGTGCGAAGCCCCCTAATATGCATAGTGCTGTCTTTCTGTCTGTCCGTCTGTCTGTGTATTTGACGATTACAACCGAATGCGTTGACCGATTTACATTTTTTGTAAGCACCGACTTAATGAGAGAAGGTGACTGATTTTGGTGATCCTAAGGTCACAGGGACCAAAGTTATTGTGACCTCAAAAGGTCACCAAAAAAATTAATGTCTTCAAATGGCCGAAAACGTCCAAAAACCCAAAAATTACATTTGTGACCTTTGGTGACCTTTTGAGGCCTTCGCCCCCTGTTCTGGTACCCCCTTACCAATGCTTGCTAATATATGAACCATGGTTAACCATAAGAAACCATAGTTCATATATTAATATGAACCATGGTTTTGGTCTCAAAAATCAAGTCACATGAGATTTATTTTTATTTATATGGTAATGGCAAAACGTTAGATATTAGTGTCTTATGGCTTTTTGTGTTTGGTTTTACACAATTCCGCCAGTGTCAAGTTTATAAATTCTTATGTTATTTGGCTGGCCATGTTGGCGTCCATCTTTGGATGGTAAATTTGACTTATTATGACGTTTATTAAGTTTAACTTTAGCTAAGTGTATGCAGAGCCTTTACAACTTTACTATTTAATTTTATTTCTATACGATTAACGATTTTTTTTAATATTATAGATCTTAATTGTTTCTAAAAAATAATATACATCTTTTATAACGTATTCTACCAATTTGAGCTACGCTGAATTTTAAGCTACTTGAAATAGCTATGCAATAATTATCATCTGAGGAAGACGAAAATCACAAAGAAACTAGCCATTAAAACATAGTGACATATTGATAGAAATAAGGGATATTCCTTGTGTATAACATGAAAGAGCGCCACACTGGACGGGACCGTAACTGAGATACCTAGTTGTTCCATTCCGTTTGGCATTTCCTTCTCGGGCTTGAAAATTTAATTGGATGAATCTTACTAGTAAATATGTGAACTAAATTGTGATCTTTTATCGAATATTTAAAATGAACTAAACATGTATGTGATTATTTATTGTTTCCTATTAGGGTAAGCTTGATAATATTCAAAAATTCTGAAATTACAAAACATAGACACGTCAACTTACAAAAATAAAAACAAAAACATATATAATCTTATATTAACAGGAAATAAGGCACATGGATGAATCTGTTCGCTTCCCTGTTTTAAGCACTGTGATAAGAAGCGATTAAAAAATCAAAAAATCAAAAATCAGTTCTTTTAATAGTTAGTTTTTTTAGTTGTTTCGGATTTTTTTTTTATTCTAATAAATTTAAAGGACTTTTAGTCGCGGAGCGCATATTCGTAGTTGGAGTTGGAGCAAATTCCATTCCAAGCAAGTCTTCTAGATAATTAGATAAACATATATGTACATACCAGAATAGACAAGCTGTAAAAAACATGTAACTACCTGTTTTTTACAGCTTGTCTATATTTTATTTTTAATTACTAAACTCCAAATAAAATATTTCTGATTCTGATTCATAAGAAAAAACCCGCTAAACAGACTCGAGCGGGATGAACTTTTTTTCTTGGTTTCCCCGTCGGATGGAGAATTGTTGAATAGGTATTTTAAAACCATTTAGGGGGTTGTGAAGAACATTTTTCGATTTAGGGTTTCTTTTGCAAAATATTTAAGTTTTAAACTTTTCTAGATTTACAAATCTGAAAAAAATCATGAACGTTGTTTTGACATTAAACTTTATAAGAAAACTATAAAGAAAGTAACTCTTTTAGTTTCGGAGAAATTGTCGCTCAATTAAGTGATGCAGTTTCCCAAACATAACGGAATACTTTAAACCGAACACTCAATACCAGTAAATATGTTAAGGTAAATGTAGGCAGTAGAATGTTGCCCTCCTCTCATGCCCGTGGATGCAGGAATGAATCAGCCAAGACCTCCGGAAGATGGGGAGCAGCGTCTTTACGCATATCAACAACCCGTACTGCGCTCGCCAGCCAGCCTACCAAGCGTAGCGAGTAGCGCAACAACCTTCCTCATGATCTAGGAGGGCCTATGTCCAGCGGTCTTAATGCTGAGATGATGAAACTTTACAACTGCACCTGTAACGTATTCTTAAAGTTCTGCAACAAGATGCAAGAAGAAGTCATCAAACCGCAGTTAGGAACTCGTCTTGGAGTCCTTGACGTATTCAGCTGTGCTTCGGCGGCTATTCTAAAATACTTCTACACGACTTGTTTAGATTCTGGAACATAACTGAATCAATAATCCCTAGCTATTACCTAGAATAGCTATTCAGTGTGAGTCTATTATAAAGTTTACGTACATATGAATCTGAGTGAAACTAGATTCAAATTAATCGATTAGGTAAATAATTAAAAAAAAATTAGTATAATTCGTATTATTTTATACTAATCAATAATTTTAAATTATGTACCTAAAATTTTATTTTTTGAACTAATTTACTTTCATAATTTGCCGTGGGGTGCCGGCAGTAGAATGTTACTCCTCCTCTCCTACCCGTGGATGCAGTAAGAACCTGCTAAGGGACACCTCCGGAAGATGGGCAGCAACGTATTTCCGTATATCAACATCCCGTACTGCGCTCACCAACCCGCCTGCCAAGCGTGGTGAGTATGGCAACTACCCCTCATGGAGATCCATGAGGGAGGCCTTAGTTCAGTAGTGGACGTTTTACGGCTGAAATGATGACTTTCATAATATGTTAAAACAGACGCATTTACTGTATGCAATATATGTATGCAAATGTCTGGTGGTCATGACAATACAATAAAATCCTCTGTGTAAAATAAAAAACCCATTCTGTGCCCTAAATTCGAATATAGAATATGCACGAATTTTGCGCATGTTCTCAATTCATTATTTTCATGCTGCCATTTTGCGCGGGCTTCAGATGACATCACATATCCATGAAAAGTCATTGCTTATTACTTAATTACAGAACATACCTCAGAATAATAACATAATAGAAACCGGGCTAAAATAGCAACCAATATCAATCATTCTGTATTCTTTTTACTTATGTCATTTTAATGGAGCTAGAAAGAGTGCATGTACAGTTGTATCTTCGATAATTTACAAGGTTGGCGTAAATGCGTTTATTATTGCTAGTGATGTAACTGTGTCGACTTTAAAATCGATAAAACTAGTTTTGTTAGCCATTTATACAGAGGTTTTTATTTTAAATAATAGTATTGCTTTAAAATCTCTAAGTACAGACCACGAGGGGTTTCTTGCTATACTCGCCATGCTTGGCAGGCAGTTGAGGAGCGCAGTACGGGATATTTATACACATCAAATGAAAATAAATATTTTACCTATTTTACCTAGATTTAAACCACATGGTCTATTGCATTAAGTTTGCCCTTTGCCCTAAGAACCGCATACCCAACAGTGGATAGTTGTTACCGGATATTCATGATGATAATAGTGTAGAAAGCTCTTAGAATAAGCTCCCATTCCTTCGCCCGGCTCTCGACAGTTTGCGAGATGCCCACAGCAGCATACGATGCAAACGAGATTGCTGGAACTTTGTCTTTTAGGTACTGAATGTTATGTAAATACCTAATAGCGCATATTGTCGCGGTATTTATGTGTACATAGTTGGAGTAACGTGTTCAAACGGCTAATTACAGCCAGTCGCAAAAACGTGTTGGGCTACACGTTATAACGTGGTATACGTAAACATTGTATGGTGCGCCATAACACAGAGAATTCTAGTTTGGATACCAATGTTGCTCTACATTATTATTTCAGTCGAAGCACTAAAAATAATGTAATAGTTTTTTATGTCATGTCTGTTGTATCAATTTTCATTTTCGTTTTTCAAGTGCGTATGTTTACAGGCGAGTGCTAACCCGCGAAAACATGCAGCGATGTATGGTATACAAACCGTAAATTTATTAAAGTAGTAATGAGGTACTATAAACATTGGATACTGCACTGGTGCAGTATTATTATAGTATATCTTAGAGGTATCTAGATACATACCTCTAAGAGATACTACAATAATACAATAATAAACTCTAATATACTATAACCGCTCTTTTGGTTGCGCGCCGCGCAGATTACGACCCTCATTTGGTTTGCGTTTAGGCGCGAAATACGGCGTGCGCTCCGCGTCGGCGCTAAGTGGATACTCGCTCGGTTTTTAAATACCTATCGTGGCGAGCAATTGTTGGTGACATCATCATCTCAGGACGTCCACTGCTGTACATAGGCCTCCGTCATAGATCTACAAGTACTGAGCATGAGGAGGTCGATGCCATACTCACCACGCTTGGCAGGCAGGTTAGCGAGCGCAATAGAGTTACGGAGTGTAGATACACGGAATGACGCTGCTGCCTATCTTCCGAAGGTATCCCTAGGCAGACTCCATCCATAAAGTACAGCGTTGCCACAGGTCATTGATACCGTTACAAAATTCAGAGCCTAATATGGGCTGGATTTTGATGACAGCTGTCGCAGCGATCAAGCTAAGTTTTGAGGACTTTAAACAACTTTAACTAGGTACAGTCTAAATGATTATTTCTGAAATCCAATTCCGTTTTCGATCATGTACAAAGACAATGTACACCATGGATCGCGATGGGCTGCGCCTGATAGACGTTGATTAATGTCTGTCTGTCTGGCGAATAAAAAGTTTGTGTTTCAGTGGCGTGCCGCGGACAGGGGAAGGTGTAGAGATGATTAAGCTAAATCTTTTAACCTTGTGTTTTTAGAAAATGATAAAATTTATTTCAAAATATCCTTTTTCATATTTAAAGAAAAAAACTCGTCTTTAAAAGTCTGTCCGTCTTGCGAATATTGCCGTGGGGTGCCGGCAGAAGAATGTTGCAAGGGGGGCAGTAGCGGAGGTCTTACCCGCGGATGCAGTAAGAATCTTCCAAGGGATCGTCATCATAATCATTGGCCTTTGCGTCTATTTCAGACGATTCAGGCAAAGCCTGTGGTTTAGGTGTAGCATTTTTTTAAATGACTAAACAATTCTATTGTTGACCGCGCGACCGCAGTTTTGGCAGACGTGGGTGTCCATTGCAGTTAGTGGATTGTCCGTCTCGCTCGTTTGTGTATTTTGTCTCGGCTAATGAGACAAACCAGATTTGGTCGTGGTGTATTTTTTTCCTCCAGGCAATTCCTCCTAGATATACTACGTAGATATGATGTAGGTAGCTAAAGCTTTTACGGATAACCTTCCTATCTCAAATTTAATGGCCGGCTGCGCCGCAGGAGGTTGCTAGTTATATCCCGGCCGGGGGATTTTCTATGTAAACGAAGTGTGTACTTACAAAAAAAATCTATATACAGAAGTATTTCCTCAAGCATCTGATACCCATAACACAACTCGGTAACTTTGAGGCTCTTTGAAATATCCAGCATCAGTTAATTATTAACTAGATATAGAATTTTTGTGGTTTTATGCATAGGCTTTAAACATGCCAAGATCACTATATGTTTGATTGCCTACAACATTTGAGAGAATCCCACGATTCCTTATGGATTCCATAATCAGAACAAAATTTGACTAATATGAAAGTGTATGCCGTGGGGTGCCAGCAGTAGAATGTTACCCCCCTCTCATGCCCATGGATGCAGTAAGAGCCTGCTAAGGGACACCTGCGGAAGATGAGCAGCAGCGTTTTTCCGTGTATGAAGATAACAAAGATTTAAAAAAACAAACGACTTGCGAATCTCCTACGAGTATTTTTTTAATCTCAGTTAAAAAGAATGTAAGCGATATTTCTATGTGATAGCATTAAATTAATAAACCTTCACTGATGTTGCTGATATATGCATACATCAGTGAAGGTTTATTACATTTATATTTACAAGATAAATACTTTTAAGACCGCAAAATTTATAGTACTAATTTCTCTACTGCTTTTTTATCCCGGTGGCATTTGATTTCGGTGACATCTGGCGGAAATAATGGATTTTTTCAGTTAGCTGAAGGTGAAAATTTAATCTGTGATGATAAGTGACGAGCGAACACTGATTCTACTAATATTCTTTACGGTTTTGTAAAAATTGCGTAACAGAATAAATATTTTGGGGCAATCCACTTTATTTAATTTTACTTTTCAACCTAGTTCTTATCTAGCTTCAATAAACTCTATCCTAACATGAGAAAGAAAGGGCTTAACATCTATTATGTATGATGTAGACAGCGTCAGCAACTGGTATTATGCTGGTCAGGATGCTAAAGGGCCTCGGACATTGTTAGAAAGAATGGGCTTACCCAGCACCTATGCCATCCTCCCAACTTAGTTGGCTATAAGTCAAAAAACCGTAACAGCACGTGTTAAATGTGAACATACATTTTTCAAGAAAGAAAAATCCATTGGTTTGCTACCTGTATCGAACCATTTAGATCAGAAGGTCATTATCGGATCGAAAGTCGGGGTACATATCACTTGGCCAACACGGCGTAAGGAATAAATACTAACAAAAATTTACAAGATTCACACATCGCTATTAGATTATAATTACCTCTATATAAAATAGCGAATCTTGTAAATTTTTATTAGTATTTATTCCTGGCTGGAAACTGAAAACGCCACCAGTTTCGCCACTTATTATGTGTATTGTGCCAACAGTGCCAAGGAGTTCGTCGCTGTAAACTTAATTTTACTTCATTACCTGCAAAATTATTAATTTATGTTTGCAAATATTTGGCTCATAACCAAAATATTATTCGAATTCTGATTCCGAGGAATAATATAAGTCTTCCTCGGAAATATTGCGAAATTAACAAAACAATATTTAAATTTCATTAACCTCGCATATTACAACGTACAGTCGAACTCGCATCTATAAGGAGATGATTTTTGGTGAAACGAACGCTTAATGCTAGTACCGGTATGAATTAATTTGTATTAACCTTTTTTATGGTTGTTACGTAAGTTTGCATATTGGTATTTATTATTATATGCGTGTAACAAAAAAATTACAACAATAAGGAAACATTTAGTGATCTTTATAGTTGGTTGTTGTATAAAGTACTGCCTTACACGATTTACACGCGTAGTTCTGTAATGTCATGCAATTTAAAATAAAAACACCCCCGACGCCTAAGCTTTAATGATTTCTAAACGGCTGAATTGATTTTAATAAAATATGTCAAAGAACCTACTTAAGAATAATCTAATTTACTTATTTTAATACTTACTTGAGAATAATTAAAAGTACTTATATTAACAGGAACGTGTTTATAAGGAGGGCGCTGACACTACTACACAGTTTTCCTCAAACCTTTGCTTTGTCAACGTTTCATTTTTTTACGGGTATAATGCCATGTTTTATGTTCCCAAATAGACGTTTTTATTTGTTGAACTACCAGCGCTATTAGACCTGCTTTTTAATAAATAAAAACCACATCCAAATCGGTGTAGCTACGGTCCCACAGACAGACAGAGACACACACACACCCATATTGGTAAAACTTTTAACCTTTCTTTTATTGCGTTGGGGGTGAAAAAAGTATAATATCGACTAGTCCCAGTCTATTTTTGATTATGTTTTGCCGTGGGGTGCCGTCGGTAGAATGTTGCCTCTTCCTTCTTGCCGCTGAATGCAGTGTGAATCTGCTCAAGGAAACCTCCCGAAGACTGGCAACAGCGTCTTTCCGTGTATCAACATCGCGTACTGCGCTCGCCAACTCGCCTGCCCAGCGTGGTGAGTATGGCAACATCCGACTCGTGATCAGTACTTGAAGATGAGGGAGGCCTATTTCCAGCAGTGGACGTCCTACGACTGAGATGATGATGGCTATGTCTTCATAAATTTCTTTAATTAAGCGTACATGGAAAATTTCAATCTGAATTTCTAATTATTCCGGTCGCGAATGAGACGTCGTCGGAAAGGTTGGAAATTAACAAAATAAGACAAGTGAGTTTGCATATTCCAATAATAAATTAAGCCTTTATTATACGACCAGAGGTATTCGATTTAATAAGATTTAAAAGTACTTATCGCCGCGTGGGGTGCCGGCAGAAGAATGTTACCCCTCCTCTCATGCCCGTGGATCCAGTAAGAGCGTGCTAAGGGATACGAGTACCTCCGGAAAGTGGACAGCAGCGTCTTTCCGTGTATTAACATCCCGTACTGCGCGCGCCAACCCACCTGCCAAACGAAAAGTACTTATTTGGTTTGATTAAGGTAGCGAGTTTGTATTGTCAACTTTCAGTAGGTGTATTATGTAGGTGTTACCATGAGTTTTCACAATCTATACTCACTAGTAACTGTAGTTAAAAAATGTATGAATATTGTACAGCGCCTCTAGCAGATAGTATGGTTCTAAAATACGCAGTAAACTATAACTACAGCGACTGTAGTTTAGGCTTCATTTGCTTAGAATTTGGTACCATGAGTTAAAAATCTGTCAGATTTCATAGTAACGTACTGTTACTACTGTAGTAACGGCAGGTAATCTAACAGTGACAACTCGTGGTAGATACACTGATCATTATATTGCACTCATTGGTATTTTATTAAGTGACTTTAAAAAAGGAGGAGCCTTAAGTAGTCTGTATTTTTTTTGTTACCTCAGAACTCCGTTGTTTATGAAACGATTTGGAAAATTATTTTTGAGTTCGAATAGATATTTCAATTAAGTACAATCATGTTTAGCAGACGGATGGATGTCCTATGACTGGAAGAGATAGAAGAGATTTAAGATATAATATTTTGTAATCATTTTGTAGCATGGCCGTGGGACGCCCTGTGGTAGACTAGACTATGGTTTTCTTGACAAATAAAGTCGTTGTTCAAAGAAATATTTTCTTTCCTTTGTTCAACAAAAACGAATGTATTATTAAGCAAAGAAACAGTGTACAAAATGCACAATATTAAAATGCCTTGTATATACGCTTAAACATTTCGCGAAATAATACAATACACAATTCATATATTGTAACAAGAAATATACAATATTCGGAAAAAAAAGTTTAGCATATAGCATGCTCCAGTACAACAAACAAGTAAAAAATTCAGTAAAACAACAATTTTAAAAAGAAGAATGTAATTTTTTTATTACTCAATTCAAAAGTATGCAAAATAATAATGATACCATTTTGGGTACTGGCAACATAACAATACAATACAATAGTTTATTCAAGAAACGGTTTACAATCTTACATAATATACAATCAAGCAGTGTAACTCAAAGTATAAGTAACTAAAGATATATTTTAAGAGTTAGCTCGAATATAATTATACAATATGCATAAGGTGACCAAAATAAATCTCGCTAGGCTAGCAAAGCAAATAACAAAAATATAGTAAGATATACAATATGGCCTAAGTACAGTCAAGTTGACTTTCCTCACTGAGTTTACACTATATGACGGCAGGAGAGTCATGCTCGATCGCCACTTAGCTACTGTTAGAGATAGATGTAAAATGCTGTGTTGTACATTGTAAATTAAAAATGTAAACAAAAAAAACTACACGTATACATTAAGGGACAGTCGGCGGCGTTAGCGCTAGGGACCGATCAATATAACCTATATAGATTATAAAGTTGTTCATGATAATTCGCGATTTATAGTGATTCAGTGATACGTTTTACACTATCCCCCTCGCACGCTGATGGATTTAACGTTTATAAGACTAAGTATGTCCCGTACATAAGCAAGCAAGTCAAGAAATTCCGTTTCGTAGCACATCCACGGTGCTACGGCGTAGCTCGCTACGGGCTACGATCGGCATTTCTCGGTCGCCTGCTTGCTACGCTTCGCCGCTCGCGCATCGAATTATGAAGATTTGCTAAAGGATTGTCGGGATTTGCAGACGTCTTGGGCTTGGTATATTAAGTTAATTGTTTCATTCAGATGGCTGGGTTAAAACAAGGTTTTGTTAACGAGGCAGTGAAAAACAATGAATGCTTAAATCGTTTTTAAGCTATGCATCATTTTTCTACTAATTAATAATTCTTTCAGAGGTTTCCCTTGGCAGATTCTTACTATATCCACGGGCAAGAAAATAGAGGCAACATTCTACTGCCGGCAGCCCACGTCAAGGCATTTTTCTGTGCCCTGATCAAAATATATATTTATATCTCGTAATGATTTAGAAAAAGAATAATTAGGTACATTGTTTTAAAACTTCAAAAAATTATATTAACTACTTATAAACAAACTAGTTTGAAGATATGCTTGTAAGTTTTATATGCCATCGCTAATTATCTCCTCTCTCAAGTCACATTACGGGAAAGCTTTGCTTTATGATCAAAATGTCAAGTTTAGGAACACCGAAATATATCAAGAGAACAAAAAATTCAAATATAAACTTCCAAGAAAACCAGAAGGTATATAACTTTGATCCCAAGTTATCTACTTTATCAACAGCCTTCACGGATACAAGACTACAGTTGGAGCGTCAAACCGCGTCGCGCGGCGGTGCGTAAACGGCTGAGCCTGACTGACGCGTTTGATACCCCCGTGTGTGGCGTACAAGGTACACAACTGTACTGAGGTGATACAACCAACGAACATACTCCATTTCGAAATTCCTTCTCAACTAAAATATAACTTGCTACCTTACATTTTACGTTTTCCTACGGCATGTTACGTACGAGTATACGAACTGTACGAAGATGATACATCATAAATAGTACTACTACTATTCCTACCAGGGAACATAGGATATTTTCTCATCCATAGCGGTTTGATAGTCTGATTTTCTGGTTTATTATGACATCTAGATTGTTGTCTGATATTTCATTATCATATTTGAGGTTTTCTGGAAGAAAACTTTTGGTTAATTAAGGTTAAGGTCGCCTTTGTTAATATCATTTATTTATGCTTTCGTCTATATAACCTACAAAGAATGAAGATTTTTAACATGAGATTTCCTCTCTTTCTATCAAAGTGGTATGAACACCTCTACAAGTGTCCCCGGAAATCAAATGGTGAGTGCAGCGAGGCGCACTTGGCGCGAACGTGACGACTTCCGGCAGCCGGCGCGCGCGTCTGCCATTTTGATTTACTTTATACATAACATATTGAGGACTTTCCGATCCCGAGGATAAGTTTAATCTGATTAATGTGTGCTCAGTTCGAGTCTTGAGGTTGGAACTTTGAGAAATCGTCGCCACTTTACACCAAATAGATATTATTTCTATGGATCTTAGAACTAGTTTTTACCATCTGTTCTATTCGTAAGTAGTCTGAAATAAAGTTTGTAGTTTATTAGGCGGCGATAGGACCGCCAATTGCCACTATAAAGTTTTAAAGTGCATATAAAATATCCAAGAAAGAAAAATCAATTGATACATCTTCAACCTTCGGATCGGATTGATAATTATGGTTTAGTTTAATGATATTTATGGTTTAGCATAATTAATAATAACTAGCTGACTTGGTGCCCACTTTGTTGGGCGGTAATTTATAGCCTATATATGACACTAACAAATACTGTGGCTATCTATTGGTAAAATAATTATGAAAATCGGTTCTGTAGATCCAGAGATTACCCCCTACAAACTCACAAACTTTACCTCTTTATAACATTAGTATAGATATGCTAATATTATGTCGTTATATATTATATATACAACAAAGATATTGCTATAACAGAAGCATCAATTCAAAAAAATTTGACATACCCCCCAAAAACAATCACATAAATCATATTGTTTCAAATAGCTTTTGTATTCAAGTATAATTTAATTTTAATGTCATCATCAATTGTGATTTTAGTAATATAATTTGACATTGATGTTTTTTTTATTTCTTATGTGTATTTTAATATTCTTTAAAAAAAATATATATATAATTATATTTATAACTAGCATGTGGTTAACACCTACAATTGAGGTAACACTAGTCATGTTTTTATATGTATCCTTCCGTTGTAAAATCTTTTAGTTCTAATTAAGTGTTTACTTTGTTGGCGTTACTTAATAAATAAAAATGGTGTACATCATTAAAGCACATAGATGTTAAGATTATTATTTTTAAATGTCAAAGCGAAATATATAAATGATTGACTGAAGGATTAAACGAATAAAGATTAGTTTAGATTCCACTTACATACTACTTTTTTATTCTGCATTCAAGGATCCATATACTATTAAACTTGAAAATAGTTGTCTTAAATTTTTTTATATAGTTAGGTGTCTGCGAGTATAATTCAGCGTTGAGTGGCTGCAATACATCCTGGCACATTGCATCCACTGCTTGTTACGACTTTTTATATTCATAATAGTTATAAAACGTACGTTAATATGTACGTTTTATATTTTATTCCGTGGGGTGCCGGCGGTAAACTGTTACCCCTTCTCTCATACCCGTGGATGCAGTAAGAGCCTGCTTCGAGATACGAGCCTGATAGAGAAGATCGGCAGCCGTCTTTCCGTGTATCAACATCCCGTACTGCGCTCGCCAACCTACCTGCCAAGCGTGGTGGGTATGGCAACTACCACTTATGGATATGAGTATATATGAGGGAAGCCCGTTTCGTTCTTTAAGCCTGTTCAGTAGCGGACGTTTTACGGCTGAAATGATGATATTTTATCATACATAAAAAACTTAAAACGGGGATCTCAGAGGCTTATAATAGAATAGAAATGGATTTTATTCCAAATAATAGGAAAATACTCAATTCTTTAAGCTGTGTACGTGAAGAAATAATGACCGCTGTAGCATGAAGAGAATCGAGATCAAATCAGCCATCCTCACAAAATCTGAACCTCATTTCTTCTTAACCAGCCCTTCCGTAGCAACCACTTAAACTGCAGACTTCATACGCTTTCGCTTTCTTAATATGTTAATTAACGAGTTAAAATAATTATGATAAACAAAGAAAAATATCTAGTTTTAATTCCGCTAATGCTGAGATGCATATGGACCGCCTTCCCGCCCGCAATCCCGCTAACGCTGAGGTGCATATGCATCTCAGCATTAGCGGAATTAAAACTAGATATTTTTCTTTGTTTATCATAATAATATGGATTTCCGCAAAGTAACGCCTGATTATATTAATTATGAGTTAAAATAATTTTATATCACAAAAATATAAAAATAACATAAAAATACGAAAAAACAACAGTGAAATAAATGTACAGTAGGCGGAGCCAAGTGTTGTCTATTTCAGTCAACATATATCATTTCTCAACAACATTTTCATTTCATGATCAACGTTCGCACAATCCAAGGTCTCTTACCAGTAAATAAATAAATGAATCCATCCATCTTTCTTCCCATCCATCCACTTCAAAATAGAAGGCGGTTCTCAAGCCGTCTGTATTTCTGAAAAATATTGAATACCTTCTTAGTAGTAGTAATAGCACTACGTCGCTCATGAACCGATTTTGAAAGTTCTTTTTGGTTTCGATTAAAGACACTTTCAGATTAGTACCATTTTTTTTTAACTCAGTTCTGATGGTGGGATCCATGAGTTATCGAGGGAACTCCTCAAATATTGTAGACGTACATTTAGCGTTTTTGGTTTTTTCAGAAACAAGTCAAGCATTTGCATTTAGAAAGTATCATTTTATTATCTTAATCTTATGAAGATGCCCACGGAAGGGCATCGAAACTCTTCAATTAAAAAAAATCACAGGGTACCGTTGATAAGAGATGGTTACGATGTATACCAATACATTAATGGCCGTTCCTTAAATTCTGTTTTTGTTTTGTTGAAAAATTAAAGAATTGTCTTTTTATTAAGGCACATAATACACGATACAAGAGTAACAATACAAAATTATAAAAAAAAGATACTGACCGCTTTTAACATAACTTTTGAATACAGCATGGTATACATATGGACATAATATACTTAATAATTATAACATAGAACATACTCTAAGAGTAGTTAAACTTTTTGTGAAGAGTTCATTCAAGGGAAAGTACTACCACCATACCTATTTCTGCCACCAAGCAGTAATGTCTACATTGCTGTGTTTCAATTTGAAGGGTAATGGGGCCGGTGAAATTACGGGCACATGAGACCTTACGACTCTATGTCTCAGGGTGACGGGCGCAATGCAGTACAGTGTTGGTACTACTTACTGAACGTGATTACCGCGGTATTGCAATGGTACCAGGTAGAGGTTACCAGTAACATCATATAGGTCTTGGGCTTGTCTCGTCATTTATTCATTTAAACAGACACAAGTAGTTATAATCTGTATTTATAAAATTCATAGTCCTGACTGACTCACTGACTGACTGACTGACTGATATATCAACGCACAGCCTAAACCACTGGACCTAAAGACTTGCAATTTGGCACACATATACCTTATGTATCCTAGAGGTGCACTAAGAAGCGATTTTTCGAAATTTCCACGGGATAGGGAATAAATGGGATTTATATTTTCGAATCAAAGTGGCTCTGCATGAAAAAAGGGATTTTACGTTTTATGACTTCTACGCGGACGAAGTCGCGGGCAAAAACTAGTTAATTATAAACAGTTAAAGGTATAGAGAAGTCTGAACTTAAATTTCCCAATTTCTTACTTTCTGCGGTCTCCTAAACAATTTCCCCGGTTCCATCGCGGTGTATTCCCAGAAATATAATTTAATCCGGCCACAATAGACGCATTTGGGGGCACATCGGGTACAGCATACACATTTTATACCAGAAAATCGGAAATTATTAGTTCCTACGTGAAGTGAATCCATTTTTACGGTGTACGGTTAAGATTTTACCGTCGGTAAAAACTATACAGTATTGGAGTCACTGTATTTTAAAAATACTAGCTTTTGACTGATTTCATCATCATCATCATTATCATCATCATCACCAACATCTCAGCTGTAGAACTGCTGTTCACGTCCACTGCTGGACTGCTGGACATACATAGGCCTCCCTGATGTCATACACTCCACGCTTGGCAGATGGGTTAGCGAGCGCAGTACGTGATATTGATACATGGAAAGACGCTGCTGCCCATCTTCCGGAGGTATCCCCTGGAAGATTCATAATGCATCATAATGTAAATACTATCTTGGAATATACCCGACGGACCAAAATCTTACATAATAAGCTTTGCGTTCTAGTTATTACTTAATTATATTTTGGCCGACTTAAAACAATGTGGAGGATCTCAGATCGTCTGTATTTTTTTAAATCTTAGTCTCATTCGTATAAGAACCTATATGAAACTTTATTTTTTTATTACAACTAGATACACTTTTAATTGGGTCCCAAGTATTGGCATCCAAGAGGAATTAAATAATTGTAAAGCATCTACTGATGGAGCACGACACTATGCCTTAAGGGATCAAGGCAATTTCATGCTCTTAATTTAAACTTGCGGTGGAGTTTTTAGTTTCACCATATAATGTTTGCTTTACACCCAGTTCTGATGATGGGATTAATGATGAATAGCCGAGCTTACTTAATTTAAGTTCGCCAAAGAATAAACGTCTATTATTGTGTAGTTTTTTATAAATTAATGTCTCTTAGTAAGTGTCTCTTTTTATCTTTTAGATAATTTTTTTACCGTTTATTGTGAGACGGGAAAAACTAGTGTCTCACAATAAACGGTAAAAAATAAGTAATTACGAATTCAAAATATACATTTTTGGTTTTACTAAAATATTATTTAATTAATGTGATTAATTCATTAAAATAATGAAAATGTGTATTATTAATTAAAATTAAAGCCTCCAAAATTGTTCATCGATCCGACGTATGGTTAGGAATAAAGAGGTCCAGGGGAAGGTTATGTGTCTAGGGTTAACTCATTGGCTAAAGAACACAATGAGGTTGATCTGTTCAACAATAAATCGAGTAAGCTCAATAACGCTTACTTTGTAATCAAATTTTTATTCTGTAGGTATAGATTGGGCACCCAATTACTTTGGTTTTTAGGTCTATTGTGTTAGTTTAATTATTTTTACGTTTATGTGTTTGTTATTGTATGTTATTTTATATATTTTTCCCTGCGCGAGTAGCGTCGTCACTTTCAAAAGTGTGCGTTATATTATTTGTGTATTCTTTAAGTTAGCTGTAAGTTTTCCAAAGATTTCAAAAATAAATAAGAAATAAAAAATAAATCGAAGGAAATACTCAAATGTAATAGGAAATACTCAAATGTAATAGGCGTACATAAGGCGGTTTGTTACATTCAACAAGCAACAAGTCAAGGATTTTATCATTGAAGTCGATTTTTATGTTGAAAAAGTAAAGAATTATTAATTCTCAGATTACTGATTATTTTGATGTAAGTACCTTGTCTTTACGGCGGCGTCCCGTACAGCATGAATACCAGTTACTGACGCAGTATAAATCACCTATAGTTATAATAGATCTTGTCCTGGGTTGCCGGCAATATAATGTTGCCTCTACACTCTTGCCCGTGGATGCAGTGAGATCTGCTAAGGAATACCTCTGGAAGATGGGCAGCAGCATCTCTCCGTGTATCAGCGTCTTGTACTGCACCCGCCAGTCTGTCTGCCAAATGTGGCAAGTATGGCATCAACCATGATCCATGATCTTGAAGATCCATGAGAAAGGCCTGTGTCCAGCAGGTAAACGTGGACACCAGATCTGAGGCTGAGATGAGTTTACAATCGATCTTCAATTTACTTGCCCAACACCTAACAATGTCACAGGCACTGCAGCGCCTGTACGCATGGTAATACTGGTAATTATTAATTAATTAATTCATTCATTTATTTCAGACACAATTGATCCATAATTAAGTACACGACATAAGAACACAGAACATAAAATGACATTAAAATAAAATAACATAACAAAATATATAACTTACATTGGTTAGGGTATGGGCTAAGCAAGACAGTTAAGTAGATGACTGCGGTTTATTGAGCCACCAAAGAAGACTAAGTAATCATGATTACCAGTTGCTAACGCTGTAAAATCTATATATATAAAATTCAAAGTCCTGACTGACTGATATATCAACGCACAGCCTAAGCCACTGGATCTAAAGAATGGAAATTTGGCACACATACATACATATACCTTGAGTATCCTAGAGGTGCACTAAGAAGGGATTTTTCGAAATTCCCACGGGATAGGGAATAAATAGGATTTATATTTTCGAATCAAAGTGGCTCTGCGTGAAAAAGGGGATTTCCACGCGGACGAAGTCGCGGGCAAAGGCTAGTCATCTATAATCATCTATAGGCCTTACAATTTACTTAGTTCGTAGTTTTTTCTACTCTTATACCTTCACATTTCACATACATAGCCCTGAAAGTCCCTAAAACATTATAAAGCGAAAGCGACCATAAATGTTTAAAGCGATTTTAAGGATGCGAAGTCAAAGAGCCACCCCGCCCCCTCACTACCCCCTGTCGCAATATACTTAATTACTGTAATTCCGACCTCAATACGTGACGCTCATAAAACTAGGGTGCTCATGGTTTTTGTAAACAAGTTTAGAAAACTTGGTTAATGAAATGAAAAAATTAAAATTTATTTATGAACAACTTAGATAATTAACACTTTACAAAATAATTAAACTATTACAGAAATCTAAGTAGAAAGGGTTACACTAAAATTGATTTCTAATTATTCCCACACTAGGCTATGCCTGTATTGCGGGAACCGGAATACGGTTATCAAAAAAAGAGCCTTAACTGACTTTTGTATTATATATATATATAAACCAATGTAATAAAATAAAATATAGTAAAAAAAAAACAATTTAAAAACAATAGTAATTCATGACAGTAATATTAATGTGATGGAAGTTATATTATTTTGATTTGATTAACAATTTATCGGTGTCATCATATGACAACGTTTGCAACCACTTTTGCACAGTAGATTTAGCCTGACGGGTAGTCAATGAACGAAGTTCATGTTTGCCGCAGTGTCTGATAACCTTATTATAAATGAAAATCGGATAAAATCGCCAACCTTGAGCAAAAGATGTAGAGACTAAGGGGGGCAGTATCCTATGAAATTTGCTTTTTGAGCGGAATCTATTTAAAAAAGCCTCGGACGAGTGTGCTGAAAGGAAGATTTTAAGAATGAACAGTTTTCTCACAGATAACACGCGGCATTTCTTGTAGACCTCATCAGTCGAGTACTTCCGCGGTTTTTTTTAATAAAACTTTTAAAATCGAACGTTGAGCGCGTTCAAACTGTAGGATGAATGTTTTTCCTGCCGAGCCCCAACAAGTAACACAATACATCAGTATTGATTGACACAATGCGTAGTAAACAGTCAACAATGTATCTATTTTGGCCACGCATCGAAGTTGTTTAAATACATGAAGTACCTTCCTAACCTGACCAGAAAGTACGTCGATGTGTTAATCGATGGGTTAAAAACATACACATTATCACATTAAAGAAATGAAATGACTTTTTTATGATTGTTTTTTTTTTATATTCTGGTGTGACTTGAAAGAGCACCCGAACAGCTTTAAAGCAGCAACAACGCTTACCGGCGTAGTAAAATAATGTAACATAACCGGCAGTAGAATGTTACCACTTCTCTCATACCCGTGGATCTAGTAAGATCCCACTAAGGGATACCTCCGGAAAATGGGAGCGGAGCAGCGTCTTTCCGTCTACCTATCAACATCCCTTGCTGCGCTCGCCAACCCGCCTGCCAAGCGTAGTGAGTATGGCAACTACCCCTCATGGAGATACATGAGGAGTGGACGTTTTACGGCTGTAGTGTTGATGATAAATATTTTATATTAAACCGACTTTAAATGATAAAACCCTTGACTTGTTGCTGAAAACACCCAGATCGCTATATGTAGGTATGTAAGTCTTTTATATTTAAGTATCTATTATAGAGGTATATTTAAATTGAAACAAGAACATAACCGCAAGGTTAAATTTAGGACATGAAACTATGCCTTAAGGGACTCTAGTGTCTACTTTTACAATTATTTAATTCCTCATGGATCCTATCACCAGAATCGAGTTTTATAACGGACCTCTGAAACATATTCTAGCTTATAAAAAAATAATCATCAAAATCCTGTTTCCTCCACGTTTAGCTTAGTTAGCTTAGTTCTAACAAAGTGTCCGGCACTGTAACGTTTTTTTTATGTTATAAAAGGAAGACGAGCGGACGGGCCACCTGATGGGAAGTGGTCACCGTCCCCCATACACATCTGCAACCCCAGAGACGAAGCTGATTCGCTACCGGCTTTTAAGGAAGGAGAAAACCAGCCTTTCAAAAGGACCCCCCCATCGTAGCACCGAAGGAATACCGCAGATGGGAGTTTGTTCCTCAGATTGATTGTCCGCGGCAAAAAGAGCGCGAAAAACTAGTGGTTTTGGAGAAACAGCTATCCAGATGGTGTGGATGAAAATTAGCTTTATGGCGAGTGCGGCTTCACTACGTCTTGTTTAAAGTACGTGTTGGATGTGAACACGACACGTTCTCGCATAAACCAGCCTCATGGCCACAATAGTAATTACCTGCTAATTACTAGACTCGTGCGCGCGTACTTAATTCGTTGCTGTGTGATTTTCAACTGGATCTTAATGTACTTTGAATCTTGCTTTCAAAAGCTATATTATAGTTTTGGATTTGGAAATCCACTTTTATGAACTTAATTGATGTTAGCATTCAAAGCTATTGTGAATTGACGAAATTGGTAAATGAAGGTACTTATTTCTATTGAAAACAAACGACATAATTTAAATGCTCAGCAAAACATGTAGATTTAAACTTGAATATGTTATATTAGCCGTGGGGTGCCGGCAGTAGAATGTTACCCCTCCTCTCCTACCCGTGGATGCAGTAAGAGCCTGCTAAGGGACACCTCCGGAAGATGGGCAGCAGCGTCTTTCCGTATATCAACATCCCGTACTGCGCTCACCAACCCGCCTGCCAAGCGTGGTGAGTATGGCAACTACCCCTCATGAGGGAGGCCTTAGTTCAATAGTGGACGTTTTACGGCTGAAATGATGATGATGATGATGTTATATTTTCAGGACATGTACCACGATTTGAGTATTTTTGAGTACTCCGATATGATCTGATGGGCTAGCCATGGGTATACTCAGTTTATGAAAAAAACACCGTAAACTTTTAAAAATATTACGTTGGTGAACTTCATTTTATAATGTTTACAAGCATAATATTTTTAAAAGTCAATACTTGGGTATAGTTTGAAACTGTCGTACTCGTTAAATATATACGAATTCTTTATGAACGACTTACTAACTGAACTTTCAAATACTTGATAATAAATTATTTTTTGTTTAGCAGGGAATGTTTACAGTGACGTGCACGTACACGTCACCGTAAACATACCCTGGTCATTTTGCAGAATACTGCCGTGAACTATCAAAATAAAGATTACACGATAAATAACCGCATGAGAGATGCATGTTTCAATTATATGGGATTAGCCCATATAATTGAGATATGTCATGCATCTCTCATGGATGAGGAGTTGTTGCAAAACCCACCACGCCAATCTGGAAAGAATCATCACGTACTGCGATGACAACGCAATACGGGGTTATTCTTTCTAGATCCTTTCTGCATCCACAGGCAAGAGAGAAGGGGCAGCATTCTAATGCCGGCACCCCACGACAGTCCGAAATAATAATAAAGCAGAATACTCTCCAACATTATATTCCAAATATTTCACACCGAAACCTTCACTTTCTTCACTAAACTTAAGTGTCACAAAATCTAAAACTTCCAGCCCAGAAGCCCCCGATCCAATTCCCAGGCGATCTAAAAGTAATATCCAATCATGCAAGTGATAAGTTAGTCTGCAATACTTCCGGATGGTAAAGCGGCAAATTTCTCATCAGTCGCGCTGGATCGTGTGATGGCGTTCGATCCGTCGTGCCTAATTGGATGCAGGCCTTTATCACGTTTAGGATACCTATTTTGCCTTTGATAGTAAAAAGGGCATATCTCACATTTTTTCCAGATTTGAGTTACATTTATTGCCGGAGTTACGGGAAAAGGCGCACCTGCAATATTATGGAACTGAAGTCTGGAAAAAATTGTCACGTTAAGGACGTACACATCGGCAGCTGGACACAGGCCTCCCTCATGGGTCTCCAAGATCAACAGAGGATTGTTCTCATGCTTGGCAGGCGGGACGGCGAGCTCAGTATGGGATGTTGATAGCAAGATCCAGCAAGATAAGAGAGGCAACATTTTAAAGCCGGCACTAGCTGTTGTCCGCGGCTTTTCGTCGTGCCTTATTTGATGTAGGCCTTTATTTATTTTATTTATTATATTATAAATATTTATAATATTATTAAATTAAATTTTCTAAAAGTCCAGGTGATGATGGTCCAGGCGTTCGTGGACTATTCGAAGGCTTTCGATAGCATTTCTCACGAATCACTATACCAAACTCTTACCAACCAAGGCATCGAACCCACGTAGGTACGTCACAATAATCAAAAACATTTATATAAATAGTACAGCTGCCGCGAAGACACACACCTCTGGCCCCTCTTTTCCAATATCGAAGGGTCAAACAGGGACAACCCGCTGTCCCCTAAATTATTTACCGCAACCCTCGAAGAAATCTTCAGAAACTTGGCTGATAAGTGGCAGAAAAGGGAATTGTCGTTGGCGCAAACAGACTTACCAACCTTCGTTTCGCCGACGACATCGTTCTTTTGCCACAACATCGCATCAATTACAACAGATGCTGGCAGACCTGAGCAACGCAAGCCTTGAGATTGGGCTATCAATGAACCAGTCAAAGACCAAGGTTATGACTAATAGCACCAATCATAAGATCTGCGTACAGGGTGAGGAGATTGCATACGTCAATGAGTATATTTACCTCGGCCAGGTAGCCTCTTTCCAGGCGAGACAATAAAAAGAGATCATTCATCGAACAGATAACGCCTGGAAAAGCTATTGAGCGATGAAGGAACTCATGAAGGGTAGCCTTCCTATTTGTCTCAAACGCAAACTTATGGACGTATGCATTCTTCCTGTCCTGACATGCACAAACCTGGTCTTTGACATCTCTCACTGCGCTCCAAGACAAAAATCGTCGATATTATTCACCAATCAGCCAAGCTGAAGTGGGACTGGGCTGGACATTTTTTCCGCATGACGGACAAAATGTAGGCAAAGACAGCCACTGAGTAAGTCCCACATACAGTAAAGCGGTAGCGCGGCCGGCCCAGGCGCAGATGGCGAAATGAACTGGACGTTAATAAAGATGATAATAAGTAAGGTACGTGCTGTAAGCCGTATTATATTTACCTCTATAAAATGATGTCAAGCCACGATAATTTTAATTCAGTGAACTGGACGTTTCCTGTGCTGACCGGTCGACCGGAAAGTGTGGAAAGAGGGAAGGGAAGCATTTGCCCAGCAGTGGGATTCAACGGGCTGATTAGATTAGATTAGATTCTGTTGTTGCACTAACTAGCTTAAGCTAATTAAATTGACTTGAAACAGATTAAATGACTTATTATAGATTTTCGTTTAGTGCCGTTTTATATTTAAAACGGAACAATTATACGTTGACAGCTCTTTTAGAAAAGTCATATCTCTAATTATATTTAGCTTTAGAAAGTGTAAAACAGAATCGGTACTAATATGTCATTATAATTTGATCCTACACTCCGCCTTTTTATTGGTAAAGTATAGCCACGCTTACAGTAATTACGCGATGAAGTCCCGATAAACACAAATTATAGCATCAAACTGTCCAACAAATATTCCCAATATTATCGGCGTGCCTAATTGGAAGTAGGCTTTTATCACGTCTAGGGTACCTATTGGCGATGGGCTTCATATTTCGTCGGCTAATTTATGGATGTGACAATGATTTTTACAGTAGAAGAGACAGAAATATATAATAAATATATAATATACAGTCACAGTAGAAGTGCTTTGGTTATGATGGTACTTTATTTAAACCGTTTTGATAATTGTCTGTTATAAATAAATAAACTAGTTACAATATAGAGACTATATATATTAACTAGTTTATTTATTTTGACGAGCTCTGTGGCGCAGCGGACGAAGGTCGGCCTGCGACGCAAGGGGTTGCGGGTTCGATTCCCGCCTCGGGACAAATGTCTGTACGATCTGCAGATATTTGTTCAGGGTGTTCTGGGTGTTTTTCTATATATTATAATAAAAATATCTATCTATGTAGCATAATGTATTAAGTATATCAGTCATCTAGTACCCCATAACACAAGCTCTGCTTAGCTTGGGGCTAGATGATGCTGTGTGATTTGTCCGGCATTATTTTTTTTTAATGTAATATACATATAATAATAAAGGTAAATAACGCGATTAATACCCGGTTAAATATGTGTTAATAATATAGGGACTGTTCGATAGATAATTTTGAAAGGGGCATGTCAATCTAGGTATTATGTATGAGTCCCACGAGTCCCTACGAGTATGTGTTCCTACTTTTTGCAAAGTATCGCTGTATTTCGTAAAAAAGTATCTCTCATTACTTTCGTGATCACAAGTATAAAATATTTTTTTAAGTTAAATATAATAACGCGATAAAAACCAGATAATTCAATATCATATTAAAAGCGTAAATACCACTAACCAGATGGACAAAACAACAAAGTCTTATAAATTATGCATGGCATGGATTTTCTTGTAGATAAAATATCAACAATCATTCAACCATTTAATTTAAACGAAAAATACCCGGTTACATTGTACCTTTACAAAACCCAGCTGAATCCCTTGGGGTATTAAAACCACACCCATCAAACAACCTAAAGAAATATCTATCTAGGATATCCTAAAGCATCCTGAAGCACAGATTTTACCAAGCCGGGATCAACGTCGATCCATCCGTTATGTCTAATGGACCAAGAGATTAATAAATGGCGCTTAAAATTCAGCCTTTTTTCGGCTGAGCTAATGGTGCTTTAATAATTAGCCAGTTTTTTATAGCTGGACTACATGTAAGCGGATTTTTGAGCATCACGTCGCATTTGAAATAGTTTTTCGCAGATTTAACTAATTAAATTGGAGTACCTACTTATAATATTCTGATATTTTCTTTATTTCTGCTGTTCATCATTAACTTATAACTTTTAAGGATTATTTTCAAACATATTGTATCTGAAGTTTAGAAAACGCAAAATAAAGCATTTTTTATTTGGAAAAAATGCAAAATAAAAATGTTTGGTTACACAAATGGTTGGTTATACTTACATGATTTATACATCGTCATCAACCGGTACACATGCTGTTACGGGACGCTGCAGTGCCTGGGACATTGTTAGATGGATTAGGTTTTCCCAGCACCTATACCATCCGCTTATCTTAGTCAGCTATTAGACAGACGAAAGACAAGTACAAGTACGTCTGAAGCTAACCAAGCCGCGCGATTCCAGACGGTGTTTTCCTTCACCGTAATAGCTCGTGTTGAATGTACAATGTACTGGTCATGTAACTAACCCAAAAGCTGTGAAAATTGTTCACGACTTTTAATCCGCACGAGGTGAATGTGACGCGGTTAAAATCCACTTAGTACGTGTAGTCGGCGCGGCGCTAGCTGCCTAATGCGGGAGAGGATTTATTATTGGGTTTCGTCAGTTGCTCGTGAATGAGTTATTTTTTGCTAATTGTTTTGCTTTATTTACAGCATTTTCGTATATAAAGTATGACGAAAAAAAAAGGAACAGGTGCTTATCGTTCCTCATTGCGCTCAATTTCAACACACACAGCACAGCCCACTGCTAAATGCAGGCCGAATCGCTGCAGATGGCACTAAGGGTTTGTGCCATCCGCATGCGACTTTAAAGTAGTCTGTCCATCTTGCTGCGGACGACTAACTGTATCCTTGTCACAACCACCATTCAATGAACTCCGCAATCATCAAGGTATAGCCGACGTGTGTTTGCAGCGCGGTGAACATTTCCAAACATCACCGCTCACCGGTCGCATTTTGCCGAGAAATGCAGACTCGACAAATACCGATGCACAGGTAAATAAACGCAGGTCATCGGTGATGACCCGGCCCCCGTAGGTACACCAATATCTGTGCCAGCTGTGCCTTTTTCTGCTCCAAGTCTCGTCCCAGCCACAATCACTCTCTTACTTCACTTTACACATCTAAGTAATTTAAATAAATATTTCAAAATATTTCAGTTGTGATCGCAATAAAGAGCCTATTTTTATTACTTTATTATATAATTTCAGAAGCTTTTTTTTTGTATAAATGCATGTACATTTAGTCTGGAACTGTACTTATATTTTATGAAGCGGAGGAGGGGAATGGTATCTGCGACACAGCTTTTGCTAATGCAGGTACCATGGTTTCCTTGTTTATATTGTACCCTAAATTAAGTTCCAAAAATAAAGATTTTTATAATTATTATTATTTATTATTAATCAATCACGCCGTGGGGCGCCGGCAGTAGAATGTTGCCCCTCCTCTCATGCCCGTGGATGCAGTAAGAGCCTGCTAAGGGATACTTCCGAAAGATGGGCAGCAGCGTCTTTCCATTTATCAACATCCCATACTGCGCTCGCCAACCCGCCTGCCAAGCGTGGTGAGTATGGCAACTACCCCTCACGGAGAGCCATGAGGGAGGCCTTTGTTCATTAGTGGACGTTTTATGGCTGAAATGATGATTAATCAAGGCAGCCTCATTCTTCTCTTGCGTAGGTAGCATTGAAGCAGAGTTAAGCATGTCTGCAACGAAGAAAGCCGACGTTGATGGTTTTATCTTGGTGGAAAGTCGATCGAACCAATCTCGTACCCGACGTGGCACAGCCGCCATAGCATCGGTGGTCACCCTGCAGGCTGTTGAGCCATTTTCCTCTACCAATCGAGGTGGGACCCCAACACCTCAGACGATGAGGTCGGACTACACGTAAATGCCGTCCTTAGTTGAAAATCCGCCACTGTTCCAGCTACATTGTATAGCGCTTCGAGTCGTCAAGCAGGGAGGGACACCATTTTTAAGTCATAGTACTATTAGTGCCCGTGAAGAACAAAGAAATGAGCCTTACTCCCGAATTTTAGCCTGCATGAGTCGTTAATCGGCAATCCAACACGAAGAAATCTCTGTAAATTTAGTTTGCAGTATACATCTATAGTCATTGCCCGATTACTATGCGATGCAAGGATCCAATCGGCCACACTTATCGGGATAACACGAATATTCGCCATATCCCGCTAATGTAGCCTCAGCTTGTGGAATCTAATTAAGGACTTATTTAAGGTATTTTTGCCTTAACTTCAAGTTCGTGCTGCTATAATGCTTACGATGCTGCTGCCCATCTTCCGGAGGTATTCCTTAGCAGATTCTTACTGCATCGACGGGCAAGAGAGGAGATTACTTCTGCTGCCGGCGCCTAACAAATGCGAACAAGCAAATGCGAGTACGTAAAAAACATTAAAATTAATAAGGATATTAATTTGCAAAAGTAGGCCAAAGATGTTCATGGTATTCTTATAATTTATATCTCTTCCAGCCGCACTTGCCCGTGGATGCAGTAAGAATCCGCCAAGGGATACCTCCTAAAGGAATGCAGCAGCGTTTTTCCGTGTATCAACATCCCGTACTGCGCTCGCCAACCCAAGACAAGCGTGGTGAGTATGGCAACATGATCATTACTTAGTAATCAACGAGGGAGGCCTTTCTCCAACAGTGGCTCACACCCTCTCTTTCTCAAACACTCGGCTGGAAGAGAAGAGAGAGTAAGTACTTAGGTGCTGATGAATGATACATCATTTTATAGGTCACCGTTTATTGAATCTTGAATATAATATTGTGAATATGTATATACATTTTATAATTGAATATTTCTAATATATACTTATTAGGTTAATTCTACATTATAAATAAAGAAGGTACACAACCGATATTGCCTACATATTAAACGATAGGTGTATTTCAGGACTTTTTTATTATACGAGTATTTATAAAGCAGATAATTTATTTTTTATAACAAGATTAAAGCATTATAAGATACGTCTTTACTTTAAATATATAATATTACACATATGTATCATTATAAATTATATATATTTACTATTTGAGGCAATTATAAGAGGAAAAATGTTACTGACAAAAGATCAAAATACAAAACTGTATAAGTATCATAAAAACTGTTTATATTTCCGGCAGTGTATAATGTCTAATCTAAATCTATATAAATTAGAACCCTCTCATTTTTAAAATCATATTTCAAATATTTGACTTTTTTTATAGGTAGGGTATCTGTAATAAATAAGACAGAATAGACCCACTCTAAGATTAATAAGAATTTTCTCACATCAATGAGCGCATACCGACATACTAAGCGCGGTTGACGAATAAAAATTTAATT
Organism: Pasiphila rectangulata; assembly: GCA_963082625.1. Taxonomy (NCBI): domain Eukaryota; kingdom Metazoa; phylum Arthropoda; class Insecta; order Lepidoptera; family Geometridae; genus Pasiphila; species Pasiphila rectangulata. The sequence continues at coordinate 10,545,691 of OY720253.1, forward strand.
TTAATATTACTTTAGTTATATTTTAGTTTTAAGTATTTAATAGTATCAATCATATTTACTTTACTTTCGCCTTTATTATGATTTTTTCAATAGATTTGGTATTTCATACGCCTTTTCAGATTTGTTTGATATGTTTACTAAAATCATTTAACCAAAAGATATTTAAATTTCTATGAATATGAATAAAGTATGATTGACCATCTACTTTGGTAAATTATAAATTACATAATATTATAATTTGTACAAGATAAATCATGTTATTATTATATTTTATGTAACTTCCCAATACCAAACGCGTATATCGAATAAAGTGCAGTTTACATAATATATAAATAAATAAGTTCATATCTTTGGTATACAAATGCCATTTACCCACAGGATAACTTACAAAATTACGCTAATTAAGGTGAGCGACATGACGCCAACCTGAGTTAACAATAATTTTATAGTTAAAAAATTATGTTTAGATTTTGGTAGTTTTTAGGCTTTCTTATTCAAAATATCTAATTGTAACAGATTTATCTAGCGATGCTACAGAAAATGTATGAGCAAAATTTGAGTCGATTCCAAAATATAACTCTAAGTGTAAAATGGACGACAAAACCTACTAATTAATCAAACATTGTAAAACAATCAGTTAAATTGGTGTTCGAATGAGCAATTTAAAAACAGTTTTTAAGATTGGGGTTGTAGATTCGCGTATTACCTGTAATTTGTATTTGGCACAATATAATTATATAATATAATTTAATATACATGTATTCATAATTTATTACCTACGAACAAACGTTATACATATATGTACCTACTCACTCTCAACATCTTTATTATTATTATGATAAAATGTATTCGTAAGTCAACAGTATATAACACTTCATATAAAAAGCTGTATATAAACAAACGTATATTACTTATTATTGTATATGCAACAAGGATAGTAAACGGTAAATAAAAAAACAAAAAATAATTTGAATACTTTACTTTTTCAAATTATATCACAAAGATTATAATAAATTTCATATTAACAAAATCAGACTTGTAAACATATAACACATAAAATGAAAGCACAAGGCCGGTTACAGTAATTTTGATACAAAAGACATTTAAAGTTTCTAAAATGCTACAACTTTGAGCAAACTGTTGCAATAATTGAAAAAAAACATCGAAATATATTTCGAAACTTATTTTGTCTACGACAGAATTATTGTATTCAATTTAATGATTAAACCTACAGGCAAAATTAATATAGGAAGCTCAATTAGTATAATTTTAAAAATTATCTGTATTTTGACTAACTCAACCACGTCTATTTCAATGAACAATCCACTAAAACAGTTACCCGCCTGTCAAGTTAGCCTGTTTAGAGACATGATTTAATATCGGCTGATATGTTCAATGTACTATAAAGTTACATGCGTTTTTTTTTTCATTTTGGCATAAGATGTATCATCAATCCTTACACACAGCTTATGTACTTCATTGGAACAACTATTTACATATATACGACACCCAATAACTGGTAACGTATTCATTATTTCTAATTATCTAATATCGAGATTATAATATTAGGCCTATTCATATATAACGACCAAAATGCGTAAAATAATAATAAGGCGAGAGGCAAAACTAGATGCAGAAATTCTATATAAATTTTTATATTTTATAGTTATATTTCGATTATATTTTATTGAATATCGTATAATTCGACGCATATTTGGACCAACAGGTTTACTTTAGCTGCGCATGTCATTGCATTGTTAGCGTGAAAGCTATTGAACACTTCTATCTGAACTTACATGTATTACATATTTACGAAAACATTTAATCTTAACCATATTGCTAGGAATATTGTGAATTATCCTGTCAATTTATTTAACTCAATCAGTTCTTCTGGTGCTATTTTAACTCATAGCTTCTAAAAGGAAACAAAAATATACAATCATTAAAAACCTACTATAAATATAACAGCCCCTAAAAGTTTACTATTCAATAGTAAAACCGTTTATTTGTCTAATATCATATATTTTATAAATAGGTTTATAGTTTTTAAAAGCAGTGTCGAAATCGTAATTATAATCATAACATCAATTTATACGACCCTTTCACGTGGCCTAAACTTGGTAAAACTAACACTCAGAAAATTAAATTTAGTTTATATATCGTGAATGTCACTATAGATTCGAGAATACCATCGATTTCTTCCATAGATCTTACATCAAAATATCGTTAAATCGGAAGAATCGTTTAGGAAGACTTAAGGCTATCATAGGCCTTATATTTGTCTTAACATAGCACATGTTCATTATGATTATCCAATCAGTATCGATACCGAAATCTAAATTAACGTAACTCACAACTCTTCGGTCGACGCTATAGGAGCTTTTAATAATGGTGTTCTAGGGCTTCTCGATCCTTCAGTTGCCCTTTGGAAGTCTTCGTTAGACAAGGAAGCTGGTAGAGGAGCAATCTTCAACTGATGTCCGTTGAGTTTTATCTCTGTTATGGAATGTGATCTGCCGTGGTTGACTATAGGCTTCTCCTTGTTAGATGTTGTCATGGGATCGTGAGTCGGCGTCTTGGCTAAGGACTGGGTGACTCTAGTGCGGTTGGATTGCTCCCGGAGGGCCATTTGGTAAGCGACTTCGAAAGCTTCGCCTAGGGTTAAGATTACTTCCGTCGCTTGATCCTGTAATTAACACAAAAAGGAATGTTAATCCAATGGATTTCAATTCTGAAAAGAAAAGTAACTATAATAAAAGACAATTAAAAGGAGAGTAGAAACCAAATAGGTTATGAAAACATTTGGAGATCCTAAAATACCCACAAGCTATTTCAAAATCAGAATGTTAATAATTGTTTTATAGGAAGAGGAGACCAGAAAAGGAAGAGATGTCTGACCCCACGTGGAATGATGATAACTCACCATAGTAGCGACTCTGAAGACGTGACAGTAGTGACTCCTGGTGGTGTGGTCCTTGGTGATGTAGGCGAAGTGGGTGAGGTCGTCAGCATCCTGGCAGGCGCAGTGGATGTTCCGGATCTCGTGCTCGCAAACCAACTCCTGGTTGGAACAGTAAAAATTAAATGAAATGACAAAAAACCGATTTGATGCACGATAAAAACCAACTGGTTGCAAACTATTACTTTAATACATATGCAAACTGAAAAAGTTAAGCTTTCATATGAATAACGTTACGCATTGAAACGAGAACAGCGCTCAATACACTGTAGGATCAATAAACTTAGGTACTATATACTTTGCTGTGAAGTTCTTAAACTTTATATTGCAAACGCAACAAGATATCATCATAATATTATTATCATATCATTGGTCTGCATTAGTCAACTCCTGAACAGAGACAAATTATATTAAAGCTATTTGTTTAGTTTTCTTTTGTGTCATTATACGATACGATAGTTCATAATATAACTGTATGTAGGTAGTATTTTTTGTTCCCACTCCTCAGTTTGGGCGTTGGAGCTACAGAATACTGTAAAAAATAACGACTTCTGATTTCGCGCGGCAATCGTTTCGGTAATTGAAAGGATATCAATCAACCCTTAGATTTAAACAGATGTTATCAAATAAGAATACCCTATCGTTTCATAAGCAAAAAATCAAAATTTATGTTAAGGAAAAAAAAGTCTCATCGACCTAAATTGACCGTAAACTAAATTCACCGTAAAATAAGAAACAACAAAGCGTTATTTTTTTAGAACATCAAAAAACGTATCACAACAACCGAAAATTAATTATCCCACTTAACTAACCGTGAAGGGGTAACAAAAAGAAAGGAAAAAAACAGTCTTAAGAAACAAAGGCTATGGTCACTCGTCCGATCAAGTGTGAACAAAGATCCATAATTAAAAGTTGACGGTAAAAGTCAGGGGCTTGATGTAGTCAGGTCCTTTGTCTCCGACACGATGTTTGCCCTTCACACACTTCGCTGCTTTTCAAACAACTTTGTTTTAGTTGGAAAATATATTGGATCCACACATATTATTTGCAAAAAATATGGGACCTAATAAGTGGATTTAAAATTTATCACAATTCACATCTGAATTATGGCTTTTACTGCAGGCATAAATATTTCCATTATTGTTATTTTATATAATGCTAGAAATAAGTCATTCAATAAAAGTCATCTATTGAACAATAAATAATTCGGAAAGGTTATGTTTCTCTCAGAGGTACCACTAATGAAAAAATTAAAAGACGTTGATTAAGAAAGTCCTAATTGAGACCTTGGGGTGCCGGCAGTAGAATGTTACCCCCTCCTCTCATACCCATGGATGCAGTAAGATCCTGCTAAGGGATATCTCCGGAAGATGGGCAGCAACGTCTTTCCGTGTACCAACATCCCGTACTGCGCTCGCCAACCCGCCTGCCAAGCGTGGTGAGTATGGCAACTACCCCTCATGGAGATCCATTAGCGAGGCCTGTGTTCAGTAATGGACGTTTTACGGCTGAAACGAATTGAGACCATCAAAAACCATTGCAAATAGTATTCGTACTTGTACTCGGTTCGTTAGACAGTGTTGGCGACGGTATCATCATCACCACAGCCGTAGAATTCATGTAAGCGTTCACTGCTGGACATAAGCCTCCCTCATGGATCTCCAAGATTATGAGGGCATACATGCCATACTCGCCACGCTCGCAGGCGGGTTGGCGAGCGCAGTATGGGATGTTGATACACGGAGAGACGCTGCTGCCCATCTTCCGGAGCTCCACTTTTCCACTCTGATCTACTAGAAATCCACAAGTTAAAATAAACTTAACTTACCCTGGTAATAGTGTTGAGGAACTTGACTCCGCGATAGCTGATTGAGAGGATTATGTCGGGGGAGTCCCGCGGTTCTTTGGTAGTCTTCTTTAGCTTCTGAATGGACTTTTTCGTGGATTCCGTACCTTTCAGCTCCTTCACCACTGTCGACCCTAGGTACTGTTGACAAAATAATGTATTAACACAAGCGCTTTCATTCTTACAACAAGAGTAGGAGGTAGAGGAAAGCCCCGGAGAGAAATCAATGGAAAGAGTAGTTAGACCGAAAAGAATGAATTTTGACTCTCGAAGATGATAATAGCGCATTCTTTGATTTTATTCTAGCGATATTTAGTTAAGGTATGTGATAGAGACTAACTAAACTTCCATATAATGTTTATTACCTACGTCGGTCGTCGTTACTCATTCACCCAACAAAAACGTCAGTAACCACAATAATCTCACTAATATTATAAAGCTGAAAGTTTGTTTGTATGGAGGTTTGTTACCTCTTCACGCAAAAACTAGGCCACAGATTGAGCTGAAATTTTGTACACGTATAGATCTTGACCAGGATTAACACATAGGCCTACTTTTTATCCAGGTACAACGCATGCGAAGCGGTGGGCACAAGCTAGTCTTTGTATATATTGGCGAACTACTGATGTCGCAAGAAAAAAGAAAATATGTTTATACGTCCACAAGCTGTGGTCATAACATATTGTTCTCAATCCTTAAAAATTATAACTCGCTACAAGGAAATGTAAAGCAACTTATTAAAAACGAGTACAAAACCACGCTAGTCAAATCGATTCGTAAAAAAAAATCGAAAAGCTTTTTTATTTCCTTTGTATAAATTTAGAAATATTATAACTTACATTCGCTACATAAGTCACAGCCCCCGTGACGAGAACAAAGGGCTGATGCTTCCACTGAGTCTTCAACGCGCCCGGCACTCCAACCAGCAGTTCCGACGGTGCTCTGATCTCCAGATCCGAGGGTCTGGGTGGCTGAGGAGCAGGCCTGTTCTTCTTGCTCCTCTTCAGGGTCTCTCCGCCAGGAGGCATGAGTGAGGGGACCACGGGAGGGGGCACCGGTTTTAAGTTTTCGCTTATTGGTAATTTCTCTTTTATTTCTTCTTTCAATTGCTGTATGTTGCTTTTCTAAAAAGATAAATCTAACGTTAATCTGGAGTTTTACTATTAGGTATATCATTTAATTTTTATTTATTTATTCATACGTGTTTAGATATGTAAAATACACCTTACAAAATATTACATATTTAGCGCAACTATCAAAACCTCCCGTGCTAGTTAAAAAAATGTATAACGGCAAGGTAGTGTCTTAAACCACGCGTACATATAGAAAAAGAAGTCTGTTAAACTCTAGATAGGCTAACTCTCTATACAAATAAAATATGTTAACTGGACAACTATATAATTATAATAAAAATCCATAGCATTTTTAAAATAAAACCTGTGTTGAAATCCAAAAAGCTATGCTATATTGATTGTTCTCTTAACAACACCTGAAATCGAGAAACAAAAACAACTAATAAATAAAACAAGTCCCTAATTAAATCGAGAGGGTTGCCAGCCAAATCTGAACAAAAAGGCACTCGACTTCACACCTCAGAGGTGCAAAACAAAAGCCAACAAGCAAATGAAGGTGACGAGATAGCGTAAAATTTTAATTAAGGCACTATGGACAAAGAATTGCAGAGTGAACGTGATGTGAATCTGATTTGACGAGTGTCATTTGGTAATAAAAAAATGTGTGTGCATTCAGTATTCAGGCCCTAGTGAATGGAATGATGTTCCGACAGGATGACTTCGAATAGGGAGATATTGCGGTGCCAGTTGTAGTTTAGGGGTTACTAGCGGTTTACGAAGGGGAGGCGAACTCGATTCACTATTTTATTCGACATGCAAGCAGACAAAATCTTGGTCAGGTGTGTATTTTTTTGGTCAAAAAGTTCGTTGACCAAAATTTATTAAATATTAAAACCAAATTATGGATAGGTTATTGCGTTGTTTTTTTCACTATTGACGGTTTATGCTTTTTAGTTTAATAGAACAATTGTAAAAGAAAACAGCTCCCGATAAAGATAAAACTATTGGCTTACTGAAAACGCAATTCATCTTAGTTCATTTTTACTCTATAAACATCTAATCTGTAACTTCAGCCGAAACAACTTGCTTAACTTTTGTACCAACCTATTTTGAGTCTAACCACTGGACAATGGTCTCTCCCATTCTCTTCAACTTTTTACTATCATCAATGTTCATAAGGTAAACATTAGTTTTCTCTCTTTAACCAGTTTCTTCTTATTCAATTTTATTAAATTCTCTTTAACCAATTTGGTCAGGTCTCTCGCACATTTATAAGTAAACATATAAAACTAACAGCAGGGGTGGCAGTAGAATGTTGCCCCTCCTTATTTAGGTATCCTTGCGCATGTTCTTACTTCTCAGTAAGAATATGCGCAGGGATACCTCCGGAAGATGGGCAGCAGCGTTTTTCCGTGTAACAACATCCCGTACTGCACTCGCCAACCCGCCTGGTATACCTCCAGGGATCTCCGCGAGACCTCCGCTTAATAAGTACTTAAAGATCCATGAGGGAGGCCTGTGTTTGGAAATATGACTGATTTGATGAGCTCTGTGGCGCAGCGGGCGAAGGTCCGCCTGCGACGCAAGGGGTTGCGGGTTCGATTCCCGCCTCGGGACAAATGTCTGTACGATCTGCAGATATTTGTTCAGGGTGTTCTGGGTGTTCTGGGTGTTTTTCTATATATAATAAAAATATCTATCTATGTAGTATAATGTATTAAGTATATCAGTCATCTAGTACCCATAACACAAGCTCTGCTTAGCTTGGGGCTAGATGATGCTGTGTGATTTGTCCAGCATTATTTATTTATATTTATTTATTTATTTATACCTCATATTGATATCAAACTATACTAAACTTTCATCAACATTCCCATAGAAACAACCATGGTAAAGACATACCATTAGGTAGTACCACAAGCCTCGGCGCAGCAAAGTGCCCCACTCACGTGCACGTTGAATAGACGTTGAATCGAGCTCTAATTACCTATACGAAGTTGGCGAAGTGTGAAATTAAAAAAACTCACGGCAACAGCCTGAATGGAGTACACAACTCCACGATATGTACGTTATATACTGCTTTTAGGGTTTGTCTACAGATGTTTTTGAGGATGGAGCTGTATTAGAGCAAAAGCTTAAGTTCCACGCAAGTTTTCTGGATAAAATTAGTTTATAGTAGGGATTTGAGGGAGACTGCCTTAAGTGTACATTACAGCAGAATAGTCGAAATATATCCAAAAGACACCAAGAATATTTTTCTGTATTACTCGTAGTATTGTTGTGTTTGTGATCTACGAGTATAGACTACATAGGCAATTTTTTATTTTTTTATACTACTAAATGACGAGAAATTTCCATGAGCAGTATGGCAGTATAATGTTGCCTTATCTCTTGCCCGTGGATGCACTAAGACTCTGCCAAGGGATACCTCTGTAAGATGGGCAGCAGCGTCTTTCCGTGTATCAACATGGAATGCGCTCGACAACTAAACCTCGACTGGCAAGCGTGGCGAGTATGGCAACGACCTCCTCATGATCTTGGATATCCATGAGGATATATGTATATTTAGTAGTAGTAGAACTTTTTGTGAAAGGTTCATCCGGGGAAGTACTACCACTTTACCTATTTCTGCCGCCAAGCAGTAATGCCTCCATTGCTGTGTTCCGATTTGAAGGACAAGGGGGCCGGTGAAATTACGAGCACATGAGACCTTACAACTCTGTCTCAGGGTGACGGTCGCAAAGCAATGCAGCGTTGGTCACGTGCTTAGTGAAGGTGATCACCGCGGCATTGCAATTGTTATAGGTAGAGGTAACCGCTTAACATCAGGTGTGCCTTCGGCTTGTCTCGTCATTTAGTAGAATAAAGTAAATAGAAATAAATCCTACGTAAAGTAATCTTACATCAAAGTTTACAAACTCATGAAATTCGATTATCAAAAAAATCTAAATAGCAGACGATCCCACCTATTTGCCATTTTCGTATGTTCAACGTTCTGCCGAACACCCTGTATATTGTATATTGTACACATGTATAAAATTACCTATCTGTAAATCGTCAAAATCTCGGATCACTCTCAGTAGATCCAGACTGGATCTAGTGAGTTTTCCCTTTTGGACACATTTTGCTGTGAATACGCACCAAACTTACCCCACCTTTTTATTATACAATATACACCTAAATAAAATCGTGCATCTTAATAAACGACGCCTCCCTTTAAATTTGGAATGAGATTAAAATGGCTAATCTCCGCTAAATTGCTCATCTAGTTCTTAATTACACCACGCACGTGCGAGGGGGGTCGCCAGGCAACGACAGGTGTGAGAAAATCTGATACAGATAAGTACCACTTCATATTAATTCGAAATATATCGCCCATTTTAAAAGGGATTTGATATATTGTGGAGTTGAGATAACGAGTTTGATATTTCTTGCGTCAAAATCTATTCTTTATTTAGTAGATATTCTATATCCGGGTTCCATGTTAAGGGGAGGCATTAAACAATAATTTGAATGTTTTTGTTTAAATTACAATGTCTAAATGAACAACAAATATTAAACGGGGAGCCGATTTCTCCTGAAGTTGCCTCGTAGAGAGACGAAACACGTGTCGAATTCTTTTTGAGTGTTTTTATTAAGTGCTCATTAGATATAGGTTTTGTTACTAAATAAATGAAATGAAATGAAAATTAAATGAAAATGCGTTTATTGGTACACCACACCTTAAACATAAATAATAATCTAATATAAGAAGGTTACAGTTTTTCATAAAAGTGTGGTGTGCCAAAAGGTTCTGTATCAGCAATAGTTGCACCTAAGATAAAAGATGCAACGCTGGTATTCTGACAGAACCTTTTGAGTACCGCAACAGAACACATAAAAACAAATTGTTGTTCAGTAGCAGTATTTGTTGTACAGGTATTATAATGGATTTCCGCAAAGTCACGCCTGAATCAATTAATTTCTTAAATTATAGTGATAAAAAGCGGACTGAGGTGGCCGCCTGCATAGAAACTGCCGCGAAAAGCGAAAGTGTTGAAGTGAGAAGTCGTAAGCGCCAAAACAGAAATTCTCGTTTAAAATAAAACTATTGGTATGTAAAATCCAACCACCATTTTGAAAAAGGTGTATAGACACAAATTTAGAAGCATTTCAACGGTTTGGGACATTTATTTTGTACTGTGCAATGTCCGGTACTATTTGTTTATTTAGTTTGTTTCTTCTATTACGGGTTTGAGGCAAAAAATAAATCAATGTTACGGGCGGCATACTTTCAATGAAGAAATTGAAATATTATGGTCTACGGACGCAAAAGAAAATCTAAACTACTATTTTTGGTACAAACGACCTACGTTAGTGATAAAATTATGTTATACTTGTTAAAATTAGACTATGTTGATAAACTATACTGCATATATATATTTTGATAAAACATGATAAAGTATTCGATCCTGCGGTTCATTCATAAATATTATAGATCTATTTAATATATTATAAATCTAAAGAGTTTGATTATTTTATTTATTTATTTATTATTTATTTTATTTAAAATGGGACGTGCTTACAGTCAGACAATCATTTATTCTAAATCTACTGCTTATGAAACACTCTGAACTGAAGTACGACCCAGCGAAAAGAGACATAAAAAGACGTAAAGACAAAGTCTGCACAACACTTTTCTTTCGCACAGTTCACGCGCACAAATTTTATTGCTTTCTGGGAGATTACTTATATAATAAAATTAATTTGTCCCTTAATATATATCCCCAGTGTAGGGCCAATTGCAAGAAGTCAGTAACATTATATTTAAAAAGTCTAGACTTTCTAGCGACCGAAAATCTCTTGAAACCAACCAAATAGTAATTCCTTTAATAATTATTTCCTGTAGTATTCCCCAATTCTGAGACTATCTTACCTAACATTAAATAATAAACCCGCCTTCCTATATTGCAGTGCATACTTATCGGAACATATACACACACTTACACTCACATGCATACGCCTAATCATATACATACACACACCACACATACACATACATACACACACACACACAGACTTACACACATAATTTTGTGCCTGGTTCTTAAATTCTAGTTTAAATTATCTTACTTGAGTTATTTTTATTTTATTGTTTTTTTTGTTATTCACCTGTACTGTGGCGATCATGCTGGGGAGTGGCCTGGTGACCTGTAATACAGGTTCAAAAGAACCTACATCAGGCACCAGTCTCTCACTAAGCAAGTACGCATACCTTTGTAACTATATTATACCATAAGTTTATTGACTAAGTACTTTTGTGAGAGAAATACAAATAAACGTTTACTTTACTTTAAATAAAATTAAAAATAGACGACTATTTGTTGTACTCACATACACTACTTGTTCAGTATTGTATAGCTCAATTATCGAGGAAGGCCTAATATTACATCTGGCTATGACCAATAGGAGCAGAGCATCATTGCAAAATATTACAAAAACGGGTAAAAAATATTCCTTTTGTAAGCTTCCGCTGCGCAGACGAAGTTACGCGGGTATTACCATCAGGTAATGGTATGCACGTGATTATGCAAGAAATATAATATATTAGAAATAAAATATGAAAAATACAATCTACTTTTATTCCACAAATAAATTGTAATATTCCTGACTCAAAATAACACTAACTCTGTACTTAATCTTATAATCCGCTTCGAGTGTTACTCAAATACTACATAAAGTGAATTTTATTAAAATCTCCGACATATGTATATTTTATGATTTTTGTAACCTCTTTTATATGCAATCGAAAGTATTAGTAGTATAGTAAGTAAGCAGTAGTATATTGTAATAACTGATATACCACGTATGGTTAAGTGTTGTTATTCAATACCCGTAATGCAAAAGATACTTGCGTGGTACGTGCGTCACTCGTATATTTTAAATTTTTTTTAAACTGTGTATTCTTAAAGGAAATTGAGCAAACCATTATCAAAGAAACCTAATATTCAATAACTACTCTATGAAGGATAAGACTGTTATCGATTTATTTTTAGAGGACAATCACCAAGAGTTACAACAACATATTTGCGAATCTGAATGCGATTATTACAGTTTTAATCGATGATATGAAGTTAATTCTGTTCAACCTTCTCCACGCTGCAATATTCTACGTTAAATGGTAGAATTGGCTTCTTACCAGCCATCGCATTACCCGAATCCTCCATTCCTAACGTCTAACCAGTTGTCTGGTGCACTTCAAATCACAGGAGTATCGTAGCAACACCCTCTATCCCTCACTCAATGTTCGTTCACCGTTGACTGGAGGATATCCTCTTTATAAGGTTTCCGATCTGAGATTGCTCAGTTTATTGCTTTGATATTATCTGTGATTCGCGTACAATGCACTCTGTTGCTTTTACGGTTTGGAAATCTTTCAACGCTTAAGAAATTTAGTTATTTTTTATGTATTATTTGCATGTGACAAACAATATAAAGGTATGATGAGTGATGCATGATCTGTTCAGTGACTATAAACAACAAGTACAAACACAAATAGGTCAATAATTGACCCTTGTACTAACCCGATAGAAAACAGGTAACAAATCCACGTAAGAATACCTTCTAAACTCACAACCTAATGTAAATGCGTTATGTCATCTGAATAAACATTAATATGCATGATTCGTTCATATCACGGTGGCATGATTATGAAGTACGCAACGATCACTCTATCAAAGGCCTATTCATATTCCGAATACACCTAGTCGATGATAATAGCATCTACTATGACAGTCTTTTAGCAATTTGGTTTGCAAATGTATGTGAATTCGCAGACAAGACGTTTGTACTTCAACGTAGGTACTTTATTAAGTGCCTACCTTAAGCCACCTGAGGCGGTTTTTGTACGTATTTATCCAACGGCAAATACATAGAGTAACTTTTTGTGGGGCATGTGATAAAAACGTTACAAATTCTCGAAACATGATATTCCAGACAACAGAAGCTTGTTTCTTAGAATTATTGTTATTTCATGACTAATCTCTCTTCTTTTAGTTTCACTATAAAATTGTAACAGAGAATGCGGTTTTAATATTTTTTAGGTACTTACCAGGGTATTGAGATCAGTATTGATGTCTTCCATGTGGTTGTTGATAGGTCCATTTTGCTCACCGGAGACTGAAGCTAGTATTCTTTTCCTATGTCCAGCTTTGTTTATTTCTAACACAGCAGTCAGTTCCACCTCCCAGATTCTCCTAACTCTATCCATGTCCACATACAAATGCTTTCTAAACGTATCACTATATTGTTCTAGGTTTATTTGCCGAAGCCATTCATCTACAGATTCATTTTGGTTTTTGTTACTTATATTATTATTGTTATGGTTATTACTTATTTCTGCTATTTTAAGAGGTAATTGTTTAGCTGACTCTAGTATTTTTTGTCTATCGTTTTCTTCTATTCCCATTTCGCGTAGATCGTTGTCGTCAAGTACACCGTTCTAGAACAAAAGAGATGATATTTAAAATAATGTTTCTTGTCAGACTAATAAGGTTTTAAAACTGAAACATAGGACTTTAAATGGTCCAGTTCGGTATATGTTCAGTAATATAATATATGGAGTAATTTTAGTTAACAGCTCGGCAGCACTTAAGTTACACATAACAAATAAAACTCATTTACATTCATTTAGCTGAAAACAGACGTAGCCAATAAAAATAAACCATCTACTTACAACAAAGTCAATGTCATCATAACCGCCTTCTAAGAACAAGCTTTCATAATCATGTAGCCCGATGCCAGCCAGCCACAATCCAAGGTTAGAAGCCACAGAAGGGCTAAGACTGGACTCTGAGCAGCTAAGTCCCAGCCGAGATGTGAACTCTTGTTCCAGTTCGGTTACGAAGACGGACTCTCGGACCAGCTTGCTGCCGAATGAGGCCATTATCTCGGAGATCTTGGCCCATTCCTCCTGTTAACAAAACATGGATTAAGTCATTGAAAAGTATTAAATAATCTATGGTTCAATAAGAACCAATTTAAGAGACTAAAGCCTGACAAGCATTGCAAGGCAAAAAAGGTTCAAAAATATGTGCAATTTTTTCCATAGCTGAGTATCGGTTTCTTTCTAAACAAGCCCGGATTTGTTTTTTTATATTACTGATCGACTTTTTGTGGACATAATTCTATGTAGACATGAGACCACGTGGAAGTATTCGAAGATGATGATGAATAAAGGCTTAAAATAACCTGTTTAACGTACGTTACACTTGCAAAAAATTAACCATGTTAAAATTCCAGATTTTTTACCATCGTCATTTAATTAGACATTTTACTGTCCGGTGGGTAACTAGGCAAAAAATATTGTTAATTTTAAATTATGCTGGTAAAAAATGTTGTAGTTACTATCAAATATAATTATTTTGTTATTCAATTAAGATAATTATATTGATAGTTTCTATGGCAAAATCCGAAAAGGAGATTATTAACCAAGCCGTTGTGAAAACAATAAATAAAAAATGTAGGCATGATGCGATTACTTATTCATAGGTTGGCGTTATGCGAACAAGTGTATTGTGTGAACATTTGTAGAAGTCAGTTTATCTCGATAGTAGGCATCTCGCTACTAAATCAATCGTTCGTAGTAAAAAATAACATTATAGCATACTAGCTGTAAGGTACCGGCAGTAGAATGATGTACCTCCTTCCTTGCCCGTGGATGCAGTAAGAATCTGCCAAGGGATACCTCCGGAAGATCGGTAGCAGCATCTTTCCGCGTATCAACATCCTATACTGTGCTTTCCAACGAAGGAAGAGAAAAGAAGCGTATAGGTTCTGTCCGCTGCTTCGCACGCGTTATTCCCGAGTAAATGGAACCTTATGGTCAAAATCTAAGTTTTAACCTGATCTGTTCGGTAGATTTTGCTTTAAGAGGTTACAAACATCCAAACAATTAAACTTTCAAGTTTTTTAATTTTAGTGGCATTGAACTTAAGAAGATTTGGGTCAGATCAAGTAAACTTGTATATTTGGTTTTTCAAATCGTACTTATGTTTATCCTGTCCGTTATCAAGGCTAAGCGTATCTTTTTTTCCTATATGAGCATCTGCCTATTGACAGAACAGTTTTTTTACAATGGTTGGTTCACTAAAAAGTTTGTTTTCGCCTAATATTTTTTGAGACTAGGTCACAAAAGTTCATTGCGCTTTACTGAAACAAATTATAAGCACATCATCTACAAGAAGATAAAAAAGTAAAAGTAAGGCCTTTGCATCTATTAAGATGATTTATACAGCGTCAGCAACTGGTAATCATGCTGTACGGGACGCTGCAGTGCCTGGGACATTGTTAGATGGATTAGGCTTGCCCAGCACCTATACCATCCTATCAGCTTAGTCAGCTATTATTCAGAGGAAAGAACAGGTCAATACGTCTGAAGCTAACTAAGCCGCGGGTTTCCTCACGATGTTTCCTTCACCGTTAAAGCTCGTGTTAAGTGTGCACATACATTTTTCAAGGCAGAAAAATCCATTGGTACACGGCCGGTATCGAACCCACGACCTTCGGATTAAAAGTCGGGAGTACATACCACTCGGCCAACACGGCTTACAAGAAGATAAAATATTTATTTTATTTAGTTAATATATTTTTATAGTTGATTTTGTTTTACGAAATATTTAAACTAGCTAACTTCCAATCTCGATTTAATCCGAGAATTTGGCATCAGACAGCGACTTTCATCTGCGTTCTCGCATTCTAACTTTGGCGACGTGTCGGAGAGGTGTCCATAGAACGCCTTGTGGGTCAGGGTATAGTAGAGGGCACACGAGCACGTGGCAGATCGCCCATGAGATGGACCGACCAAATCAAGACTGCATTGGACGGTCCACTACATGAGTGCACCAGAAGGGCTGCGGTACGCCACGAATGGCGTAAGACCTCCTCCGACATAACAGCCACGACTACTCTGTCAAGAGTATAACGAACAAGAAGATTTCGTTATACTCTTGACAGAGTTACGCTGGTCACTGCAAGCGATGAGCTACCCTGCCGTAACACAGTTTTTAAACTAGTACGGAGGGTAGAAATCACTAGCATACTACCTATTGCAATCACTGTTTTTAGCATAATTCTTGTTTAGGTATCTACTCGTACATTACTTTATTTTAACAATATTTGTTGAAATTGATAAGTGGACCTATATTATAAGCAAATACCTAACACCTAAAGCTTAGAATAGCGAACATTATTGTTTTTAGCAAATAAAGATTTTTATTTATTTATTTATTTATTTATTTAGAGTAGTCGTGGCTGTTATGTCGGAGGAGGTTGTGGCAAACATGACAGTCCTACGCCATTCGCTTTAATCTGTATGTATAGTTAATAAAGGATTGCCGTTGGGATGCTAAAAGTACAATGTTGCCCCTCCTCTCCTGCCCGTGGATGCAGTAAGAATTTGCCAAGGTATACATCCGGGCAGCAGCGACTTTCCATGTATTAACTTTCCAAGCGTAACGCTTGGCGATCTATGTAGAAAGAAGGCCTATGTCCAGCATTTGATGTCCTACGGCTGAGATGATTAAATATTTAATATATACATATATCAAATCGATTTTGACAAAAATAATAATTCGCTTGAAGCTGTAATTTAATAATCTTCCCTATCTAATTGTATCTACGTAATACAAAGAGATCAATTTTCTACTTCATGTCCACTATCTAATCTAATCTATAGCCCATCAAATCCCACTGCTGGGAAAAGGCCATCTCATTAATAATGCCAAGATTTTAAATTCTATGGGTTCCTTATTTAAATACTGTACCCTAATATATAATGTTGACCTCTAGCACTCCTGCAGCGTGCTTAATTAAAATCGACAATTATCACTTGACCTGATTATATTATAGTCTAATTGGTAGATAATATCGAAAACTTTGTTTCTCACGCCAATAAATGAGTGACTTACTTATTGTTTGTTAGTTTGTGGTATGACCACTAAATGACGAGACAAGCCGAAGGCCCCTTGTCTGCTGGTAAGAAACGTACGGTAACCTCTGCATATTACAATTGCAATACCGCGGTGATCACGTTCACAAAGCACGTGACCAACGCTACATTGCATTGCGCCCGTCACTCTGAGACATAGTGATGTAAGGTCTCATGTGCCGGTAACTTCCGTGGCCCCCTAATCCCTCAAACTAGAACACAGCAATGCACAGATTACTGCTTGGCGGCAAAAATAGGTGTGGTGGTAGTACTTCCCCGGATAAGCCTTTCACAAAAACTTCAAATTTCGAAGTATTCCCGTTTGAGCACCCATTTTTTAGGCACCTAGGCATTGAGCACCAAAGGCATTCCCATTTGAGTACCAATCAATATTTTATCGTGGTGCTCAAAGGGGAACAGAAAATAATTCTACTACTACGTTAGTTGTGTAGTTCCTTCAGTCATTGGTAAGAAATTGATATAAATCACATTCAGGTAAAAATTGTTTAACCGACTTCAAAAAAATGGAGGTGGTGCTCAAGTCGTTTATATTTGTTTTAATATTTGTTGCGAATTGTAATTATAGTTTCAGAAGTAGTGAAAGAAGATTAACAACGTCCTTTTTAAACAAAATACATAATAACCTCACGAGTAAAGTCGAAATGTTTTCTATACATCGTGAGGACACCTAGAGTATATTTAAAAAGCTGGTTATATCAGAAAGCTTAAGATTTTTTTTTTTCGAATTGACAATATAGAGGTATTATGTTGTTGACCGCAAATGGCCATGACAACGTTATCGGACTATGGCGAGCGCAGAAGGCGCCCAGTCGCAAAAGTTAGGTTGGGGCAACAAGCTTAAGGGCACCACTTAGGTTCGAACCACGGCTTGGACTGTTGCTAGATTTTTGTATGTAGTGATGGTTAACGTCCAGGTGCAAAACTGCACCTTAGGACGGAAGAGTGTATTCTTCGGTCCCACCGGCGGGACCGGTTATTGAAAGTGTGCCTAGCAGCTAATGTGGGACGGGTTGACGTCACCTCCGGGTTAGCGGCGGTGAGCTCGGCAAGCCGAGAACGTGTCTCGGTCGACGGAGGAAAGTTAAGAAAGGACATTAGGCGTTTTTGCCCCGCTTTTTAAAAAAGTCGCGAACATAAACCAAAATACTTTTAAATCATAGTGTTACCAACCAGATTTAATATTCTGTAGTTATTTTAATTCAAAACAATGGGAAAACGGAAATAATTAAAAAAATGTAAATCATATTTTAAGGTGACTTTTTCGTAATTACTCAACATCACTGCTCAGTAAGTTATAATATCACTCCCTGGTAGGTATTAGACGAAATAATGATTGATTTTGATGCAGCAGAATAAAAGTAAAGAGAAAACATGTTTTTTTTTATTTCCCTTTTATCCTCTTTGATTTTTGCACAAAAAAGTAAAAAAAATTTTTTTTAATGTCCGTTATCTCGTTATTCCCACGACCCACATATATAGTACCTATACCATTGTAATCTAGATTTATTTGCCTATTCATCAGAACTAATTTTATTTTTGTTCGCCGTGGGTAAATTTTCCATACAAAAACGCCCAATGTCCTTTATGAATAGTGTGTTCTGAACCATAATAGTTTGTGTTGCTTGTTTAAAGTTAAGCAGCTGAGCTGCATTTGCTACGACGAAACGACAAGCGACATTTTGCCTATATCACCTGCTTACCTGCATCCCTACACGGCTAACATTATTATCATTATCAACGTAAAATAAATAAAATGACGACATCGCCCGCATCGCAGTGACAGCTTAGATTGCCGTGTTTGGTTTGATCTTGCTTGATGGAGAGCATTTTTTATTAAAACTCGACACAATACAAAATATATGAATGGGATATTCATGGGAGCCTACTACTTCATGGATGACTAGCTGCTGCCCGCGGCTTTGTTGTCAAACGCGGTTTTATTGTCTATTTTCAAATTCTAATTTTAGAATTGTATGTAACTCCATAAATCATCAGCTATATGTCTATGTAGTACTGTCACACTCCAGCAGTACTATAGATTAGCCGGGATTTAATAAACTGTATAATTATAAATATAATAAACAGTAGGCATAATAAACAGACAACTAATTTAAAAACTGTTTTTTATTATCGTATATACCTACTTTTATATGCATTAGTAATAAATTAGGCCGGGTACACGGCCACGCGATATGTAGGATTCCGTAGTTAACCGTAGACCTGTTGTTAAAAGTTATTGTATGTTTTTTTACGTTTACCGAAACATATTAAAAGGTAATAACGAATTGTGGTTTCGGTTTAAAATATTCTAGTACGTTTAGTAAACAGTGGGGTGCCGGCAGTAGAATGATACCCCTCCTCTCATGCCCATGGATGCATTAAGAGCCTGCTAAGGGATACCTCCGGAAGATAGGCAGCAGCGTCTATCCGTGTATCAACATCCCATACTGCGCTCACCAACCCGCCTGCCAAGCGTGGTGAGAATGGCAACTACCCCTCATGGAGAACCATGAGGGAGGCCTGTGTTCATCAGTGGACGTTTTTTGGCTGAAATGATGGTAAACCGTATCAATTATTTAAGCGAAAACTTCTCCGAAACTAAAAAGCTAGCTTAACCGAGGCGGTAATCGAACCCTCAACCTCTTGCGTACCAACCGGCCATCAGACCAACTGAGCCACGGAGGTCGTCATCAGTTCAGAATTAAAACTTTTGCTTAAGGACTTTACATCTAATATAGATGTTTTATACAGCGTCAGCAGCTGGTATTCATGTTGTATGCTGCAGTGCCTGTGACATTGTTAGAAGGATTAGGCTTGCCCAGCATCTCATCATCATCATCATCATCATTTCAGCCGTAGGACGTCCACTGCTGGACATAGGCCTCCCTCATGGATTTCCAGTTGTTGCGGTTGGAAGCGATCTGCATCCACCGTCGACCTGCGGTCTTCACTAGGTCATCATCCCATCTTGTTGGTGGACGTCCTACGCTGCGCTTGCCGGTCCGTGGCCTCCACTCGAGAACTTTTCGGCCCCATCGGCCATCTGTTCTGCGAGCTACATGGCCTGCCCATTGCCACTTCAACGTGCTAATCCGTTTGGCTATGTCGGTGACCCGAGTTCTTCTACGTATCTCCTCATTTCTGATTCGATCGCGTAAAGAAACCCCGAGCATAGCCCTCTCCATAGCTCGTTGAGCGACTCTGAGCTTATTCATGAGGCCAATCGTGAATGACCACGTTTCGGTTCCATATGTCATCACTGGTAACACACATTGATCGTAGACTTTCGTCTTAAGGCACTGAGGAATTTTGGACGAAAAAACGTTGCGTAGTTTCCCAAACGCTGCCCATCCGAGTTGGATTCGTCGATTGACCTCTTTCTCAAAGTTGGACCTACCTAACTGGACAGTTTGTCCTAGGTATACATACGCGTCGACAACTTCGAGAGCCGAGTTCTCAACCATAACTGGGGCAGGCACCACATGGACATTCGACATAACCTTCGTCTTGTCCATGTTCATTTTAAGGCCTACCCGTTGGGAGACTCGATTGAGGCCTTCGAGCATCGTGCCGAGTTCCTCCATCGACTTTGCCATGACCACAATGTCGTCGGCAAACCGAAGGTGAGTCATGTATTCGCCGTTAATGTTGATGCCTAGTCCTTTCCATTCCAAGAGCTTGAAGGCATCTTCCAAAGCGGTCGTAAACAGTTTCGGAGAAATAACGTCTCCCTGTCTTACGCCTCTTTTTAAGGGAATATCCTTCGAACTCTGTTCCTGTACTCGGACTGACATAGTGGCGTTTCTATACAAAGACTTCAACACTTCGATATACCGATAGTCAATTCGGCATCGTTGGAGAGACTCGAGCACCGCCCATGTTTCGATCGAATCGAAGGCTTTCTCATAGTCCACAAACGCGAGACATAGCGGCAAGTTATACTCTTCGGTCTTCTGTATCACTTGCCGCAGCGTATGAATGTGGTCTATGGTACTGTAGCCTTTTCGAAACCCGGCTTGTTCGGGACGCTGGAAGTCATCAAACCTGCGATCGAGACGATTTGCGATGATCCTTGAGAACAGCTTATAAACATGGCTCAAAAGCGAGATCGGTCTGTAGTTCTTAAGCAAGGTGTTGTCACCTTTCTTAAAGAACAGTACCACGACGCTTTTGTTCCATGTTTTTGGCGTAATACCTTCGAGCAAGACGGAGTTGAAGAGCTTCTGAAGGACTTTAAGTATCGGTGATCCACCCGCTTTCAGAAGCTCTGACGTGATTCCGTCCTCCCCCGGCGCCTTGTCGTTCTTAAGCTGTTTTAGGGCCATCCTGATCTCGTACAGGCTGATGTCCGGGATATCTTCGGTATAATGTCGGGTCAGCTTGGCTCTAGGGTCTTCTGCCACACTGCAAACAGGTTTAGTGACCGAATCGTAGAGCTGTCCATAGAACCTTTCGACTTCCCTTAACACATCGGCTTTACTTGACGCTATGCTGCCATCTTCCCTCTTCAGCTTCGTCATCTGGCTTTGCCCAATAGACATATCTCTCGCGAACACTTTGGAGCCTTTGTTCCGCTCTATCGTATCTTTAATACGAGCTGTATTAAAGGTACGAATATCGTGCCGCAAGGATTTCCAAACTTGTCTATTGAGCTGCCTATGTGACTTAGCATCATCGGGAGACTGCAGTCGTAATGAGCGTCGTTCAGCCATGAGGTTAAGAGTGTCATCAGAGAGTTTCTGAGGTCTATTTGTACGGGGCGTCTTAAAGAACTGAGACCCCACCGTATGGACAGTTTCTACGAACCTGTTATTGATCTCGTCCACTGATGCATGTTCTTCGAGACCCAGACAATCAAAGCGATTTGAAAGTTCGAGTTGAAAGCTCTCGAGGTTTTGGATATGTGCGCGAGTGGGTCGGAGCGTAGACTTCATCAGACGGGACCTTTCAAGTCTAACGTTCATATTCAATGTGCCTCTAACGATTCGGTGATCACTTCCGGTTTTCACCCTGTGAATCACAGTGACATCATTGAATACCCGTTTCTTGTTGGTCAAGATGAAATCAATCTCATTTCTCGTGGAACCATCGGGGCTCATCCAGGTCCATTTCCTGTGAGGCGGCTTCTGGAAGAAAGAATTCATCATAAAGAGTCCTTCTTTCTCCAGAAAATCGGCCAGCCTCTGTCCCCTGGGGTTCCGTTGCCCATACCCAAATTGCCCCACTCTCAACTCATCATCGCTTCTCTTGCCTAACTTTGCATTGAAGTCCCCCATAACAACAGTGAAGTGAGTTTTGTTTGTATGTATGGCCCTACTAATGTCCTCATACATAGACTCTACTTCTTCATCTGGGTGTGACGAGGTCGGCGCATATACCTGAACGACCTTAAGCGAATATCTTTTAGATATTCTGAGTGTTAGGTATGCGACCCTGCTCGACACACTGTCGATGGTGACAATGTTGTTAACGAGTGACTTGTGAACGAGAAACCCGACACCACCTTGGGACTGTTGGTCGCCCTCCCGGTAGTAGAGTAGATTACCGGACTTAAGGGATATCGTGTCCTCGCCCTCTCTACGGACTTCTGATAAACCTAAAATGTCCCAGTGTAGCCTACTCATTTCTTCTTCCAGCTCAACAATCTTTTCGTCTGTCCTCAAAGTGCGGATGTTGTGTGTTACCAGGGCCAGTGGTCGTCGTTGGGGTTGGTAGCCGTCCGTCTCCCGGGGATTCTTAGCACCCCTAGCCCCGCCGTTACCGTGGCCGCTACCGTAGCCACGACTAGCGGGGCTGCCGGGGACTCGGGGCCTGGTCCTTGTTTTTACAATCATAAGGGGTTGTTGCCATACTCGCCACGCTTGGCAGGCGGGTTGGCGAGCGCAGTATAGGGTGTTGAAGACGCGGAAGACGCTGCTGCCCGTCTTCCCAAGGCATCCCTTAGCAGATTCTTACTGCATCCACGGGCAAGAGAGGAGGGGCAACATTCTACAGCCGGCACCCCACGGCTAGCCGGCACCCCACGGCTGATGCCCAGCATCTATACCATCCCTTTTTAAGAAAGAAAAATACATTGGTGGAAGGCCGGTATCGAAACCCGTCTTTTTATAGTATTTTTATTAACTTAGTAGTACAGATTCAGATGGAGAGTTTTATTTTATGAGTTAGCTGAGTGCCCTTTAATAACGACCTCTTTAAACCGTTAAATGACAAAGAAACAATGGTCACCACTGCCGTGAAGACGTTAAAATAAAACTTATAATTTAGCTGTTTCCTGTCTTTGTCTGCGTACAATTAAATGTGTCTGCATAATTTGAGTTAGAATGGTGCGTCACCGAACATGCATTGTATATGCAAATTATTGTCAGAAAGGGTCGTGTATCGCGGTCAAGGTAAGGAATACATCTACACTAATACAAGTATGGGGTGCTGGCAGTAGAATGTTCCTTCCGCAAGTATCCCTCAGCAGCCTCTTACTGCATCCGATAAGATAGAGATCATCATCTGAGCCGTGGACGTCCACCGCTAGACGTAGAGCCTCACTCATAGATCTCCAACAGATAATGAGGGATTGTTGCTATACTCAACACACTTGGCTAGCGGGATGGCGATGCAATACATGTTTTTGATACACAGAGAGACGCTGTTGCCATCTTTCGGTGATGTCCCTTAGCAGGCTCTTACTGCATCCACGGGCAAGCAAGGTGGGACAATATTCCACTGCCGGCATCCCACAGCAAGATACGGTGAAGATCATCATTTCAGCCGTAAAACGTTCACTACTGAACACAGGCCTCCCTCGGGAATATCCATGAGGGGTAGTTGCCATACTTACCACGCTTGGCAGGCGGGTTGGCGAGCGCAGTATGGGATGTTGATACACGGAAAGACGCTGCTGCCCATCTTCCGGAGGTATCCCTTAGCAGGCTCTTACTGCATCCACGGGCATGAGAGGAGGGAAAACATTTTACTGCCGGCACCCCACGGTGAAGATAACTGCTTATTATGTTAACTTTACTATGGCAACTTAAGAAACTATAACTTGTAACCTTGATGTAGCTGCCTGTAATTGAGAGAACACCAGCTTATGCTTCTTAACCAAAGTTTTTGTAATTTTCGTTGTTTTTACTTTTGTAATTTTGCTTTGTGTTTCTTCTGTTGGTGGCTCAAATAAATAAATAAGATACTATACCCCCCTGCCTGCCCCGTCCGAAGACGTGCGCTGAGAGAGCCTTGGCGCGCAGTGCACGACGGGTCGCGGAGGTGGCGGGTCGCGAACCGAGTTCACCCTGACGAAGGCCCTCGATAAGGGTCGAAACAGTTGGTGCCTCCACCAACAATAACAAGTACGTGAAAATTCCCGCTATTTAATATGAAAATAAGATAATGTTGGTATTTACCTGTTCATCAAACGGGCTGAGTATCGATAGGCTTTTATCCGCGCTGTGGTTGGAGGAGGTGGTGTTGCTCCGTCTCCGCACCTCCTCCTCGATGAGGTTCCCTCCATTGAGCGGCGGCGGCGGCTCGGTGGGCGAGGAGTCATACACTGACTTCAGTTTGCGCAGCGTCTTAGGCCGTTCCGCCGGCATCGGCCGGAGACCAATGCCGTCGAGGGTCGTGGTGGAGCCTTTGAAGAGGCCTGAGGACAAGAGATAAAGGATTTAGTAAACCTGTAAATTCGATTTCTTTAAAAATGCAGGAAGAGAAAACAGCCTGCTATAACAGAAAAATGTTTTATTCGTATTTGATTCAGGGTATCTAGATGACAATTGCAGGATAAGGAAAGAAGTCTGCCGCGATCTCAAATCTCCCTTATATAGCCTCGGAGCAGCGCTGTCTAGGGCGGCTGCCCGAACTACGTTATTAAGAATCTAACTAGATTGATCTAATTAGGTAATGTGATATCGTAAATTAAGAGGTATATCCAATGCAGTGCAGCCGTTGAGACACAGATGGCGCTGTGTTCAATAATTTCCTTCACCGTTAAAGCACCGAGAAAACCCGCGGCTTAGCTTAGCTTCAGACGTATTGACCTGTTTTATCCTCTGACTAATAGCTGACTTTGCTGAGAGGATGGTGTAGGTACTGGGCAAGCCTAATCCATCGAGCAATGTCCCATACAGCATAAATACCAATTGCTGGCGCGATCTTCAATAGATGCAAAGGCCTTTCTACTACTACTAAATTCGTTTGTAAGGATCTTGTCAGAAATATTTAAAATGTACGGCTTCATAATGAGATCGTTTTTGCCGCTTTTGCTATATATGCGGTGCCGGTATGGAATCCTTTAAACCTTTTAACTTGGTGAAAGTCTTATTATTGAATACGACCTTCCATCAAGGTAAATTTACTGCACCAATAACCTCTATTCACCTCTATTACAAATGAACAACTATAAACTAAAAGGTAATTTTATTGAGCAAGATCTAAATATTTAAAAGGGCGGCAGCGAGGCCGTTGAGAACTCTACACTTATTATCTCTTTGTAAGATCAGTATGAGGATAAGTATGTACCATACCAAACTAGATACTGATCAGTATCTACAGAAAGGTAAAATTATGTATAAGCTTTTTTGCATACTTACGTATCGTGAAAATCTCTACTGTCAAGTGTTTATAGGAATAAACGAGAATTTAATTGATCATTTATTATGGAAAAAATCGTCGGAAGTCACAAAGACGTAATTATTTAATTTGTGTAGTCAATCTCTGTTTGACATATTATTAATTCAAATTGATAATCAAGTGTTTCTTCAATCCAAATAGCATTTCTAAGTAAGGGCGGTGATGTATAAAAAAATGGCGAATTGACTCTCTAACACAAAGAATTTCTCAATATTTCTTCATAAAAAATCGCAATATATCAAATGTATAAGCAGTATAAAATATAATTATGATGTCATAAAAAAATAAACAATGCTTTCCTTAAGCTAAATATATAAATCAGTTATTCCAAGTTATATTTTTCTCGAATTCTGCATAAGCAGGTCTGACTTCTTGACAATTAAAACCGCAGATAGTAAGTAATTAAAACACCGTTCTCGGAAAATTAATACTACAACTGATAACAGCACAACAATCAAATGGAGTTATTACTGCAACCCGAATAGAAGCAAACTATGATCTCATTAATAATAACGAAGTCGTTATCAAGCTGACATAACTGTTGCTTCATATGCTATGTAATTAGCTAGGTAACTAGTGACTACTTTTTCACATATGCTAATTTTGGGTTCCCCTCCAATAGCTATGTACATGTGATACATCATTAGATTGTTATTTTCAAAGATAAAGTTCCTATGCCGCCTAGTTCCAAATATAAGAGTGTACCTACAGAGTTATACTGTAATAAAATTTTGCAGTTCATCATCATCTAATTCTAATTCTAGGGGGGGGGTTACCAGATCTGCACTGACGTCCCGCATTGGGGTGTATTGTGCATTGTCCCCCGAGGTGCTGCCTTGACCCTAACCTAACCAGCCCAACTCCTTGAAATACCGGAGAAGGACTCGGGGTCGCCGGCAGCATTCCATGAGCATCCCCGAAGGGTATGCAAATGTTGTGGAAGAAGAAGGAAAGTTCATCATCATATGTGCCGTAAGACTGCTGTCCACGTCTAACGCCTAGAACTCCAAGATCACGAGGAGGTGGTTGCCATACTTGACACGCTTGGCAGGTTGGAGAGCGCAGAGGATGTGGATACACGTAAAGGCGCTACTGTCCATCTTCTGGAGATGGCAGTTTAGAAACACCCAAAGACTGCTTGTTCTCCTAATACATAATATATATATCCTTGTGCATGAATACTTGTAGATCCTAGGTGCATGAATACTGTAGCATTACTCTGCATATTCAGCAAACAAAGATTAATTTCAAAATTATTAGGTTTAAAAAATCCACAGTTAAAAACATTAAAGCAAAAACCACTAAGTAATCAACAGCTCAAATGAACCAGATAGAACTTTGATAAGAAACAACCAAGTGGAAACATAAATTGCTAGTCGTGACGAATAACGACCATGGTTAAAAGAAAATGGTAAAAGAAGAAAACGGTGCCAAGGTTGCAACTATAGATAAAGTAATCATAACAGAGTGCGTACACAAGGCTGAATAAATAATGTACCCAATATTGAAAACACGTTACAAAGAATGTTCTTTCAAATGGAATTTCGAAACGTTACGATGATAAGAGAAGCTGTAGTAAAAAGTAAAAAAGTCGCTAATTAAATTATTGGCCTTTCACGTCATCGGAAATTGTTAGCCTAGCATTCATTCCTACCACCGTCAGCTATGTTGGCTATATTCGGAGGGAAGAACAGGTCAAGCTGGAACCGCCAAGTTGTGATGTAAATATTATAATAATATGTGTCTACATTGCTGTGTTCCGGTTTAAATGGGCCGGTGAAATTATGGGCAGATGAGACCCTAGAACTCTATGTCTCAGGGTGACGGGCGCAATGCACTGCAGCGTTGGTCACGTGCTTGATCACCGCGATATTGCAGTTGTTATAGATAGAGGTTAAGGCTTAACATCAGGTGGGCGTTTAACTTGTCTCGTTACGTCGTAATCACAAAAATCTAAGCCGCAGATTTCTTCGCGATGTTATCCTTAACCGTTAAAGCTCGTGGTAACCGAGTCCTTAATACGAGAAATGATACATTCGAGCTTAGGTGCATCAGAGATATTTAGAGAAGTAAAATAATTTCATGAAATAGTCATGTGCGCATTCCATACAGTTGTGCCAATTTACGTTTACATTGTAAGTAGGTAAATAATTAATAAATTGCGGAGTTGTTCGGCGCAGAGGCACGTATTGGATAACAGATAATAATCTAGACATTTTAATGCCTATAGCAATTTTGAATCGTGTTTTGTGAGATGTGGGTATTGTATTTTTTTTAATGATTCTGATTTATTTAGAAATATAACGAAATACATTTTATGAATGTTTTTAATGTGTGAATAGGTACTATGTACTATTGCTTCCGTTTATGGAAAATAACGGAAGAAATGGGACTACACCCTAAAGTAATAATAAGTCACCTGTTATTCATATTAATAAATTACTTTAAAAATCTCCAGACAAAGTAAGTCACTGACAAAATAAATAATAATAACTAAGTTTAAAGTTGAAGTCCGTATCAAAAGTGACAGCGATGCTGATGGTACACAATGGTCGAACAATGGTCTATTGTTACCGCTCTGGTAGCGATGATACGCCTGATGTTAATTATGTAACCCATGAACATAAACATCCTCTGACACTTGTTTAACACACTGTCTATATTATCAACGGAAGGTAACCTGCTACATTAAAATATCATCGTTAAAAAAAACTAAAACACGTTAGTGGTATTGTCATCGGTCATTGATAAACATGCAGTTAATTTATTATGAAAAAGCGTTTATTTCTACTTGTAAAACTTAAGCTTACTTATAGAACAGGCAAACTGGAGAGCAGTTGGAAGATGTGCCTTCCTTATTTCAATCAATCAAACATGTTTATTACCAACCCACAACCTAAGCGTGGCGAGTATTGCAACAAGCCCCTCTAGGTCTTGGAGATCCATGAGGTTTTTCCTCCGTTGACCGAGACACGTTTTCGGCTTGCCCGTTGACGAGCTCACCGCCGCTAACCCGGAGGTGACGTCAACCCGTCCCACATTAGCTGCTAGGCACACTTTCAATAACCGGTCCCGCCGGCGGGGCCGAAGAATACACTCTTCCGTCTTAAGGTGCAGTTTTGCACCTGGACGTTAACCATCACTACATACAAAAATCTGGCAACAGTCCAAGCCGTGGTTCGAGCCTAAGTGGTGCCTTTGAGCTTGTTGCCCCAACCTAACTTTTGCGGTTGGGCGCCTTCTGCGCTCGCCATAGTCCGGTAACGTTGTCATGGCCATCTTCGGTCAACAACATATATTGTCATAACGAAAAAAAAAAGATCCATGAGGGAGGGAGGCCTATGTCCAACAGTGGATGTAGACAGTAGTACTACGGCTGAGATAATGGATATACATTGTAATGTATAACCACCGTGGGATCTTCACGTACGCCGTGTCAAATACGGCCTAATATTATAATTTAAAACATTCTCTACAACTACACTTTTTCACGTTTACTACATAATAACCTACCTGAAGTTAGTTACAATCACGTTACAGATTCCGTTATAAACATACATACTGTTGAAGCTCATGTGAATGCTAGTAAAAAATAAACTAAGCTTTAACAAGTACCGTGCATCTCTATAAGAACGATTTCAAAATAAAAAGAAATAATAAAAAGAAAGAAAACCGATTCAACTTTTGCAATAATTACAAACATAATCATAACATATAATATGTAGTTAAATTCAACTTTGTCGAAGTTGAAAATATATCTATTAGATAGGATGAATAAATTAGACGAAAGCTCGAGTATAACTGGTTTTCGTTACACGTTTCCAACCAGCATAAGATTAACTAGCTTATACTAAAACCCAACCGTAATCATATTTAATAAGTTATTACTATGTTACATCATAAAGTCGGTGTTGAAGATATTTCGAAATAACTATTAGAGTCCATTCAAATTCATTCAAAATTCATAAAAAGGTTAAAAGATCCGTTGAAGATGTCCCTTATCTGTCAGCAGACGTAATTAACTTTGTTTGTACAAGGAACATATGTTTTACAGCGTCCTGATTGTAATTATTGTGTTTATTATTTAGCAATAAATTATCTTAAACATCGGTAAAATGACAAAGTTGTTATCATCACGTCTTACAAGGAAACGTGATAAATACCTACAGAATTGTTTAAACACGTTTCTACATGTACTTCATCATCTCAGCCGTAGAACGTCCACTGCTGGACAAAAGCCTCCCATTACTATTTACTGATCATATGAGGTTGCTGCCGTACTCGCCAAGCTTGGCAGGCGGGTTGGCGAGCGCAGTGCGGGTTGTTGATACACGGAAAGACGCTACTGCTTACCTTCCGGAGGTATGCCTTATCAGATTCTTACTGCATTACGGGTAAGAGAGCTGCATTACGGGCTCACGGGCATTCTTACGGGCAAGAGAGGAGGGGCGACATTCTATTACCGGCACCCCATGGCAATATTATATATTAAATATACTCACAGTTCCCCATTAGATAAAAAAACATCCAGAACCCCATGTAATTCGTAAACCTTCATGGCAAATACACATTAACGAGAACTCATATATTTTTCCACTTTTCTCACACATTTGTCAACGACATATCTTTAAATAACCACCGTGGGATCACAAACGCCGAGTCAATTATTATCACTGATAGATGCTTTATCACTAGCGTGGGTTGAATTTACATAGTTGAATATCCCACTTATACTATAAGCCGAAAGTTTGTTTGTATGGAGGTTTGTTACCTCTTCACGCAAAAATTACCCCACGGATTGAGCTGAAACTTTGCACACATATAGATGTAGGTCTGAATTGACACATATGCTACTTTTTATCCGGGTACAACGCGTGCGAAGCGGCGGGCAGAAGCTAGTATTAAATAAAAACGCGATATGCGTATGCTCAATGTGCCGTCTGCGAATCGACTGAAGTAACAAGTTAAGTATTATTGATAAGGCGACGTCACTCATCGACCACTTTATTAATCTGCATCAATTTATTCATGGAGACAATTGGGTGCCACTGTCTGGTAGGGCATCAGTACCCGAAATCAAAGTACGCGAATCCTCTGTTTCAATGTAATCACATCTGTCCTACTAGAAATTGTCAGTTATACTGACGTATTGACACTGTCATTACTCTGACTAAAAGATGACTAAGCTGGGAATACGGTAAAGGTGCTAGGTAAGCCTTAACCATCGAATCTTCATATCTATAATAATATCAATAATCTATTATTTACTATACATTTGAAAGGCTCTAAATTGTACAAAACTTAAAAGGATATTTTTGTAGACAGTCAGTCGATAGTCGATTTCAAAAAACAAATTCGTTAAACATATAATAATGATAAAATCTATCTAAGTATAAAAAGAAGTAGAGTTACTTATATCAGTTATAACTTGAGAACAGCTGGACCGATTTTGATCATTATATTTTTGGGTTAATCAGGTATTAGAGACTTCTCTAATACCTGATTAACAGTAGTAGTTAGTAGCTGTAGAAGTGGGCGGTACGAAGCTCGCCGGAACAGCTAATAATAAATAAAACAGTCAAGTAGAACATCAGTACCCCAAATAAAAGAAAGGTACGTAGGTAAGGCCTTTGCATCTATTATAGATGATTTTTATACAGCGTCAGCAACTGGTGATCATGCTGTACGGGACGCTGCTGTGCCTGGGACATTGTTAGATGGATTAGGCTTGCCCAGCACCTATACCGTCCTCTCAGCTTAGTCAGCTATTATTCAGAGGAAAGAACGCAAAAAAAAAGAATTATAGGTAGGTACGCACAGGTAAACTGCTTGAATTGAAGATTGCCTATATATTGGTATATAAATTAAGTTACCGTTCGTTAACAGAGCAATTTGTGTGACACAGGTTCTTCATACCCGCATGCGCTATATTCCCAGATAAGACTCCACATGTGGCAGAATGTTTCGGCGTTTCTGCGAATCGTTGCATTATCATCGAGTGTCGCGTTTATCAGATAAGCTGATAAACCGCCAGCAGTGATTCTCCGTGGCTTTCCTTATTTTTTGACGTTCGTTGATATATAAGTTAAGATTGGACATTTGTTGTATTAAAAAATAGGTAAGTCAAAATGTAACATACGCTATCAAGGTTTGTGTACGGTATAAATAAATTAATATTTACTGTATTTTTACGACTATTGGAGTTATTTTGCGTTTCCCGATATTTTAACGCAATTGTACGCATGATGATCATTGATTAGAGTCAGTAACTCAAAACTCAAAAAGACTCATATCGTGGTAAATATTCCATATTCTTTCATAGGCAAAACTATCAACCTGTTGAAAATTCCCTTTGGATCTAATATAAGTTAGAGTTTACTCTGTCGTAAGGTAACGCAAATCTATGTTCATAAATATTTGTTGTTATTATTTATAGTGGCGTTAAGGATTAACAGCTTCCTGCCAATGCTGTTATTAAATAAACAGAAAGTTGTTCGTTCCTTACGCGATTAATTGATAACAAATTGAATATACGTCAGTCTTCTTGTAACAAAAAGTAACGCCTTTGCATCTATTATAGATGATTTATACAGCGTCAGCAACTGGTAACCATGCTTTACGGGACGCTCCAGTGCCTGGGACATTGTAACAAGTAGACTTATTCATACGATTTGTTATTTTTTAAAATGATTTAGATAACACAGTGGAAATGTCAAGTGATAGGTTCCTCATAAAGGTCTTCTATTTAAATTTATATGTGGCATTACTCAAACAAAATGACCAATATAGAGTTATCGGATATTCCTTTCGGTTTTTACTTATATTTTTATTTCCTTAGACTTTAACTTTATTTTAAACTATCGTAGTATATGTGCTAATGGTAAAGAAAACAAAACAAAAACGAAATTTACTGTTTGATTTGTAATCAATAAAGCCATTTTCCAGAAGCAAGACCAACGCACAACGATTGACTTATATGTATACACAGACATATTTATACACATATAGAAATATACATATGTAAGCATTTTGACGTTGGGTACCGGCAATAGAATGTTGCCTCTCCTCTCTTGCCCGTGAATTCAGTTAGAATCTGCAAAGAGTTATCTCCGGAGGATGGGCAGGAGCGTCTTTCCGTGTATCGAAATACCGTACTGCGCTCGCCAACCCGCCTGCCAAGCGTGGCGAGTATAGCAAACACCCCCTCTTTTGATCCATGGTGGGAGGCCTACATCCAACAGTGGATATCTTAAGGCTGAGAGAGACAAGCGTTTTGAAACACTATGGTTTAGTACGAAGATATTTTAATCTCCCATTCTCCGTTCTTTAATGGTGTGACCAAATCAAAGACCAGACCGAAATGATGGCAACGTTTCTCATAAATCAGACGGAAGCAGATTACAGCTAACAAATGCCTATCATTTAACGGCATCTCATAAAGATTTAAATTTTAAATTACTTTGTAAGCTTTATTGATGTAGAGGTATACTAGTATTCTTACATTTGGATAGACTTCGATTAAATGTGTTAGATGCATTAGTACGTTTGAGACAACATTTTCCTAATTTTACCATCAGCAAAAGTATCCCTAAAGATTTTTTTTAATTTTGTATTTTATTTTAGATTATGTATAATTTTGTATTTTAGAGCCGTGGCCGAGCCATCATCTCAGCCTCTCTCATGGATCACTAAGAACTTATTGTTGCAATACTCACCACGCTTGGCAGGTGGGTTGGCGAGTGCAATGCGGGATTTCGATACACGGAAAGACGCTTCTGCCCATCTTCCTATACAGATATATATATCCCTTGACAAATTCTTACTGCATCCACAGGCAAGAGAGCATTCTACTGCCGGCACCCCACGACATTACAGTCATTGAATACGCAGAACTAAGGATATTCGATAGTGATGTGAATATTTAAGGTCACTAGGTCACCATGACTAACTCGATGGGACTGCGCAGTTTAATTAGAGATAATGTTATGCTTTTAAACATGAATTGACTTAGGATGGTCACAAAACTCGACAAGTTTATAAAATAAAAAAAATTAGTAACTACTTAGACACTCAACCTAGTCTCGAAGCTTACCTAATTTTTTTTGTAACGTATTCCCTCAGTTTTGCAATCAACACATTCATCATCATCATCATTACAGTCGTACGATATCCACTGCTGGACATAGGCCTCCCTTATTGACTTAGAGATCCAAGTGCATGAGGGGTTGTTGTCATACTCACCACGGCGGATTGGTGAGCGCAGTTCGGAATGTTCATACACGGAAAGACGCTGCTGCCCATCTTCCGAAGATATCCCTTAGCAGATTCTTACTGCATCCACGGGTAGGAGAGGAGGGGTGACGTTCTACTGCCGGCACCCCACGGCACTACACATTTGATACCAAACCCGGGTATATTTTGAAACATTCGATCTTTCACCCCTCATACCTTGTAAACTTCTTAACCGATTTTAATAAAACATGTTTAAGAACCACCGCCGGAAAATCTGCTTTTAAATAAATAAATAATGCTGGACAATTCACACAGCATCATCTAGCCCCAAGCTAAGCAGAGCTTGTGTTATGGGTACTAGATGACTGACATACTTAATACAATAAACTACATACTTAGATAGGTATTTTTTTTATACATAGAAAAACACCCAGAACACCCTGAACAAGTATCTGCAGATCATACAGACATTTGTTCCGAGGCGGGAATCGAACCCGCAACCTCTTGCGTCGCAGGCGGACCTTCGCCCGCTGCGCCACAGAGGTCGTCAAAATAAACAAAAACTGCATACAAATCGGCAATCGTTAGAGCTACTGTGCCAAATAATGACGATGATGATGATGACGTGAACAGAAAGCACCATAACTAATAGTCGGTGTAGTCATAGTTGCCACCCCTCTGCATAAGCTGTTAATTAATTTCAAGCTAGCTGGAAAGTTTGAACGTAATTACAACACACACACGTGTGCAAGGCTAGGCAAGGTTGAACACATTCGTTTAATTTATGAGGAATTCGGAATTCATTTGCATTTTTAAGCTTCCAATACAGATTTAGAATGTTTATTGACAGATAAATGCATATGATAAGTGTAAATGATGCCTTGGGGTGCCGGCTGTAGAATGTTACCCCTCCTCTCATGCCCGTGGATGCAGTAAGAGCCTGCTAAGGGATACCTCCGGAAGATGGGCAGCAGCGTATTTCCGTGTATCAACATCCCATACTGCGCTCGCCAACCCACCTGCCAAGCGTGGTGAGTATGGCAACTACACCTCATGGATATCCACGAGGGAGGCCTGTGTTCAGTAGTGGACGTTTTACGGCTGAAATGATGATAATAGATCTAAAGGGCCTTATAAACATAATTATATATTTAATTAATAGCTTATTTTATGTTCCATTATTCCTAATAGCGTTAAAAAGCGAAAATATACGAGTACTTTTTCTAGAACATTCGATTTGTTTCTTTCTGACAAAAAACTGTTCTAAAGATAGCATCGAAATACCAATGTAACTTAATCTCTAAAGTTTACTATGCCAGAAATGTTTAGGAAGCCAACAAATAAAACGCACTGCTTTAAAAAGCAAAAAACATTTACAGCTCCATTGTAATATGGTTTAAAATCGAGTGTAGTTACGAGATGAAATTGATATATCAGGTTGAAATGGTAACATGATAGTGACGGGGTTTATTGTGCAACAAAATGTTACATTTAGTTTTTTTTACGTTCTAGGGGTGAACAAGAATTAGTGTTTTATGGTTGAGGTAAATATATTAAACTTTATTTCTATATCTTTATTTCATTACTGTTGTAACTGGTGTATGGAATGTGTTTTTATTTGATTGTTATGAGTTATGACTTTATTGATATTTGTAATGAATTTGAATTTTTGCATGATTTAACATTTTATTTTTTATATTATTTTATTCAATTATTTAATTCAGTGATTTTAACTATTATTATTTTATATTGTGTTATTAATGTTATTATTAAACAGACCTGTAAACATATATTTACCAATAAAATTGATTATTCTGATTATTCTGAGTAGGTATGCTTAGAACTGGAGCATATTTGTTCATGGTGCTTATAAGGTTTTTATAGGGCCTTTTTTGTCTGGATTAAAAGGTGTCACAAAAAACAGGCACATTGAAAGCAAAAAATTACTAGTTAGAAGTACTACAAGAAGAACAGTTCAAACAAGTAACAGGTAACGTATCTCAACCTTTCAAAATGGATGAAAAAGTAACAAGACGTTGACGAAAGAAGTCGCTGGCCGAAAATTTGAAAATCCCATACATAATTTCTTTTATAATTTCATGTAGAAATATAATTTAAACACCCCTGACACCTGACAATGTTACGTGGCGAATGACACAATTAATTTAAAAAATAATTTTATTCGAATTTGAACTTAAACTTAGATACAATGATTTTTGAGATTTAGAATTACGTGACGAATTTGAATTGTGAACTAGGAGTGTCACGTTTGAGTTGAGAAATAGAAGTGAAGTGTTAAATGAAATACAGAGCTTTTATACATGGGACCGTGGGATAAGTAAACATAATTAAGGGTTGTTGTGAAGTGGAAGAATACATGAAAATAGTCGTAAACAAAAATAAGGTCCTTAAGACTAATGAGTTATTTACAATACAATTTGGGAATGAACCTATTGATAACAAAGAATGTATTAGCTAATTAGGGGAATTACAGAGTTAAAGTATTATCTTATTTACTAGTGTAAAGGGCGATATGTAACATCTCCCCCCTTAGAATAAAGATCCGGCATTAGTGCCTGATCTTTGGGAATGTGGCGAAGATGGAGTGTTCTCGATGTCGTCGTCTTCGTCGTCCGTTACGCAGGAATTTGGTTGATTGAAGGATCGCAACGGGATCGCAACTTGAGTTGTACGTTGTCTTCGTGAGTTGTCGAAACAATTGTTGAAAATCTGGATACAACCTTCGCTTGATGGTCTTCTTCTTCTTCTGATAAATCCGTTCGGACATCTATTACATAGTTTTATTAAGATGTAGGATAGAAGTATGATGCCCGTCGTAAAATAAAATATGGATAAAATTGAATTATGTTGCTCGATGAATGATTTTGATTTTGACGTCGCTTGGATTTTCTTCAGTTCTTCTGAATATTTGTCGAGATGAGCTTTAATTTTATTTAGAGAATCTAGTGGCATCTCGTTAATAGCGATTGGCAGAAGATGTGGGATTTCGATCTTCGTCTGGATCTCGAAACAGTCGTCTGTCCTTATATCGGGAATGATGATAGGATTTGTGATATTTTCCTCTGTTGATTTGTAGGCTGTTAGTGTGCTATAGCCCGTGTGTAGTTTGCATCCTTGAGGTAGAGTTAGGATTCCTGAGCCTTGAAGTTTATAGTTGGAGACTTCATTTCCGCAGTTTAGAAAGCAGTTGGTCTCGTTGTTGAGGATGTAAAGCCATCTGTTATCGTCGAGTGGTTGAAATGTTTGAACTGCCGCAGGGAATGTTGTTATTATGCAGGAATCTGGAATTTTCGTCTCTTGGCTGAATAAGATTTGCATTTCGCAGATGGGGCGTTCTTTGGAGTCGTATACCACGAGATCCTTGCAGATTCTTGATTTTGTCGAGAACGTTTTGCAGTTATCCAGCGAACTTGTAGACGCATAATATTGTCCACTATGATCAGTGGCCAGATAGATATGCTCTGGGAGAATGGTGGAATGGAAAGAGGAATTAGGATGTTGGATTGGGACTGAATATGATATAGGGTCAGAGGATCATTCATGACTAGTGGGAATTCTAAAATATAAACTAGACGATTTGAATATACATATGCTGTTAGAGTGGAAGAATCTATAAGGGTATGCAAGTTTTCAGTTGTTACTGAGGTTACAAGTTTTTTATTTGTTCGAATTTTGTTGGAACGCAGAAGTTCTTCGAATAATCTTTCAGAGTTTATGATTGAAGGATGTAAGATATTAGATTTAGCAAAAAGAATGCTTGATAGGCAATCATCAATTTCATTTTCGAGACTTGTAACTAGTTCTAGAATTTGTAGGGATATAGTAGAAATATCTTCGCTAATTTTTAAATCAAATATGAGATTTTTAGTTTTGTTGAGATGAGTATTTAAGCGATTTATGTTTTCATTAATGATCTGTTCATCAAATGAGATTTTAAAGATAGTTTCGTTAAAATTTTTAATTGTTGAAGAAGTGATCTGTAATTGCTTTGACATTAAATCCGTTACATCGATTTCTTGTTTTTCAAGTTTATCTATACATTCGTCGTAGCGCTTGGCATCCTTTGCATCGGGTGTTCCTATCAGCCATTTTAATACGGAACCAAAACCGTCTAGGAGTTCTCTTTTGGTACGCGAGTTTTTGCCTAAGTACATGTTTAGTTCGCTAAGTCTGGATTCAATTTTCTTAAGATTTACATTTAGGAAAGATTTTGTTGATTGGACATTGGGAAAGTTGAGATATTGCGTTGACATTGTTTGAAAATTGTTTGAAAGACGTAGTAAGGATTCATGGGAAATGAAGAGGGGTTTTAAATCGCGATATATTATTAATTTCCATGACTCTTCAGTCACGAATAATTTGCCTTCCTCGTTATATAAGATACCCGCATTGGAGTTGAGGGGTTGAGTTAAATTTAGATTGGCAACGATTCCTGTGGTTGCCCTGTAATAGAAGAAAGTGTCGAGTTAGTCTTAGTTTTAGCGCTACTTAAATTAGATTTAAAATAGTTTCTTATATACGTATAGAGTTTGTAAATAATCATACAGGCTAAGAGTTTGATTAAGGAACAAATTAAGAAATTGTAAATATAGCTTGGTTCTAGGAATATTTGTGTAAAGGACATGGTTTGAGCTGCTGTATAGCGGCAAGTCCTGTAAATAAAATAATTGGAAATTACTCTAGACTAAACCTACGAGTTAGAACTTCATTTTGAGACTTAAATATTTAAACCTAACCTAACTTAAATAAGGTCGCAGTCTGTTTGAATGTACCAATATACTTTTACCTGCGCCTTTGATAACGTAATTTGCATTAAAACCTACACGTATTACTTCAAAAGGGCCTTCCCATTTTGCATCTAGATTGTTTGGATTAGGGACCCTTAACATAACTTTATTTCCTACTTTATATTCAACATAGTTTTTAATTTTACTATCATAGCGTTCTTTAGCTTTTTCTTTCATGCTTTCTAAGTTTTTAAGAGCGGTATCCCGCGATACTCTGAGACGTTCATTTAGATCTTTTAAGTAATCGCATGCTGTGTAATCAGGAATTGGTTTAATGGAATAGAATGGACGAGGCTTATACCCAAAAAGAAGTTCGTGAGGTGTATAGCCCGTGGAACTGTTAGTCGAAGTATTATGACACATGATTGCAAATGGAATTATTTGATCCCAATTTTTGAGACGGCGATTGTGGTACATGCGAATGTGATCGCGTAGAGTAGCATGAAATCGTTCAAGAGCACCATTAGTTTGAGGATGATAAGTCGTGTTAAATGAGTGATTTGAACCGAAAAATTTCATGAGTTGTTTCATGACGTTGTTCATGAATTCGGTGCCTTGATCTGAATGGAATCTCTTTGGAACTCCATAATGTTGGCAAAAGTGAAGTAATTGTTGAGCTACTGTTATCGCTTCTTTATCAGGAATTGGATAAGCTTGAACATATCGTGTTAGTTCATCTTGAAGAGTTAGGACATATTTATTATTATTTTCACTGATATCTGAATAAGAGACTAGATCCATTGAAACTCGTTCGAAAGGTTCGGTTGATTGGGAAGTTATAATCATAGGAGCTTGGAATGTTTTTCTTTGAATTTTATTACGCTGGCATATAACGCAAGATTCGACGTAAGTTTTTATGTCATTTGTCATTCCTTTCCAAAAGTATAGATCTCTAATTTTCTTCGTAGTTTCGACTATACCTCGATGTCCTGAAAGAGGTTCATCGTGATAGGTTTTTAGGATGTTCGGGATTTCTTCAGGTTTAGGATAACTGACTTTGTTTTCGCATATGGTGATTTCACAGTCATAGCTTTCAGCTAAATATGCAGAGATTTGTAATTGTTCATTGTTGGCTAATTTGCAAGTGTGGTCATGTTTAAGATCAGGGACGTAGAGATGGGAAATTGTATGTCGTTGAAGACAAGAAAGGAGGGCTTTGAAATAACTTTCTGAATCCCATGGATCGAAGTGATTTGGTCTTGTACAGCAGAATATAAGATTTTGTTTTTCATTTGAAATAAGGAGATCTGTATCGTATAAGTTTTTGGTTTTTTGAATGTAGGGTTCTATCCCGGAACAAAGGCTTAGGGCTTCTTTAGATATATCATTTTGATCTGAGAGATTGCAAGATGTCGGAATGAAGACATTTTTATGTCTTGGATCTAGGAGTTTATCAGGAGAGAATTTGATTTTGGAAGATTCGAAGCATTTGAGTTGATCTTTATCTAGAGTAGTGAAGTGTTCGAAGTTAATTTGAAGATATTCATCTGTTGTGGATTCGCGAGGGGAATTAGGTGGTGAATCTGTTAAATCGATGATATTAGAATTCATTATTGGTGGACGAGAAAGGGCATCGGCGTTGGTGTTGCTTTTACCTGATTTATGTTTCATTTCGTAGTCGTATTCTTCGAGTTTTAATCTCCAACGTACTAAGCGACTACCTGGATCTTTAACATTCATGAGCCATATAAGTGGTTTATGATCCGTAAGGATTTTAAACCTTCGACCAAAGAGGTAAGGTCGGAAATGCTTTACTGCCCAAACTATGGCTAGTAATTCACGTTCGATAGTGGAATAGTTCGATTCTGCTTTGTTTAAAGTACGTGAAGCGTATGCTATTGGTAAATCTTTACCGATTTCGCCTTGTGAGAGAATTGCGCCGATGGCGTATTTTGAAGCATCTGTTGTTAAATTGAATTCTTTAGTAAAGTCGGGGTATTGTAAGATAGGGGTCGTTGTAAGTATGTCTTTGCAACTATCTAAAGCACGTTGTTGTTCTTCGCCCCAAATAAAGGGAACGTCCTTTTTAAGAAGGCTTGTCATAGGTTTTGTGAGTTTGCTGAAATTTGGGATGAATCTACGGTAGTAACCGGCAAGGCCTAGGAATGATTTTATGTCTTTGCACGATTTAGGAATTGGAAAATCTCGAACAGCTTTAACCTTGTCTGGATTTGGTTTAACACCTTCGCTTGAAATTATGTGACCTAAATAGGCAACTTCTCTTCTCATGAATTCACATTTATCAGGTTGGATTTTTAGACCATGTTTTCTAAAGCGATCGAAAACTTCAGTGAGTTTTTGTTCGTGTTCTTGGAGGCTAGAAGCGAAAATAACGATATCGTCTAGGTAAACAAAGCAGCGTTCACCTTGAAGTCCATGGAGAACATTGTCCATGGCGCGTTGGAATGTCGCTGGTGCATTTTTTAGACCAAATGGCATTCTTAAAAATTCATAGTGACCATAAGGTGTGTTGAAAGCTGTCTTAGGAATATCTTTGGCGTCCATTTCGATTTGATGAAACCCAGAAGCTAGATCTAGAGTTGTGAAATAGATTGAGTGACCTAGTTTATCTAAAATGTCCGTTATGTTGGGTAAAGGATAGCTATCTCCGATTGTAACATCATTTAGTTTGCGATAGTCTATGACTACGCGCCATTTTTGTTTGCCTGTCGCATCTAATTTCTTTGGGACAACCCAGATGGGACTACTCCAAGGAGAAGTGCTAGGTTGAATGATGTTTTGGTCTAACATTTTCTGAACTTGAGTTTTGACTTCTTGTTGGTGAACGAAAGGAAATCTATAAGTTTTTGTATGGATCGGTGTTTCTGATGTAGTAGGTATCGAATGTTTCGTATGATTCGTAAACGTCAGAGGCTGTCCTTCAGTATAGAATATATCGGAATAATCGCTGACAGTTTTAATAAGAGAGTCTTTTTCTTCAGCGTTAAGATGTTCTTGACGAATAAGATCGTTGATCGAATTGATGTTGTTAACCGCGTTTGTTAAATTTATTTGGTATGTAATGTTTTTAGTTAATTCGTCTGATGTTATTATGGTCGCTTGGACCTTTGGAATTGACATGATTTTATCGTTATTGCTTGAGTTTACACAAGTGATTAGAAATTTATTATCTTTGACTGTTACTAACGCATTAGGAATAGAGATATCATCATTAATTTGTTGTTTTTCAATCACCGCGTATCCGTTTTGGATATCTTCGGTGTAGCATGTAATAACGGTTTCAGATCGCTGGCCTATGAATTGTTCGTCTTTGTTGTTTGTCGATACCTTATCACCGATGTAGAATAATTTATATGTTCGATCTCGAATTTTCATGGATTTTGATTGGACGTAGATGTTGACATTGAATTTGGACATGAAATCGTTTCCAAGAATACCGTCAACTTCGATGTTGAGGTTAGCTACATGGAATTTGAATTTAGGAAAGTTGTCTAATGATATTGGAGCTGTGCCGAAGCTTTTGATCGAGGATTGGTTGCCTGAAATACCAAAGATTGATACGATGTTCGATACATCTAGAGGTGCCGACCCTATTTTCGCCTTGTTTATGACCGAAATAGCGGCTCCTGTATCAATAAGAAGTATGACTGGCCTACCTTCAATGTGGAATTTGCAATGCAAAAGATTTTCTGGAGGCACATTGAGCGAGGAAATAGTAATCGAGTTAGGAATTTTTGTGTCGTGAGATTTAGGTTTTGATTTAGATTTAGAGTTTGATTTGGAGTTTGATTTAGAGTTTGATTTAGATTTTGATTTCGCGTTTGAATTAGAGTTCGATTTTGAGTTAGAGTTTGATTGAATCGATTTAGTAGATTCGGAAATTGAATTTGATTGGCTTGGTAGATCAGTTTGAGTGCTAGCATCACAAAATTGTCTCCGATAGACTGGTCTGTTTTGTGGCACTGGACGACTCTCGCTGAAAGGAGGCATGGTCACTTGTCCCCGATGGACTGAATGAAATGACTCATGGTCCTTTGACTTTTTAGGTGTTAGTTTTACCAATCTAGTTGGAGCGCTTCTGTCTCGAGGCTCGAAATTTGGTTCGAGTTGGGGTTCGACATCTGTGTCTGGGCATTGGTATAGGATGCTAAAGCGGTTTCCGAAGGAATGCCCATCTCTTCGGCCGCCTGTGAGTTTAAATGATTTACTTTTGTAGGTAATGTCTGACGTGGCTGTGTATTGGGGTTCGGAATGGGAATAGGATTAAATTTGAATTTTGAATTGTTGTATTCCCGTTTGCGGCATTCTACGATTAAATGCCCTGGCTTTTTGCAGTATTTGCAAAATTTATTGTTTAGCGGTCGCTGAGGAATGTTTGTTGGCATATTTGATTGAATGTTATTTGGGCGAGGGGTGCTATTACGGTAGAGCATTTGCCTTGCGTTATTCATGTTTCTAATTTTTTCTTCTTGAATAGCAAAGTTTCCTGCTTCTGTTAGAGTAGAGACAGATCGTACTCGTAGCATTATTCCGATGTCGGAACTTAGACCGTTTACGAAAACGTTCAGGGCTGTTTCTTCGGCGGTCGTTATTCTGCCTTCAAGAGAATTGTCGTGGATTTCCGTTGTTAGTTTTTCGACTAATTTACTGCGACAAATGTCTACTCTATGGAAGTATTCAGTTATAGATTCGTTGGGTTTTTGAAATAATGACTGTAGCTCTAAATGGAGGTGTCCAATTGTTTTTGTCTGCGAGTATTTTTGAATTAGAAAACTCTTTACGTCCGTCCACTGTGTAAAATTTCTTATGTGGACGTCCGACGAACCTGGTCCCGTTATTTTATTAAGTAGATACGTTAGCAGTATTTGTTCTTGGTTAATTGATGAAAGTTTAAATGCTGAATCGCACGATCGAATGAATTTATAAACTTGTTGGGAATGATTCGTGTCGAATTCCGGAATTAGTGTAAGCAATACATTTAGATTGATATCCATGGTGGATGATTCCTGCTTCATAACCTTAGAGTCGAATGACATTTTGGTTGGGATAATATTTGGAGTAAGATTAATTTCAATTTTTATAGTACAAGGGTGCAATTGAGATTAATGAATGATCTTGGATTTCAGGAGTTGGATGTTGAGACAGGAGTTAGGAACAGAGCATAAAAATTGAGCCACTTACCACATTAACAATATAAAAATGCGGATGCACATTTAGTTTTCGGTTCGGCAGGGAGTCTTAAAACCTTTCAGGTACCGTTGCTTGCGTCTTCTGTTTTGACCGTAGAAACGTTGTCCCCGTCTTCCGCAACTTGCGTGTATCCTACCGGCTGCGCCAAATTT
Source organism: Pasiphila rectangulata (assembly GCA_963082625.1). NCBI lineage: Eukaryota > Metazoa > Arthropoda > Insecta > Lepidoptera > Geometridae > Pasiphila > Pasiphila rectangulata. Next base: position 10,589,524 of record OY720253.1, read on the forward strand.
GTTACGTGGCGAATGACACAATTAATTTAAAAAATAATTTTATTCGAATTTGAACTTAAACTTAGATACAATGATTTTTGAGATTTAGAATTACGTGACGAATTTGAATTGTGAACTAGGAGTGTCACGTTTGAGTTGAGAAATAGAAGTGAAGTGTTAAATGAAATACAGAGCTTTTATACATGGGACCGTGGGATAAGTAAACATAATTAAGGGTTGTTGTGAAGTGGAAGAATACATGAAAATAGTCGTAAACAAAAATAAGGTCCTTAAGACTAATGAGTTATTTACAATACAATTTGGGAATGAACCTATTGATAACAAAGAATGTATTAGCTAATTAGGGGAATTACAGAGTTAAAGTATTATCTTATTTACTAGTGTAAAGGGCGATATGTAACAACAATCAATTATTTATTAAACGGCTTAACCGATTTGGATAAAGAAACTAATTCAAAACAGATTAATTATTTTTATTAACAACTTTGATGGAAGAGATGCATGAAGAATGCATCTCTGGAGATTGTTTTTTTTTAACAGCGCTTCGTAGTTTTACCCGCGTTGTTCCCGTTCCCGTGGGAATACGGGAACAAAACATACCTTATGTTACTCAGGGATAATGTAGCATTCTAATAATGAAAGAGTTTTGGAACTCGGTCTAGTAGTTCCCGAGTTTATTCGTTACAACCATACAAAACACAAATCTTTCCTGGTTATATTAGTATAGATATAGATATGAGACTAAAAGTTCCGTAGGCATAACACGACCTTAATATATACCTATTTAGTTTCCCAGAAAGTTGTGACGCAAACAGTTTTAAAGTACATTACTCAAACATTAGAGGAAAAATATATTTCTAGAAAACCACTGATGCATACTTTTTCGTAAAATGCAGAATGACGTACTATTTCCTACTCTATAATGTACTAAATTACAAATGCGAACAAATACTATACCTATGCAAAAGTTAACACGTATATATAGCTAGATACTAGTAATATAGTGTATCAGGGAGCCTACTCTAGAAAACGATTACGATATTATCGTCAGAATGGCAAACTTTACGTAATGACCATAAGAGTTAGTTTGGCTTGATTACGATTTCGGTATATCGCAAATTGCGTTCAAGAGTAGGCCTACAGATAATAAAGTATGTAGATGTGCCATTGAATTATTTTTAAGCAGTATCAGTTGGTACTAGGTAAATAGCTATACCTATGCAAAAGTTAACAGGTATAGCTAGATACTCGTAATATAATGTATCATATAATAAAGTATGTAGATGTGCCATTGAATTATTTTAAGCAGTATCAGTTGGTAGTAGGTAGAGCATCAGTGTGATATGATTGTCGTGCACTACTATAGTTTAAAAAATAATAGAAGACACTCAAATTACACAATTTTACGCAAATTCCTGTCGTGCGGTGTCGGCAGTAGGATTTTGCTCCACGATTGACCGTGGAGGGTGTAAGAATGTGGCCAAGGGACACCAGGGGAACGTGTTTCCGTGTATCAACATCATGTACTGCGCTCGCCAACCGCCTACCAAGCGTGGTGAGTATGGCAACAAACCCCTAATGAGGAAGGCCTTTGTCCAGCAGTGGACGTGTACAGCTTGTCTGTCCTATGGCTGAGACGACGACGCAAATGCCGATTAAGTGAAAATTATGAAATACATGTGGAAATTTTAACAAATTGTGCGTAGAATAGAATAAACTCTTAATTTTACGTCAACAAAAACATAAGGACACAAAAAAATAAAAGCAAACAAACGGCGGTCTTATCGCTTAAAGCGATCTCTTCCAGACAACCTTTGGTTGGACCGGATATACCAAACAAAAATACGATAGTTTACTAATAAACTAATCCCTAGTATTTCTTGTCCTAGGCATAACATAGATCCAAAGTTTTCGACCTATTTTTTTTCTATTTAATGTATTCGGAGTATCATCTAGTATAGCTAAGATGATAGTTCTTCATGGTTCTAATTGGAAGCCTGGCAAATATACATTATCTTCTGTGTCACCATCCAGTCTACCGTGAAGTTATAGCTGATCAAGGAAACCGCCGAGCTTCTATGACTCATACACGGTGACTTGACTCACACACACATGACTCATCCGTGCAAAATGCTAAATATTTGATAACTGCACTCGTTTTTATCACAGATTTAAATCGTTGGTTGTGCCCTGACACCAAAAGCTGTGGCACTGTACTTTATACGTGTGTTAACAATCACGCCGACGCACGTACTGATTTTGCTAAGAAACCAAACTTATTGTTACCATTTATTGCGCAATAATGTTGCACGAACTTTTGTCGAAAAAAACACATCCTGATAATACTGTGTTCAGTGGTAACTGATTCCAAAGGAGCTCACATTATTTCTTGTGGAAACAAACCGGTGCGATCTTATTACGATCAGGGCGTATCTAACGATTTTAGTCTTTGTTTTTTATTTAACATACGCAACCTTGACAATGTTTTTAATAGCGAGGTTGATAACGTGTTTTCATTGTGTTACCCAACACTACTGTTAGCAAGAAACACGTGCTCACTATAATTATTTATTTATTTTATTTATTAATATAATTAATTACTATAATTAAGCTGTCTTAATTATAGTGAGCTCGTGTTTCTTTATTAAAAGAGCTATTAATTTGACCGTAAAAACTGTATATAAGATAAGATTAGAACGTACTTAATTGCGCATCTTACAAATAGAGACACAAAAGACGCAAAACAAATAAAATGACAATGAGAGGTCATCTGACTAAGCTGGGAGGGTGGTATAGGTGCTGGGCAAGCCTATTTATTGCATCAAAAAATGTCCCAGGCAGTGCAACGTCGTTCAGCCGTAAACTCCACTCTTGAACATAGAGGCCTCCTCATGGATCTCCGTGAGGGGCAGTTGCCATACTCACCACGCTTGGCAGGCGGGTTGACGAGCGCAGTACGGTATATTGATACACGGAAATACACTGCTGCCCATCTTTCGGAGGTATCACCCAGCAGATTTCTACTGCATCCGCGGGCAAGAGAGGAGGGGGCACTTTCTACTGCCGGTACCAGGCATCTCATATTACATTTACTCGCATAAATATCATCGCCATAACAGAGAAGACACCATAATAATAGGTACCTTTAAAATATTTGTTTGTGCGAGACCTAGCCCTTAAATTATGTTCGCCATACAGGGTGGACAAAGGTAGTTCGTTGACTTCGATGGAACTTGTTTCCATTGTTGTGCGAAATCATTTATTATACGTTTATGAGATCGTAAAGTTATTTATAGTGAGCTCGCGGGACAGTAAATCAATTTATGAAGGTTCTGGAGCTTGGCAAATAAATTGAATAATGTCGCGGGTAAAAATGTTAAGCATTTCAAGTTATGAGTTGATCTCTAGCGGCGTTGTATTTTGTGGGGTATTATAGAAGGATATTAGCCGTTTGTGACGCATGAGCTTATTATTGAAAATATTGATCACCATATACATAGTACCTGGTAAATTTTTTTTATTTGTGGGATCATGTTATAGTTCTAATACCCGCAAAATAGTTTTTACCACGTCAACTCTAAATAAATAAACTTATAAAAGCAACGAAAAATAAAATATTTTCGAACAGATTAAACTACCACATCGAGTATCCACACAATTAACTTAACTAGAACCATAACTAATATTTCGTAACACTGGATATTAAAAGAAGATAATCTAACGTGAACCGACCTCCATAATACATCGTACCGCTTCAAACTGCAAAAAAACTATTTCATTACGAGAAAATTTTGGTCCAGCCGATTCGGAGATTAGTCGAAACGAACAAACATTTTCAAAATTGTTTTTTTTTAGGTATCGTTAATACTTTAATAAGTATTTAATATCTATAAAGCTGTTATTTTGCCATTACAAACAGACACTTCCATAACATGTGTATGTATATATGATGTCCCATGACATATCGTATCGTCCAAGACAATGGGCACGTGCAAACGAGTCGTTGCACCGACCCACCGGACCTGCTGACCTTGCAACGACGAGAGTATATTTATCGCATTTCTCTATTACCTCAGTACTTGGACGATACGTAATCAATGTACATAAAGATAGTACCACTCCCACTCAAAAACGAGGTCTACGAGAAACTCTTCATAGGGGAAAAATTGTCGTTAGTTGCAGAGGGAAAAATAGAAACTCTACGTAGGGGGAAAATGGTAGTAAGTTGTAGGAGGAAAAATAGAAGCTATACTTAGGGGCAGAATGGTCGTGAGTTGTAGGGGGAAAACTAGAAACTCTACGCAGGGGGAAAATGGTAGTAAGTTGTAGGAGGAAAAATAGAAGCTAAACTTAGGGGCAGAATGGTCGTGAGTTGTAGGGGGAAAACTAGAAACTACATAGGAGCAAAATAGTCGAAGGTTGTAGGAGAAAACCCAGAAACATAGGTATTTTATTAAGTAGGTTAAAGTGTAAGAGGGGAAGGCATTTGCAGCAGTGTGATTCAACAGGCTTTAGTAGATTTGATACCTTCTGATGAATTGGTCGTAACCATTATCTTCACCCCACTTTTCTTTAACTTTTATTGTGCCCTTTTTTAATTTTCAAGAAACAGTTCCACTTATATACCCTAAGTGTATTGGTATAGTGTAGGCGGGTTGTCGGCAATTAGCACATTCTTTTTGTTATGCAAATAAATTTTTTTTAGCGGCAGTTTGTAAACTGGCTACCAGGACAGTCTTTACCATGATTGCCGTGGTGCCGGCAGTAGAATTTTTCTTCTCCTCTCTTACCCGTAGATGCAGTAAGATCTTCCAAGGGAATCCTCCCTACTGCGTTCGCCATCCCGCCTGCCAAGCGTGGCGAGTATGACAATAACCCTCTCATGATCTTAGAGATCTGATCTATGAGGCCTAAGTCTAGCAGTGGATGGGACAGCCAGTCGACTGAAAAGATGATGACAATTTACCATATTTCAATTCTTGATGAAACCAGTTTCTGTTTGAGATATTTCGCATATAAAGACTAGTTTAATTTTCCGCACTTTTTAACCCGCATGCCTGGTAGCAAAATGTTACGTGCCTGGGGTCTGTGCGACCCGGCTTTCATAATATATTTTCAATATTTTCTTGTCAGACAGTAATAATTACGGAGGTTTTTAAATAGGATTTCTATCTTCCGTAGATTTCGACAATCGATTCAAATTAATGATGTACGCATTGCGCCATCAATCTCCAATTTCCCCGACACTTTCAAAACGATTAAACTACTCGGAATAAAAACTATGATTGCCATAATACTTTTAAACGAATCGTGCGCCGGCGCAGCTTAGTCGGACCGTTACATCGAGCCAACCCATCAAGATTAAGGCCATTAAATTGTAACTTTCTGTTGCTTTACTATGTACTTAGTCAAAAAGATGTAATACTTATAAGCCTTGTAATTATTATTCTAAAGTCATAATGTTAAGGCTCTTCGGTTTATGGGTCTGCAGCTGGAAACATTACTAAGGGCTTAACAGCTATTATAAATGATTTATACAGCGTCAGCAACTGGTATTCATGCTGTACTGCCTGAATAGGGCCTTTCCAAGCACCTAAACCATCCTCTCAGCTTAGTCAGCCATTAGAGGAAAGAACAGCTCAATACGTCTGAAGCTGACTATGTCGCGGGTTTCCTCACGTTATTTTTCTTCACCGTTAAAGCACTGTTAAATGAGCAGATACATTTTCAAGAAATCAAATTCATTGGTGCACGACCGGTATCGAACCCACTACCTTTCGTTTTAAATGCCGCTCGGCCAACACTACAGTTTGATATAAGATCATTAAACGTCTGTTCTACAACAATGACAAGAAGGCCAACATTATTATATCCCAGCCAACCCACGGATTAGGATTTGATAAGAATTACACTAACTTGAAAACGGACCGTCTACTGCGTGCGGGCAGGGTCACAAGAGACACATTTAAACTACGACTGTAAATGTGTCACCTTGCTCCGCGCGCACGACGACAAGCGCAAATATTGTGTAGTTTGTATGAAGCAACAAAATCAAAAGTCAAGCAAGCATAGAAACACAATAAAATCTCCAAACACCAACACCTCTTTTACTTAGAGCAAGTTGAATAACCAGATGTTAAAGGCAAAACTCTCCTGAACTTTTCTTGAGTAAATATCTCCGAATCCCAGAATATCGTAAAAAAATACAACTTTGGGTGTACAGAATCCCACCCCCTTCGGGTTAGTACGCATATTATAAAACTCCCTGTATAGACTGACGATTCAAACCTATCAAAACAATAAACTCAAAATCGAAACACAGTATGCAACTAGCGAAATAAACAGAGATTAAGGCCGGATAAATTCACTTCTAAGCTCCAACAGCACTCACTTTTATTACGTGAAGGTACTATCGTGTATAAAATAACTTTGGATTTGTACAAGTACAACCTTGTCGTCAATTACTTCGACCTACTTGCAGTGAAGGTGCTAACACCTAAGGGCCTAAGGCTGGGTGTAGACGCGGCAATTGAAGATGTATGTATAAACGGACGATAGCTAGCTAAGGAACTGTAAAGTGTAGGTGCTAGAGTCAAAGTCATTATCGCAAAAATTGACGTTGAATAGTCAATTTACAAAAAAAACAGACACTCATACTTTAACTTTACTCATATCGAACTTAATCGGAGTGTTTTAACAAATGAGGTTAATTGAGGCTGATTTAAATCTTATAATAGAATATCAAGGAACACGAACATAGTTTGTTGTTTTTAAGTGGTAGATCAGCCTGTATAAGGTAACATTTAGATTTGAGGAGAATTTGTTCTTAAAAATTGCCATGGGATCACATGTACGAAGTCTTTTCTGAAAATCAAGTTCCTTTAATTTTTTTTTCTTTGAATTCCCAAAAACTAAAATCAAAAATTTTGCTTTAAAGAGATATGGAGTGGAACGGTCGTTTTTTCAACATTTTTGTAAATAACTCGGAATCGATTCAACATAAAGGAAAACTAAAAACTGTTTATTAATGTGCAAATAATTACCTTTTATATGATATCCAACACGATCTAGTAACTTCACTTAAAATTTTAAGATCCCCTATCCGCCCCCCTGCAATCATAATAAGAATATTTTTTAGCATCATAATATGCTATATTAGTAACAAAGTGTTATCTTTAACATTTCATATTTCAAGTCGTTAGTATCGGTAGTTCTCGAGACATCCACTTGTGACAGACAGACAGACAAAGTGATTCAATCTATAAGGGTTCCTTTTTTCATCTTACATCATTTTACACATGAAAATTAGTAGATGTAATATCTATTCGAAGCCTTAACCGAAGATATACGCGCGTGCGCCGCTAAACACTTTCCAAACATCAAAAGGGAACATATATCTAAAGGTCACGTTTTATTTCTTCTCATCACGACCTCAGTGGCCCAGTGGAGCTACAGTGAGCATTGAAAACCCCATTCTCACCACGATACTAATATTTGTATTTAGCTAGCCCGTACAATAATGGTGGATAATTTTGAAGATTCTGTTAGCTGCGGAACGATTTACTCAACCCAAGGGTCATGTAGCTACGGTTTTATTTTAAAGATTATCTCATCATCATCATCATCATTGGGGCCGTTTTGTGATCCATTCTTGGACATAGGCCTCTTCCCGTTTTCTCCATTCCTGGCGATCTTGTGCCCGTCTTATCCAGTCGTGTCCTCCGTGTCGTCTGACGTCGTCTACCCAACGGTTTGGTGGTCGGCCGCGTCCTCGGGTGTCCGCTCTGGGTCTCCATTCTAACACACGCCTGGTCCAGCGAGATGCGTCCATTCTGGCAATGTGTCCTGCCCATGCCCACTTTCTTTTCGCAATAGTGTCTATAATGTAAATTATAGTGTCTATAGTGTGTATAAAGATTATCTATCAAACGTTTAAGCTCATCATGATCTCAGCCGTAGGGCGTCCACAGCTGAACATAGGCCTCCCTCATGGATCTCTTAGATAGGCCTCCCTCATGGATCTCTTAGATAGGCCTCCCTCATGGATCTCTTAGATAGGCCTCCCTCATGGATCTCTTAGATAGGCCTCCCTCATGGATCTCTTAGATAGGCCTCCCTCATGGATCTCTTAGATAGGCCTCCCTCATGGATCTCTTAGATAGGCCTCCCTCATGGATCTCTTAGATAGGCCTCCCTCATGGATCTCTTAGATAGGCCTCCCTCATGGATCTCTTAGATAGGCCTCCCTCATGGATCTCTTAGATAGGCCTCCCTCATGGATCTCTTAGATAGGCCTCCCTCATGGATCTCTTAGATAGGCCTCCCTCATGGATCTCTTAGATAGGCCTCCCTCATGGATCTCTTAGATAGGCCTCCCTCATGGATCTCTTAGATAGGCCTCCCTCATGGATCTCTTAGATAGGCCTCCCTCATGGATCTCTTAGATAGGCCTCCCTCATGGATCTCTTAGTAATCGCTTGGCAGGCGGGATTGCGAGCGCAGTAGCATGTTGATACACGGAATGCGCTACTACCCATCTTTCGGATATATCCCTTGTTCTTACTGCATCTACGGGTAAAAGAGGAGAGGCAACATTCTACTGCCGGCACCCCACGGCAACGTCACGGTGTCTCAGATATCAGAGTTGAATAGTATAGACTTGAGGATGCGTCAGTGGTGATATAGGCTATTCCAGTATCTATTGTAACCTAACGTGTGTCCTCTACACAGAATCACAACGACAAAGGGCTTAGCAGACCGGAAGAGCGGAAGAATGAACCTTCCGGAAGTAACAGGTAACCATTTCCGGTTTTTAGTGAAAGAAATAATAGCTGTTGCACTTGATTTGTCGGTGTGTCAGTCTAATGGGTTTTTATTGTAATATATTGATATCAAATTGAATAATGCTCTTTGTAGTATTATTTGTTAGATAATAATAGGTGTGTTCTTTACATTGAATACTGGACTTTACATACATCACTATGTAGTCCTAAGTAAAGCTTGTACTATGAAAAACAGACCACCATTGAACCATAGATAGAATACTTAAATTACAATTGCCGTCGGGTGCCGGCAGTATACGTTGCCCCGCCTCTCTTGCCAGTGGATGCAGTAAGAATTTACCAAGGGATACCTTCGGAAGATGGGCAGCAGCGTCTTTTCGTGTGCCAACATACTGCGCTCACCAACCCGCCTGCCAAGCGTGGAGTATAGCAATAACCCCTCATAGTCATTACTCGGAGATCCATCAGGGAGGTTTATGTCCAGCAGTGGACGTCCTACGGCTGATGATGATGAATAAAAAAATAATGCTGGACACTTCCACAGTGCGACCATGCGCTGAAGCTTGTTCCATCGTTACCGAATAATTGTTGCCTGCTATTAATATTTTTTTTTCTTTTGTTATCGATACTTTTTATAAAAAAAAACAACAAGACACTAAATAAATGTCTAAGTATGTCTAAGTAGTCACACAAACACTTATTATCGATTCATTTAAATATTTCACTTTTTCAGGGAATTTTTATTGTGATTTAATTTACTGCGCAGGTAGTAAATTTGATCATATTTTTGGGTCTACTTTTACAATTTAGATCCGGGACTGCAATTTTTTTGTATTTATTAGATTTATTTTGGGGTGGTGTGCCGGCAGTGGAATGTTACCCCTCTCATACCCGTGGATGCAGTAAGAGCCTGCTAAGGTATAACCTCCGGAAAGTGGCAGCAGCGTCTTTCCGTGTATCAACATCCCGTACCGCCTGGCAAGCGTAATGAGTATGGGAACTATCCCTCATGGAGATCCGTGAGGGAGGCATGTTGTTCAGTCAGTAGGATGAGGTTTATTTTTATATACTTTTGATAAATATACCTTAATTCTAGCCTTTAAGGGTTAAATATATACGCAGGTATTTACGTACTCCATTTTTACAATTCAGCTCCAAGACTCTACAATAACAAAACGTTGTATATTTTTTCACTGCACTATTGAAAAAAGCTTCTTAAGTTTATCCTCATTTTCTATGGAAATAAACTGCTGTCTTCGTGCATTGTCCGTGCTATCTGATCTCACAATGCATTATAAAGTGGTTTATCTTATCTAAACCTTATAACTAAGGATACAAGACTCAATCTGCAGCGGACACTTTTGAAGGCAATATAAATTGAATCCTTTGTGAAACTGTACTTTAACTTCAAGAACATAGCATTCAATTTATCATACAAAAATCTTGAATCGGCTAAGCAAATTGTGCAAATTATTTTCGACCCTTTGCAGATATAACTAAAGTCCAATTTACAATGGGTTCAAAATGGTTCTTTTCGGAGCACGATCTACTCCAGATTTTGAATGGATTTTAATTTTGTAAAAGATTTTTTACTTTAAGTTCATTATTTTTATGACAATAGACCATATATCGTCGACGTGGATAAGAATCAGGAGTCATTGTTATTGGATAAAAACCCTGTTACGTTAAGGACATATTAAATCTTATGTTGTGAGTGTGTCTTGTAAAATGGGTACTTTAATATTATAGAGCGTATGGGTACTATCCTGGTAGCGCTGCGTAAACGGTTTTGTATTTTTTTATAATTATTAGGTAGGATAAGGTAAATAAAAATAACTCTTGATGTGCTCTAGTCGCGGAAACGTGAGCGAGCAGGCTATTTTTTAAATGTCTAAATTTCGAATGTCATATTCAGTTTACTAAACACAGATGTACATTTCTGAATAACCGTGTGGTAGTGATGCAACCTGTTGGTAAAGGGTTATCTACTTATTACGCCACACCCCGAGTCATTTATAAACTGACGGTGTAAGATTGCTTCATCATTTCAGCCGTAAAACGTCCACTACTGAACTAAGGCCTCCCTCATGAAACTCCATGAGGGGTAGTTGCCATATTCACCACGCTTGGCAGGCGGGTTGGTGAGCGCAGTTCGGGATGTTGATATACGGAAAGACGCTGCTGCCCATCTTCCGGAGGTGTCCCTTAGCAGGCTCTTACTGCATCCACGGGTAGGAGCGGAGGGGTAACATTCTACTGCCGGCACCCCACGGCTTATTAGGATTGCTTATTGTAGTTGTATGTGAATGTTGGTGCTTTGATGAAACACAAAAATAACGTATTATATTAACATTTATTATAACATCTGTGCTTACCCAAAAGGGGTTTGAGCCCAAGATAACAAGTCGTTTTAGAAGCGAAAGAAACTTTTTTTTGTTGTTTTTATTTGTTGATGCAGTGTTAACTTGATCCTGAGTAATTGGATTTTGTATATTTTTTATTACTTACATTTTGAAAAATAAATACCTTTCTGTGGTTTCATACATTTTAATTTATACCTCTACACTATTTGCAACGGTCAAGAATAAGCTGGCGTTAGGTTGTCATAATCGTATAATCAGCTGTTTAAGTTAACACTTTTCCTGACTTTTCTTTAATGAAATCCTGGAAAGCCGTAATATTAAAGTTGTTCCTTGGGGTGGTAAGAATCACTCCCTTTCGGGTTAGTGCTCATATTTTAATACACCCGCATTTATTCTACACATAAAAAAACTGCAACTTCAAACATCATCAAACTTTAGCGTTTTATAAATTACTAGCTTCTGAAACTTAATATTTCTAAAATAGCTATTAGTGCTTATTTATATTTGATTATATTTGTATTCGCATACCTGCACTATCATAATTTCAAATTAGTGAACCGTGGAGTGGAGCACTAGTGACCTGCAGCCACAGGTTTTTACAAACCTATCGCAGGCACCAGCCTCTCACAACTGGTTAGAAATATAAAATTGAAAGCATCAGTGTGTATCTAGGATAAATAACCTATTGTGTGAGAGGAAATAAATAAATATTCATTCATTCATTCATTTAATGAAACAGAATGACTACCTGATTTCGGGGATAACCCCTGAAACCCAAGTTAGTATTATTTATTAGTAAAATAATAATTCTTCTGGACATTTCACACCGCACCATCTGGCTCCACAGTAAGCAGAGCTTGTGTTAAACAAACATTTTGTCCCCGGCGGGATTCGAACCCGTAACCTCTTGCGTACTATCCGACTATAGGCTGAGCCACGGAGTTCGTCAAAGATTAAAGTCATATAATATTCATTCATAGAATAGTCAATTTACAAAAAAATAACAAAACACATTCGAATTGAATGAAGCACATACATAATTGAATTCGTCCGCTTAAGAACACTTTTTTTAAGTGAGGGAAAAATGAGAATCAGAAACCTGATAAATAAGAATAAAGCTACCATGTGTTTGTTATTTTACATACCCATTTGCCCCTCGGTTTCGGTGGCGTAAGCGGGAATCGTAACGGAAACGCGGAACACTCACAGAAAATCCCTGGACATTCTCATTCCAGAACCACTTGAACTGTCAACTCATTTCCAAACCGGGATCTCAAATACCTTCAAAGAAAGAACAAAATATAACATAAAAATTATAAGAAAAGAAATTAAAATAACTAATTATAAATTGGAATTATTATATTTTATCGTTTATCGTTTATTAGAGTTTCTAGTGAGTTGGTTAACGTACGTATACTGCTTCATAAAAGCCGTGTTGGCCGAGTGGTATGTACCCCCGACTTTCAATCCGAAGGTCGTGGGTTCGATACCGGCAGTGCACCAATTGATTTTTCTTTCTTGAAAAATGTATGTGCACAATACGCTCCAATGCGGGACGTCAGTGCAGATCTGGTAACCCCCCCTAGAATGTATGTGCACACTCGTGCTTTAACGGTGAAGGAAACATGGTGAGGAAACCCGCGGCTTAGTTAGCTTCAGACGTATTGACCTGTTCTTTCCTCTGAATAACAGCTGACTAAGCTGAGAGGATGGTATAGGTGCTGGGCAAGCCTAATCTATTTTACAAATTACCAGGCACTATAAGAGTGCCGTACAGTTTCTGACGCTGTATAAATCATCTATAATAGACGTACCTTACTATTTATAGAGCTGCCATAATAAGTAGGTATGTGCCAAGTATATGCCGTGGAGTCCATGAGGGAGGCCTATGTCCAGCAGTTGATGTTTTACGGGTGTGATGACGATGATGATGAATAAGTATGTGTTAACATATGATGTTAATACATACATATATGTATGTTAATAATGTGTTGTGATCGCGAAAGTTTAAAAAAGACAATTAACATATGAGTTCGTATACGCTGCTAGAATATCAGTGTCCGAACACCTTCCTTCCGAGCAATTATCCAGAAGGATATCAACTAACAGATATTATTTCAGCCAACAGAGGAAGCTTATGACAACGTTTGGAACGTATCAGGCACGTCAACCGAGACATTAGACAGCTGATAAGAGAACAGCTTGCCAAATAGAATTTACCAATGGTAGCTAAGGATGTTTACTAAAAGATATGATTGGGAATGAAAGGAGATGTCCCTTTAGAAGTCTAGAAAGTAACATTACATATAATTTTCTAGACTTCTTAAGTTTTGTATGTCTAGTTAGTCAACCTGCTGAGCTACAAGTACCTATAATAATCTAAATATTCCGTACTATGCGCCTTGTGTGTTATGAATTGGCTATTCTCTTTGACACTGCGGTCACTGTTTTTACAAGGATCGCTTACAAAAACCAGATCTGTTTATCTAGTATCATATGAGCACTGCCTAAACATTCCCGATATACAACGACAAAACGAAAAGAGAGTACATAATGTAAAGAAAAAACTTATGCATTATGCAAGTAGGTTAAACTTGCAGCTAAGTAAATTGTGTCTGGCCAGAGACAACTATTGTTCCAGAAGAATAAAACTTTTTGTACAAAAGAAAATGGCGCCTTAAAACAGGGTTTTGTTTCGTCAAAACTACTTTTTTAACGCTTGTCCCATTGTTGTTGCTCGTCTCAGCGATCAGTAACGAATAAAAGAATACAAGGAAAGTAATATCTTAACACCCATATTAAAGTCCACTCAAGTTTGGTTATAGGATGGGTCTTTTAAAATTTGTAATGGTGAATCCAAGCGCTTTAATCTACATATTATTTAGGTCTACTAGATAATAGTTCTGGCTATTTCTACATACGTGAGTTTCGGTCGCATTATCAATGCGGTCAAAAGCGCTTGTAAAAGCTAGTTTCCTATAAATGGCCAGCAAAAACAATAAGATGCCATCGGCCGGGAGTTCACTACGAGAATAGAAATTCTAAATTTAAACCGGCCGTTAGAGAAGCGGCGCGGGAACGGCGTTTCTAAATTCGTATTATTTTTAAAAGTCAGATCCTGACATCTCATCACGTTCAAGGTCGGGGGGACTCGTCATTCAACGACTAATTTATTTTCTTTTTTATAGAGCAGACTACATCTGGCACCGATCACGAATTTATTCTACCACAGTAGCTATAAAATGTTTACGTTTTATCGGAAACTACGCGTAAAGGGATCGATGTTTAATTGAATTTATGGTAGAACTAGGCTGACCTTGGTAGCAACGAGGTTTTGAGTGGGAGTCTTTATTGAAGACTTCCATATTAAATGAGCAATTTAGCTTACAATAGTGAGGCGTTAGGTCTTTGCTATACAAACTGCGTCATAGCTTAGTTCCACGCGTAAACCTAAGTCCTCAATCACAAATTATTACATTTGCAATTGTTTTAGTGAATTCATATACTTGTCTGGCTAAAAATAACTTTAAGATTTCTAATGCAAAATTGTTTGTCGTAAGTTTCTCCAGGACATTTATAAAGAAAACAATCTACCAAGTAAGATTAGTCAAGAAACCAATGAGGTTATTTCTCTACCATAATTAGGTCCGAAAATAGAGCAAAAATCACTCCAAATCTTCCGTTGAGGCACGAACACTAAATATCCCTTATCCTGTTGACAGACAGATAAATTGGTGTTCTAAATCCCTATACTATTTGAACCAGAGACCAAAGTCCTTGTTTTAAAAGTTCTGTAGTGAAAAGAAGGACCAGGACTGGCTGGTCTTGTTCTTTGAGACTGGCTTTACATCCAGTATAGAAAGGACTATACCCCAGGAGGGAGAGTAATAGAAGAAAGTGTCTAAATATGTTGGTGCTTGTTTTAAATTGGTAAGATGAGCTTGGTTCGGTTCATGCAATCGTCAGGGTGACAAGGTGTCGGGTACAGCTGCATTTAGAAAATAAAAATATTTTAAGGTAATGTATTATGGCGGAGATTTACACCAAATACATTTATACATATACACCAAAATGCCAGAATTGCCTTATCATATTGGCATTGTTATGGAGAGACTAGAAAACAATTGTTGATGTACTAGAACTATCTAAAAATTGCATACCTTCTTTTTTGCATGCTGATTAAATCGGGACTGTAATTAAAATGCATCGCTTACTTTAACAACAGGAGCATAATACACTACCCACCCACTACTTAAGAGTATAAGGTTTTATTATTTGCAATAGAGGCTTTCATTTATAAGCCTTTCCACTAACACATAACTAAGCAAGCATGAACGATAAGAACAGGCGTACTACGTATAGCTATTATCAATTTATTGTTTACAAGATAATAATAACTCATTGTATCCAGCACAATGATAATAACTTGCATTGTTGCTTTTAGATATAGAGCCAGATACCTGTTACACATAAGTATAAGAATTTATCGGCTATCTTTAAAAACAACGTCTTAAAAAAACTTTTTAGGAACAAGCTTTCATTACTTTTTAATAAAAAGAACTAAAAAGTTAAAAATCTCCATAATCAGACTCTGGTTACCATCTAGCACCAAAGTACTCGTCAAGACGGATTAAACTAGTCCAAGCTGATGAAGTTGTGTCTTTAACTACCGAGTTCCTATCGCCACCTTCCGGTTCCATCATCAGATCAGCTCCATGTCATGATAATTTTGCATTGTCAACCGATTTACAATGCACGCAAAATTTCAGCTCAATCGGTAACCGGGAAGTAAATTATATTTAACTTGCAAGATTTGATTACAGACAGACATCGGGACAGGTGAAACTAAATAAAAGCTTGCAATAAAAAGCGTTTCGATGAGCAAAATGATTGTATCACGGATCGTGAATGTTGAAAAAATACTATAACATATTTGCAAATCAGCATGATGTAAACAAAAACTTCAAGCAATAAAACTATATAACACTCTACCATATGGGTCATGGGACATAAAAGCTATTGAAGTCGGACACGTGACAGCTAAAGTAGTTTTTACGTCCATAAAAACAGTTACAAAAACGCCATGTTTACTAAAATATAAATCAGAACCTATAAACCGTGAGAAAAAGTTTTAATGCCTGCTAAAGACTTGAATTTTGAATGACTCTAAAAAAGCGTAAATACAGTTTACTTTTAGTCATGATGTATAATATGACATCTTTTTTTTTATGTTAGATAGGTTGTTAGCTCTTGATTTCATCCTTGCTATCGCAAGAATGAGATCGACGATGGAGCGAGCTTCCCTAGAAAATGCCTATTAACTCTGCATAAATATGTAGTTTTAGATACCTTTAAAATTTTAAATAAAACAGTTAAACAGTGTCGGTACTTTAAGAACTTTCCGACATATTATATTCAAAACATATTTTAGACTAAATAGCGACGTCGGTAAAATAAGTTTAAGACAAGCTGAGAACGAAGGCTTTTATTCAATGCGGCCGCATGGACCATATTGACGCGTCACAAATTACGTAATAAAACAACACAATTAATACAATAAAGCTCCTAATTTTGATTAATCGTTTTATTATCTATATATATATGTATATATAATTCAAAGTCCTGACTGACTGATATATCAACGCACAGCCTAAACCACTGGACCTAAAGACTTGAAATTTGGCACACATATACCTTGAGTATCCTAGAGGTGCACTAAGGAGACTCGAGTCAAAGTGGCTCGCGTGAAAAAGGGGATTTTACGTTTTATGACTTCCACGCGGACGAAGTCGCGGGCAAAAGCTAGTTATAGTTAGTCTGTAAGGTATATGTTTTAGGACCTTTATAAGGTATTTTTATATGCACGCGCAGTTAGAGAACCTTGCCGTAACACAGTTTTTTAACTAGCACGGGAGGTAAGGTTTGAAATTGCGCTAAATATCTAATATTTTGTTAAGGTTTATATTTATGAATAAATTATTAAATGATGATTATGAAAAATCATTATTATAATGTTGTACATGAAATTAAGGGTGTTTCAATCGATGGAATATGTGATACATCTTATCGGTTAAGCACTATCTTTTATCTTTATAATTTCATTAATTGTTGTGAAACCTTGATAAAACTATGATGAATCGATAAACTGAGTATATATAGTTGCCTCTGTACACAACAATACGACATTATGTGACGAAACTGCCATTATTTCATCGACTATTACTGTGTAGGTTTGAATGGACCAGAGACACATTCTGTTGGACGTCGTTGCCATCTTCGCGCTAGGTGTGCCTGGGATCTTTATCATCAGTGTATACTAGATCGTTAACTAGGCACAGCGTAGGTGGGTAATATTTTTACTAGGGAGATCTAAGTAAATGAACACTGGTACTATCAGTAGTAAAAGGGGATGCGGTATTCGACCTATGCGAAAGAGAAATTTAAAAGTCATCTGATTATGTGTCTAGGTAACAATATTTTAGTTTTTAGTCCGTCACGTAGATTAACAAAATCTTTTGGACACGTATTTTTCTCTTTTTTAACTTAATCCAAAAATAACCGCGATACATTATATCGAAATGTCGCGTAGTCACACGCTGGTACGCGCACGCGCCGACCTGCCGCGTTACTCCTAAACTTCAACTCGCTGTATCTTAGTATCGTTTCATTAATTGGAGAAAGTAAAAAGTACGTGTCTCATATTTTTGATTATCTAACTGACAGACTAAATAGAAATTTGGAAATGCAAAAGCATTGTAATGGGCTAAGGAAGTAGAAGCAATGATGGAGCATTCCTCTTCACAGATATTCATCTGAATTGTCATATAACAGTGACTGTGGCTAAGATAACTTCTATATCCGGTGATGGTCGTACATCCCAACTTTATCCAACACCTGTTCAATATTTAGTACAAAAACATGCGGTCCCGGTGGTCTCGTTAGATTCCCGCTGAGAGCTTCCTACGTAGACCGTTACAACTATTTATTGGCTTTGAATGGAATCAGCGTTTGGTTGTTGGGAACATTGCGGGGAGATATGATCATTTTCCATGTAATGAAATATGGGAACTTGGGAATGACATTGCGGGGAGATATGACCATTTTCTATGTAATGAAATACTGTGTTGGTAGTATTACATAGCGCTTTAATAGTGAAGAACATCGTAAGAAAATCCGCGGCTCAGTCAGCTATAGACGTATTGCCATGTTCTTTCCGTTGACTAATCGCCGACTATGCTGGGAGGATGGTATAGCTGGGCTACCCTAATCCATCTAACATGTCCCAAGTACTGCAGCGTCCTGTATAGCATGAATACTAGTTGCTGACGCAGTGTAAGACCTTTCACGTCTAATAAAGACGATATTATCGTCTATATTAGATGTGAAAGGTCTTACTGCTATGATGATTAACCAAATTCATAATCGTGATAGTCACGACTCGTGAGCAAGCCAACCTAATTGTGAACCACCAAACCGGCCCAGTTTTCATACAAAAAGACTTCCGGCCTACATCCAATTGTACGCTTGTACAATAAAGGTGCGCGAGCGCTCATCGGTGTCCTTTAATTGGAGGATCCTAACGGACCGGACTCACGACTTGCCCTCTGCCTTCATAATGCTCATAAATAACGTATTCATAATGTAACGGATTATAATGTAAGATTTTCAAGCACAAAATTTTAGGGCAGTACGACGATAATACCATTGTTTTGTGGAGTGGGTATGCTCAAAAGCAAAAGTTTTCGTAAGACAAGTTCTGCCGAGGAATGATAGAAGTTGAGAGTAGATATAGAAAATAAGATCAGCGTCTTTGCAACTGTAATAATATTACTTCTAAAATATAAAGTGGCTCCTCAGTTCATACGGAACGAACATACAATTTTGGGATGTATGGCTTGGACCATACACGTTCTGGAAAAATAGTCGTTGCTGGCTCTGTTGCCAAGGTCGGTTACATTGAGGTTTCGACCATCACCATGTATGTATAGCCTTCGCCATCTAAGCAGTACATTTGGCCCCGTGTCTCTATGAAAACATCCTTAACAACTTATAATACGTTCCGAGTCTCGTCACAGTAAAAGAATGCGTTACCATTGCTTGGGACAATGAGTAATTACGTTTAATTAATGCTGTCGACGAAGAGGCGTGCATTTACTCAGCGATCGTAAAGACCGTACCGTAAATGTATGGAGACCGGTGCTTTTAGTAACGAACTCCGGGAAATAGTAATGAAGTAATCACAATTATAAGTCGGAATCTAGATAACCACTTGCTAACATAATTTCCCTGCCATCATCTCCACGCCGTGACGTATCCTCCCCATTCACTTTCCTCTAAAGAACGTTAAATCGACACTGTAAAAGGCCTACTCAATTAACTTTTACACAACCCATCCTTTCATTCTTTTATTCTCCCAATATGAATTATTTTATTTTATTGCCTACACCTATTATAACGAATGTCTTAGTAACAATGTCAATTTAACACTTAAATCTCGGACTGTACATCGACTTTTTAATGCTTATTGCAGATTTCATGACCCTTACAATGCCAAATGAAAAATCGAAACCTGTTTTTTTCCGAACTCATTATATTTATAAAAAAAACTGATTTGATGGACTTGTCTTCGAGTAGAAGATTTCATAATATGTTAAGCAAGTAAACTATACCTAAGTTAACAGTGAATAGTATCGTGAAGGAAATCTGTTGCAAAATTACGAGTAATAGCATCAATTTCTGTTGGAAATTAACGTCTATCAGCTGGTCTTGCGCAGTGCCCGTCGCAATTGATGTTGCATTGCACGTAGACTTACTTCACGAAGGAATATTATTTGATGAAGCCAAATAAATAATTGTTTAATAAAAAAAATATGTTCCCAAACGACAATATGTATGCATAACACATTTAAGTATTTCCCTCGATTTATCATGGATCCCATCATCAGAACTGCTCCCGTTTCTGGTCACTGACGGTAACTGGTCTTAAAATCAAGCAAATACTATTATATGAAACGAAAAATGAGAATGAGGAGATGAGACTCCAGTAGACAATATTACAAAATGCTATTCAGTTTAATGTGATTTTAGTAAAGTATTTTAGAAAGCTTGTGCCAGGAACCTATTTATGTACGGTACTATTCTAATACAAACAATAGCATACTATAGTGTGTAAATATGCTCAAATTACAAATCATATTCGTACTACGTTTGTATGGGAAATTCATACATCGCCGGGCCCTTAATTTTATTAAGGATAAAAGTCAATTTCAACTAAACCAATATCCCTTTTACCAATCATCAGCTAATCAAATTGAATTTATTTTAGGAAAAGCCACGTCTAACTACGTCTACGTCATAATTTGATACAGACTTTGACAATTTTCTCTGCGCCTGAGTAGTAAAAGTAAGGCAAAGTGTATTGCTTGATGTTTACGATTTAAGAAGGTATGAGTATAAGGATGATGACATAACGAGTTGAAAATTGCATAGTTTATCTCACAAACAGTTTTGAAAAGGCAAATGTAAAATTGTCATGCATGACACATCAAACCAAAACCAAAGTTTTCCCTGCATTTTAACATCCTTCCACTAACAAATGTATGAAAGCAATTAATAGTTCAAATATGAATACCAAAAATCCATCAATCGATGCATCAAATAGCGATATGCTTTTAGTATGCGATCGTTCATGAATGAACAATGCTTTGGAAGGCGGAAGAAAGAAATCTATAGAAATACAAAGAGTAGCTACTCAAGATAAGCAAGTTTTTAAGGATTTTAATAATATTATGCGAATCGGTTGCCGTGGGGATGCCAGCAGTTCAACATTGCCTCTCTTGCTTGTGGATGCAGTAAAAATCTGTTAAGGGATACCTACGGAAGATGGGCAGCAGCGTCTTTTCGTGTATCAACATAAACGACGCCGACCCGCCTGCCAATCGTGGCGAATATGGCATCACCCTCTTCGTGATCTTGAATAAGGGAGGCCTATGTCCAGCAGTGGACATAGGCCTCCCTTATCCAAACCCCTGCTTGGCTTCTACGCTTCTAAGCTTCTACTGCCGGCACCGGTGCCGGCCTCCCCTCTATTTTCCGTGGATGCACTAAGAATCTGCCAAAGGATACGACCAGAAGATGGTAGCATACTTACGTATTTCAACAACCCGTACTGCGCTCGCCAAACCGCCTGCCAATCGCAGTGAGTATGGCAACAACCCCTCATGATTAGAACTGGGGGATTTATGAGGGAGGTATATCTATGTACAGCAGTGGACGTCCTATGGCTGACATGATGGTGATACTAATGACTAGCGACTCAATTTGATAATTTGCATAAACCTTATAATATTAGCTTGTTTATCTTATTCAAGGTTGCTACGCAATGTTACGTGATACAGTTTTACACGCGAAACTGCAGCGATCCTTTTACCAATCATTATTTGAACTGTACTATGGTTTGTATGGTATACCTATCGTATACGGCGCTTCCTGTGTATTCTAAGAACAAACGTTACTGACTTCGGCTATGAATTTAGATTAGTTCACTGGTGCCATAAGGAAAATGGAACAAATGTATGCCATTACGGTTACTGTTTCGTAATCAGATCTTGTCATAATCGTATTATAATAATTAATTAGATCATACGAAGAATTAATTTTGATTCTGATTGAGAATATAATAAGAAGCACCAATAATGAATCAATAATGCTAGATGACACTTACAAATATGATCAAGCTAATTTAACAGTTTAGAGATACGAAATTGAGTTGTATAACCTTTTACATGACATGAAAATCTATTAGTATAATAAAGAAGGTACTTATCACAGACTTAAATAATATAACATTATAAATAAGGAACTTTAGAAAAGTTAAGCAGAACGTCCACTAGCTCACCGTCGCGTCGACACTATAAATCACGAAACACCCCTCCGCCGTTTTTCAGTTTATAATCCGATACAAGGCTGCTACTTGACGGGTTTCAAAACGGGTTCTCATTCCGGCAGGCTACTAAAGATTCTAAGGTCCACAGAGGCCAGAGAAGTAAAAGAACCTTACGACAAAGAAGCCATAAAAGTGCCAGCAAACCTTTCACACGAGAACAAAGCTAAAGTTATACATAAGATAATGATTGTACATGTCTATACCAGATGATGAATTTCGTAATATAGGAGAGGAAACGCACAAATTCCCTTCAATTGCGATTAATTGTTGTAATCAAGCAATTGTCAGGACGATTACGTCGCTGAAATTAACAATGATAATAGAAAAATGGACGATGAAACAAAATCAACCATGCAGTTATAAGATAAGGTTCAAAATAGCGAAGTTGAAACTATAGCTGTGTTAAAAGAAGTAAATACTTAACTAGTTAGAATCTAGGGAGACAATGACGGCTATTAAAGGTTTAATGTCTTGTTATAGCAATTAATACCGTAGTATTTTTTGCTAAGATTATAGATAAAAATTTAAACAAACAAATCCTTATAAGGAGCCAAATAGACAAAACCATAAAAGGACCAATGAATGGTATGGAGATAAAAGTAAAATTCACATTTTACTGCCCATTTCGCCAGAAATAGGGATACTAAAACGGAACTTGAATGTTACTAGAATTCATAGTTGATAAACAATAGCGTTTAAGTCTGAAGAAAAGTTCTGCTGGAGGATTATAGCTGAAAATATAAGATAGAGGCATATTTTGTGAAATCCTTATCATTCTAAGCTTTAAAATCATTGGCAATGCCAAATCACTCAAGCGCAACCTCGCGAATGACCGCATCGAATCCCATTTCATATCATTCAAACCATGAAACTCCTACGTATCTGGATTATGTCCGAAGGTCACGACCTGCATAGATGATATCAACGGGGTCCATTTCGAGGTCGGAAAAGAACCAGAATACAATGAGCTCTATCACGATACGGCTGAATTCACAAAA
Organism: Pasiphila rectangulata; assembly: GCA_963082625.1. Lineage (NCBI taxonomy): Eukaryota > Metazoa > Arthropoda > Insecta > Lepidoptera > Geometridae > Pasiphila > Pasiphila rectangulata. The sequence continues at coordinate 10,612,613 of OY720253.1, forward strand.
GTATACGATACAAATAGGACAGGGAAAGCAGTGCAGGTCTTCATATGTTGGTGTTGCACTGAATCATGAATCTTTGTAACAATAAAATGTGGCGGGACTGACAATTGGTTTTGTGTACCGTGACGAATGATAGTGTAATTAGGACGATGGTTCGTCATGCTTTCGCGTTGTTGCGATTTTTGTATACAATAGAATTGGCTGTTCCGATGCAGTAACTGCAACAGTAGAAACAGAATCCGGCATCAGTGATGGTCTAGTAGCTTTGTTAGAAATCTAAGCGATATCCGTTCTTTGTTTCTACAAATGCAGATTGTTAAAGTTTTCCGTTCTCACTTGAAATATCGAGTTGATGTTTTGACATATCATGATTCAAAAAACTATTTCAAATGTTAACATTAGTTGCTACCTACAGCTATGATAGAGGCTCATATAACCCCTTTGCAAACAAAACCATAATCCTTTGTAAGATGCCTTATCTCTTCCTCGAAAAATATCCCAAAAGCTTTATCACCATCAATAAAACCTTCGAGAGACATTATCAGTACAAATACTCGGTCCCTAACAGTTTCGACAAACAGCCTACCTGGCCTTGTTGTATCCTCTGGCGAAACTGATAATAAAACCGTTGCTCCATCGTGCCTTCCATGTTGAAAGTGGGTTATGTATGACAAGACGTGAGGCAGTGTGATAAAAGAATTAGAGTTTAGTTTACAATGTCTCTTTTGATTGCTCACGAATTAAAAGTTGATAAACGCGTAGATGGGTTGATGTTTTGCACTGACAAAGATATATGTATTTCTATCACTCCGAATTATAGCCGTTAGTTGATCGATAGTCATCAAGTCTATGATTCTACTTTTTATTATCAATTAAAATGTTTCGAACCTAAATTTCGGAAGCAGTATCATTAGTAACGAGTTGAATATAGTCCACCAACGCATACGCACTGGTAATTTATCTACGCTTATCAGGAATCAAGGAATGTTCGGCGCATGTTATACCTACTGTATCAGTAGCTGCTTCCTCTTGCATCATTTATCTTTTCTCCATATTTAAATTGCATCGATTCTTCGAATTGTAAAATATCTTATCAGAGAATGTTATCCTATTATGTCTGAGAAAGTAAGCAATCATAAAAGTAGTTTTAGAACTAGGCACTGCGATAAAAACAGCATTCTCTTGGTCTTCGATTATTTTCATACCTACTATTTTTAAAAGCCGTGTTGGCCGAGTGGTATGTACCCCCGACTTTCGATCCGAAGGTCGTGGGTTCGATACCGGCCGCGCACCAACGGATTTTTCTTTCTTGAAAAATTTATGTGCACTCTTAACACGAGCTTTAACGGTGAAGGAAACATCGTGAGAAAACCCACGGCTTAGCTTCAGACGTATTGACCTGTTCTTTCCTCTGAATAATAGCTGACTAAGCTGAGAGGATGGTATAGGTGCTCGGCAAGCCTAATCCATCTTACAATGTCCCAGGCACTGCAGCGTCCCGTACAGCATGATTACCAGTTGCTGACGCTGTATAAATCATCTATAATAGATGCAAAGGGCTTACTTTTTTACTATTTTTATATTCGTGAGGAAACCCGCGACTTAGCTTCAGACTTATTGACCTGTTTTTTCCTCTGACTAATAGCAAATTAAGCTGAGATGATGGTATAGTGCTAGGCAAGTCTAACCTATCTAACAATGTCCCAGGCACTACAACGTCCCGTACAACATGGTAACATGTTGTATTAGATGTAAAGGCCTTACTTTTACAATTTGTATAAAGATGCTGTGATGTGAGATGTGAGAACGAACATTAAAAATAAATCAGTACATAAAGAAGTTTGCACAACAAGCGTGTGAATGAGTCATCTGAATTCAAATGCATTGTTAATTTACACAATGCATTAATTAACACAGAATACGCACTTCACATACTTTTATTACTTAGAGAAATCTTAAAAATCAATGAATGGGAAAGAAAACTATTTCTAGCCGGAACACATGGGAAAAATCAACTCTCAAGCCAAGAAAGTTCGAAACATTATGATGACCTAAAAACAAGTGTGACCAAATATATCAATTATAATAATATTTTCCAATCCACTCTCGGTCTTTCTCTCGTATCTGTCCACCATAAAATTCATGATTGCTGTTCATCGAACATCAATTTAGAGAACACTCTTTGTTGTGATAATTTGTTTGGTCGTAAATCATTCGCTGTTGTATTAATTAACGGAGTGTTTCTCAGATTGCCTTTTCAGTTTTTTCGCGGTGTAAATAATTTTTATCACTTTTGTACCTATTTGTAATCTGAAAATCATAAATCTTCACGACACATACAGTATTTTATATTTTTACCCATTACGGGCCTCAAGCCGGTGGGGTGCCGGCAGTAGAATGTTGCATCTCCTCTCTTGCTCGTGGATGCAGTAAGAATCTGCGAAGGGATTCCGGAAGATAAGCAACAGCGTCTTTGCCCATCTTCCGGAATCCCTCGTTGATACGCGGCAACATCCCGTACTGCGCTCGCCAACCCGCTTGCCAAGCGTGGTGAGTATGTCAAAAACCCCCTTTGTTCAGCTGCAGTGAGATGATGAGATGGTGATGGTTACCCATTACCGCTACAAAGGAGGTTAATGTTTTTCGAACAATCAATTCTTAGATACCATTCGTCTGCAACCTTAGGATAACAAATAGTAATCATTTTTATTAGCGCCTGCTGGAATGCCACAAGGCTGTAAACTTGGTCCCTAATTAATACTCGCTGTTGTGTTTTTTGTTTTAATTAATAATGTTTGCTTGTTATCAACATAGAATGTAAGACTGCAAAACACATCGCGTGCGTGTGGAATGTCAGTAAAGTATCCAGCTACACATTAAGATAGTTGTTTTCACATTTCCCAACAAAAGTCAATCGATTGCATCGAATCTGTGGAGAATTGTGAGAGCTCGTGCGTGCACGCAGCTAACGGCACTTTTCGATACAGCATCACATCTGGGGATTAATGTTTACCATCCGGTTACACTTGAATGCCGGAAACTTTGGAAAAAGTAAAATTTTGATTTATGAACGCCCGATTTTCGAATATAGAGTTAGAATTTGTATGTATCGTTATTGTAGTACATGTAGCTGTGCCGCCGGTTGTCTCACGATGTTTTTCTTCACCGTTAAAGCACGTGTTAAATGTGCACATACTTGTTTTTATATAAGTACGAAGTAGTAAGCGCAATCACGTATTTTTTTAAAAGATTAATGCGCTTTGAATAAGTAATAGGAGTAAGTATATCCACTGGTAGAATTCCGAACGTTAGCAGTATAGAAGATAGAAAGTGGAATATAAACGCCACGCCGCGAGCGTAATTATCTAGATTCCTAGCCTGACAAACGAAGACTAACAGGTTTCTAGGCAAGGTATGCACAAGAAATAATTGCAGCAAAAACCGCATATTCAAAGCGATAGCTACGGAAGCGAACCCGCATCCCATCGACAAAAACCAGCCGCTCATCCGCTCTTTGTACAGCCTCTAGTTTTTTTATATAAAAAGTGAGCAATAATTATGCTAAGCTTTTTTGTTGAGCGCATAGAAACCAGCGATCAATTATGGGGTACTTGCTTAAAAAATAACACAGCGAATTTACTACATGGATCTGATAAATAACAATTACGTAATTTATAAACCTTAATGTAATATTTATCATAAATCTATGAAAAGACGTCTAACTCGTTAAACTTTCGCGATTTGTTAACATATTATTTTGTTAAAATTACAGGATTATATCACGTGTTTTTTTTAGTATTTTCGTCTTTTCGTCGAAACGTCGGGAAATAAATGAAAAATGTACGCGATAAAATCCTGTAATTTGAAAACTATTTAAGATGGACGTTTGTTACTGAATGCTAAAACTAGAAAACTATATGATGAAACTGTACAACTTTAAGTGACGATTTAGATATGATCACGTTGTACGAAGTAGTTGAAACTAAGCAAATTCATGCATTATTTTTATAATAATGTTCATTAGAAACCCTTGTATTAACCTGATCTACGGGTTTTATACTTAAAAAATCAGCCATAGAAGTTACACAATATAATTGCCTTTTACAAAACAAAGGTAACAATATGAAAGAGGCAGAGCAAAAACTCATTTGAATTGTTTCGTAATAAATCTGGGTGATATATTACATGAGATATTTACGAGTACCTACTTTGATATACGAAATTCAAACGAAAAAATCACAAAATAAACTTCAATAAGATGATCAAATAATCCTGACAAACACCCAATAGCTTTTGGAAGAAATTGAACTAGCTGATATAAAACGTGTTGGTGTAGAATATTAATTAATTATAGACAACTCGAGAGGTGTAGACGACATTATGCACGTGGGGGATAGGATCGAGCCAAAAATACATTTAGAATGTAAATTGCACGCTGCTAAATGATCTGTTTGCGAAATTATCTGTGATGATAAATTACCTAAAACAGTAGTAGGCGACGTAGTAACATTAATTATATTTCTAGAGGTAGGTAGGTACTTAGTAAGTACGAAAAAATCATAAATTGTTGTGTAAAAAATTGTAATCATTTTTATATTCTTGCCTGAAATGGTGTTCGTAAAAGTAGCTATAATTTAAATAAATAAAACCGGGCAAGTGCGAGCTGGACTCGCCCACCGAGGGTTCCGTAGGTATGTAGGAACATAATAATTACTATAAATTAGCTGATCTGATTTAGTGGTTTTAAAAATGCACAAAAAGGTTCGGTCACCCATCCAAATTATGACCGCCCGGTTATGAAGACCGGTTGCATAACCTCGATGATTGATTTCGTACTTTCTTAAGGGACGATTTTTTTATGATTGAATTGCAAATGTATGTATTTTCTCTGTATCCACACGTATAAGACGATATAACTTGCCAAATTACATAGTTCTAGGTCTACGGTAAATACCCTATGAATTTCGTTTCCTTTGAGGATGTCGAAACATGCGTTTTTTGCGGCAAAAAGGGCCGTATCTTTTTTCAGGTTAATTTAGAATACTGAAATTATTAGAGCTTAAAGAGGCTTTAGATTTGCGTATATGGTTTTAATTTAAACTCGATACCTCAACACGCTCTCAAGATAAAGAGTCTTGACAGACCGAAAGACAGACAGACGGACAACAAAGTGATCCTATAAGGGTTCCGTTTTTTTCCTTTTGAGGTACGGCACCCTAAAAAAGTAGTTTGATTATTAAAATTGTAGTAATTTCGAAAATAATAATTGCTATTATGGGTACTAGAATTATTAACATTGTCATTGCAATAAATACTAATTATAAAATTAGTGTTAACCATTCTGATATCAGAATGGTTAACACTTTGAATATTCAAAGAATGCCAATCATTGTTGACAAACATTTGATAAAATATACAAGACTTCATAGTTTTAAAGGCGTCCTAGATCCGTGTATGAATATTTACTTGGACTTCTTACCCAAAGCCAACACGATAATGTTCATCATCATAACAGAACCCACAGAATAAACAGGAGATATTGTAATACTATAACTCAGGTTAAACCAATGTTTGCTGAGACAACAAACCAACTGACTATCAAAGCAATAATGAATCATACAGATAGTACTGATAAGGTGATGTAATAGTTAGAAAAAATGTTAATTAGCTTTGTTTATCTAACAGTCAAGTGAGGTCAATAGTTAATTAGTTGTTACAACTTAGACATGAGTTTCTAAACATTGTTATGAAAAGTAACATACCTACTTACCTTTGAAAAAAAATGCATATGGAATGGCAAATTTTCCTTATAGAAAGATGTTTATTTTAAAAGTAATGTAAGATAAAACCTTTTAAAGAAATAAATGCTAACAGTTATAATTTTCTAATTGTGTAATTAATTAATTAATTCAGATACCAAAACCCGAAGAACGTGTTTCCAAATCGTGACCTCTATCGACAATTCAAACGATCAGTTCCAGCCTTCAATAATAATAGAAGTGATAATAATATTGATAATGTGATAAGTTGGCTATTATGTGTATGTGAATTTACCAATGGTATTTTCATTAGATCTACTTCATTCAAGATGATGACTCAAATTGAGTTTGCTTTTGATGATATCACAGATTTCGTTAGATGCTGAGGTGTTAGCAGTTTAAGGTGTAAAAATTTGAAATTTTAATTTGTTTCTTTTGAAGACTTTGAGTATGTTAACCAAACCACTATCGCTCTTATCTTAGAATTACATAAATGCATTATAAATGACCAAATAAATAAAATGAAGATACATACCGTTAACAATCGAAAACACTACACAACCTAAAAAAAACAATCCAATCAATCAATTATACAGTTTCAAAACACTTTAGAAGGTACACAGAAACTCGAAAATGATTTGTTACAACGATCAATAACTTTGACATACAAAACGCGTGCGTCAGGTTTCATCGATCGAGAGCTACTGACAGAACAGAAGTATCTTGGGCCATGCGCTCGCGCACATATAAGACGACAAAATTCAAATAGTCGCTCTTTATTCGAGAATCCGTTTATATGAGATCATTTTAAATCAGCCGGTTCGTAGTATGTTTATTCACCGTGAAACTGGTGTATTTATTTATAGTAGATATCGGGCAGGTAATAACTTCTGTAGGGCCAAGGGCTTCTGTTACTAAAAATCGTAAAGTGAGTATTTTAAAAGGACACGGAACATAAATCCCTACTTCCTTACCGAAGTTGAAAATATTGAAATAACATGAAAAATTAAGACGTAATTGTATTGTTGTGTGTGAGTTAAGGACCTAATTTGTGTGAAATTTCAATGTTTTCAAAGTTAAAAATATTGAAATAACATGAAAAATGAAGACGTAATTGTATTGTTGTGTGTGAGATATGGACGTAATTTGTGTGAAATTTCAATGTTTTCAAATGAGGGAAAATATTTAAGAAAATGTTTAACTAAACACCGAAGAGCTTAACTGAACCACAAAATAAAAATAAAATAAACTATAGCGCTGCTTACATATAAACAAAATAAGCAATACTCATTTATTCCGTAATCACATCACATCAATAGTTTTTTCGATACCATTAAATCGGAACACAGGCCCCAATTCATTAGTGTCGTTAAAATCGCTCCACATACGATCCACCGTCGGATTTGGACCAATAACACGGAACAGTGGGCTGGTCTTGGTGTCAACGAACCGAGTTCCTTCGAGGACGATTATGTAACTGAAGCACAGCTGGTTTGGGCGGTCAAACTGAACGGGAGTTGAGGTTCAGATCAGAGTTTAATTTGGCATAAATAGAATCAGAAGATACTTTGTGGTAATAAAGAGTGACGACATAAATAAAATCGTGGGCAAACTATGGATTGGACTAGCACAGAATACAAAAAATATAACAAAATCCTTCACTTTATGTCCATAGTTTGTAATTATAAAACATAGACACGTCCACTTATAAAATAGATATTTAATTATATATATAATAGATATTTAATCGTGGTTCATGGCACAAACTAAGGGTGGCCTAATACCCAGCAGTAAGTCTGAATGATGATGATGATTATGAATAAAGAGTGAGTGAAGGTAAATAACGGAAAATCTGGATACAAAAGCTTATACCTCTTTTAAGTAATAAAATAGGAAGAGAAGGATTGGCTATAATGAGACAGGTAAAGGAGAAGGTCGCTGTCATGTTGGACATGAAGGTTCATGTGCTTGCCATAGAAATAATATAAAAGGAGAAAAATTAAAATTCTGCACTAATACTACAAGACATTATAGCCGTGGGGTGCCGGCAGAAGAATGTTACCCCTTCTCTCATGCTCGTGGATGCAGTAAGAGCCTGCAAAGAGGTGCCTCCGGAAGATGGGCAGCAGCATCTTTCCGTGTATCAATATCTCATACTGCGCTCGCCAACCCGCCTGCCAAGCGTGGTGAGTATTGCAACTACCTCTCATGGAGATCTATGAGGGAGGCCTGAGTTCAGTTGTGGACGTTTTATGGCTGGCATGATGATGATGACTACAAGACATTGCACATACACTTAATATGTATATTATGACTTATGACTTTAAGCAAGACTAGCGATCGACAGATGCGATTGGCAAAAGCAAAGGAGGCCTTTGTCCAGCCGTGGACTGAAAGGGGCTGATGATGATGAGGTTTTTAAGAACTTTTTACACAACACAATGCTGTGAAATAAAATAAATAAATAAGTCATTTATTCAATATCTATTTCAAAAAACTTTTGCATTATAATAAAATTATTAGTCTGTTAGTTACTTTGCTTATTTTTAATATTAGTATGGTTAGTTTCCGATATATGTTGTACCCCTGTTAGGGTGAAGGCCTCCTCCAAGCTTTTCCACAAGCTTTTGTCTTGGCTTTTTTCCATCCATCGGCTTCCTGCTGCTTGTATAATATCATCAGCCCACCGTCGTTTTGGCCTGCCGACATTACGCTTGCCAATTGGTCCTTTCTAACAAGTATTTTCAAATAATATTTTGAAATAAAAACATAAAATTAATTGCTAATGATTACAATAATACAACACGCAGAATCGTCGCGGACAGCACAAACTAAGGGAGGCCTATTATACCCAGCAGTGGGTGAAGTCGGGCTCTGAATGATGACGATGATGATTACAGTAAAAATCCGATTTCGCAAACACACATCACATTCAGTACGGTTGCGATAATCCAATTAGCAATTTTGAAAGATCAATACTTTAGTCTAGTGCCGTCTGAATCAGGCCTACCTTGGCATTTATCGCGCTTTTATAGGTGACATAATTATGACACAATAACTTTTATTGTTCTGGTTTATTGTACAGCTTTTTAACGATGGCAACTTTTGCAAATATTTACGCAAACTTTAAAAGTTTACAAAAGCAAGCATGTTTCTAATTTTAGAAGTAGGTGAGCTATTCTGTCCCAAATATTTAGGGAATCCGTAAGCTCGTGTAAATTAATCTTTCCTTGGAATACTTATTTGAGTTTAGGAATCTGATAGAGATCTAAATGAAAATTATAGGTCAATATTTATATTTCGAACTCAAAAAGTATTTGGATCGGTTTCTGACACGAATTCTGTAGAGCTGGTAAAGACACTCCTAGTAAGAAAAAAAGGAACCAGTTGTAGATGCTATTAAAATAAAATTAAATAAAAATAAAAAAAGCCTTTATTTCTACTGCCTTCCTTAGTTACATGTTAACTATTTTTATCATAAGATTTAAGCTTTACTAAATTTTTCACTCTTTATTCACTGTCTCAGTTGCTATTACACACATTAATATACCTAACTACCTAGGAAGGCTAACAACTATGGGCTGTGGTGTGCATTAGAGTTATATGTACGAGAATCATCATCATCTCAGTCGTTGGAGTAAGAAAGAAAGAAAGAAAGAAAAAGCGTTTATTTATCTCACATGCACAATCAGTAAAACTTAGACTAATATAACCTAGAGCATGCAATAAACATGAACCAAAAAAGAAAATACTCGCCCCGTCTCAGCATATTACCGTTATGTTATATTATATTGTATAATATTATAATATATTAGAGTGTCCACGTTGATCAAAGGAGGCCTTTGTGCCATTTGTGGCCATGGATCTCGAAGATCATTTTGTTTGTGTTGTTGCCATTCTCACTACGCTTTGCAGGCGGGTTAGCGAGCGCAATACCTATATAATATGTTGGTACACGCAAAGACGGTGCTGCCTATCTTCCGGAGGTAACCCTTAGCAGATTCTTACTGCTTCCACGGGCAAGAAAGGAAGGCAACTTTCAGTAGAATCATCTATTCAGTAAAATTTTGCCACTTGTAATATGATATAATGATGAGTGGTTAATATGATAAGTGATAATAATATGATAAGTAAGTGAATTTCGAAACTGCCGTGAGGCTACTGCCCCATATTTAATTCGATTCCCGTCGGTGACAAACTTTTGATTGCATTTTGCAATTTAGATATTTCGGATGCTTTCAATTCAGCAATAACAAAACAGATATTTCTTGAAGTTTTCAACAAAAAAAACCGACGTCAATGTCCATGATGATGGTAGTCACACTGTCATTCGATATCGTCACCCGTGAATTCTTTAACATTAAATAGTATCGATGCCCACCTGTGGTCTTCTTCACCAGTTTTAGTTCACAAAATCATACTTTCTTTATGCGAATGCTTGAGTTGTTGCTGAATATACCACAATGGCTATATTTATGCCTATATTCTTACGCACGCTAATTAAGACATGATAAAAGTTACTAAACGGCTTTTGAATTCTGCGTAATTCTGTACTTACTACTAGTTGCTGGCCACGGATTTGCCCATATTTTTATTGTTTTATTGCGAGTTCCATTTTTTTTTCTTGAATGTTAGCCTTATTTAATCCTTAAAAAACAGCAATGCGCCAGTGAAAGTTCCATCAACCATCGGTCCAGCCGTATCGGAAACAAGACAAAATTAGATCTTTTGCTATGGTATATTCTTTCATATGCTGTTGGTAATAAACTGATGACCAATGTAAGTATTTTTCTATGTATGATAAACTAGCTACTGCCCGCCGCTTCGCATGCGTTGTACCCGAATAAAAAGTAGCCTATGTGTTAATCCTGGTCAACATCAATACGTGTCCAAAGTTTCAGCTCAATCCGTAGCCTAGTTTTTGCGTGAAAAATATGTATTTAAGTATTCTATTAATCGTCTGGTTTCTATAGTACAAGCTTTGTTTAGTTTGAGGCTAGATAGTGTTGTGCGTAGTGTCCAGTCCAGCATTATTTATTATCCATATTGTATGTAACTTCTGCTATGTCGTGTGTTTCATGAGGTAAAACATATTACTGAAACCCCGTAACAAAAGAAGCTAAACAAAGCATCCGATAAATACAGCCAATGAGTCAAGAGGAAATACGTCTCCGACCCAGAAACTTGGCGTCGTTCGATAGACGTCTTGACACGTCATCGGATGAGGAGGGTTTGATGTCACGCTCGATATGGTGAAGATGACGGGTTGAAGCTATCAAGAAGACGAATCACAAATTATTTTGCTACTTACAGATTATTTTATTTTCAGAGAACTTTTAGATAAATAATATTGCTGGACACTACTGAATGCTGGAAGGTACATTATTAAAATAAAATTTGAATAAAAGCAGTGTATTTTGGTAAAATTGTTATTATAACGTTATTTTAGGGTTGTAGCGAAACTACAAGGAAACCTTATAGATAGATAGATAGATATAATGATTCACTTTTTATTGCACTTGCATTGCACTATATACAGAAATACTACAAGGAGACAAAAAAGTAGTAGTAAACAGTAGTATTATAGTTTCTCTTTGTCTGTCTGTCTGTGTGTGTGCGGATTTACGTAGAGATTGCTAGAAAGCTGTATTTTGTGTGAACAAAATAAGGACGCCGAGGTTAGGTACAAAAAATGCAAAAAAACGTGAGGTATCGTTGAATAGGTATTTCAAAACCATTTGATTTTAAGATTTATAGGTAGTTCCGTAAGCGGAAATATTGTAGTATTAATTTTGTTGAGCGTCACCCTCCTCTAAAATCTTAGTCTAACAAATCTGAAAAAAAAAAAAACAAAGAACACTATGTATACTATGACACATGGTGTTCCTACGCGAAAGTTTCAAGCAAGTTAGCAAAAAACACATTGGTCTAAAAGCACAAAAAAACTAACAAGGTAGAGCCATAAAACACTTGCACATGTCCTTTTTTCAATTATGAACGACCTATTTACACCTGTTTGTGTTATTTATATCAAGAATTAATAAGCAGGTGGAAGATAATAACATCTGCACATTTGTAATCAATACATATAAATAAAATTGAAATGTTAGTACTGTTAGTAAGGTCAAAATAATAGTTTTGGAAGAATATACGACACCAACAAACCCCCTATTTTTGAAATTTTTGTCGTCTGTTTCGGCTTGTCTCCGAAACTGCTGGACCTATGTTGACGGGACTTTCACGGGCGGATAGCAGTTTTTTAAAGAGTTCCTTACATTGAAAAAAAATTAGGGTTCCATGCAAAAAACAAAAAAACGCGGGCAAATCCGCGTGCAGCAACTAGTAAATACAGAATTACTCAGAATTCAAGCTGTTGAGTAATTTTTATCATCTTTTAATTAGCGTGCTTAAAAACATCTTTATTTTTCAAAACTGTCGTATCGTATTTAAATGCGTATAAGACTAATTTATATGCGCGATAACATATGCAAAACATATTTAGCAAGAATATTTAATAATGTAGTTACACACTTTTCCATCTGTGACTGCAAACCAAAGATGATTTCAGTAGTACCTACTTATACTACAGAACTGACATTTTCAAAATACTAGCTAAAGTCCGAGATGCCGTGACTTTGGACTTCAATATTTTATACCAGCTGTTGCCTGCGGCTTTGCCCGCGTTTTATTTCTTTATTACATAATAATAAAAATAATAAATGTCTGTACGATCTGCAGATATCTGTTCAGGGTGTTCTGGGTGTTTTTCTATCATCATCAATACATCGTAAGACATCCACTGCTGTACATAGGCCTCCCTCATTGACTTATAGATCGAAGTGCACGAGGGGTTGTTGCCATACTCACAACATACTTACTTGTTTTTCTATATATAATAAAAATATCTATCTATGTAGTACCTATAATGTATTAAGTATATCAGTCATCTAGTTCCCATAACACAAGCTCTGCTTAGCTTGGGGCTAGATGGTGCTGTGTGATTTGTCCAGAATTATTTATTTTTATTTTATTTTATTTTAATAGTCTATATAGCCTTCCTCGATAAATAGGCTATCCAACACTAAAAACATTTTTAATTCGTACCAGTACTTGCTGAGATTAGCGCGTTCAGCCTGAAACAAACTCTTCATTTCTATTTGAATAATAGGAAATAATGAATTGTTTATTTGCATGAATACAGGTATAAGAGTTTCTAGGTTATTTAAACATATAAGGAATCACTGTACTCGGCTTCTTAGCCGTGCAATTTTTTATCAAATAAAATAGTAAATAGAAGTGAATGTCTATAAAAGACATTCACTTTTACTACATTAGAAAAATTAAGTAGGTGGTAATGAGGCAAATTCAATAATTTAATAAATTAACAATATTAAATAAAACTTATTTATAATAATCAGTAGATATAGCATAGCCCCAACACAGATAATGCACGATCAGCTACTATTGAAGTCCGGGTCATGGGCCTTTGGGAGATTTCATGTAGCAAAGGTGTTTAAAATTATTACTTATTGTGCATGCTAATACATAGAATATAACAAACAGTAATTCATTCCTCATAAATTCTAGAATAACACGCCATCTTGGTGTGGTGTTTGTAAAGAAAAAACGTGGTTTTCGTTTAAAATGTCCAGGATATTCCTTGCACGGGAACGACAAAGACACTACTTAATCTCCGCTTTATTTTGACAGACATAAGGTTTATTTCTCTTTAATTACATCGAAAACTTGACTTTTTTTATGGCGCCAGGCGTGACCTTTATGGGTGAGGTAATAGGGTTGAATTTATATCGGTTCACGTCGTTTGTTTTTGGTAGACGGCGGCGCGACATCGGGGCGACATACACCGACTTCGTGATTCGTTGCGCTAGGTCAAGTCGGTCTGTTTATTTTGGACTATCTTTTTACGGTGAACATTTGCGTGCATTTATTTAAGGACATCAAAACAGGGTCCTCAGACCACTAACACGTTCATGTCAGAATGGTTGGTTAGTTTTAATTTGACAGCAGACTTAAGCTGAGGCCAAACGAGCGTGATTGTTAAGCATCAGCCTTTTTATTAACATACATACCTATAACCGGGTATTTATCGCGTAAATTATATTTATTATTTCCCGACGTTTCGCTTGGATTGCACCAAGCATGGTCCCGGAACTGAACATCAGTCTTCCCTAAAGTAATAAAGGTAATTAACGCGATAAATACCCGGTTATATGTATGTTAATAATGTGTTGTGATCGCGAAAGTTTAAAAAAGACAATCAGCCTTTTTGTTATTACAATGCCATATCTATATGCGTGGCATTAAATCTGAAATCTACTGCAACACGAAATAACATGAGGTCAGATGTATTGTAATGAGTAATGACAAAACTAAAATAATATAAAAGATTATGGCAACAACTTTAGGAGTTTTGAATAAAGCCATCAAATCCTACTTACTTGTGTAAATATTATTAAACACACCATGGGCTTAAAGTTGGCACGACCTACAACGGAATTAAATCTGTCAGCAGTGCTCCTTACTGTGTCATAGTTCTAACCTGTTGATATCATTTAAAGGCGTATAGTAGGTGTCGTTTAGCGAGTGCATTGCATCCATTAAAACGTGTTTCAAGTACAGAAGGTAGCCCATAAAGCAAGGGCAAAAGGTAGAGTTACCTTGTCTACCTTGCTCCTGTGTCGATATTATAACCTGAACCTGTACTTCATCACGTATGTTTATGATGTCATGTTCAGTTCATCCACATAATTTATTTTGTATACACGGCTGAGAAAAAGGGGGGAGAGGCCGATAAAACATAGGTCGCTAGGAAGAACGCTCTCGATCAAGTCACCTTTCGAATTACAAGGGCTACATTCAAATCGTTTCATCCGTTTGGGAGCTACGATGCCACTTTAAATCTATAACATCACTTCCTGTGGTCAGAGGTTAGTTAAAGGGGGTTTAGTAACAAAACAGCATAGACAAAACAACTATTTACTAAACATAATAAAGGTTATATCGCATAAAAAGCAATAAAAACGTCTCTAGATTATGTAAGGCTATTTTACTTAACTATTTATGTATATTATGAGTAGGTATCAGGTGTTAAACGTTCAACACTCGTGTTTCTGTCAGAGATGTATTTATTTACTCTTGTTATTTATTGAACATTTTAAAAGTATGTGGCTTATTATACGTAACCAAGTTCTTCATTTCCAACAGTTAAATTGCCAATACTACAGTGATAAGTTGCACTTGTCAAAGTAGGAACAAAACTTACATGTAAAATCTTAGTGTAAAATAGTCGGACCGGTTTCTCGGACCGTGGAGTTGAGGATAAAAGCACATTTTTATATCAAAGGATACTAGCAAATGACATCAGTTTTCAACCTTTTCAACCTTCGCAGTTCAGTTGTCTTGTCTGGCGGAGACGCAGGAGGTTGCAGGTTCGATTCACGCCGGGGGACGAATATTTACTTTCTGAAGGTATCTGTTTCGGGTCTATGTGTTTTGTATGTAGCTATGTTAATCGAAAAAAAATAATAATTAGTAACGTATAAGCTTTACTAAGCTTGAGACTAGACGCTGCTGCGTGTTGTATCCAGCATTATTATTATAACACTCAAATGTTCATTTGAGTAACTTAATCTTTAAGATGATGGCTTCCCGACTCCCGTTATAATCGCTTACAGTGATCGTACATCAACTTCTATACTTTGCTGTACCCAAAATTATCCAATCTGACAGACAGCTTAATAATCACCATTTTTCAATTAAACGATGACAACTTTTTAATTTAATGCCTCCGAAATCGGAACCGTGTATTATCGAGATAAATTAACTTGTCTGGTAACTTTAAATATTTTTACTTATTATTTTTTAATAGAGGCCGGAACGGGTAATCTCGCCCGTGGAACTATACACGAAAAAGATATAACTTACCTACCGTGGTATCAGTAGGTAAACTATTAAGTTATCACTTTTTTATACTACTGAATGACGAGACAAGCCGAAGGCCCATTTGACGTTAAGTGATAACCTCCAGTACCGTGGTAACCACGACAACGCTGCATTGCATTGCATCCGTCACCCTGAGACAGAGTTGTGAGGTCTCATGTGCCCGTGTCTTCACCGAGTTCCCTTCAAACCGGAACACAGCAATGCAGATGTTATAATTGCTTGGCGGCAGAAATAGGCATGGTAGTAGTACTTCCACGGATGAACTCTATACAAAAAAATCTACTGCTACAACTGATTAATTCACATAAATTGTCTATACGGAATTACGGAAGTAGAGCAAAAGGCAAATGCAGTTAAGTTCACTTTTTACATATGTTGAAACGAGACGTCATATACAGAGGTTCAAACAATATTCAAACAGAAGCAACAAGAACAAGGTAAAAACGATAAAAACTATTAACATTAATAGGTAGTTCAGATCGCCTATTATTTGGTGTTTCCTAATGGCAAAAAACAAAATTACAAAGCAGTAAGTTATGGCGATGTTGATGACAGACACGAAACGTACGAAGCCGCTAGCTGCTAAAACCATACATTTGACGAGCTCTGTGGCGCAGCGGGCGAAGGTCCGCCTGCGACGCAAGGGGTTACGGGTTCGATTCCCGCCTCGGGACAAATACATATCTGTACGCTCTGCAGATATTTGTTCAGGGTGTTCTAGGTGTTTTTCTATATACAGCGTGTCCCGTAATTGGGGTACTAAGCCGAAAGGGGGGTTTTCTACCCCCCCTGGCAAACAACGTTTGTTCTACGACTTTCTTGATTTTCAAGTTTTTCAGTGATAAGATAACGTTCAAAGTTTATACCAATTTCATAAGAGTGACAACCCTGCTCTCAGCTGTTACGGGCAATGACCTATTGACCGCCGGGGATTCCCGCGGCGCGCCCGCAACGCGCTTGTGCGTATATTGAGTGTGGGTATAGGTGCGTGGTGTGCGTAGGCGCGTAGGTATGTATTACGGGCACACGTCTGTTATACATTAGGGTTGACAGCGACTTGGAAAACTTGTAAAGATATTTAATTTTATTAAAATATGGGATTATCGGGTATTTATCGCGTAATTACCTTTATTTTATTCCCGACGTTTCGACCGGATTGCACCTGGTCGTGGTCGCGGGGAGACTGGCGTGCTGAAGTTAACCGCAGCAAAGCGAAGACATCTTTTCACTCACTTGGTCTTCATAATTAGAAATTTGAGATTTGAGGCCGGTTCACACTGGGACAGCACACTACACTCATATTTAATTTTGTATGGAAACCTGAAAATACGTTTTTCTGAAATCTTTCTTCGCCTTTGCATTCCTTTGGTGGGGGGTAATTTGCAGCTCCTGGCTTCATACACCAGTTACGGGACACCTTGTATAATAAAAATATCTATCTATGTAGTATATTGTATTAAGTATATCAGTGATCTAGTACCCATAACACAAGCTCTGCTTAGCTTGGGGCTAGATGATGCTGTGTGATTTGTCCAGCATTATTTATTATTTAAATAGGTGAAGGTTCCGGTCCGAGATGTTTATTATAACAAATTGTAATTCACCGCACAAATGCTGGGGTCAGAGGTGAGGGCAACCGGTTGTGATGGTAGATACACCGAACGGTTTGCGGCGAACAAAAAGCCGTTGCATCTTGCACAAGGCTTCATACTAAATACCATTTAAATCACATTCAAATGCCAAAGTTAGAATCTGTTAATCAATACTCGTCTCGTTTTGATAGGTAATTTTGTCAGAGAACGAGAGCTTGTTCTAATGGTTCATCGACAGTCTATAAAAGTTCAATGTGGAACATTAGCCTATTTCAAGACGATTTCATACGTTTGGTTTTGACGTTTATTGATATATATGTATATGTACATCTAAATTACATTTATTATAACCTGTCTGAAAGTCTCTAGGTGTCGAAACGTCGGGAAATAATAAAGGTAATTTACGCGATAAATACCCGGTTACATGTTCAGTAATCATTTGCTGTGATTGCGAATCAAAGACTCAATTCAATTTAGCTCTGACTAGAAAGAACGCATTTAGCATGTCGATAAAAATAATGAATGCTTTGCCCGACGCATTCACAGAGTTACCTATCAACATTCTAAAAGTAAAATTACATAGATGGCTACTTGACTGCTGTTTTTACACATTTAATGTATACTTTGACCACTGCAAAGTGAATAATGTCCAAATGTCGATCATGGGAAAGTGACTTAACTACTTGAAAAGTGACAATATATAAGTTTAATATTTTTTAATAAATTAATTTGTTATTAGAATTTAAAAATAAATATTTGCATGCACTTAAAAGTGGCAAAACATATTGATCCTTATAGTTACGAGTAGTTCTTAAGACCCTATTTTATTCATATGTTTTTTTCGAATAAAGATTAGATAATGATTAATGATAAGACAATTAGGACGGTTAATTTTGGGAAATACGCCTGTAGTTTACTTTGACTAACTTCGAAACAGCGCATGGGTCGAATTGACGGCGGATCGGGATGCATGGAGAGTTGGAGGTGTACGATCGCACACCCTGGCAATATAGCTCGATATATCAGAAAAAACACCGCTAGTAAATTTTAACTGGTATATTTTAGAGAACTTATACTACTGATTATGTTAATGAGACGCGCTCGGTTGGATAGCATTACGCGAACTGATTGCTCGATGATTTTGTAGGTAAAACTACACATGGCGTAAATGCTAGATGGACAGAATTATGTAGGCCAATGTACGAGGCTCGTACAGGAGGGGGGGCCTTTGCCCAGCAGTGGGACACTTACGGCTAATTGTAATTGTAACTTCGTAGTGGATATTCGTCGGATATTGCTCTGGTTCCTGGTTTAATTTACCGTTATTAGCATTAATAGACAATGCGGCGTTGTAAGTTGAAACCAACAACGAAATCAACACTATGAATTGCTTTGCTTACATTCTGGAGTGCATTTAATTGACCTCAAACCGCAATAGCTCAGAAGCAATAACCGCAAAGTATAGCTTCGAGATGAGTATTGCTCTATGGAATAGAGGTTTTAGTGCGGTTTTAGAAAGGAAACTTTGAGTTAGCGTCATCATTCCAGCCGTAAAAAGTCCACTACTGAACAGGCCTCCCTCATGGATCTCCATGAGGGGTAGTTGCCATACTCACCACGCTTGGTAGGCGGGTTGGCGAGCGCAGTACGGTTACTGCATTCACGGGGAAGAGAGGAGGGGCAACATTCTACTGCCGGTGCCCCACGGCAATTAATTAAGTATATGCGTATAAAATACGCTCGTTTGAGATGACAGATTTAACTTTATTAACACATATTTAATCGGGTATTTATCGCGTTATTTACCTTTATTATTGCCCGACGTTTGAAAACATACGAAAATCATAAAAGCAGCAGGTAATTTATTGATATTATAATTGGTCAGTTTTGAGCTATTTTTGTTCTCGCTGGCGCCAATACTGGACCCAATTAAAGCCCGCCCTTTGTTGTAAATTGGCCCAAAAGTCATTCACCTACTTTCAGCGCAATAAATTCATATAAATACCAGCAATTTATTCAGGCGCGTTCACACAATATCATGTTTCAAAAAATCGGCAAAGTGCGAGTCGGACTCGGCACAAAGGGTTATATACTTTATTGGATTGTGTAATACTTTATATTTTAGATTTAGATTGTATTATTGTTCTGTGTGTTTTCCCAAATAAACTTAAATAAATAATATCGTGTGTAAATATTTTGTGAATATTTCAAGCGTCTACCTGTTGCTGTATTAATATCTATCAAAAAATGGCAAAAAATCACGTTTGTTGTATGGGAGCCCCCCCCCCCCCCCTAAAATATTTATTTTATTCTATTTTTAGTATTTGTCGTTATAGCGGCAACAGAAATACATCATCTGTGAAAATATCAACTGTCTATACTGTATCTCGTATAACGCTGCCAAAAACAATAACAAAGGTGATACCAGTAAAAATAGAGCCTCCTTTGTAGAAGGTTACTTCGTCGTAGCTACGTTTTGCCATAAAAAAAACTAGGATTTTTTATTTTAGCCGAAACTTATCGAATTGTATATAAATTATTGTCTTGGAACCTTTTTATTCCAATAATTTCGTTTCTTACAAAGAAAATAAAATAATTAATATTTTTTATGGGTACTTATTTTGTAACACTGGTCACTTTTTGGGGAAAGCTATCAAGGTGCATTGGTACTGCACATTGGGTAAAAATGTCATTCGTTTCCCGTGCCTCCTCCGTTCTGGAATCGAATGTTCTTTCTCTTGCCCCGCCGCCGCCGTCGCCGTTGTTGTTTTTGCTGTTCTGTTTAATTGTTGAAGTTGTTTGTTACTCGTTAAAGTTATCTTGTTGTGTTGTTGTTATTATCTGGTCGAGTTTTTGTTGTTTTGATAAGGAGCCTCAGCCCGCGGCTGCGCTCCTGGAGCCGGTAGCTGGTCCATTGAGAACAATAATGAAACTACTACTACACTGTCACCACCCAAAAAGCGGCTGGTAAAAGCTCTGAGTTCAACAGAGAAACTGATGATAATGAACGTGTACAAGCACACGTACAAGAACTGGCCCAAAAGCGAATATTGGTCACTCTTAGCCTGTGTAAACAAAACAGCCGAGCTTCTGGGAATATATCAAAGAACAGTAAGAGTTGTTGTAAAATAACACATATCAACAGGAAGACTTGCTTCGCCCAAGAAAAAAGGCCGCAAAACAAATTACAAACAAAAATTATGCCTTTGTTGGACTAGGATTTTAATAATCTAGCAGTGAAAACATAATGTAACTACTTAACTAATATGCTCCGAGGCTCTTGTTGATAGGTACAAGCATAGCATAGTGTAGGGTGGAACTATACTTGTAGTCATCATTTCGGCCGTAATACGTCCACTACTGAACACAGGCCTCTCTCATGGATCTCCATGAGGGGTAGTTGCCATACTCACCACGCTTGGCAGGCGGGTTGGCGAGCGGAGTACGGGATGTTGATACACGTAAAGACGCTGCTGCCCATCTTCCGGAGGTATCCCTTAGCAGGTTCTTACTGCATCCACGGGCATGAGAGGAGGGGTAACATTCTACTGCCGGCACCCCACGGCATACTTGTAGTGATCCATGAAAAAAAAGGTTATGCTCCACTGTCTTCTCAGTTCGACAGTGACATCAAGTGACATTACTTTGTTTACATTATTGGCAGCGTTTGAAAAAACAGACTATAGCTATCACGTTTCATGAGATACAGCCTGGTGATAGACAGACAGACGGACAGCGGAGTCTTAGTAATAGGGTCATGTTTTTACCCTTTTGGTACGGAACCCTAACAAACAAGATTGGAGCCGATATCTATAAGAAATAACCTTATTCCTACGTCTTATTGTTTATATCTATCTTTCTTCCAGCTTCTGGACGTCCACTGCTGGACAAAAGCCTCACTGATCACTAGGTACTGGTCATGAGGGGTTGGTGCCATACTCACCACGTTTGGCAGGCGGGTTGGTACAGATTGATACACAGAAAGACGCTGCTGCCCATCTTCCGGAGGTATACCTTGGCGGATTCTTACTGCATCCACGGGCAAGAGGAGGGGTAGCATTCTACTGCCGGCACCCCACGGCAAATATTGTATATTTACATCCATATCTAATCTAAAGGTGTTAATTCTTTAAGAAGTATGCATAGCCTCTTGTAAACACAGCTTAAAGCATAACGCTAAATTTTCTATGACGTTAAGACCTATTTATGTTCTATATACTATATTTTACCCGCCGTGGAGTGCCGGCAGTAGAATGATACCCCTCCTCTCATGCCCATGGATGCAGTAAGAGCCTGCTAAGGGATACCTCCGGAAGATGGGCAGCAGCGTCTATCCGTGTACCAACATCCCATACTGCGCTCACCAACCCGCCTGCCAAGCGTGGTGAGTATGGCAACTACCCTCATGGAGATCCATGAGGGAGGCCTGTGTTCATCAGTGGACGTTTTATGGCTGAAATGATGATACTATATTTTCTAACAAAATTAAATGGACAATAGTTGAAAAGTAAGCGCTTCATCCTGGTGAGTTAGCCCAGGCAATCCAAGTGGAACATTAAAGTGGTTTAAATTATTACTGGTGTCGATTCTGTTGCAGACTTCCTAATTAAAGCTTATTCCAATTGCGTAAAATGTACTAAAATGACGTTTAGCTGTTCGGTTTGTGCCGTTCTAAAATCAAAACAGAACAATTTCACCGTATTTTACGTTGTCAGTTCTAAATTTAAAAATGTCAAATCTGTAATTATAATTAGCCTTAGGTTTAGGGAGTGCAACAACTGAATCGACGCCAACAATATCTTATTATTCTAATTTTTTTTGTTAAAATAAGCCTAGATTTGCGCTCGAAATTGTTTCATTATAAATAAGCGATTTATATGTATATGAATGTCTTTTTACTATGATAGTTATTAAACTATCATCAATTCATCATAGATGGTAAAAAGACATTCATTCTTTAATTTGTCGAAAAAATGCCGACTTTATCGATAAATCTAAAATGATGAACATTTCCCTTGATTTATCATGGATTAGCAGAGCAAAGTGCAACAACTGAGTCAAAAACAATTAAACATTATTTATGTGAGTAAACAAAAAACCCAACGCAAGTTCAAATTTAGTGCATATTATTATACCTTGAGGGACTCATTTAGTGATTCATTTTTGTGATTATTTAATGTACTTGAGTTCGTTAGTCACTGATTTTATGCAAATTGCGTAAACTCAGTGACTAACGAGCTCAAGTACATCTTTTTTTTCCGAAATGACAATATATGTTGTTGACCGCAGATGGTCATGACAACGTTACCGGACTATGGCGGGCGCAGAAGGCGCCCAGCCGCAAAAGTTAGGTAGGGGCAACAAGCTCAAGGGCACCACTTAGGTTCGAGCCACGGCTTGGACTGTTGCCAGATTTTTGAATGTACTGATGGTTAACGTCCAGGTGCAAAACTGCACCTTAAGACGGAACGGGAGAGTGTATTCTTCGGCCCCGCCGGCGGGACCGGTTATTAAAAGTGTGCCTAGCAGCTAATGTGGGACGAGTTGACGTCACCTCCGGATTAGCGGCGGTGAGCTCGTCAACGGGCAAGCCGAGAACGTGTCTCGGTCGACGGAGGAAAAAGCCAAGTACATCAAAAATCACAAAAACTATTATATATGGTAGCCGTGCGTTTTCGTCAGCGCGATCTAACGCTTGTCTGTTTTTAGCAGCAACATCTAGTTATAGATTTGGAACTAACCGCGGTGACGAGAAACGCGGACAAACAGTGTAAATCTAAACTAAACAATGACGCTTACTTATCAACTACTGGTCCTTGAATTTTGTAAACAGTTTAGCACTGCTGTCATGCCCTTAATACAGCAAGAAAGCCATACCAATACACCTTTTACACATAAAGTTTAACACGAGTCAAATTAAAATGGGAAAAAATAAAACGAATAAAAAATGGCGGCGCGACACGAGGGCGATGGTATATTCTTTTTAAGCCTTTACAAGGAAATTGCGTGCGCTTGAGCACAGGACAGGGGGCGCAGCAAGGAGTTTTTTCCATGGGGGGTGAAGTCCTCAATATTTCCCGTTCAACATAGGGCCATGTTGATTAGATATTTGCTACCTGCGACCCTACCTGACGTCAAGCACTTTGGGAATTCTTGTAAAATAATGTCGCAGCTTTCTGTATTCGTTAGCAGAGGGTTCCTACCACGAGCATGTGAGGTTAAAATATCCCTTGAAACAAATTCTAGAGGATCTTGATACATTGACCGAAGCCTTTGATAATGTGATTATAAATAATTATTATAAATGATTAAAATATTGGGTGCATTTGATGAAGCGAAACAATACCTCCTTAGTCTTTTGGCTGACGGATGTTATAGTTAATTCTAAATTTACAGTTGGACGATCTACAATCTCGCATATACCCTTTTAAGAGAAAACTTACTGAATCTCTAGCCATTAAATAGCTTGTGTGTTGTGGTTTACCTTACAAAACACTAACAAAGAAGTTTCCTTTATGTAGGTCATCTTTTCAGCCGTAAAACGTCTACTACTGAACTAAGGCCTCCTTCATGGATCTCCATGAGGGGTAGTTGCCATACTTACCACGCTGGGCAGGCGGGTTGGTGAGCGCAGCACGGAGTGTTGATATGCGGAAAGACGCTGCTGCCCATCTGCCGGAGGTGTCCCTTAGCAGGCTCTTACTGCATCCACGGGTAGGAGAGGAGGGGTAACATTCTACTGCCGGCACCCCACGGCAATTTATGTAGGTAATTCTTAATTATTCTAATTTTTATTATCTAACTTTTATCATTAACATTATCAGTTTTCGGTATTGATCTTCAGTAAGTATTTTTGATTTCACAAACTTTTTTGACGTCCACTTTTTTCTCCCAATGCTGGCCTCCCCCAAAGTCTTCCAACTGTCGTGCTCTTTACAAACTCATGCCATTCGATTTCGATACCATTTTGTTTGGCCCTGTTCTGTCTGGAGTTGTGCCCTTATTCCGGCTCTGTGACGACTTGCATGCAAGTACGTTGAAGGTTCGCGGATTACTAATGGACTACAGATAACAACAAAAACAAGACAGGCCAGACTTGTTTTTAAATTTAACGACTAGGCTCTGTATACTGTTGCTTTCTCATTAGATACCTATACCTTTTGTTTTGAACATTCAAAATACTTGTATGTTAAATGTTTTGGGACAAATAAAAACATGGGCGACACCTTAGTAGCACAATATGATCAGCAGTAAGACAATTTGGTCAGATTGAACACAAAGCTCATTCATATTCATAACACTCATCATCGTCATCATCACAGCCGTAAGACCTCAAGTGCTTGACATGGACAATATAACATTATCTGAGAATATGCTTTCCTTTGAACTAACACTGTGTGACAGCCGTGGGGTGCCGGCAGTAGAATGTTACCCCTCCTCTCATGCCCGTGGATGCAGTAAGAGCCTGCTAAGGGATACTTCCGGAAGATGGGCAGCAGCGTCTTTCCGTGTATCAACATCCCGTACTGTACTCGCCAACCCGCCTGCCAAGCGTGGTGAGTATGGCAACTAGCCCTCATGGAGATCCATGAGGGAGGCCTGTTCAGTAGTGGACTTTTTACGGCTGGAATGATGATGAACTAAGACTAAATTACGGCAGATTACGAGCACTCACGATGTAGAGACATGTTAAGATTATAATAGCCCGAGTAAATAAACACTTAATTAATTAAACTTTAGCATTTTTATTTGCCAGGGAATTTGCCTCATGTGCTTTCGATAATACCAGATGAAGTCTGTTATTGTCTGTTATGGCTTCAAAATGGTCGATCACTGACTCGTTTTTGCCAGTTTTTGTATGGAAAATCTGTCAAAAACGAGACATAGTCGACCATTAGTCGGGTATTCTAAGATATCTTAAAATACGAGTAGGTATGTAAAAATAAGTAAGTATAATCATCATTACAGCCGTAAGATATCCACTGCTGGACATAGGCCTCCGTCATTGACTTAGAGATCCAAGTGCATGAGGGGTTGTTGCCATACTCACCACGCTTGGCAGGCGGGTTGGTGAGCGCAGTTCGGGATGTTCTTACACGCTGCCCATCTTCCGAAGATATCCCTTAGCAGATTCTTACTGCATCCACGGGCAGGAGAGGAGACATTCTACTGCCGGCACCCCACGGCAAGTATAATATATGTACATTTTTTCCTCGCCACAGTAACGTGGCGTCAAACCCGCAATATATTGAGGCTTATTTGTGAAATATTTTGCAGGAATTTTCCGTCGAACAATGTACTGTTTGTTTGCCGTCTGCCGTTTGGCAACGCAGTGGCGCGTGTCCCTGTTTGCTGGATAAATATCCCCAAAAATGGGGAAAACTACGAATACCGTAACAAACATGCCGCAATTCAGGCATATTGTATTTCGGGACACGCCTGATTTATATCAGCTAATCATTTTATTTTATTCTTCGATTCCGGCAGTAGAATGTTGCCTCTTCTCGCATGCAGTAAGAATCTGCCAAGGGATACCTCCGGAAGATGGCCATCAGTGTCTTTCCGTGTATCTCTATATATAATAATAAAATATGTAGCATAATGTATTAAGTATATCAGTCATCTAGTACCCATAACACAAGCTTTGCTTGCTTGGGGCTAGATGATGCTGTGTGTATTGCCCAGTATTATTTATTTATGAACTTCCCGTATGGCGCTCGCCAACCCGCCTGCCAAGCATGGCGAGTATGGCAACAACCCAGTCATGATAATTAAGATCTATGAGTGAGGCTTATGTCCAGCAGTGGACGTGGACTACGGCTGAGATGGATGGAATTCTGTTATGATTGTTATACCTTCAGATTAACAGAAATAGATTATCGCATCTGCCTTTTGCAGATGGATCCTGCTCTTCTAACCTGAGGTTATACCTAAGTAAGGCTAAGTAATAAAGCTTATAGGAACCCGAATATATTTCCTTTGTAGTCACGAATAGTAGCAATTTGTAATTAAATTTTGATAACTAATTAATTGAGGAATTAACAAGAACTTTATAATAATTAATTGAGGTCGTTGGGTAGAATGAACATGTAACCAAATATCTAAAGAAAATCATTTGTAAGCTGACCGATCTAGACCAAGGACATACAGCTAGATATATACAAATATCTGTCAATTAGCTTCACCAATGCTCTAGCTAGAGTAAAAAATACAAAAATTATAAATATGCCCAAGAAAATACACAGGTTTAGTTAAATTCACTTGCGGAGAAATCAGCTTATGAGTTTTATTGGCACTGCTATTTTCAGAGTTGCCACATGCACCACAAATGGTCCACTTTGACGAATACCGTAGACTTACCAGCAAACGACATGGCATGGCCCAGACGTATTATTCTTCCACACAGTTACCGGTGTGGGCATCCCTTTGCTATAGTATTATATTTATAAAGAAATCTGACTACTACACTAATGCTAGGTCTGTATAAATTCAGCTTGCTCTTGTATCATTCATATCATTGTTCCACCATTGAACCACTCGGTGGTTGCACTCAGTGCAAAGCGAGCGCGTAAGAGGGAAGGAGACGGTACCGCGTAAAAAAGCTCCATTCCCTGACGAAAGTTCCCCTGGGAGGAACTGAACACGTTGGATACCCAATTTCAACGAATATTTAACGTGAGTAGAAAATCCGTTTAACATAACAATGAATAGTGTAACTCACGAGTCATTTGAATGCTCTTGTATCGTTACCTACTTATGTTTGTATATTTATTATTTAAGTATTTCATCCAAATTGCTTTATAAAAAACGTATACCTAGATTATACAGTTTGACCTAGACCAAATACAATAATGCTTACCATCTCTGCATCTCCGAGTCTGTATTTAGTTTTACTAGAGCAAATAACACACAAAGAGTACTTTTCTACACATATTTTTAAGTATGGCACTGCCACGTGCAGCTACCGCAAAATATCTGAGGATCCTTTGTTTCTGTTTAATTACCGTGTGCATTGTGATATCACCAATCGCATTTTGGTCACTACGAAAGACCAGCGCTGAGGAGCGACCCGTTCGGTGACACCCCGTGCTGAGTAGTGACCATTTTTGTCACAAATGAATAAACCTAATTAAGGCATTTTGTTTGCTTTTACAGTCGCGCTCATAGTGAAGGATACCACTAAGGTAGGAATACACTGAGGTAACATTAAGGCTTAGTATCCTTTACTATGAGCGCGACTGTTACTATGTGTGACAGAATAAACGTTTCTGTATCCGTGAATTATCGTATTCATATTAAAGATCGGGAATGTTTACGTTCATGTAAAATTGGTGGAGGCACCAACTGTTTCGACCCTTATCGAGTGTCTTCTCCTTTCCCTCCGCGTCACTCACTTTCTTTATATTATCTTTATATATTATTATCATGTTATTTATTTATTTATTTATTTATAAATTCTTTATTGCACAAAATTTTTACAAAGATGCACAAAAGGCGAACATAATGCCGTAGGCATTTTCTACCTGTCAACCAATTATTGTAGGAATATCAACTTGGCGTGCATAAAGAAACAGATAACAACTTAACTTATTGCCAATTAATCTAAATTTAGCATCTACAAGACTTATGTATCTAAAACAAATACAAATAATGTAAATATATACAATAATTATACACATCTATAATACATATATATATATAAATACATATATATATATATATATACATACATACAAATACATATATAAATGGAGCTAGTATATTACGAAAAGCCCAACAATAATAATAACTGCCAGAGAAATAAAGGATAATATAAAAAATATAAAAATAAATAGAAAGAAAATAAAATACATTATGAAAGTTTAGATTCCACAGGAAGAAAGTGATAGAGTTTTAAAGTACAGTTCACGAGTCCGTTTCTTAAAAATCTCTTTTGAGTCAATTTTCCTTAAGTCATCAGGGAGGGCGTTCCACAGTCTAGCGGCCTCGATGGAGAAAGACTTTTGGCGAAAAGATGTGCTGTGGGATGGAATCTCAAGGAGAAGATTATTGGAAGATCTAAGAGGTCTGTCGTGTGAATTTGCCAAAAAATTGAAACGAGACTTGAGGTAGTCGGGACTGTATGGTTCTTTTAGTAGGGAGAAAAGAAGACAAAGAATTCTCAGGTTTCTACGTTCACGGATAGGGAGCCACTTCAATTTGGCTCGGTATGCGCTTATGTGGTCATATTTACGTAAACAAAATATAAACCGTATGCCAGCATTGATGAGACGGTCAAGTTTGTTGAGTAACTCCTGGTTGAGATCTAGAAACGCTACATCCGCATAATCAATTATTGGTATTAGAAGAGAGTTTACTAAAGTTATCTTGGTGGATATAGGTAGAAATTTTTTTAAGCGGATGATTGAATGAAGAGAGGCATAGAATTTACGTGAGAGCTCCTGAATATACGGTGCCCAACAAAGCTGAGAGTCTAAAGTAAGACCAAGATTTTTGACCGTGGGAGTAAAAGGGATTCTGTGACCGTTGTAACATATTTGAGGAAGGGCGTCATAAGAAACGATTTTCGCAAGTTGACGAGACCCACCGATGATGATGGCCTGACATTTATCAGGATTAACTGTGATTCCAAACATGGTGGACCAAGACAACAGACGTGAAAGGTCATTATTGAGAGCGAGAATAGAATTGTCTAAATCACTGAAAGGAGCGGAGTAATACAGCTGTAGATCATCAGCGTACATGTGATACTGGCAAAGAAGGTGAGTAGAGAGCAAGTTAATAAATAAAGAAAACAAAAGCGGTGACAGAATTCCCCCTTGTGGCACACCTGCCTCAATACCCGTCCAATCGGAAAAGTCTTGACAGTGCCGAGTTTTTTGACGACGTCCTCTGAGGTAGGAGCAAAACCAGTTTACGGCGGTGTGTCCTAAGCCAAGCTTCGGAAGGGCAGTGAGGAGAAGATCATGATCAATTGCGTTAAATGCATTGCTAAAATCTACCAACACCAACACTGTCAAGTGGGTTTTTTCCATGCTTATTCGTAGATCTTCAGTGACATTTAAAAGAGCAGTAGTAGTGCTATGCCCTCTCCTAAAGCCGGATTGGAATGGGTTGAAAAGCGTATTGGCTGTAAGGAACTCGGTGAGCTGAGCATGTGCTACTGCCTCAATAATTTTTGAGAAGAAGGAAAGTATAGAAATAGGTCTATAATGCTTTAACAATGTGGGGTTAGGTATTTTAGGTAGCGGAATAACATATGCCTCTCGCCACTGGCCAGGAAAAAGACACTGAGAAAAGGAGTAATTAATAATATAGGTTAAAGTGGGGAGAATATATTTAAGGATAGGCGAGATCATTATGCGACCGATATCATCGCTACCTACGGCTTTGGTCTTAAGCGAAAGGAAAATTTTCAGTATCCTATCCTGATCAACTGAGACAAAGGAAAATGGCTTAACTTCCGGTGGTGCAAGTTTTCCAATTTCAGCTAATGCTGCTGATTTGGCTAAGGGATCTATCGTTTCACAGGCTGAGAAATGGATATTAAGAGTATTTAGGTCAAAATTTAGGGTCGACTCATATGTCTTGGATTTACCTATGCCAAGAGATCGTAGGAATCTCCAAAGACCAGCCTGTGTAGCTAGTTGTATTTGCTCCGTAATATGATGTTTCTTGGCATTTCTGACCAAAAGATTACACCTATTTCGTGTCTTTTTATAGATAGCCCAGTTATCATCGCACCGGTGACGTTTGTACCTACGAAAGTCACGGTCACGTTTAGCCATAGCTTTCCGAACAGCATCTGTTAACCAAGGAGATGGCGGGTGTTTTAGCTTAACGGGATGAAAAGGAGCGTGACGGTTGTATAGGGTAATGATAGTTGAACAAAGCGAATCTACCATTCCCTCCACGGATGACAATGACTCAATTTCATTCCAATTAATCCTAGATGCATCTTCGTCAAGTTTGCAAATATCCATACGGGAGAAATTACGTTGGTTGAGAATTGTTGGCTTTGGTTTGGGAATCTTCATTTTGTAAGATAAATACAAGAGATCGTGGTGTGAAAAAGCAGGAGCGGGGAATTGACCATACTTGCTAACAAGACCACTGTCAGATACCATGATAAGATCTAGTACTGTGTCATTGGTAGCAGAGTGGTGTGTGGGTTCAGAGTTTATAATATTAAGATTCACGGATTCAATTAGGCTGACTAATTTATTGGCTTTCGGATTGGACTTAAGGCAAGTATTAAGGTCACCCATTATGATAGTGTGAGAGAAGTCGGATACATGGGTTTCTAATACTAATTCGAGTTTGAGCAGATAATTTATAGAGGTTGTGATGTTCGGAGGACAATAAATTACACCCAAGAGAAATTTTATACCATTATCCACTTCAAGAAACAGATATTCCGGTGATGCGCTGTAAGTGGAAGGAGATTGACAGATTAATTTAAAAGAAAAACAGCTTTTAAGGTAAATTGCAACACCACCACCACCTTTGCCGACGCGGTCATTTCGTATGAGCACAAATCCTGGGATGGGGTAAAATGGAGACGGAAGGGAGGGTTTCAGAAAAGTCTCTGAAACAAGGATCGCATGAATATGAACGGATTTAAAAGTTTCATGAAGGTCTGAGATATGTCCAGGGATGCTCTGTGCGTTTATGTGGCAAACATTAAAAGTTTTGTGGGAAATACTGAAAGTGTTTTCCAATAATTCGCCAACCGACAAATAGTGGTCATCACCGCTATCGAGACTAGCAAAGGATACGTCAGAAACAGACTCGGCCGTTAGAAAAGACTCATCATCACTAGCAGACATTAAATTATCAGATTGAAAGCAATATACTAGGTACAAATAAATAATATAATTATAAGATATATGTAAATACTAAGAATACTTAAATATCGTAATACTTAAAAAATAAATAAATAATAGATAGGTAATAATAAATCTAACTATTTTTTTTCTCTATTTCACTAAACCTGTCAAACATGCTCATTACTCTACCTGCTGGTTGTGCTAGATAGAACATAAATATTACAATAATGGAATACAAACTTGTCAACAAATCTTTATATTACTGACTTACCTGACTGATATTACCGACATTATACCGAGGATATCCCGGACATCAGCCTGTACGAGATCAGGATGGCCTTGAAACAGCTTAAGAACGACAAGGCGCCGGGTGAGGACGGAATCACTTCAGAGCTTCTGAAAGCGGGTGGATCACCGGTACTTAAAGTCCTTCAGAAGCTATTTAATTCCGCCTTGCTTGAAGGTACGACGCCAAAAGCATGGAACAAGAGCGTGGTGGTTCTGTTCTTCAAGAAAGGTGACAAAACCTTACTTAAGAATTACAGACCCATCTCGCTGTTTAGCCATGTTTATAAGCTGTTTTCAAGGGTCATCGCGAACCGTCTCGAACGCAGGTTTGATGACTTCCAGCCTCCCGAACAAGCCGGGTTCCGAAAAGGCTACAGTACCATAGACCACATACATACGCTGCGGCAAGTCATACAGAAGACCGAAGAGTATAACTTGCCGCTATGTCTTGCGTTTGTGGACTATGAGAAAGCCTTCGATTCGATCGAAATATGGGCGGTGCTTGAGTCTCTCCAACGATGCCGAATTGACTATCGGTACATCGAAGTGTTGAAGTGTTTGTATACAAACGCCACTATGTCAGTCCGAGTACAAGAACAGAGCTCGAAGGCGATTCCCTTAAAAAGAGGCGTAAGACAGGGAGACGTAATCTCTCCGAAACTGTTTACGACCGCTTTGGAAGATGCCTTCAAGCTCCTTGAATGGAAAGGGCTGGGCATCAATATTAACGGCGAATACATCACTCACCTTCGATTTGCCGACGATATTGTGGTCATGGCAAAGTCGATGGAAGAGCTCAGCACGATGCTCGAAGGCCTCAATCGAGTCTCCCAGCGGGTAGGCCTTAAAATGAACATGGACAAGACGAAAATCATGTCAAATGTCCATGTCGTGCCTGCCCCAGTTATGGTTGAGAACTCGGCTCTTGAAGTTGTCGACGCGTACGTATACCTAGGACAAACAGTCCAATTAGGTAGGTCCAACTTCGAGAAAGAGGTCAATCGTCGAATCCAACTCGGATGGGCAGCGTTTGGGAAACTTCGCAACGTCTTTTCGTCCAACATACCTCAGTGCCTTAAGACGAAAGTCTACAACCAGTGTGTGTTACCAGTGATGACATATGGAACCGAGACGTGGTCCTTCACTATTGGCCTTATGAACAAGCTCAGAGTCGCTCAACGAGCTATGGAGAGGGCTATGCTCGGGGTTTCACTACGGGATCGAATCAGAAATGAGGAGATACGTAGAAGAACTCGGGTCACCGACATAGCCAAACGGATTAGCACGTTGAAGTGGCAATGGGCAGGCCATATAGCGCGCAGAACAGATGGCCGATGGGGCCGCAAAGTTCTCGAATGGAGGCCACGGATCGGCAAGCGCAGCGTAGGACGTCCACCTACAAGATGGGCAGACGACTTGGTGCGAACTGCTGGTCGGCGGTGGATGCAGACGGCTTCCAACCGCAGTACTTGGAGATCAATGAGGGAGGCCTTTGTCCAGCAGTGGACGTCCTACGGCTGAAATGATGATGATGACTGACTTACCAGCAAACGGTACGTCGCAAACGTATTCTTCCACACAGTTGTCGGTGTTCCCACTCCGGTCGGTAGCACCACTCGCGACAGAAGCGGCGGACGCAGCGCGAAGCAGGCTCACTTCCGTCTCCGTGTAGCTGTCGCGAAGGGCTGATCTTCGCTTGTATTCCTGTTGGAAGACATTTTTCTTGAAGGACTTAACATTTCACTTTCAAAATGATCGTGAGATAAACTATTATTTATGGAAAAAAATTATGATTTTCTTGAAAAATGTAAACTTTTGGGATAGGTAAGGCTCGACGTTATAATTACCTACTACGTGAGTAATCTGTGTATTTTATAAAAAAATATATACAAAATAGGAAGTGTAGGAGCTATAGACGATATATATATAACGAGAGAAAACTCTTAAGACTTCAAAAGTGTATTACTTACTAAAGCTGCCGTTCTTCAGTCTGTCATAGTGTCCAAACCAGAAGACATATTTAAATATTAGGTATACAACTCCCCCTCTAAAGATCTAGATAGATGTCAAAAAGACGATCTGTAGTTCCTACTGCTAGGTATGTACATATGTCTTAAGCAAACATTAAATTGTTAGATACGTCCTTACCGTAATGAGACCGCACCATTTTCTTTCCATACGAAATGAGTGAGGTCACTCATTAAGAATCGGTGTAGGGTGACTTTAATTTAACCAAGTGTTAGCCGGACGTGGCGTGTGTTACTTTTTCACGAAAGTTCGTGCAGCATGATTGCACAATAAATGGTAACTATAACAGTTGGTTTATTTGCAAAACCAGTAGGTATGCGTGCGTCGGCATTGTTGTTAACTCGCATATAAATACAATGTCTTTGTCATTGTAAAGATGTGCCCTGGCACATCTAACGCTTTAAATCTTTGAACATAAGGTCTGGTTTTCTATATCATAAAATGACGAGACCACCCGAAGGCTCATCTGATGTTAAGCGGTAACCTCTACCTATTACAACTGCAATACCGTGGTGATCACGTTCACCAAGCACGTGACCAACGCTGCATTGCATTACGCCTGTCACCCTGAGACATAAATAGAGCTGTAAGGTCTCATGGGTGTGCCCGTAATTTCATGCTTATTACTTACTCGTAATACTTACAGATTTCTAAAACTCTGTAGCTCTCAATAATTGAATTTTATAATAAAGGACTCATTTTGGGTTCCGTACCCAAAGGGTAAAAACGGGACCCTATTACTAAGACTCCGGTGTCCATCTGTCTGTCTGTCACCAGTCTTTCTTCATGAACCGTGATAGCTAGACAGGTGAAATTCACAGATGATGTAGGTACATATTTTAGTTGCCGCTATAACAAAAAATACTAAAAAAAGAACAAAATAAATATTTAAGGGGGGCTCTCTTACAACAAACGTAATATTTTTGCCGTTTTTATGTTCGATATTAATAACGGCAAAAGATGAACGCTTAGATATTTACAGAATATTTTGTTGTATATTCACTTTAAAAATAAATAATTAAAATTAAATTATTTATTTTTAAAGTGAATATACAACTAGGAACAAATAGGTAAATATTTAGGGGGGCTCCCATACAACAAACGTGATTTTAATACCGTTTTAGACTCAATATTAATAACGGCAACAGGTAGACGTTTGTAAGTAAACGGAGTGTTACATACTCTTTGTTTGAAACATTCACAGACTGGTACGAAACCCTCCGTGCGTGATTCCGACTCACACTTGGCCGATTTTTTTTCTTGTTCTAATTTCAATTGTACCATTTTCTAAAATTGTTATTGGTTTAGGAGGCGGGCGCTGTCACTGCTTCAGTTATTCACTTTAATTGCAGTGCCAACGATCACCTTTATCTGTACCCTTAGACGATATTTATCTCGTCTAAGTCTGTACCACTGTTTCTGATCCACATAAACATTTTAATTACTAACAACTATGTCAAAATTACCGTCAACGACGAATAATATTAAAAATACTAAATTATGCTTGCTCATAGTAAAACAGCAGGCTTTCTAGCCCTACCTGTAATTATACCTGAATATCGGTATTGATTTATCTTTAGTAGGTTCTTGTAATAATATTTTGGCTTTTCCGTTATTGGAGGAAGCCGAAAAGTTAATAAGATATGTTAAGTTAGGAATTAAGCGTAATGTTAATCTTTGTGAGTGATCTTGAGGGTGACATAATCTTGTTGATTAAACCCTCTATAATAAATAAAGAAAAAAAAATACCTGAATATTTTATATTGAACTGAGCAATATTAGTGTACTTAAAATAAAGTGGTTTCAGGGGGTGAGGCCCCCTATTATGCATAGCGCTGTCTGTCTGTGCATGACACGATTACAACCGAACGCGTTGACCGATTTACATGAAACCTTTTTGTTAGCACTGTCTTAATGAGAGAAGGGTACTGATTGATTTTGGTAACCCTAGGGTCACAGGGACCGGAGTTATTGTGACCTCAATGTACTTGAAATTTTGAAATTTAAATGTAATTTTCTTGTTTTTTCGGAAACCTTCGCCCCCTTTTCTGGTACCCTCGTACCAATGCTTGTTAATAAATAGCTATATAAAATAGGCTACTCTTGAACGTAAATTGCGATGAATCGATATCGTAATCAAGCCAAACTAACTCTTATGGCCATTACGTAATTATTGCCATTCTGACGATAATATCGTAATCGTTTTCTAGAGTAGGCGCCCAAAACAGTCTGAAGTCTTTATTTCCTTCTGTGATAGCTGCGCCACGTCTATCGGACTGCGGTGGTGTCGCGGACTTTACTTGTATTATTTATACCTATCGTGCATTTATTTTTGCGTGTAAGGGGACCCCAACACATGAGAGTTACAACGGAAGATCAGCGTTGTCTTGTCATAATAATATGCAAGACCACAAATCTGACATGCCGTGTGGTGACCGCAGTTGAATGTTACCCCTCCTCTCTTGCCCGAGGATGTAGTAAGAATCTGTTAGGGGACACCTCCGAAAGACGGGTAGCAGCCGTTTTCCGCGCCTTAATAACCCTATACTGCACTCGCCAACCTGCTAAGCGTGGCGAGTATAGCAACAATGTAATGGAGGTACCTA
This sequence comes from Pasiphila rectangulata, assembly GCA_963082625.1. Taxonomy (NCBI): domain Eukaryota; kingdom Metazoa; phylum Arthropoda; class Insecta; order Lepidoptera; family Geometridae; genus Pasiphila; species Pasiphila rectangulata. Next base: position 10,648,675 of record OY720253.1, read on the forward strand.
TATGTCCTACGGCTGAAATGATAATGATGAAACGTACATTGTATAGTATTTTGTTATTAGTTTTATTTTTGTATTCTGTGACAATTAAATATTTTGTTCTTAAACATTACATAACCCCTTCACGAACATTATTTCAAGTCCTCTTCGCGTTGCAATGAAGTGCAATGACAAATTGGTCAGGCATGTAGAGTAAAATTCATCATTGCAGACAAGTTTTATAAGGCGCAATGCTCAGTACAAAATAATACAGGCGACTTTACCAATAACTTTCTCTCTAAAGACTATAGTGTAAGTTTAGTTAGAGCGAGGAGTTCTAAGCGACAAAGTCTTAAATTAAATTTAAAAAAAAAAGAACGCGAAGAGTCCAAACTATGTGAAAGTAGGTCTAAAAATTATCCTTTCAGGTAATTTTATGTAATGATATGTTTGTATTGTTAGTTTAGAGACATTTTAACGATAACCAACGTTATCAAATCCTCACCTCACGTGTATGTATGTACGTGTGTATGGGAGGTACGTACCCCAAAATAATTATTTTATTAGCATTTTTTGTAGCGTTATCTTGGCGTCATTATTTTACATGCCCATGCAGAATTACCTACATCTAATCGGACAATAGTCTCTACGCAGAGCCGGTGACGGACGGACACACAGACAGACAAAGCGAAACTATACCTAAGGGTTTCCTGTTTTACTACGAATCCCTAAAAAGCGTTGTGGAATCCCTAAAAAGTTGAATGATAAGCAAATAGGCAGGTAGGTAACTTTGGTTTACAAACCACATACCTACCTTAACTACCTACTTAGATATACCTACCTATATAATGTAAAGTAGCCGTGGGGTGCCAGTAGTAGAGTGTTACCCCTCCTCTCTTGCCCGTGGATGCACTAAGAATCTGCTAAGGGATGCCTTCGGAAGATGAGCAGCAGCATCTTCCGCGTCATAAACACCCTATACTGCGCTCACAAACCCGCCTGCCAAGCGTGGCGAGTATGGCAACAACCCCTCATGATTGTGCAACAAAGGACCAGTCCCCGGCAGCCCCGTTAGTCCTGGCTACGGTAGCGGCCACGGTAACGGCGGGGCTAGGGGTGCTAAGAATCCCCGGGAGACGGACGGCTACCAACCCCAACGACGACCACTGGCCCTGGTAACACACAACATCCGCACTTTGAGGACAGACGATAAGATCGTTGAGCTGGAGGAAGAAATGAGTAGGTTACACTGGGACATTTTGGGATTATCAGAAGTCCGTAGTGAGGGCGAGGACACGATATCCGTTAAGTCCGGTAATGTACTCTACTACCGGGAGGGCGACCAACAGTCCCAAGGTGGTGTCGGGTTTCTCGTTCACAAGTCACTCGTTAACAACATTATCACCATCGACAGCGTGTCGAGCAGGGTCGCGTAGGTACCTAACACTCAGAATATCTTAAACGATATTCGCTGAAGGTCGATCAGGTGTATGCAGCAGAAGACCTCAGAGCCAAACTGACCCGACATTATATCGAAGACATCCCGGACATCAGCCTGTACGAGATCAGGATGGCCCTGAAACAGCTTAAGAACGACAAGGCGCCGGGTGAGGACGGAATCACTTCAGAGCTTCTGAAAGCGGGTGGATCACCGATACTTAAAGTCCTTCAGAAGTTCTTGAACTCCGTCTTGCTCGAAGGTATTACGCCAAAAACATGGAACAAAAGCGTCGTGGTACTATTCTTTAAGAAAGGTGATTGCTTAAGAACTACAGCTGTTCTCAAGGGTCATCGCAAATCGTGTCGATCGCAGGTTTGATGACTTTCAGCCTCCCGAACAAGCCGGGGTTCAAAGGCTACAGTACCATAGACCATACAAACATACGCTAAGGCAAGTCATACAGAAGACCGAAGAGTATAAGTTGCCGCTATGTCTCGCGTTTGTGGACTATGACAAAGCCTTCGATTTGACCGAAACATGGGCGGTGCTCGAGTCTGTCCAACGATGCCGAATTGACTACCTATCGGTATATCGAAGTGTTGAAGTCTTTGTATAGAAACGCCACTATGTCATTCCGAGTACAGGAACAGAGTTCGAAGGATATTCCCTTAAAAAGAGGCGTAAGACAGGGAGACGTTATTTCTGCGAAACTGGGAGACGTTATTTACGACCGCTTTGGAAGATGCCTTCAAGCTCTTGGAATGTTAAGGACTAGGCATCAACATTAACGGCGAATACATGACTCACCTTCGGTTTGCCGACGGTATTGTGGCCATGGCAAAGTCGATGGAGGAACTCAGCACGATGCTCGAAGGCCTCAATCGAGTCTCTTAACGGGTAGGCCTTAAAATGAACATCGACAAGACGAAGAAAATGTCGAATGTCCATGTCGTGCCAGCCCTAGTTATGGTTGAGAACTCGGCTCTCGAAGTTGTCGACGCGTATGTATGTATACCTAGGACAAACAGTCCAATTAGGTAGGTCCAACTTCGAGAAAGAGGTCAATCGACGAATCCAACTCGGGCAGCGTTTAGGAAACCACGCAACATCTTTTCGTCCAAAATTCCTCAGTGCCTTAAGACTAAAGTCTACAATCAGTGTGTGTTACCACCAGTGATGACATATGGAACCGAGACGTGGTCATTCACGATTGGCCTTATGAATAAGCTCAGTCGCTCAACGAACTATGGAGAGGGCTAGAGAGGCTCTGGGTTTCTTTACGGGATCGAATCAGAAATAAGGAGATACGTAAAAGAACTCGGGTCCCGACATAGCCCAGCGGATTAGCACGTTGAAGTGGCAATGGGCAGGCCATGTAGCTCGCAGAACAGATGGCCGATGGGGCCGAAAAGCTCTCGAGTGGAGGCCACGGACCGGCAAGCACGGTGTAGGACGTCCACCAACACGATGGGCTGACGACCTGGTGAAGACCGCAGGTCGACGGTGGATGGAGATCGCTTCCAACCGCAATAACTGGAAATCTATAAAGGAGGTCTATGTCCAGCAGTGGACGTCCTACGGCGGAAATGATGTGAGGTAGCCGTTTATTTTTACTAATTAAATAAAAAAACAATTAAGAACTAATTAACACATAAAAACTAATAGAAATATGTTCAACAAGCAAAATAAAACAATAAATATACATCTAAGTTTTAATAAAAGAAAAATAACTCGAAATGAATTTAAAATTATAATATTACAGTTAAAACTTAAAATAACATAGCACATTAATCTGTAGCTAATAATAAATTCATATTTTGGAACGTTTCGATCTATCTAGATCAGTAGGTATCAGTCTAATTTTAGTCTTAATACTTTAGAAACTGTACAACCAATTATAACATATGCTATTTATGCCAATTCATAATACTCTATTTAGTAAGAATATTGTTTTCTAATGTAACTTAATACTATTTGGATAAATACTGAAACTTTCTTGAGTTAAATAATAGGTAACAAAAAAATATAATATTTTCGCCACTAAGGCTGCGGACACAAAGTAAGCGGTTAAGGGGCGGAGGCGGGCGACGACGCGGGGAGCGGTAACGCATATCTGCAGGTTGATTACGAATCTAGCGACAGGACTGCAATAGGCGTAAATCTAGCGATCAATGCTGTCAAACGTCAACATGGGATTAGCTAACAGCAAGGAATTAACGTTTCACAGCGATGATTTGCAGAAGGCGCAAATCTCGTGATCCAATTTTGATTTAAGAGGTGCTGTTGCATAATCGTCACAAAGTTAATTCACAAATTGACGTTTGACAGCGAGATTTACGCCTGTTTCAAACATGTCGTGAGATTCGTAATCAGCCTGCCGGTCTCGAAGACAGCGGGCAAATCGCTCGGTGCTAGAGCGGCTTTATGAGCGAAAAGGCTTATCTATGAACAAATAGTATAACCGCGCGGACCGCTTGACGCTCGTACACCGCTCCCCACACCGCTGCCGCTGCCTCCGAGACCAGACCTATTAAAATGTTTGCATTGAAACCCGCCACAGACGCCCCCTTTTTGTCCGCACCCTAAGGTACAATGTTATTCTTAGTAACATTCAATTCACAATTAAATAAACCAAGGAAATTTAAATGGATTGATTCAATACTATTACTACCGTTTCCTTTTAACAAAAAAGATGTCGAACAAATTAAAAAAAAAACATTTGTGGAATTTTCTTTGTGACTTATTTATCACAATAGAATTTCTTAATTTCAATAAATTTCTAAAAATCTTATACTATAACGTATATCTACTGTAGTTACTTCTAAATAACAAAATAAAGCACCTATGTTACACATATCAAGCATGTAGCACCTAATTAAATCGTAAATAAAGATATATGTATGTATTTACAAAACAACTAAATAAATTTATCTTAAACTACAAGCACCATTAAGCATAAATGCAGGACTAGGTGCATATTAAACCAGCTGAATTAACATGTTGCTTTAAGAGCGCGCACAAAGCGTTTAGATACGAAAGGGAAATTCAATATCCACTTAATATTATACTTCATCAAATGCGATATGTACAAATTTTAAACAAACCGCCAGTACCTAACCAAAAATCAATATCTTCCGTGTCTCTGAATCGAACTAAAAGCATGCCTTAGTTACGCTCAGGTTTAGGTTGTAATTAGTGGATTCCTGCTTTCATACGCACTCTTAACCTCACTAGACAGTTTGATTGCAATTCCCAAAGTGGCAAAGTCAGTCAAATATCAGCTAGCTCTTGTATTCTTATATTTTTTAAATTTAAGTAAGATTTAGGTAAATTACGATTTAACTTTTGATTTTGTCACCTTCCGACTTTTTTCTTATTCTTATCTCTTCTACAACCTCCATAATAAGCTGAAATTATCAAAAAAACAATTGAAATAAAATAAATTTGCGTGTTTTTCATGCCCATGCGTGTTAGCTACAGTAAGGAAAATTAAATAATATTTAAACCAATAAAGTGTAAAATAGATAAACATGCTTGATAAAAACAAAATTTTGAATATTTGAAACAATTATTTATAATGGAAAATGTGCGTTTCAAATTATTTTAATAATGTATTTTTATCACACAGCCAGATTTCTGTTCAATAGTAATCTGATTACATCCGGTAAATTCAAAACTACTATAAAACCATATCACACCTGGTATATACAAAATTGTGAAAAAGACACGTGACATAGTAAAACTAGCTTCAGTCATAACTAACCTGGCTCAAAGGCCTGATGCGTTCGTGAATGCTGTTCTCCGCCTGCTTGGCTGACGGCGGCGGGTGGTCCGGCGTCGGTGGCTGCTCGTAATGCGACGGGGACAGCGGAACGTCCACCCTCGTCCCATCGTAATAACGCTCACAATCGCTCGGACTGTTCATCGATTGATCGTCCAACAGACTCTCGAGGGAAGATCGCTCTTGGTTCGAATACTTCCGAACGCGTTCGATCGTTCTCTGCTCGCAGTTCTCCCCGGGCTGCACGTTTCGTCTCAGTTTCCTTCTTGGATTCTGCTCTTTGATCGCCACGTTCTCGTACATAGCAGTAATGGCCACGGGCTGGGAGCGCTGTTTCAAACTAGGGCGAGGGTTCGGGATGGGCACGACTCTAGGGGAATTATGATTCTCCTCGTACTCTGAGTAGGAGAGTTTACTTTCGTAGTGGTCGACCGAGCGGCCGTGTTTGAGGTAGTGTTTAGCACCCTGCAACAAAGATTGAGTGTTGAAATTATCGTGGCTTGACATCATTTAATAAATATAATGCATAAAACGTCAACAAGATGATGATAAGTTAGGTACGTGGTGTAATCCGTATTATATTTATTAAAAGATTGAGTACTCTTCACGGGTTCAATGTGCGATAAAACTCTTAAATTAGCGTCTTGGATACCCAGTCACAAACCTCGCACACAGTTGAAATATCCCAAAGCCAAATATTATATTGTGTATATAAATAGCTCATAAGTAATTAATTATACCCCAATAGATAAACGCAGGACGAATGCCATTTTTGAAGTAATTTTAACGTGACAAATTAATTAATTAGTAATAACTATAGAAAAGTTAGATCACTAACCTAAACAATTATGACGAATTTACCGCAAATGTCGTTTCCACGGAATTGTCCTACAATACATGTAACTAATAATTACAGATATAATTTTACCTCTTACCCTCTGCCCGTGTTCACAAGGAAATTCGTTTCGTTTCTACTATTTGTCATCAACAGTCTGTAGCATCAGTCAGTCATAGCCTAATAAAGTAGAGCTACCATATTCTCAGCTCGTAAGAGGAAGAGAAGTTGTGGAGACTCTTCAAGGCACTGCTTCATGGAGAGAAGGAGTTGGTGAGCACCTTCGTAGCCCCTTACGTTACCTGCATATCAAGTCCTGACTTCTGACGTAGATTCGCAGCTGGTAGTTATAGGAGAATTTGCGAGACTCTTCAGGGAAAGCAATACCCTTGTGAGACTTCAAGAATAAAACAGTATGGGCCCCGTCCGTTACCTGTATATCATCCAAGTCGTCCTGACTTCTCGCGTGTATCCTCAGCTCGTAGCTGTATCCTGACGAGGGGGAGTTGGCGTGAGTGGGGGACACGGACAGGTTCCGCCGAGGTGGCTTCTTGGGCGGGGTGGGCTGCAAGGTACCGGGGGTCAGACAGCACAATGGGAAGGTAATTTACAAGTACCTTATCAAAATTATCCACCTAACCATTCTCAGCTGCAATGACTTTGCTTTATCTTATAGTTTGAGACATGGAAGTTTCATTTGTGACTTTAAGTCTTTTTTATGCTATGACTTTAACTGGTAGTAAAGGTAGACGCAAGGATGTTTCTCATTTGGGCGCTTAACGCTTAGTTAACATCGAAGAGAGTTAAATAAAAATCATACAAAATACACACCAACTAGAACTTAAGTTGCTATGTATTTTGTATGATTATTTATTTTATTAACTGTCTTTAATATTTTATATTTCTGTCTTAGATATTTTATTACAAAATACGTGACTACGAAAGTAACGCCTTTCATTTCGGGTCGACACTTCGTTGTTTATGTTTCCGGGAAATTCAATAGTGGGCATCGTACTAACCACACGTTTAAATGCATGTTTGAAGATTGTTTATAAATAATGTGTTTGTTTATAAATAATGTGTTGCCGTGGGGTGCCGGCTGTAGAATGTTGCCCCTCCTCTCTTGCCCGTGGATGCAGTAAGAATCTGCTAAGGGATGCCTTGGGAAGACGGGCAGCAGCGTCTTCCGCGTCTTCAACACCCTATACTGCGCTCGCCAACCCGCCTGCCAAGCGTGGCGAGTATGGCAACAACCCCTTATGATTGTAAAAACAAGGACCAGGCCCCGAGTCCCCGGCAGCCCCGCTAGTCGTGGCTACGGTAGCGGCCACGGTAACGGCGGGGCTAGGGGTGCTAAGAATCCCCGGGAGACGGACGGCTACCAACCCCAACGACGACCACTGGCCCTGGTAACACACAACATCCGCACTTTGAGGACAGACGAAAAGATTGTTGAGCTGGAAGAAGAAATGAGTAGGCTACACTGGGACATTTTAGGATTATCAGAAGTCCGTAGAGAGGGCGAGGACACGATATCCCTTAAGTCCGGTAATCTACTCTACTACCGGGAGGGCGACCAACAGTCCCAAGGTGGTGTCGGGTTTCTCGTTCACAAGTCACTCGTTAACAACATTGTCACCATCGACAGTGTGTCGAGCAGGGTCGCATACCTAACACTCAGAATATCTAAAAGATATTCGCTTAAGGTCGTTCAGGTATATGCGCCGACCTCGTCACACCCAGATGAAGAAGTAGAGTCTATGTATGAGGACATTAGTAGGGCCATACATACAAACAAAACTCACTTCACTGTTGTTATGGGGGACTTCAATGCAAAGTTAGGCAAGAGAAGCGATGATGAGTTGAGAGTGGGGCAATTTGGGTATGGGCAACGGAACCCCAGGGGACAGAGGCTGGCCGATTTTCTGGAGAAAGAAGGACTCTTTATGATGAATTCTTTCTTCCAGAAGCCGCCTCACAGGAAATGGACCTGGATGAGCCCCGATGGTTCCACGAGAAATGAGATTGATTTCATCTTGACCAACAAGAAACGGGTATTCAATGATGTCACTGTGATTCACAGGGTGAAAACCGGAAGTGATCACCGAATCGTTAGAGGCACATTGAATATGAACGTTAGACTTGAAAGGTCCCGTCTGATGAAATCTACGCTCCGACCCACTCGCGCACATATCCAAAACCTCGAGAGCTTTCAACTCGAACTTTCAAATCGCTTTGATTGTCTGGGTCTCGAAGAACATGCATCAGTGGACGAGATCAATAACAGGTTCGTAGAAACTGTCCATACGGTGGGGTCTCAGTTCTTTAAGACGCCCCGTACAAATAGACCTCAGAAACTCTCTGATGACACTCTTAACCTCATGGCTGAACGACGCTCATTACGACTGCAGTCTCCCGATGATGCTAAGTCACATAGGCAGCTCAATAGACAAGTTTGGAAATCCTTGCGGCACGATATTCGTACCTTTAATACAGCTCGTATTAAAGATACGATAGAGCGGAACAAAGGCTCCAAAGTGTTTGCGAGAGATATGTCTATTGGGCAAAGCCAGATGACGAAGCTGAAGAGGGAAGATGGCAGCATAGCGTCAAGTAAAGCCGATGTGTTAAGGGAAGTCGAAAGGTTCTATGGACAGCTCTACGATTCGGTCACTAAACCTGTTTGCAGTGTGGCAGAAGACCCTAGAGCCAAGCTGACCCGACATTATACCGAAGATATCCCGGACATCAGCCTGTACGAGATCAGGATGGCCCTAAAACAGCTTAAGAACGACAAGGCGCCGGGGGAGGACGGAATCACGTCAGAGCTTCTGAAAGCGGGTGGATCACCGATACTTAAAGTCCTTCAGAAGCTCTTCAACTCCGTCTTGCTCGAAGGTATTACGCCAAAAATATGGAACAAAAGCGTCGTGGTATTGTTCTTTAAGAAAGGTGACAACACCTTGCTTAAGAACTACAGACCGATCTCGCTTTTGAGCCATGTTTATAAGCTGTTCTCAAGGATCATCGCAAATCGTCTCGATCGCAGGTTTGATGACTTCCAGCGTCCCGAACAAGCCGGGTTTCGAAAAGGCTACAGTACCATAGACCACATTCATACGCTGCGGCAAGTGATACAGAAGACCGAAGAGTATAACTTGCCGCTATGTCTCGCGTTTGTGGACTATGAGAAAGCCTTCGATTCGATCGAAACATGGGCGGTGCTCGAGTCTCTCCAACGATGCCGAATTGACTATCGGTATATCGAAGTGTTGAAGTCTTTGTATAGAAACGCCACTATGTCAGTCCGAGTACAGGAACAGAGTTCGAAGGATATTCCCTTAAAAAGAGGCGTAAGACAGGGAGACGTTATTTCTCCGAAACTGTTTACGACCGCTTTGGAAGATGCCTTCAAGCTCTTGGAATGGAAAGGACTAGGCATCAACATTAACGGCGAATACATGACTCACCTTCGGTTTGCCGACGATATTGTGGTCATGGCAAAGTCGATGGAGGAACTCGGCACGATGCTCGAAGGCCTCAATCGAGTCTCCCAACGGATAGGCCTTAAAATGAACATGGACAAGACGAAGGTTATGTCGAATGTCCATGTGGTGCCTGCCCCAGTTATGGTCGAGAACTCGGCTCTCGAAGTTGTCGACGCGTATGTATACCTAGGACAAACTGTCCAGTTAGGTAGGTCCAACTTTGAGAAAGAGGTCAATCGACGAATCCAACTCGGATGGGCAGCGTTTGGGAAACTACGCAACGTTTTTTCGTCCAAAATTCCTCAGTGCCTTAAGACGAAAGTCTACGATCAATGTGTGTTACCAGTGATGACATATGGAACCGAAACGTGGTCATTCACGATTGGCCTCATGAATAAGCTCAGAGTCGCTCAACGAGCTATGGAGAGGGCTATGCTCGGGGTTTCTTTACGCGATCGAATCAGAAATGAGGAGATACGTAGAAGAACTCGGGTCACCGACATAGCCAAACGGATTAGCACGTTGAAGTGGCAATGGGCAGGCCATGTAGCTCGCAGAACAGATGGCCGATGGGGCCGAAAAGTTCTCGAGTGGAGGCCACGGACCGGCAAGCGCAGCGTAGGACGTCCACCAACAAGATGGGATGATGACCTGGTGAAGACCGCAGGTCGACGGTGGATGCAGATCGCTTCCAACCGCAACAACTGGAAATCCATGAGGGAGGCCTATGTCCAGCAGTGGACGTCCTACGGCTGAAATGATGATGATGATGATGAATGTGTTTGTGTCAGGTTTCTATAAAAAAAATCGGCTTCTGGGTTAGATAAACATACATTACTGTCGTGTATGAAATGTTCATTACGAGATATTGTTCCCACCAACATTATAAAGTATAAAGACATTAGTTATGACGTCATAAACACGATAAATATATTGCTGCATTAAACAATGTAACAGTAATGCTTATTTTAAGGTTGAGTCATTCGTTTACTAGATAATGTAGTATAAGAATGAATTTAGGTCATGAAATAATTTTATCCTTTCCTATCAATATGCACCGTGGCAGACCCAGACGAAGGCGGGATGAGCTTGTCTCCTATTAGCAGACAGCCTCCAACAAGCTCAAAACAGAGATTATTGAAAAGAGGGTAAGGAGGCTTTTGCCCTGGAAACCATTAGGCTAATAAATAATATATCCTGTTTCTTTTACCCTAATAGGCTGTCTTAAAGATCTGTTAGCAGCCCTAAAGCATCTATTTCAGTTTAACCCCGCTGCTATCGTCGCTAAAGCGAGAATAAGTGTCCACAATTGGTAATAGCGAATTTGAATGACTACGAGAACGACATTAAACGTGGTCCAAGTAACAAGATAGATAAAAGAAAGGAAGAACATACGCGACTTCGAAATCTCAAACTAAAATTTGCAATGCGTCGAACGATTAGTAGAGTGAGTAGAGTGGGAATGGCAGGACCGGAAATAATGTCGTGATAAAGAAGAGGTTGGGTGACCCAGATGTGGGTGATTCTGGGCTGAGTAGAAAGATAGAAAGCAATGCGGCCAAAAAAAATGAAACTGAGGGAACGGGAAAATAGTAAATGTGATGCAGCATCAAAGGAACCAGAGCAGGCGGGTGTGTAGGACGCCCAGACAGGTAGAGTGACGATTAGCGAACGGTAGCTGGCAGATGCTAGATGCGGCAAGCCGAAGTCAGGGTAAAATTACGCAAATTGGAGAAAGCCTATGTCCAGCAGTGGACTTATATAGGATGATGATTATTATTTTAAGTGATTTTGAATGTCTTTTTAATATTGAGCCTTCCACTCTAATTTCGCAACCTCTCAAAGCGCAGACCACAATTTGCGGCCCAAGTGGCCTAAGTAATTGAATACTAAGCCGCGGATGAGAAGCAAATTGGTCACAGCCGGTCAGTGTATGGGTCATTTGCCAAGTAAAATGCCAATTACGACTCAACAGGCCTATCAGCGCATTGTGAAGTTAATTTCACAGCGTCTATTTACGATATGCTTCGTGAGGATGATGCCTTTCTCACTTTGTATTTCTTTTTCTTTGGGATTGTTAGAAAGAAAGCTGAAGTTATAAGCATTGCTGTCCTTTTCTACAATATTATTCACAGATCACGCATTTATGAAACGTATGTACTTATTAAAGTGTATTCTTATCTTGGACTAAAATATGAACAATAAGATACGAACTTTAATTATTAGAACAACACAATCATGTTTCCTCAATGCAAATTCAAGTCCGATGTATTTGTATAGGACAACAACAACAAAAAAGCAAAACTTATCTATATTTTTTTTATATAAACAACACAGTATAGAAATAAATCTTAGTTAACAAACATGGAACAATTCAACATACACTTTACGATTAGCAGTTTCACAAACCGCAAGAAACAACGCAGCATATTTCAGAACTTCATAACCGGGACACCCAAAGATGAGGACTTTAATGGGCTGCCAAGCATAAAGCTCGATGCACCATAAACAAATTAACAAGAAAACTACAAAGCTACTATTTTCTCAGAAGCACGTGAGGATTGCTACATCAAAGGGCGGAGACACAGAAGAAGTCATAGTAGTAATTTAAAGAATATTCACTCTGATCAAAAATTACCAGCTCAAATCAAGAAACCACTGAGACGCAAGAGACCACTGCATACAACAGAGACGTAGCTAATATTCGTAAACTAGCAATTTTCTAATAATGGATAACAATGCTTACAGTGTTCTTGGTCGTGATAGTTTTAGAAACTGTGTCAAGAAACTTACAAGCTTGCATTGTAGAAGTGTTGCGAACATCTACGTTGTTTTTAACATATTTGCCAAATTACATCTTCGTCCGTTCATTTTGTTTCGGTGTTATGTGCTGACAAACATCTAATTGCAAAAAATATTCTTTCCTACGAATATGAAATAAGAATCGGACTAAAACTTATACAGATAAAAGGCGGTCTGCGGTCGCAGGCATATCAAACTTTAGCAATGGGATACCGAAAAATCTGCCCGCGACTTCGGATGCCTGATTGAGCAATTCTACGAGTATAAAGTGAAGCAGATCTAAGATATAAATTATAAGCGCATACGCATGGTACATTAAAACGGCGCCAGAACGGATGGCAACCCATTGAAATGTGTAAATGAGGAATGCGAACATTGCCGTAACTGATTGAGTCTACAGTCTGTAGTAATGAACATACTAAGGATTAACATGAACCCTTTATCGTCAACTATCGTTTTATGGATGTTTGTAGCGATGTATCGGGCGTTAATTGGACAATTTAGGGAAACAGTAGTAACGACGATTTATGAGTTATAAACAGCTTTGACTTAGCATCAGGAAAAAAGCGCCAAAAAGCTACATTTTGTTACTACAAAAGGTCAAAAAGCACAGGAAGTTAACGTAACAAGACTACAGGAGGTAAATTAAACCATTACCTAATTCGTTTTTTTGGACGCTATCAGGTACACCAACATAACAGCATTTATGAACTAGAATATATTATTTACTCCAAAAGGACCTGATTGAAGTACCTACTGAACTTAAAATTACTTTTAGACAGAAATACTGAAACCAACACTTAATACATAGTATATCATCATCAAATCTGTAACTCTGCTCCTGAAAAAGAATATTTGAACTAGTAACCCACAAATAGGTGATGAAATCGCTGCTATAGTTAATAGATCAGGCAATCGTTTACAATAAGTAGTGAGAACATCTGTTCTCAACCACATGCCTGTCTGTGTTGCAATAGCATATGGCTGAAATGGGCGTTTTATGAATATTTTTGAATCTAAAAGAGTCAGTTTACTTCAAGGCCTCTAAAATATTTACTTTGACTATTGATTTTGGGAAGGAAAGATGATTATGAATCACGGAACTAAAATGGAGCTGTCCAGGACATCACGCACGCTGGCACCACGACAGGTGGAGTAATGTGTCATCTGTATGGCGCCCAAGAACTGTGTGTACAACAGAAATGGTGGTCGTCAAGCTGCAAGATAAGCAACATGAAAGTGGCTGGGACAGTAAGGAGTGATAGAAAAAAGCTACACTCATCAGTAGGTGAAGAAGTCAGGTTGCGAATGTTGATGCTATTTAAATAACGACTCGCGTGTCAATGGTGTTGGTATTTATTACAAGTATTCTAAACGGGAAAAGTTGGCAAAGTATTAAATATATACATATATATAATTATATAAATATATATATATATATATATATATATATATATATTTATATAATATAAATATTTATATATTCAATAATTATAGTGATAAAGAGGGATGTGTTCCATTACAGACGACATTTAAGTGATGTGAAGACGAGCGGTGCAAGTCGTAACGTCATAAGAACAACGAGACAAGAATGTATATGACCAAATTATTATATGTAACTTTTACTACCAAGCATGTCGACAAATCGCTAAATTTTCAAAAATCCTATCGGCAACAGTATTCACAAATAATTTATAAGCCTGATGTTTACTACAGTAGATATGGATCGAGATAAAAATTTGTATATTTTATCACATAAAAAAACATATGTTCTACATCGCATCTGGATTCGAAAATCTAATTTCAGATGATCGTTTTACACAGAAGATATGGATCGAATAAAAATGAGTATATTTTATCACATAAAAAAACATAAGTTCTACATCGGATCTGGATTCCATAATCTAATTTTGGATGATCTTCCCTTATTAAGTATTGAATTTAGAGCCATGTCGATCTCAGGGATTATACAGAATATTCTCGGATTTAGCCGTGGGATACCGTAGCAGGATGTTTCCTCTTCTCTCTTGCCCGTGGATGCAATAAGAATCTGCTAAGGGATAGCTCCGGGAGATGGGCAGCAGCGTCTTTCCGTGTAAGTATCAACATCCCATACTGCGCTCACCAACCCGCCTGCCAAGCGTGGCGAGTATGGCAACACTCCTCTCATGTTCTTGGAGATGCATGCTACAGCTGTGATGATGATTTTTGATTTGAAAAACCTTACTGGATTTTTCTGGTGCATTGCGGTTTTTAATATCTACACTACATATTGATGAAAAAATCAGAGAGAAACCTTTCTAGGTTCAAATCCGAGAATAGGTACTCTGAATGATCCCTGAGATCTCGTGTAAGTAAATCATAAATTGCGACGTAACCAGCGTCAAACAACGTAGTAACTCTAATATAATGCACATACGAGGAATAACGAATATTTAAGTGTTCAAATCGGCGCTGGCGACCAGCCAAACGGCAGTCGGTCTGCTATTTCCGTAAATTCACAACTTTCAATATATCAACGTGCGCCCGAATATATTTCGTTGTTTTACGCGAGGAATTGACTGGGATTATTGAGATGAATTTATATTAATTTTACAATGAATGCCACATCAAATAATTTTACTAAAACCACCACAAGCGATTCATCTGACCCCCGCATCTGCTTGCCACTATCTTACGTGACATGGTTAAACCAAACATTGTGGCTAAACGTATACATAAATTTAAAATAAGCAATATTCCCAAAGAGGATAAAAAATAAAACGATTCTGATGTGTTCACCTATCAGCAGTAACTGTACAAAAATGTAAGAGAGTGTATACTCTGTGAGACACCGCCTGATTACGAAACGTCATATTTTCAATTGATATTTATGTTGACTTGTATAATAATTCTTTTTTTCTCTTAACGCACATAATAAACTCTGTAAACTTCAATTGCCTTCTGTATCAGATCAATACCTTTATACATGTGTATTTTTTATAATTTGTAAATACTTTCGATGTCAGTGCACTTTTAATAAATAAATAAACATCTAAATTAGGTTATAAAGCCCTTGACACACCGTGATATAGTTACAACTGGGATATTTCAGTCACACGCACCAAGCATTCCAACATTCCAGCGATAGACAGGAAATTAGGTCAATCCATGAAATCAAGGACAAAACAACACTAAAATGATAAAATTAGCCGATACAAAGAAAATGTATATCAGCGATTTATGCAAATCGTACCTATCTAATGTTAGATAATTAGAGTCCTCAATAAGCGACCTACATAAACATGGATCACCTTTCCACTCCGTTCACGCAAGATTAAACTTCTTATCAGTACACTCACATGTAAACTGCACTATATCCAATCCACTTCACATTCACAACACAACACAAACACACACTCACCTAATTACAAATTCGCAAAACGTTTATCAGTCACAACATCGAGATATCAAAACGAGACACGAATAATCGCGGTACATCGATAACATCCGATTCGCATGCGCCGGCGCAAGCGTCGATGTCTTGCGCGTCGGAGCGACTGCCAGCCTAATTTCTTCGCGTCAATATACTCTACACCCGCACATGTGGAATGAAAATGAGCTCATACTGTAACAATATAGAACGAAAATAGATGGCCTATTGTTGATAGATCGCAAAAACGAATTGCTTCAGTAGTTTGTTGGGAAACACCGCAAACAAAAAATAAAACCACATTATTATTTGCGGGTGTACTATCTACACTGTACCTCGTGTATGTCGTAAAATAATATTGATTTCCTTCAAATTGCACCCATGCGTGTGATTACGCACTGGCAACAATTTGAAGGAAATCAAAAAGACGTCAAAAAGACTCGAATCATTGTTAAATCCCGGAAGATACTCGTAGTCAGCCATCAAAAGTCCAAAGTTTTAACGGACTGGCAAGTTTAATATGGAACTATCACTCTCGGTTAATCTTTCTTTCCCTCGTTTGGAACAAACATTTCTGAAGCGAACAAATTCAAGGTTCTTCGTACTTTCATACCTCTCTTGTCATTTCCCAGGTTTTGGACATTATTATTTTTTTTCAGGTTCGTCAAGTGCAGTATATCTGTCGAGTACGAATAAACAAATTTTCAAATTTAATCTTAAAAAACAAGTTTGTCTACCTAATTGAATATATGTACAGAAAGTCCATTGTGAAACTACTGTCAACTTAGTAGCATAAAACAAGATCTTACCACGTGGGAAGAAACGCAATGACGTTTTCAACATTTCCCATGATCTTTTTATTAGTAACGGTGTCTGTGCGTCAACAATGTTGATGAGCGTAATATCCCGCTCTTTTGATGTTGATTACAATTCTCACTTATATTTTTATGATGATTCAAAAATAACCAGTTTTAATGCTGATATGACTCATTTAGTATTATCAGTTATAATCTTCAAGACAAGTAGATTGAGTCATTCAAGTGCTCTTGATAAATTATATAATTTAGTTACTTACGGCGTTACTATTGTCTTTTTTAAACTTTCGCGATCACAACACATTATTAACATACATATAGCCGGGTATTTATCGCGTAAATTACCTTTATTATTTCCCGACGTTTCGCTTGGATTGAATACATAAGTCCAGCGTGCCCCTGCGACCTATTGTTAGTCAGGTAGACTCGCCAACATACAATTTGGCAAAGCATGTTGCTGGGACATTGCAGCCGCTAACGGGCAAGACAGCATCTTTTGTCAAGGACTCACGACATTTCATCAGCATCATCAAGGACATGAAGTTGGAACCCAGAGATATAATGGTGAGCTTCGACGTTGAATCTCTTTTTACCAGTGTCCCTCTGCAAGATTGTCTTTATGTTGTGAGGCAGAGATTGAGTGATAGTGAACTTCCGGACCAGTACGTCAGTCTTCTTCAGAACTGTCTAGACGGAAATTTCTTTTTATACCAAGGGCAACATTACCTCCAGATTGATGGCGTAGCTATGGGTAGTCCTGTAGCCCCTGTACTTGCCAATATCTGGATGTAGCATTTTGAGACCATGATTAACCTGACTGCCCATGGTATAAAGCTATGGAAAAGGTACGTCGACGATGTCTTCTGCATTATCAATGGAAGTAAACAGGAAGTCGATCAGCTTACAGAACATCTCAACTCAATACACCCGAAGATCAGGTTCACATATGAAATGGAAGAAAACAGGTCTTTAGCTTTCCTAGATCTGAAAGTGATGGTTAAATCAAACGGAACCTTATCTCATACCGTGTACAGAAAACCGACGCACACGGACAGATATCTGAATGCTGCTTCACATCATCATCCATTACATCTTGAGTCAGTAGTTTCTTCCCTTATGAACAGAGCCCATGACCTCTGTGACCCTGAACATTTACCCGGAGAGCTGGAACATGTTCAGGAGGTTCTAAAACGAAACGGATACAGGACTAATGGATGGCATCCTAATCGCAGGCGCAAACAGAAACACACAGATGTAGCAAGACAGCCAGCGTTCATGCCTTATGTGAAAGGGGTTACGGACAAGATTGGGAACCTGCTGAAGAAGTTTTCGATTAAGTCTATCTATACTCCACTCGCAAAAGTGGCTAAGCATCTGCGTACGCCAAAGGATGTAGTACCTTTGCAGGTTCCTGGTGTTTATAAGATCGATTGCAGCTGTGGGCGCTCCTACATAGGCCAAACGAAGCGCACTGTCGCCGAACGTGTTAAGGAGCACATAGCTGCGGTGAAAAATCGACAAATAAACAAGTCTGCTATAGCAGAGCATATAGTAGACTCAGGACCTAATCACTGGATTGAATTACACAACCCAAAAATCCTAGCCAACGAGAGGCACTACTATAAGAGAATGGTTCGGGAAGCGATAGAGATTAAGAAGCATCCTAATTTCAATCGTGAAGACGGTTTCAGACTCTCTGCCTCATGGAATCCAGTGATAGCAAAGTGTACTCGGCGTGAAAAATCAACTCAGTATGTGGATACAGTCAGTGTAGTGTGCTGTCCCAGTGGGAACCGGCCCTAATAATTTTTATGAAGATCAAGTGGGGGTAGTTCAACAAACGCCTTCGCTTTGCTGCGGTACCTCCATCACATCAGTCTTCCCGGGACCATGCTTGGTGCAATCCAAGCGAAACGTCGGGAAATAATAAAGGTAATTTACGCGATAAATACCCGGCTATATGTATGTTAATAAGGCGTTACTATTGCCATAGAATAATGTAAATAAGAAGTACTGAGTAATTTTTAGAGTTCCAAATCTCAAAAAGAAAATCATCACGCGTTTGCCTGTCTGTCTGTCTGTCTATGAAGACCCTTTTACTCCGAAAAGGCTGGAGGTATCAACTGGAGGTCTGCGGGCAGATTGCCATCAAATCAAGGTTCTACCTCAGGGCCATTCTGAAGTTATAGCAGCAGTACAACCTCTAGGGCACTTTCAGAAGTTCCCGAAATAATAAATTTGGAATACTGGGAGTTTTTTTTTGGCACAGGAAAAGGAAAAATACTGAAGCTTAGGAATTTTGTTTTTTAAAGTTTAAAATTCGAAAATCAGCGAGCCTTACTCGCACTTGTCCGTTTTATTCTTAAAGATAAAATAATCGCGATCAATTAATTGGCACTGTTTTCGTTGGATTACATATCTTAATTTTTATGGCGCCTGTTTGTGATTAATGTTATTAGTACGGATGTTATCAATATTTTTATCAAGTGGAGTCATCATCTCAGCCGCATGGCGTTCACTGCTGGACTTAGGCCTCCCTCATAAATTTCCAAGTACTGACCAAGAGGGGGTTGTTGCCATACTCACCACGCTTGGTAGGCGGGTTGGCGAGCGTAGAACAGGATGTTGCTAATGATACACGGAAAAACGCTGCTGCCTATCTTCCGGAGATATCCCATAAGTGGAGTATACGCGCTTAGTCCATCCTTAATAAGTTAGCCTTACTTTGCCAAATCACTGCAGCCGAAAACGTTGTGTATACATCCTTAGTGTGAACTTACACTGCTACGATTTTTAGAGGAATGTTTGGAGCCATATCCCGATAAAAGTGAACCTAAAAGTGGTGCCGCTGATTTAAATAGGAAAAGATAGATACACATTAAACTTAAAAGAGAAGCTAAGAAGTGATAAAAACTTATAAGCTGCCTGAATCAGACTGATCTGATTGTATAACTTTTGGGTTAGTAGATGTTATACTATAAATATTTTCCATGAGTGTAAACGGTTACTGGGGCCGTGCGACTGTGTCAAATACGAGTGATATCTATGCAGATGCAAATTAACAACAAACAAAACTCATTTTCTAAATTAAAACATCAAAAACTATTCCGTGACTCCATAATTCAAATAACGTGACGATAAATTTAATTTTAATGACATTATGGTGGTTGCGTGACCACCTCTGTAGCTCAACAGGTCAGTACCTATACTGTAAAAGTGTTGGCACAATTGTGTATTACAACACTTTTACACGTTCTGTTATAAGTAATCTGCTCATGAAAGGATATTAAATACAAATATCACTCTTCGCCATTCCATAAAATTTTGATTTTAAACAACGCTCATGCATCTTGTAATCTTGATATTTGTTTGTTCATCTGAAGATTAAAATATTTGCAATTTTCGACTACAGTAGAATATCAATGGAACTGAAGACATAATATTAATATGCAATGCTCATGTATTTGTATCAAAATATTTCTATGTTCATCTGAAGATTAGAATATTTGCAACTTTTGATCCTCAGAATCTGAAGAATCAGATTGGTGAAAGTAATATCAGAAAAGTGATCTCTGCACAATTAATGTTCTGTTAGGGAATTTAAAAACATAAATTTAATGTAATAGATAATAATTTCCTCGTACATACACACTGAATAATATGTTAAAATAAAAGTAACCTTGATTGTAACTGTGTACCATATTCAGAGTCCTACGCATCATCTATTCCATATTCAGGAAAACTAACCATAATGTTTATTGTTTTTTCATCAAGTGACTTCAACCGCAATAAGTCTTCTTGTGACTTGAAACAGAGAGATGTAAAAGAGCCCTGAGATATGAACTGGTTAGTGGTTAATTACCAGTTTTTTTCTCACGAACAATTCAGCGTCACTTCAATGAGCGGGCAACATGCAATTAATAGTACCTACTCATTGAGACAATGGTTAGCAATGTTGTCATAAACCCCAGAAACCGATTACGATATCTTTATGGTGTGCAGGAAAATGTCATGTCATGTGTGTTTGGTAAAGGCATGACGTGTTTGTTTGGAAGGTCTTGCCTAATCACAGCTATCGTGATGTCGCTGCCGGCGTATATTATCCTTAACCATGGCGTTATTTAAAATAACTGTCTGCATTAATGTATAAAGTGACACAGAACATTATATTTCAAGTAATAAGGATTATTAGAAACTTGTGTATGTAAAGGTAAGGATTGATTAGTTAAAAATTACTTATAAACGATTCTTAAGAAAGGAATACTGTTTGAAAACATTTAAACCATTTAATGGCACTTAATCGCGTTTACCCTATTATATTTATATTACTATTAACCTATTTATATTTTCCGACTTTTCGGGTGAGTTGCAGCACTCGTCACAGGATGGCTCCATCACGTCCCGTTAAATAGTTTAAAATCATGACGACAGACGGGGCTCAAGTCTTCTCTTGCAATGGCTTCAAAATGGTCTATCACTGACTCGTTTTTGACAGTTTTTGTATGATTTGGTCGAATATGTCAAACCGACCACGTGATCAGTCATAATAACGCCATTGCAATAGCAGTTAATGTTCCAATCCACAAAGATTCAAAAGTGGGTTGAAACATTTTCACATCCCTAGAAGTACGTCATCCTGTGCCTTAGATCGCGAAAGTTTTCATAATTTTGTAAACAGACAGGGAATACTCACCGAAACTTTGCTGTGCTCGTAATGTTGCATCAGATGCAAGGGCGCGCAACTTGATGCCGCGCTGGAGATGCTGAGCGCATCACCCTCGCTGGTGCCTTCCATGTCGTCCCAGCGCCGGCGCCCCGACCCGCTGCGAACACCCCCGTCACCCCGCTCAAGCGAAGCACCAAGCACCTCCCCCCTCGGAACACCACTGTCATCCTCGCCCCCCGACGACGAACTCACAGACCCAACGCTAATACCGCTCTCGAACTTTAAAGACAACGATTCAAGTTTGCTATCCTCAAACGAACTGTTAGTCTCCTCCGCGATCGTCTCTATATCCGGTTTTGAGTTTCCTCCAAAGCGGAAAGAATCACTATGTACCCACGGTCGTTTAGCTGATTTAACTGTCTCAGCATCCGAATCGTCGTCTGATTGCAGAGTACCGTCGGAACCATCGTCTGATGATCCCTCGATACAGGATTTAAATGATAAATCTGATTTAATAGTAGCGTCAGAGTTGCAAGATTGTAACGACCAATGACCAGAGTTTTCCGAGGAGTGTGACTTACGAACAGGCAAAGGATCGTTGGACAAGGTTGAGACAGTCGAGGTTGATCGGTCTAAAGAAATCACTTCGGCGATGTCTTTTATTGAATAAGGACGAGCTGATGAACTTGATTGCAATGTTGAGGTTTGCGACGATAAACTAGAGGGATTTGACATAAGCATGTACCCCTGTTCAATTGCACTTTCTATCTTTTTATTTCTTCCCACGATGTTATCAATGTTTACAACAGCATATGGGTCAGCTTGTGGAACAGACAACTTTTTAGACAATTTTGATGCCGTGGTATATGGAGAATGGTCTAAAGTGATATCTGGAGTCGAAATACTCCTCTTTATAGCTGAAAACTTAACAACTAAATCTCCTAAAGTTTCGCGACGATTCGCGTGGAACTTACAAGAACCAGATTCGCAGAAACATTGGAAAGAGGTTGAAAATATTTCACGTCTTTTTTTAAGAGCTTCGATATCAATAGATACTTTTTCTTCCTCATCTAGAGATACACCTGGCGCTAATAGATCCTCGGCACTGTTATGGTGTTTTGGAGGCCTAGGCTTACAAAAACATATAGCTGTTTCAAAATAGCTATCACGTTTCACGTCATTAGGAACTTTTGTAAATGGTGGCACGTCTTTAAACGGTGATTCTCTATTAAAAATATAAATAAATTCCTTAACTGTAGGCGCTTTATAAATACAATGACCAGTTCCTCTAATATGATAGTGAGCTAGAGTCTCTTTCAAAAATTGATTGTTCCACTGGGGAAGATCCCTTACTTTTACAGAATTCCTATCTACTTCTATGTTAGTAAATGTTTTATGCCTGAAAAGAACTTTATTATTGGCTTTGTCTTCTGATTTTTTTGTTGGTAGTGTTCCTGTCATTGACAGGTATATGGATTTCTCTTTATCACTTACGATTTCTTCGATATCATCACTACAGTCAACATTTTCGATAGCACTAGCATCGCTGCTTTCAGAAGAGGAAGAAGCGTTTGATTTTGTTCTAGAAGCATTTGTTTTATAAGTTCCGGAAAAAGTCGGAACTTTTCCGTGTCTGAAGGACTTCGACTTGGCTGATAGTAGTATGTCTTCCAGGTTAGATTCGTCTACCATGGAGTCTGAGGACATAGTAGAAGTTCTACTTTCACTGCGTGATGCATTTTTATCAAAGCTTTCGTACCGTATTTGGTTAGGGAATAGAGTTCTCTTAGGTGGATCTGGTTTGTTTTCGCGCAATATTGTCACATTTTCGTACAAGTTTTGTTTTCCTACATCATCGATAGGGAGCTTAACAGGTATATGTGTGCGCGCCGCTGGCGTTGGTTTCGACTTTATATTAACAACATTTTGATAAATCAAATTTTCGCTGAGTATATTATGTGTCGTTACATCGGGTCTTGGTAATGGTTGGGGTTTACTACTAAAAATTCGTAGTTCACTATCATTAAATTCATACGATTCATAACATTCGTTTATTAATGTAGCTGACCCAGATGATTTATCTGATATTACCGAAAACCTATCCCTTGGTTCAAATATGTTAAGATTTGAGTTCATGGTTTCATTTACATGTTGATTATTATCACAAACTACTTCGGATATTGTTAAGGATTCAGGTGTAGATTCCTGATCGCTAAGTTCATTATTTTCATATATGTTTGGTAGCGATGTTTTAAACCCAGGGCAGCTTCTATTACTTCTGTTTACTACAGAATCTCTATTAAGCGTACCCAATCTATCTAAAGATATAGTGTCGAACTCATCATTGCAAACAATATCACCAGACTCTTCCTTCTTGGAAAGTATTTTAAAAAATTTGCTATTGCCTATTAGTATTGTATTAGAGTTGTTCTTTTGGTCTAATCTTTTAGACACAACATCGACTTCTGTTTCAGTGCTATTATTAGAAATGTTTGGAGCAGAGTTAAACTTAGCTTTTAGGCCCAAGCATTTTGAAGCAAGCTTTTTTACAAAACTTTGTGGATGAATTTTTGTTAGCGATGATGAGGATGGTGATAAAAAGCTTTCATTTTTATTAGATATTTCTCGGGTCTCCGGGGCTTTCCTGTAAAAACACATAAAGCAACAAAATAAAAACCAATAATAGCACAAAAATAAAAATAAATACGGATATAATATGATATTTAATGGGATGAATTGATAAGGTAAAGCATAAAACAATGGTTATTAAAATGCGCACAGTTTCCATGAATGTACAGAAAACTATCACCAATCGATAAGAAGTTGTTTGATTTGATTGATTTTCTTTTTGAATACTCCTGTTGGATTTCTTTCCACCGCCACATTAACGTATTCTTCTGATAACGATGCGCCATCTGCCGCAGAAAGTGGAAACGGTTCGAATACCTCATCATTATCAATCAGCATAGTTGGGTTCATGCCATTATAGGCTTCATGAACAGAACAGTAATCGGCAACGTCTTTGAACATCATTTCTTCACAACTGTAGTATTGGCTGCTGTTCATATCTGGCTGACTTTTATTTGTATAGTTTTTACTTAAATCGCAGCAGTAACATGGCATTCGCGTAGTTTTTATCTTCTTCTTGGTAAATGGATGTACGTTTTCGCGAAGTGTCCTTGGATTCAGTACATAAATGTTAAGATAATCATATGAATCAAAACGACATCCGGGATCACCCCTTAAATGCATAGTCTCTGCT
Source organism: Pasiphila rectangulata (assembly GCA_963082625.1). NCBI lineage: Eukaryota > Metazoa > Arthropoda > Insecta > Lepidoptera > Geometridae > Pasiphila > Pasiphila rectangulata. The sequence goes on from OY720253.1 coordinate 10,673,153, forward strand.
TTTTGTCCGTACTTATAGCAATCTGGGATAGAGGCATTGCGAGAAAATTTATTTTTCTGATTAGCAATATTCTGAATATTTTCGTAAACACAATTATTGACGTAGTCACTGGAATTGCTTATTATATCTTTAACAATCGCATCGTTTTTTACTTTATCGTATGATATGTAGTCCGAAGCACATCTTTTACGAAATAGTGAGGATGTTTCCACAGGTTGCATTGCCATATAAACTGAATCTACATCAGTATACACACTAGTTTTCATGCTATTATCACGTTGCATTGGCATGTAATTTGAGTCAACATTTGTAGGCATACTATTTTGCATGCCATCATCACGTTGCATTGCCATATAATTTGACTCAACATTTGCAGGCATACTAGTTTTCATGCCATTATCACGTTGCATTTCCATATAAACTGACTCAACATGAGTATGCATACTATTCATGTCATCTGGCATGTTTGTAGGAAAGTTTGCATATATACATTCTGGCTCCGTTATTCTAGGACGAGCAGTCAAAGAAAACCGAGACAGGTCGCTTTGTACTATGGAAAGTTCTTGGTCTTTAAATCTAGTATTTAGTTTATTTATAGTATTGCTGATTGTTCGAGAAACGTTTGGTTTACGACTTGTTTGAGGTTTAATTTTATGAGAATTAGAAGAATCATTTTGGTTAGTGGCGGATAGTTCGTTTTCACTAACAGCCTCATAAACAACAATAGATTCATAAACAGGCTCAGTGACTTCTAATTGAGAGGAAGTATTATTCGTGAGGTTTTTTGATTCCCTGTTATTATTCGACCATCGGTCACGAGAATTTTTTTGAATCAACTTATTTTTAAAAGCTGATTCCATGGTTTCGGATCTGTTTCGGGCCTGTTTGTTTACTTCAAATTGAGATCTTGACGTATATTTGGAAAATGTATGAGAATAATTTGTAGTAAGCTGCTTTTTCAGGCTGTTATCCATTGTTTCACTTCTAAAATTACATGCACGTTCGAACTTAGGCGAAATATTAATTCGGCTAAAATCGCTACTACTACTAGCTTTTTTGATTGGGTTGGTAGCTTGTTTAGTTATAAACTGGTTATTCTTTGTGCCAGGATATATGTTAGGGTTCGTAGTAGTTATTTGGTCCTTGTTCAATATAATATCATGAACTTTGTCGACCTTAGCCCCATGTAAATGAGATTTCTCGAGACGCGGTTCAGCGTTTGCTTTGTTTTCAAAAATGATGTCCTGCGGTTGGCCATCTAGTTCAGGCCATTTATTTACAATATTTTCGTACACAGGGCTATTCATGAACTTATTTTGGTTTTTCACTGATTGATTGTTATTCTTTGATGCTAGATCTAAATTAATAGATTTAATCTGAGATATAACATCGCAATGTTTGATAAAAGTCCGAGATCCAGTCATAGACTTATCGAAGGCAGCAATGTTCATAAACATTTTTTGTTTATGTAAAAGTTGATCTTTATGGTCAGAGTATGGCTTTGGTGGCATGCGCGGTGATTCTGGTTTTGTGATGATATGATATGAATGAGCGTTAGTCACTTTATCAGATTCAGACAAATATGCTTGTTTGTCAGCGTTGTGTGAAAAACTAGGTGACGGTTTTAAGGATCTGTAAATTGAAATATGAACTATTGAAGAAACCTTACATCTATACTAATATTATACAGAAGAAAGATTTGTATGTTGTATTTTATATGTTTGTAAAGAATAAACGCAATAACTGCTAGACCGATTTTCAAAATTCTTTCACCACTAGAATGCTACATTATCCCTGAGTAACATAGGCTTATCTTGTATATTTTATCCCCGTATTCCTATGGGAACGGCAACTACGCGGGTGAGACCGCGGAGTGCGGCTTGTCAGTAATAAAGCTATTCCACAGACATACAGATATATTGCCGCTAATAAACGTCCTAAAATGTCTTCCAAAAGCTTGGTAGATGTCGTCTGAATCTCGTTAATTTAAGGTTTATCTTAACCCAAGTGCTTCTGCTTTATTTTCAAAACGCAGAGCCTCGCCCGTCAAAGAAAGTCGGGGCGCGGGTAAATCTTTTCTAACATTATAGACATCTCCGTTGCCCGTTTCCAGACAAAATCAAAGAAACGGAAGATTTTAATGAGGTACTGCTATATAATGATTTTCTCTTTTTTGTGTTCCATTCATTATTTGCGCGTGAAGTTATTCATATTGAAGGTGTCTTTGATTATGAATTTAAGCTTCAATATTGCGTTTTCCATTCGTTTGAAGCTCAAACGGTTTGCGTCAATGAGTTTTTTTTTTACAGCGAACTAAAAACAAAAATGTGAGGAGGGCAGGTAAAGACGACAAGATAGAAATCAGGAGTTCAAAGGTGACTCAGAAAGCATGTGTTTCGAGATGGTACTCCAATTAAAAGCGAATGCTTAGAGAGCTTGCTGGTTCTTTGAGTAATTACGGGATTTCATTCGGCATAAATGTTCGCATTTTGATAATACACATGCGATGATAGCGTAGTGAAGAGGAGATTGAAAGACCCCACACCGTGACTTGTGAAAGTGATGTGCGATATAATAAAATCAGTTAATCTATAAACTACCAACCTACTGTGCAATTAATGATAAACGAAATATGTAAATAAATATAACGACAAATCGTTATTATTATTTTATTACTGGAGTGTACAAATGAAAATAAATTGATAAGTAGGATAAGTTATTGTCAATTCAACTTAGAATGAAAAATAAATAAAAATTTAAACTCCAAAAATGTTTTATAATTCTACCGATTATGTTATACAAGCAATTCAAATAATATATGAATCCCTAATAACATAACCCGCTTACTTAATAATTACCTTAAATTAAAGTAGCTATTCTAGACATATTTAAAGACAGACAGCGGGCGACGGTCTGCCTGTGACGCAATAGTTGAGGGTTACCCGCTTCGGAACATATGTATATCTGTATGATCAGCAGATATTATTTGTTCAAGGTGTTCTGGACGTTTTTCAATGTATAATAAAAAAATATCTATCTATGTAGTATAATGTATTAGGTATCTCAGTCATCCAGTACCCATCACACAAGCTCTGCTTAGCTTGGGACTAGATGCTATGATGCTGTGTGAATTGTCCAGCAACATTTATTTATTTTATTGATTTTCCTTACTCATAAACGCTTATTAAGTTAATTAACTGTTAATCAGCGGATTTTGTCAACTAAGTGCTGATTAATCAGCGTATAAGGGATTTTTTAAAAATTGCCTAAAATAGACAAATAAAAAAGTCATGAGCTAAAACGCTACTAAATAATATCAGCGACAATAAGTTAAGAGGCTTGTAATGTTTATTAAAAAAAAAGAAATAACTTACATTGCGGCGGGGGGACTGTCCAGCACTGGGAAGGGAGGCAAGTCCTCTTCGCTATCATACGAACACCTTTGTTGGCTTTGGAAGTCTGTTGACAAACATTTTGTATTAGGGTCCTGGTAAAGGTCAAATGGCGAATAATTAATATTAGGATGCTTAGCCTGCTATTGCAACCGAAGTGTCCAACTTTTGTAATTAGTAACTAAGGAAATTAAGTGAAGGATTTTGATTAAATACCGTTTTTGATCGTTCCTGCAAAGCAAACGATTAGCGCCTCTCTTCAGCAACAGGCGTATTTTCGCGCGCGAAGCAAACCGCCTCGTGGTATCCATGATGGTCGAGTGCTGGACATGAAACCACACTAGGTTCTATGGCCAGCACTCGCTCATCGTTTTGGATGTCCATCCACCTAGAAACTCGACCATAATACTATCACTGCCACCTCAGCTTGCAAATCTCCTCAGCATTATATTATGCTACGCTACGTGATGATTTTGATCTTCTTTGGGATACGCACACTCCAAGCTTCCTCTTGCAAAGCTGTACCATGTACATTGTTTAAAAATTCGTGCCCTGACCTTGTATGACCTGCCGGACGCCCTTCATTGACTCCTCAGGGTAGGCAGCTAGCATGTCGACGACGGTACGTTTGTCGCCGTTCCTCGCGCGCAGGTTGGCGCCCCTCCTCAGCAGCAGACGCACTATGGACTCGCGCGCGAAGCAAACCGCTTCGTGGAGTGGCGTGCCGTGTTCCGTACGGAGGTTCGGGTCTACTCCCGCTGCTAGTAACTCTTTCACCACGTCCCTAGGAAAAGTTGACGGTGAATTTTATTATTAGAGATATGGATTATGTAACCAGAAGGGGGAATCCGCACTACGGATCATAATTATCATGATGATGTCTGTGGTGACGGTGGTGATGATGATAACAGTAGTGACTGTAATGTCGATGATGATGGTGGCAAAGATGACAAGTGTAATGACGTTAATCGAGATGATGATGAGATGAGGCAACGCAGCCACTTCAGCAGATGAAATTTGAGTTTTGTCCATATTGGTTTTCGAGAGGCCTGTGACATGATAGTCCTAAGTTGGAAGAGGATGCAACTGTGCCAACTCCACGTAAAGAATAAAGACACAGATATGATGACCTCAACAGCCTCAATAGAATTACTTTTTTAAGAATATGTCAAATATTTGAACGTGCGCTACATAAGTAACCTTACGAGTACATTCACACTGATAAGCTGAATAACAGGGTCGCGTAAGCCGAAAAAGGTTTCAATGTTTCTCATTATTAAATTATTAAAAAACAAATATGTTTGTTTTCCCGCCTGCCAAGCGTGGCGAGTATGGCAACTACCCCCTTATGAACTAGGAGATCCATGAGGGAGGCCTATGTCCAGCAGTGGACATGGTGATGATATGTTTGTTGCAAGTAACAGTAACTAATGGTAATAAGTAAGGCACTGTTACAGATGTTTCATACAGCGTCAGCAACTGAGCTGACTAAGCCGTCTTTATGATGTTTTTAATCAATATATAAAACTCTTCCGTTACTGACTGAGTGACTGACAGACAACGCACAGCCTAAACCACTGGACCTAGAGACTTAAAATTTGGCACACATATACCTTGAGTATCCTAGAGGTGCACTAAGGAGGGATTTTTCGAAATTCCCACGGGAACAGGAACTACGCGGGTGAAACTGCGGGGTGTGGCTAGTGTGAAAATATGATAAAAATTAATTGATTCCCTTATGATCTTTTCCTCTACCGTTAAACGAGTGTCTTGAAGAAAGAAAACTTCGTTGGTTGACATCCGGTATGGAACCCACGACCTTCGGATCCAAAGAAATCTATCTACCACTTGGCCAACAATGCGTTCTAGTGATAATTAAAGCGTGTGAAAAACAATGAAAAAACATGTAATAAACTTACGGGATTCTTGTAAACACAAACAGCTGTTCGTTAGTTCCATGAATATGTATGAATTGGTTTATGGCTGTCCACTGCCGATATCGACTGATGGCCGATGATTGGTAACATGATCGGTTACTATTCATTTTGTAAAAACGGGAATTACCCACGTAGTATTGTAACGTCGAAGATTATTCCGACACGTTTCGATTTTTCACGAAAATCATGATCATGGGATGGAATGCCCGCCCGCGCGTTTACAAAATGAATAGTATTCTCACGTTAATTTTCAAAGTGAAATGATCGATTACTACTGTTTTATGAACATGTCATTGCTACTTTCGGAATAGGCAAGGTTACGAAAATCAAAATTCCATTTAGTCCGTTAGTTAGATAATACGATAATTATTTAATTAGTCAACAATAATAAACCGATGTTAATAAGAAAATCTAAAATGTTGATAAAAATTGCCAAAACGCCATATGTTTGTTTTTATGCTTGTTACATTTGAATATTTCCCTTGATTTATCATGGATCCCATCGTCAGAACTGGGTTTAAAAAGCAAGCAAACATTATTAAGTGAAACAAAAAACCCAACCGCAAGTTTAAATTTAGAGCATAACTTTATATACACCTTAAGGGACTCCAGTACACACAATTACAATTTTTACTCATGGATCCCATCATCAGGACTAAATTTTCGAATGCTATAATTCAAAGTGAATGTATACGAACCCAAAAATAATTTTCCTTTCTTCTAATAATTTTCATCATGACGTACATAGTTCCGAGGTAACAATGCTTGCAATGATTAAAAAAATACAGACGGCTTGAGATATAATGTATCGCGGTTATATTTGGTTTACATTAAAAAATCAAAGATAAGATAGAGATAAAAAGTGTTTATTTCTGTAAAGCCTAAATTAACAAATAAATGCTTAACCTAGACCTAATGTAAAATGTTTAGTTTCGACACCTCGCTCTAACTAAGCTCAAGAAAAATAGGTACATGAAGCTAAATGAAAAATAGGTACGTGTCCCATAGATTTTATTAATCTACATGACAGATTAACAGTTAAAATTTATTCATCTAGCTAGCCTATTGTAAGTGAGATTATTGGCCTACATTTTAAGATCAAAGATAACACGGACATTTTGAGAGTCCGTGTTGGATATCAAAAAGCCGCTTTTGTTTACAGTTTTTTTTATATATTTATCACTGAGTTATAAATACCGCTATTTCTTTAAAAATAATAGTCTTTAGGTTTCTGAACCTCTATATTTGCCCTTCAACCCATCTTTGCCCTTGACTGTACTACGTAACTTAAAAATGCACGACTCTGTCTCGTCTAAAGTGTAAAAAGGCCAATTCAAATCGCTGTCACATGTAACTTGAACGTAGAAAGGCGTCATTTGTCAAGCGTTACCAATTTAACCCTTCGTCAATGTACGCGGAAAATTGACACATAGACGTACCAAAGACAATAACATTGAAAGAAGGCATGGATGCGGCATTATGATGCATATTTTTTTTATACAATCAAATGACGAGACTTCTATTTTATTTTATTATTACAACTGAAATATCACATTTATTAATCACGTGACCAACGCTGTACTACATTGCCCCCGTCACCCTGAAATAAAGTGACTTTAAGTTGTAAAATGAGAAATAAATATCTTTGAACTGAAATACTTTCATGTTGTATTGTTATTTGAGATGGTTCTTTTTTGTATCGAAACTTTTTTAAGAACAAAGTAGCTCAACCAATAAAATAAAAAGAACCCTGTAACTTACTTGTGAATAATAGCAATGAAAAAGTTAGTTTTATTACAGGTGTCATTATGTGCCTAATTGCGGTGAAATTAGAGCCATTTTATGAGCAAATGCGTTGAAAAGAATATTATCCTCGTATGTTATCTGTAATTTTTAGAGGTATATAATAAATATACAACATTTTTCATAAATATACATAACTAACTATTTATGTATTGAACAATACTCATTTAAGAAGTTTAAAATTAAACTAACTAACAGCGTTTTAAACGCTACATTCAACAGTTGAACGTATATGTTCGAGCACTAAAACAATCAGTGCTTTATATCAAACAAATATGAATATAGGATTTATAAGTTATTTGGCAATGTTTTGACGTTTTCAGTTTAATATGATTTAACAAAAACAAAATGCCTTTTTAATAACTGCGTAAAGCATTACATTAACATTAGCTTTCGTTTACTACAAACATAGGAGAAAGCCCTCTTAATGCCACATCCAAAAAATTCGTGGCTGCAGGTACGTAAATTCGCGAGCACGGAAGCTATCGATGCGTTATAACGAACGAATATGAATATTGAGACTACACGCCTCCACATTACCATTAACATGAATAAAACAATAGTAACGTGTGACGCAAGATTTGTTTACTTTTTAACCAACTTCAAAAAAAGGAGTAGGTTATCAAGTATCTGTATCTTTTTGGGGCTCCGTACCTAAAGGGTAAGAACGGGACCCTATTACAAAGACTCCGTTGTCTGTCTGTCTGTCGCCAAGCTATGTCTCATGAACCGCGATGATTAGCTATCACTTACAGTTGAAATTTTCACAGATTATGTATTTCTATTGCCGATATAACAACAAATACTAAAACAGTGTGTCTACCATGAGTTGTCACTGTTAGATCGCCTGACGTTACTACAGTAGTAATAGTACGTTACTTTGACATCTGTCAGATTTGTAACTCAAGGTACCAAATTCTAAGCAAATGAAGCCCAAACTACAGTCGCTTTAGTATAGTTTGCTGCGTATTTTAGTACCAAACTGCAAGTATCCGCTAGAGGCGCTGTACAAGTTTTCATAAATTTTGTTAACTACAGTCGCTAGCGAATATAGATTGTGAAAACTCATGGTAGACCTACTGAATAAAATAAACATTTAAGGGAGCCCCATACAACAAACGTGACTTTTTCGCCGTTTTTTGCTCGATATTAATAACGGCAACAGGTAGACGCTTGAAATATTCACAGAATATTAAAGTTGTTTTGTCAAATAAAAAAAAAAGGTACGGAACCCTCAGTACGCGTGAGTCCGACTCGCACTTGACCAACTTTTTTTTGCAACTGACTTGAAAAAATACTTTTGGGTTCGAATAGATACACTTTCAAAAACTCAGTTCTGATGATGGGATCTATGAGGATTCAGGGGTGCTCCACCAAATTAAATAGTACAGCTGAAGATATGGCGTTTTTGGTATTTTTAGAAGAAGTTAAGCAGTTCCATTCAGGAAATGCCTCAGATTTCCCGCCGTGGGGTGCCGGCAGTAGAATGATACCCCTCCTCTCATGCCCATGGATGCAGTAAGTGCCTGCTAAGGGATACCTCCGGAAGATGGGCAGCAGCGTCTATCCGTGTATCAACATCCCATACTGCGCTCACCAACCCGCCTGCCAAGCGGGGTGAGTATGGCAACTACCCCTCATGGAGATCCATGAAGGAGGCGTGTGTTCATCAGTGGACGTTTAATGGCTGAAATGAATTCAGGAAAAATGATTTGTTGAAGAAGACCACAAGTGGCATTTGAAACTCTTCAATGTTATGCCTTAACTCTTCATACGGGTTGTGATACCCAAAGACAGTAAGGATATAAACCTATCCACTTGTCATACCTACCAACTCAACATCATCATTAAATGGCATAGAATATGAATCTGAGAAGTGATATTGTGAGATAATACATGTTGAGCCAAAGAAAGAGAGGTAGACGGCAGAAACAGTCGGACGATAACAAAGGGAAGTGGCAAGTGTAATGTGGAACAGAGTGGCCTCAGAAAGACGGAAATGGAAAAGGTTGGAGGCCAGATCTGCAGAAGATAAGAAAAATTTAAATACCAGAATAACATTATTAGATTTAAGCAGACTATAAGTTTAGTATAAGATTCATGTTAAGTATGTATATTATAAGATCGGAATAAAAGGCTATATTAAATTATAGATGCTACGCCGGCACCGTCTAGATGGGATAGAGATTAGGTGGGAAAAAGAAATAGATAAAAAGTCAACTCACGAGCGCCCATGCTTGCTCGCGCGATGCAAAGGCGTATGCTTGAAGATCTTCCCCTCGCGGGGGTTCCGGTACTGGTCTATAAGCTGCGGCCTCATCCGCAGCAGCAGCTTCACCACGTCTTTCCTAAAAGCAAATGGAAGGTTAGCGTCGTCTTATCTTCGTGTTATAGTAAAAAGGTTTCAAGGAAATCGCCTACAAACGCTACACCAACATCGCAAAAAGAGACATAAGCCCTCCTACGTAAATACGATTAATTCCGCGTGCTCATTCTACTGCCGTAGGGTGCCGGCAGTAGAATGTTATCCCTCCTCTCATGCCCGTGGATGCAGTAAGAGCCTGCTAAGGGATACCTCCGGAAGATGGGCAGCAGCATCTTTCCGTATATCAACATCCCGTACTGCGCTCGCCAACCCGTCTGCCAAGCGTGGTGAGTATGGCAACAACCGCTCATGGAGATCCATGTGGGAGGCCTGTGTTCAGTAGTGGACGTTTTATGGCTGAAATGATGATGATGAGTCTACTGCCACTCGTGTCGTAGGGCATATAAAACCAACTTCTGTCAAGCAAGCCATATAAGGGCTCACATGTCCGATATAAGGATAGCGGTCATCAAAACCCGGTAAGAAAGACATTTAGATTTTAGTTTTCATAGTATGTATGTATATTAAAATGTATTTGTCATTATCTAAGGAAAAATCGGTACAAATAGTGTCGTCCTAAAAGACAAAACATCGGGAATCAAACCTCCGTCCGTGGCGCAATTGGTTTAAGGCCAGCTGAGACGCAAGAGGTGGCGGGTTCAATTCTCGCCGCGGAGCAAGTTTATTTAGTTTTTGTGTAGGTATTTGTCTGGTGGTCAGTATTTTTCTTTGTTACGTACGTATTTACAAAAATAATGTATTTAAGTATTATATTAGCCATCTGGTACCCTAACATATGCTCTGCGTACTTTGGGACGAGATGGTGCTGTGTCAAATGTCCAGAATTATATTATTATTTGCATCACTTATTATTATATACATACCTTGAGTACGACTTAAGTTGAAATACATATATACCTAGGATATGAAATGACTTGGGTAAATAGACATAATTAACGATTCTATTGACACTTTGTTCATACTAATAAATAATAAAACTACATACACAGACTGCTACAATCATGATCCTTCCCAATTAACGTTGTCTTAATGCGAGTGAAACCGCGCGGGTCAGCTAATAACTTATAACCCCGTAATATTAATATTAGTTTAAGAAACAAAAGCTCGTCTAGTTGTTTCCAGTAAGATTATTCAGTGGTAGAATGTTTGAAATACCAAACTACATCAAAGTAACAAATTCTAAGCATCTGCGGTAGACTTCGGTAACGAGCTACTTCAGAAAACTTCCTCGAAAGTGGTTAAGTATGTTTAAGACTAGTGGAACGTTTGTGGGCTGTCTTTGCATTAAACATTATGTATTCCGATATATTTTAGTTCATCATGGAACTTAGTAATATTATAAGCGCGAAAGAATGTGTAGATGATTGCTATATCTGACAATTATATAACATAAAAAATAATGTATTAGGATGTAACTGTCAAAATGCGCAGCCAGGTATGTGCAACAAGATCATGTCGTTTAGGTTCTTAAGTGGCTTCAGCGCCGCAATAACAATCGGGTCATCTGCAGCTTCTTCCTCTTGACGCTGCGTGTAAAGGCATCTATCTAGCAGCGCTTTTTACCCTGGCTTCAACTCTAAACGCTACCACTTTTAGGTCACGGGTTGTCGCCGAGATGCCTTTCTGGCTTCAGGTGGTCCATCTGCGGCTTTTTGTTGCACTCGTGTGCTGCAGCTTCGCTCCTACAGGGAGTCGGGTGCGCTCAGGATTTCTCGGGGCAGGGGACGCCAAAGTCTTTGGACGTCAGGTGATCGTGTGTGGAGAAGGGCGATACCATTGAGTTGAATGAGGTGGGAATTGTCCGCACGACACTGTTTAAACCTAACCCGGCCACTGTCAGAAATGACTGCTCTCATTCGTCTGACAAATCAGACTGCGCAGCCAAATCCAGCGAGTTCATGTCGTTTAAGTTCCTAAGAGTGGCATCAGCGCCGTGCGACATCGTTGTAACCTAACCCTGCCACTGTCAGAACTGACAGCTGTCATTCGTCCCACCTGTCCAGCGCGTTCATGTCGTTCAAGTTACTAAGAATGGCGTCAGCGCCGCGTGACATCGTTTTAACCCCCAGGATGTGCAGGGTTAGCCCTGCCACTGTCAGAACTGACAGCTGTCATTCGTCTTACCTGTCAAACTGAGCGGCCAGGTCCAGCGCGTTCATGTCGTTTAGGTTCTTGAGGGTGGCGTCGGCGCCGCGCGATAGCAGCAGTGACACCACCTCGGTGTGACCAAACTGCGCCGCCATAAGCAGAGCTGTCTCGTGTGTCTGCGTCTGTGTGGGGAAAACAAATGAGAAAAGGTTTCATTAAAGATATGCAGTGCCTAAAAAAGGGTTACAAGGAAATACAATAAAACAGGAAAACGTATTTACATACATTACGTACAACATAAAAGATGGAGCTAGTGACGTAACAATCGTTCTGTTTCAATTGTAAATTGTGTTTACTAACATTATACTCGTAACTAAACGAACTTACGCCATCATTAAGCCGTGAGGAACAACTTTTTGAGTTTTTTTTCATTTTATTGAAAATGCCTCATTATTTCACTTTTACGAAACTTGTGCTATATCAACCAGGTGACTTAATAGAACACATCAAAATTTTTGTCATCGCGCATGGCGACGCTCGCGCGACTTACACCGCCCGCTGAATAGATAAGTTTCCAAGTACTAAAATAACTATATGGTAAAATAAATAATAGATACTGAAATAAAATAAATGTAAAACCATTTTTTTTATATACGACTAATTGACAAGCAGCAGGCCCACCTGATGTTAAGCGGTAACCTCTATCTATAACTAAAATACCGCGGTGATCACGTTCACGAAGCATGCGACCAACGCTGCATTGCCGACACCCCGTCACCTCAAGACATAGAGTTCTGAAAGGTCTCATGTGCCTGTAATTTCCCGGGCTACTCTTACCCTTCAAACCAAAACACAGCAATGCCAAAAACAATGTACACATCACTGCGGCGGCAGAAATAGGTATGGTGGTCCCCGTCACCTCAAGACATAGAGTTCTGAAAGGTCTCATGTGCCTGTAATTTCCCGGGCTACTCTTACCCTTCAAACCAAAACACAGCAATGCCAAAAACAATGTACACATCACTGCGGCGGCAGAAATAGGTATGGTGGTCCCCGTCACCTCAAGACATAGAGTTCTGAAAGGTCTCATGTGCCTGTAATTTCCCGGGCTACTCTTACCCTTCAAACCAAAACACAGCAATGCCAAAAACAATGTACACATCACTGCGGCGGCAGAAATAGGTATGGTGGTCCCCGTCACCTCAAGACATAGAGTTTTGTAAGGTCTCATGTGCCCGTAATTTCCCGGGCTGCTCTTACCCTTCAAACCAAAACACAGCAATGCCAAAAACAATGTACACATCACTGCGGCGGCAGAAATAGGTATGGTGGTCCCCGTCACCTCAAGACATAGAGTTTTGTAAGGTCTCATGTGCCCGTAATTTCCCGGGGTACTCTTACCCTTCAAACCGAAACACAGCAATGCCAAAAACAATGTACACATTACTGCTTGGCGGCAGAAATAGATATGGTGGTAGTACTTCCCCGGATGAACTCTTCGCAAAAAGTTCTACTACTACTACTATTTGTGCGACTTAATTTAGGGGTGGCCCCTCATAGATGTGAAAGGCCTTATTTAATAGTAGTAGAGGGCATCTTCGTCTTCCTCAAGGCTGTAGACGAATTTAATCAAGAGACAACAGTTCAGTTGCGACGAATGAAAAGCTTGCACATTATGTCAACGACCTCGACCGGTTCTAGGTAATGCCCACTCGCTTTATATTCACCAAATGCCTTCCATATTCTCGTACATTAATACACGTATTCTAGAACCATATGCATAAGTCGAGTCTAAAACTGAATACGACACCATGTGTACTTTTTAAAGTCGTTAGGAATCCTAATTTTTTTTTTAAATTAATGCAAAATTAGTATTGACTTAGATTGAGTGAACAAGGCACCGAATTTAAAAAATGAAAAATGTTGTACGAAGATTTGTAATGGTAATAACCGGCAAAGGAAAGGTTTTTATAGAAAGTGTGTAAATAAAAGTGTTTACTACCAGCTGATAGTGTGTATACGTATACGGACCCACCAAGAAGCAGGCTGTATCCTGTGAATCTCCTGTAGAAGATCCTCCGTTCTTACCATCTAATTATTATTGACATGCGTTGTGCAAGAAAACTGAAAGAAAGACTCCAGTATTCCTCTAGGGACGCAGTATGCTCTGTCCCGAGGCATGGCGACGGGTCAGCTGATATGATCGAGTGTCTAGATGTCAGTGCCAAATTGGGTGATCAAGTGCCTGTATGGATGGTCGAGTGTCTAAATGGATGGTCGAAAGTCTAGATGGATTGTCGAATGTATGAATGGTCATACGGTTTGGTCTGATAGGAGCATATGATCCTAAATGGATGATCGAGTGTCTATATGGATGGTCGTGTGTCTAGATGGATGGACGAGAGTCTAGACGGGAGTAAGGAGTTAATATCAACTAAGCAGCAAACTTCCTGTGGATATTGAAGGAATCTGTAGAAGTTCTCACCAGCTGGTCGATGTTGACGGGCGGCGCAGTGAGAGCCAGCAGCATGGCGACCACCTCCGCGTGGCCGTTGAAGGCGGCCAGGTGGAGGGGCGCAGCGCCGCTCTTGTCCACGAGGCATGGTGACGCGTCAACTGATATGATCGAGTGTCTAGATGTCAGTGTCAAATTGTGTGATCAAGTGCCTGTAGTCGAGTGTCTGAATGGATAGTTGAGTGCCTAGATGGATGGTCGAGTGTCTAAATGGATGGTCGAAAGTCTAGATGGATGGTCGATTGTATGGATGGTCATACAGTTTGGTCTATTATGATCATAGATGGATGAACGAGTGTCTATATGGATGGTAGAGTGTCTAGATGGATGGACGAGAGTCTAGACGGGAGTAAGGAGTTAATATCAACTAGGCAGCAAACTTCCTGTGGAAATTGAAGGAATCTGTAGAAGTTCTCACCAGCTGGTCGATGTTGACGGGCGGCGCAGTGAGAGCCAGCAGCATGGCGACCACCTCCGCGTGGCCGTTGAAGGCGGCCAGGTGGAGGGGCGCAGCGCCGCTCTTGTCCACGAGGCATGGTGACGCGTCAGCTGATAGGAGCAGATGGACTACCTCCCTAAAACAATTAAGACTGTTTAGGAGAAACACTTTCAGAATTATGCAAAGGCATCTAGTAAATAATGAGTGACTGTAATGGACAGTGGAGGTAAAAGGAGGAGAGTTCTCGTATCGAAGGCCAGAACTAGCTTAGGGTACCGGCGTCAATGGAGTGAGAAATGCTTGCTGGTCCTAATTGTGTATAAAACCGAATCTCTAAATAAGTATAGGTAGATTTTTTTGTTTACTTTAAAAATATACAGTTTCTTTTAATTTAAGTCGAATATACGTTGACCTGACTGTCAGATCAGCTCTAGTAAACCATTACCCCACATATAAACCAACCGACATAAAATTACACAGTAACCGACTAACCAATCTAAACGGGTCAACCTAAATGTATAACAAGTAATTACATTGTAAAGAGAAACCAAAAACCCAACTGCAACTGCAAAAAATCCAACACACAATTGGCCAATTTAAAGCCAAAATACGACCATTGAAATGCATTGATTACAAAGTAATATGAATGATTGAATTCAATTGGTTGTATTTATTTCTGATTATATTTCAATACATGACATATTATGTATATTTTTGTAATCTCCTTTTAATTCCCTTAATTTTGAAACTCTACTCAATGGATTTGGTTAAAAAAAAATAACTGAGTACATACAATTTGGCGCCAATATTCCGCCATTTTAGTTTTTTTTAAATAGCCTATCAAAGCAGTTGGGTTCTTGAGACGAATCTAACGATACCTCAATTGTCAACATCAATCCAGACGTTTGGAAGAAACGTGGGAAATAAAAAATTACACACAAACAAACAAACGAAGAAACAAACATACACGATACGCGCGAAAAACAATACCCTTCTTTGGCGGTCGGGTAAAAAGATCGCGTGCGACCTTATCCTCAATGGATTAATGTGCGCCAAATATAGACTAAAATTAACCTCAACCTCCAACAGATCAAACGTAGAAGGGATCAAGAAACCAAAGCTATATAAGTAAAATAACATCATAGTATTCCCCATCCTAAATAAAATAAGACCTTAATACCTTACTTTCAAAATTTACAGTATCTTTCAATTTAAGACGACTTACCAAGAACTTCATCGAGATCAATGAACGATAGGTCATCGGCCTTCCAATTCAACTGTCATTGAATTGATCATTGACCAGACTGTTATGACACCTCTAGTAAACCATTACCCTATCTATAAACTAACCGTATCTGTGACATCATATTACACAATAACCGACTAACCTATCTAAACGAATCAACCTTATGAATTAATATCTCGCGTGACCTTGTCCGTAAAGGATTGAAGTGCGCCAATTATGGACAAGAACATGCCTTGCCTTAGTAAGAGCGACCTTTTATGGCCTTTGGTGGTGTCTCACTTATTAGTTTATTACCGTCATACGCTATAATACTGATCCTATGTGACTAATTGGAAACTTTGGCTTATTGAACACAGCTAAGGATAGGCGCAAATTATTTGGCTTTTGATTAAATTTAGCCACATGTGATAACGATTATGAACATACTTTTACGGGTTCACTTTAATCGTGAAAATTTGTGGCACTTACGTATAAATCTAAACTTACTTGTTGCCATTTAAACAGGCATGATGCAGTGGCGTATAGGCATTATCATCTTTGACGTTAACGCCAGGGCCTCGTCGTATGCTGCAACAAAAAAAACGAATATTATCAAAAAGTATTCGCAGTCGGTAGGATTCGAACCTACGCTCCCAGAGGGAATCTGATTTCTAGTCAGACGCCTTAACCGCTCGGCCACGACTGCAGATAACATTTAAGTTTTGTCATTAGTAGATTTCCGTCCAAATGGTCCGCCTTGGTAGAAAACATCGAATAATTTTGGTTCCAAAAAAGATATCAAAACAAACTACCTATCGTTAGAAAGCTCACACTTTAGAGATGTTTTTAACAAATCAGAAGTCATCCATCACTTTTACTTTTTTTTTAAATGTTACGCGAAGTTGAGTTTCAAAATTTATTTTAACTCTTATTTTATGTTTGAGGGCCCATAACTTTGTTTCTAGCAATGTGCAATTTACATCTTTTGATTAAAAGGGACCTAACAATCACTAAGACTGTAATAAAAACAAAAAAAATTAGATCTGGCCATAAAAAAAAAAGTTAGACCGGTTTAAAGGTACAAAGGCGTTAAATTCCAAAAATTTACAAAAAAATTATTTAAAAAAAAATCTTGAGACCTAGGTGAAATTTTTTGGGGTAGGTAGTTAGCAGACCACCCCCCCTACCCCACATTTTCGTATGTTCAACGTTCTTCCGAACACCCTGTATATAGAAAAACACCCAGAACACCCTGAACAAATATCTGCAGATCGTACAGACATTTGTCCCGAGGCGGGAATCGAACCCGCAACCCCTTGTGTCGCAGGCGGACCTTCGCCCGCTGCGCCACAGAGCTCGTCGGAGAGAAGAAATTACAAATATTAACATAATATGATAATAGCATAAACCCAACGTAAATAAATACAGCGCAACATGTTTTGAAACAAATCTATAATACGAAACAAAGTCAAGGCTAAATCCGAGATCGCCGAACTTCAACGCACATCAATGACTCACAAATGCAAATTCTATTGAGACTCAACAAAAAAATTACCATGATTATTTTATTTATCGTAATAAATAAAAGAATTCAACGAAACGGAAATTACGTTAAACCGGTAGAGTCGAGGTTACAGGTATACTTGAGGTTACGGATAAACTTAAGGATCTGAAGACGTTACGGTTGGGCGAAGGAATTTATTTGGAGCAAAACAAAAAGATATGCCCAGAGCTGGAAGACTTATGTTTGCACACTGACCGTGAATAACACAGGGGAATGTTTGTACGCGACTACGGCAGAACCTAGTCTTTCATCTCTCATTATTATAAAGAGGAAAGATTTGTATGTTTTATTTTGAATATTTGTAACGAATAAACTCGAAAATTATTAAACCGATTTTCAAAATTTCTACACAATTAGAAAGCTACATTATCCCTGCAGGGCTAGCATGGGCTGGGGATAAAACTTTTGTCCACCGGTTATTTCCACTGACAAGGGATAAAATTATTTTATCCACATGCCAAAGCACGGCAACAGGGGGAAAGATAATTATGTATATCACTTTTTGACATTAGTCGTGGATACTCACTCCCCGCCTATAGCTATAGTTTATCCACCTGTCGCCATGCTCGGAGGGTGGACTAAATTGACAGAGGGGAATAGTATTTTGTCCTCTCCCCGTGGATAAAATATCTCCGGCCATGCTAGCCCAGCTGGGTAACATAGGCTAATATTTTATCCCCGTATTCTCATAGGAACGGGAACTACGCGGATGAAACTGCGTAGTGCGGCTAGTATGAAATATTTAAAAATTTGAGGTTGTCACCCGTTGTTCTAGGAATAAGTATTTTTTTTTATTTTTTTTAAGGAATAAGTAAGTATTATTACAATATTTACCTACATAGTTATTAAGGCGTTCAGATACTTTATATTTAATACATGGCAAGGTTTTTTCGAAATAACTTTGCAAACAGATAGAGAAAACCTAGTACTATGGAGACGAAATGATCAACAGAATACTTAAATACATTGTGTTCAATAGTAAGATAAAACATGGGGTCAATCTTGTTTTGAAATAACCAAAACTGCTAGTTGATGAATCAGTTTCATAACGACCAAATTGACAATGACACTCACAAGACGAAGCGATATGTACCTGTACCTTTGGATTGCAATGATTGAATAAACGTTTGAAGTAGCCCAAAGCGTGGGCCAAACCACTGACCAGTCACTGAATATTCGGAATTTCCGATTAAACTTTTGAATTGTAAATCCCAGGTATTAAGGCAAAAAAATGATAAAA
Organism: Pasiphila rectangulata; assembly: GCA_963082625.1. Classification (NCBI taxonomy): domain Eukaryota; kingdom Metazoa; phylum Arthropoda; class Insecta; order Lepidoptera; family Geometridae; genus Pasiphila; species Pasiphila rectangulata. Next base: position 10,691,742 of record OY720253.1, read on the forward strand.
TGAGTGGTTTTGACCAACTGATACCATTTCGAAAAAAAAGACTGTAAATTAAGTTATATCCGGCAATATTTTATTATCCTTTACAAGAGGGAATCCCAAAATTTGTTCTTCTTACCTATGGGCATATTGGGCATGGATGGAACTAAAAAAAGAATGACAGCAAAAAACACATAATGGGACCACCACAAAAACAATCTAGGTCAGACAAATGGTTAAGTAGTCAAGTACAAAAAACGAGTTCCACATTTACTTTCACTCTCCAATAATCTAGCTCATTTGCTCACCTATTCCGATCAAGCAGTTTGCCCGTAGCTACTTTAGTTTTGACCCACTTCCTCCTAATATTGTATTTCACTTCACGCATACCATAATCGATATTATAATTAAACACACTGATGCGTTTGTTAACTTGGTTACCGCAACAAGTTATAGTGCCTTCACTATACACCATCGACATCTTCAGTAAGAACCTCCACGGATGAAAGGTTATTTAGAACTAAACTGATTTACCTTACACACGGTTTGCACAGCAACAACTAGAATTAATTAGTCATAAGTAGTCATAACTCAATATAATTTTACGGGTATAAGGAAATCTACGAGATATTTAATATAGGAAAATTACGCGACAAATGCCCGTGTAACAATTAGCCATCAAACTAAACAATTAAGCAACACGATTGGTGGGTTGTAAATGAGGACTATGAGTGGAGACAAAACAATAGCTGGCCGATAAGTTATCTATCGATAAGATTGTTGAAGTGGACCAAGGAAATGTTAGAACGCAAATATGACCACAGATTTACAGCTAGGTCATATTGGATTAGGTATTATTTTTCGTAGGATTCGTAGGATCATTTCCGCTTAAGACCACCGAACTACATGAACAGTGGGTAAGAAAATAATCAAAGAAATCGGCCAAGTGCGAGTCGGACTCGCGCACAAAGGGTTCCGTACCATTATTTGACAAAACAGGTAAACAGGTTTGTTGTATGGGAGCCCCCCTTACATACATATTTTTTTTATTTATTTATTTTTAAAATGAATTTAAATTAAATATTCTGTGAATATTTCAGGCATCTACCCGTTGCCGTTATTAATATCGAGCAAAAAACGGGAAAAAAAATCACGTTTGTTGTATGGGAGCACCCCTCAAATATTTGTTTTTTTATTTATTTTTAAAGTAAATACACAACTAAATATTCTGTGAATATTTCAAGCGCCTGTTGCTGTTATAGCGGCTACAGAAATACATCTTCATCTTCTGTGAAAACTTCAACTGTTTATCATGGTTCATGAGACATGCCTGGTGACAGACAGACAGACAGACGGACAGCGTAGTCTTAGTAATAGGGTCCCGTTTTTACCCTAAAAAGGTACGCCATAAATTCCTGTATTTTAAAACTATGGAATTAAATTTCATTGATGGGCATGATCAACAAACTACAATTTATAAAAATTCAATATTAAAACCAACAGGCAAGTGATTTTGAAGTATAGAAGTGGCAGTTTACATTTGACACACATCTTATTTAGCTGAAGAAAAGCATATTTATCAAACCAATGTATGAAATTACGGGCACATGAGACCTTACATACAACTCTGTCTCAGGGTGACGGGCGCAATGCAATGCAGCGTTAGTCACATGCTTAGCGAACGTGATCACCGCGGCATTGAAATTGTTATAGGTAGAGGTTACCGCTTAAAATCAGGTGGGCCTTCGGCTTGTCTCGTCATTTCTAGTATGAAAAAAAACCAGCATCCAGCCAGTCAAGCGATAATAATTTATCTTTTACCAAAGGTAAACAAACTTCCGCTTCTAAACTTCAAAATCAATCAAAATCATATTTTTGACGTTGGAACTTGATGGGAGTTCCGTAAAAAAACAATTAGGTAATAGACATTTCTACTAATTATTATTATTTAGCCTGCACTGTCCCACTGCGGGGCAAAGGCCTAATAGAAAAAGCTGAATTCAGACAGATTTAATAAGAATAAGAAGCATGCCATTCACCTTCAATTGAATTTAATTGGAACTTTCGTGTATTTGTAAGCTCGTAATAGTAATTAAGATATTTTATCTAAGGTTTATGTGGGCCGCAGTAGTTTAATTTTTTATATAAATATTTTATCACCTTGTACTAAACGAGGTATGTTTGCTCGGGTGGAATCTTGCAACGCAATTTTGAAGCAGATATCTTCAACCAATTGAGCTGAAATTTTGTATACACGTTTTGTTTGGATATTAATGCATGGTCAGCTATATGACGTAACTCTGAATCCAACATGGCGGAACAACCAAGATGGCGGACTAGTTATTTTTAATGCACTCCTACAATATGAGGTATCAAATGAAAGGGCTTGCTGAGAATAATTCGAAAATGAAATGACGTCACTCTGAATCCAACATGGCGGAACAACCAAGATGGCGGACTCGTTATTTTTAATGAAAGTACACAAAATGCAGGGTAGTACTGTCGACCATGCGGTTGTATACTTGGGCTCGAAAAGCTCTTGGATGATGATCAAGTACAAGCATACGTGGTCTTAAGTAGGGTAAAATCATTAGGAGGTCTGCTTAAAAAAGAGCTAGACTGTTCCAAATTAACCGGAAAACGACCTTGCAATAATTATGCGATGAATAAAGTCAATAATAAAAAATAATTCAAAGTAAATTTAATATATTTATCATTAATAACGAAACGTTCTAAGTTCTCGTCTTTATTTAATGAGTTATTTCTTCGAAAGGCACCTATTATCTTACCCTTTATCATATCTACGAAAGAAACGCCACGGACGTGCCGTGTTAAATATTTGAACTGTCAAAATCAGGTACAGTCAGTATCAATTGTATCTCAGCCTCCAAGCTGACCAAAAATATCTCATTTACAAAAGTCCTTTTTTATCTAGGCTACCAGAGTCACCAACTGGATCTCTGTCCCCAATGTGTTCAAAATATCTCAACATCAAATATTTCATTATAATCTGGTTTCAAAATTATGTCAGGAAGTAAATCGCTTAACGGTATCTTAGCATTCACGTGATCTAAAGCAAGCGCCCTACGTATTATCATTATTCCTCTTTACTTCTAAGCAGGTTTCAGATACCATTGAGTACTTTGACAGGTTATATAAAAATGAACGCCTTGGCAATGGAGATATTTATGACCGGTGGTTGCATAGATATTTTGAACACTTTGGTTTCTTAGATCAATATGGTTAGTCTGAAAGCATATTGAATTTCCGAAAGTGAGATTGTTCTTCCCTGCACGCTGAGTTACTTTTGCTGCTGACTGTACCAGAAAATTGGCATTTTGTCATGCTAGCGACCGTTATGCTAAGTACGAGTTAAAACCAAGTAACCGGTTTGCGGTTTGCATAGGCTAACTAATAATTCTTTAAACTTTTAACAAAAAAAAAACCGACTTCAACGCTAAAATCCTTGACTTGTGACCGAAAATACTCAAACCGCTACATGTACGCCTATTACATACAGCATTTCCCTCGATTAATCATGGGTCATCATCAAAACTGTGGAAAAACAAAATTAATAAAGTGGAACAAAATACCCAACCGCAAGTTAAAATTCAGGGCACAAAACTAAGCCTTGAGGGACTCCAGTTTATTCCTATTACAATTATTTAATTCCCATCTTATAAATTATCGACTCCTGTATACACTTTATCATTATTTCATTCCATTAAATTTAATTCTAATGACCTTGATGCTGATGATGATGATTTGTAGGTAGGTAAGTATAATGCTTATCTTTTAAGCATCTTTCTATGTCGTCACCCGAATTTTGTATTATTGAGTTTTGATAACCAACCGTGGTCTTCTTCATCAGTTCCACTCCACCAAATCACACTTTTTGAATGCAAATGACCTTGAGCTAAATATGCTAAAATCGCTGCATGTTTAGCATTATTTGAGGAGTTCCCTCGATTATAATCAGAACAAGTATTGAATAAATGGGACCAGATTCATCTAATAAAACTCAAAAAAAAATAGATGACAAAACTCAGCGATGATGGGATCCATGAGGAATCGAGGGAACTCCTCTAATAAACTTGAGGCAACAAGGATTAAAACAAAATAATACAGACGACTTGAGAACCTCCTCCATTTTTTTTAAGTCGGTTAAAAATAATTTTAGTTGAATTATGTAAATTATTGAATTTGTTATTCTAAAATAATGGATAAAAAGTGAGGCCTATAATATCAAGTATCCTTAAAATCATCTGGTACCCGCATCATAAAATCATAAATCATAAATCATTTATTTCGTAAGAATATTACAAGTTACAATTTACACACATTTCTACACTAATATAATAAATAACATTTGCGAGTATATAATTATGTCAATTAATTAATTATATTAAAATATTTATATAAAATAATTGAAATTTATACCGGTAGTTCATTGAAATAAAATAATAAAACATTTAAAAAAGCAATAATAATTATTATAAATATCAATTTATAGAGTTCTACTGGTTTTGTCAAGGAACTCTTCATAACTGTAAAAGGTGCTACTAATGAGCCAGTGTTTTAGTTTTAGTTTAAATTTACTTAAGGTGATCGCTTCAGTCACACTTCACACACTTCGTCACATAACTCTGCTCTGCTTATTTTGGGGATAGTTGGTGCTGTGTAGAATGTCCAGCATTATTGATTTATTTACAGGTATTGATTCAATTGTAGTTGGCTGAGGACACTGTTAGTAAACATAAACAGCTAGCTCTCAAAACGGCCATAAGCGTGTTGTGTTTATATTTGGTTCCACAATAATAGATGCTTTGTCAGGGTTCCGCCTGACAAAGCATCTATTATTGTGGAACCAATAGTAAAACTCTTAAGCCGCGACTCTGCTCACACATGCAAGTAAATCCAAACCTTTAACGAGTGCAAAGCCGCGGCGACATATTTGAAAATACTCATAAGTTTCATGTTTTCATAAATATATTATGATGATGATGTATAATGAGCAGTTCTAAGGGACCCTGGTGGGAATTACAATAATGAGACCATTTGCATCTTAATCCTAAAGAAACGAAATCTTACACATAAACAGAAATTAGGTGGTCAAGGTTCTTATTAGCTCCGTGGATGGAACCAATTCACAAACCTGATCCATCTCATGGCATCCCTAAATCCAGCCATTTCTTTATCCAAATTTGGCAACTTCAGCTTCATATCACACTAGCTAAGTCTAACCTAATCACACAAACACTAACACCGTTTTCTAGGAACCACTTAACGAGTTACATGTCTCTAATACGCAAATATTGCGAAAATATTAGCAGAAAGCGAACGAAAGGAACGAGATTCTGTACGTGACTAACGGCAGAGTCTGTGGTCTCGTAGTACCTGATACATAAGCTATACAATCTCTTCGGATGATTCACCAGACCGGCGGCGGCAGGTCAGCACAACACATTTTGCGGTACCTTTTCCTGCCTAACTGTAGTGCGCGAACCACTAATAAGCTAACTAGGCTGCCTTTGTCGAATTTTATATTGTCTACTGCAGGATACACAGCCGTGTTATTTGGGAAACCAACTAAGTAACACGGCAAGCACAGTTTATCGGTAGTTTGGCATGGATGTTGAACGCTCGTAATAATTAAACTGGCATAGCGAATCCTTATGCCGATGGAAGAAGGTTCAAATCACTTTATAGGCACGTAACATATTTATTACCATAACGCGTTTAAGTACCTACTTATTAATTTATATTACAGAAGCGAACTGGACAATGATTATTATAAGTTGACTGAAGCTCTTAGATTGCTTAATAAACCTTCAAATGGTACATAATTAAAATAATTTAATTACCATACACCACCTATCGATTTAAGGTAGTGAAAAGGTTCTTTTGTAAACATACACAAAATAGTCACCTAGACCATCCAGAATGTAAAGTAAATTGGGGGAGGTCCAGTTCTTACCTCATAGCTCAAAAGGAATCTGCAGAAAGGGAGCGAGCGATAACTACTGACCTCCCGCAGTAAGAGACTAGGGCGTCGGTTGAGAAACTTAAACGCGCTCCTTCGACCCCATAAAAAATAAGCCTAGGTCGAGGGGACCATGGTCGGAACAGCAGTCCCAGAGGCGGCGTGCGCGTTGTTTTCCGCGTGCTTCTCAAAGAGGTAAAACCAAACTCAACCAAAAGACTAAGGCCTGCCATTAGGCCAGTGCTGCCGAGACTGCGGAAGATTGCGCTAGCGTTCCCATAGTCCCGGCAAGGCTGCACGTTGACTAAACATGGTGGGCTAGGTTTAACCGTTAAGAGTCCGGCATAATCATTAATTCCCCCCTTCAGAACGGTATCCATGAAGGATTCCCCGACTTTGAAATAATGGTCTATTTCCTAAGGTATTTATTGCGTGTAAGATTTTACAGACAAACAGATCTAAGAAACCATAACAACTCACATATCCATCGAAAATCGCTCATAAATATTAGTTTCAACGCTTCACGCTAGTTAAACTTAAGAGTTGATTCAATGCCAGTGTATACAACTATAGTTCGTATAGTTTTAAACAGCTTAAGCATAAATTTTTGAGTGCGTATTCGGTACAATAAACGAGTGGGGTTTTCAGTTCCCGGGGACAAAAAGGCATATTCTTTTGAACTAAAACTTTTCTTAAATATACTTGTAAAAAATATATAATATTGTCTTCGAAATGTTGAAATTAATGACAAATATTATTTAAAAACTTGTTAATTTAAGCCGCTGCCATTTTGCGCGAGCTTTTACATAAGCGAGACGTTACATAAACTTTTTTAGCAAAAAAACAAAAGCTTTTTTATCACATAAATTGTGTAGACGTTTTAAGTTGACATTAAACTTTAATGGAAAATGTTTATTTTATTATTTTTAGTGGGTACGATTAAATAAAAGCTTGTTTGTTAATAAGTTTTTTTTTTACTTTTTATTTATTATTGTTTAAATTGTTTAAACTATCTAACCCCAACGAATTCTCTGAACGGTACTCTGACGCACTAAAAGCACAATCTGTTTTAAAAGTGGCGGTCTGTCAAGATTAAATGGCTTCACCTAGTTTGTGCCTATGCCTTCTGTCTAAGGCAAAAACTAAGCATCACGTTTAACTCATGCCATTGAGTGCGATAACAATTCCTATTGAGCTAGCTAAAATAGAAATGATGTAGCCCGACGTCGATTAAGGTACTTACGTCTCCAGTTCTTGGGAAATTAGGCCGGGTGATAAGTCCATTATCTGATTAGAGCGAGCTTAATTGAAGCGAACATAAACAAAGGTTGTGGTGTTCAAATCGTTTGGCGCACGCGAGACTTTAGCCAGCTTTTTTATACAAATTGGTGATGATCAAGTCTTTGGCCCACACCTAGCATCGGCAAGGTGTCACTACGCAGTTCATGGACTTTAGAAAAATACCTGCCGTAGGAATAATGACCAGTGGATTTCTGTACTTTTTCGAACGAGTGAGCGAAGGAACGAAGTTCTTAGTGGCAACTAAATAGGCGTTTCGGCTGAATGTTGTAGTATGTCCGCAATTTTTGTCTGATGATCGGGTCCGCCAAATATGTTTACATTTTAAGGATAACCCGTAGTAAAACATTTTACAACCGTTCTTTTAATTTTTAAATACATTATTTGCCCAGCCGTTTTAACCGATATGGTATTAATATATCCAAATACATTTTATTAACATTTGCCGTTTTATTTACGGCGCGCGTCGGCAGAGCGATCCGACACGCTCTTGACCCGTTTTGTTTTTAACTCTTCATGCAAAATGACTGCTGATTCGTTTATCCGTATACCCGTGCGAAGCCGGGGCGGGTAGCTAGTGCACAAATAAAATGACCCAATACTCAAGACAACTCTACAAGCACTCGGACAGAAGTTCAATGTACCTACACCATCGATTGGCATCTGGCAAGCGGCCAGAACACTTCACTATAATGATTTAACATTAAACTTTAATCTGCTTCCTCACAGTTTGTTCAATGAAAATGTTTTGGCATTGCCTCTTGTTTGCGGTTTTTTGTTATTAATTCACTTGTTGAGATGCTTTCATGATACCTTTCATGTTACACTATTCTATTTCAGGGATACTTTTTAAAGGAACCGAAGGTAAGTCAAACTAATAAAATTTAAGTAAGTACCTCCATTTTGAATTAGTAAAAATTATCATACAAAATAAAAAATGTATTGCATAATGGGCAAATACGGTACAGTAGATATACTACACTACGTGTGACCCGTCACGCACATGTCTGGTTTTTTTTACTAAGGTAGGTACTTCTAATCATCCATTAATTATACAGTAAGTAACCAACATCCTTATTAAATTGGCCTTTCAAATCTATGTAGGTGATTAATAAAGAATCGGCAACCGGTATTCATGCTGTATAGGCTGAAGTGCCTGGGACATTGTTGGAGCGATTAGGGTTGCTAGCCCTTACAAGCTTAGTCGGCTATACCACAGATTACAGAACCTAAGGCTATACTCAGAGGAAAGAACATGCTAATAACTCCGAACTAACCACGGCTTGGTTAGTTCGGAGTTATTGGCATGGGGTTATCCCACGATGTTTTTACCGTCTTAATCAACATCATGCTAGCCCTATTCGTGTCACCTTGTCACGTGTATTCGTGTCATTCTTGTCGCAGCGATCAAGCTAAATTTTAAGAACTAAGATGATGGTGAATAATTGATTTAATTTTTACATTACAAAAACCGTTCACTTTCAGGCACGAGGAAGCATTACATTTGGTAGGTTATTTTGTATGATTTAATTACAAGGATTTTCCTCATTCAATGTCAAGCATTTGAAAATTTGGAAGTATTTGATTACTGTTAGCAACACTGTATAACGTGGTATAACTAAAATGTTTTAAAGTGTTTAAAAAATTAAGGTAGGTACTTATATGACATTACAAAAACTAAATGTCAGGCATGACAAAAAATATTCGATTATTCTCTCGATTTAATGGGTTTTAGTTATTATTAAATTACGAGCAAAACTACTGCACTATTAATAAATAAATAAAATATACAATTATTAAATTATTCAACAAAAAAAATCGGTTCTCTATTTTGTCTCCGAAATTTTATTTCCCTTTATCCATAAAATTTATTTTCATAATCATCGATTGCCTGAATAATCACAATCTGTAATATAAGGATCCCTAATATAGTATAGTATAATAGTATAGTATAATATAGTTCCCACTAATATCGGTATCCATAACGATTACAATCCATAAGTGATTCGCAATAAGTAAAGAAATCCATTTTAAACCCATAAACATTATTTTCATAATTATTTATTTGAATAATTTTCATGTTCCATAATATTTTGTTGGCGGCGGGATTCTGTGACAGGTGTTTTCCGATGGTTATAAAAAACCTAATAACCAACCTACTGTCTTTCCATCTCAGTTCTGTCATAGGCAGTGTTTTCGGATAATTATAAAAAAAAACCTAATAACCTACTGTCTCTCCATCTCGGTTCTGCCACAGGCAGTGTTTTTAGATGGTTATAAAAAAAACCTAATAACCTACTGTCTCTCCATCTCGGTTCTGCCACAGGCAGTGTTTTTAGATGGTTATAAAAAAAACCTAATAACCTACTGTCTCTCCATCTCGGTTCTGCCACAGGCAGTGTTTTTGGATGGTTATAAAAAAAACCTAATAACCTACTGTCTCTCCATCTCGGTTCTGCCACAGGCAGTGTTTTTGGATGGTTATAAAAAAAACCTAATAACCTACTGTCTCTCCATCTCGGTTCTGTCACAGGCAGGGTTTTCGGATAGTTGTAAAAAAAACCTAATAACCTACTGTCCTTCCGTGTCGATTCTGCCACTGGAAGTGTGGTGTTTTGCATATCTATAGGTAGGTGGGCATAAAATAGTGATAGTGTATCAGACAATATTTAATGTGTAAATATGAGGGTACCTGGAGAAGATGCTTCCACAATTTCGACAACTACCTTGAAAAGTGCGGTCTTGAATTGCCAAGAAAGTTCATAACATTGGCGACATCGGAAAATTCGCGAATTATTGAGAAAAACAAGTGAAAACTCAGTGAAAAGTATGTGTATACAATGGTAAATAATCAGATTCGAAACTTTTGATGTAAACATGGGGGATTGGGGGTCTTACAAGGACATATTTGGATATTTTCTAACAGCTCAGGGTGTGACTGACCCAATCCAACAAAAAGCTGTGCTTTTTCGCATCTTGTGGTAGTGAACTGTATAATTTAGTGAAATCATTAGTGTTCCCACTGTGGGTCAGGCAACATTATCATTTCAGCAGTAAAACGTCCACTACTGAACACAGGCCTCCCTCATGGATCTCCATGAGGGGTAGTTGCGATACTCACCACGCTTAGCAGGCGGGTTGGCGAGCGCAGTGCGGGATGTTGATACACTGAAAGACGCTGCTGCCCATCTTCCGGAGGTATCCCTTAGCAGGCTCTTACTGTATCCACGGGCATGAGAGGAGGCACTTATCTTTCAATTACACTTATTTTTCAGGCAACATTAGTTGTAAAAGAAAATAAATTAGACAGCTATTTTAGTCCGCGGCAAAATGGGATAGTGGAATCGTTTAAATTTTACAATAGAAAACAGGGTAAAAAGGAATCTATGCGAGATTACATTGCAGTACTTAGAAAAATGTGCAGATTTTGCAACTTTGGAACTTTGGATTTGGAAAGGACGCTAAGAGAGGCTTGTCTGCGAGGTGAATGATATAAAACTGTAAGAAAGTTTACTGAAGAAGGCCAATCTTACTTATGCAACAGCCGTGGAGTTAGCATTGCAAGTGGAAAAGTGTGGGGAGGGACCTCAAAGTACTCGAACTACCAAATATTGGTGAAACATCAAGCTTCAACACAGCAAGTACAAGCAGAGACAGTGAGGTAGAACCAATGGAGGTAAATAAAGTGCAGGAAGATAAGAGTAAACAGTTTTAATGCTACAGATGCGAAGGAAGCCACTTGTATCACAAATGTAAGTTTGTTTCTGCTAAGTGTAGAGTGTGCAACAAAATAGGCCACATAGCAAAAATGTGTAAAAATAATAATAATAAAGTCAAGTCAAAGAGATTCAAGAAAGGGAAAAGAATTCATGAACTGATTACATTGCTTGGGAGGTACACAACGTGAACCAGCAATATATACAGATCTTCAATTAAATAAGAAAATGGTCACTTTTGAGGTTAACTCCGACTGCTCATATACCATCATATCACATGAACAAGCAAAATTGATTTGGCCTGATGGAATGAATTTGCAGAGGTGTAATCTCAACTTGCATACCTGGACTGATGCTAAAGTGGAGGTGCATGGCAGGACCGAAGTTTTTATTGAATATAAAAATTTTAAAGGTTACCTGCAAGTAATCATCGGTCAGGGGCGAGGTAACCTTTGGTTTAAGCCTCTGGGGATTTCAGTTGAAGGTATTAACAAAATAAATTCCATGGGAATTAGGAAGGAGTAATCTCTGACTGAAGTATTAATAGGTGAACCACGGGAAAGAAGGGTAAAAAAATATGAAGAAATATTTGAAGGACTTGGCGAGTATAAAGTACCGGAAGTTGTGATGCAAGAAGGATGTACAGCCGAAGTTTATGAGAAGCAGACCGGTTCGATGCGATAAGAGATAGATTATGTGACGAAATAGATAGACTAGTCAGTGTCGGGGTGCTGGAGCCAATAGCCTATTCAAGTTGGGCTACAACTGTGGTTCCAGTTGTTAAAAAAAGTATTCGACTGTGTGGAGACTACCGATTGACCGTTGATTCAGCATAAGATACAGATACATATACCCACAGCCAACTATTAATGAGTCACTGTCTGAGGTCGCAGGTGGAGTTATGTTTAGCAAACTGGATTTAAAAGAGGCGTACACACAACTTAAAGTGTCGGACGAAACTGGCATGCTCCTGACGATCAATACACTGAAGGGATTATATGAAATGAAAAGATTACCCTATGGTTTGAAAGCATGCCTGGGTATATTTCAATGGGTCATGTCAACAACATTGGCTGGTATTAAAGGAGTGATCGATCTTCTAGACGACATATTGATAAGTGGAGATGAGAGGCAGCATACTGAAGGACTGTAGAAGGTTTTGTCATGCCTCGAAGATGTAGGACGACTAAACCGCAATAAGTGTGAGATTGTAACAGGTAAGGTAGAGTTCCTAGGATATGTAGAGGATAAAAATGGTATTCACCCGAGTAAACAGAAGGCGAAATTGATAACCGAGGCGAAGAGTCCAAAAAATATAAAAGAGCTCCAAGTTTTTTTGGGGTTGCTGAATTTTTATGAAAGATTTTTAAAGGGCAAAAAACCACATTATTGGAACCACTTCACAGACTTCTAGACAAAGATTCTGAGTGGAAGTGGGGAAAGATAGAAGAGGAAACGTTTTATAAAGCCAAATCCGCATTGTCTAGCGAAGATACTCTAGTACATTTCAACAATAACAGGAAGGTTACATTGACTTGTGATGCGTCAGAATATGGGGTAGGAGCTGTATTATCTCATATAATGGATGATGGATCAGAGAAACCTATCGCCATGTGATCCACAACATTGTCGAAACCGGAGCGTAATTATGCACAGATTGATAAAGAAGCGGCGGCGATCATGTTCGGTTTGGATAAATTCAATGAGTAGTATATGGAAGACATGTTATAATATACACGGATCGTAAGCCGTTGCTTGGTATATTTAGCCCCAATAAAGCTATACCTAAAGTTCTGTCCCCGCGAATGATGCGATGGGCATTGAAACTGAATTCACACGACTACGAATTGATATAAATGTGGTACCAGTATAGGTAATGCCGATGCCCTGAGTAGATGGCCGATTGAAAGTAAAGATTGGAAGCCAAATACTGAAGACATTGAAGATGTTTTTTTGCTGTCAGAGACACCTAGCGCGGTTCAGTATTCTGCCAAAGATATTGCGGAACAAACAGGGCGAGATGAAACTTTATCTAAAGTGAAGTTCTGGATTCTGCATGGATGGCCTGATACCGTAAGCGATGGTAATTTAAAGTTGTATCGGCTGAAAAGAGCTTTCCATTACTAATGACTGTTTATTATGGAGTAGTCGAGTGGTCATACCACCGCCCCGAATGCGAAAACATGCTGGAAGCGTTACATGAGACACATGATGGCATAGTGTATTCAAAATCAATCGCCAGGTGGCCAGCTTTGGTGGGAAATTGTGATAGCTGCCAAGTAAATAGGAACAAGCGTGCAAGTACGGCACATTCATGGGTAACTCCACAAAACCGGTTGCTGAAGGACAAATTGAAAGAAATATAGAAGTACCGGTGCGAGCATATGGACTGAAATTATAAGGTGTGGGGCTACGCAACTATGCAAGAGGAGAGAAGTGGGTTAAAGGGGAAATATTCAAATGTCCCGTGCGATTCCTTGTGTAGATAGAAAATGGACCAATAGTAACAAGACATGTAAACCAGCTATGACGGCGTGATTCTGATGATGCACCAGGCCCTAGTAACGAAACGCGTGACATACTTGGCATACCAAGCCAAGCAGTGGTAACATGCGAAGGGGGCATGTTAAGAAACAATTAAATAATAAAAATATAGTGTTGTAAGTAAATATTAGTTAGGGTAACAGTAAGCTTTAGGTTACAATAACAAAGTGACTATGAGGGAAGGTATGTGGTGTATTGCATATCTATAGGTAGGTGGGCATAAAAATTACTGATAGTGTAAAGACAATATTTAATGTGTAAATATGAGGGTACCTGGAGAAGATGATTCCACAAGTTCTACCAAGTAAGTAAGTTCATAACAGGAAGGTTTGATAATATTTCGAAAATATTCGGGATAATAAGATTTATAATTCGTTATTACTATGACACCATATGTTTATAATAATTATGAAAATTATAGAAATTATATATTACATAGGTAAAATAATTTTATGTGTAAGGAGCATTAGGATGAACAATATCTTATAGCAAATGATATTTATGGGACCATAATATTATACACTTATATGTATTAGAATGTGGTGCCGGGGTCGACCGAGGAAGCGTTGGCGGGATGAACTTGTTACCTTTAACAGAGGATGGTGGGAGTCTGCAAAGGATTGAGATGGTTGGAAGACTTTAGGGGAGACCTTTGCCCAGCAGTGGGACAACACAGGTTAAATAAAAAAAAAATTATACAATGGTGATGATTCGGAGACACTTGTTATTGATTGTGTTTTTCGGACAATCATTTTCCAGAGACAAAATGGGCACCCCAAAATACCAACATTAATGATGAAATGCTTGACTTTTGCTGAAAATATGGCCAAACATTTAAGTAGTTCATCAGGGCTGGGTTTTGATGAAAGTCATTAATTCACATATAAAAAACAACTTTTTAAAATATTAGATATTTAGCACAGTTATAAAAAACTTAAATGAGTGGAACCAATCCTAGCTATGGGCTTATTTAGCTATGCTTCGAGGCATTCAAACATAAATTCATCATCATCATCATCATCATTACAGCTGTAAGAAATCCACTGCTGGACATAGGCCTCCCTCATTGACTTAGAGATCCAAGTTCATGAGGGGTTGTTGCCATACTCACCACGCTTGGCAGGCGGGTTGGTGAGTGCAGTTTGGGATGTTCTTACACGGAAAGACGCTGCTGCCCATCTTCCGGAGATATCCCTTAGCAGATTCTTACTGCATCCACGGGCAGGAGAGGAGGGGTGACATTCTACTGCCGGCACCCCACGGCAAACATAAATTAACATAAATTAAGTAATACAATTTTATTATGGATCCCCATCATCGGAACCAATTAAAATAAAGTAGGCCTGGTGCATGTCAGGGCATGAGCTTTATAGGGTTCTGTAGTTAACCATATACCTGTTGTTAGAAGTTGGTGTATGTTTTTTTATGTTTACCAAAACGTATTACCAGGAATTAATTGAGTTTTCAGTTCGAAGTATTCCAGTATGTTTGGGAAACCGCATCTCTTAACTGAGCTAGTTGCTCCGAAACTATAAAAGCTAGCTTAACCCTTATAGCTTTAGTAGAAAGTTTATGGTTAAAACTACATTAATGTGTTTTTATAGATTTGTAAAGCTAGTTTTTGTTATGTTTAATAATAGGTAGGTAATTATTTATATAGATGTTCAGTAATCGAGGATACTGAATTGGACTGTACTGAGCATCTTACCGTCTGTCTGCCTTGGTATGCCAGAAGTAGAATGTTGCCCCTCCTCTTATACCCATGGATGCAGTAAGAGCCTGCTAAGGGATACCTCGGAAGATGGGCAGCAGCGTCTTTCCATGTATCAACATCCCATACTGCGCTTGCACCAGGTGCTTACCAGGTGTGTTGGCGAGCATGGTGAGTATGGCAACTACCCCTCATGAAGATGAGACTCCATGAGGGAGGCATGTGTTCACTAGTGGATGTTTTACAGCTGAAATGAGCATCTGACTTAACTATGTTACTCCCATTAGTAAGTACTGGTTAAAGTTTGTATTCACTTATTGTTATTGCTCAGAATAAATTGATTCATGTTAATTGTAAACAACCTAGCGAACATAACAAACAGTCATTATTATTGAAACAAATCTGGAAGGTTAATCATGTTGTACTC
Organism: Pasiphila rectangulata; assembly: GCA_963082625.1. NCBI lineage: Eukaryota > Metazoa > Arthropoda > Insecta > Lepidoptera > Geometridae > Pasiphila > Pasiphila rectangulata. The sequence continues at coordinate 10,707,398 of OY720253.1, forward strand.
CATGGAAGGATAGTTTCTTTGTGTTTTCAATTTAACTGAACTATAATGCTTTTGTTTTGTACTGTCATTCAAACTTAAATTTGAAAGGGACTGAACCAAACTGATCTTTAGTACCTGACCTATCTAACTTACCTAAAACTTCACCAAGCAAAACCTTCAGGAAAGGTAATAAATAATGGTAGGTTTATAGCTGATTTGCCAAAACCGGGCCTTGTGATTATAATTCATTACTACTGACTGGTTCGCGCTATGTCTCTATCCATTTTAAATAGCTAAGGAATCCTTTTAAAGCAAAGATAACCACGTAAACATAGGTGACTATCGGATAACAATACATCTTTGTTGATAAAAGCATAACTCTTGTCTTGAGAGTTTAAACCAATGATTGTAGTAATATATTACACAATACGTTTGCTAAGAGAGGGTATGTACCTCTTTTAAAGTCTAACTAGGTGCAGTTATCATGAAAAACACGTACCTCGGAAAAGGACCACTCCTTTTCGTTATTTGCGCGATTATTTTTTCCACTGTACTTCTATCGTCTTTGCGAGCCGCATCCAATAATTCCTGACCTCGGCCCATGGCCCGCATATATAAATCACCAGTCACAAAAACACTTAATTCTGAATTTTATTCATAACATTTTTTACAATTCTACACTACACTACAACTTCATTGATCGAGCCGCCATTTTTGTGGTTGGATTGACGTGAGTGCGCTCTAGCGGCCATAGAAGGAATCATTAGATTTATTTTGTACAGCTGGCAGAAAAATCCTTAGCGGGGAAGGAGCAATGCCGTTCTCAGACTTTCAGTTCAACACCTAATAATAATATAACTAAAAATTACCTCGATAGGTACAGAATCCTTTATATTTAGCTAGTTAATTAAATTATATAAAATATGATGAAATGGTGTATAAAATATGATGATACTTCTAGATACATATGAGCATCCCAATTCCTAAAATTGTTGTGCCCTAGCTGGGTCCATGTATGATAGGTACTTATATGTTAAAAGATCTAATAAGTTACAACATGGTTACAATAAATATTTTGAACTTTGAACTTTTTAACAATCCTCCTCAGGTAGAAAATATTTTAATAGAAGAATAAGTTACATTGGACGTGACCTGATGTACCTACCTCGTACATCCGCAGCTTAGGCCTTATGGAAAGATGGAAGTCCAGGACAGGCCGGAGGAATGCCCGGGTAGCGCGAGCTTCTCCAAGCGCTGTAACCTTCTGCCTGGAGCTGAACGACCTGTCGATCTCCCTCCACTCCGAGGTACCTAGCATGCGGAACCCACCACGTGACATCCTGGCCACAAAGCTGCAGCGAGGGAAGGGTGCATCTTTTCCTTGTGACTAAAAGCGCTGGTAATTGGGCACCAATTATCTCAGAATAAGTATATAAAATACTATAATGCTGCCCATCTTCCGGAGGTATCCCTTAGCAGGCTCTTACTGCATCCACGGGCATGAGATGAGGGGTAACATTTTACTGCCGGCACCCCACGGCATAGATGGTACAGATTATAAATAATGGTAATCATGAACTAAACTTTAAAATTAGTTAGTTAACAATCTCTTTGCCTATGTCTACCAATAATAACATAAAAAAGTTCGCATATATTTTAAACAAATTTAATATCTATTAGCTATTTAATCGCACAAAAATCATTATTACTATATTATCTTTATTAACCACGCATTTAATGAAAATAAAAACTTTTATGAAAAATGTACCTAGTGAAATAACACCTGGGCATTAGTCAAAGCTCCTGGGAAAGAAAAATCAGGTTCAAGAACGTCAAAATATTTTGTTCTCAATGTCAAATTCGCAACGCTGAACTGAATAGTCATGTCATGTCAAAAGTCAGTCAGATTGATGGACTCAGTCAGCCAGAGGTCAATTTTGTTTATCTTTCATCGCCCGCCACCAGTCAATAACCTGTCGTAGATTTAATTTTGTTTTTCCCTAAAATCAATCGGCTACGAAGTTCAATAGTTTAATGCACTTGTTATATATGAATTTAACACTTCTCAGTAAGCGTGCGAGAAGGCAAGTCATCAACATGTTGTGTAACTGCTTCAAGTGAAATTGTAATAAGTGTACACAATCTATCAGCTGATTACGATCTGAACTAATGTTTGTTGTTATTTTTGACGGTTAGGTACTAAGTATTTTCGAAGTGAAAATGATAGCTTCTTTCAGATCGTTTGGTTTGATACTATTTATATGTGTTTCAAAAGCTATTAGTTATGGTAAGTCTTAATTTTTTTATTGGCGTGTTACCGGAGCAGACACATGAGACAGAAGCTGATCACAGAATTTGGTATTAAAATATGTGGACTTATTTCAAAGTATGCTGACTGCTCAGAATAACGCTGGCTGCATTTCTGATGCAGTGGTCATTCTTTACTATTATAAGTCTACATACAGAATTCTTAATGATGAATAAAATGTGTAGTTTTCCTTCAGTTTTTTATAGTCTTGCAAGATTCAGGGTCCCTAAATTAAAATAGCAAATCTTTATTTTTTTTGGGTTATGGTTGAAATATATGTAGGTTCCTACCCTTGTTGTGGCCAGTTTTGAAAAATATGTGGATGTTTGTAGGTAGTCCACAAGGCAAGTACTAGTTTCATCATTCCAGCCGTAAAAAGTCCACTACTGAACAGGCCTCCCTCATGGATCTCCATGAGGGGTAGTTGCCATACTCACCACGCTTGGCAGAGGGGTTGGCGAGCGCAGTATTTCGATACACGAAAAGACGCTGCTGCCCATCTTCCGGAGGTATCCCTTAGCAGGCTCTTACTACATTTACTTACGCATCCACGGGCATGAGAGGAGGGGTAACATTCTACTGCCGGCACCCCACGGCTAGTTTACTAACTTACTAGTATATCGTTAGTGCAGTTCTAACAGTGCAGAAGTCATTTTTGACAGTCTTGAGATTTTAATGCCATTGCATTCTGACATCCACACTGTTAGAACTTCACTGACGATATAGTAAAGTATATAATATTATATAGTACTAGTTTACCCCCTTTTATAGTTCAAAATTCCTGTTTCAACTGAATTTCAGTTTCTTATTTACTCATAAATGTGAGTATCATTGATGCTTACTGCACAAGTATAAAAGGTGCAGTGAAAAAAGGCAGCAAAAATGGTCTTATGTATACTTGTAATTTAGTACCATATTTTATAGTGCTTTAGTATTTAAGCTTAGTGACAAAATTATTACCCATACATACATAACAAATTTACAAGTACTAATAATAACTTAACAAGTATTACAAGTATTAATAATAATAAGAAATTCACAAGTATCTATACATGTATGTTTAATGACAATTTTCAATGCCCCTACTCCAGCGAAACCAAAGCCATTAAGAATAGATATATTCTCCCAATAAGGTTACTTCTAACTTGTTTCAGATATTACTATCACTATACCTCTCAACAAAACTACAATATTAAGAGACAAACAGTTATATGGAGAGTTCATCACATTAAACCGAACATCCAACCTTCAAGTAAATTTCAATGAAACAGGGAAAGACCTACAGTTTATAATTTTCCAAGTACACAGTCATTTATATAATGTAACATTGTATAAAAATGTTAAAAGGAAGGATACATCGGTGACTGGTACTAATTTAGGACTGCATAGTGATAATATGGGAATTGACAGGTTTTTTGTTCAGAATATGCATGATATTGTCGATCTGAAACTTTACATCGCTGTGCATGGCTACTTGGAGAAAGGTAAGTGGTATTTTAGACACAACCCTAAACATAAGTTCGATCTATATAATATTAAATATCAAAAAGAATATTGAACATACCTTGTCTTAAATTCAAGAAAATACCTTAAATTTATAACTATTATAATAAATTTTAGTCTCTTGATCACACATTCCACTGAACACTTGTGAAGATTTTATGACACAGACACTGGCAGACTTGTTTCAAGACAACCCAGGCAGATATAAAAGTTGAAGTTGATGATATTAATATATTAGGGGTTAAAATATAAAATTGCGGATGTGTACTGAAAAATTGATTTTTTTTTTAATTTAACATTATATAATCAAAATAATTACCATTATTGTCTATACATCTAACAGGAAGGTCATTTATGCCTTTGCGATAGAACCCTGGTGATCTAGATTCAACAAACTGTGTGAAAGCATTATGTACTGCCTCCTGAGAAGAAAACTTTTTATCACATAGAAAATTGTCCAAATCACGAAAAAAATGGTAGTCCGTTGGAGCAAGGCCTAGTGAATACGGAGGGTGACGAATGGTTTCTAATTGCACTTCCTGTAGAGTTAAAACGGTTTCTCGTGCTGTATGAGGTCTCGCATTATCATGGAGCAATAATGGTGAAGATCGATTCATGAGTCGGGGCTGTTTCACTGCTAGTTTTGCTATCATTGTTCAAAGTTCGGCACAGTAGACATCTGCCGTTGTTGCTTGACCAGATCGGAGAAAGCTATAGTGAATAACACCATGCTGAGACCACCAAACAGTTACCATTACCTTTTTATTGGTAAGCTTTGCTTTGGGACACTGTTGCGACGTTTGACCTGGGGTCAGCCATTGCATAAACCTCTACCTATTACAAGTGCCTGTAATTCCCCTTCAGACCGGAATTTAGCAATGTACACATCACTGCGCCGACAGAAATAGGTATGGTGGTAGTCCCCGGATGATCTCTTCACAAAAATGTCTACTACTCTTCCAAAATATACGAATATCGCACACATATTTGCAGATCCCATACCAGGTGGATGCAACACGGAATACCCAGTTCCAGTATCTCCATTTATGAAAGCAGTATACAATAGGGACTACATCTATGTAGATGCTGCAGCGGCTAATTATTCTGACACAAAATGCCAGACGTCTACAGAGGCATTTGTAAAACTCACGTTCTATATGATGTACCTACCGGAGCTCGACTTTGATTCCGACATGTACTTTAAGGGAATCATAGACATGATGAGTCTCAAGACTTTGAGGAAAACGAGGGTTGTAAGTGATCATTAATTATTATTGTGTACGTATTTAGCTGGTGAACTACGTATTTAGTGGTGGTTTGCCGTGGGGTGCCGGCTAATGTTACCTCTCTCCTGTCCGTGGATGCAGTAAGAGCCTGCAAAGGGACACCTCCGGAAGATGGGCAGCAGCGTCTCTCCGTATATCAACATCCCGTACTGCGCTCACCAACCCGCCTGCCAAGCGTGATGAGTATGGCAACTACCCCTCATGGAGATACATGAGGGAGGCCTCAGTTCAGTAGTGGACGTTTTACGGCTGACATGATGATGATTTAGCTGGTGAATGTTGAAATTCAAAAGTATTCAGTGGATTCAGTAAGAATCTGTCAAGCGATACCTCCGGGAGATGGGCAGCACCGTCTATTCGTGTATCATCCCGTATTGCGCTCACCAACTCGCCTGCCAAGCGTGGTGAGTATGGCAACTACCCTACATGGAGATCCATGAGGGAGGCCTGTGTTCATCAGTGGACGTTTTTTACGGCTGAAATGATGATGATGAAGTCATCTCTGGGTGACTGACATGTCTGCCTATCTTTCGTCGTTATGACATTCAGAGAAAATAAAATAACGTCACATTATCGCATTGTAAAAATAATTTCAGTTCAACAACCATTATCTACTCACCATATTTGTGTTTAATAAATTGCCAAGAAATGTTTATGTAAGTTTTTAAGACATTAATAATATTATCATCATCATTTCAGCCATATAGGAACTGTTGGATATGGGGGTCCCTCATTGGTCGTACTCGTACGTTTAAAGCCGAAATTGGTTTCGCCAGTCAGTGCTTAGAGCGCGCCAACGTAATATAATTTAGCAGAAAGAATGTCACCGCCAAACAATGTCATCATTTATTCCGTTAGCCGTGGGGTGCCCGCAGTAGAATGTTATCCCTCCTCTCCTACCCGTGGATGCAGTAAGAGCCTGCTAAGGGACACCTCCGGAAGATGGGCAGCAGCGATTTTCCGTATATCAACATCCCGTACTGCGCTCACCTACCCGCCTGCCAAGCGTGGTGAGTATGGCAACTACCCCTCATGGAGATCTATGAGGGAGGCCTGTGTTCAATAGTGGACGATTTACGGCTGAAATGATGATGAATGATATTACTTGTTAAACTTTTGCGATTTGTTAACATATTATTAGTTTTTTATAAATACACCACCCTCCCGCGACCACGACCAGGTGCAATCCGGTCGAAACGTCGGAAAAATAATAAAAAAGGTACGCGATAAAATCGTGTATTTTGAAAACTGGCAATTATGTTATAGATCCCGCCCACTAAGTGGAATACCCGGCGTATGGTCAGTGCATACCCTGGCACTGGCGCGATCTTCGTGGTCGTAGCCAACCCCATCATCAACGCAGTAGTTGACGAATACCATTACTCTGTCTATGTGCCTATCGCCAGTTATGCCTGCTCGCCCTTGGAGGATAACTGCGAATTGTTGGGTGAGGTTTCACGACTGTTTCTTGGTAATTTAAGCTATAAATACCAGATATCTTGTGTAGTCATAATGCTTTCTGATTTGAAAGAGGTTTAAAGGTGTACCAACACTGAAATAAATATGACCAGGTGCGTGTCAGGCCATGCTACCCGTAGGCGCTGTGTTACCCGTAGACCTTTTGTTAAAAGTTGTAAGTTCTATTACGTTCACGAAAACATACTAACAGGTATTATTTGAGTTTTCTGTTTTAAGTATCACGGTATGGTTGTAGAGCGACAATTTCTCTGAAACTAAGAAGCTAGCTTAATCGTTATAGTTTTCCTAGAAAGGTCATGGTTAACTCTTTAAGTGCTTGGAGCACACCATGTGTACGTAAGTTTAAACGCCCCGCGAGGAAATTTCACAAAGCTTTATGTCATATGTCAAAGGCTTAGGTCGCGTAACTAAATCTACGATTTGTAAAGCTAAGAAAGCTTTACAAATCTGGAAGAATCGTGGAAGCAATTCAGATTTTATACCCCCACGGAAACCGTAGAAAGACAGACTGACCGGCAAAGCGGAACCATAACATGGATCCGTAAAAAGATGGTACTAAAATGAAATGGACAGCACCATTGCCTTTTATTTAGATATAGACAAGCCGCACCCCGCAGTTTCACCCGCGTAGTTCCCGTTCCCGTGGGAATTTCGAAAAATCCCTTCGTAGTGCACCTCTAGGATACTCAAGGTATATATGTGCCAAATTTCAAGTCTCTAGGTCCTGTGGTTTAGGCTGTGCGTTGTCTGTCAGTCACTCAGTAACGGAAGAGTTTTATATACATATGTATATTGAAAACTCAGATTTTTTTTGAAGACTGACCCCTAGACGCAGAAGCCAAAAAAATAAGAAGAAGATAAATTACTAACACAAAAATAATACATAGAAAGAAAATTACGAAACTAAAGGTACATGTAGGTAGACTTAAATATAATAATAATCTAGACATGTCTTATAGTCCTATTAGGATATGGGGTTCTAGTTTTTATATATTTTTCAGATGACCTGTTTTCCCAGCTCGCGTGTGCCTCGTTATTTTTCATTGGAATCTTCATTTGCTTCGTTGGACATCGCTTTTTCAAAACCAATACATTTTTTATCGGATTTTTAAGTGGAGTTGTTGTAACCTACATATTGGCATCGTTAGTTGTGGAAGATGCATCGGGTATGTTTGTTTGATTTTAAAATTAGCTATATTACTTACTTTTTTAAGTTTGTAGTTTCTCAAATGCTACATATATTAAGGGCCCAACATAACTCCTTGCGGGACTTCTTTGAAATATGTTTATTAAAAATAAGTAAAGTACCTAAAGACTTGCATTTGATTTTGGAATATAAACAATTTTCGCAGGTAAACTAATTCATATATAATATTGGAATACTAATAGAAAATATACATACATATTCTTGTTTTTTTTTTTAACGAGCCGCTCTTGATAAGTTTAAGAGTGGATTTTTGATATATTTATTTTTACGTATCTCTCAGTTTAAATAATCTACAGGTCTTCATTTTTGTTATAGCTATTCTCGCAATTGCCATGTTTTCTGGAATGTGTATCGGTGCAGCCAGATTAGTTTACTGGTGGATATATGGGCTACCAGTGTTTTCTATAATACTGTCATCGGCTGACGTCGGATTTCTAATAGCTTCTCTTATATTTTACACTATATCAGGTAATCTTTCGTCATTTCAGTGCCTTGTGTTTGAGATGTTTGCCTGAAAGCTATCACCCATTTTGCTCAATGACTGTACACATGACCTAGTAACTCCACTTAAAACTTTATAGACCCCCCTTCCCGCCCCCTTTGCAATTATAATAAGAGCATTTTTAATTGTGCAATATTCGTGAATAAGCGTTATCTAATACCATTTCAAATTTCAAGTCGATAGCATCAGTAGTTCTTAAGATATCCATCTGTGACAGACAGACAGACAGATAAAGTCACACCATAAGGGTTCCTTCTTTCCATTTTTGGTCCGGAACCCTAAAAATGTTGTGCCGACCTCATTATGAATTATGTTTTTGCTTTTGGGGTTGTTTATTGTTTTGTTTTATTTTTATCATGTAGTGAATTTAAACAAATCAAATCTTTATCGTTAATCTGTATGTTACCTAAAAATGATTGTATTACTCATTGTATTTATTTTGGAAAATAGGGGGGGATTACGCGAAATGAGTATCCTTGTATTTTGTGTCTCAAGTTAATTTTGATAGTACAACGATTGTATTTGTTTCAGATGAGTTGGCAATGGAATTATACTTGAATATAGACATAAATTTTTGGACGCTCATCGTTATAATCATTGCATTAGTCACAATTGTCCTTTTATTGATTAATTCCTTGTCTAATTTTATATGTTGCGCTGTGGTCGGTGCGTATTCTATCGTACTGCCTTTCGACTACTTCCTGGGATCGCATCTGAAGTATAGCATGATCTATATTGTGAGGCGGGCTACCGTGGTGGATTTCCATAAGGCTGTGAAAATGCAGCCTTATCAATGGCAAGGTGAGGTGATTTATTAAAAGGATTGCATTTTTTATAACTAATCTTGAATAAATTTCGAATAAATTAGGATTAGCAGCAGCGTCTTTCCGTATACCAACATCCCGTACTACTCTCGCATGCATCTGGTGTGGTTATTTGGTGTTTCCCCAAACTACCTTTTACGATACAAACAAACTGGCAATTCTATTTCATTTATTTATCGTACAACACACTTTACAACCATATGGAAAATAAAGTAAAAGAACATTTATAGTTTAGATCTTGATTATAAAACAAACATTTGTACGCAGCTATAATATAATATACATCTCGAGAATAGAAACATGAAGAATAAAACACTGCAAAATATAGATTAAGAACTATGAAACTAGCCGCTAAAAGCTCTCATTGTAATCAGTTGCTTTTTACTCAACTCGTCTAGCTGGTGGTCCCCGCAGAAAATTCCTGCTGGTTGCGGGGTGCCTTGAGTTGATCTTCCTGATCGGGTTGCCTCCGCTTCTGGCACGCGAAGACTAGCCTTTTGAAAAATCGATGGACAACCCCCTTATGATCAGTATTTGGTCCGTGAGGCCCATGGACGTCCTACTGAGATGATAATGAAGGTCAAAATTATTCTTTTGCAGACGGAATGCTAACCGCCTTCTGGGTTTGTCTGGCTGTAAGCGGGTTCGCGTTCCAGCGGTACCAGAACAGGGGCCGCCCGCCCTTCCCGCCGCCGCCCAGGAGCGTCAGGGCGGTTCCCGAGCTGCCCGCGCCGGTGGTCGGACCGAGTGGCTTTATGTACGTATCTATCGACATACAACTTAGCAATATATTTTGTTTTCAATGCTGTACACATTATCATATCCAAGCTAAGCAGAGCTTGTGTTATGGGTAGAGATAAGCTATTCTAAAAATGCTCGCCCCTCCATAGCGCTTACACGGACATACAAATAGGTGTTCTATACGCAATACAGATAAATTAATATTTGTCATTGGTTGTTCACACTTGTTCAGTCACCGGCTAGACACAAACGGTATCACTAGGAAAAAAAGCTGGATCTGTCTGTCGGTCAACTAGTGCATTAGTGTTCCGAGCGCGCGACAGCGGACGTGTCGCCGAATCAAGAAGCACGCTCCCGCCTTACAATGCCTACAGCTCGACTGATCGCCCGATTAGTTGACTTGTCAGTGCGCAGATTATTCCATGTTTCCAGTAAAGTTGCAGCACGCACATAAGTATAGAGGTTCAATAAGTATTTCCTCTCACACCTTGTAATTATTAAGTTTTGTGGCGGGGCGTGCATTTTTAAAATGGTTTATCTTTACTAGATGACTGATATACTTAATTCATTATACTACATAGATAGAGATTTTTTTTATTATTATATAGAAAAACATCCAGAACACCCTGAACAAATATCTGCAGATCGTACAGACATTTGTACCGAGGCGGGAATCGAACCCGCAACCTCTTGCGTCGCAGGCGGACCTTCGCCCGTCGGGTGCCGGCAATAGAATGTTGCCTCTGGATCTTGCCCGTGGATGCAGTAAGAATCTTCCATGGGATACCTCTGTAATATGGGCAGCAGCGTCTTCCCGTGTATCAACATACTGTACTGCGCTCGCCAACCCGCCTGCCAAGCGTGCTGAGTATTTCTAACTGAGCACATTTTAGACTCAAATTTAAAAAAATCTGAATTTATAGTGTAGTCAAATGAAAGGCATTTAACGAGATCTACTTCTTCGATGCCAACACAATTTTAAATCCTTAAGTGACAACCCTACCAAAGTAGGTACAATATATTTTACGTTTTGACGGCATAGTTTCATCATCAATTTAAAAGCCGACTTAAACACCACATCTTAAATGCCGAATTATAAATATAAATGCTTAATATGTAAACTAGTGTTAAAGAATCTTTTCAAATAAATTGTATTATATTTTATCAGTTACTTAGATAGTCAATGAGATTATTAATGCTCGTTGCAAACTGAAACTACTATTAACTGTTTATGTTTCTCGCAAGTGATTTGTAATCTTTAAGAGAAATATTAATAAAGATCTTAGACCATTAGTTTACGTCAATGAGTGCTATGACGTAAATTTCAGGCGTGGAAAATGGCATTTTATAAAACATTCTAATGCACCTTTATCATTTTACTTGGTTCATTCAGCTTTTTGGTTCTAAGCAGTAATTTGTTGTTTTCAGGAGCTTGAACGACGAGGAACGAAACGAGAGAACTCCATTGCTGGCGTAAAAATAACGATGAACGAAACCAGTGAGAACTAGTTATTATTTTATATTATTCTGTTTTAAGGTATAATGTTTTTCGTTATAAGATTTACACTGAACTTCTATAAGGATTTAGTAATCATCAAATAGAAATAAGGGTGTTTATTGTAAAATCGGTGCTCGACTTAATGTTACCTACACAATAAGTTGTACCTACTTTGGTACTTTGTAGTTTTATATTGTTTTAATAGTATATAATATCTCAATTAGACTTACCAATGAGAAACGTACTCCTAAAAAAATAATTGCGTTTATTATACATGTATAATTATGTAATCAAACTTACTTAACTACGAGTATTTAGATCAAGGTATGTTATTTAAATGCGAAAAACCATTTATTTTTTAGCTTGTGATATAGGTACTAAGTCAAAAATAATTATGTACTCCGTTGAGAGGCTGTGATTTCCATCTTGCATGGGTTTATATTAACATAACAACAAAAAAAAATTAGTTACCATTATTAACTAGTTAATTTGTCTCAGCCGTAGAAAGTCCACTGCTGGACAAAGGCCTCCCTCATGGATCTAGAAGTGTAATCATGTGGGGGTTATTGCCAAACTCAGTACTCAGAGCGCAGTACGGGATGTTGATACACAGAAAGACGCTGCTACCCATCCTCCTGAAGAATTCCTTGGTATACCACGGGTAAGACAGGAGGACATTACACTGCAGGCACCCCACGGCTAGTTCGGTAATTTATTTACCTAACTTGAATTATTTTTAAATTATGCCAAATCAAATAAAAGGCTGATAAATTACCAACTTAGCACGTATCTTAAATTATTTATAACCTTATTTTTTTCTCTAAAAATACATTTTTAAGAGTTTATGATATCATCATATTTTCACCCCATTGTCCCTATCGACTTGTTAACTCTAGTGTTTTCCTCTATTGACCATTTAAATTATATAATATTCATTCCATTATATAATTAATTTATTATTATTCCACATTATTGAATTGTACACTCATAAAAAATCATTTAATACCTTTGGATCTTTCTAGAAGTATTTAATATAACAGCTTTCTGCATCGTCACGTGAAGGGTATCCTGAAGACCTATTATTATTATGAACCTATACTGTCCCACTAGAAGGCGAAGCCTCCCTTCCTTCCTTCCACACTTCTGTCTTGAGCTACTGTGGTCTTCCAAGTGTGCGTTGGGTTCATCCCTTCATCGACGTCTTGGTCTACCGCAAGGTCAAGAAAATACCTCCTGTCTTGTGGGATCCATTCGGTGTTGGATAAATCCAACATATACCCTCATATATATATACCATAAATCGTCTGGCCTGCGTCTCTATTATATTCATATAACTTACGTAGTATAATTATATATATTTATCACTCTCCCCTATATGTATTCATTATTATAAGACCATTCCCTTTAACATATCTACATGACTTATGAATAAGATGTTTTTTAAGAATGTTGAATCTATATTTTTATTTAATTATAGACGTCCAGCAAAGGAACTATCCAACTCTAGATAAAGTGTTATTTAAATTCCTACAAAAAGGTTCGAATACCCGCGAGAGTAATACCCTTATTTTTGGGTCGGGGTATGAAAATAAGCAATCGCAGAACTGACAAAATTTTAATTTTTAGTTCGTGTAAATAAACATAACGGCGACAATGAGTCAAGATTTCGCGTGACAGTTATGACGTCACGAGCCCAAAACTTTATGCGTTTAGTATAAGTTAGTATGTTTACATTAATTTGAAAAAAAAAAACACAAAATACGTGTATATTATTTTTTATTATCCACTAGTTTGGTTACGCGAAAATAATTTTTCGACCCTCAATTGGTTTGCGTTTTGGCGGGAAAAACGGCGGGCGCTCCGCGTCGGCGCTAAGTGGATACTGGCTCGGTTTTTACAATGGAGCGTATCGTGGTATTTACGCTCTGTGGAAAGGGATTGAATGAAGCTTGTCAGTACAATCATTCATAATTTAGTCTGTGTTCGGGATATACAGCGTAAAAATTATTTTCTATTAATTATTGATTTAATTTTATATAAAAAATACTTTTGTTTGTAATTCAAAATGTATTATCATATATCTACATGTTTTGCGGTATATATGTCGGCGGCCGATCGTAGAATTGGGCACATCATGATGTGCCTCGGCATATCATGATATGGCGGCATTTCTTGATCTGCCATGCAAAACCCGCCATATCGTTTCAAGACCATTGTTTGACGATCTGCCAGCCTATTACTCGGCATATCGAATAAAAGGGTGACCATAAATTTTGCTTGGTGAAGGGAATGGTACTCATGGTCACCATTTACATTACTACATCGAACTATGATATAGTAGTTATTTAAATAATTATGTTGTTTCTATTTATACTGCCTAAAAACCTACTTAACTGTTAGAAAAACATCACAAGTAACAAAAATCAATACGGGAACTAAAGATAATTTTAAGGGTTTTTGTCAGAAGATAAGTCTTGTTAACCACTCATCAGTGGGTCCTTAACGGCTTGGTAATAAAGTTTAAAACCTATGTTAAGAGAGAGATTGGACATAGCCTAGTTATCAAATAATAATGCTATATATTTATCATTGAAAGTCGTTTATTAAGTCGTTTTTACGTGTAATATGTATTATCGGTACTTAGTACTTAGGCACTTAAAATCACAGATATGTTATGTATTAATTATTCTTTATGACAATATTAGGCTTTGCAGAGTAGGTACTTTATAAACTATTTACAAACTATTACCGTAAATCAAACTAAACAATAAATATACATTTAGCAAAACTTTGATTATTATTACTTTATTACTGTTATGTTTATTACTTTATAACAATACTAGTTAGACTTAGTAAAGTATTTTTTTCTTTATATGAGATCACACCTTTTTTAGGAATGTATGTACATCTTGTTTTTTTTATATTATACATATTATTTTCTTTACCACCATTTCCTACAGCTTCGTAAACTTGAGTCAGGATATCGAAGTATTTCTCGAGTGGTACAATGCGCACCGTCCCACGGTGCTAATAGTTTTCTTTTTGAAAATCAAAAAATCCTGATCAGCAGTCTCTAAAATATCGTACTAGCCAATATTAGTCCGCCGACTTCCGTGTTGTGGCCACCCTACTTTTCTTGATTTGTTTTATAACCTAAAAACAAATGACATGGGATATTATTCTGAAAACTATACAGATATAGGCATTTAGCATACATGTAACAATAAAGTAATCGTTGTAAAAATGGAATAGATTTGTTTATTCGTTACTAAATGAACCAACTTAATAAGTACTAACCTCTTTAATTAGTTCTTTCGTCCACGGCTTTTTTACGTTGCGGTTGGTGTTGACGTGGCTTGCATAAAAGTCTTTCAGTTGCTCTTTATAGTTTAACTGAAACGCACTTCTTTCACCATTTTCATTTTCGTTACCAAACTCCTCGTTTTTAGTTGTTGTCGCCATGTTGTCGCAATTACTATTAAGAAAACCCGTAAGCAGCGCCTCTAGCGGTTTACATTTGAACTATTTGACGATGTGACGTTTGATCCTTTGGGCAGTTCGTGATGTGGCGAAGCGTTTACTGGGAATATCGACAAACGTTTGGTTTTTATCGATCTGCCCGAATTCGGTTTGGGCACATCATGATGTGCCCCCTAGACAGTGGCGTATTTCAAGAAATGCCGCCATATCAATATATGCCGAGGCACATCATGATGTGCCCAATTCTACGATCGGCCGCCGACATATACATAGTATGTGGTATAACCTCACTATATATAACATAACATTTAGGTGTCTTAGAACAAAATATTTTTTGATCGTAATTATAAAGTGCATTTTTATGCATTTTTTTTGCGTAATCTTTTTTTTAATTTTAATTTAATCGAAAAAATTATTTTTTCTTGGGCTACGTAAATTTTATTTGTTATTGTCATTGTCAACTTCATTGAGAAGGCTACAAAACAAAGAAGAAGTTGATAAACACCATAGTTTAAAAATGACAATTGTTTTCGTGGAACGATGACTCAACGATGACTCACTGGTCAGTTTACTTACCAAAACCAAACGACGGCTAAAAATTTAGGGGCAGTTGACCAATGCAGTAGTTATGCAGAAAACCAAAATTGTTTGATACCTATATTTTAGTTTTTTTTTAAATGTAACCCAAAGATTATACTCGTACTTGTTATAAAAAGCACTAATGTTTTGCATAACTAATTTATGCTTACTAAGACTGCATAATGTGATTATAAAGTGATTTTGTATCCTGTTTTTGTAATAAAATACGTTAATTAACTTATGATATGACTTTAATTTAAAAATACTACCTACTAACTAAAACAACGCGGTACTCTCTACAAACATTTATTAACTATTTAAATACCTAGTCATCATTTCAGCCATAAAACGTCCACTGATGAACACAGGCCTCCCTTATGGATCTCCATGAGGGGTAGTTGCCATTCTCACCACGCTTGGCAGGCGGGTTGGTGAGCGCAGTATGGGATGTTGATACACGGATAGACGCTGCTGCCCATCTTCCGGAGGTATCCCTTAGCAGGCTCTTACTGCATCCATGGGGCATAAGAGGAGGGGTATCATTCTACTGCCGGCACCCCACGGCGGAAGTAGAAATACTTAGCCACATTTAGCTTACCTACTCAGATTAAACTAAACAAATCAAACGTCCAGATTGAATCGGAGGGGACAGTATTAGCCAGTTATAGCCCTTAATAATCTGCCTTTGTTGTCAGACAATAGAGGGCCCAATAGAATGTGTCGAGGTCCCATTCCACTGTTTAAACAAAACTACAATTTAATCGAAATTTTTGTATGCAGATTGGCTTAACATTATAGGAGCAAAACAGCTAACTTATACATCCAAGCTTATACACCGCTTTAAGCACAAAACTCCTCTTGTTACCTTACCTTATCTTTCTACCTAGCTTAAGTTGTACCAAGTTTATTTAAATTATTCAGGTTGTATTACAATATTCAGGTTGTATTGCTGTGGGATGCCGGCAGTAGAACGTTACCCCTCCTCTCATGCCCATGGATGCACTAAGAGCCTGCTAAGGGATACCCCGGAAGATGGGCAGCAGCGTCTTTCCGTGTATCAACATCCTATACTGCGCTCACCAACCCGCCTGCCAAGCGTGGTGAGTATGGCAACTACCCCTCATGGAGATCCATGAGGGAGGCCTGTTTGACAGAAAGCTTCAAAAATTCTCCGCTACAACTACCTCTAGAAAATAGCGCTGAAAAATCTCGTAAAACGGAGATTCTAACCGAGCAACTTAATAAGGTACCTACAAAACCAGCATTATCAGACAATCCAATACCTGGCTCATCGAAGCAAAGTACTCAATTTGAACAAACCGTGAACACATCTTCATCATTAGAGCTTCATGGAAGACAAATACATATACTCGGTTCGCAACAGTCTACAGGCCTAGCTGCAAAACTCATCAAATCAAGATCCACTACAGTATATGAAGAATACAAAATAAGTAGTTTTTCAAAACCATTTGCGCAAACTGAAGAAATCTTACAGAGCGGATGGAGTCTAGAATTGAGAGGAAATGATAAAATTGTGTTGTTTGTAGGTGAAAATGACCGCAATCCTATAAAAATGTTGATTCAACTAATTGCATTTCTAAAAAAGTTTGAAAACTTCACTGTCATAGTGGTCGGCATCCTAAATAACAAATTTCTTAATACAGATATGTTGAATAAAAGAATTAAAACAATTTGTAATAACTTTAGTAACTCCAAATTTATAGAGCTTGAGCATTATAATAAATTCTATTATTTTGACTATGTATGCAGTAAACTAAATTTTTTGATTGACTCTATTGATTATGATAGTAAATATTTACATTTCATAAAGAATAAGATTCATAAAATTTGTTCTTTTAAAAATAAGGTTTCAGATAAAAAATATTACACCCAAAGAACACTGCTAGACTATTATCCGATGAAAAAAAAATGTGTTGACCCGCCATTATTGAATGCCTCTCGAATAAACACAATTCAACCGAATTGTGGACTATCTGCAACGAATCCTAATGAAGGACAAAACTGCTCCTTTCGAAAATAAGATTACTATTTTCCACCAAAACATTAGTGGACTGCTGTCCAAAGTAGAATTGGTAGAAGTATGCCTTGACCAATTTAATGATAATGATGCCTATATAGATGTAATCTGTTTTTGTGAAACATTTGTAAAACTTGGAGATGAGCGAAATATTAATTTAAAAAACTTCCAACTTGCATCCTCTTTTTCAAGAAAGGCACAAAAACGTGGAGGGGTTTGCATACTGGCTAGGGATTATCTTGAATTTAAAGAATTATCGTTTGTTAAAGATATTACTACGGAATTCGTATTTGAATGCTGCGGTATTGAAATTCCAAATTATAAGTTAATAATTATTTGCATATACCGTACACCAAAATCAAATGTTAATATATTTATGTCTAAGTTGGATAACTTATTTCACAACCTACGCCAGAAGCGGAATAAAAAAATAGTAATAGTAGGTGATTTTAATATTAACACACTCAAACAATGTTCTGGTACGGATCAATTGAAAGGATTATTCCAAACCTATGGTTATTTTTCACACATCAATGAACCAACCCGACTCAACTCCTGCCTAGACCTTATTGTAAGTAACGTCAAATCTGCGACAAGCGGGGTCCACAAACTAGGCCTTTCTGATCATGACACAGGTCAGACGCTAAACTTTAATATTGACATCAAAAAGATTCCTGTACACAGTTGGTACGTATGGAAGAGGGACTTCAATAAAGATAATATAAAAAAATTTCGAGAATGTCTTCAAAATTTAACATGGTCGGAAGTATACGATCAGATTGAATTCAATTACGCATTTAATATTTTTTATGACATGTACATCCTTCTTTATGAGCTGTGTTTTCCGCAAGTAAAAATCAAAGTAAAAAATACGGAAAAGAGATGTAAATGGATGACTAGGGGGATAAAAAAGTCATGTGTAACTAAAAGACACCTAAGATTTACGTACTATAAAAAAAGAAATTACTTACTTAAATCAAACTATCTAAAATACTCTAAGTTGTTAAAAAAAGTAATTTCTCAATCACAAAAAAATATCAATTCGAATTATATAGCTAATCACAAAAATAAATGTAAAGCATCGTGGAATATAATAAAAAATAAAAATTATAATTATAATAACAATTGCGATTTTAAAATTAAACATAACGGTAACCTTATAACAGATCCAAAAAGTGTATCCGACATTTTTAATAAATATTATACTAATTTAACATATAATAAAATGAACAATAGTAACATACATATTAATTCCCAAATGACCTCAATCTTTCTAAGCCCTTGTGACAATGATGAAATTTTGAAAATAATCAAATCACTCAATCAGACAGAAGCCGTAGGATACGATGATATATCCACAAAGATTATTAAAAGTTCTTCTTATGAAATTTCGGACATCTTAAGTCACTTAGTAAACTTTTCTTTTCAATGTGGGGAATTTCCAAGTAGACTAAAAAAATCTATTGTTAAACCTGTCTTCAAAAAAAATGACTCAACGGACATAAATAATTATCGCCCAATAACATTAATACCAATTTTCTCGAAAATCTTTGAAAAGGCAATGCATTCTCGTATTACTCGATTTTTTACTAAACATACCGTAATTAAGAGTAATCAAAATGGATTTCAGAAAGGCAAATCGACTACCTTGGCCACTTTTAATTTAGTTAAAGCTATACTTGAAAATGTTGATTGTAATAAGTATGTCTCTGCAGTGTTCTTTGACATGAGCAAGGCGTTCGATTATGTTTGTCATGAGAGGCTCCTATTAAAATGTGAATTGTGTGGCATCCGTGGTCCTGCACTTGACTGGATTAAAACCTACCTTCATCAACGTACACAATTGGTAGAAATAAGAAAACTAAATGATGAAAACGAACTTATAGTTTATAAATCACATTTTAGACAAAATAAACTAGGGGTACCTCAAGGCAGTGTTCTTGGACCTCTATTATTTCAAGTTTATATTAATGATTTACCTGACATTACTAAATACCAATGTACACTCTTTGCGGACGACATTTCCATAGTAGTAACGAATAAAATAGAACAAGAACATATACTTGAATTAAATAATACAGTTGGTGATTGCATCGATTGGTTATACAAAAATAACCTAAAAGTGAACGTGACCAAAACTAAATTTATTAGATTTTTTAACAGAAAACCTAAAGGTGTTAAATTCAAAGTAACTTACAGAGATGAAGAAATACAAGAAAGTGAAAAAATTGTATTCCTTGGATTAAATCTTGACAATGTATGTTCGTGGAGGCCACACATTGAACATATTAAATCTAAAATGAATAGTTTTGTGTACGCATTATGGAAAATATCGAACATAACCGACTACAAAACTGCTCTTTTATCGTATCATGGATATGTAGCATCCCTTCTTAGGTACGGGGTAATTATATGGGGTAATGCTGTTGATGTCAATGTCTTATTCATAGCCCAAAAGAAATGTTTACGTGCGATATTCAACATGCCGCCATGGGCACCTTGCACACCTTTATTCAAGAGGCATAAGATTTTGACGTTGCCATGTCTGTATATTTTAGAAATATGTAAATTTGTCAAATCGAATTGGGAACTATACGTAACTTTTGATGATGTTTATAAATTTAACTCTAGACATAAAGATAGACTTGCATTACCTTCAGTCAGGACTGCACTATTTAGTCGAAACTGTTACATAATGTCTATTAAAATATATAACAAATTGCCTCCTGATATCAAGGAACTGAGAGGTAATTTATTTCATAAAAAACTTTTCAATTTTCTTATCGAACGTTGTTTTTACACAATTGAAGAGTATTTGACAGTTAAATTATGATTATTTTATTGTAGGTATTAATTTGACATGAAAAAAGGTATTATTATTAGTTTTGACAATTGCTGAGTGTAAATGAAGTTGACATTTTAATTAATCTAGACACCTATTTATTTAATAATAATCATTTCAAAATATGTTAAATTGTTGATATATTGTAAGCAAAATGAAACTCGTAATTATTAGTAGGTACATTTATAAATATTAATATTCACATGCCTGTAGACAGGCGAGATGTGTCGCGCTCTTTATAACTGTGTTCCACCAATATATGTAACCATGTCTTGTGTGAATAAATTATCTTTATCTTTATCTTTATCTTTGTATTCAGTAGTGGACGTTTTACGGCTGAACTGATAATGATGATTACAATATGTGTACTAAGCCGAAAAGAGTGTATCAGCCCATGAAAACAAGTAGTTTTGGAAGGGAAAAAAATCGAGAATTCGTATTTTGTTTTAAACATTTTCATTTACAATTCTACTAATTGGTGTGATGTAAAAATCTTATTTGAACAGCCTGTGATAAAGTTCGGAATAAACTACATTATATTGTCTACCCACCTGTGTCTATTCTATTAGGTTTTGACTTTAATTAACCGTCCAAATGACCATACATCTTAATCTGTTTACAAGGCTAAATCTTTAAATCTGTTTTTAAGGCTAAAAAATCATGATTTGAAAAACTGTACCTACTTACCATCACAATTCCAAAACACGCTGCTTGCCACATCCGAAACCACCCCCACATAACGTCACAGATAAGCTCATTCAGATGCAGAGCTCTATCTGTATAATGCCTTCAATACGACACATTTAATCCAAGCTATTGTGTATCCCCCAGCCAACTGTTAGGGGGTGCAAGCCAACATCTAAAATAATTATGAATAAAGAGAAGCATCGTTTCGGTAGTTGTTTTAAATGTGGCGACATGAAAATATTTTATAGGGTTGCCAAATCAAACAATAAAATAATGATTAATGCAATATTTATTCATAAATTTCACTGTAATCTCCCCAATCTATAACTTATATCTGTAATAATTTACATTACATTTAAAATTCAATCTAACGTACAATTTACCTCCTAAACCGACCATATTGCATTTTTTTTATATTTATATACTGAAAATATATATGTTTATTGTAATGTACAATTCTTATGATAATTGTGATAAGCTGTGCCATAAAAGCACCGTTTTAGTGAACAAAATATAATACAAAGTAAATGTTAAGGGCTCTCTGTACTTACAATTTGTACATGGTTTGAATACAACCAATAAAGTTCTTTTGGTAATTGCTTACTTAAATTATGGCAGTTAATCACAGTGCCAATTCAATAAATAATGCTGCTTGTCATAAATAACTTAGTTTTTGGAAATCCCGTTTGTAACATCATCACCTGCCTGGCCTTATCCCATGCTATGTGGGGTCGGCACAACATTAAGTCTGTTCAAACCCCGTTAGTAAAAATGGCGATGAAATAAAAATCACTTACTGGTGTCAAATAGATCGTTAAATATAATTTAGCTGGACATACAAAATAAAAGAAATTTATATATGTATGTAAATGTAGGTATTATTATAGAACATTTCTGAAATCAGGTATTTCGATTTGAGTACAATGCATACGCAAAAGTAAAGAATTTTCAAACCTCTCTGAATCACTACCTATCTGATTATCTAAAAAAAATGTTTCTGATGAAAGTAAACAACAAGTTCTGATTTAACTTTAATTTTGTAATGTAACAAAATCTATAAAATTTAAAAAAATACCCAATTTTAAAAAGTTCCATTACTGTTCAAGACCGACGTGGTGCTGTAATTGAGAATGTCAACACAACACTACATCGACAGGGTTATTGTACAAATGTATATCGCAATAATACAAATATGATTATTCTGTTTGACAATTTGTAAGCGAACACAAGGGTGTATTAACAAATGATCGTAACGAAGCTCATTGCCACATTTTTTCCATACAGATTAATATTTTCGCACCCCTATTGCATACATCAAAGGAATAGAAGGGGTGAAAAGTATTTGCGTGGGGCGAAACACTCAATTATTAGAAAATGTTGGCACAATTTATTACCAACTGAACTTCCTCTACCCGACAACAGATGGCGTTGATATTCACAAATGCTCTATACTAGTGACCACACAATGAGACATGCCTTATTTACAAGAATACTGAAGAAAGGGCTACAAACTTTATTAATTTATTAGAAAATGATCGGTATCACACCTCGTTACGTAGCCCAACAGTTAACTACACATCACCTTGTAACTCTTAAAATTAGGTTTGAACATCATCAGTTGCCTTAATTATAGAAAATATTTTTTTACAAAAGTTTTATACACAGTCACTTCACATTTACGACACAGAATTATTGTTGTCCAATTCTCCCGCCAACTCGTGTCCGGCGGTCATGTTAATCGCGTTCATAGACAAGAGATGAGAGTCAGTGTAGTTGTGCGA
Organism: Pasiphila rectangulata; assembly: GCA_963082625.1. Taxonomy (NCBI): domain Eukaryota; kingdom Metazoa; phylum Arthropoda; class Insecta; order Lepidoptera; family Geometridae; genus Pasiphila; species Pasiphila rectangulata. The sequence goes on from OY720253.1 coordinate 10,730,132, forward strand.
GTCGCCGCTAGATGGCGCGTCTTGCACAATCGGGTTCTCAGGCATAAGAAGGCGAGGGAACCCGAAGAGCTGCGATCACTGTAGTCTTCCCCAGTAGTTGGACGCGAGGTCGGGCCCTTGCGAAGGTATTTGCACTGGTACGCTCACTCCCGCTGATATTACACCTATGGGACAAAGAGGGCGATGTCAGTGAAATTGCACAGTATTAGTCTCTTCAGCTTTGAGGTGATACGTTTATTTTTTATTCTTGTTTGATTAAAGTTATACTTGAGCTATTCGGTAGTGTATACCTAATTTTATTTTATTTTATCTTTATTAGACTGTGTAGGTATTATATGTATAAGTTATGTAATAAGCTCGATTATTTCGGTATCAGTTATCAAGGTATGAATGAATGAATGGATAGCTGATTAATTGGTTTAATAGCCGACTAATTATTACGCAGGAGGTATGTTATTTTTCTGCAGATATTTGTACTGGGTCTGGGTATTTTTCTGTTTAAAACAAGTCCTATATATTTACAAAAAAAAAGCTTTTAAGTATGCTACCAGTCATATGGTACCCATAACAAAAGCTCAGCTTGCTTTCGTGCTGTTTGAAATGTCTAGCATTATTTATTATAAGGTCTAATCTTGTTAGAATTTCAAAATGGTTCCTATCAGAATTTCGGCTTATAGGAAGCATGGCCAATCTGAAAGTTCATTAGGCAGGAATCCTTTGATACTGACAATCTGCCAATCTCGCTGGCAGCCCAATCTCATAGACCGGTCAATCAAACCAGCATGCTATTACATCTAACAGGAAACCTATTATCTGACAGCGGTGCAGCCAAACGCCTAATGGGGTTCCGATAGCGATCCGTTTATTACACTGGCTCTTTTCATGGCTCACTCGCTTTTTAAACTAAAAAGAAAGTAGTAAATAATGCTAAACATTTTCTAGCCCCAAAGTAAAACAGTGTTTGTGTTATCAGTGCCAGGTGCATAATATACTTAATAAGAAATATAGGAAAATGCATACTAATCATACATAGAAAGATAACCCGGAACGAATATGTGTATACAATACAATACTTATACCGCGGCGGGAAAAACTATCTAACAGATCATGTTGAAACTTTGCACATATATGTAGATGTAGACTAGGATTACCAAATAGGCACATACTTTTATTCCCGTTACAAAGCGTGCGAAACTGCAGGCAGAAGCTAGTCAATATTAAAATAATGTAACCGAAGTATAAGTATAAAGAGTGGCGTAATTAGAAAATATTTTAAGGTACAAATTGAGTTTATTTTTTATTAAGTATTTATTGTGAAATCATAATATACCGACCTAGGTATTGTTTCCAGAATGCACGGACTGACGGTTTCATTCTAGAGCGGCTTGAACTCTGATAGCCCAAGGAAAGCTATACGTATAACTAACTATTCTATAACTACCTACTAACTATACTCTACGTCTATACTATACTACGGACGTGTCAGCGATGATGTGACAAGTTTATTTGATGCCGCTGTTGAAGGGCTAAATCGCTTTGGGGGAGCTATTATACAATGTAAGGTGCCTCAATGTTAGAAGCTGAGCATTTGTTTTTACGATAAAGACACCCGTTACCAGTAAAGTGTTATGTTTGAGGAAGTTTAGAGTTTTTTAAAGTGCTTATTATTTTTTACGTTGGTTACAAAGTTTGTGTGTGTACGTGTTAAAGAAACCATAAAATTGAGTAGGTACAGTAGTTATTACAAAAAAATAAGTATCTTATCATAACTTAATAAGCCATTCAAAATTATGATTGCGTTTTTATTTAAGTGAATTGAAAATTCATAATAAGCGAAAAGTTGTTTTTTTTTACTAAGTCTGTACGGTTTCACCATACATTGGCAGTTTTGCGCACGCGGCGATTTAGGTACCTACTCTATGTCGCACGCGCTGCAATTACTTTACTTAGATTATACATTTTATACTTCAGTACGTGATCTACTACCGCAAGAGTGACAATATAAGGAAAGATTTGCCAACTTAACCTTGTAATTTTAACTAAACTTTAATAAACTAACTTTAACGTGTGATTCTTGTGTTTACGTGCTCAACAACCTGGCTAAAACTTAATAGTGTAACATACAAAGTGTGGCGCTATAAGAACTTTCTACTACTACTACAACAACATCCTCTACATGCAAGGGATTTAAACTAGGCCCTTACAAAGTCTTCGTATAAAACTGCGTATATTAAACTGAACAAAAATCCCGGTTAATTAATAGAAGTGAAAGTCGACGCGAGTCAATCGGCTTAAAACAGCAGTACCTATATAACATTCTAACACATCCACGCCTACTCCTGCTATATTACTTATAATATGATAATTAGAGTGAACAATATCGGCGCCATTAGCCCACCCCGGGGTAGCGTGCAGGCGCGCGATAACCCGTCCGCCAGCCGCCACTCTCCACGTTTACATTTATTATCGCCGCTAAACAGCGCTGGGGAACCGTTTACCCATTTTACCCAATCGCCTGTGTCTGTTTATGAGGCTTTCCGCCTTAAATTGCCGCTTAAAGTTGAATAGTTTCTTGGGAAAACTGTTTTGAGTTTACAGGTTTTTGTTATGTTTCTCTGGACTGACATTGGGCGGTTGTTCTGTCTTTTGACATTGTTACGCTGCATGACATTTACGCGTTTATTAAATGCTAAAAATAGCTTTTGAATGGAATGTCTTCCCTTTAGACGCTTTCGTTTCTTAGGTAAACTAATAACCCGTTCGCCGCCCGCCACACTCTGTGTGTTTATTTACATTAATTACGTATTATTATCGCCGCTAATCAGCGTTGCGGAACCGTTTAGCCATTTTACCTAACCGCCTGTGTCTACTTATAAGGGTTTCCGCTTAAAAATTAATAGTTTCTTGTGTAAACTGTATGAGTTCGGGTTAGTTTTAGGTTATTGTGTTACTTTATCTAGTTTTAAGTCAACTTTTTGAGCTTTCGCTGTAATTCATAACTTTGTTTCTTGTATGTGTGTCTGCAGTCATAAATAAACGTTTAATCTATCTATCTTCTTGAATGAGCCGTTTTTAGTAAAAAAGAGTATTTCCTACTTAACCTTATAGATGGAGCTAGCGAGCGATGCTAGCAGGGTAACAGGGTAATTACGCGATAAAGTCCCGTTAATCAGTTTAAAATTATGTCTACAGATGGCGAAAGTTTTCAAAGTACTAGGGTAACAAGAGTTCCGCCATGGTCAGTAATTGTGTTAAAGAATAGACTAACACTGATGTTTTTTTATTTTTATTTAAATGGCTTTATTGTCCCGGTTTAATTTCGTCTATCATACTGCACGTTTACATTTAGGTATTCCTTTATAGAAGCTAAACTGTTTCTATCGTTTACCTAATCGTCTGGTCCTGTTTATGACGCTTTAGTTCTTTAAAACAATTGTTTTAAATTGTGCCGATTTTGTTGGAAATTATATGTTCGAAATAAATATAGGTTAACTTTATTAACTTCTTTCATACTTTGTTAGCTTTTAAGTTTACCTTAAAATCTTTAAACTTCAAGATGTTATGTCAGGTTTTGCCCTGTGCTTGCAACTGTAAAAAGGTTACCATGAAAAAAACCGAAAAACCTTTAAAATGCTCAAAAAAATCCTGTCAAAAAGCGAAAAGTAGAACAAATCCGCATTATTTAATACCGTCCGAAGCTGGAAATGCGCCCGTCGAAAGAGCGCAAAAGAGTAAATGAAACGAGAGCGTGCATTTTGAATTGTGAAAAACTCTTTTGTTCGCGGTCGGTGGTGGAAACTCGGGAGGCGAACAATGCCGCGAAACGCCCCAAACAACAATAATTCATGCCGCTTTCCGCCACCTACGGCTAAAAATGTCCGCCGCGTGATATATAATATCAAATGGAAAAGTTACGGCTTTTTAAAACAATGGCGCAGCGGCAGCGCCTCGGTCCATCTCTGAATAATAAATCTGGATTTTTCTGTTTATGTATTTTTGTGGAGAATGATGTTGCAGTTCAATGTGAACGGAATACTGCTAAGTGATTTGAATCGTGGATTCTGTTGTGTTCGGAATATTCAAAATCAATTTGAAAGCTATTTGTAAGAAACAGACAGCGGCAAATCCAATCGGGACGTTAACTCCTATTTTCCCCGGCCCTCTTTTTGTTTTCCCAGTGTCGCGGTCTTGTGCTAGACGCCCCTTGCTCTTGACTCAGCGATTTTTTCACTTTTATTGCGAAACTTGGTAAATATTTTCCTTCTTGCCAAAGGCCTCTCATCTCTATTTCGTCGATTTTGTACCGAATGTTTATATGTATGTTTTAAATTTCTCGTTGCGTTTTCAAAGCTCGTTTCTTCATAATCTGAAATGTAATTAATGTAATGGCTTTTATTGCCTTTACGTTATTAGGGGCGGTGTTCCTGGTAATTTTAAAACCAACTTTCGATTTGAAATGTTATTATTAAGCAAATGTAAATGTTAATTCGTCGAATGTAGCTTAAGTTCTTGGGGAAGCATATTAGGATTAGATAGAGACTACCTTTGGCAGTTCATCCTTTCATCACATAAATCTGACATTTCACAAACATTTTGTTCTATAGGTAATATTGTAGGTAATATTAATAGAACGATGTGTTACACACCTATTAGTACACCTATTACACCTATTAGTAGTAGGTAATCTAACTAACGAGTTTTGTTTATTTTGATTTTCGCTTCGTATTTTGGTCTGAAAACATACTTAGAACACGCAACAGTATTTCAGTAAACATTCGATGATAAATACATTTCATCGACACTAGAGTCATCTCCGGACCACGGCCGCGACCACATTGTAACACAGTCGAAACATCAGGAATAATTAATGTCAATTACGTGATAAATTTGTCGATGCATAAATTGCTTCATCATTATCATTTCGAGCCCGGGTCAATCCAGTGCTGGATGAAGGCCCACTCGATTAGTGCAACTTGCTCCGGTTTTGGGCCAATCGCATCCAGGTCTTGTTGGTGATCTTGATGATGTCATCTACCAATGCTTACATCATCAGTCTGTCCACTGCTGGGCATAGGCCTCCCTTATGAACTTTCGATTACTAATAATGAGGGTACTTGCTATATTCACTACGCTTGGCAGGCGGGTTGGCGAGCATAGTGCTGATGCTGTTACATAAAATGCTTAAATAAAGATAACTCACCAGTCCCCCCAGTGCCCTGTGGTTGCGAGTACGCAGGGTGCTGCTGGTGCGCCGCGGGAGCCCTGGAGTACCCTCCACTTCCGAGCACGTCTCCGAACATGTAGGGGTACGCTCCCTCGCGCTGCTGCAGGCACGACGACGTCAGCCCGCCCGACATAGAACTGTCGGAAAGCGCACTGTCAATACACAGGAATGTAGCAGAATTAAAAACAAACAGTAGATATTTTAAACATAAGAATTAAAGAATAAAAAAATGTATGAGAGTATAACCCAGAAATGGAACAATGTTTAAAAAACAGAACCTACATTTACCTCTATAAAGAATGGAATAAAATATTTTTTTCTGTTAGGATTTTTGGTTACATCGACTTGATACAAAGTCGAAGTTATAATATAAGATAGAGCACTAAATCGAGTGGTCGCTAATAATACTATCATAAGACGGTTAAAAACTAAATGAAAAAACATGTAAGGGAATTGTTTTCGGTCAAATTGCTTCAAGTCAAAATGTTGGACCATAGGTATAACTGTCGAAAATCGCACACAAATTTTAATACATTTTACATAATTATATTTCGATCGATTTTTTTTTTTTTTTGCGCTCGTTTCAGAGCAGGCTATAGTCTAAGACCATACTGCCTAGTCTAACGTAGTTATATTTCGATCGAAATGAAAACTGTAAAATTGAAAAAAAAAAGTTGTCTATGACTGTAATCCGTCAAATGCGAAAGGAAATAAAACATGGCGGGTTAGTCAACTATTACTAGTCTAGCAAAAGTAAATTAGGCGAAATGTATTCGTCAAATAAAACACAAGGTCCTGCCTAAGAAAAGAATCTAAAAACAAAAACAAATCCGCAAACTAACTCTAACAAATAAACATTACTCAGCACTCTATTATTCACAGTGAAACTAGTCCGGGCGCAACTAAGAGAAAACTTCGTCGAGTTAATTTGCTCAAGAAGACAAAAGCGAAAACTCGCAGTTCACTATTAAAAATCAATTCAAGTGGAAAGCCGACCTTCGGCGGGAACTTGGATCGTCTAGGTGCAATGGCGGGAAACAAAGAACAAGAGCCTTTGCCGCTCGATTTCGTGCGCAATTCAATTAGTGTCGCTGCTCGATCATAGATGGCGTAACAAAACACTGAAGTGATACTTTTGCGAGATTGATGAAGTTCGTTTCTTGAATGAGTTTAGTAAAGAACTATAAACGTGATTGTAAGTACATTTTTCATTTGTTATATTTAAATCTGTGCTTTTGCACCTCGTAACTGAACATAGTTTTCTCCAAAACATGATGAATGTTGGTACTACTTAAGAAGAATAATAAGCAATTGACTTCTGACCATAGGTACATCCAAGACCAACAATCGGCAGTGGTAGTATTTCACGGTAAAAAGAGAGTTGAATTCCCACCCAAGTATTCATCAGAATACTTAGAGGTAAGTTTAATATTGTTTACTGGATTCTTGCCTGGAAGAAATTTAAGCGCTTTTGTCAAATTTTGTCGCTTTAAGCGATAAAACCGGCTATTGTACATTCTACATCCTTTTTATTATTTAGCAAATTTTAACGTTTTTCTGTGGTGTACCTACAAGTGTTCATTCATTTATCCCCTATGGGCTGCGATATCGGACTCTACATAGAGTTGCCTAACTATACCTGTAAAGGCTCTATAAATAATATAAAACAACTAGCCGCACCCCGCAGTTTCACCCGCGTAGTTCCCGTTCCCGGGGGAATTTCGAAAAATCCCTTCTTAGTGCACCTCTAGGATACTCGAAGGTATATGTGTGCCAAATTTCAAGTCTCTAGGTCCAGTGGTTTAGGCTGTGCGTTGTCTGTCAGTCACTCAGTCAGTAACGGAAGAGTTTTATATAATATTGATTAGCCCAGCCGCATAGTAAATAAGTGCAATTTGTAATTTTCACATCAGCCTTCCAAGTCTTAAGGTTTTTGTACATGTTCTTACCTATAGGTATCCCCCATTGTAGCGATCGGCTGCGGTATCGGGCTGTACATAGAGTTGAATCCCCCATTGAGGGGCAGCCGGGGGGTGGGAGGAGCGGGGGGCGACGCCGCGGGGGCCTCCCGCCTCTGACTCCTGAGTTTCTCTTCTCTCCGCCATTTTGCTCGTCGGTTGGAGAACCACACCTGTGGAAGGAGGGGATGTTAGGAATTTGCTATCCATAATGCTGGACATTTCACACAGTGGCATCTAGCCCCGAAATAGGCAGAGCTTGTGTTATGGGTACCAGATGATTGGTAGAATACTTCATACATCTTTGTAAATACATAATTATCATACATAGAGAAATACCCCCAGACCCGAGACAAAATTATGATACGGCAGCAGATGTAGCTCCACTCGTGCCCGTGGATGCAGTAAGAATCTGCCAAGGGATACTTCCGTGGGGTGCCGGCAGTAGAATGATACCCCTCCTCTCATGCCCATGGATGCAGTAAGAGCCTGCTAAGGGATACCTCCGGAAGATGGGCAGCAGCGTCTATCCGTGTATCACCAACCCGCCTGCCAAGCGTGGTGAGTATGGCAACTACCCCTCATGGAGATCCATGGGGGAGGCCTGTGTTCATCAGTGGACGTTTTATGGCTGAAATGATAATGATGAAGGGATATATGCGGGATCTGCCTAGGGCAGCGTCTTTCCGAGTATCAACATCCTGTACTGTGCTAGCCAAGGCGCCTGCCAAGCGTGGCGAGTATGGCATCAACCCCTGATGATCAGTACCAGATCCATGGGAGAGGCCTCTGCGCAGCAGGACGTCTTACGCCTGTGATGATGATTAACTCAAGATGCTTTACTAAATTTACTGAATCAGCGCGGCACCATAAGTGTTAAAGGAAATAGTTATGCTTCAGTTTGCTCCACCTACAACATAGAGAGCCGAGAGATTAATTCATATTCGTTTCAGCCGTAAAACGTCCACGACTGAACACAGGCCTCGCTCATGGATCTCCATGAGGGGTAGTTGCCATACTCACCACGCTTGGCAGGCGGGTTGGCGAGCGCAGTATGGGATGTTGGTACACGGAAAGACGCTGCTGATCTTCCGGAGGTATCCCTTAGCAGGCTCTTACTGCATCCATGGGTATGAGAGGAGGAGTAACATTCTACTGCCGGTACCCCACGGCGTATTAATTAATTATCTAATTAATATAAAAATGGTTAATTATTCCGAAATTCCGTTACAAGAAACAAACCAAAAGCTAAGTGAATTATCTGAGCATCAATCCAACCGTCACAATATTGTATCATTGAGCTGCGTGGAACGGAACGCGGCGGAAGTAGCCCTCACGTGCGCGTCACTTCCGGTGTCATGCCGACGACAATATGGCGCCCACTTTCCCGCGCTCGCGCTCGCACTTTGCCGCACCGGAATTCGCGAATGCTGCGAATATTGTAACACTTCGTCTCGTAAGAGCTGTTTTGTAAATAACACCCATTTTCTTGAAAGGGGAACCTGAGTTCTGAACAATGTTGAGCTTTGTTCCAAAGCTACGAAATTTTGGAGCTGAAGGTAGGTGCCTACCCTACTTATCGACCTTAGTAACACTACTTAATATAAGTAGGTACTTAGTTACCTACTTAAATTAAGTCTTAAATACAAGTCTGCCCAAATCTTTTTGCGTCACTGATTTTCTTTATATTTTTAAAAAAGAACTTATTAACAAGTTTCTTAAGTTAAAACATGTTTGAAGCTCCTAAGATGGGTCGCTCGTTATATTATAAAGCTAGAACACAACTTATAGGAAATACGTAACTAATTCCGCTCCTTAGAGAAAGGAAATGCCAAGTACAAAAAGGTTTTGCGTAAGGCAATATGTCATAATATTATTGCTTCGGCCTCCAACAAATTCGGTACAATGTTACCGGCAATATTTTATTCCGACCCTCGCAAAGGACTACAGAAAGGGTTTGCAAAGCTACGGACACATACAAGAAATTATTAAAATTTTACGGCTGAATTGGAATTGTTTTAGACCTCAAGAGTTACCAGTACTTAAAATTATAAGTATAGCTGTTCCTATATATTGTGTTGGATAGAAACTACGTAAATCAGAAATATATACTATATTAAAAGTTAAATTTCGAGTTCAAAGTTCGAAAAGTTCAAATAATTAAATATTATTTAAAATATTTTCACAAAAAGCGTAGAGCCTCTACGCGTTGCTACGTAGTGCTACGCATGATACAACCAGACGCTACGCAACATTCATTCATGTATTCAAGCTTAACGTTACACAAAATAGTAACTCTCCTATTTTTCCATTCCCTCCATAGATATGTTGTCTGTGACAGCAATGACAGGCCTTTTCCCGCCTCTCAGCAATTTCCATTGGTCTTTTATAAATTGTACGCCTACCCTCATAGTTACGGCAAAATAGAGTTAGAGGGGTTCCTTACCAAATGGGATTTTCCCATAATTTTATTAAATAAACGAGGTACGGCCGCGGTACCCTAACTGTTTACTGTCTGGTGTTCAACGCAATATTTTAATGAAAGTATGATTCCATTTTCGTGTTTTGTTGAAAAGGTACCTATGTAAGTGCAGTTGATGTTTCGTTTTCGGAAAGTTAGTTAATTAACGAGGATTAAATATGAATACAGTTAGTGCATGACCGCGGAGGTTTAACTTTCACAGAGCATTTTCAATGTACAAACAATTCACATACAGCTTTCAGTAACTTTTTTAATGAAAACTCATATTTGTTCGAATGGGAATGAAATCCCCGCTGGCAATGGATTCTGTAACTACAGGAAATACGTCATTATCTCCACAAAAGAGGCTATTAATCAAACGGAATAAAACAGGGAAAATCTGCGTCCAGCATCATTGTAACACCACAGAGTGTACCTACTTTCGCTTAAAGGTTGAAATACAACCTTATTTGTAGCGTGAGAGGGTATTATTCGGATTTTGTAAAAATATTTGGAGGTGCCAATTTTTCAAAACACCTCCCTTCAACGGAAACGCACCCCGCATCCGGTAGGCTCGAGGATCGATACACTCCCCTGGATGTTGTGACTACGTCCATAGAATATTAGAGACATTTATTTTTATGACTGTGAATTTATTCATAGACGTATAAAAAATGAAAGTATGTGCTTATACAACGTAGGTCTAGAAACTAGCTCTGTATTCACTGAATGATATTAGTAATTCGCTAGATTCCTGCGTATTTTGATTTTTTTATGAATGCCAAAACTGTAATAGCTTTAAACAACCCTGAGTAAGTACATACATACATGAGGAAGGCCTTTGTCCAGCAATGGACGTCCTACGGCTAAGATGATTATGATGAAGTAATGTGGATCACTCGTATGTAGGTATATTCAACGATGGAACAATATCGGTCCAAAAAAGTTAAATCCACTTTCATAAATAACAAAAAAGAATGCTTTGAGAAACGTTAGGAAATAGACAAATATCACATAATATGTTTTTAAGTAGGAAGATATCGGTAAGTAGAACTGAATCTTAAGTTCTCTTTATTATACCGATTTGCTCTTGCTCTTAAGTGCAACCAGCGCTCTAGCATGATTTATTTCTCCACTGCATACGCTAAATGTTTGTTTCCTATCAGCAAAATTATCGTCCACACCCACACATTTACCCACTGCTGGGTATGGTATCGTCTCTTAAGTATGTGCCATACCTCGGTACTGTGCTATTCGTATCCGTTGATGTGAATTATATCGCCCGCCAACCACGCAATCGTTCTCCTTAGTTAAGAATAGTTTAAGATCGATTTGCGGCAACAAAATGAATTTTTCATCTTTATCCTATCTTGTTCAAAACCGTGGTGACCCGACCTCGTCGCTCGCACAGCCTTGAACCCAGGGGCAACACGTGGTGGAGTCCCTCCGAATTCAAAATTATGTTCACTTACTCCTTGAAAGCCTAACCGCCCGTTAATACAGACGAAATTGAGCTTTACTCCTCACTGTTAACGTCCAACGTGGCTTGTAATAGGATGCACATAACACTGAAGTTTCATAGGGATGCGACAACCCAGTTCAATTATAACTGTCGATTTTCGCGAGTAAAAATAATTTTGGTGTCGCCGTTTGGCGTACGAAAACGCTTCTGTTGCAATTTAAACGTTTAGGTATGCAAAAATAGTTTCGCTTAAATATTTTGTAAAATGCTGTCAAAAAAGATCTTAGATTTATCATAAGATAGTCCAAATAATGATAAATCCAAGTTGTTGTCAGGAAGGTGCTTACATTTGTCATAAAAAGACTGCAGTCTCAATATGTTTATTCGGTTCCACTTACCAATAAAGCACACATCATTTTTATTTAATAATATTTTTAAATACACCCTTTTTCTTGCTGTTGCAAAAATTATTTTGGGATTTAAAATAAATATCCAAATAATGTTGCAAAAAACTTCTTATAGAATCACTACTTAGCTTCCGCAGCTTTACACGTATTGTATCCAGATAAAAATAGTCTATACATATAGGCTACTGTTTATGTGCAAAGTTCTAACTTCATCTGTCGAGTAGTTTTTGCGTAAAGAGGTAAAAAACAAGCTTTTGGGTTTATATGTAATATATTAATGAGGCTAAATCTTAAGACCATAAGGTTTTTCATATTCTGGTCAAAGTCCCACTATTCCGTATCCGGTCCCATATTCCGGTCAAAGTTCAAAAGATAAAGCACGTGTTTTACTCTCTGTTTTTACACAAAGTGGCATAGCACGTGTAGAATATTAACTACGGGCCGACGACACGAGGTTAATGTGGGAGCTTAGCCTGCTTTCGGAACACGGCGACGCCATTTTCTTTTTTCTTGGCGCGAACAAGAAAACTCTTACGGGAACTTTGCCGCTTTTGTTTTACGGTGCGCCGTTTTTGTGTTGGCAACTTTAAAGGTAACAAAAAGCTTTTAAGTATTTTGAAAATATTATTAACATACTTATAACCGGGTTTTTATCGCGTAAATTACCTTTCAGCTAGCGTTCATGCCTTATGTGAAAGGAGTTACGGACAAGATTGGGAACCTGCTGAAGAAGTGTTCGATTAAGTCTATCTATACTCCACTCGCAAAAGTGGCTAAGCATCTGCGTACGCCAAAGGATGTAGTACCTTTGCAGGTTCCTGGTGTTTATAAGATCGATTGCAGCTGTGGGCGCTCCTACATAGGCCAAACGAAGCGCACTGTCGCCGAACGTGTTAAGGAGCACATAGCTGCGGTGAAAAATCGACAAATAAACAAGTCTGCTATAGCAGAGCATATAGTAGACTCAGGACCTAATCACTGGATTGAATTACACAATCCAAAAATCCTAGCCAACGAGAGGCACTACTATAAGAGAATGGTTCGGGAAGCGATTGAGATTAAGAAGCATCCTAATTTCAATCGTGAAGACGGTTTCAGACTCTCTGCCTCATGGAATCCAGTGATAGCAAAGTGTACTCGGCGTGAAAAATCAACTCAGTATGTGGATACAGTCAGTGTAGTGTGCTGTCCCAGTGGGAACCGGCCCTAATAATTTTTATGAAGATCAAGTGAGGGTAGTTCAACAAACGGCTTCGCTTTGCTGCGGTACCTCCATCACATCAGTCTTCCCGGGACCATGCTTGGTGCAATCCAAGCGAAACGTCGGGAAATAATAAAGGTAATTTACGCGATAAATACCCGGTTATATGTATGTTAATAATGTGTTGTGATCGCGAAAGTTTAAAAAAGACAATTTTGAAAATATTTTACATGTTTTTGTAAGATGTTTATTGTGGATTTGCTTTGAAAGGGCTCGTGATAAAAAATAAAATATTTTTGTTACGGATAACGATACAATTTTTGTAAGGTAGTAATGACTTGAAACAAATGTTATTCAAATCCAATCAAATTATTTATTTATTAAAACTACTCGTATAACAACATATTACAGCAATAATTATCAAGACCTTACCTTCCGTGCTACTTAAGTTATTGTTTCCAATAGTCTCTTTTATTTAATCCCACTGCTGGGCTTAGCCCTCACCCACATTCTTCCATTCATCTATATCAGAAGCAAATAAATAAATGAAAATAAATAAATAATGCTGGACAATTCACCCAGCATCATCCCAGGCTAAGCAGAGCTGGTGTTAATACTTAATACATTATAGGCACTTGTAGATTATCTATAATAAACACATTATATCTATCATAGATATAATGTGTTTATTTAAATTGTGATTACTGTTTATATAATTTTGAAACACTTATCACTTGTCAAAAAACGTCCCTTTACGCGTCATAAACAAAGTGATATTATAAAATTACCAAGTAACATGCACTTAACGCAATGCGATTATAAGCGAAATAAAAAACGCAAAAGCTTAAAAGGTTGCAGCTCAAATCACATTAGGCCATTACAAAACTTCGGAGATCCGAGTTGGCGTGATTAATGACGTTTTAAACTGTTGCCAGCGTTTACCACTGTCGGGGTAAGTGCCGTCTAGTTTTATATATTATTTTATCAATAAGTTTCTGAATAGTGTGAAGTTGCAGTTTAACGACTTTTTAACGTGAGCGCTTGGTGCATTATCATTATTTAGAATCCTCTACACGAGGCTCTTGCGGTCCCACTGAATAAAGACTTTTTGAGTTTATGAGTTTTTTTCAGAATGACAATCATTGACTTTGTAATGAGCTAATAAGAAGTTTTCTTAATTTAACATTGACTTAATAAAGTCAATGTTAAATTAAGAAAACTTCTTGTTTTTTTTTCGAGTTTATACTTCGCAGATTTTACTTTATACAGACAAACATTATAAAAACAAGTAAACCTTTCTATATGGACGAGTATAAGCACACTTTCTCTCACATTCATCATCTCAGCCTTAGGACTACAGTACTGTCCAGGTCCACTACTGGACATAGGCCTCCCTCATGGATCTCCAAGAACATGAGGGGTTTTTGCCATACTCGCCACGCTTGGCAGACGGGTTGGCGAGCGCAGAACGGGATGTTGATACACGGAAAGACGCTGCTGGCCATCTTCCGGAGATATCTCTTGGCAGATTTTTACTGCATCCACGGGCAAGAGAGCCGGCACCCCACGGCAATTTAACTCTCTCACATTAATACTTAAATATTCACCTCAAATTCCATAAAACAAACAACGAGGCCTTTAGCAGGCCGTGGCTCCCTCATCTGAATGTTTACTTATCTATGTAATAAGTATAATATCCGTATATACTTATAATATTATATTTACACACCGGCTCGCGCCGGCCCACAATAATACCCTTTGTTTTTTTAGCATGTTTGCTAAAGACGCATCTACATGCGGCCCATGCCTATGCAAACATTCAGTGTAAACAGGCCCTTATGAACGCATCCGACGCTTTTAATAAAACCCTCCCTACTCGTGTTTTAGTGGATTTTATTTAAAATTGAATTAATTTGCATGCATTGATTGGCTCGCCGACTTTATATTGGATTCCAAAATTTTCCACTTTTAACTGCGTTAAAGTAAAAAATTTACGTACATTAATTACTTGCGAAATTATATGATGTAGCACGGTTAACGTTTCCAGTGTTTGATAGCACACTAGGTAACGATAGAAACACACTAGATCTACATAATGTGCGCGACGCGAGATCAAAACCTAAGAAGTAGGAAAAATTTGAAATATTATTAAGAAATATTAGACGCGTCATCATTCATCATTTCGGCCGTAATACGTCCACTACTGAACACAGGCCTCCCTCATGGATCTCCATGAGGGGTAGTTGCCATACTCACCACGCTTGGCAGGCGGGTTAGCGAGCGCATTACGGATGTTGATACACGGGAAGACGCTGCTGCCCATCTTCCGTAGGTATCCTTTAGCAGGCTTTTACTGCATCCACGGGCATGAAAGGAGGGGTAACATTCTACTGCCGGCACCCCACGGCAAATTATACTCGTATTTTTACGTAATACAGTGAGATGAAAAGTAGACGTGTCTCCTTTTAAAGCACATTGAAACATTAAGAGCCACTACCCCTAGAGTAAAATGCGCTTTACAGGTAAGTACAAGTAAGTTAGAGAAAAAAATACAATATCAAGCTAAATTCAACCTAAATTCTTACCACTTCCACCAGTTAGTAGTCAATTTAGTTAGTACTGCCTACGTGCATAGGCTCGCCGCGATGTAAACTGGATATATTTTACCTGGATACGTGCCTCAGGCAATCCGATCTTTTCGGCCAGTCGTTCTCGCGCGAACACGTCAGGGTAATGCGTCCTCTCGAATTCTGCGCAAAGAACACAAAAAAGAACATTATGCTATAGAATACAATAATACACAGTTAATAGAACAAACACACCATTTATAGAATACTATGCCACAAATCCTGCTCGAAGAATACAATTTCTAATTAAAATTGGAACACTATTTTCTATACGCGTCATTTGAATAACGCTACTGCCCATCTTCCGGCAGTATCCCTTGGATTTTTACTGCAGCCACGGGCACGCGAGGAGTGGTAACAGTCTACTGCCGGCACCCCATGGCAAACTATTTCAATCAAAAGCCATAAAAGAAGAAGATAGAACTAAACTAACTAAAATAAAAAATGATGATTAACAAATAAGTACTCGTAATTCTAAACAATAATTCATAGACGAAAATGATAAGGTCAACATATTAATTGGCGTTCGTGCCACAGTACGAGAGCTGATCAAACATCGGGGGACGATATTTATTTATTTACTAATAACGGGACAAACAATAAATATGGGACAAAATCGGTTTATGAAGACTCCAGGGACCTCTTGGATTGAGTTGTGATTTATATGACGGTAAGTGGTCGTTTGATGACCAAGATCAGACCTTATTGCGATTTGTACGCGTTGGAAAATACGATGGTACGATTGCTTTTATTATGACGTTAAGAAATATGACTGAAGTGCTAATAAAATAAGAATGTACTTGTAAAGAATAGTCTTTTTAGAATTAGGTACTTTGGAGTTTTCTGAATTTCAAATGATTAATCAGATCTCTCCATTCTTATTTCGTAAAAAAATTCTCAACAAATATCTTCAGGTTGTGCAAACATTTTGTCCTGGCATGAAGATAAAACCCGCAATTTCCTACATGTCGTTGGCTAATGACCCGCTGAGTGGCGTTCGTAGGTTCATCATCATCATATCCACTGCTGGACATGGGCTCCTCATGGATCTCCAAAATCACTGAGGGTTGTTGCCATATTGGCCACGCTTGGCAGGCGGGTTAGCGAGCACAGTACGGGATATTGATACGCGGAATGACGCCGCTGCCTATCTTCCGGGGGCAGATTCTTACTGCATCCACGGGTACGAGGGACAACATTCTACTGCCGGCACCCCACAACGAGTTCGTCCATTGCTGAATTACAATGTCAACTTTCTGTTAGGCACTGAAAGCGCAGCATTTACAATTTTTACCATAGTGTTAACCACAATCAGATGGAATATTTAATTAATTCAATCGGGATCGGATCCGACCATTGGTGGATTGAATGTGGGTTCAAGTCTCATCATCATTGTTAGCCATACGATGTTCACCCTATTTTTTTATTTCATATAGGCTTGTGTTTGACCACATCTTGCCTGATGTTAAGCAAGTTTATTCACAGTCAACTTAAATCACAATGTTTTATACCAATACTTTTTGGAGCCCAAGCCAAACTCATGGCTATAACAGACACAATTCGAGGCTTTGACAATTAGCAAGAATTCCTAAACAAGGTAACTGTCAGGCAGGCTTGCCATATAAAAAATATTTCTAACAACGGTAACACTAACTGCACTGCTGGGTTAAGGTGTCTCCTCTTAAAGGCCTGGCGGTCTTATACCAGCCTGATCCACTGTTCCCCTACCATAAAATAAAAAATAAGATTCGACCGGCAAGCAGGCGGTTCGAAGCCACCGCATGTCTCTTGGCCTCCATTCAGTAACTGGTTTGGTTTCCCACCGTGATAAGTATACCGCCTATCTCCACAAATGACTAGCAATCTGCATTATGCGGACTCTACCTTCCTTTTATCTTAAACGTGATAAGTATACCGCCTATCTCCACAAAAGACTAGCAATCCGCATTATGCGGACTCTACCTTCCTTTAAAAAAATGGCTGTCTTAAAACAGTATCCACTTAGGACACATATCTGAAGTTGAAAGATTGCTCTTCCAGCTAAGAACCATGTAGAAATGAAGACTTAAACCACAATTTCTAACTGACCTTTCTCAAGGCTGTCTATTTGGTCGTTGGTGAAGGAGGTCCGGTTTCGTTGCAGCTTCCTCTTCAGCCGGAGCCTCATCTGGGAGTCTTCGTCTCCTGAGGAGGCGTGTTCGCTGTTGCCGTCCGATCCCGCTTCCGATTGGAGGGTGTCTGCTGTGGGAGAAGGACGTTTTATTATCTATGTAGTATAATGTATTAAGTATATCAGTCATCTAGTACCCATAGCACAAGCTCTGCTTAGCTTGGGGCTAGATGGTGCTGTGTGATTTGTCCAGAATTATTTATTATTATTATTTATTATTATTACGAACTAGGAAAGCTACTAAATGGAGAACTTTGGAAGATAACTCCAGCTTTCGGTGGAAAAAGGTTGAAGAAGGAAGGAAGCTATTTTAAATGCCAAATTATGGATATGATAAACAGCATTGGTCAGAAAAGGGGGCGGAGGTTTCCGAAAAATTACATTTTTGACCTTTGATGACCTTTTGAGGTCACAATAACTCTGGTCCCTGTGACCCTATCACCAAAATCAATCAGTACCCTTCTCTCACTAAGACAGTGCTAACAAAAAAGGTTTCATGTATATCGGTCAACGCGTTCGGTTGTAATCGTGTCATGCGCAGGCAGACAGACAGACAGCGCTATTTATTTCGCATTAATGAATATGATAAATAAAAGCTTTTACGCGATTTGGGTAAGATAAAACTACCAGAATATCTTCATAGTTTCAATCTGAATTTGGTCTGTAAATTAAAGGAATATGAGATTTTTGGTTTAGTTCCTATCAGAAATAAAAAAACTGCGGACTATATTGTAATAGTTAGTTTACAACGATTAACGAGTTGTGCCAGTAGTGAAACCTGACTATATACAATACGTGACTGAGAGCCCTGCTCAGTCCAATGAGGTCTAGGTACTCAAACTTTAAAAGAAAATTGAATTCTAACAGAAGTCTTGCTCATAAAGCGACCGAAGAGTCATTCGACCCTGTCATTATTTCTCTCAAGCACTTTATGCGTAACAGATACTGCAAATTGTAAAACAGTTACAAAACTCATTGACAAAACTGTTTACAAGGGGAGAGAAAGCTCTTCATCATAAACTATGAATACAATGTACTCAACGCACTCGACGGCTATCAGCCAAATGCGTCAGCAGAATTGCACAAAATTACCCCCAACGTTACAGACAAAAATTACCCACTTCGCTTGTTCCAGACCCTTTACCCTTCTGTGCAAACTGTGGCGAGTTTTTACGCAAGTTATCGCTCAATGGAGTTTAAACGCTCTCTTTGTGACTTACGATTCAGAATTGCTCGTGTGCCATCTGCGCTAGGTTATCGAGGCTGAATAGAATATGAACATTCCCGCACTGACTTTAGTTTCAGTTTTGTATGTGCTTTTCATTTAGATATTTTTTGGAGCTAGTTCGTGGATTATCTATTCTGTGGCAGCGGATCAACATACACTGGTTATTTAAACCCCGAAAGTAAGGGCAAAATTAAACGTAGCTCGTAATGCTGTCGACATGCCTCTAGCTAATTGATTAATTTGCTTTATGGTTACCACTTGAGTTGGGGGTTCGATTCCGATAATGGTACACGGCTTGCTGATTCCGATGAAAAGGACGACTGTTATGCAATCTGTCGCGTTTTTGTGCAGTGGGCATGTGCCCCGTGCTCATGGACGTTGACATTGTTAAACATGTCAATACTACTTCTCTAATTAGTTGGAGGTCCTTAAATAAAACCAATTGAGGAATGGAAATGCAAGCACACCATGTTGGAATGATGTTAGATTCAAAACTAAGTCGAAGCTGTGTTGGTCACTTTTTCGAAACATAGAATATCGCTTTGTTTTTGCATTACCTACAACTCAATTCACTTTTTTATCATGTCACTTAAAACCTTCATATTAACGTTTAAACTGTTCTACAAATGTCTATATACTCGTACCTGTGTTGTGCTCTGATGCTCATTCAACTCTTAACGAAAGCCGACACCGATGATTGATGCATCAGCTTTGCGATCGGTTGACAATTATGATTGATCGCGCACAGTCGAGCCGCGCCTCACGTGTTTACAAATAGTGCGCCTTTGGGAAATATTGGGGTGCGAGGTACTTGACGATAATTTGTTGTAATGTAAATTGTTGATTATTACAAGATCTATCAGGGCGAATGAGGTAAGGGCTAAAATTGGTTTTAAATAATTGCAATTTTAACATGAACACCAATGCCTCTAGCTATGTGACTATGAAACATTTGATGATTTGAAACCACCACCGCAAACCACCGGAATAACTAGTTTTTTTTATGATTACCTAGCTGTTCATAAACCATGGAAGAGAAAATGTTTGTTCATAACAAACATCTCTTAACTACATTTCTCTTATTTATTCCCCGCTCAAACATAAAAGAATTCATTATAAAACCAATTCGATAGACCGCGGCACTTAACCACAATTCCACCAATAACAACCAACAAAATGATTGAAGAAAAAACTTCCATTGGGGATGAAACACGAAAAATACATAAGAGAAAATAATAGTACTAGGAAAATAAAAGGAAAGGAATAAAAGTAGGGACGTTAGAGAAAAAACTGAAGAAAATAAGCACAAAGGGGACAAGAAAGTCGGGGCTGGGGAGATAGAACGGAATTGCGAGTTATCGGGGCGAAACACGACGGCCGAAGGTGGGGGCCGAATGCCAGCGCGATTATGGGAGATCGATACTGTCACTCAGGCGGGCGGCACAAGCCATAAGCGCACGCGTTTTACTGAACATAAACATTGTTACAACAATAAATATTATCACCTCCTCCGCAGTCAGTCAATCCAAAGAAATGACTGAGATAAGGTTAGTCTCACTTGACTAACTCTTGCACAGGTGCGGTTAAAACTCATTATAATATTATGGTTTCTTCTTTGGTTTACATTTATTACAAATTAGTATTATAAACTAAGTAATTTACTCAACTAGCCATTTACTGTCAGGCCAGTATTATACATATTATACAAACCAGGCTGTAGTGACCAGTTGCGCAGTCGCATTTTTAAGCGCCAATCTGTAAGTATGAGATTCAGTGCGCGCCTCCATTCGTGCGGTAGCGGCAGTGGATTTCTATGTTAACATGTTCTACTATCATAATCGACAAGACTAAATACCGAGACTAGTGTATGTGTGTCTATCCCATTGCCTAAATGGTGCAAATAGAATGATTTCTATTTATGCATAGAAAATCTTGTAGGCGGTTAAACCGCTAATCGCCAGCACTCGCACCGCACCCCCCAAAGCCAAGAACAGGCCGCAGCGGTCGACGGAGGCGCGATCCGGCTAATTTGACACGCTACCGCTAGTCCACTATCGCACTACCCTCTAAATACCGATACACCCTGTATATTCAAATCGAATTAAGAGTTTTTGTGATAACTGTAGGATTCACTGGTCTTCTTCTAGGCAGAACACCTGCCGTACGGCAATATGCTCATCCATCCATCTACGTGTAGTTTCGGAGGTTGTGACATATAAACTTACAGACTTTTTCTATGTAGTGTTAGTTATCAGAGTAGCTTAACTTATAACATTTGTAATGAAAGTGATCTTATTTTAGGATTCTGGTACTTATAGATTTTTCCATATTTTATTATTAGAAACACGATTAAAATTTGCGCATTTTAGCAAAAATTCTAAAAGAAATGCATCCTTACAACTAAACAGCACAAAATGTGACACGGTCTTTTAAAACCTAACTTTAGTTGGGAAATTAGCTTTAGGACACTTTCCACTTGCATGTCTTCAAATTTCTACCAGTATCGCAAACATCAAACAGAACACGTTCCCTAATCAAGATAAGCCACTGAAACGAGACCTCGTTCTTTCATCCTCCACCACATTTTACGAGCATCCAGGGACATACGCGGGCTCGAGATAAATTGGTTGTAATCATCCGTTCACTTAATGTCCTATACACGGTCATCTAAATTACTTAGGGAAGATAAGGTTAAGTTTTTATTATTGTGACTCCGAGGGCAATTGTGTACTAATGTAGCTCAAGGGAGGATTTCGGGGGCGGTTTCTATGGCGGATGGGAATCATCATGATTACATTGTTGTATTAACCATTACGAAAAATGCAACGATTTTTCTTTTAGAAAAAAGTAATCTATTTTTATTAATAATATCTGAAGTTCTGTATTTCCTAACTGTACAATATAGCTATACGTATGATCAGAATAATTTTATATATGATTCCGGGCGTGCTAAAGTGTAGTGGAGCGGGATGCGCGGGGGTCAGTCTGGCTGGACGCACTATGAAGTTCATATATGAACGTTTGAAAACTAACAATTTCTAACAGAAAATATAATGAAGATAGAATTAGTAGTTTATTCCAATGGTTCATAATTGTTATAAACCGCTAACCTTTTAAATAAATTGCTTTGAATTGTAAAAAAAACAATTACTTAAGTACTGCACAGCGCGTGGCACGTTCATCGTCGAGTATCCTCAACAGAGCCGATAACGAGAGGACACTTGAAGGCTTGTGAAAACCTTTGTTTCATTTCACTGCGTGGTAATTGATAGTTTAGTCAAGGGTTTGAGTTTTATTGTTTGTACTTGCTGGCACCTGGTTGAGTTTGTGGAGAAAAATAATTACTGTGCGCGTGCCGAAAAGGTATGATCGATTTTAAATAATAGTATGTTTTGTTCCTAAGTGCTTAAACTTTTTAGTATTGCAATGTTATTTTAAAATATATTTATGAAATATCAGAAACATTGAAAATTATATTAAGTTTTCTTAGAATTAACAGTAAAGGAGTAAAATCATAGTCTCAATGGCGAATTACGATTCACGTGGAAAGCATAGCAGTAATTCAAGTTTATCCAGAATTATTTAATTTTGTCAGTTGATTAATTTAAAAAATATAATTGTACCTATCTACATCTTAAAAAGTGAAAGTTTTCACATCTGGATTTGTTTCCGGTACTTCAGTTTCACACACACACGACGCCGACGTGACTAGTCTAAAATAATTTGCCATTGGATCGTAAAACAGCAACCCGATGGTGAATTATTCGGTGTCTAAATGTAGTTAAACAAACATATATAGACACATCGAGTTCCCAACTTTCATTATTTGCGCTATGTAATACTATAAAATAGGTATTTTGCTGTTTGTATATCCACGTTATCCATTTTTAATCGTCATTCAAACCGGACAAGTTTGAGCTGGACTCACCCACTTAGGGTTCCGTAGGTATGAAGGAACACAATAAATGTTAGTAAAAGTTTTTAAAATGCACAAAAAGATTCGGCCACCCATCCAATTTAAAACCGCGCGTAGGGTTGCTTAACATCGATGATTGATTTCGTACTTTTTTTAAAGACGATTTTTTGTATGATTCCTGTACAAATGTATAGTTTTTGGATTTTTCTCTGTATCAACAGTATAAGACAATATACCTTGCCAAATTTCATAGTTCTAGATCTACGGGAAGTACCCCATAGGGTAACCTGAAATAAAGATACGGCCGTTTATGCCGCAAAAAACGCATGTTTTAAACTCAAAGGAATCATAATAATTATGATTCCTTTGCGAATGTCAAAATATACGTTTTTTGCGGCATAAACGGCCGTATCTTTATTTTAGGTTAACTTAGAATATTGACTCTTCCACAGCTTAAAGAGGCTGTAGATTTGAGTACATGGTTTTAATTTCAACTCAATACACAACACGTTCTCGAGATAAAGGGTCTTGACAGACCGACAGACAGACAGATGGACAATAAAATGATCTTATAAGGGTTCTGTTTTTTTCCTTCTGAGGTACGGAACTCTAAAAAGTAGGGTAATTTTATATTTTATTTTATTAAAATTTTATGAAATGGCCGGAGAGTAGTGTAATCTGCCTTCTAAATAGTTACCTATATCGTTCAAGGTTTTGTAAACCATTTATGAACCTACATGAAGCCAGAATAAAAGCAAATCGTTAAAAAGCAGTGTCAGCATTAGTGACACTGAAAATAAGTGACAATTTGTGTCACGTTTAAAAAAAAACACTGAATCTATGATGTTTTAGTACAACTTAATACTTTTGTCTTTGACTTTATTCTATAGTATACTAAAAAAGTAAGGCCTTTGCATCTATTATAGATGATTTATGAAGCGTCAGCAACTGGTAATCATGCTGTACGGAACGCTGCAGTGCCTCAGTGCCTGGAACATTGTTTGATGTATTAAGCTTGCCCAGCACCTATACCATCCTCTCAGCTTAGTCAGCTGTTAGTCAGAGGAAAGAACAGGTCAATACGTCTGAAGCTAACTAAGCCGCGGGTTTCCTCACTATGTTTCCTTCACCGTTAAGCACGTGTTAAATGTGAACTTACACTTTTCAAGAAAGAAAAATCCATTGGTTCACGGCCGGTATCGAACCCTCGACCTTCGATTAAAAGTCGGGGGTACCACTTGGCCAACACGGCTTCTTGGCGAATTAGATAAAACATTTTATAAAATGGCCTTGCAGAATTGTGCTCGAGTGTAGTTGTTTTCTAATTACTTAAAATCACTGAATCTACGGTGTACGTACATACAGATACTCTTCAGCGATGTTCAGAAGCTCAGTCCTTAGAAAGTTATGCTCTAGTTGAATACTACGTCGTCATTTACAAAGCTTAAGTACGAATAAAGCTCGTAAAGTTTACTCATTAAATTAAGGCTTTTACTATTATAGGTGATTTATACAGCGTCAGCAACTGGTTTTTACGCTGCAGTGCCTGGAACATTATTTGATGGATTAGGCTTGCCCAGCACCCATACCACCCTCTCAGCTTAGTTAGCTATTAGTCAGAGGAAAGAACAGGTCAATACGTGTGAAGCTAACTAAGCCGCGGGATTCCTCACGATATTTTCTTTCACCGTCAAAGCACGTGTTTAATGTGATCATTGATGATCATGCATTTTTTAAGAAGGAAGTATCCATTGGTTCACAGCTGGTATCGAATCTTCGGGTCGAAAGTTGAGGGTAGGTACATACCACTCGGCCAACACGGCTTTTTTACTTAGTAACCATTCACTATCCTCCATTACACTCATAAAATCGCCATTTATTATATCGCAATATATTGGTAAGCCGTGGGATGCCGGCAGTAGAATGTTACCCGTCCTCTCATACCCATGGATGCAGTAAGAGCCTGCTAAGGGATACCTCCGGAAGATGGGCAGCAGCGTCTTTCCGTGTACCAACATCCTGTACTGCGCTCGCCAACCCGCCTGCCAAGCGTGGTGAGTATGGCAACTACCCCTCATGGAGATCCATGAGCGAGGCCTGTGTTCAGTAGTGGACGTTTTACGGCTGAAACGAACGAATATATTTGGTATACCCAATTTCATATCTACATGGGCAACGATAGTTAAGTTAATCAATGCACGATTACGCCTAACCGCTCCAATTGGTGTTTGTGCCTATATTGTGTAACCATAACCAAGTTTGCACTGTGTTTTGTAGTGGCCATAGGTTAACACAGTCTGTTTGAACATCATTGTGTTGTAACCGCAGGCCAATAGGAATTTTGTTTCCCTATGAAATTTGCATTTGAACATTGTATTTTTGATAGCTGCGTGGATTTATATGGCTATTTTGGTATTGAGCGATTTTGCTTTATCGGCGGTGTTTGTAATTATAGCGCTGGAATATCACGTCTAAGGTTTTGTAGGCAATTATAAGACTTATCTATACCTACTATTATTTTAAAGTACTTTTGTAGCCAGAATATACGAAAATCTGTGAAAACCAAAGTCATCATTGGTGACGCGGAAAATAAGTGTCGATATGTGTCTCGTTTCATTTGTTCTCGAATCAATTGTGTCTACAAATAAAATAATGCCTTAACATATTATGTATACTTAAACGAATGTTTAAATTCAAATTTTAGAGTGGGTCTTAAGGAAATTCTGCAAAGCTACCTCTTTCTATTAGTTGTAATATGTAGAGGTTACCGCTTGACATGAGACCGGCAAGGTGATTGATTACGTATCTTGCGAGAACAGCAAGGAATGCACAGCAACGAGTGCTGTCAAATGCCTGTTGCAAAACCTGTAGCGAGATACGTAATCACCCTGCCGCTTTCGGCCTGTCTCGCCATTTAGGGGTAAAACCATAGACGTAGAATTTTTCACTATAAGCCTATGGTAAAACATAAAACACTGTTAATACTCTTTGTAAAGTAAAAATGCAAATGATTTTGGTTTCAGGTATCTTGTCCTAATTTGTGCTCAAGAGTAACCAAGGTGTCCTACCAACAAAAATATTACCCTATTTCGCTTGGCATCCGCGTTTTTACCCTCGTGCGTGTCAATAATATTTCGTCGAAGTTATCTGAGTCAGCCATCTTTCTTTGGAAGTTCCTCAACTTCGGAACTTGGTTGAGTTGTTTTGAATACTGAGAAAAAAAGCCTAACGATACTCATAGTTTTAAATCGATATTGAGTCCGTAAAAGTTGGGACTAGGATTTTGATCGGTTCTTAAGATATATTCGGATTAATTGGGTCTGTTCTAAAAGCATATGTATTACCTATATGCTATACCATAATAAAAGCCGTGTTGGCCGAGTGGTATGTACCCCCGACTTTCGATCCGAAGGTCGTGGGTTCGATACCGGCCGTGCACCAATGGATTTTTCTTTCTTGAAAAATTGATGTGCACTCTTAACACCAACTTTAACGGTGAAGGATACATCGTGAGGAATCCCGCGGCTTAGTTAGCTTCAGACGTATTGACCTGTTCTTTCCTCTGAATAATAGCTGACTAAGCTGAGAGGATGGTATAGGTGCTGGGCAAGCCTAATCCATCTTACAATGTCCCAGGCACTGCAGCGTCCCGTACAGCATGATTACCAATTGCTGACGCTGTATAAATCATCTATAATAGATGCAAAGGCCTTACTTTTTTTATACCATGACATGATCAATTACAAATAGCATAAAGTGGCGAAACTGCGACCACGGTTTTGTTTACAGTACGGAAACTATTCTGTTGAGTTATGAATTGACCTTGTCTTAACTAGAAAAAGTAAGGCCTCTTGACATATGGTATTCATGCTACACAGCGTGACTTTGTAAGTTTGATTAGGCTTGCCCAGGATCTGTACCATCCTTAACTATAAACTTGTAACTACCTGACTAGCTACCTCCATGAAAAATATATATTTTCGTTTCACCTTATATAAGTATAGCATTTAGTATGTCAATGCCCAAATGCATTAAATCCTTATGGACATAAAACTGGTCATACCAGTAATGATCATACTAAACCATCGTAAAAACCGTAGAAATATTTCCTGAGACCGTAAACGTGGAGTAGCCTGCGTTCTACTTTATCGCCCATATAACCATGTCTAGGGTTTCAGGTACATAAACGTCCCAGCCAATAAAACGTCCGGTACATACTATGTAAAAAGGGACATTTATTGCTTTCCCCTCGCTTTGTGGAGCGAATATATTTTTTACTAAAATTACCTTTCTGTCCGGCTGTAATAGAGGGTTTTATTTGTCCCAACTCATTGTCTTGATGGGAATCATCCTATGTACTAGGTATTTAGACAAGACCTCTTGTGCGAAATTAAAATAAAAAACGTTCATCAACTGTTATTTAGCATTGAAGCAAGGTACAGATATAGATTCCTAGTTAAAGAATAAAAAAATAAGCCAATCAACAGAAAATAACTTTGAATGTCAGAAATGAAACTTTAGAATAAATGAAAAGACCGCTACTATTAGTACCTACCCGCTTAATAAAGCCAATTTATTTGTGCGTGATTTGTGATAACAATGAATGAACTGAATAACAGAGCGTTTGAATTTAAAGAATGGACGAGTAGAATATATAATAAGTACTAACCCGATTAGATAGAGCTAATTTATTTGTGGGTTATTTGTGAAATGAATGATATCATTCAAGGAATGAAAGTTTAGAATTAATTAAACGCTGCTACTATTACTACCGATTTCATAAAATCAATTTATGTGTGCGTCAACCGGTGGACTACACATTTTTAATATGGCACAGATTGGTTCACGGCTCGTCGGGCCAGCCCAATGTTTTGGAAGCATACAAAATGGACAAAAAACTAACAAATGCAATATTTTGGGAAAATGCTCACCAGCCACGGGAATGATTGACGCTTGCGTATTGAAAAGTTGCTATTTGCTTTTCGGTTTAGTGCGTGATAGTTTTAGAGTGAAAAGGCAGATCGTGAAGAAACTTACAAGGATTTATAATAAATTATGTCTGGGTTGAACTTAATTGAGCTACAAATGAAAGACGAAAATTGTGTAGGTATCTAACGCAATTTTATTTTCGAATAAATAAAACAAAGAAACCTAAACAAAAAATAAAACAATATCTAAGAAATATCATACTAAAGTTTAATCGGGAAAACACTGCTGAGAAGCTTGCAATATTTAGCAACATGTCGCCATATTCGCCCTCGGCGAAATAAGCTTCCTTTGTGGAATCAAGGGTGTAAAGGGTTGACCTGTGACCTTAAGGGTTATTTTTGGGACACCCTCACTCGACTGGCTCAAGGGAGGTTTCTTTGAGCATAAGCCAAGTTTAATAAGTCAATCGGTGCAATCACGTGTTTATGTAAACATGGCCCTGTCACGCTTTAAAGAGATTAACCACGAAACATTTTAATGAATGAAAGAATGAATGGAAATATTCAAACTCAAGGTAGGCGTTATAGCTTGTAGGTTATAGCTGAGAAACGATATCTTACAGACAATCTCTTACAGCTAAGTCTTTTAACTCTGTGATTCGATGGAATCGGCAACAGAATTCAGATCTTTGCCCATAATCTTTATTTCAGGCATTGAAAAAAGCATACTTACGTGAGTAACTTATCAAATATAGGGGCCATGTATCTAAGTGTCACCTACCCCGTTATACCTATATTATAGGTCGTCGAAATTGGACTTTCTGGTCCGTTAAAGTCAACAATTTATTTATAAAGCAGCGTATGCCTAAAAGCTATGTTCAATTCGTCGAGGGATTTTCCGAGAGAAATTTAAATATTATTAAGAAATATTAGTATAAATTAATATTTCTAAACAATATCTAAATTTAAAACCAAGTTACATCAAAGCTAGTAAGGGTTTTCGACATAAATAGATACATATGTTTATGTATACTTTCAAGCAAGCGTGATTTACGCACCTAACTTTTTTAATGAAAGACATAAATTATATATAGGTGTCTAAGAAGGCCAGTCGGTAAGACGCTCCATTTTTCAATTTTAATTCTAAATTTTTTTTTTTTTTAGGGAACCCAGAACAGTTACATAACAAACAAAGCTGCCAGAATCCTAGCGTATAATCTGGGTCGTAACAGCCGAGGTGTCGTCGGTAAGAAACTCGGAAACTCGGTAACAACGAACCACCCCGCCCCTAGTCTAGGGTTGACACGAATGACTGAAAAACAGCATTGAACGTTGAGCATTAAGTTGAGACAAACTGGTTAATTTTGTTATTGACTCTTTATGCGTTTATATTTTCTTTCTTATTAGGTAACATAAACTAATCAGTCCTGGATTCCGCATAAATCTGGGACAAAAACGACTTGGTTCAACTTTTACCTGTCCCATTATCCTGAAGGTTATATAAGGTTATATTTCTTATGGTAAATCTTACCCAATCAGCCCTGGATACCACAGTTGGCCTTCCTTCCTACTCTCCATACTATCCAGATCGGCCAGTCGTAATATATTTGTTTAAAAAATATACATTTGTATTTTTTTATATTTTCACGGTGTAGACTTGTTTATATGTGCCAAGTAAAGCCAAGAAGCCAAGAAAATCTATTCAATTACTTCTAACCCAAAATACATACCTGATATGATAAAATTATGTGTTTACATTCCCTGAAATATTATTTTTCGGGTGAGTCCCGAAACTGGCGAAACCTAAATCACTGGAATTAGGTAATATTTTTTTCGGCTTTATTCGATATAACTGTTGGATGTTAATATCTAATGACATATTGTTATTATTGGTGTGAGAACACATAACACGGGAAATAAATCCAAGCAAGGTAACAACCCTAAACGCCGTCACGTTTTCAAAGGAACAGTCGAGATACGCGTCAAAGTGAAATACGAAAGAACAGGCAACATGCATTCTATGTACATAGATATACTGCGGCTTAAAGATGAAGAAAACTATATTTACACGCGCTCTAGCCTTATTCGTATGAACAAACGATTTCACGTCTTTGGTTAATCGCATGTTGCAAGGTCCTTCTTTTACCATTTTGTTTTCTTTCTTCCATTTCTTCACCCTTACTATATTTGTAGATAGTTTATGATAAAATTTGCCGTAGGTCCAGTCATTAAACAGCTGCTTTTTAGGTTAACATTATCGTATAATCAGCTGTTGAAGTAAAAACTTTCATGTTTAAAGAAAAATATTGTGTAAGAAAAGATTCTTGAATGAAAATCATCAAATCCTGCCAAGTCGTAAGACTAATGTTGTTCCTCGGGGTTATCAGAATCAACGACTTCCGTGTTAGTACACATAATTATACACCCTGTATTATAAAGGCCTTTAACATATTTTTTAGATGATTTATATAGCGTTAGCAGTTGGTATGGTATGCATTTTGTAAACTATGGGGATTACTCACTCAGTTTAGATTTTTTAAGAAAATCATCTTCATGCTGCGGCATCCCTACGCGCTAGGGGCGCGGAAGGGGCAGCGCATTCAATCCCATGAAGATGATTTTCTTGAAAAATCGAAACTTGTCGAAATAAGTTTCGACATTAAAGCTACGTGAGTACCTAATCACCGTATTTTACAAAATGTTACACCCCACGTTAATTTTGAAAGTGAAATGATAATATGGTATGGTAAATTTATATGTACACATTACTCATATGCACTAACTAAATACTCGAAGATTTAATTGAGTTCATGTTAAAATAAATTAACAAATAAATATAAATTAATATAACAAAATATATATATAAAAATATATTAATAAATTAACTTAGGTTAACCTGTTATAATTGCTGTAAATAAATAAATAAATAATAAATGTTGTAGAAGCTATGGGCCTAGGGAGAGCGTAAACAAATTTAACTGCTATCGAAATATTATAAACTTAAACAAACCTCTTTTATGTTCTTCCGGCGTCCTGTTCAGTTGAGGCGGTAGAGGCGCAGGGATTGGCGCAGCCGGGGCGGCTGGCAGGCCAGGGTACCACCAGCCCGTCGCGGCCTGTCCATTGAACATCCTCAACTTCTCGTACACACTGTCGTTTTGGACTGACGCTGCTTGCTCCTTCTGCGAGGCTAAATTCCTTAGCACTCGGTTTATCGAGGAAACCTGTTGAGAATACTATCAATTAGATAAATAATGCTGCAATTATTTGAAGGTTTTGAGAATAAGTTACATAAATAAATAATGCTACACATTTTGCAGAGCATTACATCAGCCTTATTAGAATTTATGAGTGTATATAGGAGTTAGGCGTTAACTGAATGGTGTCAAAGAGTACATTTTCAATTACAATTTTCAATTTATTTATTTACACAATCATATAACATTACAAATAACAATACCAATGCGTTATATGAAGTACTTAAATACCTATGCATCTTAATACAGTTTATACAAAAAATAAACAACAATATAATGTGTTACAATACCTAAAATCTAAAGTTACTTACATAAAAATATTTAATATAACTAACTTAATTACATATATAATATAAACTTTGACAACAGGAAAAAAAACAGCAAATAAAAATAAAAATATTTGTGTAAACAAGTATGTAGAAGAACGTCAGTAACGTCGGTCGTCCAATAGCGAGATGGGCAGACAAAAATATGGAGGTCTTTAGCCAGCAGTGGGTAAAATCGGGCTCCGAATGATAGTAACAATGAGATAACAGTATAGAACATTACATCCCCTACAGCGCAATATATACCATCCAAGTATCTAATAGGAAATAAATTGGTCGGCCTCACCCTTTAACTTCAAAACACGTTTAATTTAAAATCTAATATGATTACTAAATTCCAATCGAGCTCCTCAAAGGGACAGATTAGGGTTCCCTTCACCCCACGCCCCTGGCCCTAAAAACCCCAACTACTTTCGCTGAAAACCACGCATGCGTGAATACCTGCCACACATACAAATGTAAAATCATGTGTATGCCCATTTACACATAAAATTGTAGTTATGTTGCCTGTATGATTAAAGGGAGGACATCTTTAGAGGGAGTGTATCTTTTTAACGAACAATGGAAAACAAACTCTGGTTTGTAATGATGGCGAATTCGTAGCATTAATTTCGAGCGTTTATGTTGTTATCCTTGATATTTACATAATTATGTATAAAAAAATGTGTTTCGAAAACAAGTTAAAGCTAACGGTCCAATTATAATACATTACTACTAATAAGTGGTCGATTTGGCGGCTTATTTTGCATTGACACATTTTACGCCAAAAGGTAATGAATAAGTAGTATTTAAAGATATCGAAATAATAATGCACATAAATCAACTTCTATTGCTGTTGTGAATGACAAGAGAAGAACAATTAACGATCAAATATTTCTACATAAGGTTTTCAATGGAAATATAGACTGCATGGAACTCACCAACTTAATTCTTATTTCTGCACCAGCTAGACTACCAAGAATACGGGCTTACAACTTTTTTAACGTACCCTACTCTAGAACGAATCTTGGTCAACATGCTGTCATGTCGCGGCTTTCTAGGCAATACAATATGTTGTCAAAACCTAGTGATCTAGACATCTCAGATTCAGTGCATAACTTCAAAAAAACAACTATCAAAGATCATGGAGGTATAAATGATACCATAAACATTTAAATTTACTTATTTTTTAAATATTTACGTACCAACTCAACATATTGTCATTGTGTTTCTTTCTTTACTATTAATTTTAATTAAAATGTTTTCTTTTCTAACCTACTAACTTCAATGATTGATCATAATGAACCTAAAGTTTATGTTATAATTTTTCATACTTGCTTTATATACTGTTTAAAATTTTATTAACATAAAGTTTATGTTACAATTTTTCTTATATGCTCTAAATACTGTTTAAAAAATAATACTTTTTATCAGTTGTCGCTCTAACTTTGTACATGCTGTGACGTCCTGTAATTACGGGAGCACCAGGCTATTAACATTTAGTCCTTAGTATTATGTGTATTATGTGTAACCCTGTGTTGGATGTCCTATTTAAATAATTCATTTCATTTCATAATTTCATTTCATTTCATTTCATTTCCCTTTTCACGTCAAAACCGCTAAACCGATTTGGATGAATTTTAGTATAGGAGTAGATTAGACCATGGAGACGGACATAGAGTACTTTTCGTTGCGTAAATTAGTAGTTGTAGGGTAGTTGTAGGGTAGCTGTACTGTGTTCCCACGTTGTCGTCGTGGTGGGGCTTGCGTGTCTCTATGATCTTGAGGGCTATGCCGGTAGAGTTACTCATGCCGGAAGGCCTCAAGTGAGAGACTAGACCAAGAGGAACACACATAGGGCGGAGTCCAGTCGGACCGCCAGGGAAGGTGCGCTGTCCAGGTGCTCCTGCTCCAGGATGCTTCCTGGAGCAGGTTTTCGGAAGGTGCCTCTCCAAACACTCTTCTGATCAGCAGAGAAGTCAGTGAATGAGGCCGGCCGCGCCTCTGCCGCGTCTTGATCCCGTTCGGGATTGAAATGCGACCGAGGCGGGGCCAGGGTAGGAAGCTACCTTGTAGTTGAGGAGGGAAGTTGCCAAATCTCAAGGTTTTGGTGCTCGCCGAGGGGAGTATCCTGAGCGAGCCGGGACGCGTGCTATGTTAGCGGTACGCGTCTTGACTCGCTCGCAGGGTATGGACGGGGGAAGCCCGGCCGCTAGGGCACCAACTGGGAGAGCTCGCCCCTAAACGAGCAAAAACCATTATGAAAAAGGCCAGTTTGCAACAAAGTCCACATGTGGGTCCCGGAAACGGAGAATCCCACGGCACGGAGTATTCCGTGTCTTGCCCCACTGTATACGTGGGGGGCACAAACTGCCAAGATGTTAGGGGGCCTTCTCGTGTTTCGGCGCGGAGGGTGGACGTTCAGAAGGGGCATGCCTGCTTCCTCAACCGACGATGTCGGTTGAGGAACAGAGGCGTGTCCGCACACTTGCGCCTGAGGGCGACGAACGGAAGTTGAAAGTTGTCGGGCTTGGTCGCTCTCACCTGTGTTAGGAGTGGACGTGCGGGAAATGACGGTGGAGAGGAAAGACAGTAGCTTTTTCGCGAAACCGAGGGCGGTGTCGTGAAGAAGCATTACTGTTGTAGAGAGTGAGAGGGAGGAGGAGTCGGACTGTTCCGTCATGTCCGTCTTCTCTTTCGCTTCCCGTGACTCGAGCATCGCTAGAATCAGAAAAAGGGGGCGAAAGTCAGAGGAGGACACTTTAACCCCGAAGGTTTCAAAACGCGCCTCCTTCCTGAAGGACAGAACTGCAGAAGATGAGGTCTCTGACTCATCGGTGCCACCTAGCGAAACTAGGGCAAAGACAACGCTGCCAAAGGCAGCAGACTTTGGGATTGAAATGCAGGCGCAGCCAACTGTTCAGCTGGTCGCCTGCATAAACTCCCAATTGAAGACCGTGGAGAAAATCGCGGACAAGTCTAGGAACTTGAAGAGCGAATACATCCGTGGTCTCCGATTGGCAGTCAGAAAGGTCCAGGTGGCTTCCTTGGCGTTGCTCGAAAGGACGTCTGCGGACGTCAATGTCGAAAGGCTTGAGAAGGAGAATGCAGACCTGCGAGCGGAGATGAGTGCCCTCACCGCAAGGGTAGAGTCATTGACGGTAGCCATTAGCAACCAGACCCGGGCCAGCGCGACAGAGGTGGCTAAACCAGCGACGCCACCACCTGTCGCCGAAATGCAGGAAGACTGGGAGCACAGGCTTATGGAGCGTGTTGGCACCCTCATGGACCGCATGCTGGCAGCCTCATCCCTGGCTAAGTCGGCACTGGTCCCGTCCATGACCTCACGGTGGGGCTGCGGCATCCCTTATGGGATATCCCGTTAGTTGCCGCGTAGTTGTAGGGTCCACGGACCTGCTGGGTTGTCCCAGTGGGTGGAGAGGTGGGCTCCGACGTGGCGCGTCCCCGGGTTGCTGATAGGGGGTTCCGGCGCATCGTTTACCTCCAAATGGTGGTTGCGATGCAGATATACTGGCGCAGACA
The DNA here is from genome assembly GCA_963082625.1 of Pasiphila rectangulata. NCBI lineage: Eukaryota > Metazoa > Arthropoda > Insecta > Lepidoptera > Geometridae > Pasiphila > Pasiphila rectangulata. The sequence goes on from OY720253.1 coordinate 10,764,819, forward strand.
GAAACACTGGGGGGGGGGGGGGTATATTATACATATTTATTTCATCATATCAGCCGTAGGACGTCCACTGCTGGACAAAGGCCTCCCTCATTGATCTCCAAGTACTGCGGTTGGAAGCGGCCTGCATCCACCGCCGACCAGCAGTTCTCACCAAATCATCTGCCCATCTTGTAGGTGGACGTCCTACGCTGCGCTTGCCGATCCGTGGCCTCCATTCGAGAACTTTGCGGCCCCATCGGCCATCTGTTCTGCGCGCTATATGGCCTGCCCATTGCCACTTCAACGTGCTAATCCGTTTGGCTATGTCGGTGACCCGAGTTCTTCTACGTATCTCCTCATTTCTGATTCGATCCCGTAGATAAACCCCGAGCATAGCCCTCTCCATAGCTCGTTGAGCGACTCTGAGCTTATTCATAAGGCCAATAGTAAAGGACCACGTCTCGGTTCCATATGTCATCACTGGTAACACACACTGATTGTAGAATTTCGTCTTAAGGCACTGAGGTATGTTGGACGAAAAGACGTTGCGAAGTTTCCCAAACGCTGCCCATCCGAGTTGGATTCGACGATTGACCTCTTTCTCGAAGTTGGACCTACCTAATTGGACTGTTTGTCCTAGGTATACATACGCGTCGACAACTTCGAGAGCCGAGTTCTCAACCATAACTGGGGCAGGCGCAACATGGACATTCGACATAATCTTCGTCTTGTCCATGTTCATTTTAAGGCCTACCCGTTGGGAGACTCGATTGAGGCCTTCGAGCATCGTGTTGAGCTCTTCCATCGACTTTGCCATGACCATAATATCGTCGGCAAATCGAAGGTGAGTGATGTATTCGCCGTTAATATTGATGCCCAGCCCTTTCCATTCCAGGAGCTTGAAGGCATCTTCCAAAGCGGTCGTAAACAGTTTCGGAGAGATTAAGTCTCCCTGTCTTACGCCTCTTCTTAAGGGAATCGCCTTCGAGCTCTGTTCTTGTACTCGGACTGACATAGTGGCGTTTGTATACAAACACTTCAACACTTTGATGTACCGATAGTCAATTCGGCATCGTTGGAGAGACTCAAGCACCGCCCATGTTTCGATCGAATCGAAGGCTTTCTCATAGTCCACAAACGCAAGACATAGCGGCAAGTTATACTCTTCGGTCTTCTGTATGACTTGCCGCAGCGTATGTATGTGGTCTATGGTACTGTAGCCTTTTCGGAACCCGGCTTGTTCGGGAGGCTGGAAGTCATCAAACCTGCGTTCGAGACGGTTTGCGATGACCCTTGAAAACAGCATATTTATTTAAGAACATTATATTATTATGTTTACTATTTATATTATCATATCTATTTGGTACATTTATTTATTTTATTGGCCTAAGATAAGTAGCTTTAGGGATGTAAATATTAAGAATAGTTTTGTGGGGATGGAGCCTCTCCAAGCACCCCTCTGAGTAGCAGAGAGGGCAGTGGATGAGGCAAATATAGGGATCGGAATTGAGGGCTGGTTCCGCTCAGAATTGTATATGTAGATAGTTTAAGGTTAGAAAATAGTGGTAGAAGGGGGCTCCTGGCTTCGGGAGGTTCTTTTAGAAGGGCAAGGAGTGGCCTGTCTGGGGACCTGCCCGGAGTTTAGAACCCTTTTAGAGGTTTCCGGGTGGAATCGGGAGTTGTGGCCCATCTTCTCCCGGATTCGTGTAAATAGTGAGGGGGGCTGGGCTGCAGACACCGGTAGATCTTCGGCCTTAAGCGGAGGCTGGAGACCTCAACGGAACTGCTGCCCATCAGAGGGGGATCTGGGGGTATCGGGAGTCTGCGACCCGATCTCGGCCAGATGTAAATGTTTGTGTTTGTCCTTAGTTTTTAGTTTGGAGGGAAGGATGGCCCCCTACTTTCTGGGGTCGAGTGTATCCCCCGCCGTGTCGCCTGGGTGCCCATCAAGAGGATGTACATATATTATGTATATTGTTTGTGTTTGTCCATAGTTTTTAGCTTGGAGGGATGGATGGGCCCCTACTTCCTGGGGTCGAGTGTATCCCCCGCCGTGTCGCCTAGGTGCTCATCAGGAGTATGTATATATGTATTATGTCAATATATTTGTAAGTGATGGTGGCGGTGGGGCGAAGGCAGTAGCTACCCGCACCGCCTGAAGCGGTATCCCAGTAAAGGGACCACTGGATCCGTGGACAGCCTGGAGTTAGGGCTCTAGCTGCCCCTGTTAACGGATCCAGGGAGGGCGATGGCGCATATGGCCTTGCGCCATCGAAAACCGCGATATGTGGGGGGCGGTTATTTTAATCGCCCCTGGGATGTGCCCTTAGGGGCAAGATGTAAGAGGGGCACCGGACAGTTCTTTAAGAGGAAACGGAGCCCCTCGACATTCATCGAGGTAGGCCATCGGGGATGGTTTTAGTGGGTCGTCGCGTGTCAACCCCACATAACCGTGCTGCACCCTAAATGCAGTACGGTATCTGAAAAAGCAGCAGATTTCCATCCTCGAAAACAAAAAAAAGGGTAGTTGTAGGGTAGTTTTATGTAGTGGTTGTAGTTGGTGCAATACGAAGTTCACCGGGACATATTATATATTACTTCTACTGTTAGCCTGTATCGTCCCATTGCTGGGCAATGGCCTCCTATCCCTGCCACTGCATTTTACCTTCTATTTATATTATTCAGAAAAAAATATTTAATAGTTACCTTACTGTACCTACCAATGGTACTTTCTGGAATTTCAACGCAAATACCTAAGCTACCTAAATAAGTGCTTACATACATCTAAGTAAAAGTGAGCGCAGGTTCGCTCGAATTGGGTTTAATCCTGTGTACTGCTAATGGAAGATAATGTGGCCACATGGAGTGTGGCGAGCGCGGTTTGCATAGTAAAATGTTACTTATAGACACTTAGGGACTTAGTTATAGATTTGCTGTTAGAGGTACGAGAGTACTCGTAAGTTTTAATTTTGTTTAAGCAATGATTCAATAATTTAATTAACCTTTAAAAGTGCGGTTTGCGTAGGTACTTCAAATTACGTGCCTAAGCGAATGTTCGTTGTAAAATTATATTAAGTATTATATTTCTTTCTCCTTCTTCTACTACTGATCAAAGGCCTTCTCCAAATTCATCTAAAGATTTGAATGATAATTAACAAAAGTCTTTGGAGACTTAATTAATAAATATAAATTCTAAATGCTTTCAAATAAAAAATCTAATTCAAATTCATAAATATATGCAAATAACAGTCACATTAAAAACCTTTTGTCAATCTAATTGACGTCAACTCTCGATTGAAAAAACCAATTACTATATTCAAATGGTTTCCAATCAGATTATAGCTCGTTATTCTAACGCCAAAAACATTTTCAAATTTCGAACATGAAGCGGTCCAATAAGAGACATGCATTCAAAGCGTTGTTCTGCTTCTGACAGCGGCCCAACCAATCAGATAGGTACCAGAGATTGAAGAGTACGTTCCTATACTAGAAGAGTACTTTTTTTTCATTTTAGATTAAAGTGGTTGAGGCCATTGAACGCTAATTGAATGTGTTTTTTGTAGGAATGTAATTTTAGGTAGTAATGAGTATTTTTGAGGAATCGGAAGGGTAATGTAATAAATGTTTATAATACCTATGTCTTATTAACAGAGCTACGTATCTGCTTAACAATAATTTAGTTACGTCTGGTCTAAAATGTTTAAAAAGTTTTCGCATTATAAATAATCTTCGTTTTGTTAAATTTAAACAGATTGATTGTTATATACCGACGGTTTTATAAAACCTTTTTACATTAACACGGAAAGATGAACCCAGCTGCTGAATTTTATAAAGATATCAATTCTGTTTTGTCAATTAGGATGAGGCACATATCGAAATTTATCATTTAAATTTAAGTGACAGCTGTTTCAATAATTTAACTGTCACTTTGAATTACAAAAGGCATGGTTAGCGAAAGATACGGGAAGTTTCAAGAAACTACAAATATCAAAATCATAACTGTGAACTTTCATAAAAACATTTTTTACCAGGTATGTTAAAAAAACCAAAGTGACGAAGAATATACGACAAAAATACGCTTAAATTTCAAGAAACTACAACTTGCGATATACCTACCTACCTACGAGTACTGAAAACATAATCAAAACCTACTTCGAGTAAGTCTAAGATCGTGAGCACTAAAGCTAAAAACACGCATAAAGATAATTTTGAACGGTAACATACGCCATTTTTCAACGGAGCAGTACGAATTAGTGGGCAACGATGTGTGTAAAGGGTCTAAAACTTTCGAATGTTACACGCACCGGGTGTGGCGGGCCGTAGATAGGGGGCTTTACAGATTTAAAAATACTCGCTTAAATGCAAGCTGTATTGGCTCAGGTTGTTTAAAAACAAATGAGAATTGATGAGATACTTAATAAAAAAAATAATAAAGGAATGGTTATGACAAAAAGTAACAAGCAGTGTTAAGAGATAACAAAGACTTTTCAAATTAACGTTTATTTTGATTGGCTTTATAAGATTTATATATATATTTGAAACCGAGTCATGTTTTTTACCTCGTTTACTGTTGTAAGATTTTCCTAAAACAAAACTCTAAAGAAGCTTAAGAAGTTTAAGCAAAAGCTCTAAGCTTCAAACTACAAACAAGTTACTTGCATCATTTACCCACAGTTTAAATTCGTATCAACACGAATACTGTGAAACGAGGCCTGAAATCCAGCAACTACCGTACAAACGCGAAACCAGATACCGCCCGTGACAGGCATGCGCCAAGACGTAAAACGATATTGTTGTAAACGTATTTTTGGAGATTTTGGACAAAAAAATCAGGCTTGAACATTTTAGGGGTTGCGGCGTTGACACGCAGTTTTTGCGAAAAATTAAACCGGTCTAGCTGGTGTCGAGTTTTAGGAACGCGTGATGCTAATTTAAGATAAAAAAATATTTGACGTATCGATGTCAATTCTGCCACCTACAGCCCAATTTGACTTACGGGTTGCAGCTCCCTGAATGTCCACAAGATAGACTACTAGATGGTTCAAATACTATGATATAAAACTGAGTGCATCTTTGATTTTAAAAAGGCAAACCTCCGCGCCGCAATAACAAATAAAAGCACGACAAAACCAGATAATATCGTATCGTTCCCGACATCTAATTAAAACTGAACATAATTATATCATGTTTCGCGACCACGATGGTCGCATAGATCATTTTCGAGCTCCGAACGCGCGGGCGTTCTTACGTCACGGTGACAGCTGACAGGTGTCACTGCCCTGCGCGAGCGCTTCTCATTAGGTGAGACGTATCGGATCTAGCCAGCGATAGTGTTTGAGATCCAATACGTTGGTGGTCTTTGAAAAAACCTTAGAGGTAAGCGATCGTTTACTCGGTTAAACGAATTTTAGTTATTGATGGATGAGCTGATGAAGTTGCTATGATTTGAGTTTTTGTATAATTTATATGATGAAATATCCGCGATCTTCGTAAATGTCAAACCTATTCCGAAGAGACAGATTCCGAAAGCGACGTGACGTTTGACTTGAAGTTACAAGGCCTCGAATCTACGAGATTGTAGGCTTAAATGGATGACAAATCTAGCGCTCGTTCCAAGAAACAAGGCTGCTGGCAGTCAATAAATACCGATTAAATATATGTAGTATTTCCACGAACTCGAGCTTTTCCCAGGCCCCGTTTTCTCTGCAGTTTCATCATCATCATCATTTCAGCCATAAAACGTCCACTGATGAACACAGGCCTCCCTCATGGATCTCCATGAGGGGTAGTTGCCATTCTCACCACGCTTGGCAGGCGGGTTGGCGAGCGCAGTATGAGATGTTGATACACGGATAGACGCTGCTGCCCATCTTCCGGAGGTGTCCCTTAGCAGGCTCTTACTGCATCCACGGGTAGGAGAGGAGGGGTAACATTCTACAGCCGGCACCCCACGGCAAACAGCCGGCACCCCACGGCAATACTACAATACAATATAATACACGGCCCTCTGCAGTTTACCAAACTTAAAATGAACCTTTTATCGTTTTGAACACTACATGTAATATTTACGGGATATTTCCGAATTTCCCGATATTTCGGGAATACTTCGATGTTCGCAGATACTTCGCAGTTTCTCACACCATGATCAGATCACAGATAATTTTAAACAAAAACATACTCAAATCATGGTACATATCCCGTAAATATTACATAATAGTAAACCTTCTAAGCAATGTAATTTATTATATGGACAAAATGGTCTATGCGATAAGTCTTTAAGCTTTAGGTAAAGAGCGCATCAACTGATTACAAATCGTCCCACAACACTCGATCACACATTAAAGAAAACCCCACTTTTTCCTTCCCCGACAAAAGCCATTACTCTGAATACAAATTCCGTTAGTGCCACAGATTACAGGGGTATGGTACCCCATGCAGAATTAGAATTACTATTACCTATGGTATTATCTATAAACATTTTAACGTATTCGCTTAACCCGCGGAGACCTGAGGTTTGGGGTGCGCCCGCTAGGGGGCTTTTTTGCGAGGGTTGTTCCGTCGAGTTCATTATGGATCTAAATTGTTGTCTGTGATTTGGCGAGTGTTCTTGATGGATGGGATGGGTTGTAAGATTATGTAGATGAAGGATGTTTTGCGTTGAGTCCAGAGTTTTAGGTACTTATAGAATTTGTCTGTTAAGGACATCAGACTAGACGTACTTATCACCAACTAAACTGGGTTTAAAACACAATGCTTGGATTAGCATAGACTTCAGTGTTTATGTTATTATATTATAATGAACCTTGATAGTGAAAGCTTACGAAAAACTAATTTTCAGTCTGATATACAGAATGTTACAAAACTACCCGTAAAGCCGAAAGGAGGTTAAATGGGGCCTTATAACGAGTCCATACACAATATTTAAGAACCGTAGTAACGCTGTATAACACCCCAAAAAATAAAAAAAAATACTATTTTTTCACTGATGTGCAAACCGTGTTTCAGTAAAATTAAAGAGTAAACTACGCAGAATATACCTACATTTCTACCTAATTCGCGGAACGACAAAAATATTAAAAGAGTTAGGTCTTTTAATATTTTTGTATTTTGTGTGTGTAAACGAACACTTACTTTTTCATAATAATAAACGTCAAATACAGAAACGGCTCAAAGTGTGCTCCGCCTTGCTCAATACACGACCTCGCTCGTCGGGATATGGATTGTGTCTATATTATCTGTGATTGTGTGGCATTTCGCACAATCGTCGGTGTTATTGACGCGAAAACCGATCTAACACGCTGTTCCATCTCGGCAACCGTTGGGCAATCGGAGAAATACATCTGTCCTTCACATAACCCCACAAAAAGAAGTCCAAGGGTGTGAGGTCCGGAGAACGAGCAGGCCATAGCACCGGTCCCCCGCGGCCGATCCATCCTCGCGGAAAGCGTTAAGATGTTCTCGTACGTTGCGAGCAAAATGTGCCGGAGCTCCATCATGCTGAAACACCATGTTTCTTTGGTTCTCAAAGTAATCCAATTAATAAGTAATTAATTAATTTAATTTATGAATGAAAAATAGAAAAACTATTAAAGTAGACAATTATTAGGAAAAATAGGTACATAGGCCTTTTTTTTAAATAATCTGGTTGCCTGACATGACAGCTTAATCGGGTTGACAATACTTTTGGCTTAGATAATTAATTATATTTTTTACGGAGTGTTTTGTAACACGTTGTATATTCTATAATTACCAAATACAACTCTTGTTCTGTAACATGACTAAAATTTTCTATGTTTATTTAATATCATGTCTTAGTGTTGTTCATATATATCTTATGTATTTGAGTATATTTCTCAGAATGTCTAGTTCATATTGAATTGGCCACTTTCCAAAACCACAGTGTGGACAGTGGGTTATATCAGATTGTTATTATTGTTTTTATTTCGCACTAATTTTGTTAAATTTATTATAGCTCATTAACTACCTATTTTACTTAGATATACCTATAAGGGCTGTAGGACTGTCACTGTACTATTTTAAAACTGTATGAATAACTATTGGTCTGTTACACAAATAAATAAATAAATGTAACTGTAGAAAGTGACATAGACAGAATGAGGCTGACGTCATCAGTAGACTTTATTCACAGTTCAAAGCGTCGAGATCGAGCGATGCCCCCCAATTAATATCTCCAAGGACCTTTGCTCAAAGTTAAGCTCAGAATATGTCACAGTGAGTGGAAGGCATTGCGTGACGGAGGGTCGGGGTTCGAGACTCGAGTGGTAATTGTGCAAAACGACAAACTGCATGATGGTATTAAATAAATATTAATCTGTTTGAGATAATTTGTTTATTTGTGGTGTATAAGGTATAATTATATAGTTTTTTCACCTAGGTGTCATATTTTTTCTAGAAATTCATTCTGCTTAAACAAAACAATGTATTAAAACGCCATTTGAAACCCTTTGTCCTTCGTATCCTGCCCTTTATAAAAGTAAAAGTTTGAAAAACTTCAACCATTTAAAAACTTAAAAAAGACAACCTAAAACATCTTTTAAGTGCGTTATTTTATCTCGCAAGTAAAAGTAACAGCTTAACAACGGAAGGACATAGGACCTCATAAAAACATCACAACACGAAACAATCTCCAATTACAGATCTGCGTGTAAACGAAAATGAAACCGCTTACGTGTACCCAATACCGTGTACATAGCGCCACAGAATACGCCGCATTAGCTGTACCACCGAACTTTCAACAAGCTGCCACTAAGTAGATATTAAAATTTTGAGAAACTTAGCAAGTTTCAACATTCATCATTTAATACTTTTATTTTTTGTCTTGGATTTAATTAACCTAGCGTGTAGGTATTATCTTCAAATTACGAAATAAGAAAGTGAGTTTTTCAATTAAAGTTATGGTGAAAAAGGCGCGTCTAGAGATTGACTTCCTACAAATAGGTGAATAGTAAGTATCACCCCGTTCTTATTTTTCTATACTCGTAGTATTATTATTGGTAAAAATATATAAATTCTTGGCGGTATGATGTGTCCGAATCCAAAATATCGTAAGCAATTTCTATTATATGTTTTTCGAATCCAAGATCGTGGGTAACGAATGACCCGTACGTGTACTTTACTTTCTTGAAAAAAATGTGTGTTCATTTTAAACGAGCTTAAACGGTGAAGGCCAACATGGCGACCCGCGGCTCAGTTAGCTTCTGTCGTATTGAAATGTTTTTTACCTCTGAATATGGCATACTGAGCTAAGCGGGTGGAATAGGTGCTAGGCAAGGCTTATATAGGTACATCTAAAAATGTCCCAGGCACTCCAGCATCCCGTCCAGTACAGCATTGGAAGAGATTTACATTCTTACAATGCTGTACTGGACGGGATGCAACCCAACATAAATTTGTCAATTTTTTGTAGTTTATTCTAATTTCGCATTGTTTTTTTCATTTAAATGTATTTAATGCCTGAATTTTATGAATGATTTAGAATCAATTAGAAAACATCTAAAAAAATATGTTATAGAGGTATAATCCTTAAAAGGTGTTTTCAACTTTTGTTATCTGAATGAAACATTTTCTTACTTTGAAAATAATGAATAAATTGCATAAAAGCAGTTAAATATGTGAAAGGCCAATTTAAAATTAACCGCAACATACGACCTATAAGCAGCGTGTTAGTATTTGTCATGGTTTCCTTAAAAACTGTCTAAGTAGCAAGGTAAAGGAATGTAATATTGGAGTGTTAGATTTATAGTGACAAAGGCAGGTCTACACATTAATAAGGCTACATAATACGAAGCCTTCAAAATGCTCGACAGTAGCGCCTTTTGACGGTGTCAAATTGCCTTCACTCGGATCCCACGTTGTCTGAAAGTCGTCCTGAATTTAGGACGCGATGGTAAGATAGTTGGGTAGACCAATTTCATATAAAATTTACTATGGTATAGTCAGTTCTTCACAATTAGGTACTACATTTTTATTCAAAGTCTATGTCGTTTGGTAGGAAATCTCAAGTTTAACTTTTTCCAGAATACCTACTAGTAACTACGACCTCTTTGTGTCAAAGATGTTTTAGATATTTCTTGCAAAGTTATATATTTAACACATATCAATAGTGAAAGGAGGACATAATGCTAAAGCTTTCTCTGCCAGTCCTCCCGGGCGTGCAGAAATATGATGTTGCCTGTTTTATTAATAAAGCATCCCTTACTAAAACTAACGATTTAATAAAATATGTTTATGTCAACAAAATATATATAAATAGATAAAATATATTGAAAAAAAATATTAATAATCTTATCAAATATAATTAAGATATTTTTATAGCTGTCAAATACAACGTGCATATTTTTTACAAATAACTAAGCGTGCTTTAGTTAGTGGTTACGAAATCAATTGAATATATCTTAAAATTAAATATAATGATACGAAACACAACTTAGCCAACCAAAATTCGATTGAACATATAAATTTTCAAATTTAAATTAAATGTCTCCATACGACATTTAGCGCTCCTTGCCTTCGCAACAGTTTATCGATGGTTTTCCTAAATGACAGATACGTGGTTTTACTTCACGATAGAAAGTATTTTGTGATTTATACTGGATTGTAAAACTAACCTATTTGTAGTTTTAGGTTTTTTCGCTCACCAAGGTAAGTAAAGTAAATTAGCCTTTCATATCTATTATTAGATGATGTATACAGCGTCAGCAACTTATTCCTGCTGTACGGGACGCTGCAGTGCCTGGGACATTGAATCAAGGTAATAGTTTTATAATCTGTAATCTCTTAGGTAACTTAAAAAGGGAAATTATAAGAACAATTCCGACTAGTGTAGACATGCGATCTTTTTACTTTCAAAGCCTAACCTACGTACTCAAAGTTAAAGTCCCAAATTTTACTAAAATGCTTCTACTCCTATTCAAATTCGAAAGTTTTCGTCCCAACAGTTTCCTCTCCCGAAATTCCCTCGCGTTTCCATAAATATCTGTGAACTTAAAACCGTCAATTTCAATACCATCATAAGCTTTTGACGTTAATCCGTCAGACAAGGAGGGTGATATTACTCAATGCAGATCTTTACGGAGTTTCTAAAAGTATGAATGCGATAGCGAATGTTCTGTGCACTCACGCGTAAAGTGTGGAATTATAGTATCACGTGCGGGAGGAAAAAGGGCGTACGTGACTTAGCTCTTTCCTGGCGCGTACCTATCTATATGGGTAGGCAGGACTGACCGCGTAAACAGACGCGGATTGAGCTTTGTAAAGTAAGTTTTATTTGAATGAATTAGTGTTTTATAGTGAAATGAAGCTGCTTAATAGATTTGAACAGCAGCAAATTTAACTTATATAATGATACATTTAAAAAAAAAAATATTTAGATAAATATAATAATTTAATGATATTTTAGCAAATAAACTTAAAAATTTACCAGTTCAAAAAAGTAAACCAAGACGGTTTTTACATTTAATTTCTACCTGGTTACCTTACTGAAAAATGTAGCTGAACAGAATACTGTAACTTCTACAAAAATGGCAGACGACATGCCATCAAGACCGGCCGTTGTCGCTTACGCCTTTACTCCGGTGAGCCATAATCGATTGTTCCACGTATTTTTGTCCGCTTTCTGTTGGTAAGAAACATCACGCCCATTCGACCGTTATGACTAGGCAACGGAACGCACGATAAACACCTATCTCTTTCTAACACGTGTGTAAGTGTATAACTGTACCGCTCACCTATTTGCCCAGTGGGCCGAGTGCGTACGTACGACAGTCATAAAAATAGCCCCTTGGCGCCGAATCTTCTAGGGGTATTTCGATTTTGTGCCCTCTCGTTAGGCGGAGGGTGGTACGTTTATGATTGCTTGGTTATAGGTGTTTTTATCTGGTATGTAGACGAGCCTTACCGAGTACTTTAGACGATGAAAGTTTATTGTGTTCGGTTTCAGGCGCCATTTCACAGGCATACACATTTTATGTTACGTTCACTAGTAACTACTTATAGGAAACGTTTGAGTTAACCTATGTTGTGTATTGCAAGCTGAAAGCAGTGGGCTGGCCATATCTATCGAATAACGAGTTGGTAAACGAGTTCCTGAGTGGAGAAGGCGACTCGGCAAACGCAGTAATGCCCACCAGCTAGATGGAGTGATGATTTGCAAACGATTGCTGGTAGACGCTGGATGCGGCAAGCAAGCCGAAGACAATGTGAAATGGCGCAGAGTTAGCTGTGGACTGATATCTATAGGCTATATAGATGATGATGATGATGTGTATTGCTATTGATACAATTGCATTGAGATGGCATAGGTCGACAAAGACATACCCTCAAAACCAACAGTCCGAATTTACCGAAACCGACAAAACATTTTTTTCCCTCCATTGTGATCCAAAGTGTTTACATTACAAAAACATGATTTTCGAGTTGTGACATTATTAACAGAAAAATTGGCCCGGTGAATAGATAGAATTTACAATTTCTGCTTTGTATTTTTTGTATGGCAGATGTGCGTTGTCTGGTTCGATTACGTTTGGTGTCACCTCGGTCACAGCTTTATCTCGGGCTTATTTTTGATATCTTGTACGAGATATTCCAACTTTTTTACCTTTTAACAAGACTCAGTAATTGCAGATATCAACTTCAATGCGTTGTTTTTGATATAAGCGTTTTTTATCGTGCATTTTATTCCGTCAAACAACCTACATATATTACAATATGATATTTATATACCACATCATCATTATTATATTTTGCCTGAAAAACAGGATCATCTAGTTCAGGTTTTCATTAATTAGATTTATTTCATTATTTAGATAGGTATAAGTAACATGTACTACTTAGCCGTAAGTTACCTATTTGAATAAATATATTGTATTGTATTATGGTAAACAGTCCCATATCGACCCACTCATAGGTAAGGGTCTGTTTCCTCCAATTTTTGCCAAATTCGGTTGCACTGATCGCATCTTGTTGGCGACCTTTACGACTATTATATGAATGGCAAAATTTATGAACTCAACAGAATAGACTATTTGTATAGCACAAAAACTTAATAAAACGGTGCTATCCCAAAATTTTAGCCGTCATCAATTATATCCGAGTCCTTTATGTTATCCATCTTGAAAGGCAAGGCCGGACAATGGACCCTCATACCGAAACATATGCCCGAGTATTGCGAAAATTGGATTAAAAAGGAAGATTTTAAGTACGGATGGATTTTGTCCGTTTCGATGACAATGGCCGTGGGCATATGTTTGGAGTTAATTAATTTGGTCGACTGTTGTGACATTTGAAACGTTAGTTTGTTGATCCGCTTTAGTGGATTGAATTGGTTTGTGCGATGGGCTGGTAAGCCTTTTTTAGGCATCGGATGGGTCTTGATATTTTTGTATTATTTTAATGGATGAATTATTTTTTTTTATTTTACATCAATTATACACAGAACAATAAAATTGACAACTAATTGCACAATGGGCGTCACCAAGGAGAATTGAGAACTAAAGAAGAATTATGATTATCCCAACTGCATTACAGGAAAATAAAAAAACGACAAGAATTTAAACATACTACATACTTGATCCCCAGAGGTCGAATTTTACTTAAAATACAGGGTACTTGGTCGTTATAAATTCAAGGTTCATCATCATCTCAGTCGTGGGAGGTCCTCTGTTGGGCATAGGCCTCCCCCGCCTCATGGATCTCCAAGTACTGGTCATGAGGGGTTGTTGCCATACCCGCCACAGTTGGCAAGCGGGTTGGCGAGCGCTGTACTGATTGTTGATACACGGAACGACGCTGCTGCCCATCTTTCCGAGGTATACCTTCGCAGATTATTACTGCATCCACGGCAAGAGAGGATGAGCAACATTCTACTGCCATCCACGGAATTTCTAGGGTAACAAATTAAAATGACATCTCGACCCCTAGGGGTCAAAAAACTAGGATCTACTACTCACACTGGGTATATTATCGTTGTTGCAGACGTTTTCGCTCAGCAGCCGGTCGCGAATCTCCCACGCGAAGATCGAGGGGCACTCCCGCTTGTAGTCCGCAATCTTGGAGACCACCGGGGTCGTCGCCACCCGCGGCTTCGACCCCCCAATGGCGCGGGGCTTAATGGACCCCGTCTCGTAATATCTGCGCGTAAAGCTGAACTTAGTTTGGATTTTGGAAAGCGATGAAATTGCAGAAAATTTGATATAAAAACATATTCGAGTTATACAGCAGTGTCTGTGCGTGGTAGAGGTTAGTTTAGGTGCTGGAAAAGCCTAATCTAAGAATAAGATTATGCTTGTCCTTAATCTATACCACCGTCTCAGGGTAGTCTGCAGCTAACTAATCCGCGGGCCTGCTCACGATATTTTCAATACTACTTTTGGAACTATCATGATTGCAAGGGGCACAATCTTGGAGGCCACCAGGGTAGTTGTCACTCGTGGATACGAACCCCCAATGGCGCCAGGCTTAATGGACCCCGTCCCGTTATATCTGCGCGTAAAGCTGAACTTAGTGGGTTTTGGAAAGCGATGGAGTTGTAAATGGGAAAAATCTTATAAATCTCGTCGAGTAATACAACGTAGCGCAGGGGTCGCCATCAAGATTGGTATAGGTGCTGGACAAGCCTATCCAAGAAGGATCAGGCTTAGCTTCATCACCCAGTCGTAGTACCCCCACTGTTGGACATAGGCCTCCCTAATAGATCTTTATTTTCTGATCATGAGTTGCCATAGTCGCCACGCTTGGCATGTGGGTAGGCGGAGTATGGGGATGTTGATACACTGTCCCTTGGCAGATTCTTACTGCATTTGTAGGCAAGAGAAGAGGGGCAACATTCTTCTGCCGCACCCCACGGCAGGCTAGTCTGATCCATCACCTTAACTAATCTCTAAGCTTTGTCGGCCGTATTCAAAGGCGGGTTAATACTCTATAACTGACGCCTTACTTTCTCACGATGTTTTCAATATTAGGTACTTTTAGAACGATCATGGTTGCAGAAGGCACTTAGATTCAGACGTCTATTTTGTAAAAAGTCAGACCCTTTTAGTCTTAAAGTTCTCTACTTATTCATTTCGAAAAAGTGTCATGAAAAAGAGTCAAATAAAATATCATCATACAACCGTTTAGTTTAATGCTAATTGTTTTGAGTTTTGTGTAAACCTTTGCAAGCTCGACATTAATAAAATAATATTTTAAACAGCTTCCCTTCACTCGAAAAGTATTAGAATACAATTACAAACATAATCTCAGAAACTATCCCCTTAACTTGAAGTACCTATACAGGCTAAATATCACAATCATCAGACGAAAATTAACCTTATCACATTCAAAATGGGATTGAAATTCCGATAGGATCAGATCCGTAACCGTTACAAAACTGTTTTGCTGACTGGTTCTAGTTTTCGGTGGAAAATGAGCCTTGATGTTGTTGATATAAGAGTCAGTGGTTAGAATTAGGGTTGGGATGATTAGCCGGTACCGATACAGGATGTACTCGAATCGCTATTGTTGGGATCGACATGTGTCGATATTAGTAACAATCGATGGATAGCAATACGATCGCCGATGTACCCGATAATGGAATGCTACTGTTGGATTAGTTTAGATAATACCGGGGATGTGGTAAAGGTGAAAATATTTAGGGTCAAGAATAGGTTTTTGTTAACAGTATTGGGATTATATAACTACTTCTTGGGTTTGCACGTAAAAACTATAGGGATTTTGATGATATGTATATCACAAACTTATTGTATGTTATATTATAACTTATAGGAGATACCTAAAAGTATTTATCTCAGTGAATGATCTCTGTGGAATAGAAATTAAGTTTTTTGTGAAAGCATCGTCAAATTACTAATTAATTGTGAACACTTAAAGCATATTTGAAAGGATTTTTCATCTTTAGTTTGTAATTTTTACAGTGTTTAACCAGGATTTGGAGAAACATTTCAAGAAAATGCAATACTATATCAATTTTTTTTACGATTCCGATGGGAAAAACAAATTGATAAGGTTTCCTTGAAATTATTCATCTTGACATCATCATCATCATTACAGCCGTAAAATATCCACTGCTGGACATAGGCCTCCCTCATTAACTTAGAGATCCAAGTGCATGAGGGGTTGTTGCCATACTCACCACGCTTGGCAGGCGGGTTGGTGAGCGCAGTTCGGGATGTTCTTACACGGAAAGACGCTGCTGCCCATCTTCCGGAGATATCCCTTGGCAGATTCTTACTGCATCTACGGGCAGGAGAGGAGAGGTGACATTCTACTGCCGGCACCCCACGGACAGACAATCATCTTGACAACTTTCCTAAAATAATAGACTATTTTCACAGAACGCGTACAAACCTGCGGGCAAAAGCTAGTATAATGGTTATAGACCTTTTGTGGTTTCCAGTACCTTTTGATACCAATTTAATTTCATTGTCTATTATTATTTTGAGTTTTAAACGGTTACAAAACCAATACGAAAGTTACTAGGTCACACAAAAACTATGTCATTTGAATCATCCCTTTAAGTAAACATTTGTGTTTGTTTAGGTATGGTGGGTCGTTACATGGTTGTTATTGGGGTTTAATACCCTATTTTCTAAGGGTATTTGGAGTTATTGGCCTGAAGCGATATTGGAAGTGTGTATGGGGTCGTTTAAAAAGAGCTAAAGACTCATGATCAAGTCATCTAGCTGAAAATATATGTACCTACTACCTACTAGTAACTAAGTAAAACACATTGATGGATGCTTACAATATTTTGCTGGGATCGACCTGTCAGAAAAAAATAACGAAGTTTTTCGAACTTATGTGGCCTTGAAATAAATGTTTTTTTTATATTTTATAGATCTGATATATTAAAACTTTAGCGGTAATATTATTCTTTTGTAGACCGATTTCCTTTTTGTATCTAAATCGCGCGGAAACC
Organism: Pasiphila rectangulata; assembly: GCA_963082625.1. NCBI lineage: Eukaryota > Metazoa > Arthropoda > Insecta > Lepidoptera > Geometridae > Pasiphila > Pasiphila rectangulata. The sequence continues at coordinate 10,781,731 of OY720253.1, forward strand.
GTTACCAACATAGCGAAAACCCCTGGGGTTCCGATTATTGGCAAGCGACCAAATAACTACCTCATTAGGGTTAAGCTAAGTGAAAAATCATAACTGTTGAATCAGATAACTGTTATCGAGTAGAAATCGACAAATCCGCTACACAAAGATTGCCATCTATACCGCCGACAGGGGACAGTATTGTGAAGCTTTCATTGCTGAGTTCTAAAGACGTGCTGAAAAGCACAGCAGTCGCTGACGGTTAATAGAACGCGTGTAAATTAGGGCAATGACAGACGGACCTCATTGTTTCTGGAGACTTCATATTTTTGATAGAAATTTTAATTTTATAATCTTAGTTAATCTAAGTAAAAATCTATGTTAGTTATTCATCATTATAATGCTTTTGCGTTGCTTTTGGACTTTGTAACTCTTGTCTGAATTATAATATTTTTTACTGTTGATTAAAGCTCTGTTGCTATATACTAGCGAGAAAATACTACATATTCTCTATAAGAAAATGTTCTTCTAGTGTGCTTAGTAGCATACATTTGCGTCTTGATGACGCAAATGTATATGTTTAAAAGTATATGTTTCATAATTATAAGAATATTGATAAAACAATCAAAACTTTTAGCTTGTTTTATAAACATTGTAATACTATGATAAAAGTCACTTTTTAGAGCAATATTTGAAGAAATAGAATTTACAATGGTTTCGGCAGCCTTAACAAAACTCAAGATCACAATACTCATATTTTGTAGAACAATAATAAATAATTCTGGACTCTTAACACAGTTCCGTTTACTCCTAAACTGAATAGAACTTTCGCTATTTATTTATTTTCGTTCATGAATGTATAAAAAAATATATTTGATAGATAAAAAAAAACGAATCGGACCCGGAACAAATATCTGCCGAGAGAATAAGCTACCGAACTAGTTAAAAGACTCCACTGCATTAGTGAAGTCCATCTGCCAAGGCCCTTACACAGATTGCAGATTCAGGGACAACGTATAGGCACTTATCAGAGATTGTTTTTGAAGTGGTTATTTAAATGTAACTGAGTTACTGCACTTCAGTCGCTCCATTGGCAAAGTTGATGCGATTTCGCGAAGGGTTGGAACATGTTGTGTTTCTAGCGTTTGTTTCAAGTTCTTTGAAGAGCCTTTGTAGCTTTTGAAACTGTAAAATTTTAGTGTAAATAGAAATATTTAATTCTATCTATTTAGGTCTGAAGCATCCACTGGCGTCAAGTGTGGCAAGTATGGCAACAATCCCTCGTGATCACATAGTGATCTGCCTTTGCCCAGCAGTGGACGTCCTACGGCTGAAATACCGATGGTGTTGAATGTGAAAATACAGGGTTAACAAGTCGATTCCGTCTCGATAGCCGTATTAAAAACTAACCTAAGAGGCTGTCGTTAATAGTGGTACAAATCTAGAAAACTTTTTAAAACAAAGTTCCCACCGAATGCCAGTTTTAACATCACAAAGCTGGTTTGTACAAATGTTTATCACTTATTCAATCCACTTTAAGCAATACTAAAGCACAATAACACCACTTTCCTAAAAGTCAGTGCCCAACGGGGTACCTCCTTAATTAGGCGTCCCACCACGCTTGCTCTTTATGTACCCCCAAGGAACCCTCAGAACCCCTTTATACCCCTTCTTTAATTGCCACGATAAGACTGTCTGGGGTGTGTGGGAAAAAACATATCGCAGTGCACTTGCCAGCTTGCGCGGAACAAAAACACCCTGTATCGTTTCGAAAATGTTTTGATAATCGGCTTATGAATGATAACTTCCTGATAAAGGCTTCGGAGTGACAGGCTGGAGATATTGCGAAAAGGGCCTTGATAGCTTTTGATGTATGCCGCTTGACTTAAAATAATTTATTGATTATTTCATTTTGAGTACCTATACACCACAGCTATTAGGCGACCACAGTTGCAGTTGGTTTAATACCCGACTGTGAAGTTGCAGGTTCGATCCCCGCTAAGGGACAAAATGTTTGCTGTAACATATATATATTGCAATATCTGCATATATTTATCTCGCGTCTGGGTTTTTTTCTACGTATGATGATGATGACTATAGATTTACATATAAATGTATTTATGTATTCCGTCAACCATCTGGTTCCCATAACACAATCTCTGCTTACTTTAGGGCTAGATGATGCTGTGTGAAATTTCTTAATTAATTTTTTATAAAACACTTATTTTATTACAGAAATAAATAGAAGCGACCAAAAAGTTTTTTTGGAAGTTACTTTCATTGCCTGATCTTAATGCCACTTCAATTTTAAATAACATACTCTAAAATAGCAGAAAATCTAAAACCTTCATATCATCCCTTTTATTATTATCCGATATTATACATTTTGTTTTATAAAAAAATATATTATTAATGTCAAATAACTTAAAAACCCAATCAACCATAAGTAGGTAAATGCAATTTGTTTCCAAGCGACACAAAATAACAACTTGTGCCCCAGGCTCCACTTCCCTACAAAATATATTTTATTTTTCCTATAAGATCTCTTCAAGTGACGTCAAACCGAGGGGTGCCAATTACTACAAAATAATGTGTATTTTGATTTTTATTTAGGGGCGTTCGAGACAGCCCTAGAAAGGTACACCCTGTATTAAAAGTCAAGTTTCTTTGATTGACGTCTTTAGCATTATTTTTATTGTCCCTGATAGTTGTTCCCATGGACCTATTATTATGTCAATCAGCACCTTACTTTGACATTTATGAATTCAATTGTTTCTTTGAATTATGAATTTCTTTATTATGTCACTGATCGTCAAAAACTTTTGAAGACTTAAGTACTCGTGTTATGACGACAAGTACGTACGAATTGTTGACTTGAAATTCTTAAATTAAAGTAAGTATGGGTAATAAATTGAAACCTAATGAATTTGAAATGGCTACCAAATGGCAAAATGGTTAAACAAATAAATTTCGAACTAAGATAAACCTAAACAACTGCACCCATTGCTTTCCATCATCTGTCGCAGAGCAATCCTCTTGATCTCCAGATAAAATCGCAATCAAGGAAACCGTGGAAATCACCAACACCCCATCAGCTGGGCACCCCATAGACCCTATAGAAAGCAAATGTCGATTCCCACCCGGCGCCCGCAGAGAATCAAAAACAAAACGTGTATACAGCGTGTATGGGAATTTAAGCATTGTATTGATTAAGTCATAGAAATATTCCTTAATTCTGTCCGGTTGTGTGTGCCCTATTGTACGGCGTCTCAGGAGGTATTTATGGGAATTCCATCAATTTGGAGCGCGTGCGTCTCTGACCCCACAATGGTTTAATGGTTTTGTGCTAATAATTCGTTTATTCGGAATAATAATTATTGTTACGGGTGTACCTTGTTTAACAGGATTAACAGATGTAGAAATGTTTACAATTGGTATTGTTGAGGGGACCTATATTTTTCATTTGCAAGATCACTATTTGGAGAGCAGCTCTTGTCATGTTCCCTTGTCCTAGTTTTATACACAATAAGTGAATCGTAAGTCCTAAGGTGGTGTCTAAGACAGTTTGTTGTAACGATTATCTTAATACGAGTTCTTTTATTATTTTGATTTCAACCTGACCCCTACAAGAGCTTCATTGTAGAGTTGAACAGATCGAATGACCTGTCGAGGATCGTGATGACGCAACCGTTGAAAACCTGAAGGATCCGGCTGGTGTCGCAGGGTCTTGCTTCGGAGTGCGCGAGCTTAACTATCTTCTTCCGAATGGAATACTACAGAAGAGGCCCTTAATTGCAGGGGGTACCTTTTCCAGTATTCTTTATAATGGCTATTGAGCTTCAATAAATAATTTAACAGAATTTTACCTACCGAGGATCGTAGAGACGCAGCCGTTGGAGACCTAAAGGATCCGGCTGATGTCACAGGGCCTGGAGTGATGAAGTGAAGACCCGCAGAAGATGCTCCCTTTGTAGGGACCATCTTCTGCGGGTTTACACTTGTTTATTTAAGCTATTGTTAGCTTAAATAAAGAGTTAAACAGATACTGACCTGCCGAGTATCTTTGAGATACAAACACTGGAGACCTGAAGAATCTGGCTGATGTCACAAGGTCTTGCTCTGGAGTGATGAAGTGAAGTCCCGCAGAAGATGTTCGCTACAATAGCTTAAATAAAGAGTTAAACAGATACTGACCTGCCGAGGATCTTAGAGACGCAGCCATTGGAGACCTGAAGGATCCGGCTGATGTCACAGGGTCTTGCTCCGGAGTGCGCCAGCTCCACAATCTTCTGCCGAGTGGAGTCCGGGAGAGGTCGGCCGTTCACGTAGACCCCTCCCAACTGGTTGACGCCGCTGTGGCCTGCAGATGAGCACCCGAATAGGCCTCCGCCCATAGCCGCGCTGTGCATGAGTTCATCTGTGTGAAAATAAATAATGAAAGAAAAAAACATTGGTAAACTCTAGACGAGGTGATGGCAGATGGAGAAAAACTTTGACTGAATGGTGGCCAAGGACTGGCCTGAGAAGTCGTGGTCTTCCGATGTCGCGATGGGTGGACGACATTCGCCAGGTCGTGGGAACTTCCTGGCTTAGCACAGCACAGGACCGGCTTATATGGCCTGCTTATATGCTTATACACAAAGGGAGGCGTACCTACATCCAGCAGTCCTATCCAGTCCTACCAGCAGAACCATCCAGGGTACCTACGGGCTGTGCATGATAATGAAGATGGAACTCTAAATAATCTATATATTTTTTTCTGTCCTCTAGATTGTAGTACCTGACCAAACATTTCACTTTAAACTCTTTGGTAGATTAAGTAGTATTGGTATTTATTTTATTTACAATGATTTGAGGCTTGGCCAATCCAATATTTCAACGGAGTTGTATGTCCCACGAGCACAGAAGAACTAATGTCGTTAATAACCATGGCATTTTAAATTATAATATTAGATACTACGCGTACACAAACACATTTGCCAAGCGATTTAATTATGGCAAAACCTCTAAAAGGCCGTTCGGTCTTGGCAAAGACTTATGTCCAACTGTGGACTATAACGGGCGAAGACTAAAAGGTAAGCAAAATTCATTTTGAAATGTGAATAAAATACAAAAAAATTCTGTTAAGTTTTTCGTATTATATTCGCATTTCATTATGAAAAAAACTTTAAAGTACCCCTCTATACTGTCAAGGTACCCCGCAATATCAAACTCAAGTGGATTTAAACTTTTAAAACCTCAAAAATTGTATTTTTTTTACAATTCAACGTATTTCATAGATGTTATCTACCACAATGCGTTTCGCGCGTCTTAAAAAACGAACCCTTTAAAATAAGCTGCTTTGCTGAAATAAAAAGGATGAACCTAAAAAAGGGGTTTGCGGTCCCAAACCACAGTTTTTTTAAGTTTTATCTAATCTTCAAATGGGACATTGTGTTAGATCTATTAAGGACTTTCCGATGTCTCAGAGATAAGTCTCAGGTTTTGGCATCCTTCCATAAGCCGAGAGAAACAAAGAGATTCGTTGCTTTTTAAAGAAAACAATGGATTTTAAGCTCGTGCTAGACTGTTTGAAATTGTACTGTTGAGATCTGTAGTAAGATCTGAAATTTTAAAGACCTCAGTAGCGCAGCGGGCAAAGATCTGCCTGCGGCGCAAGAGGTTGCGGGTTCGATTCCCGCCCCGGGACACGAATGACACGACGACAAATGTCTGTATAATCTGCAGATATTTGTTCAGGTTGATCTTGATGTTTTCCTATACATAATAAAACATATCTAAGTAGTTTAATGTATTAAGTATATCAGTCATCTAGTTCCCACAACACAAGCTCTGCTTAGTTTGGGCTAGATGATGCTAGGTGAATTGTCCAGCATCCAAGTTTGTGTCCACTGTTGCCGAAACAACTTTACGGATTTAGGCTAAACTTCGCGTGCCGTATAGCTAATGAGTATTAAGTATGATCAGAATACTATGAGGTAATAATTTACATCGGATGTGCTAAGGTGGATTGCGGATGCACTTGTTATCTTAGCAGCGACGCCTATGCCTACATAAGACGTCTATAAACGTGACACTAGGTATTATAAAAGACTAGCTTTTGCCCGCGCTTCGCATGTGTTGTAACCGGATAAAAAGTAGCCTATGTGTCAATCCTGTTCAACTTCTATAAGAGTGCAAAGTTTCTTGCGCTCGCCAACCCGCCTGTATCAACAACCTAGCACTCTAGATCTTAGAGATCCATGAGAAAGGTACCTATAAGACGTGGACAGCAGTCCTGTGAAAAGCAGTATGAATGTTGACATGAAAACACGATAAAATAAAATGTCAGACTCAGTAAAAAGTTACGCAGTATGACATTTTTACTTTAGTGGATTGTTAGAGTCGGCGCTACGAATGAAGTCCGTTAGACGCGGCGCTGCTATCATAGAACAAAATATAGACAACAGACCGAACTACAGAATTTAGTTCCCGCTTTTGTCTTTAGACTTCAATAGTGGCGTCGAATCTTTTTAGGATGTTGTGTTCTATGGCTTAAATTTTAATTTAATTGTAAGTAAACATTAATTTATCTAATGGGAGGGTCAAATGCAATTCAACTGAATGAAACATTTGATCAAACAATAGACTCCTCGAACCACGAACCATTGCACACGACAAGGCTCGGTGAAATAGAAAATTTAAAAATATAGTTCAACTTTTCACTAGCCCGGAAACCACCAAACCAATTACAATCCAGCGCAAAATTACAGAAGGCATTCTAATACGAACGATTATGATATTTACAAGCCAGTGGGTCTGTACTGTAATGACGTTATAGATGAGCTAATACTTCGCCCCCCTTTACGCGCGTAAAAATTTACAATTATAGTTCAACTTTTCACTAGCCCCGAAACCACCAAACCAATTACAATCCAGCGCAAAATTACAGAAGGCATTCTAATACGAACGATTATGATATTTACAAGCCAGTGGGTCTATAGTGACGTCATAGATGAGATAATACTTCGCCCACCCTTTACGCGCGTGCTTGGTAAAAAGTGAACAATTGGGTGCAATTTGTGGGCGAATTTAGGGCAGGGCATTGATTAGGGCGGGCGCGGCAAGTTTCATTGTTTTGGCCCTTTTTTCTGCGGTTGGGCCTGATTCTCGTTCGTGCTTAGATTGTGAATGGTATTAGTTCTTTTTGAAGTTTTGTTTCGGTATGTAGGATTGGTTAATATGTATCTTGGAGTTTGAGATTTTTGAGGTAGGACGTGCAAAGCTAAATTCGTTTTCCTTTCAAGTTCTATGGATGGATCACTGATACAAAACAAAAAATATGTAAGTCTGGAAGGTCTTATTATGTTTAACCGGCCGCAGTTACTTAATTAATTTTTTGTTTATTATTAATTTTCCGATGCGAAACGTCGAAATACTTTAAATGATGAAGTTTTTGAATGACGGAATGGGGGTAGGCAACAGACAGACATCAATGCCTGATAATAATAAATATAGATAGATACTATTCATAGACGCCAGTCCCATGCCGTGGGGTGCCGGCAGTAGAATGTTGCCCCTCCTCTCATGCCCGTGGATGCAGTACGAACCTGCTAAGGGATACCCCGGAAGATAGGCAGCAGCGTCTTTCCGTTTACAACATCTCGTACTGCGCTCGCCAATCCGCCTGCCAAGTGTGGTTAGTATGGCAGCTACCCCTCATGGAGATCCATGAGGGAGGCCTGTGTTTATTAGTGGACGTTTTACGGCTGAAATGTTGTTAGACGCCAGTCTGGTGAAAGAAATAAAGATATTATCCAGATTTCATATAAGTCGAAGTAATTTCTGCGCCCTATATCAATTTACACCTGGCACAAACACGGAGTCAATTAATAGGCGCGACTCTTGTACTGCATAACGCTCTTGAGTCGCATAACAAGCGCGGCTGTTAAAGAACAATGGACTATCGCTGTGGACAAGTCAAGGACGGAGGGCGTTTAGTAAACGATTTTTAGTTGATTTCATCGTCTCAGTCGTTGGATGTCCACTGCTGAACATAGGCCTCCCTTATGGATCTATTAATTTATTTATTTATTATGAAACAAATTCTATCTATAATATCTATCGGATCTACAAATACTGAACATCAGGGGGCTTGGCAGACGGATTGGCGAGCGCAGTACGAAAGATGATACACGGAAATATGCTGTTGCCCATCTCCCGGCGGTATCCCTTGTAGATTCTTACTGCATCCACGGGCAAGAGAAGAACGGTAACATTCTACTGCCGGCACCCTATATGTTTTTGTTTTGATATTCTAGTTAAAAAGTGTAGATGATGATGAGGAATATCTACGAAGTCATTGTGTTCACTTGTTTTTAGAAAAACGGTGCGTACTAAAAGACTTCAACGCGCTTCTTGCTACGACGTAGCATCCTTGTATTTTTTACTAAAACAGATAGCTTAATTCTCACATCGTCACCATACATTAAATATTAAAGCAACAGCTATAAAAAAGAAGACGAAATACTAGTGTTTAAGAAACCGTTGCGCTTGCAGTGTAGATACAATAGTGATTTCCGAGCGGCTTACGAGCGATTTCTAGTTGCCAAACGCTCCCGCGTCCTCCCATGCCCGAGGCCACACCGCCAGCGAGCACGCGTGTCGTATGAGGGGGTGTTTTAATTTCAGAGGTGCAATTTATTCAAGCGATTTATTTTTAATCCTCGTTTTTATGGCAGCGCTATAAACCAGTCGTACGCAGTTATATATTTTAGTTTTTGTTTATTGTTATTTTTCCGGAGCGAAACGGCGAAATTCCTTAGTGAATGGAGTTTTTCAGGGAGTGCTTTTCGGAGCTTTTTATTTTAACAAGAATATTCCTTTGGCAGATTTATTTTTTTGAGCAAAGGCTGTGAACATTACTAACCAAAAATCAAATATACTTGTAACTTTTAGCGATTGATGTTCAAAAACATGTAATGCTCTACCTTGTTCTAAAAACTGGATCTACTAAGAGTGATCCTTTTAAAGTTGCCGATGAAAGCGAAACGGCCTCGAGGCAGACCACTTGCCAGATGGCGGACGATCTATTCGAGGTCGCCGGACGACAGTGCATGAGGCTAGCACAGGTACGTTTATGTTGGCGTGCTGAAGAGTAGGCATATACTCAGCAGTGGGTATCAATGGGCTGATACAATGATGATGATGGTGATGATTTTAAAGTTGAGTATTTCTGTTATTTCAGTTATTAAAAACTTTATATTTCCACCAGGTATAGACATAAATAATAGACATAATAATATGCCGTGGGGTGCCGGCAGTAGAATATCACCCCTCCTCTCCTGCCCATGGATGCAGTAAGAATCTGCTAAGGGATATCTCCGAAAGATGGGCAGCAGTGTCTTTCTGTGTAAGAACATCCCCAACTGCGCTCACCAACGCCTGCCAAGCGTGGTGAGTATGGCAACAACCCCTCATGCACTTGGATCTCAAAGTCAATGAGGGAGGCCTATGTCCAGCAGTGGATATCTTACGGCTGTAATGATGATGATGATGATGATAGACATAAACCCTGTTGCGTCCCAATATAATTTTAGTGATTTTTTTTGTTTGTTCTGTTGTTATCAACATTTTAAATTCATGACATCTCGGCTAACTATTCAAACTTCAGTCAAATTCATATGAACAAAGGAAAAACTTCGCTCTACGATTATTTTAATACTTCCGACAGTCGTATTAAACAAAATACGACTTATTCCAACAGATAACAATTAATCAAAATTTCTTACATAATTATATACATTGTACATAAATACATAAGGGTGACGACCCTGTGCTGTCGCACCTGGCCCAGACAATCTCCCCTTAAATACCCTTCTTATTATTATTTTGTATCTGTTTCTGAATTATCTAGGGGAGGTTTAATCGTACGGCAAAACGCCATTTTGAATCATCCAGATCCGGTTTTAAATTCGACTATTATTATTTAAAATGGCTGTTAAATTGTATGCGCTTATTCAATTCTGTATTTTTGATAAACTTGGTGGATTAGTGTAGTCATTTGTTTGTCTTAATTAAATATAATCATCATCATCATAATTTCACGGTAAAACGTCCACTACTGAACTAAGGCCCCTCTCATCGATCTCCATGAGGGGTAGTTGCCATACTCATCACGCTTGGCAGGCGGGTTGGCGAGCGCAGTACGGGATGTTGATACACGGAAAGACGCTGCCGCCCATCTTCCGGAGGTATCCCTCAGCAGGCTCTTACTGCATCCACGGGTATGAGCGGAGTACGAAAGATGATATACGGAAAGACGCTGTTGCCCATCTCCCGGCGGTACCCCTTGGTAGATTCTTAGTGCAGCCACGGGCAAGAGAGAAACAGTCTTAAAAAGTATTACACATAATTTATTACAACTAAGCGCAATTTTCGAGACCTTACCTCACGCGCTAGTTAAAAACTGTGTGACGGCAAGGTAAAGTCTCTCCATTCACGCACATATATAAAAATACCTCATAAAATTTACTGAATTAAAACACATTATTAATAATATACATATATAATATAATAATGTGTTGTGATCGCGAAAGTTTAAAAAAGACAATTGTAACCGGTACGGGCCGGAAATAGTAAAGAAAGTGTGTCATTATAAAAAGGTAATTTACGCGATAAATACCCGGTTATTATGACGTACATATGTTAATAATGTGATAGCAAAAGTTTAAAAAATGAATTATAACAGTATCTAGTATAAGTTAAAGTACCTATTTAGTACCTTGGTAACTTATATAGGTAAAGCGAATTTTGTGATGATTTATTTTTAAAATCTTATAAAATTGTTATTCTTTTAAGTGATTTTTTTACTATTATGTTGCAAGTGATTTGCGAACGCTCGCTGAGGCTTGCAGACACTGGATGCGCCAAACTGATAACAGTGAAATAGCACTGATTTGGTGAGGCCTAGTCCAGCAGTGGACCGGTATAGGCCGATGACGATGATGATTTCGCAATTTCGCATTTACTGTCAAAAAATAAACACTTATGCTACATAGCGACAAAAACTATAATATTTCGTCACAGGATCCATTGATACAAATCGTTTGTCCGACTGACATAATTTATTACAACCACGCCCCTAATAGACGAACAAAAAACCATTCAGAAACTGCTAGAATTTTATTGAGCTGTTTTTACGCATGTTATGATTTTTTTGCCGCCAAACTGCCCTGAGCCGGCTGTAGAAATATTGCCTCTCCTCTCTTGCTCATGGATGCAGTAAGAATCTGCCAATGGAGACCTCCGGAAGATGGGTGGTTCGTGGTCTTTCCGTGTATCAACACCTCGTACTGCGCTCGCTAACCCGCCTGCCAAGTGTTGATGACCTTGGACATCTCTGACTTCTCCACGTCCACTGCTGGACACAGGCCTCCCTGCCAAGTGTTCATGATCTTGGACATCCCTGAGGGAGGCCTGTGTCCAGCAGTGGACATGGACAGTGGTCCTAATACTGATGATGATGTTTGTTGCAGAGGTTTTTTTTAATTGTAGCCGACTAGAAAATGTTAAGTATATCAAATTCATTTTACATGAGATAATTATTTGATTTTAGGAATATCTCTCAATTTAGATGTGTGATAATAACAGTTATTTTATTATATACTATTTTTCAAACTAAACCCTACAACTATACTTAGGTAATTGCTTTAAATTTTTGTAATAAAAATGTCTCATTGGAATTGCATAAGTGAAAATAAAGACTGTATGTGTTCACAACATCTAAACGAAAAGTCATGCACACGCGGATTTTTTTTTCGGAAAAGTATGTTTGTACATAATAGTATTAGATGTATTAAAACTAATCACTGAGTATTTTATAATTAAACTAGCTTTTGCCCGCGACTTCGTCCGCTTGAAAGTCATAAAACGTAATATCCCGTTTTTCACGCAGAGCCACTTTGATTCAAAAAAAAATCCCATTTATTCCCTATCCCGTGGGAATTTCGAAAAATCCCTTCTTAGTGCACCTCTAGGATACTTAAGGTATGTGTGTGCCAAATTTAAAGTCATGGTTTAGGCTGTGCGTTGATATATCAGTCAGTCAGTCAGTGAGTCAGTCAGGACTATGAATTTTATATATATATAGATGTAACTACATACCTACTTAAATCATAGTTATTTTTAATCTGTACTTAGATTCATGACAACAAAAGACCATAATACAGTTAGGATAAGTTTATTTATCCATTTATTTATTTATTAAAAGTACACTGACATCGCAAGTATTTACAAATTATAAAATAACACATGTACATATATAGGTATTGATCTGATACAGACGAACAATAGAAATGAATTACATTATTACCGCTAATTTTGTGAAGCTAACTTGCCTACATAATCATAGTATTAAAAAATATGGCAAAAACGATTTCAAGGGCAAAATATCAATGATGATTGATAAAAAAATTATGATGGTAGTTGTAAGGAAACCTTGAAGTACTTATATGAAAAAAACTATTTATTATTGAATATACAAAAAGCATCCATCTTGTTTTGTTATGCAAATGAACTAAAATAATTCAAACTAAAATAGTAGTACATATTATTTAAAAGCAACATTATTTAAATTCCGCAATTTCTCTATCCAGCAATAATGTCCGCCGGCTCTCAATCATAAAGCCAGCACAAAGAAACTCTGTTTATCTCTCTCGAACAAGTGTTTTTCCGGTCTATTTGTCTTTATCTGTCTCCTAATGTGACACGATAGTGCAAGCTCGGTTAGCTTGGCGCGGGTACGTAATTATGCTGAGAAGATTTTCAACTATCATTTGAGTTTCGAACTTGTTTTTGTGAGTGGAATTGGATTTAAAATCGGAATGATTTTGTTTTTTTTATATCACGATATTATTTATGCAATGTTCGTTCATGTTTATGCAATGGCATCGAAAGGTTTCTTTTGATTCTAATTGAAATAATTACATAATTATTCACGGAAAGAGTTTACTTTCAATTTTAAATAAGTAGATGACATAGATAAAATCGTGGGCATATTATACCCAGCAATGGGTGAAGTCAAGCTGTGAATGATAATGATGATGAATGCTTATTGAGACGGTAGAAAATCCTCAGTTTTAGAAAGCTATTATATTTTCAACAGCAAAAACAATATCTTGTTGTCCCAACCAAACTTAAATAATGAATCCTCTTTACTTTAAACCTACTTACTTACATAACAAGTTCACCAAAGGTTTACTCAGTTACCGCAGAATACAAAACAGTAACTTAGGTTGTTTGTGCAGAGGTCAATGAACTTAACGACTTGCAAACCCTGTTAGTAAGCTAAGGAGGAAGTGGAAAGCATATTTTCCAGTAAAACGGGAAAATATGCTTTCATTGGATGAAATTATTGGAATTTTATAAACCATTTTCAAATATGATTTTCATGTTGGCCTCAATTAGTTAGACTGACATGACATGTCCGTTTTCGGATATTTCAACTAAACAACTTCTGTAAATAGTCTGCCCGTGGCTTCGCACGCATTGTACCCAAAGATTTAGATGTGCCTTGACACCAAAAACTATGGCATTGTCTTTACATGTTTGTTAACAATAATGCCTACGTACACTGGTTTTGCCAATAAAGCAAACATTTATTGTTACCATTTGAAGGGTCCACTGCAATAATGCTGAATGTCCAAAATTTTACCAATTCAAACCAAGTATGCCATTCGATTCCTTGATCTGCATAGTACATTTTCGCACTTTCAAACTGTTAAATAACGCAGGAAGTCCCGAGATAAATCGATTTTAAAAAAATGGCTACACGACTAGAACGATGGATGTCACAGGCGTTCAGAACTATAATGATAAATATCCATTCATTTCACCTCATATTCCGTGAAAATAACATATTCCATTACGATCAGCTTCCACATGCTGCAAATGTAGCAAAACGAAGGGATTAATAGGACGTAAGATTTTGGACAACCATCGTTTTAGACCGTGTAAAAGTGTGGACATTCATCATTATAGTGCAGAATTTTTAGGACTTCAACGCTAATAATCAGAATTTCACATAATTATAAGAACGTTTTTTTTATAAACATTTAAAATAATACTCTGATATGTATACTAAAAGTTCATAAATCCATTTTTTTATTCCTATTACTGGAGTTTTGTATTATCCAATTAAAACCTTTAAACTCAAATATCTCAAAACTAGATTGCAATGACATTCATCATTATGGCAGTGGACCCTTCATTTGTTAGCCTTAGAGTAGCCTGTGGGTCGGCTATACTAAACGATCGCTTAACTCTCTGCGTGTCCAATACAACAATGGATTCAGGATGCTGTTGGGGCTGCCCCGTTTTTGCAGCGCATCTTCTATGTTTACGGAGGCGCGGGTCGACGGATTTCATGCCATCATCCGCAAAAATACTGCCTCGTTGCTCAGCAGAGTGCGGTCCAGCGCCAACAGCATCCTGCAAGTCATAGCGGACAAATACGACTCGCTTGTCATGCGCGCCCTTATTCGGGCTTCATGATATCATATCAAGAGTCTATTTGGTGGGAACCCGAGTGAGGGAATTTTAATTTTATTTATTTTTTACTTTTTAACTCTTACTTTGTCTATTTTACTAACATTATTTATAAGTACTATACCTTGTGTTACTAACCGAATGGACCATAATTGTTGTCTGAATAAACAAATTTTTATTATTATTATTTTATATTTTTTTTGTTATTGTGCAATCTTAATCAACTTTTTCATAACTCTGATAAGGAGACGGGCGCTGACAGTGCAACAGTTACCCAACGTTCGCAGCTGGCAACGTCCATATTGCTTTTACCCAACTGCATAGATAGGTTTTAAAATAAAATAAAGTAAAAAAAAACAAAATGGCGGATTTTTGTCGCCAAATTGTAAGAAGTTATTTTTTTTTTATAACCAAAGCTATCGAGTAGGAAATGAAAAGGAGATTACAAAAATATAATAACTTGTATTTCATGTGTTTCTTTTATAAACAAATATTTATGTATGTTTTGATTTTTATTTAGAAAATCATAATTCAAGAACTTGCGTGAAAAAAAACACACCACGTCCGGCTAGCATTGTGTATGAGGGGTACATTGATTCCAAATGAGCGTGCTCACTCATTTTGTGTGGAAACAAAAAGGCGGTAAGGGCGTATTTAAATCGTTAGGATTTAAATGTTTGATTGTACCCGGATATAAGTAGCCTATGTTTTGATCCTATAACATCTATCTATATATCTATATATTTGATATACATATGTAGAAAGTATCAGCTAGAACTGTTTGGTTATATTTGCTTGAAGAGGTAGCAAACATCCATTTAAACAAACTTTTATGCTTATAATATTAGTAAGATAAGAGTGAGAGAGATTGCCGTTGGGTGCCGGCAGTAGAATGTTATCTCACTTGCCTGTGGTTGCAGTACAAATCTTTATAAGAATACCTCCGGAAGATGGGCAACAGCGTCTTTCTGTGTATCAACTGCGCTCGCCAACCAGCCTGGTAAGCGAGGTCTAAGAAGTTTTACTTAAAAAATATTAACGTCGTTTAAGAAACGAAATAGATAAATAATGCTGGAAATCTTGCCCTAAAGTCAGCAGAGCTTCTGTTACGGGTATCAGATGATTGAATACTTAATTACCTTTTTTTTAAAACAAAGTTATCATACATAGAATACCCATACCCTGAAAAAATACTCGGCAATGCAACTGAATAGCGGAGGCCGCTATATTGGAAAACTATAGAATATGACTTACGCTAGTAACTGACACGTTTTACACAGCAACTGGGAATGATCATTGAATTATAAGGGTGAGAGTGTGTTCCAGCATATGCCAGCTAGGAGAATGTCACAACTTACTACGGGTATTCGATGTTCAGTCGATTGTTAGAGCTGTCTTATGTAGGAAGGTACTATTTGTTTCAAGTCGACTAGTTCTTAGACCACAAAAATGAAGAGTTATGAGTGTGTGTCTCGTAGCATCGTAGCTCTCACATGGTAAACCTATTTGAAATTTGCTTATTTTATGAGGAAGGTGACTTGATCATCATAGTTTTGTCATAAGAATTAAAATTCCGCACTCAAATAACTAATCCTTTTTTTCTCTCCTCAAGTCTCACAAGTCCACGATATATCACCATCGTCGTCACCTCAGCTGTAGGATGATCAATTGATCACTGCTGGATATTGGCTTCCCTCATCGATCTCCAGGTACGGATCATTAGAGGGTTGTTGCCATACTCTCCACGCTTGGCAGGCGTCCATTACGGGATGTTGATAAACGGATATACCAAACTCGAAAATAATACACCTTTTCATCGCAAGCGGATATAAATCGTGAAGCTCTGTAAATCGAGTTACAAGAGTAGCGAACCTCAAAACCAAATCCCAAGTCAAGCCAGCTAGGCAGCTGAAGTTACCCGTGCAACTTGTAAGTTCTCGCAACACTTGTATTTGTGGAGTTACTAACTGTTGCTACCTTGTTAGCCGCCTCGGGCTCCATAGTTATCATTATTTAGTAGTATACAAGTACCTAGTCCTATTTTTGAAAGCCTTTATATAAAATATGCTTCATAGCCTTTTGTTGTAGTCGGTTAAAGTTGCGAAAGCAGTAATCTATTTTACAGAAACTTTAGATAGATAGATAGATAATTTCTTTATTTGTGACAAGCATAGAAAACATTGGTTAGGTACATACAAATAAAAAAAAAGACAAAAATAATGAAGCCATGCTTGAGTCACAAAAAGGTCTCAGTCTCAGCTTAATGTTGGCATGTTAACCAACGCTGGTCTTCCGACTGAGCCGTTTGGTGACGTCACAAAAGGCAATACAATCAATAAAATTAAATAGAACATATAAAGACATTCATCATCATCATCATCATTTCAGCCGTAGGACGTCCACTGCTGGACAAAGGCCTCCCTCATTGATCTCCAAGTACTGCGGTTGGAAGCCGTCTGCATCCACCGCCGACCAGCAGTTCTCACCAAGTCGTCTGCCCATCTTGTAGGTGGACGTCCTACGCTGCGCTTGCCGATCCGTGGCCTCCATTCGAGAACTTTGCTGCCCCATCGGCCATCTGTTCTGCGCGCTATATGGCCTGCCCATTGCCACTTCAACGTGCTAATCCGTTTGGCTATGTCGGTGACCCGAGTTCTTCTACGTATCTCCTCATTTCTGATTCGATCCCGTAGAGAAACCCCGAGCATAGCCCTCTCCATAGCTCGTTGAGCGACTCTGAGCTTGTTCATAAGGCCAATAGTGAAGGACCACGTCTCGGTTCCATATGTCATCACTGGTAACACACACTGGTTGTAGACTTTCGTCTTAAGGCACTGAGGTATGTTGGACGAAAAGACGTTGCGAAGTTTCCCAAACGCTGCCCATCCGAGTTGGATTCGACGATTGACCTCTTTCTCGAAGTTGGACCTACCTAATTGGACTGTTTGTCCTAGGTATACGTACGCGTCGACAACTTCAAGAGCCGAGTTCTCAACCATAACTGGGGCAGGCACGACATGGACATTTGACATGATTTTCGTCTTGTCCATGTTCATTTTAAGGCCTACCCGCTGGGAGACTCGATTGAGGCCTTCGAGCATCGTGCTGAGCTCTTCCATCGACTTTGCCATGACCACAATATCGTCGGCAAATCGAAGGTGAGTGATGTATTCGCCGTTAATATTGATGCCCAGCCCTTTCCATTCCAGGAGCTTGAAGGCATCTTCCAAAGCGGTCGTAAACAGTTTCGGAGAGATTACGTCTCCCTGTCTTACGCCTCTTTTTAAGGGAATCGCCTTCGAGCTCTGTTCTTGTACTCGGACTGACATAGTGGCGTTTGTATACAAACACTTCAACACTTCGATGTACCGATAGTCAATTCGGCATCGTTGGAGAGACTCAAGCACCGCCCATGTTTCGATCGAATCGAAGGCTTTCTCATAGTCCACAAACGCAAGACATAGCGGCAAGTTATACTCTTCGGTCTTCTGTATGACTTGCCGCAGCGTATGTATGTGGTCTATGGTACTGTAGCCTTTTCGGAACCCGGCTTGTTCGGGAGGCTGGAAGTCATCAAACCTGCGTTCGAGACGGTTCGCGATGACCCTTGAAAACAGCTTATAAACATGGCTCAACAGCGAGATGGGTCTGTAATTCTTAAGTAAGGTTTTGTCACCTTTCTTGAAAAACAGAACCACCACGCCCTTGTTCCATGCTTTCGGCGTCGTACCTTCAAGCAAGGCGGAATTAAATAGCTTCTGAAGGACTTTAAGTACCGGTGATCCACCCGCTTTCAGAAGCTCTGAAGTGATTCCGTCCTCACCCGGCGCCTTGTCGTTCTTAAGCTGTTTCAAGGCCATCCTGATCTCGTACAGGCTGATGTCCGGGATATCCTCGGTATAATGTCGGGTCAGTTTAGCTCTTGGGTCGTTGGCCGCACTGCAAACAGGTTTAGTGACCGAATCGTAGAGCCGTCCATAGAACCTTTCGACTTCCCTTAACACTTCTGCTTTACTTGACGTTATGCTGCCATCTTCCCTCTTCAGCTTCGTCATCTGGCTCTGCCCAATAGAACTATCTCTCGCGAACACTTTGGAGCCTTTATTCCGCTCTATCGTATCTTTAATACTGGCTGTATTAAAGGTACGAATATCGTGCCGCAAGGACATTGACAAATTCTAATACCAATCACAAAATATAAAACAAGAAATAATAATACGACATTAAACTTAATAACTTTAGGACAAATGACATGAAGTTTTACACAAGGTATGAACTACCATGACATGGTATTAAATAAACGTGATGATGTGGAAATTGTCAACGAAAATGTTCTTGGCGTAACACTCTTTCAATCATGTCATTGTAAAGAAGTCACCTGAAGTTTGTCATTGGAAATATGTCATCGAAAATGCAACATTGACACAGCATTATGGGAATTGAATGGAAATTGAACAATTACAAAATGGCATTAGAAAAGTGTCATTGGAAGTGTTATTGGAAAAGTGTCATTGGAATAGTGTCATTGGAAAAGACTCATTCGAAAAGTGTCATAGGAAACGTGTCATGTGTCTTCATCATCACCCACAGCCAGGTATTTTAAAATGATTAGGTCCTTATTTTGTTCTTACCTTTATGCGACACCTTATGTCATTGGAAATAAGTCATTGGAAAAATGTCATTGGCAAAATGTCATTGAAAATATGCTATTGGAATTATGCTATCGGAAAAGTGTCATTAGAAATGTGTGAATGGAGGAAATAGATCCCCAGTTCTTAGTGTAGTTACCTTTATGTGGCATCTTCCAGAAGGCCTCTGCCGCCGTGGTGGGCTCCCGCGGCGGCGCCACCAGCCCCCCTACCAGCGTGGTGGCTGCGTGCGCGGGCGCGGGCGCCCCCCTGCCCCAGCCCCCGTGCAGAGCCACCCCGTACGCCGTCTTAATACGCCGGCACTCCCCTGACTCTCTAACTCTAACAATATTTTAGTCACACTATTTAGAATGCTTAGGAAGACCGAATCATTTTTGCAGTTGTCTCTGTATTTTAAGATTATGCAGGAATACTTTTTCAAGATAATATTTTCCTCGAGACTTTTGTTCTTCAGCAACCCTTTTCTGTTATTAGATCGTTTCCCCTGTTCGAGATTTTTGGCCTTCAGCAATTAATCTGTAAAGAAAGAAAGTTTGTGTTAGTTAATGTGACACTTTGTGATTCGTTAGACGCCAACGAAATTATGCTTGCTAAAATTGTGCTGTCTTACGTTTTTTTTATTTTTGTGTAGTTAAGTGACTAATACCATATAGATATGTACATATGTATTCATTGTTATCATTTATAAATAATATTAAATAACTTATAAATAGCTCTTAGATTAGATTAAACTTATTATTGGTACTTTCAGTGAACGTATATTTCAAATAATACTTTGTCGTCCATTCATGAGACTTTTGTGTCTAAACCCCGGAAACAGAAAGCCTTTGCATCTTCTTACAAGTTTTAACTTAGTTAGAGCATGGTGTCAATAATACTAAAAGGTTTGTCTAAAGTTTTTTTTTCAAAGTGTTATGTATGACAATAATTATGGTGCATAACCTTCTAGCATGTAAGTTACAACATAATTAACTTTTACAACTTTCTGTGTACTTTACAAACCAGTTTTTTTCTGAATAAGGAATTATTATTATATTTAGATTTAGGTATCTGTTTATCAAAAGGTAACTTATGGTCAGGTTAATAGCATCCTTAAGCATATATTAGGTTTATGTGGACACCAGGTTCTTGTGCATCCTCGCTACTAAACATCATAAAGTAGTATGCCATCGATCAGTTACCATAAACCATTCCCTAGCGAATAATTCCATACCTACATTACTAAAGTATCAGAAAAGTCACAGGTACTCAAATACCGGGTCACATTTGATCTTTTCAAGTTCCAATCGAACGTTTCTTTGATATATCCCCCTACGACGCACAATGGGCGCAAAGGCAGGTTCTGAGGGCTGTAAATTCAACTCACTTTGACTAGACTCAAAGACTCAAAGGGATTGGAGTGTACACTAATGTGAGATGTTGAGTATTGGCGTGCGTGTGGTTCTAATGAGCTTTGCGTTTTTGTTCTGACCTTTGCGGCCCGGGGTTGATGATCAATGTCAATTTGTAAATTATTTTTTAATGATATTTTAAACTTTATGCAGTATTCACGGGATATTTACCATGATTTGATTTTTTTTTGAGTTTCATGTTCACAACCATGATAGTTTAAAAAGTTTTAACCTACACTACTGCTATAATTATTCTCTCTCTACTTAATAATCTAACTAAATCAAGCGTTTAGCTTAAAACTCTACTGCTTAATACATTTAGGAAAATTTTGTTAGAATCAAAGCGAATTCTTTTATTTCGTCTTGGAATCGAAAATTGCTTAGTATCTTACTTACGAACAACGTGAAAAATTGATTTAGCTTCATAAGCTATTTTCTCCTGAAGTTGTCGTCAGTTGTTGGCTTGAAACCAAACGCTCATGTAAAGAAGTGAAGTTGTCGACATTAATATTGGGCCCTTGGTGGAGCGTAAAGAGTTACAGCGAACCATATGCTTATGGAAACAAGGCTCAAACTCATTTGCAATAATAGACCGACATCGATGCCGATCGCTATCTAGAACCATACAGCAGCGGCAAAAGCCTTGTAACACAAAATACACTACCGGGTCGAGATCTAATCACGGGTTCAGATATCAAACAAATCAACTCATACGAGCGACTACCGTTCGGCGGCTCTATGGGTGGTAAACCAACTTCATCTTCCATCGATCATTATCCAGCCACGGAGTTATTCCTACTATGCAACAAAAGATGGCGCTTTCACATCAATTCAGCACCATCATCTCCCAATTAGTACTTTCCATCTCGTTCTTGCTGGTAGCAAACGATAGAGAGGCACATCAAAGGTCCGTAATGATCTTGATTGTAATTGATGATGCGATTTGGAGGTCAATTTTGTTTTACGGGGATTCCTTTCTTCGTGGGTCACGATGTAGGGGCTTCGGATGCTTCTAGAACTGATTATTTTGCGGTCACTTAAAAATATGATCAATATCTGTCTTGAATAAATCACGATTTGTGAAAAGAATTTCTGGCACAAAATTTCCTAAAAGTATTTATTTCTGACGAGCTCTGTGGCGCAGCGGGCGTAGGTCCGCCTGCGACGCAAGGGATTGCGGGTTCGATTCCCGCCTCGGGACAAATGTCTGTACGATCTGCAGATATTTGTTCAGGGTGTTCTGGGTGTTTTACTACCTCTATATATAATAAAAATATATATCTATGTAGTATAATGTATTAAGTTTATTAGTCATCTAGTACCCATAACACAAGCTCTGCTTAGCTTGGGGCTAGATGATGCAGTGTGATTCGTCCAGCATTATTTATTTATTTTAGCCATATCTCTTCAATTCATATAATAAGGGTTCTTGTAAACTCGGTAGCCTTAAAATAATTCACGATTCGTACAAAAAAAATCTCGTCTAGTACACATAATATAAGCTCTGCTTAGCTTGGGGCTAGATGATGCTGTGTGAATTGTCCAGAATTATTTATTAACTTTCCCATCGTCCCGGAGACGTCGGAGACGGCGCCTTAGTGACGTAGCTACAGTTAAACATGATACCGTATCTGGCGTCCGACAGAGCACTCTTATCAGTCGGATCTCGTTCTGAGCGGTGTCCGGTTACGAGGAACTTGTTCTTGTTTCTAATTACGATAATTTGCCGCTAATACCTACTAACGTGTGTGATTTTAGTTGCACTATAATGTGGGGTGCCGGCAGTAGAATGTTATTTACCCCTTGGCTAATGCCCGTGGATGCAGTAAGAGTAAAGGATACCTCCGGAAGATTGAAAGCAGTGTCTCTCCGTGTATCAACATCCCGTACTGCGCTCACTAACCTAAGCCAAGTGTGGTAAGTATGGCAACTACCCCTCATGGAGATCCATGAGGGAGGCCTGGGTTCAGTAGTGGACGTTTTGCGACTGAAATGATGATGATTATGTTGGTGGGTAATATGGTTAATAAGGAGTGCCGGTGGTATAATCTTGCCCGTGCTCTCTTGAAGGATGCAGTAAAAATTTGAAGGTGGGCAGCAGCGTCATTATGTGAATCAACAACCCGCCTGCCAAGCGTGGTGAGTGGCATTGACCCCCTCATGATCACTTGGAGATCCATGAGGGAGGCCTATGTCTAGCAGAGGACGTCCTAAGGCTGAGATTATGATGATGATGGTTTATTGTAGAGATTTTCATTCATTAAAATGTTAGGAGTTTGACGTGGTTTGACGTTGCAAAAGCGTGAAGCTCGCCAACCCCCAAGCGTGGTGAGTATGGCAACAACCGTGATTAGGACTTGGAGATCCGTGAGGGTGGCCTTTGTCTAGCAGTAAATGTCCCACGGCTGAGATGATATTGATGCAAATTCTGTCATCATCATCATCATATCAGCCGTAGGACGTCCACTGCTGGACAAAGGTCTCCCTCATTGATCTCCAGGAAGTGCGGTTGGAAGCGGCCTGCATCCAACGCCGACCTGCGGTTCTTACCAAGTCGTCTGCCCATCTTGTAGGTGGACGTCCTACGCTGCGCTTGCCGGTCCGTGGCCTCCATTCGAGAACTTTCCGGCCCCATCGGCCATCTGTTCTGCG
This sequence comes from Pasiphila rectangulata, assembly GCA_963082625.1. Taxonomy (NCBI): domain Eukaryota; kingdom Metazoa; phylum Arthropoda; class Insecta; order Lepidoptera; family Geometridae; genus Pasiphila; species Pasiphila rectangulata. The sequence goes on from OY720253.1 coordinate 10,804,928, forward strand.
CGCTATATAGTCTGCCCATTGCCACTTCAACGTGCTAATCTGTCTGGCTATGTCGGTGACCCGAGTTCTCCTACGTATCTCCTCATTTCTGATTCGATCCCGTAGAGAAACCCCGAGCATAGCCCTCTCCATAGCTTGTTGAGCGACTTTAAGATGTTGATGATGTCATAAGCAAATTCTGTATGATATTATTTTTGTGTGTTTCATCTTTACTCTTCGTTTGAAAACATTGCGATTTCAATTCGTCATCATCATTAAGTAGGTCGTCCACTGCTGAACAAAGGCTCTCGTGGACTTGGAGATCCAAGTACTTATCATGTGGGGTGGTTGCTATACTCACCACGCTTGGCAGGCGGTACTATACCACAGAATTGACCATTGACAGAGTTGATCGCGAGATATACGCCATTGTTGCAAACCTGTCGCGAGATACGTAATCACCCTGCCAGATGTTATACAGAAAGACGATGCTGCCCATCTTCAGGAGGTACACCTTTGCAGATTCTTACTTGACCCACGAGCAAGAGAGAAGGGGCAACATTCTACTGCCGGCACCCCACGGCGATCTATAAACTAATTGCGAGTTTCCAACTTAAACGCCGACCGATAAAAAATCCCGCGTTGTAAAACCTATTTTTTATAGACTCCATTTTTTTATAGACATGCAAGCATGCATCCACGTATTTATTTTCGCGAGTACAGTCTGCTGTAGAATTCAATGAAACCCTCGCCCCGGTACACTCGGCGGCATACACCGTAATAACAGAGCGGACTGAAATCCCATTTGCAACTTTGCAGACACGCTAAAGTGCTCTTGAATATCTGAAAATACCGAGAAAAAAATACCTAAAATGCTGAGAGAAAAAAACACAGTTTTCGTTGTAAGTGGCCGTAGAGCACGTCAAAGGTTCCAAGTTGGAGTCTGCGGCACAGATTCTGTTATATGTACTAGGAGACATGCCACTCTGGGTCACTGTTTTTATGTATGTGTTAGAATGTGTGTGTTAATAGTAAATCAGATTGTATGTATGGTATGATGTTGACGTAGTAAGTGTAATCTTTGTAAGAGTTAAGATTATAAATATACAATATCCATTTCATCATCATATTTTTCTAATTCATAATATATTAACTTTTGCTATGATAACTTAATTTGTAAGATGTAGCTGCCTGTAATTGGGAGAACACTAGCTCATGATTTTTATTGCTTTTACTATTGTAATTTTTTACTTGTGTATCTTCTGTTGGTGGCTCAAATAAATAAATAAATAAATCATATCAGCCGTAAAACGTCCACTACTGAAAACAGGCCTCTCTTAAGATCTCCATGAGGGGGAGTTGCCATACTCACCACGCTTGGCAGGCGGGTTGGCGAGCGCAGTTTGGGATTTTGATACACGGAAAGACGCTGCTGCCCATCTTCCGGAGGTATCCCTTAGCAGGCTACTGCACGGGCATTAGATAACATTCTACTGCCGGCACTTAATATTAATAAAAGGAAATCTATAGAGATAATCTCTTTTCAATTACAACTACTTTCCCTCAATTTTATCAATACCTAATAAACATATTTGTTCCTAAAATAGTAGATCTGTTACTGAAATGAAATAACCAAGTAGAATTTGGTTCTGGCTCTCCGCCGGGCGCTGCCGCGGACGCTCGCTCGGCTCGTGCGTTGTTGCAATACACCAGAACCTAAACTAGTAAGGTTACCCTACTTTGGCTTTGAAAGTGCGTTTGCAATCATTGCACATCGGTGTATTATTTTCGTAGTTATAAAGGATGTTTTAAAGCGGTGTGCTTTAAAAAAAAACCTTTTAAGAGACCGTGGGGTGCCGGCAGTAGAAGGTTGCCCCTCCTCTCATGCCCGTGGATGCAGTAAGAGCCGGCTAAGGGATACTTGCGGAAGATGGGCAGCAGCGTCTTTCCGTGTATCAAAATCCCAATCTCCGCTCGCCAACCAGCCTGTGTGAGCATGGCAACTACCCCTCATGTAGATCATGAGGGAGGCCTGAGATCAATAGAGGACGTTTTACGGCTGAAATGATGATGATGAAAGATGACAGAAAGTTTACATAGACAATAAACCGACCTTAATGTACCCTAGTTAAAGTAAGGCCTTTACATCTATTATAGATGATTTATAAGCGTCAGCAACTGCTATTCATGCTGCACGGGACGCTGCAGTTAAGACATTGTCAGATGGATTAGACTTGTCCAGCACCTATACCATCCTCTTAGCTTAGTCGGCTATTAATCAGAGAAAAGAACAGGTCAATATCTGAAGCAAACTAAGACGCGGCTTGTTTTGCTTAAGGATGAACGAGTCGCCCATCTTTCCATTCAAACGTGGAAGGGTAACTACTCCACTGTTTGACGTTAACCATCCAACACTAAGGATTATATCAATTTATCTCGTCATAATCCATGTTTGTATACACCCTAAACCGTAAAAAAAGTATTTATTTCAAAAATACAAGCTTCTAAACTTTCGTATTTCAACAGTGATTTTAGCCCAACTTTGGACGAAACTAAATAATATAAGGAGAAGGAAAACTCAAAAATAAACGCCGTTCCGACATAGTTTAATTATTCAAAAGTTGAAATAAATGTTATTTTGAAAAGATTACACTCAAGTTTTTCTATAATAACCCTTGTGTTAAAAGTCTATTCACATATTTTTGCGCAGTCGTTTTAGAAATAAATCATTGTGCATTTCATTCTAGCGCGCGGGCAAACATGTGTATATGTCGTAGGAGTGTCTTAATAAATAAATAAATAAACACACTATGTCAGGTGAGATAGCATATATTTAGGCCGCGCTCACTGACGACTTTGCCTCCGCGACTAGTTGGACCTTAACCGTGTAAAGCACGTGTTAAATGTGCACATACATCTTTACGAAAGAAAAGACGATCGCACGGCCGGAATCGAACGCACGACCATAAGATTGAAGTCGGGGGTACATACTCCCGGCCAAGACGGATTCGATCCTAGTTAAAGTTCTGTTCCTCTACAGTACAGTATTCTCCTACAGAACTTTAACTAGGATCGAATCCGTCTTGGCCGAGTAGTATGTACCTATCAAAGTTAATATTTTGTCTTTTTTAAACTTTCGCGATCACAACACATTATTAACATACATATCACCGGGTATTTATCGCGTAAATTACCTTTATTATTTCCCGACGTTTCGCTTGGATTGCACCAAGCATGGTCCCGGGAAGACTGACGTGATGGAGGTACCGCAGCAAAGCGAAGGCGTTTGTTGAACTACCCTCACTTGATCTTCATAAAAAATATTGTAATATTATATATGGGCCCTAATTTTTTTTATGAAGATCAAGTGAGGGTAGTAGTAAGCAGCAAAACGAAGGCGTTTGTTGAACTACCCTCACTTGATCTTCATAAAAAATATTGTAATATTATATATGGGCCCTAATATTTTTTATGAAGATCAAGTGAGGGTAGTTCAACAAACGCCTTCGCTTTGCTGCGGTACCTCCATCACGTCAGTCTTCCCGGGACCATGCTTATTGCAATCCAAGCGAAACGTCGGGAAATAATAAAGGTAATTTACGCGATAAATACCCGGTCATATGTATGTTAGTAAAGTTAATATTAATAAGGGTGAGTTTATTGCCTATGTAAACTTTTTGTCCTTTTGTTTTTATTTTCATCATCATTTCAGCCGTAAAACGTCCTCTACTGATCTCAGGCCTCCCTCATGATCTGCAAGAGGGATAGTTGCCATGCTCACACAGGAGGGTTAGCGAGCGCAATTTGAGATTTTGATACACGGAAAGACGCTGCTGCCTATCTTCCGGAGGTATACATTAGCAGGCTTTTACTGCATCCACGGGCATGAGAGGAAGGGTAACATTCTACTGCCGGCAACCCATGAGTTTTCAGCCTATACTCGTTAGCGACTGCAGTAAAGAAATGTATGAAAGCTTCTACAGCGCCTGTAACGGATAGTTTGGTACCAAAATAGGCAATAAACTATTTATTTACTTAATTTAACCAGAACGGTCGCTTATTGACCACTTACACTAATTAATTATTCAAACTTTATCCACTAATAATAAAATAAAATTAACAAACTACAGTTTATTAGAAAATAATTGTGAAAATAATAATGTCTACTTATTATTAACAAAATAAACCATTAAATGAAATAAAAATATCTTAAAATGTCAAATTACAATATAAAATAATATATAAGTTACTAATGTCAAATAATATTTAAAAATATCAAATTTAAATGTCAGACATCCATCGATCTCACAAAATCTCATGCAAAACAATAAAATCCTTCCATCCATCAACAAAGATGTCTATGTCGGGGTTGGCAGCGACAAGCTTGTACTATACTACAGCGACTGTAGTTTGGGCTTCATTTGCTTAGAATTTGGTACCATGAGTTACAAATCTGACAGATGTCATAGTAACGTACTATTATTGCCCCTGTAGTAACGGCAGGCATTCTAACAGTGACAACTCATGGTAGACAAACTGTACATAAACACAGAGTGATCTTAGTCTAAGGTCTATCAGAAATATAGCTTTAATCCGTCGGCGTAAAGATCATTTTGCATTGCAGCTGGTATTCAGTGACTGAAGCCTGAAAGCGAAGTCTGCATGCAAAGCACTCTAAATGGGGATAAAGTCGACAGCGAATTTAAATTCTACCCTTATTCTAGCGGGCGATAATGTTGGCTTGTCGATAAGTACTGTTGTTGCCGTGTCTTGTGCGGGGTGTCCACTGCGAGGTGCGGCATGCTAGCTGTGGCGTCCTATTATTATAAAAACTAGCCGCACCCCGCAGTTTCACCCGCGTAGTTCCCGTTTCCGTGGGAATTTCGAAATTGCGACAATTCACTTCCTGTGCCCTATTACCACTCCACGGTACTTCAAGTTTGTTTAGCTGTACCATTAATAGTACTAACGATACATCAATATTTATGATTGTACTACTGATCCTAAATAATTGTCACTAGTACCATTAATAGTAATAAAGATACAAAGTTGTGTCACTTGTAACATCAATGGTACAAATCAATGGTACTACAGACACAAAGGCGAAATAACTTCGAAAAGATGCACCACGCCGTGGTATGAAGTGGGGTGCCGGCTGCAGAATGTTACCCCTCCTCTCATGCCCGTGGATACAGTAAGAGCCTGCTAAGGGATCCCACCGGAAGATGGGCAGCAGCGTCTATCCGTGTATCAACATCCCGTACTACGCTTACCAACCCACCTGCCAAGCGTGATGAGTATGGCAACTACTCCTTATGGAGATCCATGAGGAAGGCCTGTGTTCAGTAGTGGACGTTTTACGGCTGAAATGATGATGATGATGATTCACCACACCACGGTATGTTAAAAGTAATTCCTTACAATAACTCATCTATACGCTACCGATATAGCCCAAAGGCTCTAGTACTGTCAGAACAGAAAATATATTACGATCTCGGCGCAATGGCGTTTATACAGTCAGCACAAAGCGGCAGGCTATTTGTTACATTGATTTAAAACTGACGGGTACTGCTCGCATAACAAATGTACACTTTCGAGAGCATTCTGAAGTTACAAGTATCAATTTAAACAACATTTTATTGAAGTGTTTAAATTAGAAATTATTTACAAGAAGTTCAAGTTTGTTTTTATTATAAATCATTTTTTTATTCTTACTCTAAACTAAATGAATTTATTATAATGAGATATAAACAGGCATTTTAAAAGTAAAACATATATCAAGTATCTTTTTTATCTAACTGAATTACAAATTTACAAATGTCCATTTCATCATCATCATCATTTCAGCAGTAAAACGTAGTGGACTGAACACAGGCCTCCCTCATGGATCTCCATGGGGGGTAGTTGCCATACTCACCACGCTTGGCAGGCGGGTTGGTGAGCGCAGTATGGGATGTTGATACACGGATAGACGCTGCTGCCCGTCTTTCGGAGGTGTCCCTTAGCGCCTGCTAAGGGACACCTTACTGCATCCACGGGTAGGAGAGGAGGGGTAACATTCTACTGCCGGCACCCCGCGGCACTATTGGGACTACTTTAAAATGTGAACTGCAACAGCGAGCAAGAGAGGAGGGGCAACATTCTACTGCCGGCACCCCACGGCACGATTGGGACTACTTTAAAATCTGACTGCAACAGCGAGCAAGAGAGGAGAGGCAACATTCTACTGCCGGCACCCCACGGCACGATTGGGGCTACTTTAAAATGAGAACTGCAACAGCGAGCAAGAGAGGAGAGGCAACATTCTACTGCTGGCACCCCGCGGCACTATTGGCACTACTTTAAAATATCTGTTTTGTGAACGCTACACATTGATTCTAGAACCGCACAGTAGGTTATGGCATGCGATAGTGTCGGCCCGATAGATCAATAACAAGCATTGTACTGGGATACATGGCATCTTCCCTATACTCTTGTAACTACAGTTTCCGACTTTCGATCCGAAGGTCGTGGGTACGATATCGGCCGTGCACCAATGTTTTTCTTTCTTGAAAAATGTATGTGCACGCTTAACATGTGCTTTAACGGTGAAGGAAACATCGTGAGGAAACCCGCGGCTTAGTTAGCTTCAGACGTATTGACCTGTTCTTCTCTGACTAAGCTGAGAGGATGGTATAGGTGCTGGGCAAGCCTAACCCATCTAACAATGTCCCAGGCACTGCAGCGTTCCGTACAGCATGATTACCAGTTGCTGACGCTGTATAAATCATCTATAGTAGATGCCATGGCCTTACTTCTTCTACAGTATCCGTAATCGGGTTTTTAAATACCGGATTTTATCGCGTACCTTTTTTATTATTTTTCCGACGTTACGAACACGTTTCAGCGTTCTAGGTCGCAGGAGGACTGGTTGATTGTGTTTTACAACTAATATGTTAACAAATCGCGAAAGTTTAACGTGGCCAGAGTCTCTTTACTTCCAGCCTTAGGACGTCCACTGCTGGACAAAGGCCATGATGATACTTATCATGAGAGGTTGTTGCCATACTCACCGCGCTTGGCAGGCGAGTTGGTGAGCGCAGTACAGGATGTCGATACACGGAAAGACTGCTGCCCATTTTCCGTAGGTAACCCTTGGCAGTCTTACTGCATCCATGGGCAAGAGAGGAGGGGTTACATTCTACAGCCGGCACCACACGGTTTCAGTTCAGTCTCATAAGTAGATTATATAGTAGGTACAGGATATTCCACACGGCACCATACCAAAAAATGTCAAAGAAGCGATGGGTGGATTGTGCGAATGAAGATATGAGGAAGAAAGGAGTATTTTTTTATTATAATATACAAAAGAATGAATTACAACTTAATTTAGGATAACACATTAAGCCACTAAGGTTTATCTTGTGCTTTTAACTTAAAGTTTATCTAAACTAAATAAGAAAAATTATATCCTATCCTATCCTACTAATATATAAAATTGAAAGTAAGAATGTATGTATGTATGTATGTTCCCTTTTCACGTCAAAACCGCTGAACCGATTTGGATGAATTTTTAATTTTAATTTATGTACATATACCACAAACCAATTTTAGGTCGTATTCACCGTTCTCGTCCACTCGAGACGCAGCAGATGTATGTATCTGCAATGATGGCGGATTCTTCATCACGGACTCTCTCTTTCATGGAACATCAACATTAATTCTACGTAATTAATACTGTATCAAAGCAAATGTACGTAAACCTATTTGTAGATTCCTATGTCTCGTCCCAAAGTAGCAATAATCTAAGATGTGTCAAAATCTGCGATTTGAATCCTTCTGGACCATCGAGCACATATATATACAATAGAGGGGAAATAAGGTCATAAGAGTTCTGAAACACATTGCAACAATGCAATGACAACTGTCTCTCGCCTTTGACAGTGCAGCGCCAACAGCCGACCTGTGTACTTTTCCGTACAATTATGAAATATATTTGACGGAATTGTTGTTTAGACAAAATAAATGACATTTCTTCTCTATTGGGTATGTCCTCGATGTTCTCGAATTACTTCGTAATTCACCCTCAAATGCTGACTGACAAAAATATCACAATTATTTTGCAAACAGCTTTAAGTCATACAAGACCACGATGACACTCGAAATGTCAAAGGGCATGTTTTAATATAAGCCTGCTTGTTAATTATGCCCCACAACGATTCAAAGTAAAAACGTAGTGAAAAGGAAGAGCTGCCTTTGAAACTGCAACTTAAAAAGAGGTACTTCGGGAAATGGCATGTATTTTCGAGCTGCATGCACGTGGCGTTTGATGTTGTTACTTTGACAAATTTGGAGTTTTATAATTTATTTACTGGTGGCTTTGGTAATTTATAGTGTGTACTATGCCGTAGGATGCATTAGGATGTTGTCGTCCTCTCTTGCCCGTGGATACATTAAGAATCAAGAGATAGGAAATTTCTAACTGGAACACTCTGAAAACCAGGAAACTTTTTCTAGACTGCTAACTCTTTTTCATTGTCTTTCAGCTTTCATTTATTGTCTTAATGTGTGTGTTTTTTCTGCCTGAGGTGTTTTGTGAGTCACATAAATGTATATTCATTGATTTATTCATTCAAAGTCCTTCGAAAGATAGGCAGCAGCGTCTTACCTTGAAACATTATGCTTAACTGCCAAGCGTAAAGTAGCAACAACCCCAGCATGATCTGATCACATGGAGCCATATTAATTACTAGCTGCACTCGGCGGTTTCACCCGCATAGTTCCCGTTCCAGTGGGAATACGGGGATAAAATATAGCCTATGTTACTCAAAGATAATGTATCATCCTAATGGTGAAATAATTTTGAAAATCGGTCCAGTAGTTTTATTTTATTCATACAACATACAAATCTTTCCTCTTTATAATATAGAGAATATTTAAACCATAGAATGCCTTCCTTAGATCTAAGTGCATGTAATGTTATAACTAATTTTGTGAAATAAACTATTAACCAAACTATTTATTTATTTATTTAAAATCTCTATCGCACATTACTTATTATTGTACAAAAGGTGGGCTTAATGCTAAAAGCATTTTCTACCTGCCAACCTCCTCGATTGCGAGAATGATTGGCGTGCTAACATAAATTTAGATTATAATTTAAACATAGTTTAAAGACATAAAAAAAGAACAATTAAAAACGGGGATGGAAACTATAGATAAAATACAAATGACATTCGAATTAACTCCTTAAACATAATTAATAGCATACATAACTATGGAGTACACGAGTGCATGGAGTTTCAATGGGAGGCCTATCCCCAGGAGACGTGCTACGTCTGAGATGATTAGGTGAACTTTAGTTTATTGACGACCTCCGTGGTTCAGAGTTGTTTTAATAGCCGGCTGAGACGAAGGTCGCTGGTTCGATTCCCGCCGGGGAACAAATGTTTGCTTTATCTGCAGATATTTGTCACGGGTGGATGTTTCCATCAATATATGTATATAAAACTCTTCCGTTACTGACTGAGTGACTGACAGACAACGCACAGCCTAAACCACTGGATCTAGAGACTTGAAATTTGACACACATATGTACATATACCTTGAGTATCGTAGAGGTGCACTAAGATGGGATTTTTTGAAATTCCCATGGGAACGGGAACTACGCGGGTGAAACTGCGGGGTGCGGCTAGTCTTTAATAAAAATCTATTTACGAAAAAAAATATTTTTCTTCTTTCATCAAAATCTTTCATCTGGTTTCCATAGTACATCTTCGTTTGGGAATAGATGGTGTTGCGTGAAATGTCTTGCATAAATTATTATTATTTATTAAGTAAAAATTAAAAGTCGGTGCTACTGTATCAATCATTAAAACCATAATAATATACCTAACAATTTTCTTTGAGTTTATAAACAGATTTATCCATTAAATCTTATTAAATATAAAAAAAAAACATTGTGACTATTAAGGTTGTAGACACTTTTGCGATGTGCAATTTAAAATGTTTTAATTAAAACAAGATGTTGTCAAGAGAGACCTACAAGGGATTTACAACGGGGAAAGGCGCGTCCTAGCTCAAGATAGAAGCAAATGGCGTCTTCTTCTGTCGGAGGCCAAGACCCAGCGTTACTCCGCTGGCTCAGTAAGTGAATAAAACAATTTATATCTAATTTCTTAAACTTCTCGGTTATTATAATTAACCTATTATAAAGCATGGTATGCTATAAATACTGTTTAAATAACCCCGATATCCTAAACTATTCAAATCTTGTATTTAAATTAAAATAAAAGGATTATTGGTGATCTAAAAAAACATGAAAAGCTTTTTACACAAAAATGCCTCATATCTTAATCCTTATTAAGTCTCATCGTCGGGAGAGAAGGGTTATTCAAACCAAAGAGTGTTCTTTAAAAAAGATTATATTTTTTTAGAATTAGCCATCGCAACAGTAGGAGTTAGGAGTCAATAGGTATCTGATGTTATTGAGTAAGAAGATTATTTTGGAATTAACAAATACGACCTTTTATCGCTTTTTACCACTTGTCTTTGAATTTGAGGTTATAATCTACTAGCTTGTGCCCGCCGCTTCGCATGCATTGTACTCTAATAAAATGTAGCCTATGTGTTAATCCTAGCCTACATCTATAATGTGCAAAGTTTCAGCTCAATCCGTTGAGTAGTTTTTGCGTGAAGAGGTAACAAACATCCATACATCTATACAAACAAACTTTCGGCTTTATAATATTAGTGGGATTATACATTTATTTTAGGTAAATTATTTTTTTTTTGGATGTACCAATTATTCAAAATAATAAACGAGTTGGATTAATTTTAATACTAACTGTTTATCTACTATCCTGTTTTAATAATCTACTTGTCATTGTAATTTGTCTAAAATGCATAATTTTATGTTAAATATTTGTGACCCAGAAGGCAAAATGTTGTAAGCCAAATATCTAACAGAAACGTCATAAAACCATTACTAAGTAGCAAAATGACATTAAAAACCGTGTAACGACAGCATGTGAGAAAGTATCAATAGTCATGTCTTTCTTTGTCAAAAATATGTCATTAATACGAGAAAAAAAACTGTCAAAGTGTTCTGGGCTCCCCTGGGAGTTGTTGTATAATAGGCATGTCAACACTTGAGAGCTGAGTTCAAATATAAAAAATAATAGTGGTATACAATGGCAACACATTTGCAACACTTTGTCGGCACGCATGAATTGATTCTGCGTTTTATTTATTGATTTTTCGCTATGACTTTTGACAGCGGCACTTGGATGGTACGAAAGTCAAATAGTAAAAGTTTTTGTTACATTGTGATGGTGCTTATAATAAATTTGTAAGTTTTTTGGCAGCATTTTTTATATTTATGTCAAAATAACTAAAATAAAGTTTTTGTTCTCTTAAGTGAAATTTTACTTTGATCTGCATTAAAACAGTGAAAGTAAAAACTAAAGAAGGCATGTTTATTTTGTGTATCTACCTAACAATAAAACGATTGTACAACATGGTAATGAATTAAAACCCGTATGTAGTAAATAAAGTAAGAAAAAAACCTACTATGTTACCTACTATGGTAACAATTGTTTTGGAAATATTACAAAAAATATTAAATATATAAGCTCTATCATAAAGTATACAAAAATATTTTTCAGACTTTCCATTCACAATTTATTTAATAAAACGCAAAAGTATCCCAAAGAATCTAAAGCAAGATCGCCCTCGTCACTGTCACCTATTGTGCTTCAAGTATCGCTTACCGCAAAAATTATCTGCCACCAACAATACAACTGGATATCTCTATTTAACGAAATTACAAGTTTTGCGCACACAATAGACCCAGCAAAGACGGCGACTTCAAAGATACGTCAAAGATATTTTCGATTTCGTCCGAATTTGTTGCTGAATAAAATCTAATGTATTGTGTGTCGTGCGTAATTTTGTAATGAGTTTTATATGGGATGTATTGCTATATTATTTATATAAATATATATGAAAACTTAATTATCTTATTTAATCTTAACAATACTTACATTTGATTGATATTACTTTTTTTTCTGCTCTATTATTTATTTTATACAGTATTTGTAAAGTTTGGAGTAGTGTTCTACTTCATACTACTGTTAGTGTAGAAAGTCTGTACTCATAATCAATAAAATATCTTCCCTAATTTTTTCGAACTAAAATTAGGCAAGTTTGTAAAGTTTTTAATCAAATAGTTATTACTCAACCTATAATACTTAAAACGAAAATAGAGAACTTCTAAAATATACAATAAATTTAAAAGAAAATATTGCTGCCAAACCTATCAAATTACGAAGCAAAAAATTACAATGAGAGCAAATGTTTACTATTTCAAATTATCTACAACAAAAGATATTAAATGATTCGATTACACTGAAAAAATCCCGCAGGAATGTACCAAACGAAAATATCGAATTACTTTTATAGGTGAAACCTTTGTCAAGATGATACTCGCATACAGGTAGTCAGTAGACACGTCGTAATCAAAGCTTTTAATGTCCTTATAATGATGATTTTATTTTGTTTTAAAATTAGCTTAGGCTTGATTGCTTTGTGCCGGCTGGAGTGTAAACTTTGTAGAGTAAAAAGTAGATCTGCCGTTGTGTCCATTATTAATTTTTATGTATAAAATATAATAAAACAACCTAGCTCTATTAAACTAACTGAGATTAAAATTTTAAAAAAAACTTAGGTTAAACATTATTTAAGAAAATTTGTACCTAAGGTGAAATAAGAAAAAATGCACAGGTGGAAAAAACTGTAAATATATTTTTGAAATTTGATAGCATTAGTATAAAATGCGTAGCACCGATTGACAGAGCCCCACAGACCTTGATCGTTTCAAACACGGAAAATAAGAACACAGTTACATACCTAAAAATCGTCGCTCCAACACAAAAACCACTAAAGTCCAAAACCACCAAAAAAATTAAAGTCCAAAATCACAGAAATCACTAAACAAAAAAATCACAGCTTGTTCGACGTAGCAAACCGGAATTCTTTAATTTGACAAGTTTCGGTGATCAGCGTACCGCGTAATCATCGAATGCTTTAGAGAGCTGGAAGCTGCGATCCGTTTACGATGTCACGGCTGGGTTGCGACTGCCCAGGCTATCTGATTCCAACTCAGCCGTGTGAGCATGGGGGGCGGGGCCTGGCTGCCCTGGGGTGGGTGCCGCACACAGCCTCACGCACACACACAAACAACGCCCACAACGCTCCGGCAGTCGTTTCGAGCGAGCTGAATGATGCCGGCCTAAGATTTCCATGATTTCTGTTTTGTATTGTTTTGGGAATGAAGTTTCTGTGATGGTGTTTTCAGTTTCGGTATCGATTTTGGAATTAAGAGTGGATATTTCGGCTTATGATTTGTGTTGTTGTTGTTTTTTTCTTCGTTTATGTTGTGTTTTTCATTTGATAGCACAAAACTTTCAAAACACTTACCTAGTTAATAGGTAGGTAGGTGCTATTTTTCAGTAACATAATTGTAACTTTTTCAAATTAAAATATTGCCTCACATAATGTAATTCCGGAATTTGCACTTCCAAATTTTGTGTTTATGTTCGTTTAAATTGTCTAGTTCCAGACAAATTCTGTTGTTGATAGGTACTTTATGGTGGAGGTCGGGGGTCGTAAACTGCAAATAAAATATTTTACTGCTGGCGCTGGAAACGGTTGTTTATGAACGGGGTTCAGCTATGTTATAGTTGTGTTTGGTTATTTTTCTCTTTCCGCACACAATTTAATTGAGTTATTTCAAAAGAAGATACGTATTATTATTAAGAGCCTAAAATGCTCCACTGCAGAGCAAAGGTCTCGCTTCATTACTTTCACTATGTAGGATTGTAACGTATACTACATTACAATTGCACACTACTACATGCAAACAAAACACTTTACTACATACAAATTAAAAAAATTAATGGCCTCTCAACTGACTTTATTGACATTTTAGAAATAAGCTGTTATTTGTGTATATAGAGTCGGCGCCACCACGGAAGTCTTACGGTAAAAGCGGGAACTAAGCTCTACAATTCAGTCTGTAGTCTGTTTTTAGTTGGCGCTCTTTTTGCAAAACTCCTATAATGTTTACCTATATTCCTTCGTTTAGTTCCTTAATTTATAAGGTCAGATTTAAAAATAATCCCTGTAACTGTACCGATATTTTTTGAAGTTTGTTATCGATTTTGAATGTAGGTACTGGGGGCAAATTCTCTTGCATCGTAATCCAAATGATAAACGCTCAAAATCGAGAAATTTCACAAAAACTCTCACAAAAAGAGGTTTCTGCATTTTCGTGATCACAAGATAGACAGATGTTTATTGCAAACCGATCGTGATGCATCGACTGTAAAGGAAGACTTTTAGAGTGATGTGACAAGTTCGACGTAGACATTGAGAAGTGAGATGAGATGAGTGATTCTTCCCATAATCAAGAAATCACGAAAATTTGGTCCCCTGTATCTTTTACATGTGACACTTTTTTGAAACTTTTTTTAACCGACCTTAAAGGTTAAGGTTCTTAAAACGTCTGTATTTTATGTTAGATTTTATTTTAGTCTGTGTTAATCTATTAATATCTCCATCGTTAATTATGTGATGATGACGATTGGAAAGATATTTTTCGATTAGAATAGATAGGTATACTTTTTTTCAGATTGGCTACATTTTTTCATACCCAGCCTTGTTGGTGGAATCCATGAGGAAACGAGGGATCTTCCAAAATGTACATGATCCAATATATCGTCCAGAACCAACAAAAACCGCATACACGCTTTACCTTAGTATCGTGCAATATCTATTTAAGATAAATTTCAGCTAATGACAGAATTGGCCCAGGTAATACTCGTTAAATAACTACAACTAAAACAAACATCCTACGATCAAGGTCACACAATTAATTACATCGCCCATTCACGGGCATAACGCAATAACTGCAAAATCAACAAAACGTTCGCACGCCCAAGCGCCACGCGGCACCGACACGCATCTTAAATAAATTGAATGCGTTAGCCTTAATTTATTTCAGCTAATTTCACGCTCGTTCATACTATTGTGAGATTTTGCGATACCATGACACGGTTTTCGACACGGCTGGTTATAACGCTCTGATTGAGACGTCATTTTTTCCCGAACCCTCGGTAGCTAAGTATTTTGTCTTTTTTAAACTTTCGCGATCACAACACATTATTAACATACATATAACCGGGTATTTATCGCGTAAATTACCTTTATTATTTCCCGACGTTTCGCTTGGATTGCACCAAGCATGGTCCCGGGATTTGTACATATGTTAATAAGTATTTTGTATCCTTGTTTTGCGCTGATGGGATTCTCTAATACCTACTCAAGTCAAATTTAGAATCATTAGTACTTAGATGTCTTAGGTAGATGTAGATGTAGTAGATAAGCTCACAACATATACAAAAATAGTATAAGTAGTATAGGCAGATATAATGATTAAGCTAGGCATCAAAGCTTAATAATGCGGCAAGTAACCTCATTTTGTGAAAAATCAACATACGCACTTTTATTGGTGTTCTGCCAAGATCTTTTATTTGTTTAGGGTCAAACGATCCTGTTTCGGCATTCACGCTACAATACTCGTTGGGTGCCCGATAGAATCAAACAGTCTAGTGACTAAACGCAAACTAATTCAACCATCAAAAATGTGTTGACAATGGCTCTAAAAAATATAATAATAGAGTTTTTTCTTTAAAGAAAGTGTTTGTCTAAGAACAATGTGGCGTACCACAGCGGGGCATCTAGATACGGGGCTAAAACTTTTTTTGTTATTTGCTCCTTAGGTACGTTTACTGAATGGTATCCTAAATTTACGCACCGTTAGTTGTATTCTTGGTTTTCGCGAAACAGAATATCTAATAGTTGTTTGAGCAATTTTTACTACACTAAAAGCTTTGTAATTAAGGTTGATATTAAATTTGTTTAACAAACTGGCATAATATTTAAATAGTTCGCTCTAGGTTTAAAATAAACCAGCATGTAGTCAACGACCCACTCTATGAAACTCTTACAAGATGAAAATATTTAGGTTGAAATCCGACCAATAAGTCTACAGTCTACATGAAAGTAATATTGAGCTCAAACACAGCGGTATAAAGCTCAATTTACTAAACAGCCTGTATAAACTGACACAGGATAAGTTTTGTAGCAAATTTTTCTTAGCGCGTTTGCAACATTGCGCCCAACGGCTGCCGCCGATCTATTGTAAAGGAGCTTATTTATTTTAAAGAGCTTTCCGATTGACGGTATTGATTTTACGCGATAAACCTCAAGTTTATGTTTTTCTATTGTTCTATGGTTTTACAATCAACACGATATGAGGTACTTTCAATTTTTCATTATAGAAATAAATTATCCTATTTGCTTATCTCAGCCGCAGGAGTCCACTTCCTCATGGATTTCCTTGTACTGATCATAAGGGGGTAGTTGCCATACTCACCACGCTTGGCAGGCGGGTTGGCGAGAGCAGTACGGGATGTTGATACACGGAAAGATGCTGCTGCCCATCTTCCGGAGGTATCCCTTAGCAGGCACTTACTGCATCCACGGGCATGAGAGGAGGGGTAACATTCTACTGCCGGCACCCCACGGCTGTAATGTTATATGTTAGTTTAAATACCTATTTTTTTATGTATTGCATGCTTTCTGTATATAACTTTTTTAATTAAAATTTCAAACCCTTTAAGCAGAAATGATGTACGTCACAAGTTCCAAAATCGCAAGATTCGCGCACACGAACTCGGCAGCTGGCTCGCCTTACATGCATCACTGGCACTCGCAACACGGCGGCTTTAGTAACGAATGCTTTGTGCACGCCGATAGATTAGACGCGGCCGTCTGTGACAAGAGAGGAGCGATTAATAAATATAATACGGCTTACACCACGTACCTAACTTATTATCAGCTTGCTGACGTTTCGTAGACCATTTAGAGGCCCTTCTTCATGAGCACCGTTCGTGGCCGACTCCGAGGGCCGCGAGACGAGAAAAATTCAAGAGAGGAGCGATTTTACTGGTTTGTTTGACGTTAATATGCAGATATAGATAGATAAACATTTTATTATTGTCGATCTCTGTGGCGCAGCGGGTGAAGGTCTGCCTGCGACGCCAGAGGTTGCGGGTTCGATTCTCGCCTCGGGACAAATGTCTGTACGATCTACAGATATTTGTTCAGAGTGTTCTAGATGTGTTTCTATTTAAAAATATCTATCTATGTAGTATAACCTATTAAGTATTATTAGTCATCTAGCATCCATAACTCAAACACTGCTTAGCTTGGGGCTAGATGAATTGCTGTGTGGATTGTCCAGCAATATTTATTTTTATTTATTTTATTTTTATTATGCCGGGTATTTATCGCGAGTACTTTATACCTTTATAACATTGCTGCCTATCTTCCGGCTTACTTACAGTAAGAATCTGCCAAGGGATTCCCTTGACAGATTCTACGGGCAAGAGAGGAGGACATTGTACTACCGGCATCCCACGGCAACACATATAGGTAATTAAAAAATAATCTGGCTTAGTTACTTAAGTGAATGTTGTGGTGTGTGTCAAAAAGGTCACAGCTCAGCATCTAATTTTGATCAAGAAGCAAAAGTTATGGTAATTTTAAGTTATTATGTTGTATTATTTCGATGTGTACGCCTTCGTCAAAATGTTTTAAATGTGTAGGAATGCATTTTTTGTAAAAAAAAATATTTTTAATTAATAGTTTTAGTGTTTATTATATACCTACCTTGCTCGCAATATTTTGTAACATAAATATAAGCCTAATTTGATGTAGGTCTCTTTTAATAATTATCCCTCAGTAATTGTCATTTACATCTCTACTCCAGAAAATATAGGTAAAACTCTACGTACTTCGTAGGCCATTTGAAAAATTTGTGAATCAATTGTCGAAAATTCAAGGTGACGCAAATTATTTTGTCCGTTTACCAAAAACTGACGCCAATATTGTGTGTATTATGTAATTAAATTGTGTTGTTAGGGTTCCTGACCAAAATAGTAAAAAGGACCCTTATGGTGTGACTTTGACTGTCTGTCTGTCACAGATGGATATCTTGAGAACTACTGAAGATATCGACTTGAAATATGAAATGGTATTAAGTAATACTTATTCACTAATATTGCATTATATAAAAATGTTGAAAAAAATAACGTCCCCTCTCATCTCCGAAGTTTGTAGAGATAAACACCTGAAACCTGTTTACTTAAAAGAAATGTATGTAAAGATTACAGGAAATTCAGACTCTCTAATTAGCATACTATTTTTAATTTATTGAAAGTTGAAGAATCTACCTAAGTTCCTGAGTATCAGACCAGAGATGGCGCTGTCAATGTTCTCCAACCAATATTATTTTGTAAATTTACAAAAAAAAAATCCTCAGAGACCCTACGCTCGCTTCCCACTATAACTTGCGCCACATTCTTGGATTAAAAAAGGAGAATACTTTCAGCGATAGGTTACAGATTAGAAGGGATGCAGCCAATTTGACGTGTCTTCCGCAAGCCGACGCGAAACGTGCGGGCTTGGGTTACTGCGTTTTGCCTCTCGGGTCATGTCATACACAATAACGAACTTAACCTTAACCTATAATATAGCTTTGGTTGTCTGTTGATGTTTTTAATGAAAAGTCGCAAAGTTACTGGTGGTAAGCACTAGCTTTGGCCCGCCGCTTTGCATGCGTTTTACCCGGATAAAAAATAGTTAAATGAGTTAATTCTGGTCAACATCTATGCGTCTGCAAAGTTTCAGCTCAATCCGTACGACAGTTTTTGCGTGAAGAGGTAACAAACATCCAATCTATACAAACAAACTTTCGGCTTTATAATATTAGCGAGATTTAACCGTTGGCGAGGTAGGTAGACGACACAGATACATGTCATGGGGTGTCAATGGAAGCGACTGGCACTAGACCGTTGTGGATAGCACTCCGTCTACTCTGTCATTTTTTACTAACTCTGTCATTTTTGACTAACTCTGTCATTTTTGACAAACTCTGTCATTTTTGACTAACTCTGTAATTTTTGACAAATTCTGTAATTTCTGACTAATTTTGTCATTTTTCATTTGTCAAAATATTGGTCATTGTCGGTTTGAAACTTACAGATTTAAGTTATAATCCCTCTGAGACCGTAGTACTACCACGTAGTTCAACTGGTAGTACAAATGATACACCGTAAGGTCACTAGTACTACTAATAAAAATACAAGAATATCCCTCGGGTTTTGTCATAGACCACAGTGTTAAAAGTTCAACTGGTAGTACATATGATATATGTACATGCCAGATGTAAATAAAATATACAGTTATGGTTATGTCCTGTGTATGTTATTAATTTAGAATTTAAATAAATACAGTTCAATTTTTGTAAATTTCGAAACGGAATCTACTGAGAGTTACTGATCAGTATTTGGCGATCCGTGAGGGAGGCCTGTGTCCAGCAGTGGACGTCCTACGGTATGACGATGATTTGTTATCCGCTGTTCTAAGTTCTCTTTGCAGTTTATTGCTGTTCTAAAAACATTCAGATCCTGACAGGATCAGGTCTAAATGGAGACTGGAGGCTATACCCAACAGCGGGTGAAATCAGGCTATTGGTGATGATGGTGATGATGATTATGAAATATTTGACTAGGTGTAAACTCTTGTAAATATTTCAACTACATTTTCTGTGTCTGAGAGTTTGACACCCAGAACATGTAGTCTTGTCTTATCTTGTCTTCTTATTTTATGGCTTTTTGTGTTTGGTTTTACACAATTTCACCAGTGTCAAGTTAATTTATAAATTCTTATGTTATTTGGCTGGCCATGTAGGCGGCCATTTTCTAAGTTTTTTGAAGATCCCAGAACATGTAAACTGTTATAAAACTCAGAACTTGAAGCGCGGGATTTTGATGACAGCTGTCGCAGCGAACAAGCAAGTTTTACGGACTATAATGTGTATATTTTTTATATTATAAGTAGTTTTTATCGTTTAATTTATTAATCCAATTACGAACAAACACAAAGCCACATTTTTTGTTCCCAGAACAACCCTAGTCTTTACGTAAAAACAAAAACAAAGGAATTATATACTTATTTAATATTCAAATATTACAAATATGTACCCGCGATGAATTATAAATAGATGTGAATTTATAATGAAGTGCATTGCACAGGGGAGTCGTCGCCTTAAGTCATTTGAATAATTAGTGTATTCAAAATATATGTTTTTGAATATTATTGTTACCATAATAATAATTCGATAATGTTGGACACTACACACAGCTGCATCTAGTCTCAAACTGAGCAAAGCTTGTAATGGAAACCCGATTTTAATAGAACACTTAATATTTTTTTTAAATATTAGGGTAAATGGGGTGCCGGCAGTAGAATGTTACCCCTCCTCTCATACCCATGGATGCAGTAAGAACCTGCTAAGGGATACCTCCGGAAGATGGGCGTCTTTCCGTGTAACAACATCCCGTACCTACTGCGCTCGCCTACCCGCCTGCCAAGTGTGGTGAGTATGGCAACTACCCCTCATGGAGATGATGGCCCCATGAGCGAGGCCTGTGTTCAGTAGTGGACGTTTTACGGCTAAAACGATTCTAGTATGCCGTTGAGACCGCTTGGAATTCTAATGCCGTGAGGTGCCAGCATTAGAATTCCTCTTCTCTCTTGCCAGTGGACGCAGTAAGAATCTGCTATAGGATACCTCCGGAAGATGGGCAGCAGCGTCTTTCTGTGTATCAAAATCCCGTAATTCACTCGCCAACCCGCCTGCCAAGCGTGGTGAGTATGGCAACTACTCCAAATCCATGAGGGAGGCTTGTGTAGCTTGCATTGTCCGCGCCACCTCTGAAGTCCGATAGACGCGGCGCTTTATAACTAAATACAGATTTCAGACTGTTCTGTAGAGTTTAGTTCCCGCTTTTGCCGTAAGATTTCAGTGATGGTGCCTCCTCTAGGAATAAGTATAATAATATTACTTACTTACTTAATCTTTATAAAGAGGACAAATATGTATCTTGTGTGTTGTGTATTGTATTTTGTATGTTTGTTTGTAACGAATAAACTCAAAAACAACTAAACCGATTTGCAAAATTATTTCACCATTAGAAAGTTAAATTATTTAAATTATCAGTAATATAAGCTATATTTTATCCCCGTATTCCCACGGGAACGGGAACTACGTGGGTGAAACCGCGGAGTGCGGCTAGTAAAAGCTGAAAATGCAGTAAAAGCTTACTGCATCCACGGGCATGAGAAGAGGGGTGACATTCTACTGCCAGCTCCCCAGGGCCAGGACTCTACTAACTTCTTAAAATAAAGAATCAAGAAATACTTTATTCAGTGCGGCCTTATTGACGCGTCACAAATTACAAAAAAAAACAACACAAATTAATAGAATAAAGCACATAATTGAATCTGTTCACTTCAGATGACACGCGAGTTAGGAAAAGAAGTGAACAGAAGAACCTAACTCGGTCGTTGTAGTCATCATTTAACAATTTTATTTTGTCTTACGTTTGACAGAGTTGGAGCAGATTCCGTTCCAAGTGGTTTCGTCCTCTGGGTAATCTGATTTTTGATATTTTTTGTTTTGAATTTTTCAACATATCAATTTGAAATACAAAACTCGTGTTTTGCTTTTTTGTTTTACACGATTTTTTAACTGTTAAACCAGAAAGAAACCCAAAAACTGTTCCATAAAAACATAGATTTTCACTTGACAGGTAAACGAAACCCATATAAGCTACTAAATGTTCTGGGCAATCATTTCTATACACCATTTTAAAATCGTAATTGGATTATACAAAATTACATATAGTTTTCATTTTAAACGACAATTACTGTTTTGGCGCTTACGCCTTTTAACTTAAAAATAGCTTTTCGCGTCTGTTTGTATGCAGGCGGCCCGCGGTAGTCCGCGATTTACCACCGTAACTAAAACAATGAGGCGTTTATTAATAAGTGAAAACTTCATAAATAGTTTCCCCGAAGCTTTAATATGGCGTTAGTTTTCTTTTGCTAATAGGAAACACAATTTGACAATCACAGCAATCGTGATTAATCACAAACTTGCTTTCTCCGCTTGGCAGCTCCGTCTTTTTTACTAAAAACGGCTCATTACATTCGGATTATTTGTTTATGAGGAGGACCTAGATTAGACACATGCTATTTGTATAACTGTATATTGTCTGAGAAATAAATATATTATTTGTTTATCAATGCGCCGCCGTAAAACTCCGTTCAGTTCTAAAGCATTCCAGTCTCAAAATGTGACGTTGTCAGTGCGTGTGGCTTTCCCCTTCAGTGAAAACTCACACAAATAAACCTTCCATCTTCTATCTACGCTCACACGGTACGAACGAGCTACGTTTACGTTAAATACTCTAGCTATTTTACTATAGCTTCACTTTAAAATGATTAGCTAAAAGACGTAAAATCATTTACAACGGATATATTCACGTATGCTGCGAAAATATGTACGAAGGTTATTACTAAGTTATTATACCCAGATGGATACAGAAAATATGAACAAAAATAAAGTCAATGGCGTGTGCATACAACAGAAGAAAGCATGTTACAACCAGACTACATAATTTCAAGTTAATCCACTCCTTACCTTTCGCAAAAAAATGAAAATACATAAATAAATCGAACAGTCTGATAGTAAAACAACGCGATGCATCATATTCCACAGACAAACACACGCGTGACTTCCCTCTTGCTTACACGCTACGCTTTCCCGCATAGGTGTGTCTCGTTTTCCCTTGGGGCGGATACTGGGCTGTGATTGGTGGAGGGGGGTACGCGCGGGTCGAAGCCCGCCGGCGGCCTTCCGACGGCATTTTCCCGTCGCTAGCGTTCGAAAATCAAAATTTTCCCGTCGGCTTTTAAACGTATGAAAATGTTAAGCAATTTGAGTAAAAGGTTGTTTTGTGTGTGGTTTCTTGCTTTCATTACATGTTGTATAATAAAGTTGTGGTTATTTTGGCAGTGTTTATGTGATTTTGCGAAAACATTTAGTCAAAGTTTTTTGATAGAAATGACTGCGAGAGTGCCTAATAATATTCTTCTAAAAATAACTGGTAGGTTTCTTACCTAATCTCCCTGAGTACATTGTAATTTATACGAGAACATTTTCGTTTCTTAAGAAGTCTGCAGCATTTTCAACAAGAAAGACGAAAAAGATGCACTTGCTTTAGTTAATAAACCTCCTTTTTTGTAATTGTCTTATTTGCTTAGCAAAATACTACCACATCAGAGCATACGAACGAAGCTCATCCGTAAATATGAGTTAATAAGAGTTAAATCACCGTGGCCGATATCGGCCTGGAAGAGGTCATCATCATCATAATGTAACTTTTTCATTCATTCATTCATTCATTTCGGCCGTAAAACGTCCACTACTGAACACAGGTCTCCCTCATGGATCTCCATGAGGGCTAGTTGCCATATTCACTACGCTTCGCAGGCGGGTTGGCGATCGCAGTACGGGATTTTGATACACGGATGGACGCTGCTGCCCATCTTCCGGAGGTATCCCTTAGCAGGCTCTTACTGCATCCACGGGCATGAATGGAGGGGTAACATTCTACTGCTGGAGTAGTATGTTATTGGGAGTTCTAATACCAACCAGCGACTCGACCAATAGAACCACCTCCGCTCACTTCACTCACTCGCCATGCTCGCTCGTTTCGTTCTCTACGTTGGTTCTATTGGTCGAGTCGCTGGTTGGTATTAGAACTCCCAATAACATAAGAGAAATTTGCAATTGGTCATCACTTATTAATGATAGGGATCATTTTATCATCAGTCATTCATTGAAAGTCCCTCTCACAATGAAGTTCGTGAAGCAACCAGTCTCATTACAATTTGAAAATATAAAAATTGATTCTGCAAAAGACAGCTTTCGCCATGGGAAACTTCTTCCCAATACAATCCGTTGTATAATATGTGGCCCATCCAATTGTGGAAAAACGAACTTGGTTATTGGCCTACTCCTACATGAAAATGGTTTAAACTTTCGAAATGTTTATTTATATTCGAAAACACTTTATCAACCAAAATACATATATTTAGAACAAGTTTTACGAATGGTTCCTGGCGTTACTTATTCAAAATATCATGAAAATGAACAAGTAATTTCTCCTGAGGCAGCCAAAAGTAATTCAATAATAATATTCGACGACGTTGCGTGTGAAAATCAAAATAATATGCGCGACTATTTTGCAATGGGGAGACATAAATATATAGACTGCTTTTATTTAAATCAGACCTACAGCAAGATACCTAAACAGTTAGTAAGAGACAATGCTAATTTGATCGTTCTCTTCAAGCAAGATGACATAAACATGAAACACATTTATGATGAACATGTCAATACGGATATGACTTGGCAAGAATTTAGAGAAATGTGTACAAGTATATGGAATGAACCTTACAGTTATGTTGTGATAAATAAGGATTGTGAAAAGAACAAAGGATGTTACAGAAAAAGATTTGACACTTTTGTTGTATTCCAATAACAGAAAGTGGGCATCAATTAAAGCGTAGTACGACAAATAGCTAACTTCACCGTATGCCATTCCTCTATAAATAACCAAATGACAGAGAGTGTATTATCAGTTTGATGAAAACGCTTATGATAGTTCAATCACTGCAAGAACAAGATATGGAAAAGAATATTAAAAAACAAATTGTGAAGGCAGCAGATGCAGTAAAAAAAAAGGTTCGTAAGATGCGAGATATCGAAACAAAAAGCAGTAGTATATTAGAATCTGTCTTCAAGCCAATCACAAGCCCACTGAATAAAATAATGGAGAATTCAAAGCAGCATTCTAAAAGTTTTGAGAATACAGTTGAATTTGAACACTCAAGTCCTGTAGACAAAGATAAAACTTTGAAGAGAGAATCCAACATTGGGCCTGATGTATCTAATCCTGACGACTCATATAGTTCTGAAATATCTAATGATGATATTGATGATGATTCTCAAAAATATGATAGTGAAGTAATTAATGAATCGTTTAAAACAGTTGACTCAGGTTCAAGTGATCCTAATTTAAATATTTCGTCGTGGTCTACATGTTCTGAAGTTTATAGTGGTGTTCCATTTGGTGTGAGAAATGAACGTGGTAAACTTATGATGGGGTCTTCACGTGTGGTAGATTCTAACGAAATTATTCAAATTGGTACAAATAAATATAAAAAAACATCTGGTATTAACGAACTACTGTTTAAAAAAGTGCCTGATTTATCTAAAATAACTGACGAAGATTTGAAACATTACAAATTAATGTTACTGGACACTAATGTTCATCGAAGAGATTATGACCCTAGCAAACCAATCAGAAGTAACAGGGGTAGAAAATATCTTAATATTATAAAACCCATGTTCAAGATGCGTAAAGTTTCAGCAGCAAGTACTGAGAGCCTACCTGATTTGACGCATCAAGGAAAAGGGTTGCCACTGTTGAAGAAGTGGAAAAAAAATGTTGATTACGTTTATTGGGACGATCCTAACGAGCTAATTGATAGATTAAAACTTCTGATTTCTTCAAGAGATGCTGGCAACACTGGATTAGATAATGAAATAATATCTATCGTAGAAGAATTACGAGAAAGTGGTTTTATTTCTTAATAAATAACAAACATTTCTATCAATTGTTTCATTTGAACTTCAACAATTATACGTATCAGTTCTCAAAAATGGATAAATTTGGACAACACATTCATAGACGATTACGTTTTCCGAAATTTTTAGATAACTTTGATGCTGTTAACAAAGAATACGTTGATAAACAATCTGAGCTGTATATAACCAAACAGGAATTTCATAAAATAATAGACACATTAAAAACTGATATTGAAAGTATCATAAAGACCTATTATACAAAAGCTGAATTAGAGAGAATTTTAGAATTGAAAAATGAGTAAGCTACAAATTGTAAATGAAATTCACAGAGCAGCCCGTAAAAATTTCGTCCGAAGATCTGTATTTTTAAAAGGTGTTGATGATTTGTGGCAAGCAGATCTTATTGATTTTCAAAATTTAAAAAGTTATAACAATGGATATAGATATATTATTGTGATATTGGATTGTTTTTCCAAATTTTCTTGGGCCATACCAGTTAAAACTAAAACAAAATCCGAGATAGCAAAAGCATTTAGCGATTTATTGCTAAAAATTCATCGAAAACCATCTAATTTACAAACTGATATGGGTACAGAATTTTACAATGATGAATTTAAAAAAATAATGATCAAGAATAAAATTAATCATTATTCTACATACTCCACAAAGAAAGCTTCAATAGTTGAAAGATTAATTAAAACACTAAAAAACAAGTTGTACAAAAGTTTTAGTTTGAACGGTAGTTATAAATGGATTGGTGAGACTTTAAAAAGTGTGATGTTGTCTTACAACAATACAATACACCGTACTATAAAATATAAGCCTAGCAATGTAAACCTAATGAACCAAAGTGATGTTATGAAAAATATAATAAAATCTCAGGCTACTAAAATGTTGACGAATATTAATAAATTACGAATCGGTGACCATGTTCGCATAAGTAAATATAAAGGAAGTTTTGAGAAAGGCTACACACCGAACTGGTCTACTGAGCTTTTTTTAATAAAAAAGGTTCATTTTTCGAAACCTGTCACATATTCAATAGAAGATTTACATAAACAACCCATACTAGGAACATTCTATGAACAAGAACTTCAAAAAACAAACTGCACTGATACATATCTTATTGAAAAAGTTTTAAGAAACAAAGGTAACAAACTTTTTGTCAAGTGGTTAGGTCTTCCCGAAACAGAAAATAGTTGGATTGAAAAACGAGACATTGTATGATAAGAGTCTTTAAAATTACAAATTTAGCTCATTTATAAGTCAGCCATGCAAGGTGGAGGACTCGTTAATAGCATTATAAATAACTTACCATTTGAATTGCATTTACCGGGATATAATTATTGTGGACCTGGTACACGATTAAGAAAACGATTATTGAGAGGTGACAAAGGAGTTAATGAACTTGATAACGCTTGCATGAACCACGATATAGCATATAATAATTCAAATAACTTAGAAGATCGTCATAAAGCTGATTTGGAATTATTAGATATGGCTAAACAGCGAATGAAATCCAAGAATGCTGGAAGAGGAGAAAAACTGGCTTCATGGCTAGTAAGCAAAGTGATGAAAACTAAAGTGAAGCATGGTGCTGGTTCGAAGTCTTTCAAGTCTATTGTAGCAAAGATACGTAAAGGAATGAAAAAATCATGTTTTAAAAGTGACTCCAGTGCTATAAAGACAGCCTATGCAGCAGCAAAAAAACTACTCAAAAATAAAAAAGGAATAAGTGTGCCACGTGTTATACCTTTACCAAAAACAGGTGGTATTTTACCCCTCATTCCTATATTCGCCGGACTTTCTGCTTTAGGCGCACTAGCTGGAGGAGCTGCAGGCATTGCTAAGGCTGTTAATGATCATAAATCTGCTAAAAAAAGCTTGGAAGAATCGCGGAATCACAACAGAATGATGGAGTCTATAGCCCTTGGGAAAGGTTTATATATAAAACCATATAAAAAAGGAAATGGTTTATATGTGAATAATTCAAAAAACTAATAAAAAGGTTACCCAATCGCGCTCTCACTGATATTGACATTCTAAGATATGCTAACGGTCACATACCATACTTTAGAGGTGTTTTCATGAGAAATGAATTGCCAAGAACACCAAGTGATATTGAGTGTGCAATTATAAATTTAGATAGTTCAGAGAATGAAGGAACTCATTGGGTAGCCTACGTAAAACTTTTTAATTATTGTGAGTATTTTGATAGTTTTGGCGATTTGAAACCTCCGATTGAGTTAATTAAGTATTTGAAATTTAATATAAAATACAATTATTGTAGATATCAAAGTTTTAACACGTCTAATTGCGGACATTTGTGCTTAAAGTTTTTAAGTAAATTTTGGAAGAATATATTCGTTGAAACTTGATGTGTTTAAATAAAACTGTAACTATATAAATTTAAAAACTTGTTTTATTACCTTCATTTTTAAAATGTCTTTCACGCTGTCAGTAACGGGCAATACATCGATTTTATCCACTAATTATTATCCAGCTTTGCAGTTTGATGATGAATACGAGTGCGCTCTTTTATACTTATCAACGTTTAATTCTATTCCAAATATAGAGAAAAGAAATAATTTATTTCATTATGACAGTAATGAAGTTGTTGAAATTCCGGAAGGTGCTTATGAGTTGCAAGATATTTCTGATTATTTAAAATCAAATGTAAAAAAAGGTGTAAATTTTAACTTATTTTGCAACAACAACACGTTAAAAACATTTATTTACTGCAGTAAGGATATCCATTTCGAAAAAAGTAATTCTCTTGGAAACCTACTTGGGTTTAGCAAGCAAACACTAGAAGCCAATATAATTCACGAATCGCAGCTGCCAGTTAACATTTTATCGACAACTGTGGTGAGGGTCGAATGTGATATAGTGAGCGGCTCCTACATTAATGGAAAATCAAGTCACATTATTCATGAATTTGCACCGAATGTTCCACCAGGATATCGAGTGATTGAAATACCTAAGAATATAATTTATTTCCCCGTGAATCAAAATAACATTAGCTCAATAAACATCAGATTGTTGGATATCAACAACAATTTGATAAATCTACGTGGAGAAGAAGTTCAATTATATATGCACTTAAGAAAAAGATGATCGACTTTAATAAATATAGTAATACAATACCGAAACACATCAGTACTAAAAGAACAATTCAGAGGGGAACATCTAAGAAAAAAATTAAAATCACCAAAGAAAATAAAAAGTTTATAAAATTAATAGGACTTCTAAAATGAACATTTTAAATATAACTAGTTCCCCTGCATACGATAATACCATAGATGGGATTGAATATCATTCATATAAACCCTACGTAACAAGTTTCAATAAAAATGATGAAATCCGTATACCCATCAATCAACAGGATTTGTACATTTTACCGTCAGCAAGTACTCTTTATATAGAAGGAACAGTAAATATTATTAACAGCGATACGAAACAAAAAGTATCTTCTGTCGAATTCACAAATAATCCACTGCTTTTTCTTTTCCAAGATATCCGTTATGAACTTAATGGAGTGGAAATAGATAGAATAAAAAATGCAGGAATGACTACAACTATCAAAGGTTTATTATCTTTTAACGAAAACGAAGCCAAGATTGCAAAAGCATGGGGTTGGGATGTCAAAGGAACCAAAACTAATCATGGAGGAAGCTTTTCTGCTTCTATACCTCTCGAAAACATTTTAGGCTTTGCTGAAGATTATAAAAAAAATATTATGAATTGTAAGCATGAATTGATATTATTATGCAGTAATAGCCATTTAAATTCTGTGAAAATTCCATCTGGCGAGATTCTCGAAGACATCAAAATTAACAAATTAGTTTGGCGCGTTCCACATGTGAAAGTATCAGACAAAGAGAAAGTACATTTATTAAAATTATTAGAAAAAGATCGTCCACTACATATGGCTTTTAGAAATTGGGATTTGTATGAGTATCCTCTATTACCTACAACAACTAAACATACTTGGTCGATTAAAACTTCCTCACAGATTGAAAAGCCAAGATATGTAGTCTTTGGTCTACAAACAAATAGAAAAAACTTAGCGGATAAAGACATATCACGATTCGATCATTGTAATTTAAGAGATGTGAAAGTGTATCTAAATTCTAATTATTTTCCTTACGAAAATTTGAATGTAAATTTTAATGATCATAATTTTGCTTTATTATATGAGCAATATGTAAGATTCCAACAATCTTACTACGCGCGCAGAAATGAACCATTACTAAGTGCGGCTGATTTTAAAGAAAAAGCGCCGTTGTTTGTTATCGATTGCTCTAGACAATGTGAAAACCTTAAATCAGGTCCTGTAGTAAGCGTGCGAGTAGAAATTGAATGTAATTCAGAAATACCTGATGAGACAGCTGCATATTGTCTCATTTTGAACGATTCTATCGTCGAGTACAGACCGTTAAGCAATTTAGTAAAGAAAATATCTTAAAATAATGAATCCTAATAATACTGAATATGTAATTGTGGACGTACAAGGATTCAAGGATACCAAAAACACTTTTATTATCAAAGAGTTTGCAATTTGGTTTAATGGTTATACACAAACCTTTCTTGTCAAGCCACCCTATCCATTTAAAAACTTATCTGTGGAAGAAAAGAAACAAGTGCGATGGATTGAAATTAATAGAGGAATATTTTGGAGTGAAGGCTACGTTGACTACAGAGAGTTCAGACGTACGATAGTACCATATTTAAATAAAAAAAAAGTGTTAACGAAAGGAACTGAAAAAATTAAGTGGATTAACGACTTGTGTGAAGACTGTGAAGTTATAGATTTAGGAGAAAATGGTTGTCCTAATTTTTTAAAATTGTATAGTGACTATAATTATTATCAGAATTGTTTTCATCATAAAAAAATGTGTGCGCTAAAAAATGTTATGTGCATAAAAGCGCAGTATGAGGATAACAACATGTTTAACTTTAAACTTTGATTAAAATTCTAATTTAATTGACATTAATTTATTATATAAGATTTCAATGTTTCATTTATTAAATTTTGTGATAATTATAATTTAGTAGTAATCTGTCAAGCAATAAAAACATTGTTACCTTTACTTTATTATTATTATAATAAATGTATTACTAAATAAACTGTTTTATTTAATAAAATGGGTAGGGTTTCCATAAATGAAATAAAATATAGAAGAAGTAAATAAAGTTTATTGTAAAATATCTAGTTTAATATTTTAATTATTTACAACTATCATCTAAATCACTTAGCAATTATATCTCTTAACAATTATATCTAATTTAACATAATATTTTTATTATTTACAACTATCATCTAAATCTCTTAACAATATTGTATTTATTATTTACAATCTTAAAAATACTTACATATTAAGATTCACTAACAATATTTTCTGATATATTCTTTATCACTCTTTCTGTCTGATCTAATACACTGTCCACTAAATCTCTTACTATATATTGAGCAGATATTACAACGTTATTTTCACTATCACTCTTATCACCACTAATGTCTATAATTTTTATTTGAATTAAACGTCTCCCTCTGCATGCCTCGCGGTTTAAAACGAACGATGACCGTCGCATGGTACTACGACGTAGCTTTTGTTCTGCTGTCTTGGTCGCCTTTCGTTTTGGTCGCTTTGGTGCTTTCTTCAATGTGACAATAGGGAAGTCATCTTCATTAGAATCTCCTGGAGGGTTTTGTGCACATTGAAAGAATAAATCTTGGGTG
The DNA here is from genome assembly GCA_963082625.1 of Pasiphila rectangulata. Taxonomy (NCBI): domain Eukaryota; kingdom Metazoa; phylum Arthropoda; class Insecta; order Lepidoptera; family Geometridae; genus Pasiphila; species Pasiphila rectangulata. Next base: position 10,836,319 of record OY720253.1, read on the forward strand.
TCCAATCCAAAAAGATCTGGAGTTTCGGTATCATTCCTCGTATCGAATCCTTCCATTATCTGGAACAAAAGACAAAACTATGACTAACGTCCTAAAATTAATGAACTTAGATTCTTATAAAATGACAATACTAACAAAAAATTTAACTTACCAATTCAGTCAGTTCAAATGCAGTGCGATGAAGTGCATTCGCTGTAAAGCCAGGATAGAGAATAAAGGAATCACATCGAATTTGCTGATCCCGCAACGACATGTACAGACTTGTCGACGAGCTCAGGCGAGGTTACTGCTGCGCAAGGGATCATATTGCAGAAATACTATTTCATCAATCTTTGCATTTTGTTTATAGGTAATTAATTTATTTTAGAAATGTATTATAATAAAAAAAAAACAAAAATATTCATATAAATTCATATTTATTTATATATTCAATCAACTTATATTTAATATTTACTACTACTACTAAGATACAGAATTATATATCTATACTATTACAATTACTAAACCTTGATTACAATTAATTCAAAATCATTTAATCATTATTACGAACCAAAAACAACAATACAAAGTTTACACCCCAAGAATCGAAACATGACCCCAGGCTCTGCTTGACTTCTTATCTTGTGAAATAAGTCGTTTATCATCGCTACTAGAGAGAGCTATCTTGTTTACAGAACGAGTGAATACTTCATGCTTAATACTTTTGAATAATACATTTTTCCTACGTAATACATTTGCAGTCATCAATGTGTTCCTATAATCTGATATACTAAGGTCTCGAAGAACACATGACTTTACTCCCTTCGCTTTCTTAATTTCGTTTTCAGTATTTTTGATACAGTATAATTTAGAACGTAATCCAACAAACTCGGTGATTATTTTTCCTCCCATTTCATCTTTGAAAAGCCCTGGTACTTTTTTGTTGATGATTGGTAGCTCATGATAATTATCTACAGAAAAATTACTGGTATCGAAATATTCCAAAAAGTATTTTTTTACATCTTTGTAAAAGTTGTGGGTCTTAATGTGATAAATGAAGCTGTCTGTATCAGTGTAACACATCTGTAAGCGATCTCCGTAGAATGGTTTAAATATTGAGTAGTGAAAATCATACATATGCGACTTTGATAATTCTAAAACTGTAAAACCTATGTACAAAGGTTTGTCTAAAATTATACGATCCGGCTTTAATTGAATTGCGACTAAATTATCTGTAAAAACAGAGGCACTATGAAAATTTGGACTAGCGATTAACTTTTCTGCGTCATTGGTTTTTTTGGTTCTATTGTTTTTGTCACTCCATTTATTTATCAATTCAACTTTAACTTTTTTTCGGTTGTTTTCCAAAGTTTTTCCAAAAACACTGTTATTGAGTAATTTGAAGAAGTCTTGTTCAAAAGCAGAGGTTGCTTTTTGACGTAAATTTGTATTAAGATCAATATACTCTTTCAAATATGCACTTTGACGAAACGTTATAGCGCGATGTATTTTTCTTAAGACCAAACCGTGTTTTAAGCAAGTTTTTAAATGCATATAATGAATCACGTAGTTAAATTTATCATATAAATTAGGTATCAACTTTTCATTTTTTCCACCCGGTGGAATATCTTTTTCGGGACAAAATGGCAAATCGTTGTGTATCGAATGTAGTTCTTTAGGGTATACTAAATCCACTTCCAGGATGAAACCAAACTCTGCATTTTCTGAAACTTTATTTACATCTAATTGTTCGAGCTCAGTCTGATCCAGAAAACGAAAGTTTGACAATGGCAAAGTTTGACACATGCTATATCCATAAAGGTTATTGCAATCTATGTAGACTATGTATGAATCTGCCATTAATGGATCGTAGTCCAAAATAAATTTATTGTTCGCTTGGGCATGTCTATGGGCTGCCATTACGACACCTCCCCGCACGCCAGATTGTAAAAGATCTATAATACAGAAATCATCTATTAGCTCTAGCTCGATGCCTGTTTTATAAAGCATAGCATCGAAGGATAAACTTGGTGCTGTTACATAAAAGGCAGGGTCCAGGTGATAATAATGCTTACAAGTTTTTCTAAAATTTTCAAAAATGTCCGTTAATAACAGCACATCGGTTTTTAAATATAAATCAGTGTATTGTCCTAAGTCACAAATATTGAACTGGGTCCAGATTTTTTGAGCATGCTCATAATCTGCTGTTGATATGTGCTCATCGTTTAAAGAACTGTAAAAGCTTTCTTTGCTTGGTAGGGTTTTTTCGTTGTATCTTTCCCATGCGTTCATGTACTCATAAGGGTAAACACCTTTGCGTGTTAAAAGAGAGAATTCAACTACGTTGGGGTAAAGACAACATAAGTGTTTAAATTCATGATATTTCATAGTTTTCGCTAGTTTTTCTAGACTGGTCCCCAAAAATTTAAATGAGTCTACAAATCGCAAGTGTACAAACTCATCTCTTGATATAGAAATGAACTTTGTAAAAGAAATGTAGTTTTCTTTGGTTTTAGGAATGATTTTTATTGGCCCAGGTGCTTCACCAAGTTTTTTGATAAACAAATGACAGTCATATCCTGCCAAATTATGGAAAAAAATTGGCACAAACTTGGGTACTTTAAACTGTAAATTGCATAAGCTGTGGGCTGCTCCCCTGTACTGACCAGTCAAATGACAGTGGTCTCTTACTTTGTCTCCGAATAGGAAACTCTGACAAATATGACAACGGATTGCATTTTTAAAATCAAGTGCATCGTTTTCATTAAAAATCATTGGAACATTTTGGGACAGGACTGCATGAATATTTCGAGTGTCTTTGTATAGAGACGAAACGAAGTTATCTACACAATCGAGTCCGCGATACGACACAAATTTATTGTAAGTAGGGTCAATGGAACTAACAACTTTATATGCGAACGCAATTGGGATATGTTTTTGCGTGGACTGTGTATGAACGCCTTGAAATGATGTTTGACTTTTATCTACATCCGTAAGCATAGTTTCAAAATCAGCATAAATTACAAACGGTACATCTTGCTTGCGCTCAAAATTTTTGAATTTGATTACCGATCCCTTTTCCGGAAGGACAGTGACGATACCGTTACATGTGTGATTTTCAACATCATCAACAGTTTTAAAAAATAGCAAACAAGTATCACAGAAATAAATTTTGCCGTTATGTTTTGTTATTTGACTTCTCACCAATCTTGATAAATTTTTGATGAGACAGTAGTGTGTTTTTGTTTTGTTTTCTATCCAAAGCAGATAAATAGTTTTTTTTATTTTTATGGGTTTCCGATTTGTAGAGTGGACCTATAACAGTTTTGTTATTTTTTAAACCAAAAATGATAAAACTTAATTTTGGGTTATTTTCTTCAAATATTTGAATATCTGAAAAAGTCACAGGAAATGACATGTTTTCCGTATTTAACACCTCGCTAAAATGTATGTATGACGATACTTTCTCTTGGTGGACTGTTGCTGGATACAGAGCTGCAACCACACTCCACAAAAAGCAATATTCATCGTTATTTTTAATATTTAAACATGCTCTTTTTTTCTTTATGAACTCTGGTAGTTCAAGGTACGTGGAGCCACGAAGCGGTTGATATTTGTTGACATTTATCTCAATATGCATGCAATTAAGAAGAGTCCAACCCGAGTCGCGTTCTTCAAATTGGTCAATTTTTGTGCGTAATGAATTCACTACATTTAAATACAAAGTATCAAAACTGTAATTTCCATAAACAGGAATATTTTTGGTATAGAATGATTTTATATCCTGTTCGTTGTTTTTAAAGAGTAAAAACTTACAGAAAAGTTCAAAGTTAACTTTCACTGAAACGTGCTTCTTTATGCATTCATCTAAAATAAGTTTTATTTTGCTTTGAATAGATTCCAAAAAGACATCTACAGAATGATCATTCGTTTGTTGCGCAGTTATTCTGTAAGATATGATGCGGCTCTGAAATGCGGACGCCACAATTTCAATGCCATCTTCTTCGACATGTGGCTCACTTACAACGTTTTGCTTATGTGAGATACTGCGCATATGACCAACCCAGCGCCTACCGCTTACATGAGTGTTACAATCTGTACAAAACGGCATTTTACACTGAATTACCTACCTACATAAGATTCTTAAACAATTGTAATTAATTGCCAACCTATAAGAAATCGATAACCATAAAATTAAAAATGCTTGTTATTTAGCAAAGTGAAATAATTGAAACCTATCTAAATTATCCAGCCTAAATACCTATTTATTAACCTACCTAAAACTTAATAAAATAAAAACCCTTAATAAGTATAGCCACGCAGGCGATATATTTGTCCTTAATAACTACGGCTTATGTACCTTATCACTAAATTTTATTGGGTCGGAATATTTAAATTTTAGAAACGCAGTTGTGAGAAACTCTTGGAGAGTTTCCCACTCGCGCGAGTTTTCGCCGAGGCGCAACTTTACGGAGGTCAAAGCCTTCTTGTAACGTTCTAAGGGAGGCGTATTTTGCACGTCTACAAGATGGTAGAGCTTGACCTCCACATAAAAGTCACCCTCGTTGACGGTTGTAGTTCGTCGACTTTGTCCGCCGGAGACCCGCGACGTGAAGGACGCTGTGGTCACGCAGCCGCCGCCGCCGTTGGTTGTAGACGTGGTGGCCTTCTCCTCCGCTTTCAAGATAGCGAAAATGTCCGTACGTTTCTTTGCGCTGTAAATAGTAATAAAAATAAGTTTAGCTTTGAATCCTTCTGAACTTACAAATTAAAATGTAAATATTAATTTTCAATTTGATTCTATGATATAAATCAGTATTCTCCTAAGTAGGTCAATATAGATAGGCAGTAGTTAATTATTCCAAGATGTACAGGTTTAGTATGAAAGTAACCTACATTAAATATGATTTAATTTTAATATACATATTATAATACTAGCGTTCTGCTTGCGGTGTTACCCGCGTACAAACAAAATGGCGATGATGATGATGATTAAATATACTCTATGTTACTCAGGAATACGTAGCATTCTAATGGAGAAGTATTTTTTGAAATCGGGTCACTTTTTGGAGCTTATTTAATTCAGAAAACAAACTAACTAATTTTCGTTTTTATAATGTTAGTATAGACTAAGCAGAACCAAGGCTATCTTACCTACGGTGCTTGTATGCAAAATAATTTAAAACATAGGTAACGAAGTTAATAAAATTCATAAAGTAAAAGTATCATCATCACCTCCACGCTCTTGTCCCGCTAGAGGTGACACAACAGTAGTAAATTTGCCAAATATACATACCACGATATTTCGCTTTCCCGCGAGGTCGATGGGGACGACTGCGGCGCAGGCGAGGACGGCGGCGGCGCAGGTGCTACTTTCCTCTTCGTGGATGTTCTCGCCTTCTTGGCGGGCGGCAGTACCGGCGGAGCGACAAAGTTCTCCGATTCGTATTCTGAGTCCGACCTGAAATACACAATTTTTTATTAGTTTGACTGTGGAAGAACTTAGTTGGATTATATTATTTCCATCGCTCAATTGACAGTAAAACACTTACTTACATTGCTGTTGATTTTCTGCGACGGCACGGAGTCGTAGGGCTGGTGGCGGCGGGTCGGCGCGGGGACTCTGCTTGCGGACAGGGCGCGGGGGCAGCAGGGCGCGGGGGCAGCAGGGCGCGGGGGCAGCAGGGCGCAGGGTGGCGGCGTGGGCACGGTGATTTCGCAGCGCGTTTAAAGTGGGACGATTTCATCATGTTCCTCAATTTTATAGGAAATAAATGTATTGCTCAGCAAATAATACGGTATACCAAAACGTAATAAGTGCTCCATAAGCCACACAATTTTAAACCCTAATTAATATGATGGTTATGGCACTTTGTATCATGTTTATTAATGCTCGATCATAATGATAAAACGTAGAAATATTTCCTTTGTACAAATTTGATCCATATTTTCAACCAAATAAAAATGAATATAATTAAGCTAGTTTTACATCCGCGGCTTCGCTTAAATAGATTTTTATCGTACACTTACCGTGGGGTGCCGGCAGTTGAATGTTACCCTACCTCTCATGCCCGTGGTGGATGCAGAAAGAGCCTGCTAAGGGAAACCTCCGGAAGATGGGCAGCAGCGTCTTTCCGTGTATCAACATCCCGTACGGCGCTCGCTAACCCGCCTGCCAAGCGTGGTGAGTATGGCAACTATCCCCTCATGGAGATCCATGAGAAAGGCCTGTTCAGTAGTGGACTTTTTACGGCTGGAATGATGATGATGATGATGACTCGTATTGATTTGTATGTAAGCAGGTAACACCGCGGGCGGAACGCTAGTGATTAATGTTTTAATAGAAGATTTATATGTTTGACTCACGGGGTACCAACGAAAAATGTTTTTAAATATTACTAATTCGTATTTAGATCTTATGTCTTGTTAAGGTATACATAGATAGCGTTAGAAATCCATGCTAACCGGAACGCTATGGTGCCTAGGATAAGATCAGATGGGCTAGGCTTTTCCAGCTCTTAAGTTATATTCTATTGAAAATAAAGGAACTGTTAAGTGCCAAGCACTCTACAAATACAGTATCGACAAACCTAGAGTAAAAATAAATATTTGATATTTTATTTTATTAGGTATATTTCGTTAAAGATGAAAATTCGTAAAGATACCCGCCGTGGGGTGCCGGCAATAGAATGATACCCCTCCTCTCATGCCCATGGATGCAGTAAGAGCCTGCTTAGGGATACCTCCGGAAGATGGGCAGCAGCGTCTATCCGTGTATCGACATCCGATACTGCGTTCACCAACCCGCCTGCCAAGCGTGGTGAGAATGGCTACTACCCCTCATGGAGATCCATGAGGGAGGCTTATGTTCATCAGTGGACGTTTTATGGCTGAAATGATGATTTCGTTAAAGCGACAAGCTAATACTTATTCTGTGAAAGTTCGACCTGTTACGGTTCGCAAGATACTGGTTTGTAACCGTTTGCAAACTCGGTTACAGAACCCTAAAAAAATTAAGTAAGGTAAATTAAATAAACCTTATTGTAGGTTGAAACCGTTTTGTGTTAGGTACCTGGTGACAGCATAATTAAAATATTTAACTAACATGGGTCCATAACAATAACAGTCCAAGTGACCTTAAATTTGACAACTCTTGATAATGCATTAGACCAAGTTGAAACTTTTTTGAAAAAGTCTAAATGAACCCACTATATTCCATTCGGGATTCAGTCAGTACCACTAATCCTATAAAGAATTGATGAAAAAGCATAGCCATATGAACAGTTCCTGTTTCGCAGAATCTGCGAAATATAATGCATCGCACCTGCACCGTGGGACGGTCGGCAGCGTGCGAGCCAACACTCGCTTCATGTCCATGGTTAATTCCGTTTATTTAAGTGTTATATAAAATTAATACAGTGAATATTCAAGATATAAAGTTATTTAAGTAAGTACACATCAATTTAAAACATACTTTCTGTTAAAACCTATTTATAGTTGTGCAATTATCGATGCTACCTATTATCATCATCATAAACATCAGCATATCATATCACTGCTGGAAATAGGCATTTATTATGGTAATATTCATTTGTGTGCTTAACATTTTAATAGTTAATCGCCATAATTATAATATTTCGTTAAAAAAATTGTACAATAAGTTACTATCATCATTACAATATTTTTTATTTTGCGTTTGTATGGTTAAAAATAGGTATTTTAAATAAACTTAATCGTGTTAATGCTAAACAATCAGAATATATATCGTATTTATAAAAGCCCCGTACCTACTTGCTTTAAATTTAATATTAATCTTTGTTTTTCAGGTCGATACCTCCTTGGTGCGAGAAGCTATAAATAATATCGGAATTCCGTTTTAAGAAAATTATATTCTTACTGAATGGTATGTACAACTTTAAAGCTTATTATGTGATAAAATCTAACATCAATATTATTTACTTTATTTGATAAAAATATCTTATTTTAATTAGATTTTTTTGTAATCATAACTATCCAGACCTTTGCATCTGTGCTAGTTTATTTAAACAGCGTCAACAATTATTCTAAAAATTTTTAAGTATATAAAACTACCACCATTTTAAATAAGCTTATTAAACAGTGTATCACAGATATGGTAATTAACCTGCATAGGTACCTAATTGTTTTAATAAAACTTTTTATCTTTTCTTTATAGGTAGATAAGTGAGGACAGAAAAAGAAAACAGACAACAAATTTTAGAAACATAATATGCGGTTGAATGGTGAGTGAATTAATTTCTAGCTTAAATTTAAATATTAAGTTGTTTTATTAAAATTCCAAACAATTAATAGAATTTTATACTTACACCTGCAAAATTCTATAGTTAGGTATGTCTGTCTAAATTGCATAATGGTCTACTTATTTTACAAAATGTGACATCATTATATCACAATATTTTTTACTTTTCCACTTAGCATTTGCGTATAACGTAAGCAGAACCAAGGTAGTTATTTTGATTTTAAATTTCTGTAATTTTTATTTCAGGTACTTATCAATGTCAAAGCATGGAACTACAAGAACAGCAGAAGAAGTCAAGTCAAGCAGAACGGAAGCAATTAAACCCTAGTAATAAGTACTTATACATAAGTTTTTCTAGTGTACATTAAAAATTGGTTGCATCGTTGATACTTTCAGTTATTACAGTATTATAAAAAAAAAATACTGTTAATAACTGAAAGATTGAGGTTGGTTTTATTCATTTTAGTAACAAAACTCCAATTTATCACACTGAGGTAAATATCTACATTTGAGTAGCACTATGCAGGTACTGTAGACATAGTGTGAGGTAAATGGTTAGAAATATAGAAAGGTATCGAACAGATGGTAATGGTAATGGAGATGATAAGGTAACAAATGGATGTAAGTATGTATTCTTATAGTAAGTATGTACATCACTAAGAAGCAAGTCTAATAGGTTTGAGTAATCTCTTAATCTTCTAAATCAGATGTCTAGAGTTAGGAAGACAAGGCAATTGGTGAGAGATAATCCGACCTTGGGCTCTCAGAGTGATATCTACCGAATCATTCAGCCAATTGTTTTAGGCAACACAGTTGGTGAGAGATAATCCGACCTTGGACTCTCAGAGTGATATCTACCGAATCATTCAGCCAATTGTTTTAGGCAACACAGTTGGTGAGAGATAATCCGACCTTGGGCTCTCAGAGTGATATCTACCGAATCATTCAGCCAATTGTTTTAGGCAACACAGTTGGTGAGAGATAATCCGACCTTGGGCTCTCAGAGTGATATCTACCGAATCATTCAGCCAATTGTTTTAGGCAACACAGTTGGTGAGAGATAATCCGACCTTGGGCTCTCAGAGTGATATCTACCGAATCATTCAGCCAATTGTTTTAGGGCAACACAGTTGGTGAGAGATAATCCGACCTTGGGCTCTCAGAGTGATATCTACCGAATCATTCAGCCAATTTTTTAGGCAACACAGTTGGTGAGAGATAATCCGACCTTGGGCTCTCAGAGTGATATCTACCGAATCATTCAGCCAATAGTTTTAGGCAACACAGTTGGTGAGAGATAATCCGACCTTGGGCTCTCAGAGTGATATCTACCGAATCATTCAGCCAATTGTTTTAGGCAACACATTTGGTGAGAGATAATCCGACCTTGGGCTCTCAGAGTGATATCTACCGAATCATTCAGCCAATTGTTTTAGGCAACACAGTTGGTGAGAGATAATCCGACCTTGGGCTCTCAGAGTGATATCTACCGAATCATTCAGCCAATTGTTTTTTACTCACCGTTTCACAGTGTTGGGTGAGTGATAATCTTACATTGTGCTCTCCAGACGACTTACATTATTAAGAAAAAAATCGTACGTAAATAATAGTATTCACATGCATGCTCGCCGAGTTTCTTGCCTGTTCTTTCCTCGGAAGAGCGTAGGTTACGAACAGGTGGTAATTATTTTATCAGAAAATGCATAAATAGCGAATCATAGCAAATTTCTTTTATGTTATTGGGAGTTCTAATACCAACCAGCGACTCGACCAATAGAACCACCTCCGCTCACTTCACTCACTCGCATTCAGCCAATTGTTTTAGGCAACACAGTTGGTGAGAGATAATCCGACCTTGGGCTCTCAGAGTGATATCTACCGAATCATTCAGCCAATTGTTTTAGGCAACACAGTTGGTGAGAGATAATCCGACCTCGGGCTCTCAGAGTGATATCTACCGAATCATTCAGCCAATTGTTTTAGGCAACACAGTTGGTGAGAGATAATCCGACCTTGGGCTCTCAGAGTGGTATCTACCGAATCATTCAGCCAATTGTTTTAGGCAACACAGTTGGTGAGAGATAATCCGACCTTGGGCTCTCAGAGTGATATCTACCGAATCATTCAGCCAATTGTTTTAGGCAACACAGTTGGTGAGAGATAATCCGACCTTGGGCTCTCAGAGTGGTATCTACCGAATCATTCAGCCAATTGTTTTAGGCAACACAGTTGGTGAGAGATAATCCGACCTTGGGCTCTCAGAGTGATATCTACCGAATCATTCAGCCAATTGTTTGAGGCAACACAGTTGGTGAGAGATAATCCGACCTTGGGCTCTCAGAGTGATATCTACCGAATCATTCAGCCAATTGTTTTTACTCACCGTTTCACAGTGTTAGGTGAGTGATAATCTTACATTGTGCTCTCCAGACGATTTACATTAGTAAGAAAAAAATCGTACGTAAATAATAGTATTCATATGCATGCTCGCCGAGTTTCTTGCCTGTTCTTTCCTCGGAAGAGCGTAGGTTACGAACAGGTGGTAATTATTTTATCAGAAAATGCATAAATAGCGAATCATAGCAAATTTCTTTTATGTTATTGGGAGTTCTAATACCAACCAGCGACTCGACCAATAGAACCAACGTAGAGAACGAAACGAGCGAGCATGGCGAGTGAGTGAAGTGAGCGGAGGTGGTTCTATTGGTCGAGTCGCTGGTTGGTATTAGAACTCCCAATAACATACTACTTGCTGGCACCCCATAGCGAAGTGTAACTTTAATCTAAACCAATTTAAAACATACAATCATCATCATCCAGCGGAGGAAGTCCACTGCTAGACAAAGGCCTCCGTCATGGATCTCTAAGTACTGATCATAAAGGAGTTGCCATACTCACCACGCTTGGCAGGCGATGAAATAAAATTGAATCTTGTTGGATTTTAAACGCCAATAGGTTTTTCCGAATGGTTTAAAACAATGGGTTATATATATATAAATATTACCTCCGGAACATCAGCGTCTTTCCGTGTATCGACTACTGCGCTCGCCAACCCGCCTGCCAAGCGTGGTAAGTATGGCAACAACCCCTCTATGATCAGTACTTGGAGGTCCATCAGAGATGCCCATGTCCAGCAGTGGATGTCTTACGGCTGAGGCGATGATGTATTTATTTAATTGAAAAATTTAAGGCATTTTAGCACGTGATGTGAAAAATAAAAATTCATCCCAACGCGGCGATAAACGTTACCTACGTTTATCGCCGCGTTGGATGATTTTTATTTATGTATTTTATTTGGAAAACAAACAATACATCATCATTCCAGCCGTAAAAAGTTCACTACTGAACAGGCCTCCCTCATGGATCTCCATGAGGGGTAGTTGCCATACTCACCACGCTTGGCAGGCGGGTTGGCGAGCGCAGTACGGGATGTTGATACACGGAAAGACGCTGCTGCCCATCTTCCGGAGGTATCCCTTAGCAGGCTCTTACTGCATCCACGGGCATGAGAGGAGGGGTAACATTCTACTGCCGGCACCCCACGGCTAAATGTATACTTTATCATCTATTTAGTAAATTTGATAGTATGTAATTCAAGGAAAAACCTATGAATTAGTTATATACATTCTGCTATAAAAAAATATATAGATTTTTTTTATTAGAATCTAAGTAATATTATAAATTCGAAAGTTTGTTTGTTATGTTCGTTACTTCTTCACGCAAGAACTAGCCTACGAATTGAGCTGAAACTTTGCAAACGTATAGATGTTGACCAGGATTAACACATAGGCTACATTTTGTCCGGGTACAACGCATGCGAAGCGGCGAGCACAAGCTAGTAAGAAGTATTTTTATTTTACTGTTGAAATTTGGTGACGAGATATTTACAACAACGCGGTGTTTGTACCTGATGTTAAGCGGTAACAGGTACGAGAAAAGGTAAATTAAAGGTGCGATACGAAGTTCGCCGGGTCAGCTAGTTGAGGCTTCCGTCGATTGGGACCGCTAGGTATTGGGACCACGGTCCCATTCGCCGGATTGATTTATTTTAATTATTTTGCTTCCGGCGAATGGGACTGCTTTCGGAATGATCGAAAAAATCTATTGTTCAAGGCAAATAAAGTACAGTCAAAGGAAAAAGTAGGCATAGAAAGTAATATTAAAGAACAAAACTCTTTTATTGAAGGCATTATTTATTAAAAAAAAACAAATAATTAACAATTATCAAAGGACTTTCAAACATACTTTTATTTTGAGGTTACTGTATAGTTTTAAAATTACAGGATATTGTCGCGTTCTTTTTGAATATTTTCCCGACGCGGGATGTTTAGAACACGTTTCAACGTTTTAAGTCGCTGGATGACTTCCAATTGTGTCCCTTAGGACAGTTGGCGTAACGAGGTGATGGCTGCTGGAGACCTTCGCTGAGTGGCGGCAGGTGGATGCCAAAGAGTCGCTCATGGACGCGAAAAGCACTAAATAGCACCAGTCCGGTAAAAGCGTAAGGATGCTTAGCAGCAGTAATAGTCATAATAGTCATTTATTGGTAATAATAATTACAAGTATTTTTTTATACATTTTAACTATTTGACATTATTGATAATTATAGATTATTATAGAAAGATAAGGATAAGTAGGTGATGGGCTTCAGTTGTGGTTTTGATCAAACCGACTGTCGACACGGAAGCTGCGTCACGGCGAATTTTAGGCAGATTATAAACTAACAACAAAACAATTTCAACCCATTTTGTATCAAAACTTTAACGGGTTCGGGCAAAAATCACACTTCGCTAAGAGCATTACCGTAAACATTTATAATCGGCTAAATATCGAAATTCTCCTCTATTGTTTCGGCTTAAGCCCCGGCGGAGGGAATTGGTTCCAAGAGTTTTAAGCCTTAGGAAAAACAACATGGAAGCACAAAAGCAAACCTTACCACTAGAAACTTACAGTACATTTCCATTTGCGGACAATTCCTGAAAAGCGAAAGCTTTCGTACCTTATAGGTTTAAAGTCCTATTGAAAGAGGTGAAAGTTTGGGGATGTTTTGCTTAGTTAATTTGTGCTCTATTTTCAACAGATTTAGGCATGTTTTGGACAATGGTAGAGTGTTCAGAAGATCGTGCAGTAACGAGTCTATACACAGAGTGTAATTGTATTGGGGATCAAAATCGACCCGCGGGGTAGTGTGGTGACAGTGTCGATGGTTTTGGCAGAGGGTACAAAGGAATTTGCACCTTACAAGCATTTGGCATAATTATGCGTAAATTAGCTTCACATCTATTGTGACTTATAGATACATAGATAGATAGAAAATGCTTTATTTCACACCTTAAATGTAAAAAAGAACAACAGAAAGAGAAACACTGAACACAAAGTGACAGGTGAGGTCTTATCGCTCAAGAGCGATCTCTACCAGACAACTTTAGGATGGATTGGATTCGTGGACTATACACCCTCACGTTATCAGGATAACCTGATGATGTGAGGGTGTATAAACACCGTCAGCAACTGTTTTTCATGCGGTATTTAAAAATGGATTGAGGCCTGCCCAGCACATATAGCGATGAAGATGGTTCTTCTCAGGTTAATCGCTACGGTGCGTAAGGGTCCGTAAATAAAATTGCTAGAGATTTTGTTTATCTCGCAATTTCAGGAGCTGTAGTCGCTGTAGAGAAAAAAAATGGAAATAATTATAGTTTTTACTTTTTATTGAACAAAATACGTACCTACTACCTATCCACTTAACATATTTCTTATTCTATGTAACATCTATTCACAATGATCATTGAACCTGCTTTTGTTGATAATGTAAATAATAATTTGACAGATTTGCTCCAGAAAACCCAGCGAGTTACTTTTCAGGAGGCGTAGAGGCGAGTCCAGGACCGCAACTAGCGAATATTGGTGAAAAATTCAGTAGGCGGTCGCGATCCTCAACGATTGTGGGACCGACTAAAGCAGAAGAATTCTTGTTGATACAGATGCTTCTAGTAGTATGGTATTCTGATTTTTTTGATTTTGATTTTATTCTGATGTTAAATGTCAAGAAAACTGCAGATCTCTGGGGTATTTCTGTAAACATTGTAAAACCATTGGTAGACACAATCGCATCTGAACTGGCTTTTATATTTAATGAATGCATTGACTGTGGCGTATTTCCTGATCTAATGAAACACAGTAAAATAATACCTTTATTCAAATCAGGTTCTAGGTCGGATCCCACTAACTTTAGGCCGATATCAGTACTGCCGACATTTAGTAAAATTTTTGAAAAGCTTATTTTAAATCAGCTATCTAAGCACTTTACAGACAACAAATTGCTTCACTGCAAGCAATTTGGCTTTACTCGCGGCCGTTCCACTACTGATGCTGGTATAGAGTTAGTCTCGCATATCTATGATGCTTGGGAGAAGTCGCAAGACGCTATAGGTGTTTTTTGCGACCTTTCAAAAGCATTTGACTGTGTACACCATGAAACATTGATCGGGAAATTGCGCCACTATGGTGTTAGAGGTATCTCTTTGGATCTACTTAATTCATATCTCAGTAACAGGATACAAAGAGTTGATGTTAATGGAAAACGTTCTTCGGGATCTGTAGTTACAATGGGTGTACCGCAGGGATCGATTCTTGGGCCTTTTCTATTTTTAATTTACATTAATGATCTACCTCATCTTGTCAAAAACAATCATGAGATTGTATTGTTTGCTGATGACACTTCACTTTTATTCAAAATGAAACGACGTACCACCGATTATGACGAGGTGAATAATGCAATCTCAAAAGTTGTTAATTGGTTTAATGTCAATAACCTATTACTTAATGGAAATAAAACGAAATGCATTAGATTTACTCTCCCGAATGTAAAACAGGCTGATGCCAAGATTAAATTAAAAGGTGAAAGTTTAAACCTTGTAGAAAAAACTGTATTTTTAGGCATAACGTTAGACAATAAGCTTCAATGGGGCCCACACATAGAACAACTATCGGGTAGGCTTAGTTCTGCAGCATATGCAGTCAAAAAAATCCGCCTTCTTACAGACGTTGATACCGCTAGACTTGTTTACTTCAGCTATTTCCACAGCATTATGTCTTATGGCTTACTACTGTGGGGATGTGCTGCAGATATAGACACCGTATTTGTGCTGCAGAAGAGGGCTATTCGTTCTATCTACAATATGGGTCCCAGAGACTCACTTCGCACTAAATTTAAAGAAATAAATATAATGACAGTAGCTTGTCAATATATTTATGAGAACCTGTTGTACACCCATAAAAATATTGCTTCGTTTAAGAAAAACAGCGACAATCACAATGTAAATACAAGAAATAAGAATAAACTCGCTGTGCCCACTACTAGGCTCCATAAGGTGAAAATATCTTTTAAAGGGCAATGTATACGCTTCTACAACAAACTCCCAAGTGAGTTGCAGAAGTTATCATTGAATAAATTCAAAAACATTATTAAACGCAATCTATGCAATAAAGCTTATTATAAAATATCAGATTACCTAGAGGACAAAACCACTTGGGACGGAATCTGCTCCAACTCCGTCAAACGTAACATAAGACAAAATCGAATTGTTAAATGATGACTATAACGACCGAGTTAGGTTCTTCTGTTCGCTTCTTTTCCTAACTCGCGTGTCATCTGAAGTGAACAGATTCAATTATGTGCTTTATTCTATTTATTTGTGTTGTTTTATTTTGTAAGTTGTGACACGTCAATATGGTCCATGCGGCCGCACTGAATAAAGTATTTTTTGAATTTTATTTTTGATTTTTTTTTTTAATTTTGAAGGTAGCTATTAATGATTACTATTAACTAAAACTGTAACACATTACTTATTTTACACTATCCCATGGTAGTTATACAAATAAAAATACAAATACAAAATAATTTATTTGACACAATCATCATTTCAGCCATAAAACATCCACTGATGAACACAGGCCTCCCTCATGGATCTCCATGAGGGGTAGTTGCCATTCTCACCACGCCTGGCAGGCGGGTTGGTGAGCGCAGTATGGGATGTTGATACACGGATAGACGCTGCTGCCCATCTTCCGGAGGTATAGTAGACTCAGGACCTAATCACTGGATTGCATTACACAACCCAAAAATCCTAGCCAACGAGAGGCACTACTATAAGAGAATGGTTCGGGAAGCGACTGAGATTAAGAAGCATCCTAATTTCAATCGTGAAGACGGTTTCAGACTCTCTGCCTCATGGAATCCAGTGATAGCAAAGTGTACTCGGAGTGAAAAATCAACTCAGTATGTGGATACAGTCAGTGTAGTGTGCTGTCCCAGTGGGAACCGGCCCTAATAATTTTTATGAAGATCAAGTGAGGGTAGTTCAACAAACGCCTTCGCTTTGCTGCGGTACCTCCATCACATCAGTCTTCCCGGGACCATGCTTGGTGCAATCCAAGCGAAACGTCGGGAAATAATAAAGGTAATTTACGCGATAAATACCCGGTTATATGTATGTTAATAATGTGTTGTGATCGCGAAAGTTTAAAAAAGACGAAAACTTGTTAAACATGTTTCGATTTTCTTGTTGAGCGTTCTAAGTAATAAATAAATTATCAATATGTGTTGCTGCGCACGAAATGTTATGAATGTTGAAGGTAAAGTGGATACATTTTTCAAGTTTTCTTAGTGAATTCTGTTTTTTGGGTAAGAGTAGTGTTGTTTTTATGTAAAAGCCGTGTTGGCCGAGTGGTATGTACCCCCTACTTTTGATCCGAGGATTGTTTCGTTACCGGCCGTGGAGCAATGAATTGTTCTTTCTTTAAAAATGTATGTTCACGTTTATTACGTGCTTTAACGGTGAAGGAAAACTGTATAAATCATCTGTAGATGTCACTCTATTAGCTGAAAGCCTCACTCTATTGTTATTATCTAATAACTAACTAACTACTAATAAATACTTGTTAATCAGTGATGAATGAGCATTCTATTGGTTTAATTGAAAATAATTTTCAAGAACAGTCAAGAAATAATGTCGATTCGGACAGGTAATTTCAGAGCTACTATCCCTAGAGTCCCTTAACCAAAATAATTATTTAATTTGTCAAACAAAACCGACTTCAATAAAAAAATCTTATATGTTGCGGAAATACCCAAAACGCTACATGTACCTACGCTTATTACACTTGAATATTCCCCTCGATTTATCACGGATCCCATCATCAGAACTGCGATTAAAAGCAAGCACGCAAGTGAAACATAAAACCCAACCGCATGTTTAAATTTAGAGTATACCACTTTACCTTGAGGGACTCCAGTACACACTAATACATTTTTTCATTCTAATGGCACTGATGCTGATGATGATGACGATAATGTTTAGTGGATAGGGATTATTGTCTTAGCCATCATTTCGATGTCTTCATCCGTGATTTTTATAATATTGAAGAGTTTGATAACGATGGTTACAGATGTGTGATATTCTTCATCAGTTCCACTTCACCAAATCATATTTTCTGAATCCTGAAGCATTGAGCATAATATGCAAAAATAAAAAAGTATATGTTTACTTGTATGTAGTCCGCCATCTTGGGTGTTCCACCATGTTGGATTCAGAGTGATGTCACATAGCTGACCATGCATTGTCATCCAAAGTAAACATGTATACAAAATTTCAGCTCAATTGGTTGAAGATATCTGCTTCAAAATTGAGTTCAAAACCGCGAACAAACATAGTTACATATGTACATACAGACATATGTACATATACATACAGGGCAAGCTAAATAAAAGCTTGTAAAAAATACAGATGATCTGAGAACCTCCTCCTTTTTTGGAGTCGGTTAAAAATTAAAATAAAAATATATTTGCTGACACAACAGACATAAAATTGCATTTAAAAGCATTAAAAATAATGTTTTACTAAACGAATAATGTAAAACAACATTGGTATTTTACACAGCTTGTCGAAGTATAGGAAATAAGGGTTTAACTAACCCTACTGTTATACTAAAAATCCAAGACGTTTTTCAGGACACTTAAGATCGCAACTCGTTATAATGGGAGGTATGATTTTGTTAGTATATTTGTCTGGCTGCAATAGAAATAGATTTAAATATTTTATTATCAAGTAAAATCTTAGAGTAAGTAAAGATATAGATCCTTCTGATTTTTCGTTTATTTTTTATTTTCATATTTCTGTTAACATTTAAGTGGATTATAAATATAAATTGTAGATGTCCCTATTCATTCGCACCGCGCACGTCTCGACCGAATGGAGGGCTTTCTCTTAGTCCAAAAATGCGACACATAGAGGCAAGTTATATTCTTCGGTCTTCTGTATGACTTGCCACAGCGTATACATAAATGTGATCTATGGTACTGTAGCCTTTTCGGAACCCGGCTTATTCGGGAGGCTGGAAGTCATCAAACCTGCGATCGAGACGATTCGCGATGATTCTTGAAAATAGTAAACATGGCTCAAAAGCGAGATCGGTCAGTAGTTCTTAAGCAAGGTGTCTTACCTTTCTTAAAGAACAATACCACCACGCTTTCAATCCATGCTTTAGGCGTTGTACCTTCAAGCAAAACGGAATTAAAGAGCTTCTGAAGGACTTTAAGTACAGGTGATCCACCAGCTTTCAGAAGCTCCGACGTATGATGAATATAATTCTCGCAGAACTATAATTTTAATAGTTAGTTTTTTTATAGCATCGAACCACGTATTGAACTACGCTCAGGTAGATCATATCATGTAAATGAGAAACCTTATCAAAGATTTTCGATTGCGGTAGGATTTGAACCCACGTCTGTTTAAATAGCCTAAAATGTTAAACCCGGCGCAGGCAAATCCAAAAAACCTGAGATCGTAAAAGTCGGCCTAGTTATAAATGGTTTAAATAGCCCGACTTTGTTTTATATAAGATTTAACATTAGACGCCAAGAAAATAAAACTGCAAAGACCAGCGTATCATCTTTACTGTTTATAAATAGTGAAGTGCACCCGATTAGCCACAAAGGCTAAGATTGCTAACGCGTCCGCTGTATCGATATCGATGCGGAGCCAACGGAGCGTGTCCCAGCACTATTTTTAAAAGGGGCCCGACCCTAAGGGTGCGCGTCTATTTATTGTCGTGTATCGTTTTATTTTTATTTGTTTCGCCCTCTTAATTGTTGGTTAATAGTTTGTTTGAGGCGCTGATGAATTGTTTAATACAACTCAACTGTAGAATAGTTTTTGATTCAGTTTAAGATTGATTATGCGTTTGTGGACGTGCATCTTGGAGGAACATATTCAATTATTTCCTATTGAGATAAATATGTATATATTACAGTTATATCCGTATTACCCGTGAGGTGCCAGCAGTAGAATGTTTCCCCTCCTTGTTTGTCACGGACAAGCAACAATCTGCGAAAGGCTACGTCCGGAACATGGGCAACAGCGTCTTTCCGTGTTATCAACATCCCGTACTGCACTTACCAAGCGTGGTACCTAAGTATGGCAACAACCTCCATATGATCTTGGAAATCCACGAGGGATGCCTAAGTGCAGCAGCGGACGTGCACAGCACTCCAACGGCTGGGATAGTCCCGTGGCGGAAATCGAACCCATTGTCTCCTTCGAATTAGTCGGCTATTAGACAAACCATGGACTCTGCCACAAAGGCAGCCAAAGTAATATAATCTATTTTTTTTCTGTTTAGAGACTAGTAACGACATCTATATTATAACTGAAAAGTTAAAACGTGGAGAGGGCATTGAGTGAGAGGGCTTACTACGAGAGAGAGGGTAGTTAGTAAACTGTAAGCCGGAGGGAATGAAGGTTTGCAATAGGTACTGTTGATAGCATATAGCTTTCTACACCGCCCGAGAGATGGCGCGTATTCAAATATTTTAATACTATGTCAGCCGTAGGTCGTCCACTGCTGGTCATTAGAATCCCTCTTGGACCAAGTACTGATCATGAGGGGGTTGCTGCCATAGTCGCCACGTTTGGCAGACGTGTTGATGAGTGCAGTGCGGCATGAAGATATATTTATATTTTTTTTTATATTTACAGATTCTTACTGCATCCACAGGCAAAAGAGGAAGGTGTATGTTATTATAAATTGTATTGTTGTTATTTTTTTATATTTTTTTGTATGTGTGTTGAGCATCATTCTGCTGCTGGCACCCCACGGCAAATCTTTTAATTCAGATAATATTGCCGTGGGGTGCCGGCAGTAGAATGTTACCCCTCCTCTCCTACCCGTGGATGCAGTAAGAGCCTGCTAAGGGACACCTCCGGAAGATGGGCAGCAGCGTCTATCCGTGTATCAACATCCCATACTGCGCTCAACAACCCGCCTGCCAAGCGTGGTGAGAATGGCAACTACCCCTCATGGAGATCCATGAGGGAGGCCTGTGTTCATCAGTGGACGTTTTATGGCTGAAATGATGATGATGAATATTACCACCATACCCATTTCTGCAGCTAAGCAGTCATGTCTGCATTGCCGTGTTCCGAAACAAAAAACCCAACCGCAAGTTTAAAAAAATACAGACGAATTGAGAACCTCCTTCTTTTTATGAAGTCGGTTAAAACCATACTCTCTTAGGTATGTTGCGAATTCTTATTTTCAACGACAAAAGATTCAGTTTGGGCCTACACAGGACTCAACATCCATGCCGTACGTACAATAAAAGTACCGACCTGTGATTTTTGGTATTTTTTAAATAATCCGCTATCATCCCAAAGCTATCATTAACAATACAACACTTTGGCGGTTTCGTTACATTAAACGTTTCGGCGTCTTTCGGCAATCTTTCGGCTTTATTTGTAAAGATTATGCGTTTGCGCAGCAAAACCGGTTTCTTCTACCATAGTCTTGCGGCATTGTTTGACAACAAAAGTGTTTGGTTTGTAAACATGTGTTTTATTGTTAGTTTGATGGGAAATTATAACAAGTTGATGCCGACAACGTTTTTTTTCTTATTACTAAACATTAAAAGTTGCTTTAAAAATATAGTAAACCTACCAGTTTCCGTGGGGTGCCGGCAGTAGAATGTTACCCCTCCTCTCCTACCCGTGGATGCAGTAAAAGCCTGCTAAGGGACACCTCCGGAAGATGGACAGCAGCGTCTATCCGTGTATCAACATCCCATACTGCGCTCACCAACCCGCCTGCCAAGCGTGGTGAGAATAGCAACTACCCCTCATGGAGATCCATGAGGGAGGCCTGTGTTCATCAGTGGACGTTTTATGGCTGAAATGATGATGAAACCTACCAGTTGTATGAAGACAACCTCATTATCACTATCACCGGCAAATGCTGGTGGTGATGTGAAATACGAGTATAAAGTATAGAGTATAGATTTATGCAGCGTCAGCAACTGGTATTAATGCTGTTCGGGACGCTGCAGTGCCTGGGACATTGTAAGATGGATTAGGCTTGCCCAGCTCCTATACCATCCTCTCAGCTTAGTCGGCTATTAGTCAGAGGAAAGAACAGGTCAATGCGTCTGAAGCTGACTAAGCCGCGGGTCTCCTTACAATGTTTCTCAAATACATAAAAACTATTTTCGTAATATTTCTGTTTGGCCCGGGTCTTCTTTACACACTTTTGTAATCAATTAACATACTCACACATCACACACATCACACACTTTTACAAATACAATACACATATACACTCTACACAAACATTGACAGGCTGTTTTGCTAAGTTTAAGTTTTAGGTTTTATATCAAGTTAAATATGTATTATACTCTGTATCTTTTTAGTTTTTTTTTGGAAAATTTGTTAAAAAAAGCGTTTGTAATTGTATAGAGCCGTTGCAAATATCTCTCGCGTCTAAAAACAAGTCTAACTTAGTTAGAGCGAGGACTCAATGTGGATGGTCTCAACACTTATATTATGACATTATTTAGTCCTTATAAACTGTAAATTGTTTCTTACTTTTGTAAATAAATACAATTTTTATTTATTTTTATTTTTTATTTATTTATATATTTAAACAAAATCCTTAATCTACATTATCCTAAATTACATATATATAAAAGACACCAATTTCAAAATGGTTCCTTGTTCTACTACGGAACCCTGAAAACGAACAAGAACAAGAGGGGAGGGGCAAGATTCTACTAACAGTCCACGGCAAGTTCCTGCTTAACTAAAAATAATTAATTATTCCATATTGCATATTAAACTTGATAATCTCCATAATCCTGGCATTGGGAAGGGGTGGGGGAGGGAGTTAAAGAAATCCTATTTTCATAGTTCACTTCACGAGCCGCTGTGATGTTGTTAGCACGCATCGCCGAATCGCGCGCCCGGTTATGGGAGGATGGTGTGCTTTTGATACTTTGAAGGATGGAAGCAATTTTTTCAAGCTTTTCTTCATCAACACATTATTGAACCGGGTATTTATCGCGTTATTTACCTATATTATTGCGTATAGCGTGATCGCGTAGAGCCGTGGGGTGCCGGCAGTAGAATGTTACCCCTCCTCTCCTACCCGTGGATGCAGTAAGAGCCTGCTAAGGGACACCTCCGGAAGATGGGCAGCAGCGTCTTTCCGTATATCAACATCCCGTACTGCGCTCACCAACCCGCCTGCCAAGCGTGGTGAGTATGGCAACTACCCCTCATGGAGATCCATGAGGGAGGCCTTAGTTCAGTAGTGGACGTTTTACGGCTGAAATGATGATGATGATTGCGTATAGGTATATAATAAATACCCGATTAAATATGTATCAGTAATGTGTCGTGATCGCGACAGTTTAAAAAAGCTTTTCTTTAATTTCAAGCTTCTGTTTTCCCCTAAAGCTACCACTTAGGTATCTTCAAGTTGAGAGTGAATTGGTGCCTTCTAGACCTTTGTGATCCATCATCGGCCACATCGTCGCTTGCCATCAGATGCAATAGTGGTGATACAAAGATGTATCTTTTAATATACATATATGTATTTAATACTTTTCATACGTGTGTTTGCACCTAACTCCTTATGTTCTAGTCTTATGACTTTATTATTAATGCATATACAAAATACAATAAACTTAAATAAACTCTGTAAACTTTAGAATTCCAAACTGCTGAACCGATTTAAGTGAAATATTGTATAAGTAGATGTAGGTATTCAATTGGTTTCTAGATAGTTTAAACGGACGATGGACCACGTCAGCCGGGTCTTCTAGTATGCTATATATATACATATATAGTCCTTCTCATCGATTTCGATGACGGCGACCTTTACTTTACTACCTGTTATGAGCTCAAATATGGCTGGCCAGAACAAACTTTTTTTTTAAAAACCAAGTATGCTATACAAAATGTATGAATGGTGTTAAGAGCTTGCAAACTGAATAAGAACAACATCCTGGCATACTTTAAGCTAAAGTTTTGCATACACATGACTAGTTTTTGATTCTTAGGAGAGAAGTAATTTTTACAATCCTTTCTTCAAGGCATGTATAAATGTTGTCCAGGTCTTGCAAACTGAATGAGAACAACTTCCTGGCATCTTAGCAGCTAAGTTTTTCATCCACTTGTGTGTGGTTTTAATGCTTTATAGTTTTTGAAGGAGAAATCAAAATCAAAAATCAATAAGTGTTTATTCAATAGAGCAAAACGCTACTTAGAATAGTCAGTTTACATCATAAGAACAAGACACATTTAAATTGAATAAAGCACATAATTGAATTCGTTCGCTTCAGATAACTCTTTTTCTAAGTGCGGGAAAGAAGCAAACAAGAAACCTCACTCTTTCACTTCTATTAATTATTACAATTTTTGTCTTAGTATTATGCTTAAGTAATTTAATGTTCGCAAGGATATTGGATACTTTGGATATACATTGCAAGATGACATTATTTCTTATCGTGGTCGAACCGAGCAACACTCGGCCAAGGGTCGATATCATTCAAATAATCATCTATGGAATGTAAGTATCACAAGCTTTTCTACTATTACAAAACATACATTTTTTTTCAGACCTGGCAAACATTTGGCAACCTGGCAGCAAAGATTTTGCATACATTTTAGTTTCGCTGACATACTATTTCTAAACTTTAGCGATTGGTTATGCGAATGCAAGTTTGTTCATCTTCTAGTCAAAGATTTAAGTCCTTGCTTCTCGTGCGAATTTTAAAATCATATGTCTAAATCCAAAGAGGTCGTTCATTATATTTAGATCACATTTTGAGGCCGTAGGGCCACAAAATGTCCCCATCGCATAAGATAATATTTTTTTATTAACATCTTCTTAGCAGAGGTATCTCAGGATAATATACAAACCCTCTACAATAAATCGAAAGTATCAAAACACAAATTCGTTGTACGGTCTTAGATGTTTACAAAGTTATTCCATATTTTCAATTTAAAAGGTAGATTGTGTGGGAAGGTATATACAGTGTATACCAAGGAGGCTTATACCTCTATTGTTGGTGTTACTTACGCTTGACGGCGCTACCTTCTGGCTTTCCGTCTTGAGGTGACAGACAGTGAGACATTGTCGATGATGCTTACTTTTGGACTACTGTAAAGAGATCTTATTTTGATTTCTTTTCGTTTCAAACCTAGGACGTCCACTGCTGGACACAGGGCTCCCTCATTGATCACTAAGTACTAATCTTGAGGGGTTGTTGCCATACTCAGCACGCTTGGCAGGCGGGTTAGCGAGCGCTATACAGGATGTTGATACACGGAACGACCCTGCTGCTTATCTTCCGGAGATATCTCTTAGCAGATTCTTACCGCATCCACGGGCAAGAAAGGAGGCATTCTACTGCCGGCACACCGGTAAAGTGTTAAATAATTCGTTAATTCATTCATAATCTGAAATTAGGTCTATAACGTGCAGTAAAACTGTAGTGTAGCCGTGTTGCTCACATCTCCGTGCTGTGGATGCAGTAAGAGTCTGCTAAGGGATACCTCCGCAGGGTGATTACGTATCTCGCGACAGGTTTTGCAACAAGCAATTGACAGCAATTTTGCTGTCAAATGTCAATTCTTTGCTGTTCTCTTATACAAAATTGACATTTGACAGCAATATTGCTGTCAGTTGCCTGTTGCAAAACCTGTCGCGAGATACGTCATCACCCTGCCGGAAGCATTGAGCAATAAGCAGATGCGTCTTCCCGTGTATCAATATCTCGTACTGCGCTCGCCAACCCACCTACCAAGCGAGGTGAGTATGGCAATTACTCTTCAAGGTCACCTCCATGAGGCCTCCCTTATGGATCTCGATGAGGGGTAATTGTTTTCAGTAGTGGAAGTTTTACGACTGAATTGATGATGGCAACTGTAGTGTCTGGAACATCGTTGGATAGGTTAGGTATATCGAGATAGATAGAATACTCTTTATTGGACCTACACCTTAAGTAGCATAATGAACAGCAAATAAAAAACAACTAATAACAGTTAAGTGAACAAATAGCGGACAGAACTAATATTAGAACAGTAAGAGACGTACATCATGGTTAAAAATAATTTAAAACCAGGTTATTTGTTAAATGCAACAAGCAATTTTTGAAATTTTCAAACATTCTAAAATGTAAGTAGAGATTTTACTTGGCATAATAAATCCTACTCACATAGACTTATGACGTTTCTATCAAAGCTATAAGCTCATTCAATGTTTTGTTCTTAGTTAAACTTGGAATAATAAGTGCGATTCAAAGTTTTGTTCACTTTTAAGACACGCCGGTAGCTCTATCCACCAACAAAGTTTTGTTCACTTTTAAGACACGCCTATAGTTCTATCCACCAACTTTAGGAGAAAGTCTCATCCACTGTCTCTTTTAAGACACGCCGATAGCTCTATCTACCAACTTTAGGAGAAAGTCTCATCCACTGTCTCTCGGCAACCTCGACTAAATTTCCGCCTTGTTAAATGTTAACAGGAACACTGACAATATACATCCACTGATCCTAGAGACTTGAAATTTTCAGGGTACATTTGTCTTGGTGCTAAACCAAGAAGGTCATTTTTTGGAAATTCAAACTTCATGGAGTTCCAAAGAAGGTTCAAAATTGTCTTTACTAATATGCCATATCTCTAAAACCGTGCATGGTAGATCGTTGTTTGGAATGTAGATTCCTCATTCAAAATAACCAATGACATAATATATTTAAGGATTTCCTAATTTTTTTTAAGTGTACAGGACGCTGTAGTGCTTGGAACATTATCATGGATTAGGCATGCCCAGCGCCTATACCATCCTCCCAATCCACCTAGTCTTAGTCGGTTTTCCTTCACCGTTAATGCACATGTTGAATGTGTACAAAGGGATAGTGCTTATGAAAATTGGCAAATACGTTTGAAAGATTTAGTAGAAAGATGCCTACTATCAGACCTAGTTATTTTTTTTTAATTTTGGTATGAGACATAATGACAATATTTTTAAATTTCCATACCAGTAATCGCATTATCTGTGGGGTGCCGGCTGTAGAATGTTACCCCTACTTTTATGCCCGTGGATGCAGTAAGAGCCTGCTAATGGATACCTCCGGGAAATGGGCAGCAGCGTCTTTCCGTGTATCAAGATCCCGTACTGCGCTCGCCAACCCACCTGCCAAGCGTGGTGAGTATGGCTACTACCCCTCATGGAGATCCATGAGGGAGGCTTGTGTTCAGTGGTGGACGTTTTACGGCTGAAATAATGAATCGCATTATCGTTTGAAATAAGATCTTAAGCTACTCTTTATCCAAAAGAATCTGTGCAAGGCTGCGGGCAACCGCAACCTTATGGTCCCAACCAGTTTTCTCACACAAAACCAATGCATCCGTAAGCAAATTATTATGATAACATAATTACCCTTCCGCCATTTGCAACAATAACTCGGTCTTATGTCCTCGTCGTCAAATCGATTATTCGAGCGGTATAATCGATAATATCGATTGTTATACTATTTTCCAAGTGGTTAAGAAAGGTTTGTCATATTTTGTAATAAGTATGCTTTTAAATTAGAAATGTATTTGAGGTGAGCCGGGCCAGGCCATCTGTGTCACAGGTGGCTGTTGTATAGTGGGTCCTGTGGATACTTGTCCCATAAAGAATTATAATCATTTTGTCTGAATGTAGTTTCCACACTCTCGTGGCTTACCACGAGAGCGTGGAAACTACATTATACATTTTACAATTGAATCTGTGTTTGTCAAAATGTCCTAAGTTCTTCTGTTATATTATCTAAGTTGTAGTTTGTCCTAAAGGATACATATTGTTGAAACTTACCTTTACATTTTAGTAAATATACAGCATGTACACAATTTGAAGGTAAAAATATATTTATCGTCATAAAATGTCGTCAAATAATGTTTTTGTGATTTACTCGAATCGTGAAATCGTGGAACTCCAATGTAATTTGTTATGCCGATGATATAGCGATCATATTTCACAATAAAAATTGGAAAAATGTCATACGGACTTTAGAAGTTGAAATGTCACTGGTAAAAGATTGGCTTTGTAAAAACCTACTCACGTTAAATACCGTGAAAACAAAGTTAGTATCTCTGCTTCCACAAAACTGCTGATTCTGCGCCGCAAATCGACATTTCCATAAAAATACACTGTTTTTCATGTACTTCTAGCACTTTTTGTAGTTGTGTATCAATTGACAGAACTGACTGCATTAAATATTTGGGAATTCTCATAGATGAATGACTTAAACTTAGTAAACATATTGAATGCGTATCGGCTCGGTTGAGAAAGGTTATTAATATAATGAAACGATGAACGACGAACTCCAACGATGCCGAATTGACTATCGGTATATCGAAGTGTTGAAGTCTTTGTATAGAAACGCCACTATGTCAGTCCGAGTACAGGAACAGAGTTCGAAGGATATTCCCTTAAAAAGAGGCGTAAGACAGGGAGACGTAATCTCTCCGAAACTGTTTACGACCGCTTTGGAAGATGCCTTCAAGCTCTTGGAATGGAAAGGACTAGGCATCAACATTAACGGCGAATACATGACTCACCTTCGGTTTGCCGACGATATTGTGGTCATGGCAAAGTCGATGGACGAACTCAGCACGATGCTCGAAGGCCTCAATCGAGTCTCCCAACGGGTAGGCCTTAAAATGAACATGGACAAGACGAAGGTTATGTCGAATGTCCATGTGGTGCCTGCCCCAGTTATGGTTGAGAACTCGGCTCTCGAAGTTGTCGACGCGTATGTATACCTAGGACAAACTGTCCAATTAGGTAGGTCCAACTTTGAGAAAGAGGTCAATCGACGAATCCAACTCGGATGGGCAGCGTTTGGGAAACTACGCAACGTCTTTTCGTCCAAAATTCCTCAGTGCCTTAAGACGAAAGTCTACAACCAGTGTGTGTTGCCAGTGATGACATATGGAACCGAGACGTGGTCATTCACGATTGGCCTCATGAATAAGCTCAGAGTCGCTCAACGAGCTATGGAGAGGGCTATGCTCGGGGTTTCTTTACGCGATCGAATCAGAAATGAGGAGATACGTAGAAGAACTCGGGTCACCGACATAGCCAAACGGATTAGCACGTTGAAGTGGCAATGGGCAGGCCATGTAGCTCGCAGAACAGACGGCCGATGGGGCCGAAAAGTTCTCGAGTGGAGACCACGGACCGGCAAGCGCAGCGTAGGACGTCCACCAACAAGATGGGATGATGACCTGGTGAAGACCGCAGGTCGACGGTGGATGCAGATCGCTTCCAACCGCAATAACTGGATATCCATGAGGGAGGCCTATGTCCAGCAGTGGACGTCCTACGGCTGAAATGATGATGATGATTAATATAATGCGAAATCTACGCGATATTGCCTGCAAAGAATTAACCACATCTGTATACTTTGTATTGTGTCAGTCTCTTATAGTTTACTGCATAACGTGCTGGGGAAGCGCTGCAAAACCTGCGTGATTTGGTTTGAGCGAGCTCAAAGGTCGGTGCTCAAAATTATGCTTAAGCTATATACCGCTGTTATCGGATGCCTGTACGGTTTACAGGCATCCGATAACAGCGGTATATAGAGATAGTGGTGTGCTTAGTATACGAAAAAGCCGTGTTGGCCGAGTGGTATGTACCCCCGACTTTCAATCCGAAGGTCGTGGGTTCGATACCGGCCGTGCACCAATGGATTTTTCTTTGTTGAAAAATGTATGTGCACACTTAACACGAGCTTTAACGGTGAAGGAAACATCGTGAGGAAACCCGCGGCTTAGTTAGCTTCAGACGTATTGACCTGTTCTTTCCTCTGAATAATAGCTGACTAAGCTGAGAGGATGGTATAGGTGCTGGGCAAACCTAAACCATCTAACAATGTCCCAGGCACTGCAGCATCCCGTACAGCATGATTACCAGTTGCTGACGCTGTATAAATCATCTATAATAGATGCAAAGGCCTTACTTTTTACTTTTTAGTGTACGAAAGTTATTTATTTTAAAAGTAACTTTATTAGCACATAAACTGTACCTACTTTCAACAGAGCAATACCCCACAGTTTTAAGCAAACGTGTTTAAAAGATAGCTAAATCGTTAACAAAAACATCCTTTGAGCAACGTTTTGGTTCATCCCTAAGAGCTCGTGTATATAACAACGTTATAAAAGTCTGTGACCTTAGAGAAAAAACAAATAGAGAAGCAAAATATGTACTAAGCAAATGGTTAAAAACTCTTACCTATGAAGCTACTGAAGAAGTGTTGGTCATCAAAAATAATTCTATGTTTCTACCTTAACATACAACTTAACTTACCTATTTATAAATAATTTCACTACTTAGGTACCTATTTTTCTAAATTTATTTTGGTTTCTTTTTCACATTTATTTTAGAGTGATGGGTAATTTATGTAAGTAAATTTATAGTTAAACGAGACGTACTAATCCTAATTTGTCTTAACCCTTTTTATGACCTATACAGGCTTTGCTTTGTAAGGGTTGTTGAACATGTCGAAAATGTTGTAAAACTCTTTCTTTCTTTCATCATGATTTTTTTTATAGAATGTTGCTAAATGTAAACTTATATAACTATTTTTGTGTAATCATAAGCTCATTATGTTGTTGCTAAATAAATAATTTTTAATTTTTTAATTTTTCATTGGTTGGAAAAGTTCTAAAGATATTACGTAATATTCTTTAGTAAAGTGATGAGCAACCAAATTCCATTCCAAATCCAAAATCGAGTTAAAACAACCACAATTTACAAAACACCAATTCGTTCCAAGAAGGCAAGCGAGTGCAACGATCCCATACACTGTTCGCCCGCGCGGAAACTGTCATAATTTTGACGTTTCACTTGACGTGACGTTCCATATTCAAACAGCCCGCCTTTTACTTTTATTTTCTTTATCTCCAATCTAACGGCCAGTGTTTTAGTCCCTAATTTCAACGCGAGAAAGCTTATTATCGCATGATATGGCACAATTTCGTTTTAATTTTTAATCGTCTGTTATCTCGATAGCCTGTTGTGGATATTTCTTTCGTACGCGATGGCGTTGAATGAATAATGAAATGGAAGTGTTTTATGATTTGGTTCATTTAGCAATGAGGTATTCATATCGTTGGTTCTACACAGTAAGTGAGCTCTCGTGGTAACTTAATCATCAAAGCAACAATAGTGGGTCTTATTGCTTTAAGCGGTCGTTGATGAGGTAGAGTCGGTTGAACAGTACCTATGTGGTCTAACTCCAATATTTTCTATCATCGCAGTGGGTTTTTTAATACATCTTTTGTTTTGTTTTTAACTGACGATAAACGAAGGAGGATTTTCAATTTGACCGTAAATATTTTTAAGAGAAATAACTTGCTATTGTAAAAAAACTCCACCAATTTTAGTAATCGAATGCTAAAAGCCACTGTTTAAAATATTTAAAAAACATACGATCATTTTCGTACGGGATACCCGCTGCCGCTGACGTTACCCGTCATGTTTGAAATTCTAACAATTGAAAAAAATCGAGCTGCGTTGATTCAAACACGAATCGTACAGCGGTTCCGTAGCTTTTGATATTTCGCATTTTACAAGAGGTTTTGCTATTTTGTTCAATACCCATTTAAATACATTTAACTTAATGATGTAAGTATGTACTGATCCATTTCTTTATCTATGAAAGATTGGATTTCATTAAAGCAAAAATGTCATGTTTGAGCTTCACGCAGATTTCTAATAAATTAAAGTTTATACTTAATACCAACTCGATTTATTATTTACGCTGTAATTTAAGTGGCTCGAATAAACGTATTTCATTATTCAAAATCATCATCATCGGCCTATATTAAGTCCACTGCTGGACTAGCCCTTCCCACATCTTCGCCATTTAACCCTTTCTTCAGCTTGCCGCATCGTTCGCAAATAATTCACATTACTCCAAGTAGTAATTATTTCATAATTCTAGCCGTAGGTTAGGTTAGGTAGGCTAGGTTAGCCGCTGATGGGCATAGGCTTCCTCCAGGACAATGGTCTCTCTCAGGACAAAAGCCTCCAAATAGTATCATCATCTTACATCATCATTTCAGCCATAGTACGTCCACTGTTGGATATAGCCTCCCTCATGAACTTCCATAAATAAATAAATAAATAATGCTGGACAAATCACACAGCATCATCTAGCCCCAAGCTAATCAGAGCTTGTGTTGTGGGTACTAGATGACTGATATACTTAATACATTATACTACATAGACAGATATTTTTATTATGTATAGAAAAACACCCAGAACACCCTGAACAAATATCTGCAGATCGTACAGACATTTGTCCCGAGGCGGGAATCGAACCCGCAACCCCTTGTGTCGCAGGCGGACCTTCGCCCGCTGCGCCACAGAGTTCGTCAAGTGTTCGATAAATAAAAGTATTGCGGCTGGAAGCGGCCTGCATCCCAGCGTCTCCGAGCTTATTCATAAGACCAGCGGTGAAGGACCACGTCTCGGTTCCATAAGTCATCTCATCACTGATTGATTACACACACTGATTGTAGACTTTCGCTTTCAGGCACTGAGGTATTTTGGACTAGACGACGTAGCGAAGTTTTCAAGTTGTATAGAGAAATAAAAAATATTTATTAAATATGTCCATTTGCCGACATAACCCTAAAGGATCTTTCGTTTTTTACCGCCGAAACGGAACGCAACCCGATCCTCGAAATTCACTTGCTACCAAGTTTATTATTTGATACTTGGGGCGGATTATTATATTTTTTATTCTGTGCCGATGTCGGCCTCGTTTCAACTCTTTGTTAGATCGGGTTTATGTAGGTGTTCGTATCGAAGATAGCTATTTAAGTAGGTAGTGAGAAATGAAAACATATCTTGGCTAAGGGTTGGTTGGGCCAAAGAGATTATGTAGATTTTTCACAAAATATTTTTAATAAAAAATGGTTAGGTTGATTTTTGACCATGGTTTTGGTCACAAAAAAAGATATTCATATAATACTCTATACTACATTACTACATCTGTAACTCTACCTTAGCATTCGCAGTTTAGCGTTAGTAGACTTCCAATAAATCTAGTATGAAAAAAATTTATGTTGCCTGTAGGATCCCACTGCTGGGCAAACGCCTCCCTTCCCTCTCTCCATACTTCCCGGTCCAAGGCGTTGGTCGACCATCCAGCACAGTACATGTCTAGCTCATCCCGCCATCTGCGCTTGCGCCAACTGCGCTGTCTCTGTACCGTATGTGAGACTCGGTGGCTATCTTTAACCACATTTCTTCACAAAACATGTAACAATGTTTTTACAAACTTATAAAATACTAGCCGACCCGGTGCCCACTTCGTTGGTCGGTAAGCATTTTTACTTGTGATGAAATTATGAGTGTGGTTAGGTTAGTACTGAGTGCTACGATTTATTTCCGGACTGCCAGAAAGGGAGTTATAGTTTTAAAGCCTATGTAGGTATGTTGTATGTATTTGCATGCCAATTTGGCTATATTACTGCGTTTGTTCATATAAGTGAATAAAATGATTATAATTAAATAAATCATGATTATTTTCCAATTGCAATCAGCCGTAAATGTCCCACTGCTGGGCAAAGGCCTCCTCCCCATCTCTCCATGCTTCTCGATCTGCTGTCAATTCGACCCATGCGCACATGCAACCATGCGATATTACATATTGGTCTAACTCGTCGTTTCTTCGGTCTGCCGCGGCGTCTTACCGTGTCGGGGTTCCACTGGGTGATGATCTTAGCCACAGATCTTCGGGCATGCGGCAGACATGATCAGTCCAGCTCCATTTCAGTTTCGCAACTTTCTGAGCTATGTCGACAATTGTTTATTAAATTGTTCAAAACTTTTCGGTATACTATATTTTATGTAATGAGGAGTTCCAACCCGAGATAAGTCAACATATAACTGCCCATGGGAAAAACACTGCTTTCTCAGGTCAATACCCACCAGAGAGAATTTTTGACCATTGAATGGTGAGGGCAAAATAGAAAAGTTTTTAAATTTAGAGCTGTCAGCGTAAAATTGTGTAGGCATATGTGTATTTGTTCCATTTTAGAACGGCACTAACCGAATAGCTATATGTCATTTTAGTCAATTTTACGTCAATTAAATAAGCTATAGCTAGTTAGTGCAACAACAGAGTCGCCACCAGTGTAGCTTTAAAATATTAACGTCTTGTTGGAGAAAAAAAGCCGTCTAATAGAAATATCACTCAATAGATTACGACACGGTCGCGGTTCCTTACCTATGTCGTATTATCTCCTTAAACATTTGTCCAAATTACATGCAGTAAAAAGAAAAAGTCTTTTGTTTTACACACTTGAGACAATAAATTTACTTATTTTGATAAGAATTCATAATTGTCGATAATAAAACCAATAAACATCACGTTACGATTTAAATTATTTTTTTATTATAACTACTTTTTGTAACTTAAATTATGAAAGTTAGACATAAGCTGTCGCTGACTTTTTTTAGGGACTATCAAGTTCCTAAACTTTTATCTAGAACTCAATTAACCTTTCATCATTAAGGCAGTATTCGTAAGAAACGTTTTCGTTCAACCGTTTTTTCTCTGACTTAGTTTGTAAATCCAACTACCACGAAAAAGTCTTTTAATTTTTCGGGTATATTTATAGCCTATGACACTCACAAATACTGTGGCTTTCTATTAGTAAAATAATTTTCAAAATCGGTTCAGTAGGTCCAGAGACTACCCCCTACAACCTCACAAACTCACAAATCACAAACTTTACCTCTTTATAACATTCTGTGAGGCTGTCTGTATATCATCATCATCATCATTATCTCAGCTGTAGGACTGCTGGCAGCGTCCACTGCTGGTCTCTCATGGATCTCCAAGATCGCGCTTGGCAGACGGACAAAAGAGGAAGGGCAACATTCTACTGTCGGCACCCCACGGCAAACATACCTACAAATTTTAATTACACGATTACCTAAGTTAAATTTAACACTTCTAGCTTCCACCCTAGGAGAATTTGTATTGTGCTAGTACCTACCTACTCTCTTCGTTCATGCATTGAGTCGCGATAAACATTTTAATAATGCTGGGCACAATGTCATGTCCCCAAATATTTTCTCACTAATTGTAACCAAAACTATCCGTATCGATCTGATCTTTGCCTGGTGGTCTTCAAAGTACGCTGACACTCGCTCTCCGGGCAACATCCAAATTGTCAAAATGTCGACCGATCATGACAACTTGACACGTGAAGTATGCTGTCAAATTTCATGCTTCAAATTCTTTAAGCCCTGTGGCTTTCGAATAAGGTTGTATTCGAAGATGGAACTTCAAAATGGCGTCAAAGAAAATTTGTTGTAAGTTTACCAGCAGAATTTTGAGATTGGAAGATAGGAGTTCAATTTAAGCTTTTTGAATTTCTTTATGTTGAATAAATTACAAATTTATTTTATACAAGCAGGATTTATTGCTAAGTAGGAAGTTAGTAGCGTAGGGTGCCGACAGTAGAATGTTGCCCCTCCTCTCATGCCCGTGGATGCAGTAAGAGCCTGCTAAAGAATACCTCTGGAAGATGGGCAGCAGCGTCATTCCGTGTTTCAACATCTACTGCGCTCGCCATCCCGCCTGCCAAGGGTGGTGAGTATGGCAACTACCTTTCATGGAGATCCATGACGTAGGCCTGTGTTTTTTATTGGACGTTTGACGGCTGACATTATGAAAAATGAAGATGAACAAGAGGCAGTAATGAACTGAATAAAAATAATGTTTTAGTTTTATGTCGACAACAATATTATAAATAAACAGTCCGTTTCAGAAGAACATACCTAACATGTCACACAACACCATCTAGCCCCAAAGTAATCTGAGCTTGTGTTATGAGTACCAGTTGATTGATAGAATACATATTTTGTAAATACATTATCGGTTTCGGGAGAGGCCTCCACCCAGCAGTGGGACGATATGGGCGGAACAAATAAAATACATCTCACTTTTAAACGTTGTTATCACCGAAGTTAGATCGAGCGAAATTTACTTGTTTCAATGAAGTCCTATGGCATTTGAACCTGATTTTACGTAGCGATTTGGACTGGATTGTCAAACACCCCTTCAACTTTAATTGTACTCCTAACATTTATTTTTTTTATCAAAATAGAATAGTTAGTTCAAAAGTTGTCTAAAATCTATTTGCATTGATGATCAATGTAGGTTTTAAATCTCATAAAAATCAGATCGTCCGTTCAACAATTATCCTCGAACAATAAAATCCATTAAACTGTCACATCTAAAAAACTATGCCATAACTAGTTTGTTGCCTGAAATAAGGAAAACTGCGACATACATACGAGTACACACAAACATTCAACCGAAACGCCTATTTGCCACTAATAACTTTGTTCGCTTCGCTCACTCGTTCGATTAAACATAGAATGGTACCCAAACTCAGGACAAATATAATGCAGAAAAATAACAAACAAAGTACCGCAGCCACGCAAGCAGTCAAGTGTGAGTGGGACATGCCTAAAGTTGCAACTGGAAATTGCCAGATACTCCACACGATTCGCTATTCGTGTGTTTTTCTAATGTTATCCGGTTGAATTGGCGTCATCGTATTATGACGAGTAATTATTCGGAATAATTGTCGTGTACCGATAAATTAGCCGAGACGTGAATGTCGCGCGACCGCCCGCGAGCCGCAGTGGTTCTCAAAGTATAATCTCAAAGTTACGAGTAGCTCAGACAGGTCAAGCGCACGGACGGAGTCCGTGCGGACGCAAACCGCGTGGATCAACCGCGTAAGAGATTTAGCCTTATTGTATGATTTTAAAAATAAATATAAAGGTATACTGTGGCCAGGAATATAACTAACTTTTGGATACTTATTAAAACAACACTTATTTAAACGTTGTATTTTATAAAACCAGCCTTACTCGTAAAAATATTACATTATTCAAGTGTTAAACCATAGATTTCAGAAGCATAAGCATAAGTTTATGATTTCTTTTATCAAAATTATCCATAAATCTATCATACCTCGTATTAGATCGTTCAATAGGTACTAATTACGCCGCGCGGACCATGACTCCTTGCGGTAACCACCACTCGACCGCTACAATGAGTCTACGCGGAATCCGCTGAGTCTGAACTACGTCTTACATTTTGCGACCTTTTTAACTGAAAAGGGTCAAGTGACCGTTCACCGTCTCAACAGAATACCATTGCTGGCCCGTTTCACTGATGGTTAAGCATAACGCTAAGTTGTGATATATTCACTGCACACATACTTGATAAAATTCTAATACATATTAAGTTAATTTTTAGCTTATTTTAAAACTGTGTCCATTATTTTCTTTGAATTTTATTGATACTTGGTAGTGAATGAATAAATGTGTATATATGTATATGTCTCCTAAAATAGGTAGTAACAGCACTCACAACACAAAATTTAATTACCCTTAAACAAGGGTTACCTACAGTCACTTTTCTTTGTAAATTTTTTGTTTTACTAAGAAGAGTGACTGTATTTTTTTAAATCTAACGTCTTTTGTTAGATTACAGCGTTAAAAAAAATACAAAATAATTTATAAAGAACGTTGTTACTAGATACTCATAAAAGTTATAAGTAATAATAACGTTTACAATATTTCAAGAATCAATTGTGTTTTACATAATAAACACCATACAAATGAAAATATATGCTATTGTTTTACAAAATCCAACAGACCTTAATCATAATGAATAAATACTTATGGCCCATTTGATACAAAGGTAAATAAAATCTATGAAAAACTTTGAGAATGTCCCCAAAATTTGATGGATCATCGAATGGAAGTGTCGGCCGGACTTTCCACTTGTCGTTTTAATTGACCCGAATGTGTTTCTTTTCCAAACTGATTAGTTGCAGGTATTTGATTGGGACAAAATATTCACTAAAAATAATACGGCAGTCAAATCTTGTAGGTAACAGACCAGATAGAAATATAATTAAATTAGTTTATACAATACCTACATAATAGGTTTATTTAAATTATATAAAATAATGGACAACAACATTTGAGAAACTGAGTGTGTACTACTCGTACCACCAGAGACTACGATGTATGGTTTGAAAAGAAAATAAATATTTATAAAGATAATAAATATTTATTGGAGATAGGAACTATAATAGAGAACAACTAAAGAAATCGTCTAAAACTAGTAAAACATTATGGAAAGCCATAAACATTATAAACCAGTTAAACAATCAAACACACAACTATTACATATAAAACCAACACCAATAGAATCAGTTAATTTTGCAAATACATTCTTTTCAGGTATAGGTAAATCTCTTGCTGAAGCACTTTCAGGAGAAAAAACGAGCAATGAATATACTGCTGATGATCTAAAATCGAATAATAGCTCATCTTTTGTACTCTTAGACACAGATCCGCAAGAGGTATACTCAACGATACTGAGCTTGAAAACTGATAGTGCTTCAGGAGTAGATAACATTCCTGCAAAATTCCTGAAACTTTCTATTCATATAATAACACCAATAATATGTCATCTAGCTAATCTCTGTTTCAGTAACGGAATTTTCCCTTATCAACTTAAACAATCAATAGTTACACCGGTATACAAGAACGGCGACAAAGAAGACATAAACAACTATCGGCCAATATCTGTCTTACCATCAATATCTAAAATACTTGAAAAATTAATAAATAAACGACTGTTACACTACTTAAACACATATAAAATTTTATCAACATCACAATTTGGCTTCAGACAGGGAATTTCAACCGAAGACGCTGTTACAGCGATTACTAGTCACATAGTATCTGAAGTAGATTTTGGTAGGAAGTGTTTAGCATCATTCCTCGATTTAAAAAAAGCTTTCGACACAGTTTCAATAAACATACTTATCAAAAAGCTTGAAGCTGTAGGTATAAGAGGATCACCGCTATCACTGTTTACGGACTACCTAACCAACCGGACACAAAAAGTTAAAATAGGAGATTGTATTAGTGATGACAATAACGTTATTTTTGGTGTACCCCAAGGAAGCGTTCTGGGACCTACACTGTTTTTATTGTACATTAATGGCCTTTGCAACCTCAAACTACATAACGCAAACATTTATTCTTACGCCGATGATACTGCTATAGTCTTTACAGGTAGTTCTTGGGATGATCTTAAAAGGACAACAGAAACAGGACTTCGTGAGATATCTAATTGGCTAACAGGAAATCTGCTTACCCTTAATACATCAAAAACGAACTACATGATCTTCACTAAATATAATAACAGTCAGCCGAAACTAGATCTTAAAATTAAAATACACAAATGCTTTGGTAATAATCCCTCATGTTTATGTCCGGAAATCAGTAAAGTTCCCACAACCAAATATTTGGGAGTAATGATCGACCAACGTTTGTCCTGGAACTCGCAAATTGAATTGCTAATGGGGAGAATGAGAAAGCTAAACTGGATTTTTAAAACAATTCGAACCATTGCAACTGAAGATCTAATTAGGAAAATTTACAAGAGCCTTGTACAGTCGATTTTAAACTACTGCATACCGATCTGGGGAGGGGCTATAAAGACAAAGTTACTGGAACTTTAGAGGACACAAAGGTTAATGTTAAAAATAATGTATTCTAAACCATATACTTACTCTACTAACTTGCTCTATCAGGATACAAGAATCCTATCAGTAAGAAAGCTATACATTCTAAATACGATCCTAAAATACCATAAATCACTACTATTTGACATAACTAAACTAAATAAGCGTCGAAATGACAAAGTTACAAATAAAATAACTACTAAATCAAAATTTGCTGCTAGACAGTATACCAAACAGTCCGCTTATGTATACGACAAGGTAAATAAAATCCTAAGTATATACACAATGAATACTTACACATGTAACAAAACTATTGTTACCTGGTTATTGAATTTAAACTACGAGGAAGTTGAAACTCTACTGGACGTTGCAGTGTAATGAAACAAATTTCATAATTATAACAAAATCCGACAAAGACACAAATTGTACATATTTGTATTATAACATAATAGTTACAAATATATTTATAATATACATTTATGTATATATTTATATCCATAATGCATTTACTTATTTATATCTTTAATTATTATTTATTTATCATTATGTACAAACTACATACGTATATAATAGATGTTTATATATTTATCTAACTTATAGTCTCATATTTATTTACTTTAAGCTAATTTCTGTCATTTTGTTCTTATTTTTTTCTTTATAAATACCGACTAAAAGTTCCTTAAAAATTGTATTCATTCACTTAATTCTATTATCTAGCCGCGTTGTTAAGTAGCGGGTCTCTCTAGCACAAGTACATTTTACTTAAAAGAGAGTCTCTTTCAATGTATGTGTATTAGAATAAGTAAGAAAGAATAAATAATTTTGAATTTGAATTTATAAACATATCTCTAATCTTGTAAAATAAGTTATTATTTATTATATATAATATATTAGAAATAATTAAGTTGACACAACAATAAAATCACACGAAATATGACACAAATCGATTGCCAAAAAGAAAACGGTTGTTAAATACTGAGACA
Source organism: Pasiphila rectangulata (assembly GCA_963082625.1). NCBI lineage: Eukaryota > Metazoa > Arthropoda > Insecta > Lepidoptera > Geometridae > Pasiphila > Pasiphila rectangulata. The sequence continues at coordinate 10,876,528 of OY720253.1, forward strand.
TTTAACAACAGTTTTCTTTTTGTGGGTGCAACTCAATCAAAGAGTTTAAATCTGTTGACATTTAAAAACAAAAAAATTAATACTCAACGTTTTTTTATTATATTAATTATTAAGAAAAGAATCGCCAACATTTTACAACGTTTCAACCAAATCGAGGCAGAATTTTAATGAAGCGTATTAAATTTATCGCGAGATTAAAACTAGTTTGTATGCTCTTAAACATAATTACCAAAGTTTTTTACCGTATGATGTTATGGAATGATGATAATTGAATTTAAAGCGCTGTTGGTTTAATAGCCGGCTGTGACACAGTGGGTTGCGAGTTTAGTCCCCGCCGCAAGACAACATTTTACAAAAAAAATGTCTGTTAATATATCATTAGTTGGTTCTCACATAAATATTAGGTTTTATCTAATCAAGCGATTCCTACTTCACACTGACATAAAAAGAAACTCATGGAAATCACTATATTTTGGACAAAAGTTTGAAATCCCCTAAGGATAAAGACATTGTCACCTCGGCTATACCAGCGCGACTCTTGCGCCGCCCAAGCGGAATACCAACCCATTTACTCAAGCACGCTTCATTTACCACAGACTATGATTATCCATAGGTATCGTAGTCTATGGTCATGTCACATTGTACTCCGTTAACCTACTCTCTGGTAATGTAAAGATTTTCTATAAACAAATTTATAGTTTAATAAAAGCGAGATTTTTTTTTTCAAAATAGTAAATCTTATTTATAAAAAAAATGTCAATAAATAAGGTTTTACTATTTATTTATTATTTATAAAAAAAAATGTCAATAAATAAGTATTAGCAATCGATTCTTCTTTACAAAAAACAATCTAGTAGAAAATTATACCTAATTTAAGATTTCTCCCTAAATATTCAAGTCTCACAAAAATCATAAATTACAATTTGCTAAAAAAAATCATATTGAGATTTTTTTTATAAGTTTAATTTTTAATTATTTTGGGTATAATATGCCAGGCAAAAAAACACCTACCTACATCATAACTTTGTCAACATCTCAGTCAGCAACTAACAATTCGAGTAGGTAACCAAAGCCAACAAATCTAAAGAAATTTTGACAGTTTTGAAAATAGAGATGATTTTCACAGAGATACTTCACAGTGTGGTATCAAAATAGTTATCTGTCAAGAGCCATCATAACAAAATCGAGGATTTTTTGCACTCGACCGCCCAGTAGCATAACATTTATTGGGCAAAAGTTAATTTTGAATAAAATGCATAAATTCAACTCTATTTCAAAGGGACTAGTGGGTTCTGACAATAACGTCTGTTAGTTACAAAGAAATGTCATTATTGTAATCCTTACTTGGGATGTTAAGTTGTGTATTGCGTTTAGTTGGAATTTTGTCGTCTACTCGTAGTATACAATCTTTTATACTGAGTCTTAATTTTTATATTTTTTGAATTTAGAATAAGAACGGGACCGATAAGTAGCACGTTTTTGTTTTTTATGTTCTCTTAAAGTAGTCTTGACTATTTTAGGTTTTTTTTTAATTTAGAATAACAACGGTACCCTTATGTAGCACGCTTTTATTTTTCATTCTTTTCCGTACAGATAAACCTCTTTTTAAGTTTTCCTTTGTTTTTTTCTTATTTGTCACTAATACAGGCCAGCTTTATATCTACATTTTATAATACTATTTTAAAAATTCTGAACCTGGTTTTTGGTTTAAGGTAAACATTTAAACATTCAATAGCCAATTGTTAAAAAAGAGCCGTTTAAAAATCGATAAATTATTTTAGCATTTTATATTAAATCAAATCAGCCCCCAAAGTAAGCAGAGCTTTTGTTATGGGTGCCAGATGATTGATATTAACTTTTTGTTTGTAAAAACTCATCATACTTAGAAATACACCTTAGGCAATGCCCACGTGCAATACCTAAATAGCAATGGTCACGTGCTTAGTGAACGTGATCACCGCGGTATTGCAATTGTTATATGTAGAGGTTACCGCTTAACATCAGGCGGGCCTTCGGCTTGTCTCATCATTTAGTAGTATAAAAAAGACTAATATCTACAGAAAAACTTAATTTGTCCCCCTACAAGAATAAAACTCGCAAGCCACCCCGGTTCAAATTAAAACCCATTTAATATACTAACTGAACCACGGTGGTTGTCAAAAATATTTTTTATAATCTTCCTTTGCCCAAGAAAAATCACGAAGTTTATAATAAACAATATAATTTAATACTGTCCTGTGCAACTACGTCTGCGTCACATAAGAGAGAGAGAGAGAGAGCGAGAAAGAGTGCGCGCGGGTAAAACTGTGAAATAGAAATAGAAATCATTTATTTGCTGAAATGTAGGTACAAGAGGTCTTAAATAATGTCAATTAAAAGTAAATCCAATACATTCTGCCTTATGAAAAGCGTGCAAATAATAAAAAGGAGTCTAACAATTATTTAAAGACAGAGAGAGACATCCTACAGCTGAGATAATGATGATAAGGTTATCTGATATCTTTCTAAGATATTCCTTGAATCCAAATGGTATAAAAAGCAATTCTTTTCAAAATTTTGTACTAATGTGATGAATAACGTAATTATTTAGATAAGTATTGACACTATGTTTATAAAAGGTAATAGTAGGGCAACCTTATAAGATAGACTTTAGTGCTGACTGTTTTAGAACTTTATAAGAGGAACAATTCCGTCATACCTGATGGTTGCGTAACTTTAACCATTTACGCACTCACAGAAGCTCTCAAAAAGAATAAATTTTCTCCGCATAAGCAACTGTTTTAAATGATGCTCTCTCTCTGCTCCTATCATAGCTTCTTATCTATAGCCTTCTTCGATAATTGGGCTATCCAACACAGAACTAACTTTAAATTCGGAGTAACTCCTGAGATTAGCGCGTTAACCAAACAAACTCTTCAGCTTTATCATATAACTTTAGATTTAAGTTGTAAATATGATTTGTAACGTTTGTAAAAGAAAATAAATTATTATTATTATTATATTAAACGACCTCGCGACAGACCGAGACGTCGATGGAAAGACGAACTCGACGCATACTTGGAAGACTGGACCACAGTAGCTCAAGACAGAGAAAGGTGGAAGGAAGGAAGGGAGGCCTTTGCCCTGCAGTGGGACAGTACAGGCTCTTAATAATAATAATTATTATTATTATTATAATATTAGAACAGATGCCTAAAATCCACAGTAACATGGCTGTCTAACATGCGATCACCTTCCAATCTTGAAGGAGTTTCAAGCCCAGCAATGGACGTCTATCAAGCTCGGCCAATAAAACAACAGTAAATAAGTGGTAATGGTTCATACGGGGTCAATGCACTTCCATACATCATCCGTCAATGTATGAGATGTATGAATGATCTATCGACACCTCGTGACCGACAGATGTATGGCTATGTCGTGGATTTTAAGCGCTGGAAGCTCATCTGGAAAGAGCAAGGAGTTTCGTTCAAGTATTTAATGTATAGAACAAATATTTTAAAATATAAGCATGTAATTCGATGTTTAAAAAAAATATGTTGCCTGCACATAGTGTCCAGCATTATTTATTTTATATTATGTACATATGTATTTATCTATTTAATGTGTAAAATTATAATGCTTAATAAATCGTATTTGTTACACAGTAGGCATCAGTAGGTGTCATCACGAACAATGAAAAAACTGACAAAAACGGTGTACAATAAAAAAATATATAAGTACCTACGGTCGAATTGAGAAACCTCTTCTGTTTTTTTTTCGTCGGTTAAAAATGGTCAATGTTCTGTTAACGCCCTTTCATTTGATATCCCACTTGACCTATTTTTATAGTAGCACCACTTTGAAATTTTGAAACTAACTTTCAGACCCTGTGAAGTTAAACATCATTCTTTTTTATTATTTTCAAATGCAAATGTAGGTAGACAAGCTTTATCTAGAACCAAGTCCATAGCATTAGTAGTTCCTGAGACAAATAGCTGTGACATACAGATGCGCCTAAAGCGGACAGACAGACATAATCATACCAAAATTGAAAATTGCGTTGGATATGTAATACTTTGTTAAGATTTTTATAAATAAATGATTGATTGATTGATAAGGGATTTTTTACAATTTTGATTTGGAACCTTGGTTAAACGGATACAACGCGTGCAAAGCCACAGTGTACAAGCCTGTTTGCTATTTCCAGCATTTATAGTTCAGTAAATAGAAGGATCTCGCTTGGAGACCACATCCCAAATACGACCATCAGGGAACGCACTAGAGTCACTGATATAGCAGTCTCTGTGGCCAGGTTGAAGTGGAAATGGGCGGGAAACATGAGCCGAAGGGAAGATGCACGATGGACCCGTAAAATTGCCGAGTGGAGACCTAGAACCAGAAAAAAAAAGTCGGGAGGCAGCCTATGCGCTGGGCAGACGACATCACCAATATTGTGAGCAAGACCTGGATGCGCATTGCGAAAAATCAGGCTGAATGGAGGAATCATGAAGAGGCCTATACCCAACAATGGGTGAAACCGGGCTGAAGAAGAAGAAGACAGAAGGATTGTCGTGGCTGAAGCGTTCAGGTGTCTCCTCTCTTGGTCGTGGATGCAGTAAGAATCTGCCAAGCTATATCTCCAGAAGATGGTCAGCAGCTTCTTTCCGTGTAACAACGTCCCGTAATGCGCTCGCCAGTCCGCTTGCCAAGCGTGGTGAGTATGGCAACTACCCCTCATGATCTTTGAGATCCAAGGAGGACTATGTCCAGCAGTGAACGTGGACAGCAGTCCTAAGGCAGAGATGATGATGATGATCATGATGAAATATACAGATTAATTAACCCTATATTGTACGTACACCATAAAACTTAAATATACAGCAATAAAAATTTTTTTTACAGGTTGGTGTGCTTTACACCTTTGCTATTTCCAGCAAACTTATATCCATGTTGTTAAGAGGTATGTGACCACACAATATCAACGAACTAATTCCACGCTGCCACCCGCGGCCGCCGGTAGCAGAGGTCAAATTGTAATTTAATTAATTCTACGATCTCTATAGATCTCACTTATGCAATTGCTTTACTTAAGATTCCGACAATGTAAAGAAAGTAGTAGTAGAACTTAAAGTGAAGAGTTCATCCGGGGAAATACCACCAAACCTATTTCTGTCGCCAAGCAGTAATTTCTGCATTGCTGTGGTCCGGTTTAAAGGGTTGGGGACCTTACTACTCTATGTCTCAGGGTGACGGGTGCAATGCAGTGCAGCGTTGGTCACGTGCTTAGTGAACGTGAGCACCGCGGTATTGCAGTTGTTATAGGCAGAGATTACCGCTAAAAATCAAGTGGGCCTTCGGCTTGTCTCGTCAATTAGTCCGCCAAAAAATCGACAGCCGAATGGACTCGGCTGCTGTCGGTTTTTTGACGAATCCTTTGAGTGTTTCCTTTCGCGTTTCAGTCAGTACTTACGCTGCAACAGGTCATCACGAGCGCTCGCACATACGTCATTACTTTAATTCTGTATATAATAACTATACGATTATTTCTTGAAGCAATGAAAATACTCTGTATTTTATTGAAAAATACAGAGAAGAACATATGATAATGTATAATGTTCTGGATGAGCCGGGTTCCATGATACGATTACTGTGGAACCCGGCTCATCAATAATCAACAAATTGATAAAAGAAGACAGTTGGGTTAGGTTTGTCTGGCTAATATAGAGCACAGACTTCAATAGAGCATATTACACCGTTTTTAGAACCATGTGTAACCTTTGATAATGAGACAAGTATTGGTACGCGGGTTACCAGAAAAGGCGAAGGTTTCCCAAAAATAGCATTTTTGCCTTTTGGTGACCTTTTGAGGTCACAATAACTCCGGTCCCTGTGACTCTAGGTCACCAAAATCAATCAGTACCCTTATCTCATTAAGACAGTGGTAACAAAAAGGTTTAATGTAAATCGGTCAACGCGTTCGGTTGTAATCGTGTCATGCACAGACAGACAGACAGACAGCACTATGCAATAGGGGGCTGCGCCCTCTAATAAATCGGAGATTTATCTCGTCTAAGTGTGTAACATGCTTGATGCGAATGTTACATTCCACCCCGTAACTTTGGGCAGTACCCAGCTTAAGGCCGAGTATATTTTTTAAGTATTCAAGTGTTCGAATGTATAAACAACTTTTTATTACCAGTTTTCAAATTCAGTCGCATCATCGCAGAAATACCTACAGCTCATTGACCTTTGATACCAAGCAATGATGAATTATATCACGACCAACCAATTATTTGTCTTATTCCAATCTACGTAGAGTACATATTTTTATGTTAAAACATACATACAGCTTCATAGTTAGTATCTGAACATGTCAAGATGCGGTGAAGCGAAAACTAGAAGCTACCATGATACGTCGGGCTTTAAATTAAAAATAGTTTAATTAAATGCAGAAACCCGATTCGTTGATAATTATAATTTTCCCAGCTTATAAATTACTATGTGACTGACGTATGTACGCTTACCTATTGTATAGTCTGTGGTACAGATAGACGGTTGTTAATTATTACTACTCGTAGATTTAAATAACCCGGAAGTTTATTGGTTAGAAGAGTGATACACAGTCTGATTTTTTTTAAACTTCATACTTGGCGGTGAAATAAAATAGAAGCTAGGAAAAGTGACAGAAAAAACACTAAAAATCGTCGGCTTGGCCGTCTATTGGTCATTCCATTATATCAAAGGACACTCAAACAACAATAACACTCAAGAGGTGTCGGCGTATCACCAAACAGAGCCATTTATGCTCTAGTGCATATCTATTACATGCTGTAATTGTAAATTTTTAATCCGCAGTACAAGCTCCTTGCATTCCACCGACTTACTTTCGGGAGAATAGCCGACGTACTTTAGCCGCGATTAGAAATTAAAAAAACAACGGCGCCGAATTCGAAGTGGTCATTGGTGCGTTCGAAAATGGGTGTTTGTATTTGGAATTAGTGATGTGCAAGATAAAGAAGTGTCTGAATGTTGCCTGCAAGATTTTATTAAAGAAGGTTAGTGAGGGGCACACCCCTGGATCACAAAACAACATATGATTTTTAACCCATTCTGGACTCTAAAATAAACTTAATAACCAATGAGGCGTTTTCATTAAAAAGTAAAAATTTCAAAAATAGTTCCCTCAAACCTTATAGATGGCGTTAGTTTTCATTTAATGGAAGGAAACACAATTTGACAATGACAGCATTTGTAATCAATCACATACTTGTTTTCTCCGCTTACCAGCTCTATCTGTTTGGTTTAGTAGAAAACACGTTTTTTTTTTTACTGAAAACGGCTCATTCTAGACTCCGCTTGATTTCACAGGAACACACTGGTTGTATGTCACAGGAAACTTTTTTTTTTTAATATTAGCTGCATAGCATAGCGCCCTGGTGGAAACGTGAATAAATAAAAGTACTAGAAGAAAAAGTACCTTCCACCTCATAATAATCCACAGCCCCTTTTTACCTTTTGTAACCTCCTAAATTACAGCATTATTTTCGGTCCCGTATGGTTCTTCTACTGCCACTTAATAGAAGTGCAATGAGTTTTTAGCATGTCCCATCACTACGGAAAATAAGAGGCGGTAATCGTAGGCGTTCGATTTAGTACCGTCCGATACCCTCGAATCGATTCGCTGAAATAACGAGAAACGCGGTGCGTTAAGCCGGCCGTCCACCGCCAGCTAAACTAAGTGAAAACTAAGCTCAGTGAACTAAGCTAAGCTAAACTGGGAAATAATAATACGTCCATCGAAAAATAAGCTAAAACTACGTTAGTGGTTTTTGCTAGAACGTTGAGTTAATCGGACGTGATGGAAGAAGAGACGAGCTATGATGAGAGTTCAGAGGAGGATTACAATCATCATAGGAAAAGAAAATTGATTATTAAGCAATATAGGATATTGCTTGACATATTCAATAAATACCCCCATGCTGCTAAATACGTGTTTCACTGCCTGCGCACGATCGCTCAATGTACAAGCAGAAACACATTCGAACAACACAACACTAGCGACAGTCGCCTGAGGAGTAAGGCAAGAGAGTGAGGGGCGATTAGTTTAGCTCACGTTGTAACGGATCGGATACACAACTAATTTATTTCGACTTAGCTGGGCTATTTTACGTAGCTTAGCTGGCATAGTTTTTGGACGCACATGTATGAAAAACTGGCTCAACTATGCGAGCTAAGCTAAACTAACTTAGTTTAGTTGGCGGTGGTCGGCTTTATGTTATTGTTACTTTGTCACAATGCTTTTATAGAAATAACTTCAGTCCATCTATGCGTCCATATTATCTATAAAGTTCACATTATTGGTCAACCGATTCAAGAAAGTTAAAGTTTTCGTCTTATTTTCAGAACATACTATAAACATACATTACATTCACGAAACATGTGCAGCAAATACAGACTGATACTTATTTTATTCAAGTGGGTTACACCAGAGCTCAAACTAATACACACACCTGTTCTTTTCAAGATACATTACCTTCATGAAAAGCTAGTCTAATAGCCGACTGATACGAAATAGCAGGTTCAATTTCCGCCACGAGACAAATGTATGCAATTGTTCTGCAGACATTTGTCTCGGGTCTGGTTATTTCTCTATGTAGGTATGACATCTATGTATGTATGTAATACAAAAATAATATTTGTAAGTATTATTAACACATATTTAACCGGGTATTTATCGCGTTATTTACCTTTATTATTGCCCGACGTTTCGACAGGACTGCACCCATCGTGGTCCCGGGAAGTCTTCCCGTTAAATATGTGTTAATAATGTGTCGTGATCGCGTAAGTTTAAAAGAGACTATTTGTAAGTAATCAACCATCTGGTGTCCATAGTGCAAGCTTTGCTTAGTTTGGGACTAGATGGTGTTGTTGTAGTGTTTAGCATTGTTTATTTCAATCTTGTAACTTCTTTGGTTCGTGAAAAGTTCTACAAGCTATATACCACCAATCAGGCAAGCGTAAGGGTTCTGTTCCGCCGCCGTCTGATCTCACCCCGACCACAATGGCTGCGAATCCCAGTGTGCTCGTAAGGATTATCCTACAAAGAGCCGAAACCTCCCAAGACGAGGTAAAAAGATTTTGTTGCATTTCGGGATTTGCTATTGCAATTTTTTATCGCATATTTGTAAGACTTTAAAAACTGGTGAGCCTTAATTTAGATTGAGACTAGTAGCATTAGAATTTAGCATTTTAGCAAGTAAACTAAATTAATAAATATAGCTTGTAGAACTATATAAATATCGGTAACTGGAAATGTATTTCGGCTTAAAGAATATTTTATTCTTTTAAAGAACAACAATTTAAATATTACATCAGTGAACAATTAACGTTGGAACCAGGATAATGGAACTAAAGTGGAGTTGGGCAGGACACCTTGCAAGGCGTGGTGATGACAGGTGGAGCAAGACAACAACAGAATGGTGGCCGAGGATGGGGCATAGAAGTGTCGGGCGACCGGTGGCGAGGTGGGTCGACGACCTGGTACACATCGCAGGGCGTACCACAGATACCACAGATAATATAATACACTAGTATACCCAGCAGTGGGATGATGAACAATTTAAGTAATCAATGATCCTGTTTCCATTGTACAAACTTTGCTTAGTTTGGGGCTAGATGGTGCTGTGTTCCTAATGTCCAGATTTTTTTACTTACGTGAAAGCTTTGGTCATCCAAGACAAATTCAACACCAACACTAACAATTTTCGCAACGAAATCGATACAGCATCTTCACAACGCCGACACATCTAAAGAAATGCCTTCATACTTTATAAATACGCTTAATTATCAATTGGGGATCTGTAATGAATACTGTATGTACCTCGCCTTTCAGTAGCGGCGCGGTGCGTCAAAGGGGGCGCTGCTTTTGTGCTGGTACTTTATACCGCCGCGATTGTACACAGGCTCGATACACAAAGACTTATCGTGTGGTAGATTCTTGGTTCACCATCATCATCATCTCTTGGACGTCCACTGCTGGACATAGGAATTTCTGCACTGATCATGAGATGGTGGTGGCGGTACGGGATGTTGATACACGGAGAGACGCTGCTGCCCGTCTTCCGGAGGTATACCTTGGCAGATTATTAGTCCTGTCCATAAGCAAGAGAGACGGGGGAGATATTCTTCTGCCGGCACCCCAAGGCAATTATATAGTATTTTATGTGATCAATTGAACATCTGGTGAGGTTCAATCATTATTATTTGAGTCAATCCACTCTAATACTATAGTATATTAACAAGGTAGTAACTGTTTTTACAGGCAAACTATTGTACATTTTAAGAGCTCGAATAATATTATAGATTTAGTTCTTTACACAAAGCTTAGCTGTGTATTGCCTTTTACCTATCTTGTAGATGGGGTTTGACGACTTTGGTCTAAAATGAAAAAATGACAAGGGAATAATAATGTCCACTTGTATAAATAAAACCGGGCAAGAGCGAGTCGGACTCGCGCACCGAGGGTTCCGTGCCATCATACAATATAATTTATGACAAAGGCGGTTTTATATTTGTTGGAGAACCTTGACAGCGCCATCTCTTGTCTGATAGCGGAACTTATGTAGATTTTTTACACTTTCGATGATTTCTAAAAAAGTATGCTATGTAGAGAGATTGTAATAAATTTCCTCTAATCTTTACATACACTTCTATTAGTAATAAAAGTTTCAAAGGTTTATCTCTGCAAACTTCGGAGATAAGGGGGGGGGAACGCTATTTTTTTCAACATTTTTGTAAATAACTCAAAAATTATACGACTTAAAGGAAAACTAAAAACTGTCTATTAATGTGCAAAAGTATACCTTTCATATGATACCCCACATCACCTAGTAACTTTCCAAAAATTTTGAAAACACCCCTTCCACCCCCATTGTCTAAAAAACTATGCAAATTAGAGAGTTCGCTATAATTTTCCTATAAAGTTGACATACACTTCTATTAGCTATAAAAGTATCACGGGCTTATCTCTGCAAACTTCGGAGATAAGGGGGGGGGAACGGTCGTTTTTTCAACATTTTTGTAAATAACTCAAAAACAATACGGCTTAAAGGAAAACTAAAAACTGTTTATTAATGTGCAAATGAATACCTTTCATATGATACCCCACATAACCTATTTACTTTACAAAATTTTTGAAAACCCCCCTTCAACCCCCCTTATCTAAAAAACTATGCAAATTAGAGAGTATGCTACAATTTTCCTATTAAGTTTACATACACTTCTATAAGCTATAAAAGTATCACGGGTGTATCTCTGCAAACTTCGGAGATAAGGGGGGGGGAACGGTCGTTTTTTCGACATTTTTGTAAATAATTCAAAAACAATACGGCTTAAAGGAAAACTAAAAACTGTTTATTAATGTGCAAATGAATACCTTTCTAATGATACCCCACATCACCTATTAACTTCACAAAATTTTTGAAAACCCCCCTTCCACCCCCCTTGTCTAAAAAACTATGCAAATTAGAGAGTTCGCTATAATTTTCCTATAAAGTTTACATACACTTCTATTAGCTATAAAAGTATCACGGGCTTATCTCTGCAAACTTCGGAGATAAGGGGGGGGGGAACGGTCGTTTTTTTAACATTTTTGTAAATAACTCAAAAACGATACGGTTTAAAGGAAAACTAAAAACTGTTTATCAATGTGCAAATGAATACCTTTTATATGATACCCCACACGGCCTAGTAACTTCACTTAAAATTTTTGAGATCCCCTATCCGCCCCCCTGCAATCAAAATAAGAATATTTATTTAAATTTTTATATATGCTATATAAGTAAAAAACTGTTGTCTTTTACCATTTTAAATTGAAAGTCGATAGCATTAGTAGTTCTCGAGATATCCATCTGTGACAGACAGACAGACAGACAGACAGACAGAGTGATTCTATAAGGGTTCCTTTTTACCATTTTGGTCCGGAACCCTAAAAAGGCAATGCCAACAATAAATTTTGTCAAAGTAGAAAAGTGACAAAGTATATTTTAGTGTTTGTGTAAAAATGTCGTAGATTGTGTCGTGTTGTGAATCTTATTTAATTTATTATTACAACTCGACATACGTATTTACAGTTTGTTTATATGATAATTATTTTATTGATTTACGCTTCTACTGTACGTACAGCATAGTATTGGTTCTTATACTGCTACTCACGGCTACACAAATACCTAAAAACGCTTCTGTTACCAATGATTAGCATTTATTATCAGAACGTCCGTGGCTTGCGAACAAAAACTGCACTATTTTATAGAAATCTTTGCTTGAGTGATTACGATGTTTTGTGTCTCACTGAGACATGGTTAAACGAATCGGTGCTGGATAGTGAATTGTTCGACAATAGATACCTAGTGTGGCGATCGGATAGGAATTATTTAGAAAGACGCCAAACCAAGGGTGGCGGAGTTTTAATTGCGGTTCGCCGCGAGCTCGCAGCTGAGTGTGTGAAAGAGTGGTTATCGTCTGCTGAGGACTTGTGGATAACAATATCGATACGAAACAGAAAACAGGTTAGTGCACGTAGTTATAAGATTCACATTTGTACAGTTTATGTTTGTGACCAGAGCCTTGGTAATACTATATCTGTCCAACGCGAAAACTTTGTGCATAGTGTATCGAATGTGGTTTTACAAAATCCATTAGATAAATTTATTATCCTAGGGGACTTTAACATACCTAATATCATATGGACTCCGAATAACGAAGGAATAGATTTATCGCCCTGTAATATTCAAGGTCCGCATCAAATAGATATTTTCGACGAACTTGACATGTGTAACCTGGCTCAATACAACTCATGCTGTAATATAAATAATCATATATTAGACCTGGTACTATCTAATCATGATGTTTCTGTCCAACGTTGCAAGCTTCCGCTAGTACCAGAGGATCCACACCACATCTCAATTGTTTGCGAGGCTGACTTTTTACAATATGACACAATGAAGCCACAACCATACACAAAATTTATTTATCAAGACGGTGACTATGAGTCAATCTGTAATAATCTTGACGCTATCAACTGGCGTTCAGTTTTAAGTGACAAATCTTTGGAAGATGCAATATCACTTATATATGTTACTATAAATGACCTGCGGGATACTTATATACCATCCAAGGTTTTTACTCCGTCTACTAGGTACCCCCTTTGGTATAGGAAGCCTCTAATTAAATTAATAAAGGAAAAATACAAATTTCATCGAAAATATAAGAAATATGGAAATATAAGTGATCTTGAATCTTTTAGGATTTTAAGAGAGAGGGCTAAAGTCCTAGAAAATCAATGTTATACCTCATACATAGAAAGTATTGAAAAACAAATTAAATCTAATCCTAGAGCTTTTTGGACGTATGTTAAAACTAAAAACCGGTCTCATGCGTATCCTTCAGTACTTCACTACGGTAACCGTTCCTCCGACCAAGGCTTGGATATAGCAAACATGTTTGGAGAATTTTTCCACTCGACCTTTCTAAGCGACGTACCTACCACTACAAACACACAAGCTGAGGAGTCCGAATTCTGTACATCTATGGCGGATATAGGAGACGTTCATATCTCGAATGAAGAGGTACTAAGACTATTTAAATCACTCGATCTCACTAAGTCAGCTGGACCGGACAACATTCCTCCTATTCTTATAGTTAAATGCGCTAAAAGTTTAATGATACCTCTTGCAATTTTATACCGTCGCTCACTTTCAGAAGGAATAGTTCCCAATATCTGGAAAAATGCTTTTGTCATCCCAATACATAAAAAAGGCCCCAAAAATAAAATTGAAAATTATAGACCGATATCAAAATTATGTATTTTTGCTAAAGTTTTCGAAAAAATTATTCATTTACAGTTGTACTCAGCTATCCGTCACAGTCTTAACCTCAGTCAGCACGGCTTTGTCAGAAGTAAGTCTACCACTTCTAATCTTTTAGTGTGTAGTGAGTTTATCTCACGGCATATGTCGGACCTGTTCCAGGTAGATGTTATATACACAGACTACGCCAAATGTTTCGACCGAATCGATCATATGATTCTTCTAAAGAAACTCCAATTAATCGGAATCAGAGGCAATCTTTACCGTTGGTTTTCATCGTATGTCAACAATAGGTGTCAAACTGTTGTGCTCAATGGATATTCTTCTTCTCCCATGAGTATTCCATCCGGAGTACCTCAAGGCTCGTTACTAGGTCCCTTGTTGTTTAATATATTCATAAATGACGTATATGAATGCTTTGATCATTCCAAAATACTTCTCTATGCAGATGATATGAAAATTCTTGGTGTGATACGTAGTACGGATGATGCACATGAACTACAAAGGGAGCTTGACAACTTACAACAATACTGTTTCAACAACAATCTCGATCTTAACGTTGACAAGTGCTACGTAACTTCTTACACTCGTAAAAAACAAATACATTTATTTAATTACACTATCAAGAACACAATTTTAAACAGAGTACCTGCGATCCTTGACTTAGGAGTTACATTTGACAATAAGCTTTTGTTTGACCAGCATATTGATAACATCGTCAAAAAGGCCTCTCGATCGTTGGGTTTCGTACTTAGGATGTCATCTGAATTTAATAGTATTAAAACCTTTAAAATACTGTACTGTTCATATGTTCGTAGCCACTTAGAATATGCTTCGCAAGTTTGGAACCCGCGTTACGACACATATATCTCTCGTATAGAAGGTATTCAGAGACGTTTTTTGCGCTATGTACAGTTTAGGGCGAAAATATATATTTCAAATTACATTGACCGATGTAAAAAATTTCACTTTTTACCGCTTAAAGAGCGAAGAGATATTGCTGACCTGTGCTACCTTATGAACATAGCAAGTGGAACGGTGGATTGTCCGGAACTCCTTGAACTAGTTGGTATACGTACTAACATATCTTCGCTTCGTAAGCCTAATCTTTTATACGAACCACTAGTGAGAACAAACTACAGACAGAATTCATTTATTATAAGAGCAAGCAAACTATTTAATGATGTATTAGCGAATAATGTGTCGTTAGATATAGATTTGGTCAGATAGATTTGGTGATATAGACTGGCCCTGGTAACACACAACATCCGCACTTTGAGGACAGACGATAAGATTGTTGAGCTGGAAGAAGAAATTAGTAGATTACACTGGGACATTTTGGGGCTATCAGAAGTCCGTAGAGAGGGCGAGGACACGATATCCCTTAAGTCCGGTAACCTACTATACTACCGGGAGGGCGACCAACAGTCCCAAGGTGGTGTCGGGTTTCTCGTTCACAAGTCACTCATTAACAACATTGTCACCATCGACAGTGTGTCGAGCAGGGTCGCGTACCTAACACTCAGAATATCTAAGCGATATTTGCTGAAGGTCGTTCAGGTATATGCGCCGACCTCGTCACACCCAGATGAAGAAGTAGAGTCTATGTATGAGGACATCAGTAGAGCCATACATACGAACAACACTCACTTCACTGTTGTAATGGGGGACTTCAATGCAAAGCTAGGCATGAGAAGCGATGATGAGTTGAGAGTGGGGCAATTTGGGTATGGGCAACGGAACCCCAGGGGACAGAGGCTGGCCGATTTTCTGGAGAAAGAAGGACTCTTTATGATGAATTCTTTCTTCCAGAAGCCGCCTCACAGGAAATGGACCTGGATGAGTCCCAATTGTTCTACGAGAAATGAGATTGATTTCATCCTGACCGACAAGAAACGAATATTCAATGATGTCTCTGTGATTCACAGGGTGAAAACCGGCAGTGATCACCGAATTGTAAGGGGCACATTGAATATCAACGTTAAACTTGAAAGGTCCCGTTTGATGAAATCTACGCTCCGACCCACTCGCGCACATATCCAAAACCTCGAGAGCTTTCAACTCGAACTCGCAAATCGCTTTGACTGTCTAGGAGTAGATGCATCGGTGGACGAGATCAATAACAGGTTCGCAGAAACCGTCCATACGGTGGGGTCCCAGTTCTTTAAAACCCCCCGTACTAATAGACCTCAGAAACTTTCTGATGACACCCTTAACTTCATGGCTGAACGACGTTCTTTGCGACTGCAGTCTCCCGGTGATGCTCAGTCACACAGGCAGCTCAATAGACAAATTTGGAAATCCTTGCGGCACGATATTCGTACCTTTAATACAGCCAGTATTAAAGATACGATAGAGCGGAATAAAGGCTCCAAAGTGTTCGCGAGAGATAGTTCTATTGGGCAGAGCCAGATGACGAAGCTGAAGAGGGAAGATGGCAGCATAACGTCAAGTAAAGCAGAAGTGTTAAGGGAAGTCGAAAGGTTCTATGGACGGCTCTACGATTCGGTCACTAAACCTGTTTGCAGTGCGGCCAACGACCCAAGAGCTAAACTGACCCGACATTATACCGAGGATATCCCGGACATCAGCCTGTACGAGATCAGGATGGCCTTGAAACAGCTTAAGAACGACAAGGCGCCGGGTGAGGACGGAATCACTTCAGAGCTTCTGAAAGCGGGTGGATCACCGGTACTTAAAGTCCTTCAGAAGCTATTTAATTCCGCCTTGCTTGAAGGTACGACGCCAAAAGCATGGACCAAGGGCGTGGTGGTTCTGTTCTTCAAGAAAGGTGACAAAACCTTACTTAAGAATTACAGACCCATCTCGCTGTTGAGCCATGTTTATAAGCTGTTTTCAAGGGTCATCGCGAACCGTCTCGAACGCAGGTTTGATGACTTCCAGCCTCCCGAACAAGCCGGGTTCCGAAAAGGCTACAGTACCATAGACCACATACATACGCTGCGGCAAGTCATACAGAAGACCGAAGAGTATAACTTGCCGCTATGTCTTGCGTTTGTGGACTATGAGAAAGCCTTCGATTCGATCGAAACATGGGCGGTGCTTGAGTCTCTCCAACGATGCCGAATTGACTATCGGTACATCGAAGTGTTGAAGTGTTTGTATACAAACGCCACTATGTCAGTCCGAGTACAAGAACAGAGCTCGAAGGCCATTCCCTTAAAAAGAGGCGTAAGACAGGGAGACGTAATCTCTCCGAAACTGTTTACGACCGCTTTGGAAGATGCCTTCAAGCTCCTGGAATGGAAAGGGCTGGGCATCAATATTAACGGCGAATACATCACTCACCTTCGATTTGCCGACGATATTGTGGTCATGGCAAAGTCGATGGAAGAGCTCAGCACGATGCTCGAAGGCCTCAATCGAGTCTCCCAGCGGGTAGGCCTTAAAATGAACATGGACAAGACGAAAATCATGTCAAACGTCCATGTCGTGCCTGCCCCAGTTATGGTTGAGAACTCGGCTCTTGAAGTTGTCGACGCGTACGTATACCTAGGACAAACAGTCCAGTTAGGTAGGTCCAACTTCGAGAAAGAGGTCAATCGTCGAATCCAACTCGGATGGGCAGCGTTTGGGAAACTTCGCAACGTCTTTTCGTCCAACATACCTCAGTGCCTTAAGACGAAAGTCTACAACCAGTGTGTGTTACCAGTGATGACATATGGAACCGAGACGTGGTCCTTCACTATTGGCCTTATGAACAAGCTCAGAGTCGCTCAACGAGCTATGGAGAGGGCTATGCTCGGGGTTTCACTACGGGATCGAATCAGAAATGAGGAGATACGTAGAAGAACTCGGGTCACCGACATAGCCAAACGGATTAGCACGTTGAAGTGGCAATGGGCAGGCCATATAGCGCGCAGAACAGATGGCCGATGGGGCCGCAAAGTTCTCGAATGGAGGCCACGGATCGGCAAGCGCAGCGTAGGACGTCCACCTACAAGATGGGCAGACGACTTGGTGAGAACTGCTGGTCGGCGGTGGATGCAGACGGCTTCCAACCGCAGTACTTGGAGATCAATGAGGGAGGCCTTTGTCCAGCAGTGGACGTCCTACGGCTGAAATGATGAGATATAGATTTATATAACACCTCTCCAAAACGTCTAAGACGTTTGTTAAGTAATTCTTTTTTCGATAATTAGTGATAGTTTTTAAATTAGTGTTTTAGTTAAAATTCAAAGGACTGTTGAACCTATATAACTTTTGTTTATTATCTGTGGAAACCTATAATTAGCCTCTAATTACTATAGTTACCTTTAAGACTTAAACTAGCTGTTGGTTTTCCTAAAATTGTAAAATAAAATAAAATAAAATGAGTATGATAAAGTCCGCTCGTATGCTGTATGAGGTATAAAAATGCTAACAATAATTTTGTCAATTTAAATAAAGAAAAAAAAATTATATTCTGACATGGACCAAATAAATATTTTAATTTACCTGTGTACCTATGAGTCGTGAATAAATAATTTATTATCTTATCTTCAATCATTATACTTACATGCACTTTTTCTTAAGCGGGTGTGAAGTTTACGTCGAGTTCCGGAAACACTATTCAAAATGGTTTATTGGGAAATTAATTAAAGTTTCTGTCTTTTTAATGAAAATTATTTTTTGTTGCGTTTACACTTTTCTTTCTTGCCTACTGTCTAATATCTGTACGATCTGCAGATATTTGTTCAGGGTGTTCTGGATGTTTTTCTTCTGGATGTTTTTGATGTGTATAAAACACAGGTATAACAAAAAATACCTATCTATATAAGGTAGTATAATGTGTTAAGTATATCAGTCATCTAGTACCCAAAACACAAGCTCTGCTCAGCTTGGGGCTAGATGCTCTGTGAATGGTCTAGAATTATTTACTTATTATTTATTCATAGGATGGATGGTGGGAGTCTGCGATGGATCGGGATGGTTGGAGGATATTGGGGGAGACCTTTGCCCAGCAGTGCTAAAAAAATATAACAGCACGAAGCATACTAAAAGAATTAGAGCTAACGCTAGCACGAGTGCCAGCTAACCCGCAGACGCTGCTTCGCTGTAAGCAATTAATTAACCGCTATCACTGAATTGAAATTATCGTGGCTTGACATCATTTAATAAATATGATACGGCTTGCACCACAGACCTAACTTATTATCATCTTGCTGACGTTTCGTAGACCATTTAGAGGCCGTTCGTGGCCGACTCCGAGAGCCGCGAGACGAGAACGGCCCTCTGAGTCGGCCACAAACGGTGCTCATGAACAAGGGCCTCTAAATGGTCTACGAAACGTCAGCAAGATGATAATAAGTTAGGTACGTGGTGTAAGCCGTATTATATTTATTAAATTAGCGGCTACTTTGGTTGTACCTATGGTTTAAAATATAACTACATGAGTATTAAATTAAAAGTATTTGAACATTCCAACAAGAGAGTACGTGGAATGGTGGAATGGACTGTTCTCTTGACAGCTCGAACTCGGGACCCTCACTGTCATTGCACATCAGATGTACTGATCGCATCACAGATTCTGTGGATGGAGGAGTTGGGCTCGGGTCAAATTAAAGTTAACAATTTAATTCAACATTATCATCACAGCCGTTACGTAGGACTGCTGTCCACCTCCACTGCTGGACATATGCATCCCTCATGCATGTCCAAGATCATGAGGGGTGCCGGCAGTAGAATGTTACCTCCCTTCTCTTGGAGACCTACGGAAGATAGGCAGCAGCGATTTACGTGAATCAACATCCCGTACTGCGCTTGCTAACCCTGCCAAGCGTGGCGAGTATGGCAACAACCCCTTCTTGGTCTTGGAGATCCATGAGGGAGGCCTATGTCCAGCAGTGGACGTGAACAGCATTCCTACGGCTGAGATGATGAATTAATATACTAATTTTACATCACGCGATATCATAAGCTTCACAAAACTTCAATGCAAAAAAATGCAACAGCAAATTACATATTAGTTTAAACTAAACATTGCTATTTACCTACGTATAAAGTTTTTTATATAAAATAATAGCGAATAATGGGGCTCAAATGGAGTTGGGCAGGACACTTGGCCAGACGAAATGACGACAGGTGGACGAAAACGCTGACTGAATGGTGGCCGAGAGAAGGGCACAGAAAAAGGGGTCGTCCACCATCCCGATGGGTTGACGATGTTCGAAAGACCGTGGGTTGCACCTGGCTAAGAATAGCTTATGACAGAGGCGAATGGCAAAATCAAAGAGAGGCCTATGCCCAGCAGTGGGTCGATAAAGGCTGATGATGATGATGATGATGATGAAAGTTTTTTATGCATTCAATACTGACGACTACTAAAAATATTTTTAGTATACCTTTATTATATACTTTAGCTAGCTTTATTTATCTCTTAATACTATAAAACATGTAACTGTTTTTGAGAGAAATAAATAATTATTCTATGAAAATTATCGTACACCGTACAGTAGGTAAGCACGACAACAATTTAGCAACGTATTTCGAAATACAATATAATCACGACATTTGGAAACTTAACTCAGCTCGAAAAAAGCTGTTTTTGAATTAAGTGCAACAATCCCATTATTGAACCTGCTTGAACATTTGTTTGCTGTCGGTACCTGCGCACACGCAGCTACGGGAGCTTGACGAGCACAGCGAGGGGCCAATCTGTGTTTGTGAAGATAATCTCACTGTCTAACACTGACCAACTTGATGTCCTGACATTACTACCTCCCTTGATTTGTTCATTTATGGGAAACTAGCGACCCGCCTCGGTTTCGTACGCGGATATATGTAGGTAAATAAGTTTCTAAAAGTTCTTAAAACGAATTAAGTTTAAGTACCTATACGATTGGATGAAAGGCATAATGTATAAACAAACAAACATATTTTGATTTTTGTAATAAATATTATGACTATTTTCGAAGAGCATGAGAGGTTTGTTGCCATACTCGCCACGCTTAGCAGGCGGGTTGGATATTGCAGTACAGGATGTCGATACACGGTAAGACGCTGCCACCCATCTTGTGAAGGTATCCTTTAGCAGACTCTTACTACGTCCACGGGCAAGAAAGGAGTGGTAAAATTCTACTGCCGGCACGCCACGGCACGTTAGGTAGAATAAGTTGATTGGAAGCCTTTGTCAAGCACATAGCAAGTGCTTTTGATTATTCTATTACATTATTACGTCAACGTACAGAAAAGCATTTGTTTAAACAGGGGAAAGAATAATGTCTATTTCAAAACGACCATCAGCCCGTGTTTGTCCAGGAGTCATACAGATTAAGACAAAATAGTATAACCACGCGGAAGTATTGGTAAAACGCCTGTAATTGCACTCTTCAAAAATAATTCACTTATAAGATTTTACGCATAAGTGCCTGATAAAATGATAAAGGCAATCCAAAGCATTATAATGTTGTATTTCAGCAGGCGTTGCCAATTGGGTTTTTTAATAACCTAGAATTTGTTACTTTAAAGAAATTGGTGTCGTGTTTTACACTTCCTAAAACTAATTACAGTTACAGATATAACGTTTCTAAGTTTATAGCTGTCAGCGTAAAATTGGGTATATTTGTTCCGTTTTAATTTTAGAACGGCACTAACCGTACATGCTGTAATTATGCCATTTTAGTCAGTCTTACGTCAATTTCATTAGCATAAGCTAGTATCTTACCATACCTGTTGAGATGTAAACTCGGTTTTCAAATATTAATTTATTTGGGAAATGTATGTTCTTCACAACAAAATAACTCGTGAATAAGTTAATAGGCTCAGTCTTTTTTCTTCAGTTCGTTTGCCTTCTCCTGGGCTTCTCCCTGTTGCGTCTTCCTTAACTTCTCTAGTTGCTCTGGAAAAAAAATCTATCATTTTCATTCATCACCATCATCCCAGCTTAGGACGTCTACTTCTGGACATTGACCTACCTCATGGATCTCCAAGTACGGATCATGAGGGGGTTGATGCATGATGAAAGAGAAAACAAAAATATATGCAGTCGAATTGCGAACCTCCTCCGGTTTTTCGTCCGTTAAAAATATGTACGTCTCCGATGGTCACTAAAGTTCGTCGTGGTCGCTTTCAGCGACTAGCGCAGGACCAATGTGTTTGACAGATCATCCATCTAGACACTCAACCATCCATTTAGTCGCCCGACCGCCATTTATTCTGAATCATCATCATCATCATAATTTCAGCCTTAAAACATCCACTACTGAACACAGCCCTCCCTCATGAATGTCCATGAGGGGTAGTTGCCATACTCACCACGCTGCACAGGCGGGTTGGCGAGCGCAGTAGGGGATGTTGATACACGGAAAGACGCATTCCGTCATTATGAATACTTGACAATTATTTAAATATTCGAAATTATTCAAGACACCCGACCATCATAACTTTGGACGGCCTCCAGTTCCGTGTCTAAAGCTCTCTGCTAAATTCCGCCTGAGGATGTTGATACTGTCTGTACCAACCTCTCTGCTTGTTGTAGAACCAACCTCTCTGCTTGTTGTAGAAGTAGCTATGCTTCTGCGCCGCTGTATACTGGCCCAGCCCTCCGTGGATGGCAGACTATCCATCTAGCTAGACACTCGACCATCCTTTTTAACACCCGACCGTCATTCTGAATACTTGACCATTATTTAAACGTTCGACATCATTCAAGACACTCGACCATCATAACTATGGACGGCTTCCAGTTCCCTGTCTAAAATTCCCTGCTGAAATCCGTCTATGTTGAAAACCATCTGTACCAACCTCTCTGCTTGTTGTAGAAGTAGCTCTCCTCCTGCGCCGCTCCATACTGGCCCAGCCCTCCCCCCGCCTCCCTGACGCTGCCCCCGGCGCCGCCCCCCTTCCCCGCGCCCGCACCCGCACCACTGCCAGCTCTGGACCATAGCTTCTCAGGCTTCAGAACTTTCACGGACTGGAGACAGGATAGCTTGGATAGTAGCATGTTTCAATTTGGAAACAGTTTTTTTAGGCCAATGGGGTAATTGTCCAGTTTTTCAGTCGAAGAATTAACTTGTTTGAAATTTTTTTTGATTGTCGTCGATGACATTTTTGAGAAGTAACATTTTTAAATTGTTTGATTTATGTGTTGTCAAATGAGTTTCTATAACAATTTAAGTTTTCAACAAAAACCGAGGTATTGGTGTGCCTTACCTACATTATAATGATGATGATGATATTTCCTAGCCGATTTCGGCCATGGCGACAGCATTCAGATAAGAAGTCTCATAGGAGGGTTCTGGTTTTCCACCCTTTCATGTGCTTTGAGGTGACTTGTGTACCCAATCTAATTACTAAGAGAAGGTACGTGAGCACTTTGGACACGTTAATACCCATTTAGGTTACATTACAGAGTTAGCATGCTATAGTAGGTAGTAAAGTAAATAAAAAGACGACCTCTGTGGCGCAGCGGGCGAAGGTCCGCCTGCGACGCAAGAGGTTGCGGGTTCGATTCCCGCCTCTGAACAAATGTCTGTATGATCTGCAGATATTTGTTCAGGGTGTTCAGGGTGTTTTTCTATATACATATATAATAAAAAATATCTATCTATGTAGTATAATGTATTAAGTACGTCAGTCATCTAGTACCCATAACACAAGCTCTGCTTAGCTTAGGGCTAGATGATACTGTGTGAATTGTCCAGCATTATTTATTTTATTTATTTATTTATAAATATTGTTAAGATTTTGTTTATACTCGTAGTTTGAAGGGCTCCCTGTCCACTAACATCTTGTAACACTGGTACAGGATAGGATTTACAAAAAAATCCGAACAAGTGCGAGCTGGACTCGCCCACCGAGGGTTCCTTATGTATGCAGGAACATATTAACTATTGTAAATTAGCTGATCTGATTAAGTAAAAATTTTAAAAATGCTCAGAAATTTTCGGTCATTCGTCCAATTTATGAACGCGCGTAGGGTTGCTTTACCTCGATGATTTATTTCGTACTTTATTAAGGACTGTTTTTTTGATGATTCCATTGCAAATGTAAAGTTTTTACAGCTTAAGACGATATATCTTGCCTTGCCAAATTTCATAGTTTTATCCAGGTCTACGGAAATAATGACATAACAATGAATTTTGATTTACTTGAGATTGTTGAAACATGCATTTTTTGCGGCATAAACGGTCGCATCTTTTTTTCAGATTAACTTAGAATATTGATTTTTAGGGTTCCGGACCAAAATGGTAAAAAGAAACCCATAAAGAATCACTCTGTCTCTGTCTGTCACAAATGGATATCACGAGAACTACTGATGCTATCGACTTGAAATTTGAAATGGTTAAAGATAACACTTTTTTACTATAGCATATATGAAAATATTAAAAAATATTCCTATTTTGATTGCAGGGGGCGGATAGGGGACCTCAAAATTTTTAAGTGAAGTTACTAGGTCGTGTGGGTAATCATATGAAAGGTATTAAATTGCACATTAAAAAACAGTTTTTATTTTTCCTTTAAACAGTACTATTTCCGAATTATTAACAAAAATGTTGAAAAAACTACCGTTCCCCCCTTTATCTCCGAAGTTTGCAGGATAAACTCGTGAAACTTTTACAGTTAATAGAAGTGTATGTAAACTTTATAGGAAAATTATAGCGAACTCTTTAATTTGCATAGTTTTGTAGACAAGGGGGGGTGGAAGGAGGGTTTTCAAAATTTTTGTAAGTCACTAGGTCAAGTGAGGTATTATATGAAAGTTTTTCATTTGCACATTGATAAACAGTTTTTAGTTTTCCTCTAAGCCGTATCGTTTTTGGGTTATTTACAAAAACGTTGAAAAAAATAGCGTTCCCCCCTTATCTGCGAAGTTTGCAGAGATAAACCCCCGTAACTTTTATTTCTAATAGAAGTGTATATAAAGATTACAGGAAAATTATAACGAACCCTCTAATTTGCATAGTTTTTTAGAAATCATCGTAAGTGTAAAAAATCTACATAAGTTCCGCTATCAGACAAGAGATGGCGCTGTCAAGGTTCTCCAACAAATATAAACCGCCTTTGTCATATATTATATTGTATGATGGCACGGAACCCTCGGTGCGCGAGTCCGACTTGCTCTTGACCGGTTTTATTTCACTGTAGAATCAAGAAACAAAAAATACTTTATTCAGTGCGGCCGCATGGACCTTATTGACGCGTCACAAATTACAAAATAAAACAACACAACTTAATAGAATAAAGCACAATTGAATCTGTTCACTTCACATGACACGCGAGTTAGGAAAAGAAGCGAACAGAAGAACCTAACTCGGTCGTTATAGTCATGATTTAACAATTTTATTTGGTCTTATGTTACGTTTGACTGAGTTGGAGCAGATTCCGTCCCAAGTGGTATTGTCCTCTAGGTAATCTAATATTTTATAATAAGCTTTATGCAATGATTGTAACGTTTAAGAATTTATTCAATGATAACTTCTGTAACTCACTTGGGAGTTTGTTGTAGAAGCGTATACATTGCCCTTTAAAATATATTTTAACTGTATGGAGCCTAGTAGTGGCACAGCTAGTTTATTCTTATTTCTTGTATTTACATTGTGATTCTTCTTAAACGAAGCAATATTTTTATTTTTATGTGTGTACAACAGGTTCTCATAAATATATTAACAGCTACAGTCATTATATTTATTTCTTTAAATTTAGTGCGAAGTGATTCTCTGGGACCCATTGTAGACAGAACGAATAGCCCTCTTCTGCAGCACAAATACGGTGTCTATATCTGCAGCACATCCCCACAGCAGTAAGCCATAAGACATAATGCTGTGGAAATAGCTGAAATAAACAAGTCTAGCGGTATCTACGTCTGTAAGAAGGCGGATTTTTTTGATTAAGGTCGTGAGTTCGATACCGGCAGTGCACCAATGGTTTTTTTCTTTCTTGAAAAATTTATGTGCACACTTAACACGTGCTTTAACGGTGAAGGAAACATCGTGAGGAAACCCGCGGCTTAGTTAGCTTCAGACGTATTGACCTGTTCTTTCCTCTGAATAATAGCTGACTAAGCTGAGACGATGGTATAGGTGCTGGGCAAGCCTAATCCATCTAACAATGTCCCAGGCACTGCAGCGTTCCGTACAGCATGATTACCAGTTGCTGACGCTGTATAAATCATCTTAATAGATGCAAAGGCCTTACTTTTTTTTTATGCTGCAGAACTAAGTCTACCCGATAGTTAGTTGTGTGTGGGCCCCATTGAAGCTTATGGTCTAAAGTTATTTAAATAAATTTTGAGATTACATTATTCACCTCATCGATCGGTGGTACGTCGCGGTCGTTTCATTTTAAACAAAAGTGAAGTGTCATCAGCAAACAGTACAATCTCATGATTGGTTTTGACAAGATGAGGTAGATCATTAATGTAAATTAAAAATAGAAAAGATCCAAGAATTGATCTCTGCGGTACGCACATTGTAACTACAGATCCCGAAGGTCCTTTTCCATTAACATCAACTCTTTGTATAGTGTTACTGAGAAAAGTTGATAAGAAAGTAGATATGTTCCTTCATAGAAACGAGAACTAAAGTTACAGTATGTTGTCTGATAGCAGCGCCGCGTCGCTAATATAGGTTTTCTGTGTGAACGTTGAAGTACATATACAAAATAATTTATTTGGTACACATTAAAAGAACATACGCCGTGGGGTGCCGGCAGTAGAATGTTGCCTTATCTATTGCCGTAGATGCAATAAGAATCTGAAAAGGGATCTTGGAGGTCCATGATGGTGGCCTATGCCCAGCAATGTACGCGGTTAGCAGTCCTACTGCTGAAATGATGATTATAAAGTCCTGTTTATCTTTTTGGTTGGTCTAATCATTGATATAAAAGCATAGATGAGCCCTCACCTCAAAAACTCTGGCATTGCGTTTACAATACTGCCGACGAATGCGCAAAACGCCACGCGTATCGAAAAAATAGTGTTATCTCTTTTCATCATCATCATCATCATTTCAGCCGTAGGACGTCCACTGCTGGACATAGGCCTCCCTCATGGATATCCAGTTATTGCGGTTGGAAACGATCTGCATCCACCGTCGACCTGCGGTCTTCACCAGGTCATCATCCCATCTTCTCCCTCTATCTCTTTTACTCCCACATTATTTGCAAACACTACTTTCTCTTTCTTGCATGAGTGAGCTCACTCTCATCGATTGGAAACACAACGGCGCGGTCTCAGTACGGTGAGGGCTCATCTATGCTTTTATATCAATGGTCTAATAGTCGACTGAGACGCATGAGTTATCGCAAAGTGCGATAACTATAAATTTCATTTAATTGAAGCGTAGAGGGAAATTATATGCATCATTTGCTTGAGGTGACGTATGTAATAAAAATGTACGACAAACGATACAAGGAGTTGGCCTCAAGAGTGTAGTAGGTACCACTAGCACTAGCGGGCTGTAACTACGAGATAGATGGCTCATTTTAATTCGCTTGATGAAATTGGTGTCGTACACTTCCTAAAACTAATTATAATTATAGATATGACGTTTCTAAGTTTACAGCTGGCATTGAAAAATTGGGTAGGTATAGTTACGTTTTAACTTTAGAACCGCACTGACCGAATATCTATTTGTCATTTTAGCCCGTATTTTAATTAGTTTTAGCTAGTTATTGCAACAACAGATTCGCCACCACTGTTGGCTTAGTATTGTTATTTTTAGCATTGATTTGAAAAGTGACAATTAACACCAGTAATACTGCCGTGCCATGACAAAACACTATAACTATAGATACAGTGTTTTGTGGTAAGACGAATAATTCGATTCTTCGCCCATTGGTACACGGTAAAACATACAAAAATATTGAAATAAATATTGTTCGTGGCAGTTAGGACTGTATATCTAATATTATAGAGACCGGTTTTGATGAAACACTAGGTACAATGTTTTAGAAGAAAGAAGAAGAAGAAGAGTTGCCATACTCACCACACTTGGCAGGCATGTTGGTGAGCGCAGTACGGGATGTTGATATACGGAAAGACGCTGCTGCCCATCTTCCGGAGGTGTCCCTTAGCTGCAGCAGGCTCTTACTGCATCCACGGGTAGGAGATGAAGGATAACATTCTACTGCCGGCACCCCACGGCATTAGTTCCGTAGTGGACGTTTTACGGCTGAAATGATGATGAATGATGAACTGTAGATGCAGTGATTTTTCATAATGGAACTCACAAAATAAATAAAATTAACTCAAAAGCAAGAACAAAGCGTACGTTCTACAGTGAACTAGCACCATGTCATGAATGAGATAATACGTTTTATGCGTAAATTCAATAAATAATATGCGTAATTCAATAATAATGTAGGAAGTAATAAAAGAATATTTGATAACAAATTTGATAACAACAAAATGTTTGAGGAAAGTTTTTGGTAAATTAAACCACACTGCGATGTTATGTAGGTGCTTTATAAGAAAATAGATATTTTGAATGTTACTAACGCTAATTTTATACTCAATATTTTTAATGTAAATCATAACTACAACTATCAGTTGCATTTACCCCGGTAAGGGGTTATTGCCACTATTTTGGTTATTGTTGAAAAAAATCATAATTTACACTTCATTAAATGCTTTTATGCTCTATTGTCATGTCAAGAGTATGCATTGATATACAAATACAAATACAAATACAATGATATACATGTAACTTAGTAAATTAATTATTTTAACCCCATGGTTCTTATGGACGATGGTACACTAGTTGAAATTGGTGAGCGTATTTTTTTAGTTGCAATAGCCTCCCTTGACCTTAAACTATTTAGCGTTAAATACGTGACCAGCCAGTAAATAGGAATACTATGTTTAGAAGCAGTGTAAAAAGTTTGTCTATTTATTTTTAGCTAACCATGTGTAACCATGTGTATATGAATACAGTGGTATTATGGAAAAGTTTTACGATACCGAGAGAAATAAAATTTGCGTCTTCGTTTGAAAAAATCTTCCCTTTATATCTTAATTATATGACCACCACTGTGTTCTTAATTACATGTATATATTTATGTATGTATGTATGTATATGTATATATATATATAACGCTAGTGTCAAATGCAGACAATCTCTAAGAATGAACTAACATAACAATAATACTAATAATTGTATACTAATTACATCCAGCTACCTACCTACCATACACGCTTGGAATTTGTTTCAGTAAATGAACTGAACTAATCTTAATTTCAAGGTTTCTAATCTATGGTATAAATAATGTGCATTCTCTGATTTCTCATTTGTCAGAATGCTAAGATTAGCATTATCCAATGGATTCTATAAAGGTAAGAAAATATTTACCATGCTAATAAGCAGGTTTAGGTTTAATAAATTTATTCTACATTATCAAGTCACTTACATGAGAACAATAATATCTGATAAAAGTTAACAGGTTGGTACGTAATTTTATACTTAGCTACAATTTTTAATTAAAGATACTTCATTTATTCATATAATAATGTGTTTAAAAAGCAACACAGATAATATATTAATATCATTTCACGCTTTCTAACCAAATATTATTTTATTTAATGTTGTGATCTTATCATACTCCTTTTTTATCCATTTATAAACTCTTTTCATTTTGTAGATAAAACTTGATGTTTACCAATTCTTCGTTCTATTTTAAATCAGTTGGATTTGTCATCATCTCACGTGACAACTACTGAACATAGGCCTCCCTCATGGATCTAAAGATCATGAGGGGTTGTTGCCACACTCACCACGCTCGGCAAGCAGGTTGGCGAGCGCAGTACAGGATGTTGATACACGGAAATACGCTTTTGCCCATCTTTTAAAACTATCACTTGGCAGATTCTTACTGCATCCACGGGCAAGATAGGAGGGGCAACATTGTACTGCCGTATTAATAATAATATTTTACAAAAGTTCCCATTATAAGCTTCGGGATTTCGATTTTCTATATTTTAGCAGCAGTTGTCCTCTCTTGTCCGTGATGCATTAAGAATCTGCGAGGGGATACCTCCATAAGATGGGCAGTAGGGTCTTTCCGTGTACAGATACAGTGGTGGCGAGCGCAGTATTTCATTTCATTTCTTCCAAGCGTGGCATATGGCAACCCCCTCATGATCCATGCTTGAAGATCCATGAGTGATGCTTATGCCCAGCCGTGGACGACCTACGGCTGAGATGATGTTGATGATTGTATATACCCGTGTAAAACTATTGAGAAGTTTGCTAATACAGTTGATAGTCACAAATTACCCATAAGCGTTATAAGCTAATAAGATAGAAGATGTCTGGTTAAAATAGTGGTCAGTTGATTTGAGTTTATTGAATTAATATTTTCAGAACCCCGCGTAATGTAAGTGCGCCTGAAAATGGAACACTGGTGTTGGTTAAAAATCCTTAGAGTAAAAATAAAATGTTTCTGGAATAATGAGTTAAGTTTTTTAAATGAATATTTTTGGAAAAATTGTTTCTAAAATGATCTGTTTGTTAAACATTGTTTGTGGAATGATTAGTTTGTTAAATGATGTTTGTGAAATGGTGAGTTGGTTAAACGTTGTTTGTGAAATAATCAGTTTGTTAAAGATTGTTTGTGAAATTATGAGCTAGTTAAAGGTTGTTTATGAAATTATCAGTTTGTTAAACATTGTTTGTGGAATGATTACTTTGTTAAATGATGTTTGTGAAATGGTGAGTTGGTTAAACGTTGTTTGTGAATTGATCAGATTGCTAAACATTGTTTGTGAAATGATGAGCTGGTTAAACGTTGTTTATGAAATGATCAGTTCGTTAAACATTGTTTGTGAAATGATGGGCTGGTTAAACGTTGTTTGTGAAATGATCAGTTTGTTAAACGTTTTTTGTAAAACGATCAGTTTGTTTTACGTTGTTTGTGATATGATAACTTGTTTTACGTTGTGTGTGAAATTATCAGTTTCTTAACCATTGTTTTCAAAATGATCGGTTCGCTAAACGTTGTTTGTGAAATTATCAGTTTGTTGTTTGTGAAATTAAATTTAACCTTATGCTTACATAGCATACGGTTATATACCGTATCACTGACGTACATGGGCAGTGCATTTAGAACTAAATTTTCTTACAGCTTACAGTGTTTCGATTTCACTTAATGTTATTGAAGTGGCGTCTTCGTTACAGCTTAGCCAAAATATACAATAAATATAAAAATAACTGATTCTGTAGGCGGCACTAACAATTATGTATTTGTCACCAGATTTCGCTATGGCTTTTAACGGCAATGCTAACAGTCCACATAAGGTATTTATGAAGTTTAATTAACAAATTGTTCTAAGTTCTTATTGAATTATCAGAAATTTTAACAATTTTATAAAGAATATATAGAAAAGAATATAAAATAATGCGTGTTGGTTAATATTCCCTAGAGTAAAATTAGATGTTTATGGAATGAAGAGTTTTAAACAAACATCTTTAAAGTCACGCACTATTCAAACCTATTTGCAATTTTAAACAAAGGACAATAATCAAATTCATATTGAGCATCTACTTGTCTTGTCTTTTTATTTTATGGCTTTTTGTGTTTGGTTTTGCACAATTCCGCCAGTGTCAAGTGAATTTATAAATACTTATGTTATTTGGCTGGCCATGTTGGCGGCCATTCGAACATCTACTTTATCCGTATGAGATTTTTTATCAATGATCGTAACATTTTTTGTAGGGTGAATCTGTCAAAAGTGAAAACGCCATCTGTCTTAAACTGAACTGAAAACCAGCGTCCCATCTGAGCCTTTCCAGGCGCGCTCTTCTTCCTGTCCGAACCAAATATATTTTTTGGTTGGCTCTTTTAATTTTAAGTAGTAAATTGAAATGGACAAAAATAGCTCACTAAGGTCAAGAATCATGCTGCAATTGAGGCCAAATTTTGTTAGTGTTCAACAAAAATCATACCGATCCAAACCACCCTAGTTACTTGGTCCTCCTCCTCTCGGTCATCAGTCTACTTTGTATTTTATAAAAAAAAGTTACATACATGTTAACACGTCTGAAAGGTTTATCATGTGAAATCATAGCCTGAGCCGTGCCTATACATATACTTTGTCAATTATATTGGTGATATAATATTTTATTGTAGTTAATCACAATAATGTTAATTTTCAGCGAGTCTCGAATCATCTCAAAGAATAACTCTGTACAAACGTACGATACAAAAGACCCAAAACGTCCAATAGAAAGCGATTGCTTCTGCTTTGAACATGCTATTTACGGAACGGCGTCCCATGTACTATTTCCAAACGATAATAGTGTTGAACGACTTGTCGTCTATATGTACAGAGTAAAAAAAGACTCTCAAATCATATTTTATATACCCAATGATGAAAAACAAAGGGCCATACCAGACTTGCCTTACGATTTAGACGACAGAGTGGTTACTGACTGTGCTGATCTGATCGATATTATTAATGACGATAAAACAACGACACAAGCACCAACTACGCGACCTACCAGCACTTACAAACCAAAGACAACGCACGAACCAACGACACCTGAAGTGCCAACAACACCTGAGGAACCAACTACCAAACCGGCACCAACTCCAATTACCAGCACTCAGAAACCAACAACAACTCACGAACCAACGACACCTGAAAAACCAACTACAAAACCGCAACCAACGCCAATTACCAGCACTTATAAACCAACAACAACACACGAACCAACGACACCTAACGAACCAACTACAAAGCCGGCACCAACTCCAATTACCAGCACTAAGAAACCAACAACAACTCACGAACCATCGACACCTGTAAAACCAACAACACCTGAGAAACCAACTACTAAACCGCAACCAACGCCAATTACCAGCACTTATAAACCAACAACAACTAACGAACCAACGACACCTGAAGAACCAACTACAAAACCGCAACCAACGCCAATTACCAGCACTTATAAACCAACGACAACACACAAACCAACTACACCTGAAGAACCTACTACAAAACCGCAACCAACGCCAATTACCAGCACTCAGAAACCAAGAACAACACACAAACCAACGACACCTGAAGAGCCAACGACAAAACCGCAACCAACGCCAATAACCAGCACTTATAAACCAACAACAACTCACAAACCAACGACACCTGAAGAACCAACTACAAAACCGCCACCAACGCCAATTACCAGCACTTATAAACCAACAACAACACACAAACCAACTACACCTGAAGAACCTACTACAAAACCAGCACCAACGCCAATTACCAGCACTCAGAAACCAAGAACAACACACAAACCAACGACACCTGAAGAACCAACTACAAAACCGCAACCAACGCCAATAACCAGCACTTATAAACCAACGACAACACACGAACCAACGACACCTGAAAAGCCAACGACACCTGAAGAACCAACTACTAAACCGCAACCAACGCCAATTACCAGCACTTATAAACCAACAACAACTAACGAACCAACGACACCTGAAAAACCAACTACAAAACCGCAACCAACGCCAATTACCAGCACTTATAAACCAACGACAACACACAAACCAACTTCACCTGAAGAACCTACTACAAAACCGGCACCAACGCCAATTACCAGCACTCAGAAACCAAGAACAACACACAAACCAACGACACCTGAAGAGCCAACGACAAAACCGCAACCAACGCCAATAACCAGCACTTATAAACCAACAACAACTCACAAACCAACGACACCTGAAGAACCAACTACAAAACCGCAACCAACGCCAATAACCAGCACTTATAAACCAACAACAACTCACAAACCAACGACACCTGAAGAACCGACTACAAAACCGCAACCAACGCCAATTACCAGCACTTATAAACCAACGACAACACACGAACCAACGACACCTGAAGAACCTACTACAAAACCGGCACCAACGCCAATTACCAGCACTCAGAAACCAAGAACAACACACAAAACAACGACACCTGAAAAGCCAACGACAAAACCGCAACCAACGCCAATAACCAGCACTTATAAACCAACAACAACTCACAAACCAACGACACCTGAAGAACCAACTACAAAACCGCAACCAACGCCAATTACCAGCACTTATAAACCAACGACAACACACGAACCAACGACACCTGAAAAGCCAACGACACCTGAAGAACCAACTACTAAACCGCAACCAACGCCAATTACCAGCACTTATAAACCAACAACAACTCACAAACCAACGACACCTGAAGAACCAACTACAAAACCGCCACCAACGCCAATTACCAGCACTTATAAACCAACAACAACACACAAACCAACTACACCTGAAGAACCTACTACAAAACCAGCACCAACGCCAATTACCAGCACTCAGAAACCAAGAACAACACACAAACCAACGACACCTGAAGAACCAACTACAAAACCGCAACCAACGCCAATTACCAGCACTTATAAACCAACGACAACACACGAACCAACGACACCTAAAGAACCAACAACAAAACCGCAACCAACGCCAATAACCAGCACTTATAAACCAACTACAACTCACGAACCAACGACACCTAAAAAACCAACTACACCCGAGGGACCAACGACAAAACCGGCACCAACTCCAATTACCAGCACTCAGAAACCAACAACAACTCACGAACCAACGACACCTGAAAAACCAACTACAAAACCGCAACCAACGCCAATTACCAGCACTTATAAACCAACAACAACACACGAACCAACGACACCTAAAGAACCAACTACAAAGCCGGCACCAACTCCAATTACCAGCACTCAGAAACCAACAACAACACACAAACCAACGACACCTGAAAAACCAACAACACCTGAAGAACCTACTACAAAACCGGCACCAACGCCAATAACCAGCACTTATAAACCAACAACAACTCACAAACCAACGACACCTGAAGAACCAACTACAAAACCGCAACCAACGCCAATAACCAGCACTTATAAACCAACATCAACTCACAAACCAACGACACCTGAAGAACCAACTACAAAACCGCCACCAACGCCAATTACCAGCACTTATAAACCAACGACAACACACAAACCAACTACACCTGAAGAACCTACTACAAAACCGGCACCAACGCCAATTACCAGCACTCAGAAACCAAGAACAACACACAAACCAACGACACCTGAAAAGCCAACGACAAAACCGCAACCAACGCCAATAACCAGCACTTATAAACCAACAACAACTCACAAACCAACGACACCTGAAGAACCAACTACAAAACCGCAACCAACGCCAATTACCAGCACTTATAAACCAACGACAACACACGAACCAACGACACCTGAAAAGCCAACGACACCTGAAGAACCAACTACTAAACCGCAACCAACGCCAATTACCAGCACTTATAAACCAACAACAACTAACGAACCAACGACACCTGAAGAACCAACTACAAAACCGCAACCAACGCCAATTACCAGCACTTATAAACCAACGACAACACACAAACCAACTACACCTGAAGAACCTACTACAAAACCGGCACCAACGCCAATTACCAGCACTCAGAAACCAAGAACAACACACAAACCAACGACACCTGAAGAGCCAACGACAAAACCGCAACCAACGCCAATAACCAGCACTTATAAACCAACAATAACTCACAAACCAACGACACCTGAAGAACCAACTACAAAACCGCAACCAACGCCAATAACCAGCACTTATAAACCAACAACAACTCACAAACCAACGACACCTGAAGAACCAACTACAAAACCGCCACCAACGCCAATTACCAGCACTTATAAACCATCGACAACACACAAACCAACTACACCTGAAGAACCTACTACAAAACCGGCACCAACGCCAATTACCAGCACTCAGAAACCAAGAACAACACACAAACCAACGACACCTGAAGAGCCAACGACAAAACCGCAACCAACGCCAATAACCAGCACTTATAAACCAACAACAACTCACAAACCAACGACACCTGAAGAACCAACTACAAAACCGCCACCAACGCCAATTACCAGCACTTATAAACCAACGACAACACACGAACCAACGACACCTGAAAAGCCAACGACACCTGAAGAACCAACTACTAAACCGCAACCAACGCCAATTACCAGCACTTATAAACCAACGACAACACACAAACCAACTACACCTGAAGAACCTACTACAAAACCGGCACCAACGCCAATTACCAGCACTTCGAAACCAAGAACAACACACAAACCAACGACACCTGAAGAGCCAACGACAAAACCGCAACCAACGCCAATAACCAGTACTTATAAACCAACAACAACTCACAAACCAACGACACCTGAAGAACCAACTACAAAACCGCCACCAACGCCAATTACCAGCACTTATAAACCATCGACAACACACAAACCAACTACACCTGAAGAACCTACTACAAAACCGGCACCAACGCCAATTACCAGCACTCAGAAACCAAGAACAACACACAAACCAACGACACCTGAAAAGCCAACGACAAAACCGCAACCAACGCCAATAACCAGCACTTATAAACCAACAACAACTCACAAACCAACGACACCTGAAGAACCTACTACAAAATCGGCACCAA
The DNA here is from genome assembly GCA_963082625.1 of Pasiphila rectangulata. Taxonomy (NCBI): domain Eukaryota; kingdom Metazoa; phylum Arthropoda; class Insecta; order Lepidoptera; family Geometridae; genus Pasiphila; species Pasiphila rectangulata. The sequence goes on from OY720253.1 coordinate 10,912,912, forward strand.
CGCCAATTACCAGCACTCAGAAACCAAGAACAACACACAAACCAACGACACCTGAAAAGCCAACGACAAAACCGCAACCAACGCCAATAACCAGCACTTATAAACCAACAACAACTCACAAACCAACGACACCTGAAGAACCAACTACAAAACCGCAACCAACGCCAATTACCAGCACTTATAAACCAACGACAACACACGAACCAACGACACCTGAAAAGCCAACGACACCTGAAGAACCAACTACTAAACCGCAACCTACGCCAATTACCAGCACTTATAAACCAACAACAACTAACGAACCAACGACACCTGAAGAACCAACTACAAAACCGCAACCAACGCCAATTACCAGCACTTATAAACCAACGACAACACACAAACCAACTACACCTGAAGAACCTACTACAAAACCGGCACCAACGCCAATTACCAGCACTCAGAAACCAAGAACAACACACAAACCAACGACACCTGAAGAGCCAACGACAAAACCGCAACCAACGCCAATAACCAGCACTTATAAACCAACAACAACTCACAAACCAACGACACCTGAAGAACCAACTACAAAACCGCAACCAACGCCAATAACCAGCACTTATAAACCAACAACAACTCACAAACCAACGACACCTGAAGAACCAACTACAAAACCGCAACCAACGCCAATTACCAGCACTTATAAACCAACGACAACACACGAACCAACGACACCTGAAAAGCCAACGACACCTGAAGAACCAACTACTAAACCGCAACCAACGCCAATTACCAGCACTTATAAACCAACGACAACACACAAACCAACTACACCTGAAGAACCTACTACAAAACCGGCACCAACGCCAATTACCAGCACTTCGAAACCAAGAACAACACACAAACCAACGACACCTGAAGAGCCAACGACAAAACCGCAACCAACGCCAATAACCAGCACTTATAAACCAACAACAACTCACAAACCAACGACACCTGAAGAACCAACTACAAAACCGCCACCAACGCCAATTACCAGCACTTATAAACCATCGACAACACACAAACCAACTACACCTGAAGAACCTACTACAAAACCGGCACCAACGCCAATTACCAGCACTCAGAAACCAAGAACAACACACAAACCAACGACACCTGAAAAGCCAACGACAAAACCGCAACCAACGCCAATAACCAGCACTTATAAACCAACAACAACTCACAAACCAACGACACCTGAAGAACCTACTACAAAATCGGCACCAACGCCAATTACCAGCACTCAGAAACCAAGAACAACACACAAACCAACGACACCTGAAAAGCCAACGACAAAACCGCAACCAACGCCAATAACCAGCACTTATAAACCAACAACAACTCACAAACCAACGACACCTGAAGAACCAACTTCAAAACCGCAACCAACGCCAATTACCAGCACTTATAAACCAACGACAACACACGAACCAACGACACCTGAAAAGCCAACGACACCTGAAGAACCAACTACTAAACCGCAACCAACGCCAATTACCAGCACTTATAAACCAACAACAACTAACGAACCAACGACACCTGAAGAACCAACTACAAAACCGCAACCAACGCCAATTACCAGCACTTATAAACCAACGACAACACACAAAACAAATACACCTGAAGAACCTACTACAAAACCGGCACCAACGCCAATTACCAGCACTCAGAAACCAAGAACAACACACAAACCAACGACACCTGAAGAGCCAACGACAAAACCGCAACCAACGCCAATAACCAGCACTTATAAACCAACAACAACTCACAAACCAACGACACCTGAAGAACCAACTACAAAACCGCCACCAACGCCAATTACCAGCACTTATAAACCATCGACAACACACAAACCAACTACACCTGAAGAACCTACTACAAAACCGGCACCAACGCCAATTACCAGCACTCAGAAACCAAGAACAACACACAAACTAACGACACCTGAAAAGCCAACGACAAAACCGCAACCAACGCCAATAACCAGCACTTATAAACCAACAACAACTCACAAACCAACGACACCTGAAGAACCAACTACAAAACCGCAACCAACGCCAATTACCAGCACTTATAAACCAACGACAACACACGAACCAACGACACCTGAAGAACCAACTACTAAACCGCAACCAACGCCAATTACCAGCACTTATAAACCAACAACAACTAACGAACCAACGACACCTGAAGAACCAACTACAAAACCGCAACCAACGCCAATTACCAGCACTTATAAACCAACGACAACACACAAACCAACTACACCTGAAGAACCTACTACAAAACCGGTACCAACGCCAATTACCAGCACTCAGAAACCAAGAACAACACACAAACCAACGACACCTGAAGAGCCAACGACAAAACCGCAACCAACGCCAATAACCAGCACTTATAAACCAACAACAACTCACAAACCAACGACACCTGAAGAACCAACTACAAAACCGCAACCAACGCCAATAACCAGCACTTATAAACCAACATCAACTCACAAACCAACGACACCTGAAGAACCAACTACAAAACCGCCACCAACGCCAATTACCAGCACTTATAAACCAACGACAACACACAAACCAACTACACCTGAAGAACCTACTACAAAACCGGCACCAACGCCAATTACCAGCACTCAGAAACCAAGAACAACACACAAACCAACGACACCTGAAAAGCCAACGACAAAACCGCAACCAACGCCAATAACCAGCACTTATAAACCAACAACAACTCACAAACCAACGACACCTGAAGAACCAACTACAAAACCACATCCAACGCCAATTACCAGCACTTATAAACCAACGACAACACACAAACCAACGACACCTAAAGAACCAACAACACCTGAAGAACCAACTACAAAACCGCAACCAACGCCAAAAACCAGCACTTATAAACCAACAACAACTCACGAACCAACAACACCTGAGAAACCAACGACAAAACCGGCACCAACGCCAATTACTAGCACTTATAAACCAACAACAACACACAAACCAACTACACCTGAAAACCCAACATCACCTGATGAACCAACTACAAAACCGCAACCAACTCCAATTACCAGCACTCAGAAACCAACAACAACACACGAACCAACGACACCTGAAGAACCAACTACAAAACCGCAACCAACACCAAATACCAGCACTGAGAAACCAACAACAACTCACGAACCAACGACACCTGAGGAACCAACAACACCTGAAGAACCAACTACAAAAACGGCACCAACTCCAATTACCAGCACTCAGAAAACAACAACAACTCACGAACCAACGACACCTGAAAAACCAACAACACCTAAGGAACCAACTACAAAAACGGCACCAACTCCAATTACCAGCACTCAGAAAACAACAACAACTCACGAACCAACGACACCTGAAAAACCAACAACACCTGAGGAACCAACGACAAAACCGCAACCAACGCCAATTACCAGCACTCAGAAACCAACGACAACTGCAGAACCAACGACGCCTGAGAAGCCAACGACACCTGAAGAACCAACGACACCTGAAGGACCAACGACACCTGAAGAACCAACGACTCCTGAAGAACCAACGACTCCTGAAGAACCAACGACTAAAACGGTACCAACACCATTTACCAGTACTCATAAACCAACGACAACTAACAAACCAACGAGTAAGCCGCCACCTACGCCATCAATTATTGATTTAATAGTTACTCCTAAAATGATCATAACACCAAGAATTATAAGTCCAACTACACCAATAACTCCTAAAACGACGACGATAGGACTACCTGTAGTCGATCCAAATAGAGTATACACTTTGCGAGAAATATGTATTATTATTGAGTGGTTACGTAATCATAAAGACGATCCTTCATATCAAACTTGGGAAAAAATATTAGATAGATTAAGAATTACCGTGTCCATTAACGGCGAACTCAATTTCCATGAATGGTTCGATCTCCAAATTAAAATATTTGCTCAATTTGACGAATTCATTAATGTGGTTGAGCTTAAGAGATACATTATAAATATACTGCATCAAAATGGTATAACTATTACCTCCAAAGGTGTACTCATAGATTCGCAAGGAAGAGAAATGGATGTGCACCATCTTAGTTTGAGGCCGTTGCTTATAGGAAAGGTCATTGGTAACGAGTTTCGTTGGGCAGATCTACAATACATGGAGGGCATAATAGTTGCCTGGTCCCGACCTGAAATGACATTGGGACTAATACCACTTCAAAATGGTAAGTTATCTTTTTGTTTCCATTGCTTGAATTCTACGAATTATAAGACTGTCACACACAAAAACTACTATCAATATGCAGAAAGGAAAATGGTTGGAAAAAATCACACAAACAAATGGAAGAAACCTCTTCTATACCTCATGTCTTATCGAAGAAAAGGAAGTTCTGAAGAGCCAATGAAAAGTAACCAAACAATTTCGGGAGAACAGGATACGGAAATTAGTGAATTGAGTGGTCGCGATGGGAAGGTTACGATTGAAAAGTTAATGAAAAAATTACAAGACCCAAATGTTAACGCAAATACAGCAAAACAGTTGCTTAGTAGCTTACAGAGGGATGGTACTATAATTTTGCCAACTGAAAAAAAACCTGAAGAAATGGTAGACGAAAAAGATTTATCCAATAGAATTATTGGTGGCAGCGCCGCTACAAACAGTGGGGCACCTTTGAGCGTGAAAGGAAGAATGAAGGACAAGTAACCACATTTAAGCAATAATTAGTGTTTATAGACAGAGACTCAAACTGCAAACACCATTTGCATTAATTAATTTTTTTTTGTGTGACTTCCAGTTTACAATGGACCCTAGAACATTTTTTTAAACTAGCATAGTGTTAAAGTAATGTGCAGTTAGCAATAGATTTAATACATAATAGGTTTTTAAGTTATAACTATAGTTTACATAAGGACAATGAATTACCTTTATGTACTTAGGATGATAGTAACTAAGACATCGAAAAAAATTTATAAAATTAAATTGTTTTTGCTTAGGCATCAGTTTTCTAAGTAAATGTTATTATAATATAAATCTAGTTAAAAATAAACGACAAAGCTTGCTATCGGATACCGAGATATTAAAAATAAAATATTGTGTGCTGGGCATTGATAATTACTGTTTTTATTCTTACTTCTGCCATCTTTGAATTTTTGTAGGCACTACGGTGTTCTAGTTTGACGTGGCGTCGTCGCATTTTGATTAGATACAACAATACAAAAAGGTAAGCAGATGGAGCTCGAACGCCGGTTGGTAACGCCATCTAGTAGTGTGGAGTCGAATTACAATGAGCAGGCGGTAACAATCGCTTAGGTACAGTTTCAATGACTGAATGTATAGATGGCAGCTGTACTATATAGCTATTGTGTAAAGCCATGAATGCAAATAATACTAGTTGCTACACGCACAAAATTAAATAATAATATTACGCTTGTATAACAATAGTAATGGCTTGGTCCATGGTAAAGCTGTATTTAATGATCAGAATAATTGTAGGTAATAAATTATAGCTTAAGCATCTGCTCTCCCGCGGTTTTATTGGTTTTCGCGGAACCCTAACATATTTTTTAAAGTTTCTAGTTATCTACCATTTAAAGAAACCGTTAAAATCGATTGTAGCCGTTTCGGGGTTTAGCTAGAACAAACACACAGACCGACTAAAAAAAATATTATTGCACAAATTCTGAATATAGGTATAGCAGTCCCTTACTAAAAACTGCGCTATTAAAAATCTGTCTAACCCTCATCTAACCATCATCATCATTATCATCCACAGCCCGACCTCACCCACTGCTGGGTATGGTATAGGCCTCCCTTAGTTTGTGCCATCCACGATCCTGCGCCAGTCCTATCCATCGTTTGCCCGCGACTTTATCAATGTCGTCTGCCCATCTTGCTGCTGGACGACCAACGTTTCTGTATCCTTGTCTCGGCCACCATTCTGTTATAGCTTTACTCCACCTGCCTCACCACGCCTTGCCATGTGTCCCGCCCAGCTCCATTTGTGTTCCAAAATTCAATTACCAACATCTTTAACTTTCGTTCGTTTTCGGATTTCGACATTTGGAACTCTGTCGATAAGTTTGATGCCTAACATAGCGCGCTCCATGGCTCTTTGCAACTCTTTCGGTCATTCATGAGGTCTAAACAGTCTAACTGAAAAAATCCCTCTATAATATTATAAACCAATCGACGAATGCAACTCGGATGGGCAGCGTTTGGGAAACTACGCAACGTCTTTTCGTCCAAAATTCCTCAGTGCCTTAAGACGAAAGTCTACAATCAGTGTGTGTTACCAGTGATGACATATGGAACCGAGACGTGGTCATTCACGATTGGCCTCATGAATAAGCTCAAAGTAGCTCAACGAGCTATGGAGAGGGCTATGCTCGGGGTTTCTTTACGCGATCGAATCAGAAATGAGGAGATACGTAGAAGAACTCGTGTCACCGACATAGCCAAACGGATTAGCACGTTGAAGTGGCAATGGGCAGGCCATGTAGCTCGCAGAACAGATGGCCGATGGGGCCGAAAAGTTCTCGAGTGGAGGCCACGGACCGGCAAGCGCAGCGTAGGACGTCCACCAACAAGATGGGATGATGACCTAGAGAAGACCGCAGGTCGACGGTGGATGCAGATTGCTTCCAACCGCAATAACTGGATATCCATGAGGGAGGCATGTCCAGCAGTGGACGTCCTACGGCTGAAATGATGATGATGAATATTATAAAGCCGAAAGTTTGTTTCTATGGAGGTTTGTTACCTCTTCACGCAAAAACTACCCCACGGATTGAGCTGAAACTTTGCACACGTATTGATGTAGGTCTGGATTAACACATAGGCTACTTTTTATCCGGGTACAACGCGTGCGAAGCGGCGGGCAGAAGCTAGTAAATTATAAATCAAATGGTATGTATCAAAAAGAAAAATAGAATTGTTTGTAATTTATCTGAATCATAATCATCTTCTCGGCCGGACGACGTCCACTCCTGGAAATAGGCCTCGCTGATGGATCTTTGAACACAGGTGTCTATCGTACAGGCTTTCAATCTAGTTTAGACATCTGAGGCCTCAAACAAATGATGCTATTAGGTACATTTTAATTAATAATTCATGTTTTAACTTTAAGCACTGTTATATCCTTTTTATTGAGCAAATAAATTATTCTCATTCTCATTCTCATTCCAATTCCCATTCCCATTCTTATTCTTTGTACTGATCATCGGCAGCATTATTTATTTATTGATAAGTAAATCCAAAGACATTATAATTTAGAGATCCATGAGAGAAGACCCGTGTTCAGTTTTACGGCTGAAACGATGGTATATTCAATATTATTAAAACCATCCAACCCAAAGCATTCGCGTGTTAACTTAAGGTCCAACTAGTCGCGGAGGCAAAGTCGTCAGTGGTCGCGGCCTAAATGTATGCTATCTCACCTGACATAGTGTGTTTACCCGCGCGCTAGAATGAAATGCACAATGATTCATTGTTAAACCGACCGCGCAAAAATATGTGAATAGACTTTTAGCACAAGGGTTATTATAGAAAAACTTGAGTGTAATCTTTTCAAAATAACATTTATTTTAACTTTTGAATAATTAAACTATCTCGGAACGGCGTTTTTTTGAGTTTTCTTTCTCCTTATATTATTTAGTTTCGTCCAAAGTTGGGCTAAAATCAGTGTTGAAATACGAAAGTTTAGAAGCTTGTACTTTTTAAATAAATACTTTTTTAACGGTTTGGAGTGTATACAAACATGGATTATGACGAGATAAATAATTGATATAATCCTTAGTGTTGGATGGTTAACGTCAAACAGTGGAGTAGTTACTCTTCCACTTCTGTATGGAAAGATGGGCGACTCGTTCATCCTTAAACTAGTGTATATGTACATATTGTCTTACCAGTTTTCAAAACTCGAGTAAGTAATTTCTATCTTTTCGAGAATGTATCATATTCATAAGTTTATATATTTATGTATAAGTACATATATCATTAATTTATTAGACATATTTATTTATTTATTATACTTTATACTTTTTAGTAGGTTAATTATATGTATTTATTGTATATACAGTACACACCCTCAACCTACTTTACTCTCTTGCTTCCATATTTCTCTCCATCCAAAGGTTGTCTGGAAGAAATCGCTACTAAGCGATAAGACCGTCCATTGTATCAATTTTATTGTAAGTTTTTTTTCCGTATTTTTAAAGGTGTTTTGTATTGTATTATCAGTATTATATCAACGTACAGTCATCATCACAGCGCCGTAGGACTGCTGACTACGTCCACTGCTTACTACGGCCTTACTCATACATCTCCAAGGTCATGAGCATTGAAGTATTATTACTAGCGTATAGAATTGACACCCGCGAACAACAAGTTTGCGCCATGAGTTGTTGCCGGCCGGCAACAACTCATTTAGTCGTTCGTCGACGCCCATCGCGGCCGCATGCGAATAAACCCAAATTGAAAATGCCGTCTTGCGTGTTAGAAACGTGTAATTAATCAATCAACTGCGAAGAAAAAAGATAGTGGCGTGACTTATCATCGGAAAGTAAACAGAATTCAACTAAAACCAACTAAAATTAATTTTTGTACATTATATTCTATTGTACTGACATTTTGTTTGAAAATCATAGATTATGAAAAGTGATTCGTACAGATGGGATGTGTAGGTACCTACTAAGGGTTGGCGACAAAGGTTTAACTGATTATTTTTAACTCATATTACTCGCCCTATGCCGTCTGTCTGATCAGTAACAGTAGGTACTCTAGGTACCTACTGTAGGTATCTTTTGCAATCGTCATTACTTATAAACTGAAGCTGTATTATACCTATATTGTTGTCTGAACAAATTCTTAATGTAATAGATTGACTACCTCTGTGGCGTGGTGGGCGAAGGTTCGCCTGCGATGCAGGAGGTGGGTTCGATTCCCGCCTTGGGACAAATGTTTAGTGATCGCTGCAGATATTTGTTCTGGGTGTTCAGGTCATTTTCTACGTATAATAATAAATAAATAGGTATTTATGTATTGTATTTATTATATCAGTTATCTAGTAGCCATAACAAGAGCTCTGCTTAGTTTTGGGCTAGATAATCATCATCATTTCAGCCAAAAAACGTCCACTAATGAACAAAGGCCTCCCTCATGGGGTCTCCATGAGGGGTAGTTGCCATACTCACCACGCTTGGCAGGCGGGTTGGCGAGCGCAGTACGGGATGTTGGTATATGAAAAGACGCTGCTGCCCATCTTTCGGAGGTATCCCTTAGCAGGCTCTTACTGCATCCACGGGCATGAGAGGAGGGGCAGAGTGAAATAAAGTGTGGGGTCTAGTTAGTCTAAGTACCTACCTACCTATGTATGTACGTACTTGTTGGATAAAATACCAATTTATTTAAAAAAAAATGACTAAACGCTTAACGATTCGTTTTAATTTAATGTACTTAAATATTTTTACGTTTTGAAATATAATATTCATAGGTACCTACTGCATTAACATTACTGCATTAATAGCTGTCTGAAGTGTCCCTTCTGCGGTGAAAAAAATCTATTAGAGCGACATGTTGTTACACTATGTTGAACGAAACGTGTAAGCGCCACGAAATTCACGGGGCGCTTACGACGTTTTGGTCGCGAGAAAACTATTCTCTATTAGCGATCTAGCGCTGCATGTATTGATGGTATGGATAGACGACATTCTAATCGTGTAGCGCTGCAGCGAATACATGTGTGCGGGGGCAAGCGCGCCCCGCGCAGGCACCCCCGCTGTCATCAAGTTGCGACACGTTTTTTGTTTGGTATAGCTACTCTAACTATTTACAACTCACTGGTCATGAGGGGATTGTTGCCATACACGCCACGCATGGCAATATGTGTTGGCGAGCACAGTATAGGATGTTGGTACGCGGAAAGACGTTGCTGCCCATCTTCCGGAGCAGAGCAGACCCTTAGCAGATTCTTACTGCATCCGCGGGCAAGAGAGGAGAGGCAACATTCTAATGCAGGCACCTCACGGTAACAGTGGTACTTACAGTAATGTTTCCATTAAATAACTTGAACAAATCATGCAGCGTGATTAGCACCTACTTTGAAGGATTAAAGCACGGCGGAATTATTAAAGTTAGGTAGTTTATTCCATTATTCCAATAGCGACGGTCGCAAAGTCACAAAATAAGACCACAATAAGATTATTTTCAAGTTCAACACACGCACGACCAAACGCGAAAAGCCGCGATCGCCGCCCGCCGTCAGTCTGATAGAGAACGCGCGACGGCTGGCCGCGTCTCACAGAACGCACTAAAATCGTCATTAAACCCGACAAACATCTATGAAAAACACCGCAAATAAACAAACAAACATTTACAGCAGTAAATAAACTAGAAAACAAGTTTACGAGTTAAGTTTTTCCAGAAGTTTACTGAAGTTCAGTGCAGTTTTATTCTCGTTTTTCCGTGAAGTTGTTTCGTTTTGTGTTATTCGATGCTGGCGATATGACAGGATGTTGTGCTTGAGGAGTGCGTTTAGAGGATTACTGTGACAGTTCATGGGATTTTGCAACGGGTAAGTTTCTTAGTATAAGCACAGTAAAATGTAAGATAGAGGTTAGGTGCAAGTTCTGTAAAAGGTACTTACGAGTAGGTAGGTACCTACCTTTCTAGAGTTGTTTCATTTTGTATTTTTTACATGTTTAACATCTTGTTATTATTAAAAGTGTCATACATAATATAACACAATAGAATATTAAGCTCTGTAATATTATAATTGTGTATGAGTAAATAAATAAATAAGTTTGTTTTAAGTTAGATATCCCAGAGTCAAGAGTAGCCGCTTTCTTTTGACAGCTGACTGAATTTTGAGAATATTATGGGAACGTTAAAGTAATAGCAGCCAAGTGGGAGTACTCTGTTCAATGAGTCCCGTACTATATTTATAGATTAATTATAATATAATTATTTATGAATTATGTATGACACATTATTTTATAGATTCTAACGCCCCTGTGTTATTAAAAAAATATTTAGAAAAAGTTAGAAACTATAAAATAACGTATCATGCATGAATAATGATATGAAAAATATATTATAAATACAGAACTTACATATAAGAGAAGGGTAAGTACTGATTCATTTTGGTCACGAGTTATTGTGACCTAAAAAGGTCACCAAAAAAATAAAAGTCTTCAAATGGCCGAAAACGTCCAAAAACCCAAAAATGCCATTTTTGACCTTTGGTGACCTTTTGAGGCCTTCGCCCTCTTCTGGTACCCCCGTACCAATGCTTGTTTGCCAATATTATAATGAGTATACATAATCAATCATCTGATTTCCATAGTAAGTACCTATAAGCTTTGCTTAGTATGGGAATAGATGATGATGTGTGGTGGTCCGGTATGGTTTTTATAATACTTAATAAACAATCACAATAGGGATGCACCTACTTTAAATATTAAACGTACGTATACGTATTATACGTACGTCTTCATAGAAAAAATCTGTCAAATCTACGTAGTTTAATAGATTATAATCAGCAAGAAAAACTACAAATTAACAGGCCTTTGCGTCTATTGTAGATGATTTATACAGCGTCAGCAACTAGTAAATGCTGTACGGGACGCTGCAGTGCCTGGGACATTGTTAGATGGATTAGGCTTGCCCAGCACATATACCAGCTGTTCTTTCATCTGACTAACAAAATGACTAAGCTCCTCTCAGCTTAGTTATTTTGTTAGTCAGATGAAAGAACAGGTCAATACGTCTTAAGCTAACTAAGCCGCCGCGCGCCCCGGTTTCGACAAATTAACAATAGTCGTAAATGTTCACCTACAAAAACAAACAATTCTTTTTCATTTATATATTTATAATTTAATTCTGTTTTAATTTAATTTTGTTCTGGGTGTTTTTTCTATATATAATAAAAATATCTATCTATGTAGTATAATGTATTAAGTATATCAATCATCTAGTACACATAACACAAGCTCTGTTTAGCTTGGGGCTAGATGATGCTGTGTGATCTGTCCAGCATTATTATATTATTATTATTAAATTAAAACGGCTTATGTACACTTACATCAATTAATCAATATAAATATAAAAAAATTGTCCTGAAGACGGTTCTTGAAAATCGAAACTTGTCTGCATGATGCGAGTCATCATTATCATCATCTCAGCCGTATGACTACTGTCCACGTCCACTGTTGGACAGCGGCCTCCCTCATGATCATGGAGATCAATGTTGCCATACTCACCACGCTTGGCAGGCGGGTTGGCGAGCGCAGTACGGGACGTTAATACAGAAAGACGCTCCTGCCCATTTTCCGGAGTTACCCTTGGCAGATCTTTACTGGATCCATGGGCATGAGGATGCTATGCTACTGCCGGCACCCCAAGGCAACGATGTATCCGGCTTGAAATGTAATCCTCGTTTTTTTATATATAAAGCCGTAAACATATTTACGCAAGCAGACCTTACCTACAATTCGGCAGCGATCGCCTACTGACCTTGCTAACTTTGCAAAATTATCCGTGAGCCGGCTGATACTTTTGTGTTGCAATTTTTTAATGACCGCTACCTCCAGTCTTGTACTACTTTATGGTTACAAGTCGAAAATATCAAAGTCGTTGATGCGTAAGATTTAGGTTGATATAATTCATAATGGACTAGCTTTTGCCCGCGACTTCGTCCGCGTGGAAGTCATAAAACGTAAAATCCCCTTTTTCACGCAAATCCACTTTGATTCGAAAATATAAATCCCATTTATTCCCTATCCCGTGGGAATTTCGAAAAATCCCTTTGTAGTGCACTTCTAGGATACTCAAGGTATATGTGTGCCAAATTTCAAGTCTAGGTCCAGTGGATTAGGCTGTGCGTTGATATATCAGTCAGTCAGTGAGTCAATCAGGACTTTGAATTTTTTATATTATATATATATAGATTTAATACGGCTAAGTTATAATAATCCCCGTTTTTTATAAATTAACCGTATTAAATGAATAGTTTTCATCTTATTGTAGGCAGACTTTCTCAGCCTCCAAAAACCAGACAAGCAGCAATTTCTTGGACACAAAAAATATTATTGAGAAACCTCCAAAATAGCCGAACTGCAGAGGTCACATTGGAAATACCTAATTAAATTGAGTTAATATTTTCCTTATGTTGTTGTTTTAACACAATGCCCTTTATCGTGGTATGAACCCAACTACATATAGATAAATTAGTCCTGGCAGAAGAATGTGGCCCCTCTTGCCCGTAAGTGGTAAGTGTAGTAATAATCTCTGATATCTGCAGAAGATGGGCAGCAGCGCATTTCCATATATCAATATCGAGTACTGCGCTCGCCAACCTCAGCGTGATGAGTATGGCAACAACCCTCTCATGATCACTACTTGTTGATCCATCATGTGGGAGGCTTACATCCAGCAGTGGACTTTTTCGTCTGAGATGATGACATAATGGAACGTCAAATTAAATATGTATTTTTGTTATTAATGTAGAACTTTATTGAGGTAAATGTAATTGCTTAATTCTGGGAATATAGTGTTGAATGAAAGACAGAAGCAGCAGCGATACCAGTTTATTCATCAGCGGAGGAAAAGGAAAAGAGCTGTACAACATTTCTTCTTAATTTATAGCCTTGTTCCATTACCACCTTCGCTTGGTCGGGCCTACCCACATTCGTTATGCTGGCCCTCCCGCGACAGATGGCAGCACTAGCCTTAACGTATGCCGATTCGTAACATTTCTGATAAATTATTTTAATTGTGGCCACATTGTGACAAATACCATGGAATGATTTAAAACGAAACGTCAACGTCAAGACCAGCTGTCACAAGTCACTTTACTAACTAGAAGTCGCCCGCGGTTTTACCAGCATCTTTGGTTACTGCTCCGCTCCCGTAGGTCGTAGCGTGATGTTATATAGCCTATTGCCTTCCTCGATAAATGGGCTATCTAACACTGAAAGAATTTTTCATATCGGACCAGTAGTTTCTGAGATTAGCGCGTTCAAGCAAACAAACAAACAAACAAACTCTTCAGATTTATATACATATATTAGTTTAGATGCCACGAGTCCCGTAATATTAATTTATACGCTCTCATTTATTAAAAATTACCAAGGCTTCAGGTCATTTTGATGTAAGATACATACGAAAATAGCCTGTCCATTTATAGGGAACCCTAAAACGGGAATAGAGTGGAGAGAATAGCGAGTTGGACATAACCTATTTGTGTATTCTGCCCGTTTGTTTGTCTTTCCGGTCGTGAGCTGTATTTAATTTTTTTTTTTATACCTAGCGACCGACTGGTACGCAGGAGGTAGCGGGCTCGATTACCGCCACGCGTTAAATGTTTGTAATTGTTCTGCTGATATTTGTTTTTTTATTGTATATTATTAATGAAAGAATGTGACTTATTCATTTCCTTTCATTATTTAATTAAAAAAAAAAACATTAGTATTGAAAAACTAAGAAAAATAATATAGAAAGAAAATACTAAATAAATTAATAATCCTGGACAATTCACACAGCATCATCTAGTCCCAAGCTAAGCAGAGCTTGTGCTTTGGGTACTAGATGACTGATATACTTAATACAAATGTGTACGAGACGACTGATGTACTAAATACTATAGTATAAATAGATATATTTTTTTTATTAGTTTAATAGAACAACATCCAGAACACCCTGAAAAAATATCTGCGGATCGTACAGACATTTGTCCCAAGGTGGGAATCGAACCACAACCGAATTCATATAATTATTAATTTATGCAAGAACTGTCATATTATGGCACAAAAAAAATCTTGACCTTTTTAAGACGGTCCACATGTCAGACTCCCTACAAAAATAAACACAAGTGGAAACTTCCTTATCCGCGCGCAATCTGTGCCACATTTGGTCTATTTTAGCGTAGATTTACGACAGGTCAACTTTTGTGCCTAATACGAGATAGCGCCAATGCACCGGCCTTATTGCACTTCATCATCATCATCATCTCAGCCGCAGGACATCCACTGCTAGACAAAGAACGCTGGACAAAGGCCCTTATGGCCGAGTAGAGATCAATGAGGCAGGCCTTTGTCCAGCAGTGGACGTCCTACGGCTGATATGATGATGATGATTATAAAGTGTAAAAAGACAATAACAGATTATAAGCTAATAATCGTTATTTGAGAAACAATTTGCTTCGGGACCTTTAACTATGGAACTATAAAGGAATATTGGAAAGGAACTCGTGGTCGTGAACCACGACATTTCCATTGACGAACCTCGTCACGAACCACGTCAAAATGCTGGTTCTAGCAGAACGAATTGAGAAATATCGCCTTACACGATGATTTATTACTTGATTGTTCAGTCCTTTTGGCTTACAAATCAACCAAGGTATTTATATAAACGACTACCGGTTCAAATCCCGCTTGTAATGTAGTAAGAATAACTTATACTAATAAATATAATACACAATTCATTAATTTTTCAACAAAAGTAAACCGACTTCAACGATATAATCTAAAGAGTTTAACCATTTAACGAACATTTTCTTTTAAAATTTTTTGAACATTCAAGAAAGCATCCTGAGGAAACCCGCGGTTTAATCAGCTTCAGACGTATTGGCCTTTTATATTCTCGGACTATCAGCAGACATAGCTGGTAGGAGGGTATAGTGGTATAGGTCCTGGGCAAGCCATCCATGGGGGGGAAGGGGGCCAACCTACGTCCAACCTCACCGGCCCGTGGTACCCCCTGCTAAATAACGGACGAGGCTCTGATATCTTTTACCGGCTAAAGGCGACAATTTGCTGACGATATAGTCTTGATGGCAGAAACGCTGGAGGAGCTACAACAGATGCTGAACAGTCTAGCTACAGCCTCGCGACGGATAGGTCTCGGCATGAATTTGGATAAAACCAAAATCATGATCAATGAACACATTGATCCGGGACCTATCTGAATGGCCACCTACTCGAAGTTGTTTCAGAATACACCTACATACCTTGGACAGATTTTGCAATTAGGTAGGAACAATTTTGAGAAGGAGGCCAACCGGAGGATTCAGCTAGGTTGGGCAGCATTTGGGAAACTACGTAGGGTTTTCTCATCACATATACCACAATGCTTAAAAACTAAATTTTATAATCAGTGCGTCCTACCCGTCATGACCTACGGTGCTAAAACGTGGACACTCACAGTACGGCTGGTCCACCAGTTTAAAATCGCTCAGCGAGCTATGGAGCGTGCTATGCTCGGAGTCTCTCTGAAGGATAAAATCCGCAACGAGGTTATCCGACAGAGAACCAAGGTCGTCGACATAGCACAATCCTGTGTGCTAGCTAGCTGAAATGGCAGTGGGCTGACCATATCTGCCGAAGAACCGATAACCGTTGGGTAAGCGTAGTGTAGGACGACCACTAGCTAGATGGAGTGATGACTTGCGGGGACGGTCGCTGTTAGACGCTGAATGCGGCATGCTGAAGACAGGGTGAAATGGCGCAGATTTGGGGAGGCCTATGAAGCAGCGTCGTTCCGTGTATAAACATGGGTACTGCGCTTGCCAAGCTGACTGCCATGCACGCCTACAAACGAACAACCCTCTAATGATCTTGGAGACCCTTTATTGGCTTACGTTCAGCAATGGACGTGGACAGCATTCCCACAGTTGAACGATGAATAGATTTTAAATCCTTTACCATTTTAGATCTTCGAACGCAAGGGTTCGTAGCTTAGGACCCCAGTGGTCGGAATAGATTTTAAATCCTTTACTTTAACATTTTAGATATTCGAACGTAAGGGTTCGTAGCTTGGGACCCCAGTTGTCGGAATAGATTTTAAATCCTTTACTTTAACATTTTAGATATTCGAACGTAAGGGTTCGTAGCTTGGGACCCCAGTTGTCGGAATAGATTTTAAATCTATTCCGACTGACTGAACTGACCGACCGAATGGTTTCTCAAATAAGATTTTAAATCCTTTACTTTAACATTTTAGATATTCGAACGTAAGGGTTTGTAGCTTAGGATCCCAGCGTTGTCGCCCCCGATTCTAATAAATTGTTTTTTTTGTGTGTTGTTGTTGATCTCTGTGCCGCAGGTTGCGGGTTCGTTTCCTGCCTCGGGACAAATGTCTATACGATCTGAAGTGCAGATATTTGTTCAGGGTGTTCTGGATGTCTCACTGTATATTATAATAAAAAATATCTATTTATGTACTATAATGTATTAAGTAAGTAGTGGGTACTAGATGACTGATATACTTAATATGTTATATTAAGTATAACACAAGCTCTACTTGCAACAAGCTAACTTGGAGCTAGTTGATGCTGTGTGCATTGTGAAGCATAATTAATTATTTTATTTATTTTTTAGTAAAATAAATTTAAAAAATAAAAAGGGTCAAAAACAACTGATGCCGCATTCTAAAACACAACCTAGGTAGGTTGTAAGTTACTAATGTGTTTGTAGTAAGGTTACTAATGTGTTATCCACAATACCCCTATCACTAACCAGGATGATGCCCACGAGATAATAAAGAAATACTATTAGAAAAACAAGATAATCGAATAAAACATTGATACAGAACAAAGATAGTATTCTAAGCACCCGTAGTCTCTCTGTAGTCGTTTCACGTGTGTCCTGGCCTTAGCTTTACCTATACCCACATTGAATAAATATGTTGTTGCTGACACTGGGATGGTATACTTAACCAATGTTTTTGCTGCATGATGACCTTCTTGGTACGTTGGGGGAATAGTCGAGATGCGAGCTTGTAGTCTCAAGACCTACTGTAACAACATCGTAGTAATCTGCTAAGGGATACCTCCGGAAGATGGGCAGAAGCGTCTTCCCGTGTATCAAAATACCGCACTGTGCTCTCCAACCCGCCTGCCAAGCGTGGTGAGTATGGCCAAAATCCCTCATGATCAGCCCTTGCAGGCCCATGAGGTGGGCCTATGTCCAGCAGTGGACGTCTTACGGCTGAGATGGTGATAATTAGCTTATTCATCATCATCATCATTTCAGCCATAAAACGTCCACTGATGAATACAGGCCTCCCTCATGGATCTCCATGAGGGGTAGTTGCCATTCTCACCACGCTTGGCAGGCGGGTTGGTGAGCGCAGTGTGGGATGTTGATACACGGATAGACGCTGCTGCCCATCTTCCGGAGGTATCCCTTAGCAGGCTCTTACTGCATCCATGGGCATGAGAGGAGGGGTATCATTCTACTGCCGGCACCCCACGGCGGCATTAGCTTATTATGCCAGTTAAAATATATAAAATTCAAAGTCCTGACTAACTCACTGACTGACTGACTGATATATCAATGCACAGCCTAAACCACTGGACCTAAAGACTTGAAATTTGGCACACATATACCTTGAGTATCCTAGAGGTATACCCTAAGGGATTTTTCGAAATTCCCACGGGATAGGGAATAAATGGGATTTATATTTTCAAACAAAAGTGGCTCTGCATGAAAAAGGGGATTTTACGTTTTATGACTTCCACGCGGACGAAGTCGCGGGCAAAAGCTAGTGCCAGATAAATTGACAAAAAAAATCGCTAATAGAATCAAACAGTCCAATAATGCAGCGTGGGATGTGGGCTAAAGATCAACTGTGCAGAGGAAGACCCAATTGAGGAGCCCGGATCAATGGGATATCTAATCTGACCCGCTGACTGATTGCTCTGTTATGTCAGAGGAATGACCCGGTTCTGCGATTTAAGGACTCAGGTCGGTGGAGTGGGTCAAATTTTGGTCTGATTTTGTTTGTAGTAGGCAGGATACCTGCAGTAAAGAACTAGAGCTTAAAGTATAAGGCGCAGAAGAATACAATATTCAATATATAATTGATTTTTAATATTTAAAAAATTGGAATTTGAAGGTAGATGGGCAGCAGCGCCTTTACGTTATCAACATCCTGTACATTGCTCGCCAACCCGCCTGCCAAGCGTGGTAAGTATGGCAACAACCCATCACGATCAGGATTAAGTTATCAATGAGGGAGGCCTTTGTCCAGCAGTGGACATCCTACGGCGGGAAGAAAAGAGAAGAAATAACCAAATTTCACCCACGTTCTCAATCGCTACCAACTAACAACATCTTCTTATCCGCATAAAAAATAATAGGATTTACAAAAGTTCTCCTATCCTATAAAAGTTAAATTATATTAAGTTAAATCAGGTTAGTTATTTTATGTTTTGTAGAATACATAAACGTGTAGAAAATTCCAATACGAATCCAATAGTGTATGATTTATAACATATTATTATGTTGTGCTTCCGTAAAATTCATTTTTATAAAATAAAAAAATATAATAAAAAATTAAAAAGTTGACTCACCCGAGGGGTTAAGTTATGGAATAAACAGGCTTTTTTTATAAGCAATTTTTTATTTAAAGTGTAAACCCACACTAAGGTATCATTATAGAAATGAAAAATGCAATCAAAAATTGCTTATAAAATTAACTAAAGCGACATCTCTTCACTGCTACTGACTACTTGTTGTCGGACAGTGGGCTAGAATATCTCTAAGAATTTCAGCTAGATGTCGCCACTCGGTTCGAAACAGATAAAGGCAGTCAAGATTTTCGACCCGACGGTTAATTGCTCCGTGGCCGAACGGTTAAGGCAGCCTGCGTTGAAGGTGTTCGTCTGAACGTTACGGGTTCGAGTCCCGTCGGAGACAAAATTTTGATTGCATTTTTCATTTCTATAGGCTTTTTTTATTTATTTTATTTTATTAATTTTAACCCTCCCACCCCATTGTTGCTTCCTTAAAGTTAACACTTGTGTGCCCAACAGTTCAAAAATGCAACGTGTGATATAGGCTAAAGATCAACTGTGCAGAGGAAGGCCCAATTGAGGAGCACGGGTCAACGGGATGTTCAATCTGACCCGCTAACTGATTGCTCTGTTATGTCAGAGGAATGATCCGATTCTGTTTCGTGATCCTGATTCAGGTATTTCTCCGCTTCTTTCCCTCAAAAAGGTTTTCGGTAGCAAACGAATTCAATTATGTTCTTCATTCAATTTTATTTTGCAAATTCTAAAAAAAAAAAGAAACTATTCATATGTATAGCATTTGCCTATAACTTTGACTTTCTACGATTTTTAGACTCAGGCCGGTGTAGGCCAAGTTTTGGTCTGATTTGTTGTGTAGCTGATATCTGTCTATCCGCAATCTGTTATGGACCGAAAGACAGTGTCTTCTATCCTTAGTCGTCTTAGTAGTCCTTGGTTGTCTACGGGATCAAAATAGCAATTTTGATCCCGTAGACAACCTCGAATTGAGGGATTACCACTATGACTGGCCATTATACCAACCGAGCTATAGAGGTCATCGAATTATTTTTTTTATACCTTTGAGACTACTTTGTGATTTCTGAGCTTCATTTGGTTAGACCAGCTTGACCACTTTGGCCATACTGATTGTACGTAAGTATTGCTGCAGGTACTTCGCAGAACGACGATTCATCATTGGACTGCTACGGCTACTACTGACATGAGATCAGCCGTAGGACGTCCACTGCTGGACGCTCCCTCATTGATCTCGTTAATGTTTTGAGGTTCAGACTGAAAATCAGCGTCGGTATCGCCCTCGGTGCGGCAGCGACATTTGGCTGAGGCTGAACCTACTTAGCCGCGCACTTGGGAAAGCCCAATGTTTTGTTATGTTGTGTATTTTATACCTGTTCTGTGTGCTTTCTTTTTGCCTTTCTGTATATGCGTGTGTGTTAAGTAAATAAATCTTTATTTTTATCTTTATCTCCGAGTACTGCGATTGAAAGCGACTTGCATCCACCGCCGATCTGCAGTTCTTACCAAGTCGTCTGCCCATTTTGTAAGAAGTCCTACGCACTTGCCGGTCCGAGGCCTCCATTCGAGAACTTTGCGGCCCCATCGGCCATCTGTTCTGCGCACTTGGCCTACCTATTGGCACTTCAACTTGCGTTTGGCTATGTCGGTGACCCGAGTTCTTTTACGTATCCCATATACCATAGCTCGTTGAATGACGATTACGCTTATGTTTATATCCACAGAATATAAGTAAAAATTCAAGTGTTCTTACGAATGACCGATGAAAATGTACCGAACATTTATATTCACACTTATATTAAACAGATTTGACAAATTACGTAATTCCATCAGTGCTAATGATGATAACGTCACAAATCAAGCAAACAATTAGTCGTCACAAAAGCAGAACCACAGATGAAATAAGTGACTTCGGAACATACAAACCTTGAATTATCCGCATTTGTCGTCTGTAATTTCTCATCTTTGTGTCCTTCAGCTAACTAAATGACGGTCATTATAGTATAATCGAAATCGATTTGGCCTAGGACGTACCTTGACTATTTCCTTGATCATGAATATAATTTGGTAAAAAAACAGCAACATCGAGTACCAAGGTAAGCAAAGCTTACGATGGAAATCGGGATTGTTACCGTCTTTGTTACCTTAGAATACCGTCGATTATGAACTGATTTGGAATATTATTTTCGGGTTCGAATAGATACATTTTCAATTAGGTACATTTTTTTTTAAACTCGATTCTGATGAGGGTATCCTTGAGGGATTAAGTGATTGTTATAGTGTGTAGCGGAGTCCCTCAAGCCATAGTATCATGGCTTAAACTTGCGGTTGGGTTTCGTTGTTTCACTTTATTTATAACTAGCTGACCCGGTGCCCACTTTGTTGGGCGGTAATTTATATCTATGACTCCATGAGCGAGGTCTGTGTTCTGTAGTGGACGTTTCACGGCTGAAATGATGATTTTTCTTCAATTTTAAAGCATGTTTGTTAAAGAAACCCAACAGGCCCAATTGAGGATAAAAGACAAATTTATGCGAGGCCATTGAAAATCAAATATTTACGGGTGGCAATAAGACAACGCAGACAAGAACTGTAGAAAAAACCAACTTAAATACACACTTAACATTATAATAGAAAATTAAAAAGAAAAATATGGCAAACACATATCATTACGTACACAATTACACTTATTAATGAATTATGATAGGCGGGCAGGGCACCAGTAGTCTGTTCTAAATTAAATATGAATACTATCCACTTATCGTCATCCCTACTTACTAATTCAATTTAACTCTAATTTAATTTAAATAACATGTATTTATCCACTCACAAAGGTTTAACTTATAAAGATTCATAATTTTACTAAATTAAATTAATTATTATAACATTAAACCTGTTTTGCGAGGGACTGGTGCTTGAGATACTCTAACTAATTATCATCAAGGTCATTAAAGTCAGTTTATTTGTTGATAAATTAAAGAATTATCAGGGAGTGTGGCACCTACAACTCGTACTACGTGCTATTTGCACGTGCAAACATAATTTGTCCCTGACATTGACATCCGCACATTCATATTTCTTTTTAAATCTGCATTATGTTTTAAACCGACTTCAAGAATTCATTTTTAATTTTTTTTATGTTTTACGTGATTACTCCGCCAGTTGTGAATGTTTTTTTTTAGGTGATAAGGTTAGATTAATCACAATTGGTGTCATTATCAAATTGTGTTTTCTACTATTAAAGGAAAACTAAGGCCATCTATAAGCTTCGAGTTAGGTAGAATTCTATACTTCAGCCAATCCGATGTAGAATGTTTCTAGGCAAACTGTCACACATAAAATTTTTGACCAAGGTGTGCAATAAAGCATTTTATATCTATCTATCTTAAGTAGCTTATATTTAGGGTCACAATATATAACTACGAACCCTAAAAATCAGTTGTTTTTAGTTTAAGTATTGAGTTTGTTTACAAACATTCTACATCGAATTTGGCTGGAGTATAGGTAAAGTATATCTCTATGTAAACAATCTAAGATGAGCCCCCATACATGCATAATGAGCGTGTTCCGCAATTTATTCGTGTGTAACCTTGGCCGCTTGAGTATTTTAACCATGAATTTTGTCAAGGGAAAAGTTTGTGGGACGTTTGTTTTAATTTAGTAGGTATCTAAAAAAGTTAGGTAAGACAAATATTCTCATACAATGTTAGATAAGACATGGTTCCCGACACCATCGCTCTGATTCACAAAAAACTTTATTCAGTGGGACCGCCCCGCCGTGGGGTGCCGGCTGTAGAATTTTGCGCCTCCTCTCTTGCCCGTGGATGCAGTAAAAATCTGCCAAGAGATAAATCCGGGAGATGGGCAGCAGTGTCTTTCTGTGTTTCGTCACTGTACATCCCGTACTGCGCTCGCCAACCCGCCTGCCGAGCGTGGTGAGTATGGCAATAACGCCTCATGATCAGTACTCTGAGATTCATGATCATGGCTTACTGACCAGCAGTGGACGTCTCACGGCTGAGAGGACGATGAGTGGGATCGCAACACAAATCCTACTAATATCCAACTAATATTATAAACCGCGAAAGTATGTGAGTATGTATGGATGTTTGTTACTCATTTACGCAAAAGCTAACCTACGGATTGAGCTGAAATTTTGCACACGTATAGATGTTGATGCCGTGGGGTGCCGGCAATAGAATGTTACCCCTCCTCTCCTACCCGTGGATGCAGTAAGAGCCTGCTAAGGGACACCTCCGGAAGATGAGCAGCAGCGTCTATCCGTGTATCAACATCCCATACTGCGCTCACCAACCCGCCTGCCAAGCGTGGTGAGTATGGCAACCACCCCTCATGGAAATCCATGAGGGATGCCTGTGTTCATCAGTGGACGTTTTATGGCTGAAATAATGAATGATAGATGTTGACCAGGAGACTTTATCCGGGTACAACGCATGCGAAGCGGCGGGCATAAGCTAGTTCATTATATAGCATAACACACATCCATTCCAAAGTTACATCTCAGCCAAGACGCATTGTAAAATGACCAAGTCAGAAACCTTACAATGGCCGTGACATTAGTATTCCACAAGCGAGTGGATCTTGTCACGAGTTCACATTCTCGGTGAGAATGGCCTTTTACCAGTATATCTACCATGAGTTGTCACTGTCAGTAGGTATACCATGAGTTTTTACAATCTATACACGCTAGCGACTGTAGTTGAAAACGTGTATGGAAACTTGTACAGCGCCTTTAGCGGATAGTTTGGTACTGAAATACGCAGTAAACTATACTACAGCGACTATATTTTGGGCTTTATTTGCTTAGAATTCGGTACCATGAGTTACAAATCTGACAGATGTCATAGTAACGTACTATTACTACTGTAGTAACGGCAGGCGATCTAACAGTGACAACTCATGGTAGACACACAGATCACCTGCCGTTACTACAGTAGTAATAGTACGTTACTATGACATCTGTCAGATTTGTAACTCTTGGTAGGTACCAAATTCTAAGCAAATGAAGCCCAAACTACAGTCGCTGTAGTATAGTTTACTGCGTATTTTAGTACCAAACTATCCGCTAGAGGCGCTGTACAAGTTTTCATACATTTTTTTTAACTACAGTCGCTAGCGAGTATTGTGAAAACTCATGGTAGACCTACTGCTAATAAGTGAACCTTTGATTTAATATACACGACTAGATGCCGTGGGATGTCGGCAGTGGAATGTTGCCCCGTCCTAGCCCGTGGACGGAGAAAAGACCACTGACGTCCCGTGTATTGTGTACTGTCCTCTTACGTTTCTATAATCTGTGCTCTTACTACATACATCGACAACTAAGTACATTATTCGGCAAAACAGCTACTATACTTTAAATATATGTACATCTAAATACTCTGTGAATATTTCAAGCTATTAGTATCGAGCAAAAAAGGCATAAAAATCACGTTTGTTGTTCATGAGATACATACAACCTGGTGACACAGACAGACGGACAGCGGAGTCTTAGTAATAGGGACCCGTTTTTACCCTTTGGGTACAGAACCCTAAAAACTAAAGAGGAAGAAGAGGGGCATGACTGGATCATCATTCCAGCCGTAAAAAGTCCACTACTGAACAGGCCTCCCTCATGGATCTCCATGAGGGGTAGTTGCCATACTCACCACGCTTGCCAGGCGGGTTGGCGAGCGCAGTACGGGATGTTGATACACGGAAAGACGCTGCTGCCCATCTTCCGGAGGGATCCCTTAGCAGGCTCTTACTGCATCCACGGGCATGAGAGGAGAGGTATCATTCTACTGCCGGCACCCCACGGCATGACTGGATAAGCTCTTCAAATCCCGTTTTTCTAGCGTCACTTGTAGCCGTAGTATCACGTGCTTATCTGTCTCTTCTGCTCTAATGCTACTGCCCCCTCTGAGTTTAAGACTTTATTCACCTAGATCTTCTAGCCCAGTAATGTTGATTGCCGTGGGCAGTAGAACGTTCCCTCTCCTCTCTTGCACGTGAAAGCGGTAAAATTCTAAAGGATACCTCCGGAAGATGGACAGCAGCGTCTTCCGCGCTTTAAACACTTGTGTACTGCGCTTGTTAACCCGCCTGCAGAGCATGGTGATGATGATGATCTAGCCCTTTTGTTGAAGATGGATCAATCCTATGAAACACCTTAAAACAAGTAACTAATAAATATGTACATTGTAGTTACTGGTTATGGAACGTCTGTAACTGGACCAGATTTGACTAGTAACAAATTACAACAGCACTTTTTAAGCAATTATAGAGGTCAGAAAAAAACAAACCAGTAGCAATCACTGCATCATGTTACATAAAGTGTTTTTAGGTGAAGTTAATTACGTGTTGAGCCGTGTTGGCCTAATGGTGGCTTCGCCTGTCAATCAGGTCGTCAGCTCAATCTTGGACGTGACGTAGATATGTTTTACGTAAAGAGATGAGAAAATTAATTAAAAAATTAAAAAAAATTAAAAATTGTTTATTTCAAAAACAAGAATTACATTTTTAAAGCATAACAATTCATACCTTTTTTAATTTAAACCTAGCTTTACAGGTGTAAGACTTGTACAACGTGGTTGGTCTGCAGCATCTACACTAAGTGTGAACTTGTGCTGTAGATGCTGCTTCCCTTCCAAATGTGGCAAGCTTTTAAAGGCGTGCTTGGATTTCTTACTGGAAAACTTTAAACTTGTTAAGCCGTAATAGAAAGGTTATTGGTATTTATTATACTATATATTTTATTTTAGAGAGAAAGGGGAGACCTTTGCCCAGCAGTGAGACATTATAAGTTAATAATATATTTAACAATATATATTTGAACGTACCCACTAAAAATAATAAAAAAACATTTTCCATTAAAGTTTAATATCAACTTAAAACGTCTTTACACAATATATGTATGTAAGTAATAAAAAAGCTTGTCGCGTAAATTTGTGAATACCAATAACTTACGGGAAGAAATATGATGATGATGATGAATATTATTGGCTCAAAAAACTATTCAAAACACGTAACACTTTTGCCCAGAACTGTATATTTTTCTGTGCAAACAATCTTAAAGAAAGAGTGTACAAACTAAGTAAAAAAAGTATGTGTAAATTCGCCACACTTCTATTCCATAATTTTTTGTTGTTGTAAATTCGTCACATAGCTTTTTCCGTAGAGACAGCAGAAAAAATCAAACAATAAGTAGAATAGAACAAAACAAATGTTTTCACACACATAGCTAGGGTTAAATAAAATTCCAAATAAAATTATTAATTTTTTTATTTTTAATGATCAGGATTTGGAATATTTTACCTTACATTTTACATAAAAATCAGAGTTGAGAAGTGGCTGATTTGCCAATAACAACACAAATATAAAAGAAAATTTAAAAATAATACAATACAGGGTAATAATCACATTTTTAAAACCTTACATTTTCGTAAATATCACGACTTTGTGGCTGATTTGCTCATAACATTCTAAGTATACCGGGTGAGTTTTTCTTCAGAGCTACTAAGGGGAAGTCTGAAACCGTGAGGGTTATCGAAAAGTCATGTTAGAAGTTACGTGCTCGATTTTGAAAAAAATAAGTTCTGTATTAAAAAAAGACGAGGAATGTTTCAGTTTTTTCTGGAAAAGAGAGTTTGTGAAAATTTTTTTTTGTATTTTTGCGTTCTTTTGTCGATAGTGAATAAGTAAATGTACAACGACTATTTGTCTAAATTTGTTGGAACACCTTCAAAATTTAATATTTATAAATTCAACTTGTATTTTTGTTGTTCTTTATGAACTGATAAAATACAGCGAAAGAGGATTTAATAGCCTTACCTTTTGCATAGTTCTTTACTGAATAATGCAAGGAATAACCTAAGCAGTTACGTAAGGTACGGTGACGGTCACCGGTACAACACTAGGAACGTAAACAAGCTTAGAGCGCTTCCGCGAAAACTGACAAAAATGTCGAAGCTGATTCATGTGATGGGACCCACGGTGTATAACCGCCTGCCAGCTAGCATTATTGAAGCGTCCTCGATACAATTCTTTAAGTACAAACTAAAGAAGTGGCTCATTGACAAGTCTTTTTATGACTTTAGGGAGTACACGGAACGCAAAAATGCATGATGTTTGTATTTATATTTTATTTTGTTTATTATACATATCAATGATTTTTATTGTTTTCTTATTTTAGTAATTCGTTTGCTACGACATAATTATTATAGTTGACATTTTTTTATTATTGTATATTTTATTAACATTATTTTTTATGACGCATTATGTATGATTACATTTGTAATAATGAATTAGCATTAAGCTTGACCTGTAACTTTTAAAATTTTATCAATAAATGCTATGAACTATGAATACATAAAGTTGAATTTATAAATATTCAACTTTGAAGGTGTTCCAACAACTTTGGGCACATAGTCGTCACGTCATACATTTATTTATTTATTATCAACTAAAGAACTCAAAGAAAATATTCTTTGTAGTTAGTAAATAAAAGCTTATTATTATTATTATTAAAGAACTCAAAAATGTAAATAAAAAAAATTCAGACACTAATTTTTCCAGAAAAACAAAAAAATCTTCGTCTTGTTTTAATACAGAACCTTTTTTATTTCAAGATCGACCACGTAACTCCTAACATGACTTTTCGATAACTCTCACGGTTTCAGACTTCCCCTTGGTAGCCCTGAAAAAACTCACCTTTTATAACAAATAAAAATATAATTAAATCACAGTAATAATGACATTTTCGCATTTAACCTTATATTTAAATAAAATTCGAAATAAAAACGTAATATTTATTTAATGATTAGGATTTCAAGGATTAAACCTTACTTATACATAAAAATCACAGTTCACAACCTCTCAAGAAACCTTAGTTCTCAATCGGCTGATTTGCCGTAACATTACAAATATAAAAAACTTATTATTTTTTTCTTGATTATCTTATAGATAATATAACCTGTTATTTCATAAGTAATTTTGGCACTATGTAACCTTTGATTCATTACGAGCGCTAAACACCATTCACTTTACTTGCTAACCCTACTTTATGATGAACTTTACATACCTATGACGAATTTACGCATTTTATGCATGTGACGAATTTACTTTCAATGTATGGAGTTTACAAATATGTGACGAATTTACTTTGTGTCAAATGTACAACAACCCATTTTTTGAAGGGTCAAGTTTAAGAAATGCCGACAATTCTAAAAGACAATTATTCATCACGATGTCTCTGAAACTTCAAGAGTCTCTGAAAAGATTGGATTTTTACGAATTCCACATCTTAGGGGTTTTCCCGTTTCGGAGTTTTTTTTATATATCGCACCCTGATCAATAAGTTATGAAATTGTGCGTAGCAACTGTTAAAAAAAATTTCCTAGACTTTTAAATCGGCATAGCAGTCACTTGCAAGTCATTCGTGTATGGGGTGTTCCTACTGGGGTTCAAAGGTTCGTCCCACTTGATATATACGTTGATCCCTGTAACGCAGCGGGCGAAGGTCCGCCTACAACGCAGGAGGTTGCGGGTTCGATTCCCGCCTCTGGACAAGTCTGTACAATATCCAGATATTTGTTCAGGGTGTTCTGGATGTTTTTCTATTAGTATATAAAAAATATCTATCTATGTAGTTAAATGTTAGTCATCTAGTACCCATAACACAAGCTCTGCTTAGCTTGGGGCTAGATGATGCTGTGTATTGTCCAGCATTATTTATATATTTATTTTGGACAGTCATACTTTATAGTGTAGACCCATTATCGACATCATAATTTCTGACGTAAAACGTCCACTATACGGCAAGACGGAAAGACTCCGCTGCCCATCTTCCGGTGGTATTCCTTAGCAGGTTCTTACTGCATCCACGGGTATGAGAGGGGTAAAATTCTACTGCTCCACGACAGACTCATTATAGATCCTGTAGACGATTAGGGGCGGTGCTGTGGCGGGACTACTCGACTTGTATTATAACACCGCGCAGGCAGTGAAGTAATACATTATTCGAGCCTCGCTGCAGCGAAACCGGTCCCACAAATTAGCGCATTCATTGCCAATAACGTGTAGATGACCTTGCGCGTGTAGTCCACTTTTATTACTCCGAGTTTCGTTTTCGTTAGTGTGTCCATCTGTCGGTGAAAGGCGTCTTGGGTCTATGATATGACATGAATTATTTTACAAGTATTACGCGTTAGCGGCAATTGGGTGCTTTGTAATGTTATGCGTTTGCGGTTTAATACAAATTTAGTATGAAAATCTTAAAGTAAATGTCACATAATAAACTAGCTTTTGCCCGCGACTTCGTCCGCGTGGAAGTCATAAAACGTAAAATCCCCTTTTTCACGCAGAGCCACCTTGATTCGAAAATATAAATCCCATTTATTCACTATCCCGTGGGAATTTCGAAAAATCCCTTCTTAGTGCACCTCTAGGATACTCAAGGTATATGTGTGCCTTTTAAGTCTTTACGTCCAGTGGTTTAGGCTGTGCATTGATATCAGTCATCAGGACTTTGAATTTTATATATATAGATTTAACTCCCATTTTTGACCTCTTTTTTATCAAAAAATACCTCATTAAGACCATATTGCCACAGGTTACAGAAACTAACAGATACATCACTCCAATACAAAAGCGAAAACACCTACGCTATAATAGCCTATAAAATTATTGTATTATTGTATTAATAATACCAGCAGTTCACAGCGAGAAAGAGCGTACCATAAGTATGCATACAATAGAGTTGAGATTGCTTTGTTCACCCTCCCTATCTACTTGCAAGTAATCTGTGACGCGGCATCGAATGAGTGGCTAGGGTTGCTTCTACGATGATTTTGATAATAAAACGAATATGTGGTGAAAAAAACAGTTCTTTTCAATTGGTTGATCAAATATGATTGAGTTTTATAAAATGATGGATTCATTTTTTTCCTTGTCTAAAATCACGGTTATAATCGATTTAAACGACTAGTTACGCGAGTAATTATTTAAAATATCCGACTTCAATGATACAATCTAAAATAGTGCTTAAAATATGACTTTGGCATCCACTGCACAATAGTTACGCGGTTTCGGCATCTAAAGGAACGCATTTGACGTGCGTGCGCTCAAGCGGGCATGTGGCAGCCTACTGCCGGCGTAACACCGACGTTACACCAAGCGGTAGGCATTTAACGTGTGGCCTTGAACGAGTGACAGACGCCTGATATTACTCTATATTAGAATATTACACTTCCTCTCTTGTCCTTGGATGCAGTAAGAATCTGCGAAGGCATACCTCCGGAAGATGGGCAGCAGCGTCTTTCCGTGTATCAACATCCCGTACTCGGCAAACCGCCTGCCAAGCGTGGTGAGTATGGCAACAACACCTCATGCATTTGGATCTCAAAGCCCATGAGGAAGGCCTATGTCCAGCGGTGGATGTCTCTCTTTTGTGTTTAGAACCTCTCCTTGAAATACCTCATTAAGACTATGCTTATATACTTGTAAATGTTTGTGGTAAAATCATCCCCGATAAGTATTTATATCCCACCATTTATTTAATTCTTATTCAAACATAAATGTAAAGTTGGTGTAGTCAAGCTGCGAATGATTATGACGTTTTTTTCGTTAAGACTAGGTCTAAGGGGCCGTCTCCACGAGCGAAGGAATGGCAGCGATGTTATAGTCATCGTATTTCTATAGCGCGGACTCGTCGCGATTCTCTCGCTCGTGGAGACGGCCCCTTATACTCTGAGCTCTGCCTAAAAGCTGTATTACACTACACGATATTCAGGGCCCGGTAGTTAGGGCGCCCTAATCGCCCTAACTACCAAGCAAGGCTTACCGGGTCCGACCGGTCGCTCTAACTCTTATTACACCACTCTTAGTTAGGGTAAGGGTCCCTGAATATCGTGTAATGTAATACAGGCTTAAGGTCTGCGTTCCTAATACGTTAAAGATTTTATCATGTCACAATACAACTATACAACAATAAAAAAATTATGATAAACAATGTATGCTATAAAATACATAATAATAATTAAAGTAAGTAAGGTCTTTGCATCTATTATAGATGATTTATGCAACGTCAGCAACTGGTAATCATGCTGTACGGGACGCTGCAGTGCCTGGGACATAAGCCGTGTTAGCCGAATGGTATGTACCCCCGACTTTCAATCTGAAAGCCGTGGGTTCGATACGGGCCGTGAACCAATGGATTTTTCTTTCTTGAAAAGTGTAAGTTCACATTTAACACGTGCTTAACGGTGAAGGAAACATCGTGAGGAAACCCGCGGCTTAGTTAGCTTCAGACGTATCATGACCTGTTCTTTCCTCTGACTAACAGCTGAATAAGCTGAGAGGATGGTATAGGTGCTGGGCAAGCCTAATAATTAAAATATCCTGCATTATTAACTCTACTTTAAATCATTAGATTTATCAGCTTGACCTTCATTATTATTCTAGTCCAAGGAAATTTAGTGGCAGAAATTTTAATTCAAATTCAAATTTTATCATAATTATATAATCAGAATATAATCTCATCTCATGTTCTGGGGTGACGGTAGTAGAATGTTGCCTCTCCTAGCTGGCCCGTGGATGCAGTAAGAATCTGCTAAGGGATACCTCCGGAAGCTGGGCAGTAGATTCTAATTTCGGGAATGCAAGAAGGCCGAGCGTAGTCGAACGCAAGTGTAGACAAATTGATGCAAGGCAAGACCTACTATATAATATAACTAGCCGCACCCCGCAGTTTCACCCGCGTAGTTCCCGTTTCCGTGGGAATTAAAATAAAAAAAATCCCTTCTTGGTGCACCTCTAGGATACTCAAGGTATACATATGTATGTATGTGTGCCAAATTTCAAGTCTCTAGGTCCAGTACATATATTGATAATATTATTGGGTGTATCTGTGAAAACTCCACAAGAAGGTAAAATAGGCCTATAATTAAATTACATCTAGGTATTTATTGCATAGAAATTAGCATGTAACTTTAATCAAATTAAGTCTGCACGTGCATTTTACGTTGACATTGATCAGTGTTCGTTCGACCATGGTGAGCGTACGTCCTCCATTACTCCAGCGCTAAACGCCGTACGACGTTTTATGGATCAGAAGTTAAAATGTAAGCGTAATCTTTGCTATTTTACTGTATCAATGGTGTCTTCTGTTAGTTGCACTTACTAAAGCTAAGCTCTATGCTATTTTTGATTATAATAAAAGATTTACGGTTCTTATCTTTATCTATATTTAACCATAATATGATTGCTTCTCGCTTCAACATATCTGATAGTAAGGAATTAGAATGGCTCTTTACCAAAACCACCTTGCGTAGTAGCTACGGACTCCCCGGAAAGTCAAATCAGCTACTAACGTGAGGATGAGACCGAGGTCTCTCTTATCATTTTCTTGACATATTTGTTTCATCATTATCTTCATGTAATTCAGTATTTTTGGTTCTTATGTGCTCATATATGAAATTTTCGCCCTAAACTAATTATATGTAATTTTTAGTGTTCCTATAACTGGTGGGATAAAATGTGACAGACATTAATTATAACGAAATGATTAGTACATTATATCTAAAATAATATCTTGAGAATGAAATTATTTTCAACGCATTTTTTTTCTGGTGGGTGATACCACCAGATCTGCATTGACGTTGGGCTGTGCATTGAACCCGTGATAAGTCAAAGTCAATAAGTGTTTATTCAATAGAGCAAAACGCTACTTAGAATAGTCCGTTTACAAAATAAAAACAAAACACATTTAAATTAAATAAAGCACATAATTTTGAATTCGTTCGCTTCGGAAAACTTTTTTTCTAAGTGCGGGAAAGAAGTGAACAAGAAACTTCGCTCTTTCACTTCTCTTCATTGTTACAAATTATTTGCTTTTTTTCTGCTTCTGTAGTCCAGTTTCCATAATGACGCTTGTGCAGTGCCATACAGTAAAGCATCACGTGCTTCACTGTTTCATGTGCATGTATGTAACTGCAAAATTAATATTTCTTTCAGATAGAATATCGATGAAATTATATAAAACCAATTTTTTATTTACACTGTCTCTCATCTGTGTTCCGAGGTGCCATAAATAATTTTTAAATTTTTTTTACAGATATCGTTGACACAATTTTATTATAAACCGTTGTGTATATGACGTTGACGATATTTGTTTATTGATTGTTTAAAAAAATATTACTAAATTCACTATTACAACATGTCGGCTACTTTGTAGGGGGACACTCAACCAAAAAAATTAATCTCCAATGTTTCTAAAAACAGGACTCAGAATCTAAGAATCTAATCTAGAAACTTCGCAACCCCTCAAAGGTTTTAAAATACCTAATCAATGATATCCCGATGGGATGAACAAGGAAAAAGTTTTTTATTTTTATTTATTTATTTATTGTGAATATAACATCATCACAGGTTTTTTTTATTAAAACCTAAGTTCATCCCTATCCGTACCCCAATTAATTTTTGCCATTATTTCGGCGTGATTTTTTAATATGTCCGTGCTATTACAGTTTTCTATTAATAATAATCTCTTCGTAAAGCCGTGGACGAACAGACGGACAGAAATAGCGAGACTAAGGATTCCTTGTTAAACTACGGAAATCTAAAAACGTCACTCACGGGGTTTACCCAGCATAAACTATTTTAATTACTGTAAATCTAGTACCTACGAATACATTGTTTATTGTTGTTGTTGTTTAGTTCGTCATCTTGAAGATCCGGGTTGAAATATCAGTTACGTTCTTGTTCGTATCACGATTGTTTCAAGGTCATTTTTTCTCGATCCTATACCAACATTACTGTTGACTACACTAATGTTGGTTTAGGATCAGGAACTGAATAAGGGTATTTATATAGACATGATTTGCTAAAGTGAGATAACTGATAATTCAGTTAATAAATATCAGATTTTTAAATATCATCGTCATCACATCTGTATGACGTCCACTGTCCATAGGCCTTCCTAATGAATTGCCAAGTACTAATTATGTGGGGTTGTTTCCTTACTCACCACGCTTGGCAGGCCGTTTGGCGAGCGCAGTAGGTACCTACAATGCTGCCATCTTCCGGAGGTATCCTTCAGCAGGCTCTTACTGCATCCATAGACATAAAAGGAGGGGTAACATTCTACTGCCGGCACCCCACAGCATCTATTGATACATTATGTTACGGGTAATGCTAGAAGATTGGGTAAACCTAGGTTTACCCAAGGAGTTTGGGTAAAGTCCGAATAATATTAAATCATAATATAAATTAATAACATAATATATTTTATAATTTGGACTTTACCCAAACTCCTTGGGTAAACTGTGGGTAAACCTAGTAGGTACTCAATCTTCTAGCATTGCCCGTACGTAACACATATACGAGTATCTATTGATTTCCTCGTCTCCTGATAATTAATTAAATTTTAATCAAAATCCATTAAGCCAATAATTCGTGTAATTGAATCCTAATTTGAAAGTGAACTTATTAAAAGTTTTTAATTGCAATTCTGATTTACCGGCAATCATATCGAATTACTGTGACTGAAGTGAGGCAATCATATAGCTTGATTACATTACCAGCCACTCACTGAGCTAATGTTATCAATAAAGCTACCAGGCCCTATGGTAGGTATTATTAACTCCGACGCAAAAAGAGGGGTGTTGGTATTTTAAACACTAAATGGCGCCGTAGCTCTTAAATGGGTGAGCAAGTATGTACGGATAGTGAAGGGTTGTAGCGCAGTATGATACACGAAAAGACGCTGTGCTGGCCACCTTCCGGAGATATCTCTTACTGCATCGACGGGTATGAGAGGAGGGGTAGCATTCTACTACCGGCACCCCACAGCAACGGTACTGCATTATATTGACCTTATCTCAGTTATCATAATCAAGCTATCATACCACATAGCGTCAACGCTAATTATAAGAAACATCGTGTTAGACAATGCAAATACTCTGCAGACATGAACTATGAAATATAAGCCATTCGACATGCCATACCTACAATTTAATAGTACTAGAATTATTAGTACGTGTACGTGTACATACCTAGGTACTAAAGACGTACCAATGTTAATCCATCATCATCATCACAGCCGTAAGACATCCGCTGCTGGACATAGGCCTCCCTCATGGACTAAGAGATCCAAGTACTGATAGGTAAGATGACGTGAGAAGTGGTTGCCTTACTCACCACGCTTGGCAGGCGGGTTGTTGAGCGCAGTACGGGATGTTGATACACAGAAAGACGCTGATCTTCCGGAGATATCCCTTAGCAGATTCTCACTGCATCCATGGGCAAGAGAGGAGGGGTGACATGCTACTGCCGGAACCCCACGGCACAATGTTGATTAG
Source organism: Pasiphila rectangulata (assembly GCA_963082625.1). Taxonomy (NCBI): domain Eukaryota; kingdom Metazoa; phylum Arthropoda; class Insecta; order Lepidoptera; family Geometridae; genus Pasiphila; species Pasiphila rectangulata. Next base: position 10,948,632 of record OY720253.1, read on the forward strand.
AAAATATACCAATGCCGAAAGCGAGTCTACTGACTCATTTTTAACCCCTGTTATAATTTTGACCGCTATGCGCGTGTGTCTGTCTGAAACATCGAGGACATACCAAATAGAGGAAATGTCATTTATTTTGTCTAAACAACAGTGATCAGCACTGAAATAAGTATAACTATTTATGTATGTATATCAAAGAAGAAATGTAAACGAGAAAATCACTCGCTATTAAATTTTCACCTAATCTCATCACGAAATCTTTGAAACTAGATATATATGATATACATAGATAGAGCTGCGAAAGCCGCCCATTGTGCCTCATTTCGTAATTTGTGTATATGTCTATGTTTTTTGTTTTTTCCTGATTTTTGTGGTACACGATAAAGTATATTCTACCTATTTATTAAGTTTTAAGACCGACGACGGTTGGCACATCTATGAAATGAAATAACACGAAATAACTATCTTGGTACATCACTAAAGAGATGAAAAATTAATGCACACCGCAATACTGCAGTCATGTCAGTTCCCATTCCATTTTCTCAGGCTATTGTTCAATGTCTCCGATAAAAAAACTGGAACATTCGAGAATAGATGATGTCTGACCTTCTTGCTGCAATACTGTTTGCAATGATAGTGCTTAGATGTGTACAAATTGAGTTAGGTAAAGTTAGCAATTTATGTTCTTGAGTTTTATTTGTTATAGACCGCAAATTGTAGTTTCAGGCAGGTACAGTAAGTTTTTTAATGATTTACTAGGTAGGCATTCACCTACCTAAAAGTTAATATATTGTTTCCCGATTTTACAATTGATGGAGATTACATGGCAAAGGTATAAGAAAATTACGTATCAAACAAAGAAATATTTAAAAAAAACTAACCTAATACATGGCAGAGGTATAAGAAAATTACGTATCAAACAAAGAAAAATTTAAAAAAAACTAACCTAATTTTTTTATGATGCATTCATTTTGGTACCATAACTATACGCTTGTCTTCAATAACAATTAACACTCAAAAGTTAATGAGATATTATCCTTATCAACCTTCTTTTGTTCAATTTAATTTGGAAGAAATCGCTTTTAGCGATAAGGCCGCCCATTGTGCATTTAGTTAAGTATCTTATCTTCTACTGTTATTTATTTTATTTTATGGTGTACAATAAAGTTATAATCATTCATTCATTCATTCAATTTAAGAGGCGGCTAAACAAAACTATTGAATTCGATAAATACGTGTTTATTTACTCTCATTGCGCATGAGTTGCATTGAAATATTGCTTCATAAGCATGGCCGAGTGATAGGAGTCAGCGAGTTGTGATAGCTGTGTGAAAACATTTTACAATGCTGAATCATAAGCTATAATAGTTTTATATTTATATTATTTGCCTAAGCCTCACATAAAGCCTTTAACAACAGCTCGAAATTACTTCATGAGCTGATGATACGCTGTTAAGGTAGACGCTGGCTATCAAATTAAGGTATTTGTATCTATTATGGATGATTTATACAGCGTCAAGTAATCATGCTGTTAGTCTTATATTGTAGATACATTTAATTTACTTAATTATTCATTTACTTACTTTACCTTCTTTAGGTAATAAGGGTTGTGCTACTGTCCAGTTGTTAATCTGTTCAGTTGCGAATCTGTTCAGTTGCGAATCTGTCCAGTTGCTCCGGAGGCATTTAGTTTATAGCCACTAAGTACCCTAAATAACTTTTCTTCTTTAACAGTGCCTCGCCGGCCTAAATCATGCACTGCTGAACATAAGCCTCCCCTATTTCGTGCTATGTTACTATACCTTCGGCTTTACTACGGCGTTACTCTAACTAACTAGTTATAGTAACGATTTGCATATTCGCTGGATACGGCAAGCCGTATAGATAAAGTAAAAAAGCACGAAATGGCTTATCATGTTCAGCAGTGCATGATTTAGGCCGGTTAAGCACTGTTTATGAAGTGTAAAGCACTGTTCTGAAGTGTAGTCCTATAAAATGGGCATCTTATAGGACTACTCTTGCCGATAGCTGAGTTTAGACTAGTAGAGGTGCTTCTTGAGTAGTTACAATCGCGAATCTCCTCTAGTAGGGCCACACTGCAATGAGACAGAACCGAGCATACAGTTGGTGCAGTCTAAAGTATTCAATAAATATTTCACTTTCAAAATTAACGTGAGACTACTACTTATTCGTTTTGTGAAAACAGGTGTCGGCCCCACGCGCGGACGGGCATTCAATCCCATGATGATGATTTTCTTGAAAAATCGAAACGTGTCGGAATAATCTTCGACGTTACATACAATATTACGTGAGTAATTTCCGTTTTTACAAAATGTATTCAATAAATATTTGCACTGCGCACAAAGGCCCTTCGCATTTGCTACATATATGTACGTCTTCGGCCTCGCCAGCGTCAGCCAGCATCCGTTCGTAAACCTTCAATCTATCTAGCTGGTAGGCGTGCTGCTATGTGCTTTCCTACGAATCGGTAGCTAATATCGCTATCCTGCTCCACTCAAACTACACTGCAATGAGATGAATCAAGAGTGTCCTTGGTCCGAATGGTCCTTTATCAAAAGACGCTAGAACTTTTTTTTGTTAGTAGATAAGAGGTTAAGTTGTAGTAAATTAACTGAAGTTTGTAACAGCCAGAGCGTCATAATCACATAAGCGACAAAGCCGTTTCTTATAAATAAAAAGAGTGTCCGTTTACATTGTAGTATTTGATCAATAATATAAGATTATTAATAAAAAAAATTGGCGTACGCGCTCGAAGGCGATAGTATCCTCGATGTACATTAACTACAGCTTCTATACAGCCAGCTAATGCAGCCCTAACAATTATTTAAATACTTGTTATAGTTATAATAAAATAAATATAGTATAATATCTAGTGACTGTACGTACAGCTCTGTAGTACTGAGTTGGTTCTACAATCGTTACCTTTATTTGTATTGACTTATTGATACTGACAGAACAGTCCTCCCGCGACCACGATCAGGTGCAATCCGGTCGAAACGTCAGGAAAAATAATAAAAGAGGTACGCGATAATACTGTATTTTTAAAACGAATAATATGTTAACAAATCGCGAAAGTTTAACAAGTTCAATCGCTACCTTCGTCCACTCAGACCACAGCGCAGTAAGATCGAGTGGAGCGTGTCCTTTCACATTGCCCAACGCCCGAGAGCGGTAGTAGGTACTCCCGCTGTTTACAACTGACGCAAATAATTAAACAATTAAACTTAATAATTTATTATGTTAGAGCATAGTGAGAGGTAGGTCAAGATTTTTACTTACCCAATTAAATGACGTTGGAATGATTTATACGGAATTTATAAAATAGATAAAGATACGAGACCAAATATACCTAAACTCGTATCACACAAATTATGATATTTTTAATATTATATCAGAAGTAGACGATTGGATTTAAATAAATTAAAAATATGGTTTTAAGAAGGCTACTGACATGGTTATATTTTATGTATAATAAATAATATTCTTAAGTAATAGATAAATAAATTGGTATAATCTAAAACATGATGTAGATAAAGTTGATTATCTGTGAAACACGTAGTAGATTACATTAAATGCTCAGACTTAGACATGATCTAGCTAGCTAGACAAAAACGATCGTGGGAACATACCTAATGTTATTCATAGCAATTGCGTGAATAATAGCAGGTATGCCAGATCACATATGTGACGGTATTTGTCACAGTGCATTCTTATCATTTCATGACTTTTTCTGATTATTACCCCGTTCACATTATTCCAGTCCAATCCAACGCTGGAATGCCACTGGGATAATACTTAAGTTTTCTCATGTAAGTGGCATTATGTTGTTAATGAGAAATTAACATCTTTAGACATTCAGTACCGATTTTACGAGTAAATGTGAGAGATGCCTAAAATCCTTAAATTAGGCTACGAACTGCTACCTACCCCATCCAGCATATTCTCTAAATTCAGCACCCTCAGACTATTTCGTGTTTCCAAACCTGAAGAAATGGCTGGGTGGTAAAAGCTTTGGGTCGAATGAAGAGAACAATACAAACGGCGCAAATAAAAGTTTTCCTCTTCTATTTAAACGCCTATTTTGAGAGCCTTGAGAAAACCGATTGTTTGGAAGGAATAAAAAAAATTAAAAACGCTGGAAAATCGAGTTAAAAGGCAGATTATGTTATGGAATAAAAAGCTTTTTGGCGAAATTTTTTTTTTTTAAAAGTCACTGATTTATTAAACCGCTCTGGTAGTAAGCGACCCAGCCTAGTGGTTGGATTGTTACTGGTTTAGCAGACTTTATTCATTTATCTCTGGTTGGCTATGTCGCTATGGCGCCGTAGAATTGCTGTCCACGTTCACCGCTGGACGATGGCCCCCTATATCTCCGAGGTCATAAGGGGGCTGTTGCAGTACTCGCCACGCTTGGCAGGGTTGGCGCAGTACGTGCTGTTCATACACGGAAAGTCGCTGATGCCCATCTTCTTCTCAGATTTTTACTGCATCTACGGAAAAAGAGGAGACAGCACTGCCACCCCACGACATGAAAATAAATACCGAAACATAATGTTAACAACACGTACTGCAACTTGGTTGTTTACTTCAAAATGTACGACCCTGCAAAATGTATATGTCCTGTTTTGTTGCATTATAATAATAAATAAATAAATAATAAATAATGCTGGACAAATCACACAGCATCATCTAGCCCCAAGCTAAGTAGAGCTTGTGTTATGGGTACTAGATGACTGATATACTTAATACATTATACTACATAGATAGATATTTTTATTATATATAGAAAAACACCCAGAACACCCTGAACAAATATCTGCAGATCGTACAGACATTTGTCCCGAGGCGGGAATCGAACCCGCAACCCCTTGCGTCGCAGGTGGACTTTCGCCCGCTGCGCCACAGAGCTCGTCAAATTATGGTTAATGATTATAATGTGCAAATAAAAAAAAATATGGTTAATGATTATTTATTTCTCAAAATAAACTAACATATCACTAATATGAGAAACTCATCGTTATCTTATTTGTTGCACGAGCTACTAATACAACAAAACAGGGCATAAATCTGTAATACTTTTTGTAACCTATAAAGATAGAGTAGTAGAACTTTTTGTAAAGAGTTCATCCGGGAAAGTAGTACTACCATACTTATTTCTGCCGCCAAACAGTAGTGTCTGCATTGCTGTGTTCCAGTTTGAAGGGCAAGGGGTCCGGTGAAATTACGGGCACATGAGACCTCTCAACTCTATGTCTCAGTGTGATGGCCGAAATGCAATGGAGCGTTACTGCAGTTGTAATAGGTAGGTAGAGGTTACCGCTTAACATCAGTAGGGCCTTCGGCTTCGCTCGTCATTTAGTCGTATAAAAAAATCTACATATTTATGCCTTGTTTTGTGCACAAACTGCGACTAATCCAACAAAACAGGGCATAAATAACAAGTGACCATCAAGTACTCGAAGTGCATTGCATGAGTTTTTCTCATCTAACAAAGATTGATTCCTCATGGCAACTTGTCTTACTGTTCAGTCCCTTACTTGGTGATGATGACTCCATGTGATGAGGTAAACCATTCATATAATTGCCGAATGGAGTCGAAGTATTCTTGATAATATGACGGAAAGATGTGTGAATTACATAACTCCTTAATTAAACATAAAACCGGGCAAGAGCGAGTCGGACTCGCGCGCCGAGGGTTCCGTGCCATCATACAATATAATATATGATAAAGGCGGTTTATATTTGTTGGAGAACCTTGACAGCGCCATCTCTTGTCTGACAGCAGAACTTATGTAGATTTTCTACACTTTCGATGATATCTAAAAAACTATACAATACGCTCCTATTAGCAATAAAAGTTTCAGGGGTTTATCTCTGCAAACTTCGGAGATAAGAGGGGCACGGTAGTTTTTTCAACATTTGTAAATAACTAAAAAACGCTACGGTTTAAAGAAAAACTAACACCTGTTTATTAATGTGCAAATGAATACCTTTCATATGATACCCACATGACCTAACAATTTTTTTAACCCCCCGCCCCCCTTCCATCCCCCTTGTCTAAAAAACTACGCAACTTAGAGAGTTCGCTGTAATTTTCCGAGCAAAAGCTAGTTTTATATAAACCCAACAGAGTATTACATATTGAGTGTTTATACCTCTATCTGTTGACCTTGAAAGCCTAAAAAATAACCCAGAGGCGCTACACAACTACGTGACAAAGCGGCTCGTGGCTTCCTGTTGCAACCGTGAGAAGGTGGTCTAAACAAAACAATCAGTCACGTTCAACGTTGCTTGCTAAGCATACGTTTTAAACACGTTTTGACCTATTAATTGATTAAAATTTTTGTTTGATAGACAAGGCACTGGTATTTAATTAGTAGGATGACCTGGCACAGATTATGATTACAAATATATATAAAATTCAAAGTCCTGACTGACTCACTGACTGACTGACTGATATATCAACGCACAGCCTAAACCACTGGACCTAAAGACTCGAAATTTGGCACACATATACCTTGAGTATCCTAGAGGTGCACTAAGAAGGGATTTTTCGAAATTCTCACGGGATAGGGAATAAATAGGATTTATGTTTTCGAATCAAAGTGGCTCTGCGTGAAAAAGGACATTTTACGTTTTATGACTTCCACGCGGACGAAGTCGCGGGCAAAAGCTAGCTACAAATAAAACCGGCCAAGTGCAATTCGGACTCGCGCACAAGGCTTCCGTACCATTATTTGTCAGCCTAAACCACTGGACCTAAACCTAGACCTAAAGACTTGAAATTTGGCAACACAACTTGTTCAAAACAAAAATAAATAAATAAATAAAATAAATAATGCTGGACAATTCACACAGCATCATCTAGCCCCAAGCTAAGCAGAGCTTGTGTTATGGGTACTAGATGACTGACATACTTAATACATTATACTACATAATAATAATAATTTTAATAATTTCTTTATTCAGAAAAAAACTGGTTTGTAAATAAAGTACACAGAAAGTTGTAAAAGTTAGTTACATATGTTCTAACTTACATGCTAGAAGGTTATGCATCATAATAATTGTCAAACTCTTTGAAAAAACTTTAGACAAACCTTTTAGGATTATTGACACCTTGCTCTAACTAAGTTAACACTTGTAAGAAGATGCAAGGGCTCTCTATTCCCGGGGTTTAAACACAAAATTTAGTCTCATGAATGGATGACAAAGTATTATTTAAAATCAATATACGTTCACTGAAATGTACAAATAATAAGTTTTATCTAATCTAAGAGCTATTAATGAAGAGAAAAACAAAACATATTATATTATAAACATACCTATATTAATGTCCAATTTATTAACTACGATACGTAGTAGATAGATATAAATATATACAACTCCTATGAATATTTCAAGTATCTACCGGTTGGCGGCAAAAAAATCACGTTATATAGCGTTATATAGTAGTTGTTTGGGAGCCTCCCTCTAATAATTTGTTTTATTATGTTTTTTGTTATAGCGACAACAGAAATACATCATGTGTGATAAATTGAACTGTCTAGCTTTTAGGGTTCATAAGATACAACCTGGTAACACAGACGGACAGCGGAATCTTAGTAATAGGGTCCCGTTTTTACCCTTTGGGTAAGGAACCCTAAAAGATAAGGGCTTTACATACTTGCATGATGATTTATACAGCGTCAGCAACTGGTATTCACGCTGCGTGCCTGGGACATTGTTAGATGGATTAGGCTTGCTCAGCACCTATACCATCCTAGGCTTAGTCGGCTTTATTGAGAGAAAACAACATGTCAATACGTCTGAAGCTGACTAAAGCGCGGGTTGCCTTACGCGGTTTTCCTCCACTGTTAAAACAAAAATACTCAAATGGATATACAGTCATTTGGTTACCATAATGAAAGCTGTGTATTTATTGACTTGATTTTTTTTTATGGTAAGTAACGACGACTTCGCGGTAAACTCCAACAAAAGAGATAGCGAGGTAAGGATACATTTGAATCCACGTGGCCTGCAGCCCCAGAAATAATTGTGCCTGCATGCAGTAATGGACCGTGATGCGTGGAGAGAAAAACCTTTGCCCAGCGTTGGAAAACGTGAATAAAAAATATCATCATTTCATCAACATTTACCTGCCTTTATCCCACTTGTATGTGGGGTCGGCACAACAGGTTTTAATAAAAAAATATTATGATCATTATGCACTAACCCCTTTACAACTTAAGTTACTTTTAGCAGCACAAAGTTTTTGAATTTTAGATTTTTATGCATGTTAATTACTTAAACAAAAAAAATAGAAAAAAATCGATAAAATAACAACCTTGCATTTAAATAAAATATGAAAAGATACAATTATAAAAAGATATTAATAATGAGAAGATATAGAGGTAGGTACACGAATAAGTTAATGCTTTTGCTTGAGTATGGATTTAAATCTCATTTAAATAATATTATTCGATGTTTGACTTTGAACACCTCAATGAACACTGCCAACAAAATAATGTCAAGATCGCGGAGAAGAGGTCGATTTGCACAACATCAATATTTTTGACAATAGAACCTTTTTGACGTATCATCATTGATTGATGTAGCAAATTAGTTGATTTGCTATTAAATGGCGTCAACATATTAATAAGTAAGGCGTTTGCATCTATTATAGATAATTAGTTACGCTTTACTAATTATCTATAATAGATGCAAACGCAACTGGTGATCATGCTGTACGGGACGCTGCAGTGCCTGGGACATTGTTAAATGGATTAGGCTGGCCCAGTACCTATACCATCCTCTCAGCTTAGTCAGCTGTTATTAGTCAGAGGAAAGAACAGGTCAATAAGTCTGAAGTTAACTAAGTCGCGGGTTTCCTTACGATGGTTCACCGTTATAGCACGTGTTAAGTGTGCACAGTCGTTTTAATAAAAACAAAACACATTAAATAAAGCACATAACTGAACATGTTTACTTAAGAAAACCTTTTTCCAAGTTCTTATATTGTCCTATGCACATGCACATCTAATCTCTTTAGGTTCAGTAAAATGTGTTCCTTTAAATTATCAAATAGGTAATTTGCTGCTAATTTTTATACGCCTAGTAAAGCATCAGTAAAGTCTTACCTGCTTTCTTGTCTTAGGGACGATTTTTCAATCATCAGATAAAAGGTCAAATACTATTGTCCAATGAATAGAGAGTGTGACAACAATACGGTATTATGAATGTTAGAGAGGAATAGACAACATCCGACTGTTTATGTATGGATTGAAAAATCAGCCGTAAGACTGCTTTCCACGTCCACTGCTGGACATAGGCCTCCCTCATGGATCTTCAAAAACTGGCCATGAGGGGTGGTTGCCATATTCAGAACGCTTGGCAGGCGGATTGGCGAGCGCAGTACGGGATGTCGATACACGGAAAGACGCTACTGCCCATTTTCCGGAGATATCTCTTAGCAGGCTCTTACTGCTTCCACGGGCATGAGAGGAGGGGTAACATTATACAGCTACTGTGGTAACATGCAGCCCACGGCCACGGAACTAGTATTATCTAATCGAAATCCAACTATAATAATTATGAAGCCGAAAGTTTATTTGGATGGAGGTTTGTTACCTCTTCAAGCAAAAACTAGGCTACGGATTGAGCTGAAACTTTGAACATATTATAATGTTGACCAGGATTAACACATAGGCTACTTTTCATTCGGGTACAACGCATGCGAAGCAGCGGGCAGAAGCTAGTTAGTTACCTATAAAAACAAATCATTAAGAGTCGAGGAAAAGACGAAACAAATGGGCTAAAAAAGGTCATTACTCATTCAGAATAATTAAGCACCTATTAAATATTGATGGATCTCAAAAATCGTTTACAGTCGAGGATATCAAACCAGTCAATATAATGATGGATGATCAAACCGGCTTCTCAACCTTGTGAGATGCATCATTGGCTTGCATTGAATTGCGCAACTGAGGTCATAATGATCCAGTGGAATTTGTCTTTGTCTATCCGTCCGTCACCAGCTTTGCGAAGAGATGGATGATGATGATGATCCTCTTAGCCGATTTCGGCTACGGCGACATTGTTTCTGCTAAATTATTTTAGATAAGGGGGGTAACGGTCGTTTTTTCAACATTTTTGTAAAATAACTCGGAAACGACACAATTTAAAGGAAAAATAAAAACTGTTTATTAATGTGCAAATTAATACCTTTCATATGATACCCCACACGACCTAGTAACTTCACTTTAAAATTTTGAGATCCGCCCCGAGGCGAAGAGACTATTAGTCCTGGAAAGCATGAACAACAACGCCGAGATAACGCTCAAAAAAATCGAAAAAATAATTAATTTGGGGTACCTCGAACATGGTATTCGAACCTCAAAAGTAATTTTCCAAATCGGTTCATAAACGACGGACGGAGTTCTGAGGTGACGAAGTATAAATAAAAAAATACTGACGAAATGAGGAAATCCTGTTTTTGAAGTCGGTTAAAAAAAGAATCTGCAATAAAAAAAATCATGTAAAAGGCCAGTTCACTTTATAACTATACCAGAAATAATAAAAAAAACCTGTACCAAAGTGGTGTTAACCACTTAGGGTCAGTGCACGACACAATGGGTAGATTGCCGATATCCTGCGCTTAGCATAACTTAACCGACGCATGCGCAACGGGAACGGTCTCGGCAACTTCCTCTTGGAGTTTTGCATAACAATGAAGGCAGGGAAGTTATCGCCTGCATGTATAAATGAGGACCCACTTTTATGAAAAGTCGTGTTTTTCAATCGTTTGACAATCGAAACGAAATAATAGATTTGGCTAATAGGTAATGCTTGCCCACCTTTATTCGCAAAACCAACAGCAATCATATCTTATGTTAACTAGCCGCACTCTGCGGTTTCACCCGCGTCGTTCCCATTCCCGTGGGAATACGGGCATAAAATATAACCTATGTTCATCAGAAATAATGTAGGATTCTAATCGTGAAAGAATAGGTCTAGAAGAATAGAATATACATTTATTTGATTCACAAAAAACAGAACAGACAGAAAACCGTATACACATTTTGGTACATTCAGAAAACAAAAGAAGAAGAAAAAAGGTAGGTAAAATTACAGGAAAAACACAATAAAAAGTTAACAGCTACACAACATTTTAAACAAATCTTTCCTCGTTATTATTAGTGTAGATGTAGATATAGATTAGTCTAAATTGAAGAAGACCATTTAGAGGTTTTCACTTTTAACGCCTAGAAACATTGCAAGTGACAGATTTGAACTACTTCAAGTATATCTACTATCCATCAAACATACAAGCATACATATAATTTTAAATTAATATAATGTAGGTAGCTTTTATATTAATTTTAAATTATAATGATGTAAGTATATTGTATGCATAGAAGACATTAATAATATTACTTGAAGTTGGTTCACATCGTCACATTTCGAGGATTATTTCCAAAAGTATCTCTTTCGGATTGGCCGAATTCAAACTCTATTAATTATGCAGTATTAAATAAATAAATACAGACACTACAATAAGCTTAATACAATAAGCTCAATTTTTCCACTCATCTCATCCGTTTCACTTTCCATTTCGTTATTTCGTCTCATTTTTCCAAGACATAGAACGAACGGCTGCATTTCGTGGCAGCTTTAAATATGCTGCCATGAAATGTTGGAATAATATTCCACCTCCATTAACTGCAAGTCCATTTTTTCATTCAAACGATTATCAAAAAAATATTTTTACAACTCCAATTATTTTTTTCCAACCGTGTTTGGTCGTTCCTCTTCCACTCTCCTCTCTCAGTCGCCATCTCAACACTCATTAATTTTTTTCGCATATCTTCATTTACGCGATTAATAGATGGATTCATCCATCGCTTCTTTGGCCTACCTCGCACCATCTCCATCCACATTGATTCCTAACATTCTTCTTCCTAAATTCGATTGATCCCTCCTCATCAGAAGGCCATAGCATGCTAATCTATTACTCCTCATCTTTTCTACCACTGGCGCTACTTTCACGCTTCCTCTTACTACTCATTGGACACTTTATCGTAAGCAACAGAAAAATATACTTATTTTTTACTAAAACAACAAACAAAATTCGCAGATTTTTTTTAGCTCCGCATGCGTTGTACCCAGATAAAAAGTAGCCTATGTGTTAATCCCTGGTCAAAAACGCGCTATTTAAGGTGTCGTGTTACCAGTAGACCTGTTGTTAGAAGTTAGTGTGTGTTTTTTTACTAACACATAATTATGGTTACGAGTATGTTTAAGTTTTAAAACAGCTAAGCACTTAAGCACTTCACGTTCCGGTAAAGCTATCTACATGTTTAGTAATACTACTTCCGTTTAACTAGAAATACGGCGACAGAACACCTGCCTAATCAAAACAAGCTCAAATTGCGTAAACATTTCCATTCTCCGTGCATAGGTACATACCTATGTACCGTACCTAGGTAGTTGATTAACGTATTTCACAGAAGAAATTCAATCTGTTGTTGCTATCTACGATAGATAACAGATGTTTAGGTACACACTACACAGGTAACAACTAACTAAATCATTATAGCTAACTAAAAAACGCGCTAAATTGCCTAAATTATTGTATTGTCATCGGTCCTTGATAGATACACGTTACTGTACCGTGTGGGGTATTTGCACATTATTAAACAGTTTTTATTTTTCCTTTAAGCCGTATCGTTACCGAGTTATTTACAAAAATGTTGAAAAAATTACCGTTCCCTTTTCTCGTCTCTCCGAAGTTTGCGGAGATAAACTCGTGAAACTTTTATAGTTAATAGAAGTGTATGTAAAGTATTTGGGAAAATTATAGCGAACTCTCTAATTTGCATAGTTTTTTAGACAAGGGGGGTTTCCAAATTTTTTGTGAAGTTACTAGGTTATGTACATATGTGGAATATCATACGAAAGGTATTCATTTGCACATTATTAAACAGTTTTTGTTTTTCCTTTAAGCCGTATCGTTTTCGAGTTATTTACAAAAATGTTGAAAAAACGAACGTTCCCCCCCTTATCTCCGAAGTTTGCGGAGATATACCTCTGAAACTTTTATTGCTATTAGAAGTGTATCTAAAGATTACAGGAAATTTATTACAAACTCTCTAATTAGCATACTTTTTTAGAACTCATCGAAAGTGTAAAAGATCTACATAAGTTCCGCTATCAGACAAGAGATGGCGCTGTCAAGGTTCTCCAACAAATATAAAACCGCCTTTGTCATATATTATATTGTATGATGGCACGGAACCCTCAGTGCGCGAGTGCGACTCGCTCTTGCCCGGTTTTTGTATTTTTGTATAATTTATCTAACTGACGGAATACATAGAAATTTGATTTTTATTCCCTGTCTTATTCCTCCCTGTCCCATGGCTTATTTAATAATATCGTGGAATTAGTTAACCTCATTATATTAATAAGTTAGGCAAGGTGCGTGTCGGGACACGCGCTGTGTTGAGTTCCGTAGTTACCCGTAGACCTGTTGTTAGAAGTTGGTGTATATTTTTACGTTTACCATACATAACATATTAACAGGTATTAATGGAGGTTTCGGTTTAAAGCTTACAGCCGTGGCGAGCCGGCAGTAGAATGTTCCTCCTTTCTTGCCCGTGAATTCAGTAAGATTCGGCCAAGCGATACCTTGGAAAGATGGGCAGCATCGTCCTTCCTTGTATCAGCATCTCGTACTGCGCTCGCCAACCCGCCTGCCAAGCGTGGTGTGTATGGCAACAACTCCCTCATTATCTTAAATATTCATGAGGGAGGGAGACATGTCCAGATGGTCGTCCTTCGGCTGAGATGACCGGGATATATTATTATGATATAATATTATTATAAAGCTGAAAAATTGTTTGTACGTATGTACGGTTTGTTATCTCTTCACGCAAAGCCTACCTTCTTTAACTAAATTGATGTTGACCAGGAGTAACACATAGTTAAACATATGTTAAAAAAAACCGTTTTGGCTGAGTGGTATGTCCCCCGAATTTCAATACAAAGGTCGTGGGTTCGATACCGGCCATGTACCAATGGACCAATGGATCTTTCATGAAAAATGAGCACGTACATTTTTCATAAAAGAAAGATCCATTGATTGAATTGAAAGACACATATTGCACATACATATAACGATGAAGGTTATCATCGTGAGGAAACAGCTTTAGAGGTATTGACATGTTCTTTCCTCTGGATATAGCCAACTTTGCTGAGAGGATGGTATAGGTGTTAATCCATCTAACAATGCAAGCCTAATCCATCTAATAATGTCTTAGATACCGCAGCGTCCCGTACAGCTTAATATCAGTTGCTGACGCTGTTAAATCGTCTGATAACAGAAATGAATGGCAATTTTTTATACGTAAGTTATGTTGTTCATACCTAATCGCTCTGTATATAATTTTCACTCTATACCAAAACAATCAGCTCGTTTTACCGCGGTTGCAGCGATTATTTCCACATACAGTTTATCATGAGTTTAACGCGTGTTTGGCAAACATCACTCAGACTTCCACCTAAGTGATTATTAAGACTGGTACTTTAGTATATTGAAAGGTAATTATCGATAAATTTATTTTATTAATCTATTTATTTATTTAAAATCTTCATTGCACATTACAATCATAAAGTACAAAAGGTGGGCTTAATGCTAAAAGCATGTTCTACCTGCCGGGTGCCCATTTTGTCTTCAGAAAATCACCATCCATAATATTATGGTTCCTTAAATATAATTTGCAATAAGATATTGTTCAACCTAATGCTCCTTCCTTACGCATAAAATTATTTTACCTAATATATAATATCCATAATCCTTTATAAACATACGTGTCATAATAATAAATAACGAATCATACAACTTATTATCCCGAATATTTTCGAAAGATTATAAAACCTTCCAGTGGCAGAATCGAGACGGAAGGACAGTAGGTTGTAAAAAAATGAACGCTAAAAAAACATTTGATTCCAGGGTGATTTTTGACGACTTTATGAAAACACGTGTCGCCATTACCACAGTTATCAATAAATAATCTATGGTATTATGCAGAAAGGCACAAGTTACTGTGCTTGTATGAAGAGACCTTGATCCACATGATAAATGACGTCATTAAGGTTATTAACCACGCAATCTGTTCTTACCATCATCTATTAAGCATAATCCAAGCATGGAACTAATCATCATATCCCTGCATCTTGTGGAACTAATCAGGACATTTTATGATACCTACTGCACGTGTACCTGCCGTGGGGTGCCGGCAGTAGAATGTTGGCAGACCAAGGGATACCTCCGGAAGATGGGTGGCAGCGTCTGTCTAACATCCCGTACTGCGCTCGCCGACCCGCCTACCGAGCGTGGCGAGTGTGGCAGCAAACCCCTCATGATCTTGGAGATCTATGAGTGGGTGGCAGCGTCTGTCTAACATCCTGTACTGCGCTCGCCGACCCGCCTACCGAGCGTGGCGAGTGTGGCAGCAAACCCCTCATGATCTTGGAGATCTATGAGTGAGTGGCAGCGTCTGTCTAACATCCTGTACTGCGCTCGCCGACCCGCCTACCGAGCGTGGCGAGTGTGGCAGCAAACCCCTCATGATCTTGGAGATCTATGAGTGAGTGGCAGCGTCTGTCTAACATCCTGTACTGCGCTCGCCGACCCGCCTACCGAGCGTGGCGAGTGTGGCAGCAAACCCCTCATGATCTTGGAGATCTATGAGTGAGTGGCAGCGTCTGTCTAACATCCTGTACTGCGCTCGCCGACCCGCCTACCGAGCGTGGCGAGTGTGGCAGCAAACCCCTCATGATCTTGGAGATCTATGAGTGGGTGGCAGCGTCTGTCTAACATCCTGTACTGCGCTCGCCGACCCGCCTACCGAGCGTGGCGAGTGTGGCAGCAAACCCCTCATGATCTTGGAGATCTATGAGTGAGTGGCAGCGTCTGTCTAACATCCTGTACTGCGCTCGCCGACCCGCCTACCGAGCGTGGCGAGTGTGGCAGCAAACCCCTCATGATCTTGGAGATCTATGAGTGGGTGGCAGCGTCTGTCTAACATCCTGTACTGCGCTCGCCGACCCGCCTACCGAGCGTGGCGAGTGTGGCAGCAAACCCCTCATGATCTTGGAGATCTATGAGTGAGTGGCAGCGTCTGTCTAACATCCTGTACTGCGCTCGCCGACCCGCCTACCGAGCGTGGCGAGTGTGGCAGCAAACCCCTCATGATCTTGGAGATCTATGAGTGGGTGGCAGCGTCTGTCTAACATCCTGTACTGCGCTCGCCGACCCGCCTACCGAGCGTGGCGAGTGTGGCGAGTGTGGCAGCAAACCCCTCATGATCTTGGAGATCTATGAGGGAGGCTTGTGTCCAGCTGTGGACGAGGATAGGAGTCCTAGGCTTTGAGATGATGTACGAGTACTGTAAACGCAAGTACCGTAAGCCGTGTTGGCCGAGTGGTATGAACCCCTGACTTATGTTCCGAAGGTCGTGGGTTCGATACCAGCCGTGCACCAACGGATTTACCTTTCTTGAATTTTTTTGTGCCCATTTAACATGTACTTTAACGGTGAATGAAAACATCGCGAGGATACCCGCGGCTCAGCATCAGACGTACTCAGGTCAGTACTTCTTTCCTCTGACTAATAGCTGACTAAGGGGGGATGTTGGCTGGGCAAGCCTAATCCATCTAAGAGTGTCCCAGGATGCGTCCCGTACAGCATGAATACCAGTTGCTGACGCTGCATAAATCATCTATAGTAGATGTAAATGCCTAACGTTGCCATACTTACCGCTCCTGATAGGCGGGATGGTGAGTCCCTTACTTTATCCCACGGGCAGAGGAGGGGCAACTTTCAATTGCCGGCACCCCACGGCCTGTGGATAACGATGATGATGATACTTATTCATCATCGTTATCTAATGAATTAAGGAATTATTCAAATGAGTAGTTCCGTTGAGTCCAATTGAGTATTCCACTCTAGCATATGATTAATTCCTTAATTATTGATTAACTTAATTTCCTTACTTTAATTTAATCTAAATAGGTGTTGGAAACAACTAAACCGCTACATGTCCTCGATTTGTCAGTTTTATCACCGATTTGTCCGTCTGTCTTCGTTTTTACGAAAAGACTATTAGTCCTAGAAAGCTGTAATATAATGTGGCTTGCATATAAATAATTATTTTATATGCAAGTTATTACGGCGAGATAACGGTATAAGAAAATGCTGAAAAAATATTAATTTGGGGTCCCCATACACGTAAGATGGGGATTAACTTTTTGTTAATTAATATTTTCCCATCGTGTGTGGTGTCGTTGAACAGGTATTTTAAAACTATTACGGGGTTGCAAAGACGAGTTTTCGATTCAGGCTTCATATTAATTTTTCGTCTTCCCCCGCCCCCTTCTAATATCTAAACTGCTTTACAAAACTGAGAAAAATAATGAATGTATATGAACTTTCTGGAAAACTATAACGATTAAACTAACTTCTTTAGTTTCGGAGAAATTGTGGCTCAAATAAGTGATACGGTTTATCAAACATACCAGAATACTTCAAACAGAAAACTCAATTAATTCCCTTTAATAAAGTCAAAGACAATAAGTGTTAAATAAAGCAAAAGGCTAGGTACCTACTTAAAACTGTCAGTATATAAAATAAAAACAAAACATTTAAATTGATTAAAGCACATAATTGAATTCGTTCGCTTCGGAAAACTTTTATTTAATATGGAGTATGTCTAATATGTTTTGGTACACGTAAAAAAACACACCAAAAACGTTTCACAATTTGTCTTCTCTTTTAGTTCTCAGAACTAAAGACATACTGCAATTGCAGCTCAGTATGCGCCATAGTGCCGTGGGGTGCCGGCAGTAGAATGATACCCCTCCTCTCATGCCCATGGATGCAGTAAGAGCCTGCTAACGGATACTTTCGGAAGATGGGCAGCAGCGTCTTTCCGTGTATCAACATCGCAAACTGCGCTCGCCAACCCGCCTGCCAAGCGTGGTGAGTATGGCAACTACCCCTCATGGAGATCCATAAGGGAGGCCTGTGTTCAGTAGTGGACGTTTTATGGCTGAAATGATGATGCGCCATAGTTCGAAGAGTGCCTTCACATTTTGGTGTTTTCTAGCATTCAAACATTTGTGCCGCACACTGGTGGAATCCTAAACTCAATTTCTCCTTTTCTAAACTCAAACCAAACGAGGTAATATTGCGCTGCCCAAGATTGTACGTGGTTGACATTTAAGTTTGTATTTCTACCGGCTTATTCTACGTACGTATACGCATAGGTTTAGCATAAGTGCCAAAGTGGTACAAAGGTCAAAGAGATACCTGTTTATTAGGTAAAACAACATACCACATCAAAAACAATATTATAGTTAAGTCGAGGCCTTTTTACTCTAAAACTCTATGGACTTCATCACCATTTCAACCACAGAATACAGAATATTCTGTATTCTGTGATTTCAGCCGTAAAACCTCCACTACTGAAAACATCTCCCTCATGGATCTCCATAAGGGATAGTTGCCATACTCACCTGCTGCTTAATTTCCGGAGGTATCCCACAGCATGCTGTACATACCGCAAAAATATTGTATGTCCAGAATGGACAAGCTGTAATAACATGTAAGTAAGTACCTATTTTGTAACATCTTTTGTACAATAGTTCCACAATAACATATTTCTGATTCTGATTCTGAAACTTAGTATTTCTTAAAATGACCATAGTTGCTTAATATAGAACTAGATTACGAAGTCCAGCTATTTACGGCTTGTACAATATTGCGACCACGTGGGTGAACGTAAAGAAGAAATTCCCCATACACACAAATGATTCATACTCTCGAGCTCCTTGTTTATGGTTCAGTGAGATGCGCAAGAGCGTCTCGGAGTTGATCTATAAATACAAGGGAATGCTGCTTGCACCTTCGCTAACTTGGCGTGGCCATTCTCAAACAAAAGTCACGATTAGGACCGCGTAGTTAGGGATATTATAGGAATTATTATTAATCCCAAAAAGGGATTTAAAATGTAATTGTTAATCTCTTTTATTGGGGTAGCCATGATTCGACGATATTTAATTATACTCATTGTTTTTTGTTTTCTTCACCGTCGGTTTTGGCGAAAGCTCAGTGTTACTGCTGACGCAGCTAACACAATACTGATCCAGGTCCTATTTGGGATGTACTATTATTTGTTAAATGTATTGTGTATTATTTGTTTTATAACTGTGTAGTTTAATATCACTAATAACCACTACTAATCATTTTGTTAAATTCCTTTGTCTCTCGTAATGTTTTGTATGAAAAAAGCAGTAACGTGAGCTTGAGAAGGTGATTACGGGACTGCTACTCGCACAGTTCATTGCACAGATTGAATTGTTTTATGTTACTGAGGAATTAGAACGTGGGTTACAATCTCGTATGGTATTCTTTCTAATATTAGATAGAGTGCTATGCTTATACGTTACTAATTAAAGGAATTAAAACAAAAAGTCGAACTGGAATAGATGACACTTATGATTCCCAATTTGTATTGCCGTATAAAGGCTTTGTATTTTCGTTCGGAAATATTTCACAAAAAAAACATATGATTAGTTTTACATAGCGACTCATTTATGACTCGATCAAATGATAGGTGACATAATAAACATGACATGTTTTCAATGAGGTGTTTTCAATAAAAAGTAAAAACTTCAAAAATAGTTCCCTCGAACCATATAGATGGCGTTAGTTTTATTTTACTGGTAGGAAACTCAATTTGACAATGACAGCAATTGTGATTAATTACAAACTTGCTTTCTCCGCTTGTCAGCTCCATCTGTTAAGTTTAGTAGGAAACACTTTTTTGTTTTTTACTGAAAACGGCTCATTGATTAGAAAAATAACATTTCCAGTAATGTAGGCTTAAGCAAACTGACAGCGAAACAGTGACAGTAAACCATATTTTACCAAATTAAATATTCTTACTTTACCCTCAATATACATTTTTGAAGTCGCACTTTTTGTTACAAGAAATAAAACTATATTCAAAAAGTTTAAAAGAATACACAGTTACTCGAAAAATTAAATGAAATCACTCTAAATCCAACATGGCGGTATACTCAAGATGGCAGGCTAATTCGAAAAATGATATAACGTCACTCTAAATCCAATATGGCAGAATACCCAAGATGGCGGTCTAGTTAATTTATTAATGCACTTTTATCAAATAAAAGGGCTTGCTGAGAGTTACTAGAAAAATTATATGACATCTCTCTAAATCCAACATGGCGGGCATGAGATGAACAGACAAGAAACCAACTGTCCAGTTATAACCAAAAAGTAAAAAATAAATTAAAAGAAAAAAAAACTTTTTAACAAACAAGCTTTTATTTAAACGTGCCTACTAAAAATAATAAAATTAACATTTTTCATTGAATTTAATGTCAACTTAAAACTTATTTACACAATTTATAAGATAAAAAACTTGTCGCGAGATTAACCTGTTCGTCGTGTTGAGGTAATGGCCCTATAGGTTTGATACTCATTACTATAAATTCCTGAGAGTCTCAAGTACGATTCGTTGAGTACAATCAAAATGCATTACAACTTACGATCATGTTTAATGTTTGTTGCAACATCTCGAGTGCTCTTGAAACGCGGGCTAATTAGAAAGGTATTTTGTTAATTGGTGGCTATTTAGGAGATTCTAGATCTTGAGTGCCCTCTGTATATGGTAAAAGTAGCAGTTATTGGAAAAGCTTTGTAGTACAGTCGCGCACGTAGTAAAGGATACCACTAAGGCAAGGATACATTAATGTACCACTAAGGCTACTATGTGCGCGACTGTACTATTATAGCCAATGTCTATAGATAATGAAATTAATAAATTAATACAAAATAATACGACAAAAAGCCGTGGGGCGCCGGCAGTAGAATGTTGCCTCTCCTCTCATGCCCATGGATGCAGTAAGAGCCTGCTAAGGGATACCTCCGAAAGATGGGCAGCAGCATCTTTCCATATATCAATATCCCATACTGCGCTCGCCAACCCGCCTGCCAAGCGTGGTGAGTATGGCAACTACCCCTCATGGAGATCCATGAGGGAGGCCTTTGTTCATTAGTGGACGTTTTATGGATGAAATGATGAATACGACAAATACCTACAGGCGGTAAAAAATTGCCGGGTCGAGCCAAGATACGTACACGCCACGTAGCGCCCAGTAAGTTTTTTTATTTTTTAGGGTTCCGTGCCTAAAGGGTAAAAACGGGACCCTATTTCTAAGACTCCGCTGTCCGTCTGTCTGTCTGTCACCAGGCATTATCTCATGAACCGTGATAGCTAGACAGTTGAATGATATTATCTGTTGCCGCTATAACAACAACTAAAATCAATAAAATAAATATAGCTCCCATACAGCAAACGTGATTTTTTTGCCGTTTTTTGCTCGATTTTAATAATGGCAACAGGTAGAAATATTCACATAATAATTAGTTGCATATTTATAGTATTACTATACTATATTATTATACTATTTTGTCAAAGATTGATATGGAACCCATCGTGCGCGAGTCCTACTCGCATTTGAATTAAATGATGACTATAACGACCGAGTTAGGTATTCTGTTCACTTCTTTTCCTAACTCGCGTGTCATCTGAAGTGAACAGATTCAATTATGTGCTTTATTCTATTTATTTGTGTTGTTTTATTTTGTAATTTGTGACGCGTCAATAAGGTCCATGCGGCCGCACTGAATAAAGTATTTTTTGATTCTTGATTCTTTGATTTGGCCGAATTGACCCCACACAGCATGTTGATAAGTTAAAACTTTTAGACCATAGAGTTTTCTTATACAATTTGTATGTGTTGTGTGTGTGTAAAAAATAAATGTATTTTCTTTATTTCCCCTGTTAAATCCTAGGGGAGACATCAGGAAAATATCTTGCGTCTGGAGATATCAGAACTTACAGCTAGACATTTATACAACAATCTGCTAAGTCTGTAACATTACGACTCTACCGAGCGTGATTATCGCTAAAACTTTCAAGAGGGTAATTAAAAAACGGCTGTTCGTGATACTGCAGCGTAAATGAAACCCTGAAATGATTTTACTGAACCTTGCGCAAACAAAAGCGGGCCGCGATCGCTGGCGATCCTTCTTTTTTAAGAGTTCCCTCTTGTAGGTCCATATAATAATCCCACTAATATAATAAAGCCGAAAGTCTGTTTGTATAGAAGTTTGTTACCTCTTCACTCCCACACAAAACTACAGAGTACAGAGATATGCAGGGTGAAATGTCCAGCAAAAAACGGCGGGCAACTAAAACGCTTACCAAGATCGGCGACCGCCATTACTTATGCGATACTTTCATCATCATCATCATATCAGCCGTAGGATCACTGCTGGACAAAGGCCTCCCTCATTGATCTCCAGGAACTGCGGTTGGAAGCGGCCTGCATCCAACGCCGACCAAGAACCGCTTCATACCAAGTCGTCTGCCCATCTTGTAGGTGGACGTCCTACGCTGCGCTTGCCGGTCCGTGGCCTCCATTCGAGAACTTTACGGCCCCATCGGTTAATACACGGTTCTGCGCGCTAATATGCCTGCCCATTGCCACTTCAACGTGCTAATCCGTTTGGCTATGTCGGTGACCCGAGTTCTCCTACGTATCTCCTCATTTCTGATTCGATCCCGTAGAGAAACCCCGAGCATAGCCATCTCCATAGCTCGTTGGGCGACTCTAAGTTTATTCATAAGGCCAATAGTGAAGGACCACGTCTCGGTTCCATATGTCATCACTGGTAACACACACTGATTGAAGACTCGTTTCAGGCACTGAGGTATGTTGGACGAAAAGGCGTTGCGAAGTTTCCCGAACGCTGCCCATCCGACATTGCTCGGATGGCGAGACTTTAAACAATGCGATATAAATGTAAACGTTTCGCATGGCTGGCTTATTGCCCATTATTTTATCTGTCAACCGTTTGTCCCTTGACACCGATACGGCACAAATAACTAAATTACGCCAATTTAGTACGATTTCATCTCTAGAAGTAATTGGTACATCTGCCACTGCAGTTGCGAATTACAATAATACTACTTTTTAAATTAACTGTGAAGGAAACATCGTGAGGAAACCCGCGGCTTAGTAAGCTTCAGACGTATTGACCTGTTCTTTCCTCTGACCAATAGTTGACTAAGCTGAGAGGATGGTATAGGTGCTGGCAAGCCTAATCCATCTAACAATGTCCCAATGGGACTGCAGCGTCTCGTAAAGCATGATTACCAGTTGCTGACGCTGTATAAATCATCTATAATAGATGCAAAGGCCTTACTTTACTTACCTACTTCTTAAATTATTTATTTTAATTAATCATCATTCATCATTTCAGCTGTAAAACTGAACACATGCCTCACTTATGAATCTCCATGAGGTAGTTGATAGTTTCCATACTCACTACGCTTGGCGGGCGGGCTGGCGAGCGCAGTACGGGATGTTAATACACGGGAAGTCGCTGCTGCCCATCTTCCGGAGGTATCCCTTAGCAGGTTCTTACTGCATCCACGGGCATGAAAGGAGGGGTAACATTCTACTGCCGGCACTTCACGGCCTAATATATTATACCTAATATAATAAATAAAAATAATATTATTATTTTAGTAAACGTTCCAAGATGGCGAACGTGCAACTTTACATCATACAAACCTAAGCTAGCACTGTTTTATGGAAACTAGCAAAACAACTGACCTTTTGCTCCTAACAGAGCATCACGACTAAAGAGGTTTGCATTAAACCTTGTCCTATACTTGACCTCACGACTGCAAATTGAGTTAAGTGCTGTAGCTATGTACATATTTAGTACAGACAGCATCACAGATAAGTAAGATTATGATTAAAATTTATTTATTTCATACCAAAAAACACAAACATATTTTACAAAAGAAAAAAAAAAACAAAATCCTTACAAACTAACTAAGCTAAACAAAAAGATAATTAAAGAAAATAATAATTAAGTAAGTCTAATAAAATAATAAATGAATAAAAATTTATAGTGTTTAATGGTAGAAAAAAAGGACATATTTCAGCTTAAGTAGTCTTAAGCAATCTGCTTGAGTGCTAAGTCATTTTCATTTTTTTTTAATAATTATTTCTTTTTTTTATTATTGTACCTACTTTTGTTATTATTTATTTTCTATTATGAATTTGTATTTCTGTTTTAATTTTTATTTATTTTTTTAATCCTTATCTTTCTATAATCTATATATATTATGTATATACTACTATGTACTATGTACTATAATAATTATGAATAATGTCAAATAGTTAAAAAGTATAAAATCCAATCGAATTATGTAAAATGTATAAAAAAATGACTTGTAATTATTATTACTAATAAATAAATAATAAATGACTATTAAGAGTTATGACTATTATTGACGACCTCTGGCGCAGTGGGCGAAGGTCCGCCTGCGACGCAAGAGGTTGGGTTCCGATTCCCGCCTCGGGACAAATGTCTGTACTATCTGCAGATATTTGTTCAGGGTGTTCGGAGATGTTTTCTATCCATCATCATCAACATGTCAGCCCGGTATCACCCACTGCTGGGTATAGGGCTCTCGCTTTTGCCAGACTGGTCTTTTTTGTGCTTCTCCCATCCAAGAGTGCCCAGCGACTTTGACTATGACGTCCAACCATCTTGCACCTGGACGACCCGTATAATCCGTATCCTTTTGTATAATATATTTTTTTTATCTATGTAGTATAATGTATTAAGTTTATAATGTAGACTCGATTTGGTTTATGAATAGTACATATTATGCAGTGTAATAACAATAATGTAACTGTGAGTTTTAGATAATAAATAAAATAAAATAAAATTATCAGTATCACCCACTATCTTTTGTTGTTATTGTCTTTTTTAGGAGTTATTTTATAGTTTAATTTTGTTTCTATGTTGTTAACATTATCTGACCGGCATGAACTTGTAGTTCAAAGGTCATAAACTTAAGAATAAATAAAAACCCATAACACAAGCTCTGCTTAGCTTGAGTCTAGATGATGTTGTGTGAATCGTCCAGCATTATTTATTACCATTATTTATTTATTATCCCCCTTGCACAAGACACAGCTTTAAATCTCTACCGGACAGCGCGGCAGGCGCGGCTGAGGGGTTACTTAATTGTGAGGCGTATTGTACAGTCGGTCGCGTTCATAGTAAAGGATACCACTAAGGTAAGGATACACTAAGGTACCACTAAGGGTCAGCGCAGACAGACAGTGTTTTGTCTTTTTGACAGGAGTTCTGTCTGCGCTGAGCCTAAGGCTTAGTGGTATTTTTTACTATGACGGCGACTATACATAGTGTATTAGCTATTATTCTATCATCAATATATATAAAACTCTTCCGTTACTGACTGAGTGACTGACAGACAACGCACAGCCTAAACCACTGGACCTAGAGACTTGAAATTTGGCACACATATTACCTTGAGTGTCCTAGAGGTGTACTAAGGAGGGATTTTTCGAAATTCCCACGGGTACCGGAACTACGCGGGTGAAACTGCGGGGTGCGGCTAGTTAGCTACTATTCTACTATCTAGCTATATGTCACTACGTTAGCTCAATGGACTAATTTGTTTTTTAATAGTAAAATAATTTACCTAATAATTAATTTCAAAAGAATAAAACGGACTTAAAATGATACAATCTTTGACTTGTTGCTTAAAACACTAAAACCGCTAGTACCAATTCATCATCATATCAGCCGTAAGACGTCCACTACTGAACACAGGCCTCCCTCATGGATCTCCATGAGGGGTAGTTGCCAAACTCGCCACGCTTGGCAGGCGGGTTGGCGAGCGCAGTACGGGATGTTGATACACGGCAAGACGCTGCTGCCCATTTTCCGGAGGTATCCCTTAGCAGGCTCTTACTGCTTCCACGGGCATGAGAGGAGGGGTAACATTCTACTGCCGGTACCCCACGGCCAACACCAAGTACCAATTATATTTGAGTATTTTCCTCGATTTATCATGGATGACATCATCAGTACTAGGAGCAAAGACAAGCAAACATTATAAAGTAAAACAAAAACCCAACCGCAAGGTTTTTAGGGCATGAAACCTTGAGAGACCCCGGTGTCTTCTATAAAAACCACACTATATAAAAACTTTTTGATTTAATTCCTTATGGATCCCATCGTCAGAATCGAGTTTTGTTTAAAAAATGAGATTACCTCTGACCTACTTCATAAAAAAAGAATCATTGAAAAACATTAATTATTGGCAGAGTAATCGCGTACAAAAAAAACATATACATAGTTGAATTGAGAACCAAAACGTAGGTTTATGAAGTCGATTAAACAACAGAGATCAGTGGAAAGAGGGAAGGGGGAGGCCTAAGCCCAGCAGTGGGAAACATCAGGTCGTGCCTACTGTTTGTTTATTATTTAATTTTCCATTTTGTTACATTTGCAATTGCAGATGGTACTGTTGGTACGGTATACAAAGATTTGAATCTTTAGATACGCCCTTAATCGTAATGAGAACGCGATGCTTTGTTTCCACACGAAATGAGTGAGCACGCTAATTTGGAATCAGTTTAATTCTAAACACAGTGTTAGCCGGACGTGTTGTGTGTTATTTTCTTCACGAAATTTCGCGCAATATGATTGCACAATATATGGTAACAATAACAGATTGGTTTATTGGCAAACCCAGTGTGACATTATAGTTAACAATGCCACAGTTTTGGTGTGAGGGCACATCTAATGATTTAAATCTTTGAAGGTAAATAAATATAATGTTTCAGAGAACTTAGCACTTCGATTTATTTGTAGAAGCCTAACAAACAACTTAATAACGATTTAAATCTTTGAAGGTAAAGAAATTCTAGACATAATGTTTCAGAGAACTAAAAGCTGTATTACACTACGCGGTATTCAGGGCCCGGTAGTTAGGGCGATTAGAGAGCAAGGCTTGCCGGGTCCGACCGGTTGCCCTAGTTAGGGTCCCTTACGCTCTAACTCTTAATACACCACTCTTAGTTAGGGTAAGGGTCCCTGAATACCGTGTAATGTAATACAGGCTTTAGCACTTAGATTTATTTGTAGAAGCCTAACAAACAACTTAATATGGAAAAACAAGGACCAAAATAAACTAACTGAGTTTCATGCTGTACGGGACGCTGCAGTGCCTGAGACATTGTTACATGGATTAGGCTTTCCCAGCGATCTATCCAACCTTACCATCCTCTCAGCTTAGCCAGCCAATCTATAACTAAGCCGCGACATTCTTCAAGGTGTTTTCCTTCACCTTCAAAGTATACATCACACATAAAATCCCACGTCGACATAATACGCGATAACTGTGATAAGTCTTTATCAATGAAAAATAAATACCCATTCATATAAGAACCTACTTAGGTACTGTTTTTGTATTAAATTATTATCAGACACTTAACTTTTTATCTGCCTTTTGCTTTTTATATAACCTCATTTACTTATGAAGAAGTCTATAAACTATGGCTTTTGATTTTACTTGTCGTCTATAAATTTTATAATGACACATTCATGTAACATTACAGATACTAGTAATTACACGGTCATGGCATTACATGGTCATAGTAGGTAGTAGGACCCATGAGGGAGGCCTGTGTTCATTAGTGGACGTTTTTTTGGCTGAAATTATGATGATGATGATGATGATAGTAGGTACTAACAATAAATTTAAGGGCAACACAAAATATGGCCGGGTCTTAGAATAAAAAGGGCTGGGTATTGTTATACAAATTCATTACGAAGCTTGGCTACAGTCACAGATAATATAATATAATACACTAATACACTAGTACTACAGTTAAAATCTCCCAGAATAAAATAAATAATAGCAATAAACTATACCTACCTTAATACAAGTCCACAGTCCAGTTAATGTAAATAAAATAAATTAATGGTTAAAATTAAGGTTACAATACTAAATACTGTGTTAGGCAAACCATTCGTAGAACCTGCCTATTAAATAATGTTGCTTTGGTCTATAGTATAGTTTAACCTAGGTTGGTAAAATAGTATTTAACATTCTACTGCCGGCACCCCACGGCAAAATGGGCTATTATCACAATCAAATTCACAAATTTCTGTTAATCCTCAACACCTCAGTAAGCACGAGCAAAAATGCGATCAAATCCTACGTACAGCGCCATCTAGACAAAACTCAGTGTAACAAATGCATTTAGAGAGCGATAGCAAATTTCGACATAGCGCCCATGTGTCAGGATGGCCGAGCGGTCTAAGGCGCCAGACTCAAGGTTACCCCTTGCCTGTATGACAGGCTATGAGCTGTTCTGGTCCTCTCTGAGGGCGTGGGTTCGAATCCCACTTCTGACAAAACTTTTGCGTATTTATTACTTTTTTTGGCAGATTTTTTGTTACGCGTTTCTGAAAAAACCTCTACGTACTCGTGTTGTCCCACTGCAGGGCAAAGGCCTCCCTCCCCTTTTTCATACATATTACCAATTAAAACTATTTATTTATTAGGGGTACTAAAAATAATAGGTGCTTACTAAGATATTTTTTCATTTAATGGATTATTTTTATTATGTATTTTTTTATCATACAGTGTGCCACAGCACAATTTAGCGACTAAACAAAACAGTGTAATAGTCGATATTTATCATACATAAATCAATAATAAGCCAGCGACTGTTTCACTGCACTCTGCAGCAGTGGCAATAAGTAAAATATAAAATTCACTTATTATATCGGTTAAGTGCAATACGACTCATAAATTCGGCATTATATTCACATCTTCGGTAGTATAGTGGTAAGTATCCCCGCCTGTCACGCGGGAGACCGGGGTTCGATTCCCCGCCGGAGAGAATCACTTTTTGCTCTTTTTAGAAGTAATAAACTCTAACACAATGTGACAGGGATGGTCCTTACGGTTTTTATTTTATTTTCAGGGTTGGTGAGTGTGTGTAATGCGGTTGCAAGCGCTACTGCTGGCGGTAGCATTGTGCCGCACCGCCACCGCCGCTGCAACTGACTCCGAGCTTGGTGTTGGGAAGGCGATCAATATATTTATGAGGTAAATGTAACAACCTTAATTTCAAAATATTTGTAGTCGGTCCTTTTTACGATTCTTTAAAATGACATACTGAAGGATTGGTTAATAATCACCAGATTCGCGCCCTCAAAAATAACTATGAAGGTATAACTTTTTTGTCAGGCGTTAGGTACTTTAACCATAGACATCTTCATTCATCATTACAGCCGATTTTCAAAAACGTCCACTTCTGAACACAAACCTTTTATTGATATCCAGTTCCCATACTCACCAAGCTTGGGGTTGGCGAGCGCAGTACGCGATGTTCATACACTCAAAGACACTGCTGTCCATCTTTCGGAGGTAACCCTTAGCTAGCAGGCTCTTACTACATCCATGACTGGCATGAGAGGAGTAACACGACTAACACAAAAAAAACATCTTCCTTATTTGACGTTTAAATAAATCTTAGTCTAGCTAGAAGGAACTTGATATAAAGATAACGATAAAAAATTGTTTATTTTGTCACAGAAATAACACTATATTATATTTTTTTAAACTAATATCCATATTCTTATCCATATACTTTTTAGAAGGGAAATATGTTAATATGAAGATGAAAGTACGGCGCGACTGTGACGTTTATACCTTCGTTACGTTGGTAACTACAAAATTGCTATAAGATTTTGCTAGGCGCTAATATCTAACTTCATTATTTAAACAATTGCTTACCCGCCCGACTAATCTGAAAAAATAAAGCGACTAAGACCCTGTCATGATCATCATCATCATCTGAGCCGTAAGACGTCCAGTGCTGTACATAGGTCCATACTCGGAGATCCATGAGGGATCATGGATCTCCGAGTACTGATCATGAGGCATGAGGGGTAGTTGTCATACACCACGCTTGGCAGGCGGGTTGGCGAGCGCATTACGGGATTATGATACACGGAAAAACGCTTCTGCCCATCTTCTGAACGTATCCTTGGCAGATTCTTACCGTATGCACGGGCAAGAGAGGAGAGGCAACATTCTACTGCCCCCACGGCAAGACTTACTTATTCAGAATCAGAAAAAATATTCGGCCAATTCTAATTAATTGGTCTCGAGTGGAGACCACGGACTGGCAAGCGCAGCGTAGGACGTCCACCAACAAGATGGGATGATGACCTGGTGAAGACCGCAGGTCGACGGTGGATGCAGATCGCTTCCAACCGCAATAACTGGATATCCATGAGGGAGGCCTATGTCCAGCAGTGGACGTCCTACGGCTGAAATGATGATGATGACATAGTGGTCGTAAAGGTAGCCAACTAGACCTGGATGCGATGTACCCAACGCCGCCGGAAGGAGTGGCAAAAATGAAGGAGGCCTACCTACACCCGGCAGGGTTGACCCTGGGTGAAAATGATCCTAATTAACTCAGATCCATGACATATGGTCTATTATCCGGCTGACGCACGAGGTTGCGGGTTCGTTTCCTACCACGTTTGTAACTACTGTTATGGTCCCGGAGTCCCCCTATGTATTTACAAAAATAAATATCATTCTAAAATCATCTGGCTGGTACCCCCATATCTCAATCTACCACGTATCTACCGATATCTCAAGCATTATTAATTTTATTAAACTATGATTACTACAGTAGAATGTGACCCCTCCTCTCATGCCCGTGGAAGCAGTAAGAGCCTGCTAAGGGATACCTCCGGAAGATGGGCAGCAGCGTCTTTACGTGTATCAACATCCCATACTGCGCTCACCAACCCGCCTACCAAGCGTGGAGAGTATGGCAACTACCCCTCATGGAGATCCATGAGGGAGGCCTGTGTGCAGTAGTGGACGTCTTACGGCTGAAATGATGACTACAGTGGGGTTGGCAAGAATGGGGAGATGGCTGGCGGGCCCATAATAATAATAATAAAGCCTGTTTATTTCCTTAATAAGTAAGTAGTTACATGAAATATGTTTAATTCACAGCATGTTGTTATAGCATGCACTTTAAATATATACTTATTCTATATTATATAAACAATTTAGTTTTAATAAATGTTTATTAAGGACCTCTTCATAGAGTAAGGGCCTCCTCCATTTTCCTCCACGTAGTTCTATCCTTTGCTTTTTCAAACCAGTTTTCTCCTGCTGCTTTTAAAATTTCGTCGAGCCATCTCTCCGCCGGTCTGCCTCTGGTTCTTTTTCCTGTGGGTCCCTTCCATAAAGTTATCTTTTTAGCCCACCTGTCATCACTCATTCGTGCAACATGGCCGGCCCACTTCCATTTTAACTTTCTGCTGTGCTCCAGAGCATCAATCAGTTTGGTTGTTTTTCTTATGCATGTACTGTTTCTTTTATGTTTCAATTTCAGATTAAGAATGCTCCGTTCCATGGCCCTTTGTGTTGTTATTATTTTGTCTCTGGTTTTTTTGTTGAAAATCCATGTTTGTGACGCGTAGGTAAGCGAGGGTAAGATGCAAGAGTCTAGTATCAATTTCTTTGCTTTAATTGAAGTATTGGACTTCAGGATTTCTTTGAAACACCAAAATTTGTTCCAAGCCATATTTACGCGTCTCATTAATTCATCATAGTGTCTACTTTTTTTAAATGATACTTGTTTGCCCAGATATGTGTACTCATGGACATAGTCAAGTAAGACACGGTTAACGTGAATTGGTAATTCGTTATTATTTGTCATAATTTTAGTTTTTATTGTATTTAGTTCTAGACCAATTTCGTTGCTGGCATAATTAATTTCATTTAACATTGACTCTAGTTGTGTTGAGTTTTCTGCAAATAGTATGATGTCATCGGCGAATCTTAAATTACTCAGATATTGACCTTTGATATTAATACCCTTGTCTCTCCATTTTAATGTCTGCATTATATTTTGTAGGACGGTAATAAAAAGTCTAGGAGATAAGGGGTCACCTTGACGTACGCCTCTACCGACCTGAAATTCAGTTCCGGCTCTATCCAGTGTTACTCTACTTGTGCTTTTCCTATATATGTCCTGTATGAGCTCTATTGTCTCTGATGGAACATTACAGTCTTGTAAAGCTTTCCAGATGCTGATATGGGATATAGAGTCAAATGCCTTGGCGTAGTCGATGAACGCTAGGTAGAGCGGACGTTTCATTTCTTCGTATTTCTCCATAATCAACTCTAGAGAGTGGATGTGGTCGATAGTCGAATATGTACTTCTAAATCCCGCTTGTTCCACTGGCTGGTGCTCTTCAGTGTAGCTCGCAAGGCGTTTCTCGAGACAGGAAGCAAATAACTTGTAGAGATTCGATTGCAGGCTTATTGGTCGGTAGTTGTTTATGTCAGTAGGGTTTCCTTTTTTATATAAGAGTACAATATTTGATTTGGCCCATTCGGTAGGTATTTTTCTATCTTCCAAAACCTTATTGAAAAGTGTGGTTAAAGGTTGTAGTAGGAAAGCTTTGCCCGCTAAAATGGCTTCATTTGATATACCGTCTGGGCCACAGCTTTTCTCTTTCTTTAAATGCTTTATGTTAGCCAGGATTTCTTCGCATGAGAATCTTTGTATTAATGCATCATTGTTCTGTAAGTAAAAATTTTCTATATTCGTTGGCGATCTACAAGTGTATAGATCTTCATAAAATTTAGTAGCGGATTCTATTATACCTGATCTTGAGAAAGTTTGTTTGTTACCAGCAGAGTTATCTTTCAAAGAAGGAATCCAATATTTACATGTAGTCAACTCTTTTATACCTTTCTTAACACTTCCTGACTTCTTAAGATGTTTTTCAATTGTCGTAAGTCTGTATTCTTCATACTCTTTTCTGATAATTTTGTAAACGTTTTTATATAGATTATTTTTTTCCTTTTTTTCTTCAATAGTTAATTTCTTTTTATTTATCAGCTCGTTTCTTCTAATTATTAGGTTTTTTGTTGTGTCTGAAATAATGAAGTTCCGTTTTTTACAGGTGTTGTTACCACATGGTGACTTTAAACTTTCATCAATTGCTAGCTTGATTTTTGCGTAATACGTCTCTATGTCTTCATTTTCTTCCAATGCCATTTTATTAATATTCGTTTTTAAAGTTTCAATATATTTTTCTTGCTCTTCTATGGTCTTTAGTGAAAGTTTATAATTTTTATATGTAGCTCTTGATTTTTTTGTCTTGGTTAACAGTAGAGTACTTCTCACAAGTCGGTGGTCACTTGGGAATGACATGTTGCTTATTACTTCAATATTTGTGAATTTATTTTTTACATTTGACAGGATATAATCTATCTGACTTTTCTGTTTCTTTGGAGAAACCCATGTCCATATAGTCTTGCTTTTCTTTTTGAATAGGCTGTTCATTACGAAAAGATTATTTTCCAAGCAGAATTGAAGTAAGGTTTCGCCTCTTTTATCTCTTTTTCCGAAGTTTGTGTTTCCCAATACTCTGTTTTCACATTTCAATTTTCGACCAATTCGGGCATTAAAAATACTGGCGGGCCCATAATATATTCTTATTTACTAAGCAATACCAGCTAACTAAACTCTTCTAAGGGTTAAACTTTGCCTTTGTACATGTCCATTATTGTATATTTTTAAGTTATTTATGTTTTATGTGCAATATAGAATCTTAATGTTTCTAAAGTTGCCGTATCATCCCTGCATAACCTACATGTGTGATTGAAGAGTCAAATTTATGTACGTTGGGTCTATGAATTTACAAGATCTTAGAGATCCATGAGGGAGGCCCTTGTCTAGCAGTACGTGCAGGACGTAGACAGCGATCCTCCTAACAATCTAATTTCCATCCCCAGATATGGCTACCTCAGCATCTGCATGCGGGTGGTACCGCGAAACGACACAGAAGGCTGGGTGTTCCGCGAGCCCACAGTCAGCGTGTTTCGAGACGTGGAGAAGTTCGCGGTGGCCCCCAAGCCACGACAGGCGAAAGCACTCTTCGACGGAGACTTCCACATGGAGTTTTGCGATAACCTGAAGCAGTTGTTGCAGGCTTACTTTAGGGACTTTAGTTTTGAGAGGTGAGTGGAGAAGAAATATTCAAACTAACAGCGTTAGGATGGATTGGTTGC
Source organism: Pasiphila rectangulata (assembly GCA_963082625.1). Classification (NCBI taxonomy): domain Eukaryota; kingdom Metazoa; phylum Arthropoda; class Insecta; order Lepidoptera; family Geometridae; genus Pasiphila; species Pasiphila rectangulata. Next base: position 10,982,744 of record OY720253.1, read on the forward strand.
ACTTGCACCAGATCTATACGGTTTTACCGGATTCACATAGACTGCTATCGCCTATGGACGGAGGCTCAAGTGTATCCTCCAGTCGACTAAGTAGAAGACGCTCATCGATGGATACTTCCACATGGAGTTTTGCGATAATCTCAAGGTGCTGCTGCAGGCTTACTTTAGGAACTTTAGTTTTGACAGGTGAGTGGAGAAGGAACATTCAGACTAACAGCGTTAGGATGGATTGGTTGCACTTGCACCGCATCTATGTATATATGTTAGTGTCGGGAGAACGCGGTTTTAGCGGATTCACATCTGCCATCGCCTATGGACGGAGGCTCAAGTGTATCCTCCAGTCGACTAAGTAGAAGACGCTCTTCGATGGAGACTTCCACATGGAGTTTTGCGATAACCTGAAGCAGTTGTTGCAGGCTTACTTTAGGGATTTTAGTTTTGAGAGGTGAGTGGAGAAGAAATATTCAAACTAACAGCGTTAGGATGGATTGGTTGCACTTGCACCGCATCTATGTATATATGTTAGTGTCGGGAGAACGCGGTTTTAGCGGATTCACATCTGCCATCGCCTATGGACGGAGGCTCAAGTGTATCCTCCAGTCGACTAAGTAGAAGACGCTCTTCGATGGAGACTTCCACATGGAGTTTTGCGATAACCTGAAGCAGTTGTTGCAGGCTTACTTTAGGGATTTTAGTTTTGAGAGGTGAGTGGAGAAGAAATATTCAAACTAACAGCGTTAGGATGGATTGGTTGCACTTGCACCGCATCTATGTATATATGTTAGTGTCGGGAGAACGCGGTTTTAGCGGATTCACATCTGCCATCGCCTATGGACGGAGGCTCAAGTGTATCCTCCAGTCGACTAAGTAGAAGACGCTCTTCGATGGAGACTTCCACATGGAGTTTTGCGATAACCTGAAGCAGTTGTTGCAGGCTTACTTTAGGGATTTTAGTTTTGAGAGGTGAGTGGAGAAGAAATATTCAAACTAACAGCGTTAGGATGGATTGGTTGCACTTGCACCGCATCTATGTATACATATATGTTAGTGTCGGGAGAACGCGGTTTTAGCGGATTCACATCTGCCATCGCCTATGGACGGAGGCTCAAGTGTATCCTCCAGTCGACTAAGTAGAAGACGCTCTTCGATGGAGACTTCCACATGGAGTTTTGCGATAACCTCAAGGTGCTGCTGCAGGCTTACTTTAGGAACTTCAGTTTTGACAGGTGAGTGTAGAAGGAACATTCAGACTAACAGCGTTAGGATGGATTGATAGCGGCAGGGTGATTACGTATCTCGCGACAGGTTTTGCAACAGACAATTGACAGCAATATTGCTGTCAAATGTCAACTCCTTGCTGTTGTCTAATACAAAATTGTCATTTGACAGCAATATTGCTGTCAATTGCCTATTGCAAAACCTGTCGCGAGATACGTAATCACCATGCGGTATTGGTATTTTCAGCTACATTTTGTCCTCAAGCCACTTTCGATGTAGAATGTTTGTCAACATACTTAACCTTAAAATAACTTTATTTTTGTTGGTTTTTATATATGTATGTACCTATAAGTACATATTTCTCGATTATTGTGGATTTGTGACCGCTCCCTTCAATATAAATTACCTACTGTTAACCCGGCCAGAAACTTAACCCTTAGGAAGCAATTAAATTTCAAGTTTGACAGTTTGTGTACAAACATTCTACATCGAAAGTGGCTGGAGTATATATTTTATTTATCATCGAAGACGGGTTTTTTTGTAAATAAAAACATTTTATATTCTATTAGATAACAGTATATTCTCGTTCCAGGTTAGAGCGTCCCTGGCGCGCTTTCACAGCCGGCTGGCCCAACGACATCATCGCCAGGAACCTCGGCATCAACTCCTCATTCATCAGCGGCGACCACTGCTACGTGCTGGTCAGGGTTTCCAGGTAAACACATCTACTGGTTGGCACTTATTATAACACATCCGCCATGCTGGCAGTAGAGTGTGAATGCAATAAGAATTCTGCAGAAAGATAACTCCGGAAGATGGGCAGCAGCATCTTTCTGTGTATCAACAACCCGTACTACACTCACCAACCCGCCTGCCAAACAACAATTATGATCAGTATATAGTGGTCCATGAGGGAGGCCTTTGTCCAACAGTGGACGTGCTACGGTTGAGATGATGATAATGATGATAACATCATATCTATCATACAATAGGAATCTGAGTCGCGGTAATGGGTAATCTGATCTTAGCCGTAAGACATCCGCTAGATGGCCTCCCTCATGGATTTACAAGCAATGATCGTGAGTGATTGTTGCCATACTCACCTCGCTTGGCAGGCGGGTTGGCTAGAGTGATACACGGAAAGACGCTGCCAATCTTCCAGATTTTTACTGCGTCTACGGGTAAGAGAGGAGCGGAAACATTCTACTGCGGACACCCCACGTCAATCTACTAGAAAAAGGTAGGGACATTATGTCTGTAGGTAAGATCTACAGATATTTGTTCAGGGTGTTCTGGATGTTTTTCTATGTATAATGAAAATGATCTATCTATGTAGTAAATGTATTAAGTATATCAGTCATCTAGTACCCATAACACAAGCTCTGCTTAGCTTGGGGCTAGATGATGCTGTGTGAATTGTCTAGCATTATTTATTTCTTTAATTGTATGCAAAACGCAAGCTTTGCATATCTTACTAGTTTGCTCTGTGCATTCTAGCACTATTCAATTTTCATTCAGCTCTTTAATTTTTTTTCAGGTTCCGTGAAACGGGCAAGCTAAGTGACCTGCCACCGAATATTCCAGTTGAAGACGTGGTGGTCGATGCCATACAAGACTCTACCGTAGGCGACACAGAGTCCATAGCGGACTTTATACGGAAATACGGCTCGCACTACATAGCTAGCTATATCACTGGTAACTCTTTGTATCAGGTGAGTTAAATGGAACCCTAATACCTAGGCTAGTTGACTTAATTTCAATTGTTAGTCCGTGATGTAGATTATCAAATCTATATTGGATACGTATTTTTGCTTTTTCTTACGTAATCCTAGAATAATCGTGAAACATCATATCGAAATGTCGCGTTAAGGACGCATTTACGATTTAACGCGCTCGTATTGCATACTGACCATTCATTCAAAATGATCGTTATTTTATACACCAAACATCAACAAAGACAAAGGATAGTCAACCTTATTTCTTAGTCAATACGTTTTACATCGTAGTATATTTTTTATTATTTGAAATCTTCGAGTTATTGAGATCTATGCACCGAAAGTGGGCCTATTTTCATAGTTTTTGCGAGAAGATTATTTTGAAGAAAAAAAACCCATACTCTACCTCTATAGACACTGGTTTTCTGGTTCATTTGGTTCTTAAAATATGTCAAACTTCGACGGATAAACCAGAAAATGAACCGGAACTAGTCCTATTTTCCTAATATTTTGACGCGTTTCGTAAATGCGTCCTTAAGCCACACGCTGGTACGCGCCGACGTGCCAACGATACAGAATGATGACTCACGAGCCCCAACTCCTAAACTACAACTCGCTTTATCTAAGTATTGTATAATTAATTTGAAAAAGCATACAATACGTGTCCTTTATTATTGTATTATCTAACTGAAGGATTTAAGAGAATTCTGATTTTCACACCCTGCCATCATGTCTATTAGAATGTCTCACATTGGAACTGCAACCAAACTTCAAAACATTATAAATATATAAATCTGGATTTCATACAGCACCATCTACACGCAGTAAGCAGTTTCTCTGTGGTAGCAGATAATTAAAAAATACATACTTTTTATAAAAGAAATTACCCAGATCCGAGACATATCTGCAGAAAAAAACAACATTTTGTCCTACGATGGATATCAAATCCGCGACCTCTAACAGTTGCGCTACGGAGGTCGTCGAAGTGGGCGTCTTTCCACAGCAGAGCATAAGTGCCACGCTGCGTATGGGCATTGTCACACAGTGTATAACTATTCTGTGATTGTCATCTGTGACATAAACGTGACGTGACGTCCACTGTTACCTGCGACTAACTCGGTCGGCAGTTCCTGACATGAACGGACGAAATTGTTTTCAAAGTGTAAACCCACACTAAGGTATCATTTATAAAAAGGGGTTCGTCTGAACGTTGCGGGTTCGAGCCCTGTCGGAGACATAGTTTTGATTGCATTTTCATTTCTATAGACGAAATTGTCGTGACTGAAGATCATTGAAGCATAAGTTCATAAGCTGTTGCAATTACTTTTCTACTAGGCGTTCATGGAATAATGTTATCTTTATTTCACTGTGACTTTTGATTGCAAAACATGCAAAAGCATATTAGTGTCAAACATCCTACTCTAAAATTAGTTTTGAAGATTTAAATTAAAATTTAGCAATTAGGAGCCTGATTTGTTTTTTATGCTAAGCCGCTGCAGTGCCATTGTTACATAGATTATACTTGCTAAGACCTATACCATTCACCCAGCCTAGTTAGCTTTTAGTCAGAGCTAACCTCTAACAGGTAACACGCGGACTTAGCCGTAACATTACTCGGACTTCCAAGTAATGTTTTGTTATTACAGAACGCTACTAAGTTTACTTATTGGTAAACTTAGTAGCGTTCTCATAATATTACTTAATTATAAACATCAAACATAGTTCCCTAGAATCTAACAGATGGCGCTAGCGTCCTTTGAATGTTAAAAAGCACCTCACTAGCTCCATCTATTGGGTTCAGTTGTAAATACTTGTTTCTTTTTACCACGGCTCATTCCCTCCAAATAAATTTCTACAGGTATTTGTTTTCTCCCGAGGCGTATACTCGCGCATAAAAGAGCGTGTGAAGTCTCAGGGTGTGTCCAACATCCCGCCCAATGAGATGATAAACTACTTCTCGCCAATCTACGCTGAGCACGTCGGCGCGGTCAAGGTTTGCGCCTGATTTTATACCACATGGATGCCATTACTTTCATGCAAGGGAAAAAGCCAGTTAATAAGAGCCCCGCGCGTCAGGCGGCCAAGACGCGCGTCCAGGTCGCCGCGGCCAATGAATTATTCCATGACATAAGTAAGTCGCGCACCAAGCGGCCAGCGGCCAGAGGCCACATGGATGAAATAATTGGGCGCGGCGCGGCGGCGACCTGGCCGTCTAACGCGCGGGGGCCCTAAATAGCCTCAGAATCAAAGCCTTTGGATCGAAAGTAGTTCCCAAAATATAGTAGCAAAGAAGTCATAATATTTATGATTGTTATAGAAACTTAGCATTAGGTATTCTTCAAAACTTAGGTCTACGCTTAGGCTCTGTAATATGGGCCTATGCTAGAAAAATGCTCAGAATAAACTAATAAATAATTTCACACAGTCCCAAAGAAAATTAATTGTGACCGGTAAATAAGACACTAGGTTTATTTTTTTCTATCTATATGATAAGTACCTAGTAATGTGAATTATGGTATTTATATTTTACTCAATAAATTCCCGATGTGTTGCGAAGAGTTAAACTCATAGGTAATAAATATAGTAAACACACGATAGGTAATTCACCAACCCGCCTGCCAAGCGTGGTGAGTATGGCAACTACCCCTCATGGAGATCCATGAGGGAGGCCTGTGTTCATCAGTGGACGTTTTATGGCTGAAATGATGATAGGTAATTTTATGATAATAAAACTTTCATAATCTAAAGGAGCTGGCTTTTTCCGTACCTTCAATTCATTATAATAAAGTATAAGATCAGGTGTTAACATCATCACCCACTGTGTGGCATTGCAATCATGATCATACATCTTTTCATACCATATAACATATCCATCGTTACTCTATCAACATCATACCGTACGTCATCATTTAACACAGCACTTGCATCCATCATCTTTAATTTCAATATAGAATTTTTCGTGTTTTGCGATTTTTGAGCCAATAATTTGTAGTTACCCGGTGTTATGTACATAAATGTATTATTATTATCGTGATTTAACAACACAAACAGCTTTATTTGGTATGAAAAGAAGTTGTCTTGACCGCGTTAACGTTTTCCCATCCCATCCCCGATTTGTATTACTTTCCTTAGCTTAATATTGTCTATGCTCTCACAGGTCTTTGTGTTCTCTAGAACAGCATACTCTATGATCAAAGAGAGGTTAAAGTCTAAAGGAGTAGCTGATATAACAGCCAAAGAGTTGGAAGGTTACTTCTCACCTTGGCATTCTAAGCACATTGGTCAGATAAAGGTAATACAAGTATTCAATAATTTACTTTAATTCATATTTATTAACGAGAATGTTCAAGAACTATTTTTGTTGGTGGTGGAACCAGCTGTTTCAACCCATATCAACAAAAACAAGTACGTGAATATTCCCATTCATTAATATGAATGTAATAACTTAGTAAGTCACTGAGTTACCTACTATAGTAAAATATACTCAATGTTTTAGTTTGCGCGTAAAATCGTTTGGCCGCAGAATTGGTTAGAGATTAAACCAACCAGTGAATTTTAAATAAAATTCTGTTATTTAGGAACTAAAAATTAAACTCTAGTTATTCATTTTGTTGGGCACTGGAAACCGGGAAACCGTTTTAACTTCTTCATTTTTCAGTGTATTGTATCTGTGCACGTGTAACTTTTTCATGAATAAGTACATAACAAATTACATCATCATTCCTCATACACATGGAAAGCATTAATTACAGCAATCAACCATTTCTTAACTCGATTGATCCAATTTCACACCCTGGCTTATCAAAATTTAATAACGCTTTAATTATGCATTTTATTTCCATTTAGCTTTGGTTAAGTATATAACAGTTCAATTTATACGTGTAGTTAAGTTAATTTCAATTATTAAGATAACTTCGTTAGCATGTATTTAAGTTGGAGCTTTGCTTAGATGAATGAGTTGCCTATCATATTCATCCTATAGAAGCTTGATTGTTGTGTTGGTGTGTTATATTATATTCTAAAACAAGTCAAAAAGGTCGACACGATGTAAGATGGATATGAATAGATCCGCTTATGCATAATGGTAAGTTAACTACTTGGTAGCTAACGGCATGCCTTTATTGTCCTTGATGTAATTGTCAAGCGTCAAAGCAAGATAAACTCAGTACCAAAACGCGAACAAGAAATTTGAAATTGCCGCCAACATGGCCAGCCAAATAACATAAGAATTTATAAACTTGACACTGGCGGAATTGTGTAAAACCAAACACAAAAAGCCATAATATAAAAAGACAAGTCAATACAAGTACCAACGCAATCATAATAGCAATCCCATTAAAGAAGAAGAAATAGCATTCGCACGTTTATTCATTAGCGTGTAGGAGTTTTACCTTAAAATTTAACGTGTAATGTAATATTTATTTTGTTAAATACAGGGGTTACTATCGTAGTTTTATAACGTCGAAGCTTATTCTGACAAGTGACGATTTTTTAAGAAAATCATCACAATGCAATGAGCCGTTTTCAGTAACAAAACAAAAAGAGTTTTCCACTAAACCTGACAGATGGAGCTGGCAAGCGGAGTAAGCAAGTTTGTGATTAATCCTGTCATTGTCAAATTGTGCCTACCAGTAAAAGAAAATTAACGCCATCTATAAGGTACGAGGTAACTATTTTTAAAGTTTTTACTTTTTAATGAAAACGCCTCATTGAACGGACAGCACCCTCCGCGCGTAGGGATGTCACAGCGCTTCGAACTTATAATAATACGTGATAAGTCCTTGTATTTCACAAAATGAAGTGTAGGAATTTGTTAATAATTTTACCCAATTTTCAGGTAGCTAGTGGGAATAAAACAGTAGAAAATTGGGCAACAAAGCGCCTAAGAGCACACTACTACATATTTTCCTACCCGAGCCTTTTAAAACTACATGGGGAGCAAAGTCTACTACGAAACTTAGACTCCCTCCTAGGAAATGAAGCCTTACTCCAATTAGAATTAAAAACATTATCGCCTGCATTCAAGGACGCTAAGAAAAAAAAGTGGTTCGAGGAAGTGATAGACAATTATTTAAAACTCTGGGAAAGTAATATGTGACGATAAGTTATACTTTAGTTTTAAGTAGGTTTTAAACTAGGTACTTATGCAATTAGTGAATGGATATTTTGGTGACTTTCAAATCAGCTTTGACTCGGCATTTAAAACACGATGGTACAGGGAATCGTTATCAGTAAAAAATAAGTAAGTGTTTTCTACTAAACAGATGCAGCTGGCGAACAAAGCAAATTTATTTGTTGATTCATAATTCTGGCATTGTCAAGATGTGTTTCCTTCCAGTAATAGAACGCTAACGCCATATAGAATCGATAAGAGAACTATTTTTAATTTTTAATGAAAACGCCTCATTCATCGCGTAGAGATGTCGCCATTTTGTTTTGTTGTATGTTGTTACAATTACCGCGGCCTTTAGCAGTTCTAAGGAAAAACTTGTGATTTTATGATACTTACTGACGATTAAAGGAGTTAGGTACATTGAAAATATGAATTGAATCTCAGTCAAGAAATATAGGGTACAATTTTTGAGAAAGTGTGATTTTTATATAAAATTAAATGAGTAATTTCTATTTTGTGATTTGTTTTTAAGTATAGTTCAGACAAAATAATTGTTACATAACATTGAAAAATTGTAAATACCTCCTTGTGTAACCTAGGTGCCTTTTATAAATTACGAAAAGTTATTTTACCGCCATCTATTGGTGATTACAAAGTAACTAGATACTATAAAAATCTCAATGACACTATTTTATTAATATAGCATAAAGTGCAATATTAGACGAATTTGTATATAGAACCGAATCAAACAATGCATTTAGTTTTGATTAAATAGATAATTATAGATGTAAATATATTTAGAATTTTGTATGAACTAGAGGTAAGTGAAATAAAATTTATTTGTGATTTAACCTGAAATCTTTTAGTCATCCTTTCGTCCTTATTCTAGATGCTTCCCAACGTGTCACACTTAAAACGAGTTACACTGTGACTTGTTGGGAATAACATAAAATGACCACCCAACGAGAAGGTAAGTCACACGTTGGGAAGACTTTTTCAAATGTTCTCCCAACGAGACAAACCCAAACAAAACAGTACCTAACTATAAGAATTCTTCTTCTTCTTTAACTAATAACTTAAAAAATGCTAATAATGGTCACAAATGACAGCAAACGTTAAAAATGAACTGTTTTAGATCTATTTATATATCGTGGGTATATGTGGAGGTTTTATATCTCAAGCTCAGACAAACAAACATGCACGATTTTAAAATAAGTTGTAATGAATCAAAAGCCTTAATTAAAATTATCTGTTAGAGTGGGGTCAATGCCTCTAACCAGTCAGTCATTCACATAATTTGTAATCAAAGTTTATTTCAGGCATTTTTATTAAGAAATTGACCCGCGTAACCTTAAGTCGGACAAAAGTAGCATAGCGACTTTATGTTGCAAAAATACCTCCACATATTAGAACTATTATAAAAATTCAATTGAAGTGCTATCAAGAAATGGTCAAAAGATGGTTGCACTCCTCTACAATTAAAGTTGTTATGATCCGGTAAATTTATTATTACAATTTATAACTGTGGTCAATCCCAATCGAAACAATCCATGTACATAGGTCGCGAAGGTTATCATATCATGGAACGAGTCTAAATAACGCGTCCTTGTATTATACTCGTACGTGTATGATTTATAATCATAATTAGGAAATATGTCAAATGCAGACAAAGTTGTTACTAAAGCTTTAAATTTTATAGCGTACATTATATAAATACACGTTGTTTAATATACTTTGCATGGTCAGATATTTACCAGGAAATAATTAAAGTAATGATGAAGAGGAGAATGGCATAAGGAAACATGTTGGGCCAACACCACTTAGCGTGGGATATGGGCAGGAAGGCGATGAAAAGGAAGTAAATAAAAGTAATAAATAATAACATTAATAAAAAGAGCAGACATACATACAAGAGTCAGCACTAAAGTTTATATCACAAAATTCAAGTCAAAACTTAAGCTTAATGAGATTATATAAATTTCATATTGATTTGTAAAGTTTTAGTGCTATGTGGAAATTTGGGCTTGCCATTGGCTAAATGAGAAATAATTTATCAGACTAGCTTCTGCCCGCCGTTTAAATGCGTTGTACTTAAACACATAGTAGTCTTATGTGTTAATCCTGATCAACATCAATACTTGTGCAAAGTTTCAACTCCACACGTAGGGTAGATTTTGCGTGAAGAGGTAACAAACATCCATACAAACAAACTTTTGGTTTCATAATATTAGTGGGATGCAGAGTTTGTAACATTTACATAATTATCCAGCATTTAGTAACCTAAGTCACGGTTTCTAATCAATTAGGATGTGTTAACGTTCGCACAACACAGTTGCTCTTATTTTGTTACTACTCTGTGGCACCTAATCTCTTAGGTCAAGAGCATGTTTACTTTATATTAGCAAAATGATGAAAAACTCAGTTTTAACGCTACGTCCATGCTGATTACTGTGATAATAAATAACAACGACACATTATTATATTTGTTATACATTAAAAATAGTTTTAAATAAAAATTATGTTTTACCTGTTTTTAATTGTGTTCAGTTGGAGTGTGTGCGTCAGTGAACAGGGTGACTTAGGCTATGGTTTGAACATTGGGAATGCCATAGACATTTTCGCAAAGTAAGTTTGGAATTTTTGCACAGAATTTAGTTTTGCAAACAAGCACAGACTGCAAATAACCGCATCACATGCACGAGTATGAGATAAGTGGCGTAGAGAACTAGCACATGTTTGATAAGGTCCATAAATACCTATACATCTACGTATCTACGTATGGGATAATAGTGCACGGAATAACCTAAGTACCTAAACAAAAATATATGTACTATGTACATATATTATGAATGTGGTTACAACTTTTGCTTATTGGAATCATGAAATGAATATCACATGCACTTATATGCCTTGCTTGTATGGAAAACTGGCTGATTGAATTACTGAGAGATAACCGTTAGATGCTAGTTAAGACTCGACATGATTAAATGCCAAAAATTCGTTCCTGTTTGAATTTCCAAAATAATAAACATTGAATTTAAGGGTTCCCATCCTGTACCACTAAAATCTTGTAACATTGGTAGGTACACGATGAACGCAAATTTCTAAAATGTATTTCCATCGAGTCACACCTAACCGAAGCAGTGTAAGAATAATTCTTCTTTTTCTTCACTAAGGCCCTAAAATGAAGGAAAAAAATTATGGCATACGTCAAAAATTGCAATATTTAATACTTGGAAAAAACATGATTTCTTAGCGCAAGTGAGCATTAAAAGATCTTCTTTTTCGATGACATCTGTCAAAACTAAAACTATCAAAACTCGATAACTACTTATCCTAGACTTCACGTTGTGGGGTCAAATAAAAGTTTTTAAATAAAGATTTATCGATGACAGCTGTGTGAATGACAGTAGTTACCTAGAGAACTTCTCTTCCTAGAGTTCCCGTAGGCTCAAAACAAAGACATTGATGAGATCTACTTTTTCGATGACAGCTGTCAAACTTCAAGCGGCCATATCTGAATAACTACTCATCCTAAACTTCCCGTTGGGCTTAATGAAAGGCATTGGTGAGAACTACTTTTTGATGTCACCAATGCCTCTTATTTTAACCCAGATATTTTCAGATTTTCTCCAGATATGGCCGTTTGAAGTTTGACAGCTGTCATCTAGAAAGTACATCTTATTAATGCTTATTAGCGCTACGAAATCATGTTTTTTTTTCAAGTATCAAAGCATATGGTATTTTCGACGTATGCTGTCAGTTTTGAAGTTATTGCTAGCCTAAGTCGAGGGGAAGAAGAATGTAATAGAATTTCTAGCATTGGCCAGCTTCTTAACGAAATTAAGATTTTTTACACTATACCTCTAAACTAGTAGCCTTACATTGCTGGCGTTGATTGTAAATTTTTGTGCCGAGTGATTTAAGTCTTCTTTTTGTAACTTCTTAACTCACCTAGGTGAGTAAACTTAGGTGATTTTGAAACAATCCTAAACTAGGTACTGCATTATCGAGCGATTGTATCTCGCAGTAGACAGCCTGATTAGGTAGAATTTTTAATGAAAAAATGGGTTAACAGTCACAAACTCCATTTAGTTATGGCGACCTATCACAAGTTACACAAGTTGTATCCGCCGAATACGACGACGAAAGCGAGGACGACGCTATAGTTCCCTTCAACGAGAAGAACATACGTGTGTTCGACAACATATCCAGCAAGACGTCGGAGCGGGACGGAATCACCGACATGGATGTGCTGCTTTGTGAGACGTTCGATGGACTGCTGGATGCTTATTTCAAGAACTTTGTTATTGAAGGGTAAGTAAGATTTAACTTGATAGATAGATAAATTATTTATTCACTGACAGCACACAATTACAAAAGATGATTATACAATAGCAACTACAGGAAGATAAAACTAAACAGATAAGTAAATGATTGAGACACTTACTAAGGAATAACAAACAAACAATATAAAAAAAATACGATTTAAATTTAGGAAAGAAAGTGATATGAAAACAATCAAAAACTGTGCGTGTTGTGTGCTATAACAGCGAAAAGGTCTCGACTCAGCATGATGTCAACTGAGCTAAGCCGTCAGTTGACGCTGATATTCTGCCGAAACCGTTCGGTTCAACCCCTTGACCTAGCTTAGAACTTATTACTAGCCTACCTCAGTAGTTTTCACAATCTATCGCTAGCGAGTGTAGTTAAAACAGCGTGTGTGTCTCGGGACGCACGACAAAAGTGATAACTTAAACTAAGTGCCGGCAGTAGAATGTTACACTTCTCATGCCCGTGGATGCAGTAAGAGCCTGCTATGGGATACCTCCGGAAGATGGGCAGCAGCGTCTTTCCGTGTATCAAAATCCCGTACTGCGCTCGCCAACCCGCCTGCCAAGCGTGGTGAGTTATGGCAACTACCCCTCATGGAGATCCATGAGGGAGGCCTGTGTTCATCAGTGGACGTTTTATGGCTGAAATGATGAGGTACTTTTATATTTAAAATTTTAAGTATTTAATTATTCATGACGATGATGAATACCTTCCACAGAACCGATAAGCCCTGGAAAGCCTTTCTAGGAGACTGGATACCGGATGAAATAATGCGGACCTTCGGTATAGAATACGATGGCAAACCAGAAAACTGCTGTTACGTTCTTGTAAAACTAGGCAAGTTATATTATTTATTATCTACATCATTAAGCAGCATTTCTGCGAAAACAGCTTTTGAGATAAGGCAAAAATACAAACAGGGAATAAATATGATATAAACATACAATTTATATTAAAAATAGCCGTGTTAGCCGAGTGGTATGTACCCCCGACTTTCAATACGAAGGTCGTGGGTTCGATACCGGCCGTGCACTGATGGATTCCTTGAAATTTTTCATTTTAGACCTAAAGTCGTCAAACCCGATTTTCCAGCTACTAAGCTGAAAGGATGGTATAGGTCTGGGCAAGCATAGTCCACCTAACAACGTTCCAGGCACTGCAGCGTCCGGTACAGCATGAATATCAGTTTCTGACGCTGTATAAATCATCTACAACAGACGTAAAGCCCTTACTTATATTTGAATTAATGAAGTAAGATCACATACGACTTTTGCTTAGATCATAAGGTCTAAGCAATACTTTATTATAGATGATATAATGAACCCTGTATCTACGAGAAAGTGTTCTAAATTTTTAACCCCAGACAAAAAGAAGTGTGTTACGAGTTTGTCCGCTATGTGTGTGTCTGTCTGTGGCACCGCAGCTCTTAAACGATCAGACCGATTTGAATAGAGATTTTATTATTTAAAAGCAAGTTTTCCAGCGGTGCAGGTGGTTCTTAAAAATATTTTATCAAAACCCGTTGTTTACAAGAGATGGGGGGGGGGGGGTGAAAGTAGGGAACCACAATCATAAGTTTTCAAATATAACTTTGTTATCAAATGAAAGGAAATGGTATTGTAGAATGCCAAACTAAAAGTTTCATGGAAATCGGTCGAGCCATTTACCATACATGTCATGGGGGTGAATATTAGGTATACAGGGTGAATTTGTGAGACGGGACAGTAAGGGCAGGTACCTTAACCGTTATAGTTACAGGAAAACGTTTTTAGAAGACTATCCATAATTTTTTAAGATATTCTGAACTGCATTTACAGATTTTGGAAAAAATGAACAGTCAGCAAGAAAATGGTCATTTTACACAAAAACTTTTTTTGATCCCAATCGATCCTCTTTCTTATTAGGATATCTTTCAAAAGTCTCTACTGGATCGACTGAGGTTTGAGTACTAGAAATGTCAGAAATTGCGAAAAACTTTTTCAATACTCACATTTGTACGGAAATACCCGGGGTATAAGATAATTACAGTATTTGTCAAGCTGGCCTCGTGGCTTACTGTACCTAGAAGCAAAAGCGCCTACCTAAGTAGAAAATCATCATAGGTGCATCGATAATCCTCTGTATTAGAACTAAAAGAAATAATAAAAAATAAATCATATTAATGTGTATTTTAGACACAGACAAAAATAGCTTACATTAATATGATCTTCGAAATAAATGGCTCAAAATGACCGCCGTTTTCACGAATACAATAAGTTCACTCAAAAGGTTTTTAATTACCTTTCTTGATGGTACTTGTCGCAATGGGTATTCATTCGTGTACCACACCAATGCAGATTCCGTGTTCCTGTTATTTACAAAATACGCTTCAATTAAGTTCAAACGTTTGCGATTTAAAGACATTTTTTAACAAGAAGTCTAATCTAGAATTTTCTCAGCACAAACATAAAAATGATCTGAAATAACCCAAGAAATCGAATCGAATTCGAAGTTTGAAATTCAAAACTTTTTTTTACTTAAGTACCTACTTTCTTCAGCCAGTTTTCTTAATAGCGGATTATAGCGGATCTACCCATAACAAAAATTTGGCTAATTTAGAAGTTTGACTCCTTTACCGAAATGTATGGAAAAAGTTTTTCGCAATTTCTGACGTTTCTAGTACTCAAACCTCAGTCGGTCCGGTAGAGACTTTTGATCCTAATAAGAAATAGGAGCGATTGGCATCAAAAAAAGTTTGTGTAAAATGGCCATTTTCTTGCTGACTGTACATGTTTTCCAAAATCTGTAAATGCAGTTCAGAATATCTTAAAAAATTATGGATAGTCTTCTAAAAACGTTTTCCTGTAACTATAACGGTTAAGGTACCTGCCCTTACTGTCCCGTCTCAAAAATTCACCCTGTATATCTGATATCAAATTAAATGAAATGATCTTTAGTGTTGCCGTGGGGTGCCGGCTTAAAAATGTTGCCCCTGCTCTCTTACCCGTGGATGCAGTAGGAATCTGCCAAGAGATACCTCTGGAAGATGGGCAGCAGCGTCTTTCCATGTATTAACATCCGTACTGCGCTCGCCAACCCGCCTGCCAAGCGTGGTGAGTATGGCAGTAACCCCATATGTTCTCGGCCATGAGAGGCCTTTGTCCATCAGTGGAAGTCCTACGGCTGAGATGATGTGTAGAAAGTTTTCTAGCTCAAGTTAAAATTGTTGATTTTGTAAACCTGATATTTTTTTTTAAATTAATGTTTATTCTTTTAGGTAAGAAAGAGAGAACAGTACAACTAGACGACTTAGACGGGGTCACCGTAAAAGGATATGTTACGAAAGCCGTTGAAGAACTGAACGTCACCGACACGTCAGAAGTCAGGAGATTCATGAAGAGCTATGGAACACATTACATAGACTCCTATATTACAGGGAATTTTATTTATCAGGTTGGTACAACCATCTAGCCCCAAAGTAAGCAGACACACACACACACACACACAATATTTACTACAATAACTACTAGCTGAACTTAATGTACGTTTCCAACTCTATTGTTTTCGGCAGAGCGAGATTTCCCTAACACAGGTAAAATACTTTACTTAAAAGGGGGTCTCATCATACATAAAAAAATACCCAGACCAGGGAAAAATGTCTGCACATTTTCGTGGAATCAACCCCACTTGCGTATCAGTCGGCTATTATGCCAACTAGGCATTCACCAACCAGACGAAAATTTCACGTGGGGTTGTTACAACATGTTCCCCTTGCGTAGCTTAAGGTCCAACTAGTCGCGGAGGCAAAGTCGTCAGTGAGCGCGGCCTAAATGTATGCTATCTCACCTGACATAGTGTGTTTATTTATTTATTTATTAAGACACTCCCAAGACATATTTACATGTTTACCCGCGCCCTAGAATGCAATGCACAATGATTTATTCCTAAACCGAACGCGCAAAAATATATGAATAGACTTTTAGCACAAGGGTTATTATAGAAAAACTTGAGTGTAATCTTTTCAAAATAACATTTATTTTACTTTTTGAATAATTAAACTATGTCGAAACGGCATTTATTTTTGAGTTTTCTTTCTCCTTATATTATTTAGTTTCGTCCAAAGTTGGGCTAAAATCAGTGTTGAAATACGAAAGTTTAGAAGCTTGTATTTTTGAAATAAATACTTTTTTTACGGTTTGGGGTACATACAGACATACATTATGACGAGATAAATTGATATAATCCTTAGTGTTGGATGGTTAACGTCAAACAGTGGAGTAGTTACCCTTCCACGTTTGTATGGAAAGATGAGCGACTCGTTCATCCTTAAGAGTTTAAAGATTTGTGTATGAGCTGTAAAGTACTTGTTATTAATTTCAGGTTTTTAAATACAAGAGGGCAGGATACAACTTGTTAAGGTCTTACATACGAGTGCGTGCTAAGAGGCCGTCTACACCAGACAACTTGAGATTCTACTTCTCGTCTTATTTCTTGAAACAAGTTGGTGATATCAGAGTAAGACCCTATGGCTTGTTATTTTTTTAGTGTTTAATCACACCTTATCAAAAATTTTACGGTTCCGGTGGCATTCGAACCCACGTCCGTCAAATCGATTCTTGACGCTTATGCCGAAAGTGCTTTGACCGCTAAGCTACAGAACCCATGTCGGGACCCGCTGAAATTGTACCTTTAATTCATGTTGTATTTTTAAAGTTATATTAAATAAGTTATTACTATTAGATAAGAATAAGTAGATGATTTGCATTTCTACATACATACTTGTAGAAAGAAAGAAAACCTTTATTAAACTACAGACAGTTCATTATTTAATTTATAAATTTAAACGTATATCTCAGTTTGTGTACCAAAAGATCCCACCTCAGCATAATGTTAGTCCTTAAAAATAAGGATAAACGCTGGTTTTCTGGTAGGACATTTAGACCTTATACCTACTCTTACATAGGAAAATCCCCAGACCAGATCTGCAGAAAACCTACAAACTTTTGTCCGCGGCGAGAATCGAACCCGGGTAGTAAGGTCACGGTAGTAGAATGTGGGCAACATTCCTTCTCTCTTGACTGTGGATGCAGTGAGAATCTGCTAAGGGTTATCTCCGGAAGATGGTTTCCGTAATCTACAACCGCCTATTTATTTGTAACATTTTTTTTAATCAAAAACTTTACAATTTCAGGTGGCAAGCGGCAACAAGACAGTTGAAACCTGGGCCCGTTGGAACCTAAGAGACAGTCAGTACCTCTATTCAAGACCTAGCCTACTACGACTCCACTACAACTCTTTACTAGTGTACAAACTGGACGATCTATTAGACGATAAAGCACTATTAGGGCTGGGCTTGAAGACACTAAGACCTCTATTTAAGGATAGAAGTAAAGCGGAGAAGTACAGTGAGGTGGTTGAAAATGATCTAAAACTATGGGAAGTAAACTCTTAAGGCTGAACGAGTCGCCCATCTTTCCATACAAACGTGGAAGGGTAACTACTCCACTGTTTGTCGTTGACCATCCAACACTAAGGATTATATCAATTTATCTCGTCATAATCTATGTTTGTATACACCCCTAACCGTAAAAAAAGTATTTATTTCAAAAATACAAGCTTCCAAACTTTCGTATTTCAATACTGATTTAAGCCCAACTTTGGACGTAACTAAATAATATACGGAGAAAGAAAACTCAAAAATAAACACCGTTCCGACATTGCTTAAATACTCAAAAGTTGAAAAAAAAGATATTTTGAAAAGATAACACTCAAGTTTTTCTATAATAATAACCCTTGTGCTAAAAGTATATTCACATATTTGTGCGCGGTCGTTTTAGGAATGAATCATTGTGCATTTCATTCTAGCGCGCGGGTACACACACTTGTCAGGTGAAATAGCATACATTTAGGCCGCGCCCACTGACGACTTTGCCTCCGCGACTTGTTGAACCTTGAGGTCGGCGCATTAACAACGACCGCTCCCGATCGGCAAAATAAATAGCACACTTCTATTTATTTATCTTGAGATTTGAGGAAAACCTCAGCTAGTGGAAGTTAATAGTATAAAGCAAATAATTGCACAGAAATGCATAATGACGGCTAATTATAAGTTTACTTACTGAATATTCTAAGTGAATAATGGTTTAGCTATTCCTTACTAGAATATTCAGTAAGTGTGCTATTTACCACGACCACAAGACCATTTTGCGAATATTACTATGCATTGTCGTGTTGTACACAAATAAATATTATTCTTGTTTATTACACACTTGAATTACGCTATCATTTGTAATGTTTCGGGTTTTCTACTCATTTTAATTATATCGATGGTTAACAGCCAAATGGGGATAAACGACATTTTTTGCGAAATCGACTTATATTATATGGTTGGAATCGTACATTTTTTGTCGCTTACGCAAAAAAAAAAAAAGTTTTTTTTGCCTTATTTTTGGTCATACGCGACAGTTTACAAAATATTTTATTACTTTGGTAGTTAGATGCAAGAAGTCTTTAGAAATTGAGACTTACGTAATTTGCGCTTTTTCGATTATTTTGCCAACTGGACGTTAAGATATTTGAACTAAAATTGTTTTTGTAGAAACACACGCTTATACTATGTTGCCGGTTTCAATAAAAAAATAGTCGATTAAAACAATT
Organism: Pasiphila rectangulata; assembly: GCA_963082625.1. Classification (NCBI taxonomy): domain Eukaryota; kingdom Metazoa; phylum Arthropoda; class Insecta; order Lepidoptera; family Geometridae; genus Pasiphila; species Pasiphila rectangulata. The sequence goes on from OY720253.1 coordinate 11,001,761, forward strand.
TAGATAACATTCCCGAGTCATTTTTGGCCCTTGACCTTATTTTCCCTTTCTCCGTTAATTATTTTAAACTTGATCTCAAACAATAAAAAAAAAATCAAATTTATTTTTTTAATTTTGTAAGATATCTGAAAACTTGTGCAATTTAAGTAAAGACAGGTTAAACTAACGTGTCTCGTTTTATTTCTTAGATCCTATGTGTTTATCATAGTATACATAAGTTATATTTATACTGTTTCCACATTTTCAAAATTGATAATCCTTATTTTTATAGTAGTTAACATTACAATTTCCTTGTCTGTATTTTGAATTCCAAAATCACTCATAACATAAATTCCCCCACTTCAAGAAATAGTATTTAACAGTTACGATATTTTTCCTTTACTTATATAACAAATCAATGGCAGTTATAAAATTAAGTGATTCTGAGAAGGCTGTCACTTATGACATTCTTCCTGTTCGTAAATAGAGGACCTTTGGGGTTAAGCGACTGTAAATCGTGTTAAATAGGTGATTTCTCTTAAATCGTTAAAACTATTTCGAGGAATAATAATTGAAAGTGACATGCTTGAATTTTCAAGCTTGAGGAAGCAGTAACAGATTTTTTAAACTTATTTTCAACTTTGGCCTGTGGGTTTGGACGTGTCCTTAAGACATGCGATTGGTAAACTCACACGCCACCGCCAAAGCCTCAAAGGGACGCAGGCGAAGGACGCTTGCCGACACGACAGTTCGCAGAGTCACAGATAATATAATACACTACAGAGTTCACCCGAAAAGAATCTACCGGTTGGATATACCGCCGGCCGTGATAATTATTGTTTTAACTTGTTTCCCTTCTGTATTGTGTATTTTTACCGTGTTTCTTTGGATTATACTTTACCTGTTTTATCGTGCATCGGACTGTTTCAATGGAACCCCCAAACCCCTGAAATACGACTACAGCTAGCCTACACTTGTCAATTATCTCCGCACTTCTAGGGAAAAAAACGTATATATATAATTCGATAGGTTTGTATGGTAAGCGACGGAATTAGCGACACTTTCATTGCATTTTATGATAGCGTAGTGAAGGTAGGTGAATGACCTGTATTGTCACGCTAAATGGCATCGAGTACAAATGAAGTAAGCTAGCTAAATGTGTAAACTTGTTCGCAAGAACCATGAGTTGTAAGTAAAATGTGTTACTCGAAAACAGCATTTTTTTCCATTTGTCAAAAACCGACTATGGTACCATAGTACCATACAATGCTGTCAATTGTGTGGTACTATGGTACCATAGTCGGTTATTTTTCTAGATAATTTTAGTTTTCGAGCTAACCACTAGAGGCGCTGTACATATTTTTATGTATGAATAATCTATTTACAAAAATGTTATTGGAAAATATGGAAATAGTCAATATTTAAAATAATAAGAAAATATTTTTTTTTTCTATGGAATTTTTATATGAATTATCAGGACAACGTCAATGGGGTCAGCTAGTTAAAAAAAATCTTAAACATCTATAATAACATAGGTACATGTCTAAAAATAACTAGCAACTATTATAAATAAACTATGTACGTACATGTTATATTCCGAAACCAGTATTTTACAATAAAACAAAATTATAGGTTATTATGACAAAAGAGTTTTATTAAATTACGAAAAATACTAATTTCATTACAAAATATAGATAAAAAATTTCACTACACCTAGTCAATGATACGTTTTGGTTTTATATGTACTTTAAAAATACTAATTACTACAAATCGAATCTACGACGTACGAGTACTGTTATTAGGTGAATATATTGTTTAATATTAAGTGAATATACTTATTGTATATACTAATATTATAATGTTACAAATATAAGGATCTAAAATCGATTAATGTTCAAGCGAGGGATTATTATTTGGTTATGTATAATATCAGGATACATTAAACTGAATTACAAATTTTTCTTTCTACCATACGATAAGTTGTATTATTTTCTCCCTAGCGAAGATTTTGTAATACATATACAAAATATAAATATCCTCGACACTTTTCACTGCTCACCACAATCCAAATCTCTTTCCTTTTCCCGTATAATTAGATAAGTATTTAAAAACTATAGGACGGCAAGGTCAGCTCAGGAATGGACAGAGCGGCGGAAAAGGCCTATCGCGGTGCGTTTTGACTGACGCGCTGACCAAACACAACGCTCGTGCTTTCGAGCCTTGCGTTCTTCGAGCGTTGTGATTCGTCTATTCATGCTCCGCTAAGCCGCGCTTCGCCCGGCTCCGCGTCAGTGCAACCGCAATCTTAACCAGCAGTGGACGCAACCGGCAGGTTGATTACGAATATCGCAAGCGTAAATCAGTGACCGTGAAGAAGGCAGCTTGCACCGCGCTGTCCACTCCGCATTAACCCAACCCAATGGAGGCTGATTGTACGTAGTCGCGGCCCTCAGCAGTGAGGGACCGAGGAAGAAGAACAATGATTTAAAACACTATGAACAAACATGTAATATTCCTGCGAATAAATAACTGATACCCACTGTGACGTCACGCGACATCTTGCCGCCACTCACCGCCTATTTTATATAATTGCTTAAGAGGGGCCAATCCAACTTACTTTTCATACAACGCTCGTACGTGGGTGTGGCGTCGTAATAGATCTTTCTATGAAACTTTTGATCTAATAGGTATCTTGGGCACTATATCTAGGTTTCTATTCAAACAAAAAATCAAAATTTGGAGAAACAAATTTTATACTGATATTGTTTCTTAAAATTTTGATTTTTTGTTGTGTTACGACGCCACACCCACGTACGAGCGTTGTATGAAAAGTAAGATTGGCCTCTCTTAAATAGATAAGCTAAAAATTTTAAGCTAATCCGCACGATGAAATAAAAATCAAACAGGCTGGCCTTTTGCATGTGCAGTCGAGCCACCGACCGTTCAGTCCTCGACATCCCACCAGTAGAGACGCGACGACCTGGCGCTTCGTCAGCAGGCCTCCAGGGACGTGGTCACCATCGTGCCGGCGTACTGGCCGCGGCCCGGCCGCTTGCCGTTGATCAGCATGTGCAGCGGGTTGTTGATGCGGACCGTCTTGAAGTTGTACATCTGGAAGTGGTGTTAAGTTAGCAGCAGAACTGCAGTCTTCGATAGTAGTGGTACTCCATGAGGCTACAGTGGCTCTGCCGTTGCATTGACACCCCGTGGGGTGTCGGTGGTAGTGACAACCCTCCACTCTTGACCGTGGATGCAGATAATGTCTCCTAAGTATCATCATTTCAGCCGTAAACGTCCACTACTGAACACAAGCCTCCATCATGGGTCTCCATGAGGGGTAGTTGCCATACTCACCACGCTTGGCAGGCGGGTTGGCGAGCGCAGTACGGGATGTTGATACACGGAAAGACGCTGCTGCCCATCTTCCGGAGGTATCCCTTAGCAGGCTCTTACTGCATCCACGGGCATGAGAGGAGGGGTAACATTCTACAGCCGGCACCCCACGGCCAAAGTCCCCTAAGTATAGCCGACTGAATCCAAGCTGAGAGGATGGTTTAATATATTTGTAAGTACCCATCTATCAATCTTCTTCTCAGCCGCATAACTGCTGTTAACGACCCACTGCTGGACATAGGCCTCCTCCCTCATGGATCCCCAAAAGATCAATGGGATTGTTGCCATACTCGCCACGCTTGGCAGGCGGGTTGGCGAGCGCAGGACGTGATAGATAGATAGATAGATAACTCTTTATTGTACACCACATTGAAAATATACAAACAAATAAAGAACCTTATGATGTGATGTTGATATATGGAATGACGCTTTTGCCTCTTCCGGAGGTAAACACGGGCAAGAGAGGAGAGGCAACATTCTACTGCCGGGACCCCACGGCATCTAACAATGTCAGGCGTTAATTAAGGGATAAACGGAATTAATTGAATACTCACCCGGTTAGGCTGCGATGATTTCGCATTTCCATTGACGAATTCACTCATTTCTACGGCATCCTGAAAACATCATACATACATATAAATACATAAAAATAATCAAGCCGCCGTGTGACGCCTGCCAGGTGTAAAACATTTTGAATTTTGCAATTACCTTCTAAAATATTTTTTTTAATCTGGATAATGTAAAGTAACGAGCAATTAAATTGTGCATGAATTGCTTTTTACTTAAACATTATGTAACTCTTAAAAGGTAAACATATCCACCGCTGACTTTTCTGTGGACCTAAATAAAATAGTGCAAGTACTTGCTACGTTACGCTACGAGCGCCTTGCAGTTTGCTGCGAGATTTGCTATGAACTGATGTCTCTTCTTCGTAGTTACGAACACAGTAGGGTCGAAAATACCGTACGCTTCGAACAAGGAACGCTTATACCTAACTTACTACGCGTTTCCTTCGAGACTGCTACGCGTCTTATAGTTCGTTGCGAGATTTGCTAAGCGCTACGAGCTGATTTTTCTTTGCTTCTCTGACTGTGTCTTTTGAAGTAATACCACTTAACCGCACACCATCTTGTTATCGGGCTTAGCTGCCTATGGACGTTAAGGACGCATTTACGAAACGCGTCAAAATATTAGGAAAATAGGACTAGTTCCGGTTCATTTTCTGGTTTATCCGTCGAAGTTTGACATATTTTAAGCATACCAAATGAACCAGTGTCTACATATACCTCTAGAATATGGGTTTTTTTGCTTCAAAATAATATACTTTTAAGGATAAGGCCGCCAATTGTCACTATGTTCTCAAGTTTCTTTTGTTATTATGTTTAGTTTTAATGTGTGCAATAAAGTATTTTCTATCTATCTACTTTTAATTAAAAAAATATAGTTTTCCGTAGCCTCTTCTCGCAAAAACTCTAAAAATAGGCCCACTTTCGGTACATAGGTCTCAATAACTCTAATAATAGGATTTCAAATAATAAAAAATATACTACGATAAAAAGAAACATTAAAAATAATTCATGGGAAAAAAAATACAAAAATATTTAAAATATTAAAGAACAATAAACATTTAATGTTTCTTTTTATCGTAGTATATTTTTTATTATTTGAAATCCTATTTAATAAACAGCTACATTATAATATAATGTAGCCATTATATTATAATGTAGCTGTTTGTTGTTCCTTAGTAAATAAAATAAAACATACCGGGAACTTTTCCTTCTGCACATGATGCGTGACCGCCGGCTCGGGTATGCAGACGGCGTCTCCGATGATGACGCCGCGTCCATCGGCCCAGTTGTACACGTTCACGGCGACGCAAGACATGCTCTCGTCTATGATCGCGAACGTGCTGGAAGGTAGATGAAGATGCATTCATTCCTGGCCAACACACTAACACTACGTGGGGCGCCGGTAACAGAATGTTACCCCTCCTCTCATGCCCGTGGATGCAGTTAGAGCCTGCTAAGGGATCCCTCCGGAAGATGGGCAGCAGTGTCTTTCCGTATATCAACATCCCGTACTGCGCTCGCCAACCCACCTGCCAAGCGTGGTGAGTATGACAACTACCCCTTATGGAGATCCATGAGGGAGGCGTGTGTTCAGTAGTGGACGTTTTATGGCTGAAATGAACACACTAAACTAGGAGGAGTAAAAGTAGCACTTACTTACCCCGTGTTGGCCGAGTTGTAACCACGACTTTCAATCAGACGGTGGATTGATACCGGCCGTGCAAATTTAACACTGGCTTTAACGGTGATGGAAAACATCATGTGGAAATCCGCAGGTTTGACGTATTGATATGACCTTTTCTCTGAATAACATCAGGAATCAGGCAATTTATGTTAGTACTTTCAATAAAAAATACTTGGAAGGTCCGCGTATTTCCCTTGTTTTCGGCTCGCCGCTTCCAGAATCTACCAGCGGCTGTTCGTTACGCGAACTCGTCGCGATTCTCTCGCTCGTGGAGACGGCCTCTAAGAGAGTGTATAGAAATACGTGGCATGGACGATAGCATCGCCGCGATTCCCTCGCTCGCGGAGACGGAGGACCGAGGATGCTAAAGGATTAGCAAGTGTCTTCACGCGGCGATAATATCGCGGCGATGCGACGAGTCGTCATTACATCGCCGCGACTCGCCTCGAGCGAATAAATAATTATTTTATTAAGTGATTTAGACACTATACATATACTTATTTCGAGCGCGGACTCGTCGCGATTCTCTCGCCCGTAGAGACGGCCCCTTATATAGACTTTGGTCTTTCGCCGGATATCTCATTTCCGATTTCATCTTTTGAAGAGATGCATAGCACGCTCCATAGGCCAAAATACTTACTGAGGAACATTTCTCATCATAGGCACCTTTTCTCAAGTCTGCTATCGGCGCCTTCTGCAGTGTGACCATGCGTTTGTTGCGTCGGACTGTAAATACGACTTACCAAGGAACATTGTGCTTGCTGTGACAACCCGGCCTAGGACCAACTTCTCTCAAGTCTTCTATCATCAGCGCCCTCTGCAGTGTGACCATGCGTTTGTTGTGTCAGACTGTAAATACTACTTACCAAGGAACATTGTGCTCGCTGTGACAACCCGGCCTAGGACCAACTTCTCTCAAGTCTTCTATCATCAGCGCCCTCTGCAGTGTGACCATGCGTTTGTTGTGTCAGACTGTAAATACTACTTACCAAGGAACATTGTGCTCGCTGTGACAACCCGGCCTAGGACCAACTTCTCTCAAGTCTTCTATCATCAGCGCCCTCTGCAGTGTGAATTTGCGTTTGTTGTGTCGGACTGTAAATACTACTTCCAAGGAACATTGTGCTCGCTGTGACAACCCGGCCTAGGAACAACTTTTCTCAAGTCTTCTATCATCAGCGCCCTCTGCAGTGTGACCATGCGTTTGTTGCGTCGGACTGTAAATACTACTTACAAAGGAACATTGTTCTCGCTGTGATAGCTGCCTATAACCCGGCCCAGGACCACTTTGTTTTCGTTGGCGCCTTCCTCCAAATCTGCTATCAGCGCCCTCTGCAGTGTTTGTTGACGTTTGTTGACGGTGTAAGACTGGCCCGGCGCGTATTGACCGTATAGTTTAGGTTCCATTGACTGTAAATAGAAAATATTTTACTGCAAATTGACCTATAAATACCTATTTTATGCCTTTTACACATTTTTAAACTTGGGAGCTAGGATATTAATCACCAAGTTCGATCTGAGCAGCCTTTGTCAAGCTCATATTAGAAAAAATGGTAGCCGTCGTAGAAATTGGTAGAGAAAACCAAGTTAGAGCTTAGATTATACAAATAATACACAAGTGAATTCTCGTCACCGGCGTCCGCTAGGATAATCATAATAATCATAACCATTTATTTATTTGACACATAATAATAATACAATTGTAATGTTGATTCCTGAACTAGCCTAGGCTATGGCTCCAGAAGGTGTGCCATTGAGAAGCACTGGATAGCTAATGCTGGACAGGACTGCAGGAGCTCATGGAGTCATGCCCTTCTTCTTCCACAAAACTTGCATACCCTTCGGGGATGCTCATGGAATGCTGCCGGCGACCCCGAGTCCTTCTCCGGTATTTCAAGGAGTTGGGCTGGTTAGGTTAGGGTCGAGGCAGCACCTCGGGGGACAATGCACAATACACCCCAATGCGGGACGTCAGTGCAGATCTGGTAACCCCCCCTAGAATTAGAATTAGCTAATGCATAGGCCTCCGAATAGTTTGTTTACATAAATCAGCTCTTCGCTTCGTCACCTGCTACTATACTGTACTTGCACAAGAGCTAAAACGGACTATTCTTGAGAAAAGCCTTGTAGCCATAATAGCACCGAAACACACAATAATAGCGATATCTTAGGACGAAAAAAAACGAGTGACCAGGTAGAGAGCAATTCAGGAGACACGCGCATCCATAGTCAATCCAGCGACATCTTTTGGTGAGGTAAGTGTAGTTGTAGTAGAGCCACCTAGTGTGAAATTAAGCAAAGCGTATAAGAAAGCACAGTTGTGCAATGAGTGTAGTTCTAATTCGGTTTCCTTGACCTGCAGCCATTTTTTGCTGAGAGAAGTGCAGTTGTAGTAGCGCCACCTAGTGTCAAATTAAGGAAAGCGTGTAAGAAGCACAGTTGTGTAGTTCTTATTATATTACCTTGACCATCTGCTGCAGCCATCTTTTGCTGAAAGAAGTGCAGTTGTAGTAGCGCCACCTAGTGTCAAATTAAGGAAAGCGTGCAAGAAGCGCAGTTGTGTAGTTCTTATTGTATTACCTTGACCATCTGCTGCAGCCGCTTGGTCTTGATCCTTCCCTTGGCGTACACGATGTCGTCCACGTACCGCAGATAGTCCGCGACTCGGTTCATCTGCGTCACCGGCGTGCGCCAAGACGGCTCCAGGCGGTGTGCCATCGCGAAACACTCGATCGCCAGTGCGTAGTCCTCCTCGTAGTTTGCTGTCTGGAATAGGAGTAGCACATTACTGCCGAGGCCGGAAATAAAGCAAGTTAGGGCCGCAGCAATATGGAGTTCTTCCGGAGTCAATTTAAAAGCTTTTTCATTTTCATTAGTCGATTCGACCAAAACTCGTAAGTACTTTTCTCTGATTTGTGAGCAAACTTTTTTGCAGCTGCAGACTTACTAAAAAGGCGTGTTGTGTAACTGACATTCGATCCAAAATTCGTGGGTTCGGTACAGGTACCAATGGATTTTTATTTCTTGAAAAATTAGTTCACAACACGTGTTATAACGGTGAAAGTCTAGCAAAGCCTGCGGCTTAGACGTATTGATATCTAATAATGTCGCAGGCACAGCAGCATACCATACCAATTTGCTGACGCCGTGTAAACCATCTAAATACTCTTACCCTTCAGTCTGTGGCATGAGCTGCTAAAGCTTATTGCAGATTGATTCATTTGTTTTAAAAGTTTTATACCATATACTTTATTTTGACTGCTCAAACTTGCACAAAGTATAGGGAAAGAAATAAGGATTGCATATGGCAACTAGCAATACATACTTACAATTCCCTTGTTATAAGGCAAGTCGGGCGTCCCCCTGGCTATCGCATCGTTCCAGGCCTGCTTATAAGCGCTCATAGCCAACTTCAGTGTGCCCGGCAGTTGTTCCACGCTAAAGAACTGGCACAGATAGGCATTGCCGAGCACGCTCCAGGACAGACCGTCTTTGATATCCATAGAGACGGCCTCTTTGGCGTATTCCACGCTGCGGAGCACGTTTTCCCTGGTCTCTTGCGTGTTCGCGACGTCGCTCTGACGGAGGAGGATCGAGAGGCTTCTCAGGGTGACGCGGTGGCGTTGCTGTTGGGTTAAGGAAAATTATATTTACTTCAGATCAATAAATAAAATAAATAATGCTAGACAAATCACACAGCTACATCTAGCCCCAAGCTAAGTAGAGCTTGTGTTATGGGTACTAGATGACTGATATACTTAATACATTATACTACATAGATAGATATTTTTATTATATATAGAAAAACACCTAGAATACCCTGAGCAAGTATCTGCAGATCGTACAGACATTTGTCCCGAGGCGGGAATCGAACCCGCAACCCCTTGCGTCGCAGGCGGACCTTCGCCCGCTGCGCCACAGAGCTCGTCTTATCAATAATCATCATCATCTCAGTCGTAGGACGTCCACTGCTGGACAAAGGCTTCCCTCACAGATCACAACATACTGATAATGGGGTTGTTGCCATACCAAACGTGGCGATTGCTTGGCAGGCGGGTTGGCGAGCGCAGTATGGACGCATTCAGGGAAACATTCTACTGCCGGCACCCCATGGCTGCACCCTTCCTTTGATTACACCTTATTAACTTTGTAGAAGAGCCCATAGAAAAACCGATACTAGTTACAGCATTGTTTAGCAGCAATTTGATTGTTTCTTTACTGTTTCAGTATCTTATGAATCAGTCAACTTGTGAGTCTTGTGAAAATTTATAATTTTAAATAAAATCCTGGAGACCTTAAGGCCAGAGTGCATAGCACAGGTTCTTTTATGACAAGCATGTTCCATCTTAGGCCGCATCTTTACTTGTCTCCAAGTTAGTTGGTGGTCAATTGCTTGCCAATTGTGAATAATTTTTGGAGAGGTTTTTGCCCAACAGTGGGACACCTAAGGCTTATTGTAATTGTAATTTATATTTTATTAGCAACGAAAAGTAGCCTATGTCCGTCTCCATGGTCTAATCTACTCCTATACTAAAATTCATCCAAATTGGTTTCACGGTTCTGACGTGAAACCGATTGGGAACATACATACACACATTTCTTACTTTCACTTTTGTATATTAGTAGGATAGGATAGGAAAGTAGGATTCTTGTCACTAAGGCCCATTTTCTTTTGCTTTAAATCTTGACATTAGCAAAGCAATGCAATCCTTACCTGATACACATATCAACAAAAGAAGAACAAAAAAACGTCACCAGTTTTGCTGCATACTTACGCGTTTCAACGAACCCTCCAAGCAAGCCCGAGATTCTTTAATGTTCAAATTCTTCCAATAACTCTCTCCTAGTTCGTTCCATGCATCTATCATATTTGGGTTCAGTTTCACAGCTTTGCTGAAACACTCTAGTGCTCTTGGATCATATTCTGGTATTGAATTGTAGCAACGGCCTTTTATGTAAAGGTATTTAGCTCTTAGGTTTAATGGCACTTCTGATTCTGGAAATTATAAAGTTAATGAGCAGACCACTTTATAATTTGTGTACCAATAGGGACTTAAGTGTCTGAAATAAAGCTTCACTTAATTATTTTAATCATCAACTCGTCTCAGCTAGTAGGAACTTGAGTTTGCTATGCACAGTGTGTTATTTAGCCTTAGTTGCGGTCACATTAATTTTATGTTTTAATTCTATAGATATGGTAATGATAAAGGTTTGGCAGAAATACCAATACTATTTTTTTGTATAATTAGAAAGTTATTAAGGTTTCAGTTAAAAGTAAGAAAAACAAAAATCATTTTTAGTTTCGAAAGTTGTTGTTATACATATTTAGTTAATCCTTTAAATAAGGTAAGAACATACTGTATGCCAAGCATACATGGTGCTATGCTAAGATCATCCCAAGTGGAAATCCCTTCTGAGGGCCCTTACTTGAGAAAACCCTTATAATCAAACTTACCATCAATCAGATTGAATTTTTCAGACATCTCAGCTACCTTCACTTTCAAAAGTTTGGTCTTTTCTGATGCCATTTCAACTGGGTGATTTTCGAAAAACAAGTCTCTGAATTTGTAGAGCGCATTCACATCATTCTATAATCAAATAAATATATAGTTTATCGAAAATGTGAGATTTTGAAGAAGTAAGAAATAATGTAGTAAGTTGTGTGGAATACTATTGGAGTATAAGTTTGGGGTACGTTTAGCAAATCTTTTTATACGTCTAATTCAATACAATGAGGGTTTTTTAAGATTTAGGGCAACAAATACGCAATAGAACCAAATTTACCTGCAGCTGTTGAATATTTTTCTCAAAATCCGGTTTCGGATCCGTCGTCTCCTCAGCCATATTTGAGGCGTTTTTTTCTTTGCTATCAACTACGAAAAATATAACTGTGAGCAGGATTAAACTTTATTTTTTTTAAAAATCTGTTTCATTGATTTTTTCCAGGCAATAACAATTTTTCCAAAAAAAACAAACAAACTATTGCATTGCACAGAATATAATTTGAGAAATTGACTTGACAATGACAAGTTGACATGACAATGACACCACTTGACACTTATCAGTTATCAGGCAGCGGCTGGATCACAGAGCATACAAAATGAGTTAAGCAAGAGCAATCAAAATCACACACCATACCTAGTGTAATACCAAGTTATTTAGTACCTGTTGATTTTAGGTCAAGTACATAATATTTATATTTTAGAATTGCATCAAATTCATCAGGCTTTTAAAGAAAAATATGATGATAGACGACAAAAAAGCTATTATCCAAATGTCAGTTAGTAGTTAATTTGCTCTGTGGCTTCTATCTAATGAAACTGTCAAATAGCGACGGACGGTTTGGTTTGTTTTGATTGCAGGATTAAAATCAAACTGTACACTCTTCATTCCGAATCATAAATTGTGTTGTGTGATCAGTGAGTTAATAATAATACTTCAATGTGTGTGATACATTGATTCGAAGCCTTAACTGTTGGTTCTTTTAGATCATAGCTATACTTACGTTGGCTTGACAGAAACAGAAAGTACCTAACATTATTTATCAGACCATTGGTTACCATCGACGCCGAATGGCAAGTGGAATGTAATGTTCGATGTTCAGGGGAATTGCCAATGTTATTTGCTTTATAGGAATTACTGCTTAATATACACGAGTTTCTACCAAGGCAGAGCAGAGCGTCGTATGTAGTCTTCCTTGATAATCATATATTTCGCTTATATTTTGACACAAGAGGAAGCTACAGAATAATCAAAGACCGTGAGTATAATTATACCTACCTACCATCAACTTTATGACACAACGTATTATACAACTACAATAATTTATGAAATTGGTGTACAATGAAAACCTATGAATATAACAATTGTTTTGGAATTCACAAGATGCTGATAACAGCATTTTATGAATTCCAGAACAACAGCCCATAAGAGCCATTAGGTTATCTCTGTGGAATATGGTTTTGAGCATAAATTATTGTGTTTGCTTGAATTGTCAAATATAAAGTTAGGCACCTACTCTACACTGCTTAATTATTAATTTTACCTATTTGACAACCTATATGGCTTTGTCTGAATATTTTTTTTTGTAACCGTGTCTTAACAAAAAAAAATATATCAATCATCTAATACCCATAACATAAATAAATCATAATATTCTATTATTGAAACTTTCTCAACTCGGAGTATCTGGGAATCTTTTATTGTGGATTTCCTCCTATCTCTACCAAAGGCAATCAAGAGTAACGGTGAGTGGTTTTAAATCACAACCATACGTAGCCTTATCTGGAGTCCCCCAAGGCTCATACCTAGGACCTATTCTTTTCAACTCATATATCAATGACATACATCAATGCTTCATAAACAGCAAGATTTTTTTGTACGCAGACGATATGAAGGTAACAATGCCAATACGAACTCCAAAAGACGTAAATTGCACTACAGGATGACCTAGATAGATTATCCCTCTGGTCTAAACAAAACTTCTTGCCATTAAATGTGTCCAAATGCTTCCATATCTGTTTTAGCTGCATTAAAACACCGGTCGTAAATAAATATTTCCTGAACGAAATAGAACTCGAAAAAGTCAATCAAATCCGTGATTTAGGCGTAATTTTTGACTCTTACCTTAAATTTGATCAGTATATACTAACTATTACCAATAAAAGTTTTAAAACCTTAGGATTTGTTATCAGAAATAGTAAAGAATTTAAATGCTCTTCCACCAAAATAAAATTATTCCACGCACTTGTCAGACCAATCCTAGAGTATTGTAGTTTAATTTGGCACCCTCATTATGATATCTACACAAAAAGAGCGAAAGCGTAAAACGAGTTGAAAGCGTGCAGAGAAGGTTTCTTTATCATGTGTCATACGGTGATAAGATGGCCAAAAAACTGTCAAGTTACAATGAACGTCTTAAACATTATAAAATGAACCAGCTTTCTTATCGCAGAAATTTCCTAGACATCATATTGCTGCACAAACTATTTAACGGTAAAATAGATTGCACTGAATTAACTGGTAAACTAATGATTCACGCCCCCACTCGTTTACCAAGGAAGAGTTCATATAACCTTTTCAGCACAACATACTCTCGGACCAACCTTGGTAAACACTGTATGTTGCCACGGCTATTTAGACACTATAACGCACTAGCCAAAAGCAACGATCTTGACCTATCTGACCGATTACCAAAGTTTAAAAAACAACTTTATTATATTATGATGTCCTTAAAATGATATTTTGAAATTTATTTCAATATTATCTCTATATTATTTATTAGATTATAAGTTAGTGTGTCTAAGATTGATCTCATGCGTGTTTTGACTATTTTAAATTTTTAATTTCTTATTCCTTGTAAATTTTTAATTTTTCGTGTTGTTTGTTAGATTTGTGTTCTAAATGTTCAAATGTCTTCGTCCTTTAGATTGTTTTATTGTTTCTTTAGATTAAATTCTTTATTTAAATTAATTTGATTCTTTAGATTAATTTAAATCTCGTGTATTTTGTTCAAATGCTTTACACATTCAAATTGTTTCTTTTGTTATTTTTGGTTCATCTACTCTGCTTTTTAATTTTATTTAGATTTAAGTTTGTAAGTGGTGGTAAACTGTTTAGTCGCTAAATTGTGCACGCTGTGGCAACCTGTAATTGAGGAAACACACAGTCAACAATATTTTTAGAACCTATTATTAACTCATGTTATGTGATTTTCTTGTTGGATGCCCTTTAATAAATAAATAAACATAAGGACTGCTTACTTTGGAGCTATATGCTGTTTGAATTATCTAGTATTATTTAATAATTGCACTACAATACTCCACAGGTACAACATTGTTTAAATCCTTTAGTTTCATTATGTCAATGTCATCCTACTTATATTAATTATTCTTAAATATAATTATTTAACATTCAACATTGCAGCCATAATACATCCACCCTCCCTCACGGATCTCCATGAGGGGTAGTTGGCGAGCACAGTTTGGGATGTTGATACACGGAAAGATGCTGCTGCCCATCTTCCCGAGGTATCCCTTAGCAGGCTCCTACTGCATCCACAGGCACGAGAGGAGGGGAACATTCTACTACCGGCACCCACGGCAGTAATTTTATTGATTATTTAGATTTAGAGTGGATTTCACCGTTTGCATATCAAAACGAGTTTAATTAAACTAAGTTTAGCCTAAACGAGTTCAAGTGTCAGTTTTGATCTCGTTTAACGTCGAACCGATTTCACCAACAGTATTTTGATCGCGTTCACGTAAACCAAGTTCCGATGCCCTAGAACGTAAATGCCGTTACTTAAACATGGGTTTTGCATAGATTATATCATATTATCAATTTGCATAGATAGATTATGTAGATTATATGCATTGCTTGGTTTGTTTGCGGTGTGTGGTGATAGTTTTTCAGTTTTGTGTTAATAATTTTTTCGAACTGACCCTGCTAGACATTGTGATTCCCTCAACTACCACGACTTTTCTTGATGATTCTTTCCTACACGATACTTCGGCTTTGCTCAACGGACTTGATATTTTCACGTGTGATTTTATTTTGCTATCTATGTCCAAAAGAAAAAGAGACCCAACCTTTGCTGCCAGTGAATAAATGGCATTGATTGATTTGTTGGAAAAGGATTTCCATATTTTGGAGTCGAAAAAAACAGATGCTGTCAGGATAAAAATCAAATCCGAGGAGTGGCGTTTATTAGCGGACGAATTTAACGCTATGTCTGTAGGAAACTCTATTTTATCTGCAATAGTGCAAATAAATACCATTCATATGTTACCCCACATCACATAGTAATTCCACAATTTTTTTTAAAACCCCCTTCCACCCCCCTTGTCTAAAAAACTATGCAAATTAGAGATTTTCATTTCATATAATTAATGGAATCAGGCGTTACTTTGCGGAAATCCATGACAATAAAATGCAATAAAAATATCTAGTTTTAATGCTGAGATGCAGGAGCACCGCCCTCCCGCCCGCTAATTATGCACATGCAGGGAGAACTAGCTTGTCAGTGCACCTGCATCTCAGCATAAGCGGAATTAAAACTAGATTTTTTATTGCATTTTATTGATTTTCATTTCATTTAATTTTAATATATGCTATATTAGTAAAAAAGTGTTATCTTTAATCATTTCAAATTTCAAGTCGTTAGCATCATTAGTTCTCGAGATATCCACTTGTGACAGACAAGTGGATATCTCGAGAACTAATGATTACTACTAACTAGTTTTAATTCCGCATTCTATAAGGGTTTCTTTTTACCATTTTGGTCCGGAACCCTAACAATTTTCCACCCACGAGTTGAATGATTGTTGAATGACGTGAAAGTGACAGCCCTTGAACGCGTTTATTGTGCTAAACGTCCAAAATCGGGCGTTCAGAAATTAAACTCGGTTCAATTTATGCTCGTGAAATGCAAACTGGAGCGCTGAATGCAGTCAAACGCTTAAACTGAGTTTAGCTTGAATTGATCGCGTTCAGTTGCAACGGTGAAATTGGTCCTTAATTTATAATCTATACTTATTACCATTATCCGCAGCCAGACTTCACCTACTGCTGAGTATAATCCTCCCTTTGTGCCATTCTCCACAATCCTAGTCTGATTGTTTGCTTGCCTACAACTTTATCTATAGTATACCCATGGGTTTCATAAAAAAATATTATACATTTTCAGAACCAATATGGCCTATTATGAAGACATAGCAATCATACCGAACAATTTCTCGAAATGCATCCTCTGCGATGAAGTAATTGTAAACGAAGATAGTGCTATTGAAGCCCACATTGATAGCAGAAGCCACAGAGAACTTCACATTAAGAGATTAATGTCCCAAAACAGCATAGTCATAAGAACACCAGAATTATTCTGCTGTGTATGCAACCATCCTATTAAGATTGACAAACTGACAGAACATTTGAAGAGCACCAGTCATTGTATAACCTTGTCAAGCGTTAAAGATATAATTGAAAATGACGGACCTTTCATGGATATTTCAGACACCAATGAACATATCCATTGCTTAATCTGCAACAGCAATATAGATTTCAACAATGCATCTGTTAAAAACCACCAACAATCAAATAAACACAAGAGAGCTAAAGCAATGGTTGTCCAACCATTGAACGGAATATTCTCAGTGGACAACCATGATCAGTACTTATGGTGCAAAGTATGCCAGAAATTCTTCGATAACTATGTTGAGTTGATATTGCAACACATAGAAGATGCAGAACATGCTAAGACTATGCACAAGTTACACAGACTTATAGATAGACAACATATAAGCATGGACAATTACTTACAAAGCCCTAGACAGGATAAGGCTTATTGCAAAAAATGTGATATTGAGGTACCCTGTAATATAGACAATTTACAAAGACACATCACAGGGAAAAAACATCTTGCTTAATTGTAGGTGTTAAGTAATGTTTGAGTAACACTTTGTATGCAGTACTTAAGATATTTTCTGTACCTTAAATAAGTTATTTTATCCTATTTTAATAATTTAATCATATTTTAAGGTGGCTATATTAAAGTTATGCAATATAATTAATATATAAAATTTATGAAAACTATGAAACATTTTAATGTCAATAACTAAAGGTCTTACACAATTTTCAAAAGCCGTGTTGGCCGAGTGGTATGTACCCCCGACTTTCAATCCGAAGGTCGTGGGTTCGATACCGGCTGTGCACCAATGGATTTATCTTTCTTGAAAAATTTTTGTGCACACTTAACACGAGCTTTAACGGTGAAGGAAACATCGTGAGGAAACCCGCGGCTTAGTTAGCTTCAGACGTATTGACCTGTTCTTTCCTCTGAATAATAGCTGACTAAGCTGAGAGGATGGTATAGGTGCTGGGCAAGCCTAATCCATCTAACAATGTCCCAGGCACTGCAGCGTCCCGTACAGCATGATTACCAGTTGCTGACGCTGTATAAATCATCTATAATAGATGCAAAGGCCTTACTTTTACACAATTTTGTAAATGATAAAATTATTAATAAATGAGCATACTCGGATGTACTCAAGAGTAGCGGCCTCAAGGCGTCTGACTACTTCGCATGTGGGCCACTGCATGCAACTGTTTCCTCCAGGCCAATGGACATGACAGACAGGTGATACAGTTGTATGCAGATGCCCTTAAAGATAGATTCTTAACCCTGCAGTGGGTGAAACACGTCTGTAAGATGATGTTAACAGAATAGATTAATTATACTACTAAACGACGAGAGAAGCCGAAGGCCCACCTGACGTTAAGCGGTAGCCTCTACCTATAACAATTGCAATGCCGCGGTGATCACGTTCACTAAGCACGTGTGCAACGCTACACTGCATTGCGCCTGTCACCCTGAGACAGAGTCCGAGATTACTAAATGTTACTTGTGTGCCTGTAATTTTTAATTTAATTTATTTAGGACAACATACAATTACACGTGAATCTAAAACTTTTTAGCCTAAAAACTATGTAAATATAAGTGTAATCAACCCCGTTATCCACGAGTTGGATATATACAAACAACAAACGGGCAATAAAAGGTAAGTTATGTAAGTACCAGCTAACAAATACATTGCGTGCATTTATACAAATGAATAAAATTTAACTGTCGGTCTATATATCTTTCTAATCAGCCGATAACACCCACTGCTGAGTAAAGGCCTCTTCTCTTATACGCCACTCCTGGCGGTCTTGTGCCAGCCGGATCCACTGTTCCCCCACTGTCTTAACAATATCATCCGACCAGCGAGGTGGTCTGCCCCGAGGCATTATTCATTTATACATAGTGTATTACAATTAAGTATATGTATGGACGCCGTGGGGTGCCGGCAGTAGAATGATACCCCTCCTCTCATGCCCATGGATGCAGTTAGAGCCTGCTAAGGGATACCTCCGGAAGATGGGCAGCAGCGTCTATCCGTGTATCAACATCCCATACTGCGCTCACCAACCCGCCTGCCAAGCGTGGTGAGAATGGCAACTACCCCTCATGGAGAGCCATGAGGGAGGCCTGTGTTCATCAGTGGACGTTTTATGGCTGAAATGATGATAATATGTAAGGTCAGCACAAGCTTACCGGAAATAATCGGCCGGCCAATAGTTTGGATTGAAATAAACATATTGAAGTAAAAAAGTTTTTAGATAAAAATAACTGAGAAAATTGGCAAAAACTGAATGATAGCTTTCAAGCATGTGCAGGAGATTGCAATGTAGCAGTGCGCGCTTAACTGAATTTGTTTTGCAAGGAGTCTGCACAAATAGGTGAAGTTTGCGAGTCTCTAATAGCGTAAGAACGATATGGTATACGAATGCTTATCATCTGGTTTAATATTTTGTTGCAATCGAAATAATTATGGCATATCTTGAATAGAAGTAGGTAGTTGATCGAGAAAGATTCTTCTCATTGCTAATACTTGTTCAGGAGGACTTCGAACGGTAACAACGATAGTGCATTGAGCGCAATAATTTGCGCTGGACGGATGCCATTTGATCATTATATTTATAGTAAAGCGGATCCACACAGAAGTGGCGTAATCTAACTGAGACCTAACCAAGGGTTTATAAAGTAAGAGGTACGATTGATATTTCCTACATGGAATGGAAAAGTACGCATCACAAGTCCGTACATTTGAAATGCTTTGCTGACTATGTGGTTATTATGAACATCGAAGTGTAATTTAGCGTCCATTAGTACTCCTAAGTCCCTAATCATTGAAACTTTCTCCAAAGATGTATCATACAAAATATACGAGAAACCGGTTTTATTAATTTTCTTTGTAAAGGTGATGGATGACTGATGATAGATTTATATTATATCATTAATAAAAATAATGAAAATCAAGGGCCCAATGGGAAAGGGAAAACGGGTAAGTTTGTTTGAAACAGCAAGTAATTTCAGAACTAGTTCAATTAACATGACATCAAAAGGTAGAATTTCATCAGTGTGCGGCACAAATGTTTGAATGCTAAAAAACACCAAAATGACATTCGTTTGAATCGTTTGTGCCGCACATTGGTGGAATTCTACCATAACATGCTTCATTGTAACATTGTGTTAGCTACTATTCGATTTTATTTCGATAGTAATCTGGTAAACATGTGAAAATCAATGTTGAAGTTGTAAAGAAATGGGCATTCGGAGTGAGGGTAGTGGGGCGGATTGTAATAAAAGAGTAGCTCGGGAGACATTGAGTAAAAAATAGTGAAGAAACAGAAAATTACTAAATGATATACGATTAATCAGTGCTAAGTAAATGAAAACGAGATATTGTGAATATATTAGTGAGTACCTACTTTTAAGAGACTTGAAGCATCTAATAAAGGAGCTATCTTAATATGAATACCTGACTTATCATTGAATAAGCCATCGGAAAAGGAAAATCTATTGGAAGCTCCTTTAATTTAATTGTGTTAGGTATTTATTTGAAGGGATAATCGTCTTCCTCTTCTTCTTTAATAGCAGACAAACCGCCTGATAAAGTTTCTGACACATGTCTTTGTGTTTTTGATATAATGGGTGCTGAAGTGCAAGTACATGCTGGAATCTCCCCTCCCCTTGCCATAATGCGTTCTTCGTCCAAACTGATTATTTGGATCAAGTCGTCGGCGTAACAGTCGATACGCGTCAGTGATGTCGTGAGGTGGCTCTGCAAAGAACTGGAGATAATCTACTGTAATTTACACTTTTCAAGGGGATTTCCACTCCGAAAGAAAAAAATAAAGTTTTTATTTAAACTACCCTTACTTTGATAAAAACGTCTTATATTTGCGGCGTTCGGTCCTACAAAAAATAAGGTAATTTAATACCTAAGTAATTTTTAGGTGCTTAAGGTAGTGCCTAATCATCATTCATGTCCCTAAGTAAATCATCGTTATCATTGTCAGCTAGTACCTAGTGACTTACTGTTGGGTATAAGCACCTTCTCTAACCGCCAAACAGCTCTAAGCTCTTTATATCTAGATCCCTGTACGGTACCTAACTACGAGTATGTCGTTCATTCACCAGGTAGGTGGTCTGTCCGGCATACTTAAAACTATTAGCATATTAATGTGCTTACGTGATCCTATCAAGGTTGGCCTTCAATTGCTTGCTAAAACATCGCAACCTTCCAAGTTCGTCTCTAAGATTTCTGTCCACTTCATCCTTGGTCAGCTCCCTGGCTGGTCTTAGGAATCTGTCAGATCTCCTGGCTTCCACCAGGCGCTCCTGTTCCATCGTCTCTATAAAGTTCTTTTCAGTAGCTTCCAATTCCTCTTGTAGGGCCTTGTAATCTCTTATAGCCTAAAATTAATGACATCTGGACATCAGCGAAAATAACTAGTTAAATCTACTACAGATATTCATTACTAGCAGCGCCCCGCCGTTTCACTTGCGTAGTTCTCGTTCCCGTGGGAATAAGGGGATAAAATATAGCCTGTGTGACTCGCTGATAATGTAGCTTATTTTTACAAAATAAATCTTCGTTAGCCGTTTATTCAATTCAATTTTTTTTCAATTATTTTTATTTATCAGAATTAACATCCATTTTGTTAGTACAATATACAGTAAAATAGAAAGGGGTTAAGAAACTTAAAACTAACATAATACATAATTTATTTTAAATACTTGCAGACACCTGCGTGGAGGGTCATCCAATGATGAACGATCGGACAATCCCACCTGTTAAACAATACATTCAGGATACTATTAGGACTCTTGCACAATCGTTTTTGCAAGGAAGCGCACCTTTTCCTTAATATAGCGTGAAAACCATCAACCCTCTCTTCAGCAAACATGCCCGAGGCGCTACAAAAACGAGGCAGTCCCAACAGCACCCTGATAGCATTATTATATTGAACCCGTAAGGCATTGTATGCTTTTTGGGTATAGCTAGTCCAAAGATTGCATGTGTAAAAGGACTGGCAATACGCTTTAAAAAGTGTTACCTTCACCTGCTTGGTACACATGGCAAACCTTCGGGCCAGCATGTTTACGCGAACACACAATGCCCTACGTTCTCTCTCCAGGTCGAGATCATCCGACATGTTCTCAGTGACCCAGTGGCCCAGGTATTTGAATTTTGTTGTGGTGCTCAAAGGATTGCCGTTGATTGTCACGGATGGTACATGGCCATATGTTTTATTGCCTGATTTAAACACCAACATTTCGCACTTTTTAAAATTTCGTTTATGCAGATCTTATTTTCCTTATCTATTTTAGAATTACCTAGGGCTACGCACCTCTTCTTTCTGCCATCTGAGGTCTTGCAGTTTGATCTTGTTCTTATAGAGACGTCTTCGCAGCGCTGAGTCTACCCTGGCTCCGTAAGATTGAGCTGCTATGGAGAGATGAACTCTTGCGCCTCGCACCTGCATAGAAACCAGTTATGGCGTCTATCCAGAGCAGCACACGTGAGTGACGGATGGGACTCAAGGGCACTGCTGCGAACACATGCTATTTAGTACCCCGCATTGATTTCTTTCAATGAGTGGTAAATAGTTATCATCCACCATATTTCGTCACCCAAGCCATCCTTACAGGCTCTGCAAACGCACAGACGAGACCTTGGCACATTTTGACGAGAATTTCCAACGTTCATGTCAGATGCAAACTGCACCAAGACAGGCTGGGACTAGGCAGGCGACTGGTCACAAGAACATATAATTGCAAATACAAAAACAACATGTTTGTTATGTTGTAAGTAGAAGATATTTTGTGCAGATCGTCTTAACAATTATGATTATAGGTTAAAAGAGGAGTCCAATGTTTACTACGGGGGATAACGGCAAGAAACGATGACAAATACTGCTGTGGCGGGAGATGCAAGTTATCTTACCTGCTGCTTAGCGATGATGGAACTGCTCAGAGCTCTGAGACCTGACCTCTTCAAGAACGAACATCGGTTCTCCCATCGACTCACAGGCGAACCTCTGCAATCAACCTATTAGTTTTCTACTTCATATTTTATGTCGTATGAAACGGTTGTGTCCGGCTGTTCCTTCCCTTAGTACTTGGTCCTAAAGTTTTTTTTAAATTAATTTCATGATTTTGGTTCAATTCCCATAGTATTGTTAGTTAGCTCATGCGAGCCTGGGCAGCTGTTAGATCCTTACCATTAGTTATACTACTTACCTATATATAGTTACTATATTATAATAATAATAGAACTCTCAGTTTTAGCCGTATGTTTCAAAAGAAATTAACGGAGGCTAAACCTTGACTTTTTGAAGTTGGTCGTAATTACAAAACTTAAAAACGCGCCTTTGGCAACGACCGGGAACAACAAGATTATGAAGTCGCTCAAAGTTTTACCTTTTCATCTTCCGTTTGCTACGTTCAATATTGCCGCAGGATTCAATTTTGATATTTCCACAACTCTCTTCAACCGAAAGGGCTTGCTTCTTTTGCACAATGTCTGTCTCTATGCGTTTTTTAGTCTTCTGCAGGGAGTGTACGTGGGCTTCTAATTCGAGTATCAATGTCTCGAATTTCTTCTTTTCGTTGCGTAGAAAATGCAGCTCCTACGAGTATGTGAACGCAAAGTGGACCATTATTTAGGATACCTACTACCACCTACTAAGTACCGAAAGTTTTCCAAGAGACTCCATCTTATGATGAGGAAGACTTTTAAGGCAGGCCTGGAGTGGCCCTAAATTTCGTGTAAGTCGAGTTTCGTCAAGTTTCGAGTATGTCTATCTTATAAAAGGCTAAATCCCAATCGCTTTTACAGGACTTCAAGAACCATTTTCAGGATAATAGGGAGTAAGTATGTTATAAACACTGATCTGACTGATCAATGGTAGGTACTGAACTGAGCATAGTAAGGACAAAAACAAAACGAGGTACCTAGTAGAATCAAATGACCGTACCCAGTAGAGGCTGATCGTACGTGGTCGCCAACTTCAGCAGTAAGGGACCGAGAAAGAAGTGAGTACGGTACCTCCATACCTACCTGATAGATACATTGCTCGACGGCATCAGACTTGGGAGCCAACGCACCAGGTCTACTCCCGTCCTTGGAAAACTGCCTGATCTCATCCTCAAGCCTCTTGCAGACCACTCGGAGGGCGTTATGTTCATACTTCAATGAGCAGGTGGCTTCCTCCAATCGCTTCACCAGGTCTTCTAGAACCCATCGCCAGGATGCTATGTCTGAAATCCTGGTAAAATGTAAAAAACGTAAAACTTTCGTGGTTTATTAGGGTTCTGGACCTCAAAAGGTAGAAAACGGAACCCTTATAGGATCCCTTTGTTGTCTGTCGTTATGTCAAGACCATTGATATAAATCGTTAGATACGCCCTCACCGTAGGTACTGAAACCGATCCGTTGTGTTTCCAAACGATATGAGTGAGCTCACTCATGCAAGAAAGAGAAAGTAGTGTTTGCAAGTAATGTGGGAGAAAAAGAGATAACACTATGTTTGCAGTACGCATGGCGTGTTGCGCATGCTTCGGCAGTATACCGCCATAAAACGTACACTAATGAACAGACCTTCCTCATGGGTCTCCATGAGGTAGTTGCTATACCACGCTTGGCAGGCGGGTTGGCGATACGGGATGTTGATATACGGAAAGACGCCGCCGCCAATCTTCCGGAGGTATCCCTTAGCAGGCTCTTACTGCATCCACGGGCATGTGAGGAGTAGCAACATTCTACTGCCGGCGCCCCACGGCGACTAATTGTATAACTAAAGTCCAAAAGAGGAGTTTAATACCTACCTACGACATTATTTACGGCCTTACGCCGGCGATCAGCTTTAACAGATAGCGATATCTTCGGAATAAGTCTGACCTGCCACTCAATAATACAAAATATGGTCGATTTATAATCTTCGCCATTATTTTAGCTACGTCCATATCGAATTTGGCTAGAAACAAATCGGGTGCCGGTAGTAGAATGTTGCGCCTCCTCGCTTGCCCGTAGATGAGAATCTTTCGAGGGATACCTCCGGAAGTTGGCAGCGAAGCAGCGTCTTTCCGCGTATCAACATCCAGTACTCTCGAACCCGCCTTCTAATCGTGGTGAGTATGGCAATGAGCCCCTCATGATCAGTACTTGGAGATAACGTCAGAGAACGTCTTACAGCTGAGACGATGATGACAGATAGGTCAACGTAAAAGATCTAGACATCAGAAAACAGCAACTGACATCTACAAAGCCCACCTACTGCTTACCTCTGCTGCAAGCTCTTCCTGAAATGACACTCATTATTTTCTCTCGCAAAGTTATTCAGCATCACCAGCTCCTGGGTCTCGTTCACCCGTTCCTGTACCCTTTCATTTAGTTTGTCATTTAATGCTCGTATTTCTTCTAAATCGTTGCACCCGATGCATTCCTCCTTACAAAAATACATGGAATCCTAAAAAATTTGTGAAAAAAACCTATGAAAAATAAGTTGTGAATAAGTTTGACAGATGACATTACATTTTAATATAATAATTGTGTAGATAAAGCTTTTACATCCGCGTAAACTGAAACGTAATCTCATAATCTTTGATTATTTATCTGTCTAGATAGAGAGTTCGAGCATCTAAACGTCAAAAAATATATGTATCAGTTATTTGGCTCATACAGATGATACAGACTGGGCGAGACGGTCGTTGTGCGGTAAACACGTATATTCTGTTGCATACATTATATAAAGAGTAAAAAAACTTTTTAACAAACAAGCTTTTATTTAAACGTAGGTACTAAAAAGAATAAAATAAACATTTTCCATTAAAGTTTAATGTCAACTTAAAACGTATTTACATAATTTATGTGATAAAAAAGCTTATTAATATTGCATCGATCGGAACCTCGGAAAGAGTTTATCTATGGAAACTCCATAGAGTTTGTAAGTAAATAATTATATGTCTGTATTCTTCGTTATTGCATGCACAGGCATGCACCTCTCAATCATAGAAATTTTACTAACGTTACTAACTCTATGCTCTCAATAGTTCTTTCATGAACTATACTTTCGATGAATTTGTTGGATTTTTTACGTTAACCATCAAGTAGGTACTTACCAAACTGTAGGTCTACCATGAGTTTTCACAATCTACGTTCTCTAGCGACTAAAAAAATGTATGAAAATTTGTACAGCGTCTCTAGCGGATAGTTTGGTACTAAAATACGCAGTAAACTACAGCGACTGTATTTTGGCCTTAATTTGCTTAGAATTTGGTACCATGAGTTACAAATCTGGCAGATGTCATTGTAACGTTACTACAGTAGGTACTGTAGTATTACTACTGTAGTATTACCACTGTAGTAACGGCAGGCGATCTCACAGTGACAACTCATGGTTGACACACTGATTGTGGCCGGGATTACATGATGACATGTCACAATAAGAAAAAAAATAGCCGTCACGGCACGCCTGGCAGATGTAAAACCTTTTCAACACGGTCACGGTTTCTACAGTCGCTACAGTAGCCCCAGTTGCCATAGTCACCAAAGTCAGCAGAGCACATTGGACGAAGGGCATTCGTAGTACTATCTCGCATATCTCCAAGCGTCACCCGTCACCTCTCGCGTCGAATCTGTTTGGTTTTGGTCTTGGCCAAAAAAAAAATGTAAAGTCATACATTTTATTTACAATACAATTGTTTAATAACAACAAAAAGTGGTTTCAAGATCAGGAAATAAACTATCTCAGCCACGCTGATGATGCTGAAGCCCAAGAACAAGCTGAGAAGCCCGCCGATCGCACCTGAAAACACATGGGTCATTAAAAAAAACTAAGGCCTTTGCATCTCATCATAATTTTCTTCATTTCAGCCGCAAAACGTCCACTGAACAGATGCCTCCCTTATGGATCTCCATGCCGGGTAGTTGTCATACTCACCACGCTTGGCAGGCGGGTTGGATAGCGCAGTACGGGATGTTGATACACGGAAAGACGCTGCTGCCCATCTTCCGGAGGTATGCCTCAGCAGGCTCTTTCTGCATCCGCGGGCATGAGAGGAGGGGTAACGATAGAAGTATAGATTATATTTTTTATCCAACGTCAGCAACTGCTGAACATGCTCAACGGGACTTGTTAGATACTTAGGCTTGCCCAGCACCTATACCATCCTCTTAGCTTAGCTAGCTATTAGTCAGAGGAAAGAACAAGTCAATACGTCTGAAGCTAACTAAGCCGCGGTCATCAAAGATGCATAAATAACGATCACGAATCTAGATCCCTCGCCGGCAAGGACAGTTCTAGATTAGATTATTTGTAGGCTTTTTTATTGAGATACTTTATGGAGTTAAGTTCAATTCTTCCGCACATTTAGGACTCACCTTTATAGAACAAGATAATGTTTATTGCAGTCTACTTAAGGTACAAGAAACTTAAATAGGTAAGTCTAAGGTAGTTTTAAATCTAAAAGTATGCATTAGTAAAAAGGTAAGATTTTTCTATGCAATTACGGAGATAAATAGGAGTATGTTACAGGTAGTCATTTTAGAATATAGGCTTACCTACGAAATAATATTTGTCGTACTGGGCATGTCGGTGTTGCCCGAGGAAGATGTCGTCGTAGAAGTGAACGTTGATTTGAGTCATGTCGCCTCTTAAAATAAAAAAGATTACAAATAACTCGACCGCGACCCTAGGGAGTCCACAATACATATCTAAAAAACATGAATTTTCCGATTTTCATAAGATCCTTATGAAAATCGGTCAAACTGTTTATAATGAGTAGGTACATAATTGGGTCTAAAAATAGACAAACAATCTTTCCCCCAAAACACATCCATATTTCTTGTTATATCGTCAGCAACAATATAAATCAAACAGCTTAGGCATGCTAAGAAATCTAGTTGCTACGAGTACGTTGCGTAGAGCAATTCGCTGCGTAGAGCTTACTAGCGATAAATACTCGTAGCACATGGCTACGCGTTGCAACGCTCGACTACGCGATGTAGCAAACAGCTACGCTGTGCAGAGCTTGACTTGCTTGAGCTAGGATGAAGCACAATCCATGGTGAGTAAAATACACATTTTACTGCCCTTGTAGGTACCTGGTTAATCCGGGTAAAATGCGTATGAAATTCGCGCCCTATGTACAAAATCTAATAACTTACGAATATGACTGCCTCCCTCGAAGTCCCACAGTATCCTGCCCCAAATCGGAATAGAACACCTGACCGGTGTAGATAACATCGTTGCAAGACGGATAGCACAACATGATTTCTTCGCTGGGTGTCAGCTCATCGCTTTCCTCGAAGTAAGCGTAAATCAACTGCTCCTCCACCTTGGCTTTTACTTGTTCTATGCAGTCGAGCTCTTTTTTTGTAGAGCAGATCGGTTCGAAGAGATTTTTTTCTGAAAGGTAATATTAGTTTTTAAACCTGCAGTAAGAAATCTACTAGCCCTAGTATATTTGTAGAATATTTATTTGATTTACTTATACTACAGCGTCGGCAACTGTAATAACGTTACTCATTGACGCTGCTGTGGCCGGGACATGATTAGGTGGGTGGTTATATGAAAGGCTTGTTCACTCACATAGAAAGTAAGGAGGTATACGAATACCTTTCTTGTTTTTTAGTGGGTCTGTGGAAGTGAGTCATAATGATTAAAAACTTTGGTGCAACTCTTCACGCAGATCAATGCCCTGTCATTAAACAGCTGTCGATAGAGTTGTAATTATCGTATAATAAACTGTTAAAGTTAAAACTTTCCTGGTCTTTTCTTAAAGTGGCATCACAGAATCCTGGAATTTCATAAAACTAATATTGTCCCTCTTGAGCACCCCAGTTCTCAGCATCTCCCCCTTCCGGTTTGTACATATATTATTATACACTATGTATATACCAACTATGCTTCCTATGTGACTAGATGGTGCTGTGTATAATATCCAAGACATATTTATTTAAAGTGCACCTACTTGGCCAATTAAACAGCACACAATCGCACTCCTTCTTTGCTTCCCGCACCAGCATATCATGTTTGCAGTTGCTATCAGTATAGATCTCATAGTACTCCAGTTGGTTCTCATCCTGGAAGAAGCACTGCCTCTGAGCTGGCGTCAGTGCCCGGAGAGAGGGATCTGTCTTGTAAGTAAGGGGGGACACCTCCACAGTGGTCATTCGGTCCATCGGCAGGCGGAGAATAGTGCTGGTGTAGACGTGGTCTGTTGGTGCTGTTACTAACACCTGAAATGTTACATGTTTCTGGTCATCAGAAACCTTGAAGTTTGGGCGTCCTCTTCATAAGACTACAGTAGAACTTGTTTCTAAAACCTGTAGCGCTTAGCGACCAAAACTATAATTACCCCATATCTAAAGAGACATCAGAATTCCTGTCTCTCAGTAAACCCTTGAGATGTCATTAGACTTCTCTTCTTATTCTAGTTTATACACGACATCAACTTGATGTGAATCTGCTTAGCTAAAGTTGTGGTCACGATGACTTTAAGATTTCTGTCTCCAGTCAAACACCTGTGGGAGTCACTTGACTCAATACCACAACGCCTTTAAGGTTGCACCATAAGACGGCTGGCAGTGCCGGAATCGTGGAGACTGTCCCTTAAATACAGAAGGACCGAGGTCCCTCCGTTCGAGGTCCGTCGAGACGGAGATCATTGCTGTTGTAGACGTTGGCAGGCGGAGGACAGGGCTGGTACCAGAAACCAGCATTAGCAACAATATCTGTGCATATTAAGTAAGTACTTAATTTCTTACGGTTTCACTCCATTCCTCTAAAACTGCACTTACAAAGTTGTAGGTATATACTTTGCATTAAAATTTTATATGCACCACGTAAGAAAGACATCAGAAGCTGTCCACCTATTGAGGGAGTTATCAGCTCCTGATCTGCTTAACCACAACTCCTAACGCTCAACTCCTGCATCTAGAGAGCTAGATCTACTCGTATGAGGGAGCTCTTTGTCCAGCATTGACCGTCTTACGGCTGAGATGACGATAATAATGACTTACAGTGAATCCCAAGCTATTCCCCTCGCACTGGTACTGGTGTTCACTAGTGTTCAGATACAGCTCCAGCCCCAATCCGTTGGCTTCTCCCGACGCCCTCACCCTGAACGGCTGCATCATCGGGTCCAGAGGGAATTTCTTCGGATAGCCGTAGTCTAGGCCCCATTCTAGAGCGGCTGGTGAGGCTTTGTCGTTAAAGGATCGCTGCCAGGAGAGGGTTTTGTTGGTCCTGGTAATGAAAATTGCACCGAATTCAAGTCAAAGTCACGTCAATAAAGAATCAGTCTGCGGTGGCTAGTAGTATTTCGGGCTTATAATTACAGACGCTGCTATAACGCCATAGCTATAGATAGAGGGAGATGTGCCAAAGGCTAAAGAACGATTTGTCAAGACTACAATGGTTTTACCAGGCTACCAGGCTTCATTTCTGTGCCATATTCTAATTAAAAATAAATACACATCAGCTGCCATAATTAAATGAACCAGACGCGACCGGCGCGATGCGATCATCAAAGTGATTGACTCTGATAAAGACCCAGGATTTCAGGAAAAGCTGTCGGTGGCTTAACTAGCCCGTGAAAAACATGTTTTCATGATTGCGTCAAAAAGGTCCTTGCGGCTGCACTGAGTTTGAGTTTGAAATGCTTAAGGTAAAACTCACATCCCATTCAATGGCAGGCTGTTAAAAGCGAAGCACAGGCCATAGTTGGTAAAGACAGGCTGGAACAGCTGGCAGCAGTCCTTCGTCATCCAATCTGCGGAGTGGATCGCCGGCCAGTTGCAGCTCTTGATCACCTCGTCGCACGTCGGGGAGGCCTGGCGCATGGTAGATATGCTGGTTATTATTAAAGTCACAGCTCCAATGAGCTTTGCCCTTTACACGGTTGTATTATTACTTTTGACTTATTACCCTCATCATCATCGTTTCAGCACTTACTGCTGGGTTTAGGCCTACTCCTGCGTATGGCAACAACCCACTCATGATCTTGGAGACCCGTGAGGGCGGCCTTGTCCAGCAATCTACGGCTGAGATGATAGGCCGACTCTTTGATTCATTCTTTTTTCTGTCCATCACATCGTTACTTGTATTGGAAACAAGTAACGATGTGCCATTTTTTATGTTTGTTGCCTCAGAACTTTCGACTGGGTGAACCATTTTTTTCAAAGCTGGTGCTTCCTGTTGGGTCCTATTTTAATTTGGTCCAGTTCTGACAATGGCATCCATGAGAAAAATTCATGAAGTATTTTAAAGCAAAACAATTTATCTCTTTGAAGTCCGTTTTTTTTGTTGAGAAATTAAGGAATTATTGTATTTCCCTCGCTTAAAAAATTAATAAGAAGCGCTTCAATATTGTAATCTCTATTCCAGACTATATTCATATTATGTATCGACCTTCAATAAGTGCAGTTCGTCTGTCTGTTACGATAATAAATGGTCTTGAACTTGAACTGGTCTGTCTGTAGGTATACAAAGCTTGTAAAAAAGAATTACCCACTTGTTGATATCTTATGAAATTTTGCAAAACCCATTAAACATGGGTATCAGTGAAATACTCCAAGATGAATAATAAGTTCATAGTGAATGAGTGGTTACCTACTGATGTCGGACTGTTTGGAAGTAAATATTAAAGGTACTGTTACATGTGAGAAGATAGGTATCGTTATTAGTTACATTAAGAATAAAGTCTTGCAGCAAGCCAATTTGTTCCACATTCAGCTGATGCTCTGTATATTTCTTGTTGAACATCCGAGGGCAGACCAGGGATGCAAAGAACTGCTCCAAACTGAAATAAGATTAATAAACACAATACATGTACAACTTTGAACTGTGCTGCTAAATAATTTATCGATTTAGAGCTCTTACACACGAGCGGCATGTTACCAACGGCATAGGTAACTGCAGCCGTCGACACGCGTCGGCGGCAGCCGCTGACGCGTCGGCGTATGTAAGACGTGTGTAAGAGCTCTCAGGTTTCACTTTGCGGAAATATCTCAATGAATCAAAAATATCTAGTAACAAATCCGCTCAACTATATCTATGAGTGCTTAAAAAACACTTAACAAATAATTTGAGACGGGTTGTTTCGCCTCACAAGGCAGCTTCAGGATAAAACGGCTCGAAACAACAACACTGCTCGTTGGACGTGTTGCCTCTCAGACCGTTAAACAGATACTTCCTGTTGGACTGTTAGACTCTTTCATGTTTAAGGTACAAAAAAGATCAGCCGTAGTGTGCCGGCAGTAGAATGCATGCCCTTGTTTTTGCTGTGGATCTTACGTAATATTATAACGCTAAAACTATAATTTAACGCTATTAAACTAATACCGGAGCCGACGCCTTCCGTTTTTAAAATAAAATTACCATCAAGCGATTTCACTCGAAGCATCCTTCGTGCGCGCAGGCACCTACGACGATAGTTTTCTTTTTCACTTCATTAAGGTACATTCAACTAAAATGTGTTGTGTTTGTAAATTGCACATATGTTTGGTGGCCTTTGGTTTGAATGAATAAACGTTTTTGACTTTAACTGCGGTTGTGGGACAGCAGGCTGCAAAGATTACGAATCTCGCGACAGGTTCTCAATCGCGATCGTCGTTGTCAAACGTAAATTTATGTAGGCAAACAACAAGGAATTGACAGCGCCATGATCGCGAGACTTACGTCTGTTGCAAACCTGTTGCGAGATACGTAATCAGCCTGCTAGTGTCGCTGGATCAGGCGTGGCGGCGAGGAGGGAGGTGGTACTAACGCTGTTGCAGGCGTCGATTAATCATTCATAATTTCAGCCGTAAAACGTCCACTACTGAACACAGGCCTCCCCTCATGGATCTCCATGAGGGGTAGTCGCCATACTCACCACGCTTGGCAGGCGGGTTGGTGAGCGCAGTACGGGATGTTGTTACACGGAAAGATGCTGCTGCCCATCTTCCGGAGGTATCCCTTAGCAGGCTCTTACTGCATCCACGGGCATGAGAGGAGGGGCAACATTCTACTGCCGGCACCCCACGGCATTAATATTATGTGAGTAATCCCCGTGAGGTATAAAATCAATGGTTTGCATCGCTTCATTGAAAGTGAAACAATCTAATGTTTCATACGTGTTTTAGTGGCGTATGAATCGATGACCTTGACGAACGCAGTCGACGTCCACTTGCAGAACTTCTAAATGATGCATGATGTCGCTAATTCTGGTCTAAGTACTAGAGGTATCTAGCTAGAGGCACTATCTAGGTACTCTATTGCATTGGGCTACCTACGCCTGTAAAAATAGAGTACATGTACTTTTGAAGTAAATAAATAAATATCCCTAGGACACCATGGCTATGAATTGAGTTATGTGTACGCGACTATTTGTGGTCCTGTTAAGATAGTCCTAAAATGCATATAAAACTATTAGATTGTTTCTCTGTTGTAATCTCAATGAAATTGGGAAATTAAATAATTGTAGACAAAGTAACCACGCTGATGGGAATCACTATTCCAATGTCTTGAATCTTCTAAGGTTTCTTCAAACGGGAATACTTCAATTTTCTAACTAGAGCCGTATGTTTAGGATTATACTTACTCGCCCAGTTCTGAAACATTCTCATAAGATAGTTTAACATGCAGATGAGGGCATAGCACGACAGTCGGGAAGGGCACTGCCCATATCGGCGACGGAGCTGGGTCAATGACGTTGACGAACGGAGTCGACGTCCACTTGAGAAACAGCTGGATGATGTTGACAGCGCAGACGGCGATGCTGATGAGCACGATAATTACCCAGATGACACGCTCTGTGATGCTGAACGTAGGCTCGAAAATATATCTGAAAGAGTTTAGAATAAAGTAAGTCACAAGTGAAGAGTAAAGCGAGACATATTAGTGCCTTATTTTACAAGTATTTTAGGACAGAAAGCTAAATGGTGGTATGTTCAATGACAGAAGTAATAAAAAAAATCAATGTACCCGTATAATAGGGTATAATTTTAATCCCCAGCGTTAATAATAATAATAACAATAAATCTGTATTGCAGATACTTGATCCATATTTTTCTTAAAAGTAAACATAAAAACAATAAAAATAGCAATATTATGATAAGAAAAATCAAAACATTTAAATACAAAATAAAACAACTCAGGTGGCAATGTCCACCCAACGTCTAAATGTTGTTGTATGAATAAGTCTTTCTGCCAGACTCTTGATGATTAAATTGAAAAGATATATGTTAAAAGAGGGGTGCTATAAACTTTACTTATAAGTGTGTCTGTGGCACCGTAACTCTTAAACGGGTGAACCGATTTGACTTCGGTTTTTTTTAATTTAAAATAAGGTTTACTGTGGTAAATCGGTTAAGCCATTTGGAAAATATAGAATATTAGGTATCGGAGGTGTTTAAATTTTAAAGTTTTGCGTCGGGGGTTTATCAAATAGTAGTAGGTACTTACTTCACTCCATGTAGTGATCCTCCGTAGAAAAACTGCTTTAGTCCTTTTACCACTTCCAAAAACCATTTCTCGACAACGGTTTTTTTCGCTACTTTCGAGGATAGAGCATCAGGGCTTATGTACTTAAAGTCTTTTATATAGTAATCGCGTACATACAAACTGGTTATGTTTTCGGCAGATTTTTGAGGCATTCGTCGAATTTTTCTCCTTTTAAAAACACCTTTCAACATGTTTTGAAAGTTTTTCAAAATTAATAATTGACTCCTTCTCCGGTATTTCAAGGAGTTTGGTTTGTTAAGGGTTGGGTAGTGTCACGGGGGACAATACACAATACACCTAAATGCTGGAAATCAGTGTAATCTGGTATCCCCAGAATTATAATTAGAGGAGTTACTTGCTCAGCGTTTATAGAGATTCTAAAAGTGTATGTGAAGAGTAGGTACAGTCGCGTTCATAGTAAAGGACACCACTAAGCCTTAAAACACATCGGCCAGTCTCAAGCCAAGACCACAAGAAAAATATCAAAATACAACCGAAATTTCGAACCACGTACCCCTCACACACCCAGTATAAGACTCTGCTATTGAGAAGTTACTGCAAACGCGGAAATTAACTTGTTTAGCTAGTTATACAACATACCTACCGTTATTTTACTTCAGAACAGTTTAAACAATAATAAGACTGTAAAAAATAATGTTGATAGCGCTTAAGTTAGTTCATATTTTATTTATATTTCTAGAAATATAAATAAAATATTATCTAATGTTATCATTTTAAACTTCACCGAGTATTTTGTTCTTGAGTTTAGTTCGGTTAGTAAATTTAATATCGTTTACGCAACCATCTTTTCTGACATACCTCATATCAACTATAATATGTATTTATTATCTAATAAAGTTAACTTAAAAATAAGCTTTTTGTTTTGTTACTATTTTATATTTATTATTATTAACTATAGCATAAAAGTTAGTTGTCATGCTATAGTTTGAAGTCATTCAAGTTGATGTAATTGACTACGGGTCGTTCTCTCTGATCGCGACTGTACCACTTGCTTAATGCGCTATGTTGCACTGGAAGTAATAAATGGTCAAGTTAATATTGGTTCAACATATAAAAAAAAGAGTTCATCGTACAAGATACTTTATTTTATAGATGGACCTAGAAAACAAAAATGTATAACTTTGACTTAAGTCTCACTGTTTTTAACTCATTTCTGTTGATGGCACCCGTGAGCCATTGAGTAAACTCCTAATATGTTGTAGGTAAACATACTTAGCTTAGTTTGGCCGTGGGGTACCGGCAGTAGAATGTTACCCCTCCTCTCATGCCCGTGGAAGCAGTAAGAGCCTGCTAAGGGATACCTCCGGAAGATGGGCAGCAGCGTCTTTCCGTGAATCAACATCCCGTACTGCGCTCGCCAACCCGCCTGCCATGCGTGAGTATGGCAACTATCCCTCATGAAGATCCATGAGGGAGGCCTGTGTTCAGTAGTGGACGTCTTACGGCTGAAATGATGAAACATACTTAGAGCGATTTCGGCATATTTAGCTGAAGGTCATTTGCATTCAGAAAGTATGATTTGGTGAAGTGGAGCTGATGAAGAAGACCACAGATGGCTATCAAACTCTTCAATATTACATAATTCACTAACACCATCAATGAATCAAGAAGAATCAAAAAATACTTTATTCAGTGCGGCCGCATGGACTTTATTGACGCGTCACAAATTACAAAATAAAACAACACAAATAAATAGAATAAAGCACATAATTGAATCTGTTCACTTCAGATGACACGCGAGTTAGGAAAAGAAGTGAACAGAAGAACCTAACTCGGTCGTTATAGTCATCATTTAACAATTTTATTTTGTAGAATGAGGTTCGAGGAAACTATTTATGAAGTTTTTACGTATAAATGAAGCGCCTCATTACACTAAAAATACCTGTAGAGCTGCAAACTACAATATTTTGGCAGTAACTTTGAAAAACCGAAAGAAATATAAGTTAGTCGATTAGAGCACAAGGCATTCCAAAACTGGTGAAAACACTAGTTTCAATCTATTAGTAGTTATTAACTCCAAGTTAGCGATAGGTATCTTGAATAGTTGCACTCAACCGTATTAGTACGAGTTCAATAATAGTGAACTGGATAAGCATTGAAGTGATACTTTTACTAATTGCGAAGCACCGTTAACAGCACAATCCAATAAGATGATTACATTTGTGAACATTTTAATTGTTCCGTTCCCAATGACGAAGTCTGCCTTTCACAGCTATTGTAGATGATTTAAGCTGCGTCCGCAACTCATGTTTATGCTGCACGGGGCATTGTTAGATGGATCAGAATTGCCCAGGGCACCTACTCTAATAAACGATTGCGATATTATCGTCAGAACGGCAATCTTTACGTAATGGCCATAATAATTAGTTTGGGTTGATCACGATTTCGATTTATCGCAATTTGCATTAAAGGCTCGAGCAGACCGGATGCGTATGCGTAGACGTAAGCGTAGACGTGCACGTACCACTGAGTTGTAATGTATGGAACTGTGTGAGACAGGGCACACCGCTTGCGTAACGTAGACGCGCGCGTCATATGTCAGTTCCATACATTACAACTCAGTGGTACGTGCACGTTCACGCATACGCATCCGGTCTGCTCGAGCCTTAACGAGGCCCTACTCTTACCCACCTATACTATCCTCCGAGCTTAGTCAGAGGAAAGAATAGGTCAATAGGTGTATTTGTATTTATTTTATTTATTTAAATAAAACTGAAGTCTCACAGCTGACTAAGACGCTAAGCGCGCGTTAAACGAACTAATTAATTTTTCAAGCATAAAAATGTAATTCGTGCACGGCTGGAATCAAACCTCCGAAACGAAACTAAGGGGCCTGTACCACTCAGCTATCACAACTGAGTGAACGAAATATTCTTCGAGTAAGTATCGATGACAATCAAAACAAAATCTGTAACTTCAATCACAGTTGCCACCTCTATTTTCTATTATCTGAAAGTTGGCAGGGTTCGCAACGTGTAGGCCTTAAGCTGGAAACAAACTATAACAAGCGTCCGTAAGTCGCGGCTGAGGCATATAAAAATAAAACATAGATAACTCTCTTTATTGTACAACTTAATTACTAGCACATATAAAATACAACAATGGAAACATAGACAAAAAAAGCTAAAAACAGTACCCTACAATGGGCTGACTTATCAATGTAAGAGATCTCTTATAGGCAACGTTTGTATAGACAAAAACTAACAAGAAAGTAACATCGCGGTGACATCATTGTACAATTAAACACGAAATAATATATAATTATATACATACATGATCGAATGGTTTTACATCATTCAACATAGTCTATATAAGAGATAAAGGTTTATAGAAACCCACACGACATTACACGTAATAAACTTAAGGGGCACAATGTAAGCCCTCGTCCAGAGCTCCATAAAGAGACAGGCCCAATCAAGCCTCTCAGCAAATAAGCAAGCAGCTGTTGGCGCCGTGGGATGGCAGTAGAATGTTACCCCTCCTCTCATACCCGTGGATGCAGTAAGAGCCTGCTAAGGGATGCCTCCGGAAGAATAGCAGCAGCTTCTTTCTATATATCAACATCCCATACTGTGCTTGCCAACCCGCTAGCAAAGCGTGGTTAGTATGGCAACTACCCCTCATGAGGGAGACAAAAAAACAAACTCAAAAAAACCATTTTGTGGTCTAACCACAAAAAGGTTTTTTTTCATTAAATTTAATAAATTCAATTTTTACCCTAGGATCATTTTTACACACAAACTAGCAGAATTGTAAATAAAATAAAATAAAAAAAAAACAAATTTTAGATTTTTTCCCTTTAAAACTACTTGTTTTCATGGGCTGAAAATCCCCCTTGCAGGTTAGCACACAAGTACACCCTGATAGTTTATCGCATTATGTACATCTAGTACCCATAACACAAGCTCTGCATAGCTTGGGGCTAGAAGATGCTGTGTAAATTGTCCAGCATTATTTTTTACATTATGATTTCTTTAACTTAGATAACTCATGTACTATCCAGATAGAAGCAAGCTGTGTCCGTCAGCCGCGACTTACGGACGCGTTACCAATTTTAGTGACGCCCCGGGCAAATTAGAGTTACGGGGCCTTATTGAAAAGTTACTGCAATCTGAATCCAAAGAAGGGAGATTTGTTTGTGATAACATTTTATTTGTTCTTCTAGAGAGAGAGAGCGCACACTAATGACTATGATACCTCTCTTACCTCTTAACTCATTCTCACTCTTACGCGGTCCGTGTATTTTTATGGATGCGTCTCGGAATAAACAGAATAAATTGGCATAAATACATAATGCACACACATTACGGCGTGACAATTTGGTGACTTTGTGTGTGACAGTTGCGGAAACATTTTTATCAGGGTTACCAAAGTCACTAGTGCGTGTTATCTCTTATATGAGTAGTTGTCTATGACAAACGCTGTATTTTAAAAACTGCCAGAATTGTTTCTGGTATTAATTATGCAATGAGTTAAAGACAACGACATTCTCCATGGGACACGTTAAGCTTGCAAAATGAATGCAATCACGTTTAACCAATTTTTGCGGGGTACGGGGGAGTGATTTTTTGCTGTCTTAGTTAGCGTTGTCACTGTTTCACAATTCTATAAGACGTTCTATAGTGATTGACGCAATCGATGAAATTCTGTCGATAAAAATGAATGAATAACGAAAAATGTAGGAGTTTGGATGCTTACATTTCGATTTGAAATTAGTACTTAAATACGATCGTATGCCTGTACTTCGTGAAAAATATTTTAATGGTGATTTCACTGTCCACCCTCATCCCGAGGCTTCAATTGCGTGCACCAAACGCCTTTAATTAGCGCTCAAAATTACAATAAAATAAATAAAACAAATAAAATTTGATTAAAAAACAAATAAAATTTTATTAATAAAAAAACAAATTTAATTCAGAACTATTATTTTTGTCTGTTATTGAGTACCATAAGCTGGAGGAGGGCGTTGGTCTCTGCGACACAGTTTTGTTAACTTTTGCGGATATCATAATTTTTCATTATTTTTCTGTATTTTAACGTGTTTTTGATCCAATAAATGATTTTTTTAAACAAATAAAACAACAGTTTTTCAAACATTTTTAGTTTTATTTTTACATTAACTGAATAAATTCATACGATAATACAAGTATTCAGTGTATAGGTATAATAAACAAAAAAAATACAAAAAAAAATACCTTCACATTCACGAGCATCAAGATCACACGGTCAGTTGTTTGAAACCCTACAATTCACTAGTATTACCCTATGTCAAGGATAATACTAGTGCATTGATAATGCTTACTCGTATTTCAAAGGGTTGAATGTCCTATAAACCAGCGCGAAGCAACATCTTGCTTATATACAAGACAATGGGTATATAAATAATGTAAATAATACTGGACAGTACACACACACGGCACCATCTAGTCCTATACTAAGCAATTTTTTTTGTCAACATTTAAGTAAGAATCTGCCAAAGGATACCATTTGAAGCCTTTGGTAGATTTAACGCAGCGTCTTTCCGTGTATCAACATCCCGTACTGCGCTCGCCAACCCGCCTGCCAGGCGTGGCGAATATGGCAACAACTCCCTCACGATCAGTACTTTGAGATCCATGAGGGATCTTGGAGTCCACTGCTGAACATAGGCCATGTTTTACATAATATTTACATAATATTCTTAAGTTACCCATATGTGGAAACTGTTTCTAGCTTTAGTTTAGCCACGTTATGTTTGTACTACTTTACTTAATATTAAGCTTTTTGTTTTCCAAATAAATAAAATAAAATAAAATATTATATGTAATTCCACAATTCATAATATTTTTACTGTGTCCTAAACTCAACATACGTACATATGTATATTGATGAAATGATGGTCTGCGCGCCGCTTCCCCCCTTTCTGATTCCGTCTATTATATCAAGTCTTCCATAGAAACTGTGGATCTTTGCCCCCTTTTTGAAATCTTGTACTTTTTATTAGTCCATCGCCCACTTTCGTTATTTGCCCCCTTTACTAAACATTGATCAATAGATTCGTTTTTGGTACAAAACTGGGACTATACATAACTATCTTAGCCGTTTGTACATTATTTGTGTAGTCAAGTACAAAAATGATGACTGGTTTTTTAGTTTCAAAATTACGGGATTTCATCGCGTACCTTTTTTATTATTTTTTCGACGTTTCGAACACATTTCAGCGTTCTTGGTCGCGGGAGGACTGATGTGCTGGGAGGTACGCGATAAAATCATGTAATTTTAAAACTAAAAATTATGTGACCAAAAGCTAACAAGTTAGATGACTGGTTTATAGCCATAAGCGTTGAAAGATAAGAAAGGCGCAAATGATTTTTAGCCTCCGACAAAAAAGAGGGGTGTTAAAAGTTTGACCGTTAAGTGTGTGTGTCTATGTGACTGTCTTTGGCACAGTAGCTCTTAAACGAGTGGACCGATTTGCATGCAGTATTGTTTATTTGAAAGCAGGCTTTAAATCGGCTTAGAAGTTTACAAGATAGGGGGTGAGAGTGGGTGAATAATCGAATGTTTCTAAATATACCCGAATTTAGTATTAGGTATTATATGAAAGGAAATTATGTGTTTGCAAAACTGAAATTTATATAGAAATCAGTCGAGCCACTCACGAGATATGGGGGTTGAAAGTAGGGGTAAAAATCGAATGTTTTCAAACATACCCAAGTGTGGTATCAAATTAAAGGGCATGATGTGTAGATTAAAGTAAAAAAAAATATGTGTACTCTCCTATTATCCCTCCACGTCAGTATCCGTGATGCTAGTTTAAGTTTATGGTTTGACCTATTTATACAAACTAACATACAAACTTCTCAAGTGAGTTGTGTTATAATTAATGTCTTGTTTCCTTATCAAATGAGATAGAAGATGTCAAGGGTCGTAGTGATAACTGCATTGACAAAATCGGGCAAGAACCTGACGCGAATGATTTTAATTTGATCCACCAAGGCTATTATAACCTCTTTATTAAATAATTTGATAAGTTTTTTTTTTACTTAATTATTATTTCAGAAAGTAAACATGTTTGGGGTATTAGAGTCTAAAACAAACAAATTAAAATTATTTTATTTTCTACTAAAGGTTTACAAATTACAGGCTTTGCAATGTAGGTTTAGTGTGAGTATAATATAATATACAGAAAAAAAACGGAAATTCAGGAATTAATTTATTTATTTCCATAGTTTGTAATTACAAAACATAGACACGTCAACTTACAGTATTAAAAAAAAACAAATGTAATCTTTTGCTAACAGGAAGAAGCGATTAGAAAACACAGTTCTTTTTAATAGTTAGTTTTTTTAGTTGTTTCGGAGAGTAAATTTTATCCAAGTAAAAAGTATCTGTAAGGCTTTTAAGAATCATCACTTAACTAACAGAACATATCGCTGCGCACTTTCAGCCCGAAATATAAACAATTCAATATAATAATTAAATTATTATATTTTTTGATTAATGTTAGGTACACATGAGCGATGCGACAAGTGATGACAAACTAAACTAGTAAATTAATTTATTTATTTTATGGATAATTGTTTAATAAATATACTTAATATTTATCGCATCGCTCATCGCTCACATCACATCGCTCGTACTTTTAGATATTATATTAAACTAACTACTAATTATTTTCATTTGTTATCATTAGTTATTATCACAAAAACATTGATTTTAATAAAGTAAGATAACAAATACTACTTGGTATTTGAATAAAAAAACATTAACTGGGAAACAAAATTTACCATTTAAAAGTATCAAGATCTAAACGTTCCACTACAAACGACAAAGCTGAATGATTTAAATAAAAATAAAATAAAATTGATAAGTTTGTCTGTTTGTTGTGTATGATGAGAAAATGCTATTTCTCTTCTATTCCAGCCGTAGGTCGTCCACTGCTGGACAAGGGCCTGCCTGATTGATCATGAGGGGTTGTTGTCATACTCACTATGCTTGGCAGGCGGGTTGGCGAGTGCAGTACAGAATGATACACGGAAGGACGCTGCTGCCGATCTTCCGGAGGGGCATTCACGGGCAAGAGAGGAGAAGCAACATTCTACTGTCGGCACACCACGGCAGTAAATACATATTTTTTCCAATTATAATTACTTCATTTTTCCCAGTTTTTTTTTTAAGTTTTTTCCCAATATTTATTATTTATTATTATAATTACATACAGTTTCCCAATTATTATAAAATACATTTTCCCAATTAGAATTCAACTGACTCTATTTTCGGGTAACTGTAAGACATGGTCTATAATAATGTTTTACATATATGATGACTAGAGACTTACAAATCATGACATCATAAATTTAATAATTGTTTATAATATTTAGCATAGTGTCCAGCAATAATTTATAATTAATTTATAAAAGATTTTGCTCACACGATAATTTTAATTGAATTTATTTTGGATTGTATTTATTAAATTAATTTTATTTTGTACAAAATGTAGTAAGTGTTTTGGTGTATATACTCGTAGACTGTAAGTTAACCATTAGAACAAATATTAATATTTATTTCCAATTTATTTAAAACAAAAGGTAATCTGAAAGTAGCCGTGTATAAGCCAAGTGAAGCCGCGTGCTTACGCACATAGCACAATATAAGCTTGTAGTGTATATCACATATCACTAGTTTGCTGTCCAGTGTGTCGATAACGGAATGTTACGATATTTCTAAATATTTTTTTGTTGCATAATAATTATCCAAATTACATTATACTAGTATATAATTAATACTATTGTACTGTGAACTATAGGGTGAGTACTAATGGTTTCGAAGCTACTTATTAATAAAGTTTTAGGCTATTTTTGTTATTAAAGCCACAGATATAATTTATATGATGTAAACCTACAGATATAATTTATAGAAATTAAAAATGCAATCAATATTTTGTATCCGACCGGACTCGAACTCGTAACGTTCAGACGAACACCTTTAACGCTGGCTGCCTTTACCATTTCGGCTTCAGATACACTAACCGTCGGGTCGAAACTCTTGACTGCCTATATCGGTGTTGTACCACTGAATAAATAAAGTTTTATATTAAATTAA
The DNA here is from genome assembly GCA_963082625.1 of Pasiphila rectangulata. NCBI lineage: Eukaryota > Metazoa > Arthropoda > Insecta > Lepidoptera > Geometridae > Pasiphila > Pasiphila rectangulata. Next base: position 11,044,865 of record OY720253.1, read on the forward strand.
GAAAGACTGACAAAATATAAAAAACCGGCCAAGAGCGAGTTGGTCTCGCGCACCGAGGGTTCCGTGTCATCAAACAATATAATATAATGATGAAAGCGGTTTATATTTGTTGGAGAACCTTGACAGCGCCATCTCTTGTCTGATAGCGGACCTTATGTAATTTTTTTACACTTTCGATGATTTTTAAAGAACTATGCAAATTAGAGAATTCGTTATAATTTTCCTATAATCTTTACACTTCTAATAATACAAGTTTCAGAGGTTTATCTCCGTAAACTTCGGAGATGGTTATGGTAAAAATGTATTTTTTTTTCATGTTTGTTTATTCTAGATGGTCAAGATCTTTTTACCCCACGGAAATAAATAATTCGATTTCAGATTCGAACCCCTGGTCAACACTGGTGGATTTTAGGGTTCCGTACCTCGAAAGGTAAAAACGGAACCCTTATAGGACCACATTGTTGTCCGTCCGTCTGTCTGTCAAGACCTCAGGAACGCGTAATGGTAGAAAAAGTAATAATAGGTAATTCCGTAAAGCTAGAATTTATATCAATAACTCAGGTCTACTGTCCCTTGGAGCTGCGAAAAAAATCAAACATCTAACAGCCAACGCAATCAAAAGATACAGTCGTTTATGCCGCAAATTTCCGCAAATTTTCGACACTCGCAAGGGAATCACAACCTACAGGGTACTTTCCGTGAACTCAGAATCTTTATATTTGGTACGAAGCAACGTATTATACACAGGCACAGAAATAAGAAAATTTTATTGTTAAATTGTGTAGGTACATATACATGAAGGTCTTAAATAAATTTAGGCATCAACAATTAATAAAGGAAAAATTTCGAAAATCGCAATTTTTTAGTGATAAAAATATTTTTAATAATTTTAATCTTCCTACTCCTTTCCTCATGAACGCGTAGCGGTATTAAATTGAAATTCATGTCAAATACTCATGTCTTATATACCTACAGGTTTGTACGGAACCCTCGGTGCGCGAGTCCGACTCGCACTTGGCCGGTTTTTCCGAATCGCTAAAGTACTTTGGAAAATAATTAAACATAACTATAACTTTCTGAGAATGGAACCAAAGTTTTGCCGCCATTCTATTTGAGTCATACAATCAAATTGTCTCTCATGTTTATAATCATCACTTCAGCCATAAAACATCCTCTGATGAACACAGGCCTCCCATCATGGATCTCCATGAGGGGTAGTTGCCATACTCACCACGCTTGGCAGGCGGGTTGGTGAGCGCAGTATGGGATGTTGATACATGTAAAGATGCTGCTGCCCATCTTCCGGAGGTATCCCTTAGCAGACTCTTACTGCATCCATAGGCATGAGAGGAGGGGTAACATTCTACTGCCGGCACCCCACGGCATTTTTATAATATCTTGTTTTAATTCTGAATGTCAATATTTAAATGAGGCGTTTTCATTAAAAAGTAAAAACTTCAAAAATAGTTACCTCGTACCTTATAGATGGCGTTAATTTTCTTTTACTGGTAGGCACAATTTGACAATTTGACAGGATTAATCACAAACTGCTTACTCCGCTTGTCAGCTCCATCTGGTTTAGTAGAAAACTCTTTTTGTTTTGTTACTGAAAACGGCTCATTCTAAATGTATGTAGCGATCCTCAATGTCTTGTCAAAAAGGTCATGCGGCCGCACTAAATAAAGTATTTTTTGATTCTTGATTCTTTGATTCTCAATTTTTATTTGTTATTATACTTTAATTTTATTAGGCACTGCATTGTTATAAGAATTCAGAAAACGAGTTCTAAAATAATGGCCAGTAACTTTTTCTTCTCATAAGTTCTCATTGAAAGAACTGTGCAATAAAATAGAATTATAAAACCTTAGAAAAAGTTGTGAAAGATCATTTATGAATTTATAACTCATGACCTTTTCTGAAAAGATTTTTAAAACTTGGATCAAGGTGTGTAAAAATTGTACACCTCTATGGCTCAGTTAGTCACATAGCCGGTTCATACGCAAGAGGTGGCGGATCTTATTCCCGGCGGGGGACAAATGTTTACTATTCTGTAGGTTTACCATGAGTTTTCACAATCTATACTCGCTAGCGACTGTAGTTAAAAAAATGTATGCAAATTTGTACAGCGCTCCTAGCGGATAGTTTGGTACTAAAATACGCAGTAAACTGAAACTAAAAATTAAGTAAATTTGGGCTTCATTAGCTTAGAATGTGGTACCATGAGTTACAAATCTGGCAGATGTCATAGTAACGTACTATTAGTATTATATTAACGGCAGACGATCTAACAATGACAACTCATGGTAGACACACTGGTTATATTTTGTCTCGGATCTGGTAATTTTTTATATTTCATGAGTACTTACATATGTGTTTACAATAATAATGTATCATAATATCAGTAATCTGGTACTCATAACACAAACTTTGGTTTTTACTTTGGGCTTGGTGGTCCTGTGTGGAATATCCAGCATTATTTATTTATTTATAATCTTTTGAAATTATAAATAAATAAATAATGCTGGATTCTTTATTTTTCAGGTACTTACTACAATGGCGCCTTATCACAAAATAATATTGGCATTCGTAGTCTTCGTTTCCATAGTAAGCAAAGGTAATATTATGATCAACATACTCTTTTTAGGGTTCCGGACCAAAATGGTAAAAAGGAACCCTTATGGTATCACTTTGTCTGTCTGTCTGTCACAAATGGATATCTCGAGAACTATCAGTAGTTCTCGAGATATCCATTTGTGACATGCTATCGACTTGAAAATTGAAATGATTAAAGATAACGCTTTTCTACCAATAAAGCAATATGGAAATGTTAAAAAATTAATTATTATGTTTGCAATGGGGCCGGTTAAGGGATATCAAAATTTTTAAGTGAAGTTACTAGGTCGTGTGGGTAGTTGCCATACTCACCACGCTTGGCAGGCGGGTCGACGAGCGCAGTACGGGATGGTCATTCACGGAAAGATCTTACTGCCCATCTTTCGGAGGTATCCCTTGGCAGATTCTTACTGCATCCACGGGCAAGAGAGGTGGGGTAATATTTTACTGCCGGTACCCCAAGACAATGCAATTATGGCAATAATTTTACTTAAGTTGTTAAGTTGTTATTTTGTATTATATATGTATTTACAGGCTCTTGCATCAGATGTTACTACTGCAACAGCGCCAACAACTCCGCCTGCCTCGACACCAACCAGTACGAGGACGAGCTGCGCGCGCGCGTCGTCCCCGTCGTCGACTGCCAGGTCGCCATCCCTGGCTCCCAGCACATACCCTTCTTCTGCCGCAAGATTGTGCAGACCAGTGAGTTTCACATCGTCTAGATATCTAGCTCTATATCAAGATGTATTTTTTTTGCTGGACCATTCACTCAGCATCATCTAGCCCCAAGCTAAGCAGAGCCTGTGTTATGGGATACTAGATGATTGACATATTTAATACATTATAAATTATAACACATAGATTGATATTTTTTATTATATAGAAAAACATCCAGAACACCCTGAACAAATATCTGCAGATCGTACAGACATTTGTTCCGAGGCGGGAATCGAACCCGCAACCTCTTGCGTCGCAGGCGTACCTTTGCCCGCTGCGTTAAAGAGGTCGTCTTGCTAATGTAACAGCGCCAACAACTCCGCTTGGCTCTACACCAACTGGTATGATTGTTCAGACCAGTGAGTATCACTTGTCTCGAGCTCAAGGTCTCGCTCAAGATGTTACTACTGCAACAGCGCCATAAACTTCGTCTGCCTCGACCCCAACCAGTACAGGATGAGTGCCAGATCCCATTCTTCTGTCGCAAAATTGTGCAGACCAGTGAGATTCAAATCGTCGAACTTATGTAGCTTTTCAAGCTGCCTTACCATATCCTGCTTCAAGCGCAAGCTTAAAATCAAACTCCCTACTAAAATTAATCTCCCTACATCCCTCGCCTTACTTTACCTTCCCTTCCTCTTCTCACTTGTTTAATTTTCTCATTAAGCTGTCTTTCTTCCAATCTTGCTTGCAATCCAAACTTAACTCTGTTTCCAGTCTTCCACAGCTACCGGGAGCCCGAGGTCCGAGTGACCCGCGGCTGCGGCTGGGTCCGAGACGAGAGGGACAAGCCCTGCTACCACAACAACAACCGCGACCACTACGAGACCGTATGCCAGTGCTTCACTGACCACTGCAACGCCGCCGAGACCGCTACGCCGACTACCAACGTAGCACTGTTCTTAGTGCTAGCTGCTGTGCTGTATTTTTACCGATAATTTAAAGTAGGAAATTTCTTATTTAAGCTGGTACGAACCAGTCTTAATCTGTACAAATCATCGTGACAATGTTTAAGTAACCACTGCATTGCCAGCGCTAGTACCACGCCGACCACAAAGTCAAAGTCAATAAGTGTTTATTCAATAGAGCAAAACGCTACATAACATAGTCAGTTTACAAAATAAAAACAAAACACATTTAAATTGAACAAAGCACATAATTGAATTCATTAGCTTCGGAAAACTTTTTTCCAAGTGAGGGAAAGAATTCCCTAGAAAAGCTTTCGTTCGTTAGCGAACAAGAAACTTCACTCTTTCACTTCTATACTGTAGCACTGTACCAGTGTACGTTTGCTTACTGTGGTGTTGTTTATTAAACCTTAAAGTAATGTTAAGTATTGAGGACTATTATAAGTAAGCTTCATAATGAAAAGTACTTATGTCTCATAGAAGTAACTACAAGATTACAATGCCATATGTTTAAATTCAGTGCGGGCTGCGCCAATCAACGCAACGCGACTTCGACGTCGACACCGCGTCCCCGTAAATGAGGCCTTAGCATTAAACTAAGCTGATTATAAGCGTATCACTAATAATTGTCGCAGCTTTTAAACTTATTTGTAGTTTATTTTATTAGCTTTACTAATATTATGCTAGAATTAACAAGATGTTGTAATGTGTGTTCATCGATAAATTATTATAAGCTGAGAATCCGTATTTTCTATGAGTATTATGTATATATATATATATATGTATATTTTTTTTTTTTTTTTTTTTTAGTAGTGTACAAATAATGCATAATTGTACCCTAATAATATTACAATCTAGCCAAGTAGGCCAATGAGCAATTTAACTTTGACTTAGTTTTATAAAATAAATTATATCTAAGAATGTGTCCAGTGGCACTTTTCTTAATGTCTCTATTTAAGGGGAAGACACTATGTTCTTGTGTTCTTTTTTGTTATACTTATTTTATCACTTTACACTACACTACACTAACTCAAAAGGTTTAGTTCTTTTAAGTCTTCTCACTTGATCTGTATTATCGAGGAGCTGGATTGCCTCAACGTTTACATGATGATGAAGTCGTTTTTCGTGAGCTTCTGCGTATTTTTGTATTATTGTAGCAACAAAGTCTATTTTAAGGTCCCGGTGGAGATCTTCGTTTCTTACGTACCATGGTGCATTCACAATGCCCCTGAGCACTTTGTTTTGGAATCTTTGTATAATGAGGATGTTACTTTTTTTGGTACAGCCCCATAGCTGTATACCATAGGTCCATACTGGCATCAGGACTTGTTTATAAAGGGTTATCTTGTTATGTACCGACAAAGCTGATTGTCTTCCAAGCAGCCAGTACATCTGTTTGTAGCGAAGCTCCAACTCATCTTTTTTCTTCTTGACGTGAGCTTTCCAGCGAAGCTTTGCATCAAGCGTCATGCCTAAGTACTTGGCTGTATTTTCATAAGGCACTTGCTTATGATTTATAAATACTGGATAATACTCTTCTTTTTTGTTGGTGAAGTTTATGTGGATCGACTTTGTTTCGTTTAAGTTAATCCTCCATTTTTTTGTCCAGCCGTGTACCTTGTTGACGGCGTCTTGAACTTTTTCTGTCGCTTCTGCATGATTTCTTCCAAAGGCCATTATGGCAGTGTCGTCGGCAAATGTTGCAATGATAGTATTTTTTAATTCTGGAATGTCACTAGTATATAAAAGGTACAGGACCGGACCTAAGACACTTCCCTGTGGCACCCCAGCCTTTATTTCTTTTATCTCAGAGTAGGCATCTTCTTGCCGTATTCTAAATACTCGGTCGGTTATGTAAGATTCTAGAATATCTACATATGATTTGGGTAGTGTTTTTCTTAACTTGACTATTAGTCCTTCGTGCCAAACTTTGTCAAAAGCCTGGGCTACATCTAGAAATATAGTAGAGCAAATTTGTTTGTTTTCTAGGGTGTTTTCTATTATATTTGTGATTCTATGGACCTGGTCTATAGTTGAATGGTTTTCCCTAAATCCAAATTGGTGATCTGGGATAAGGTTCTTGGCCTGTATGATGGGTTTCAATCTCTTTAGTAATAATTTTTCGAATAGCTTAGACATGATAGGGAGTAAGGAAATTGGTCGGTACGATTTTACGTCACGAGGTGGTTTTCCCGGTTTTGCTATCATTATGACTTCTGCTATTTTCCATAGGTCAGGCACATACCTTAACCTAAGAGCAGCATTGATAATGTTTGTTAATTTAACTAAAGCCTTTTTAGGTAGTGTATGCAATATTTCACCCGAGATTAGATCAAATCCAGGCGATTTTTTTGGGTTTATGTTCTTAAGTATTTCACCTCGGACTTCTCTCGGGGAAACCAATGGTATATCGAAGTCTTCTTCTGAGTCATCATATGTGATTTCTGGTATAGTTCCACCTTCATTCGATTTGAATATATGTTCCAGGTGCTCAGCGAACATTTTAGCTTTTTGTTCATTACTGACGGCCCATTTCCCATTTTCTTCTTTAAGTGGCGGAATTTGAGTCATTGGCCGTTTCATGTTTTTCGTGGCTTTCCAGAGTGAGTAGTTACCTGTACGATTACTGGATAGTTTTTGTAGATAAGTAGCGGTTGTGCTGTCATTGAAAGATTGAATTTGCTTCTTAAGTTGCTTTGTCATATTGTTTAAATTGGTTTTGTCTTGTGGGCACCTTGAGAGTTGCCATCGCTTCCTTTGTCTTCTTTTTTGTTTTATGAGTGCTATTATCTCGTTAGGGTAATTATTACTAGCTACCCTTTTCTTGGTTTCCGGCGTGTTGTTCCAAGCAGCCTGCTGTACGAGGTGAATAAATTGCTGTACTTCAGTATTTAGTTGACTTGGGGTTTTCAAAGGAACATATATGTATATAATGAGTGAATAAAATAACATAGTTTTGGGTTTTTAGAATAACCTACAATCTACATGATGTAAGATTATAAGACCCAGTACTTTTACCTAACGTTTCAAAGTTCCACTCTTACTGATAAAAGCTTGAAGTAGGTACCTAAAATAATGCTTATCGAAGGTAGGTATTATTTAAAAATATTTTCACCTTCTACGTAAGCGAAGACGCGGGTTAGAGTTAGCGTTAGCCCAAAGTAACTATTCCACGCGGACCAAGTCGCGGGCAGAAGCTAGTATATATATATATATATATATATATATGAGTGTGTATAATGATTATATACATATATATATATGTATATCTCAGCTGTGCACGGCCACAGCTGGACATTGGCATCCCACATGAATCTTGCCACATTCGCCCCGCTTGGCAGGCGTAACAAAGATTTCATATACAGACGACTTGAGAACGTCCTCCTTTTTTTGAAGAAGGTTAAAATCTTTGAAAATGCGGATAGAATAGTTCCAGTGCAGTACTGTATTCATCAGTATGATCATTTCAGCCGTAAATAAAACCGGGCAAGAGCGAGTCGGACTCGCGCACCGAGGGTTCCGTGCCATCATACAATATAATTTATGACAAAGGCGGTTTTATATTTGTTGGAGAACCTTGACAGCGCCATCTCTTGTCTGATAGCGAAACTTATGTAGACTTTTTAGACTTTCGATGATTTCTAAAAAAGTATGCTATGTAGAGAGATTGTAATAAATTTCCTCTAATCTTTACATACACTTCTAATAGTAATAAAAGTTTCAAAGGTTTATCTCCGCAAACTTCAGAGATAAGGGGGGGGAACGCTATTTTTTTCAACATTTTTGTAAATAACTCAAAAACTATACGACATAAAGGAAAACTAAAAATTGTTTATTAATGTGCTAAAGAATACCTTTCATATGATACCCCACATAACCTAGTAACTTTCCAAAAATTTTGAAAACACCCCTTCCACCCCCATTGTCTAAAAAACTATGCAAATTAGAGAGTTCGCTATAATTTTCCTATGAAGTTTACATACACTTCTATAAGCTATAAAAGTATCACGGGTTTATCTCTGCAAACTTCGGAGATAAGGGGGGGGGAACGGTCGTTTTTTCAACATTTTTGTAAATAACTCAAAAACAATACGGCTTAAAGGAAAACTAAAAACTGTTTATTAATGTGCAAATGAATACCTTTCATATGATACCCCACATAACCTATTTACTTTACAAAATTTTTGAAAACCCCCCTTCAACCCCCCTTATCTAAAAAACTATGCATATTAGAGAGTATGCTACAATTTTCCTATTAAGTTTACATACACTTCTATGAGCTATAAAAGTATCACGGGTTTATCTCTGCAAACTTCGGAGATAAGGGGGGGGGGGGGGAACGGTCGGTTTTTCGACATTTTTGTAAATAATTCAAAAACAATACGGCTTAAAGAAAAACTAAAAACTGTTTATTAATGTGCAAATGAATACCTTTCATATGATACCCCACATCACCTATTAACTTCACAAAATTTTTGAAAACCCCCCTTCCACCCCCCTTGTCTAAAAAACTATGCAAATTAGAGAGTTCGCTATAATTTTCCTATAAAGTTTACATACACTTCTATTAGCTATAAAAGTATCACGGGTTTATCTCTGCAAACTTCGGAGATAAGGGGGGGGAACGGTCGTTTTTTCAACATTTTTGTAAATAACTCAAAAAAAATACGGTTTAAAGGAAAACTAAAAACTGTTTATTAATGTACAAATGAATACCTTTCATATGATACCCCACACGGCCTAGTAACTTCACTTAAAATTTTTGAGATCCCCTATCCGCCCCCCTGCAATCAAAATAAGATTTTTTTTTTAAATTTTTATATATGCTATATCAGTAAAAAACTGTTGTCTTTTACCATTTTAAATTGCAAGTTGATAGCATCAGTAGTTCTCGAGATATCCATCTGTGACAGACAGACAGACAGACAGACAGACAGAGTGTATATACTTATAGAAATAAGGGTTCCTTTTTACCGTTTTGTTCCGGAACCTTAAAAAGTACTGTATTGTATTAGCTGTTCCGAAAGCACTGTAATTTTACACGTGGCCGTTACAGAACGCGCGAATGTCATAGTTTTGTAGCTAGATTAAATAGAGGGTGGGTTGCCTCTGTTTGCGATAATAATCCTTCACAAGTTTTAAAAATCAAAATTTTTATGCCGTGGAGTGCCGGCATTAGAATTTTACCTCCCCTCTCTTGTCCGTGGATGCAGTAAAAATCTGCCAAGGGAAACTTCCGGAAGATTGGCAGGAACGTCTTTCCGTGTCTCATACTGCGCTCGTAGGACGTCCACTGCTGGACATAGGCCTCCCTCATGGAGCAACACACACCGATCATGAAGGGGTTGTTGCCATACTCACCACCGGGTAACACTCACCCGAGGGTTGGTGAGCGCATAAATACGGGAATCACTCACCTAATAATTTACCCCTTACTTTGAAACGCTAATTAAATTTATTTAAGAAGCAGCTTAGGTAGTAAAGACTTTTTAAATCTAAATTTACGACTTTGAAGTTAAAACTTAGAACTTTTTCAACTTCACAATTGAAACTATACAAGGGTTTTTTGTTGATTACAACCCTTCGCTTTGTCTGTCTGTTTGTCTGTCTTTGGCTTTACGAAGAGACTATAAGTCCTAGAAAGCTTTAATCTTGCATGGACATAATTATGAAATAATGGCCCCGAGATAACGGTACACACAACACCTCGCGGTGGAAGGCTTACGGTGCGTTTCCACGGCGGTTCGAAGCGTGTGGCAAGTGGTATCAAGGCGTAGCGTAGTGAAACATAACTGACCAATCGCAACGCTCGTTTTCCCAAGCCTTGTGCCCTTCAAGCGTTCTGATTGGTCAATTGAGCCCCGCCTCGTCTCAGTGAATGAAAACGCACGCTTAGCCTTGCTCGCCCAGCACTAAAGCAAGAATAGTGAAAGAACAGCTGGCTAAACTATCGGTTTCTTCATGATGTTTTCAGTTGCCGTAAAAACACGTCTTGATTTTTTATAAATACCTTAATAAGTTTTGACTTGGTATATATTAGGGTTAGAGTTCAGCGTTTTATTGGATTCCTTTCTTATTATTTCCCCGACGTTTTGAACATGTTACAGCATCCTTGGTCGCAAGAAGGCTGTACAAAACTTAACAGGTTGTATTTTTTTTATAATGTTTTTATTTATTTATTCATCTTAAGGAAACTATCAGCACAAGATACACAATAGTTAACGCTTTCGCTCGCCGCACTTATTCCGACCCCACCCTGACATGATTAAATAAGCTACAAGCAAACAATTTTCCGTGAGCGCAGCGGCCAGCTGGGGCTTTCAGTTCATTCCCACTGTGGGTTTGTTGACCCAGGCATTACTAGGTATCATCACCAGTTCGGTAATATAGGAATTATAATGCACTTGTCAATATTTAGTTCTTCAAATAGATGGATTTATTTCAAGCGTAGTTTTGGGAAATGTATCAAATCTACTTGCTGCATATTTGTTTATCTACTGGGGTTGCGGGTAGGAGTTGTACCTCTAGTGTTCCCCCCACAATCCTATAAGTTGTTGGTAGAGTTCTAAGTAAAGGAGTTTGTTAAGAGGGGCCAATCCAACTTACTTTTCATACAACCGCTCGTACGTGGGTGTGGCGTCGTAATAGATCTTTCTATGAAAAAAATCAAAATTTGGAGAAAAAAATTCCGTATAAAATTTGATTCTCCAAATTTTGATTTTTTGTTTGGATAGAAAACTTGATATAGTGCACAAGATACCTATTAGATCAAACGTTTCATAGAAAGATCTATTACGACGCCACACCCACGTACGAGCGGTTGTATGAAAAGTAAGTTGGATTGGCCCCTCTTAAGTTTTACGGTTAAATCTTACGTAGGAGCCCGAAAGGGCGTCTCAAAAATTTTCGGTGGAGTTGCTAGGTCAAGCGGTCATTATATCATATGAAAGGGCTTAATTTGCGCATTAATAAACAGTTTTTAGTTTTTCTGTAAGCCGTATAGTTTTCGACTTATTTACAAAAATGCCGAAAAATACCGTACTTACCTTATCTCCGAAGTTTGCAGAGATTAAAACCTGAAATTTTTATAGCTAATACACACTTCTGTATGCAAAAATTATAGGAAAATTAAATCGAACCCATTAAAAAATTTACATTATGTTCCGCAATCAGACAACAGATGGCGCTGTCAAGGGTCTCCGACAAATATAATCCGCCTTTAGCACAAATTATATTTTATGATGTTACGGAACCCTAGGTAGCGCGAGTCCGACTCTTGGCCGGTTTTATTTAATCTTAAACTCCTAGCCATAATATATTTTTAATTTAAACAGCGCCGCAGGGTGGATTGTCCTTGTGGCTTTTTATAAAATGGAGTGTTTATTCTGTTACGTCGGACATTGTTTAACTTTTGACGAAGGTAGGTAAATTTTATTATAGAATCTCCAGAGAAAAGGATCGCTTTAGTGGGATTAATGAAGGTTGTTAGTTTAAGATGTAAGTCCTGGTTTCAATTTAAAATTAAATCTTGCACTTCGTTTCATAATGTTGTGAATTTTACGTAGGAGGATCGTTTAATGAATGATAATTACAGAACAAATACCTGCAGAATAATAACAAACAGTTTTCTCGTGGCGGGAAGCGAACCCGCTACCACCTGCGTATCAGTCGGCCATTAGACCAACTGAGCCTCGAAAACGTCGATTTTGTATAAGCTGACAGTAAGGAATTTATGTACATTCGACAGCGATTATCGCGAGATTTACGCCTGTTGCAAACCTGTCGCTACATAATCAGCCTGGGAGTACCAGTTCGTAGTTCCAGTACCAGTTACTACTAGGTAACTGGTACTGGAAGTACCGTAAGTACCACTAGACACAGACATCATCGATACTTTTTGATAAGGATTTTGTTCATTTAAGCACAACTTGCTTGATTAGACGTAGGTTCATAAAAGATTATAAATAAATAAATAAAATAAATAATGCTGGACAAATCACACAGAATCATCTAGCCCCAAGCTAAGCAAAGCTTGTGTTATGGGTCGATGACTGATATACTTAATACATTACATTACTACATAGATAGATATTTTTATTATATATAGAAAAACACCCAGAACACCCTGAACAAATATCTGCAGATCGTACAGACATTTGTCCCGAGGCAGGAATCGAACCCGCAACCTCTTGCGTCGCAGGCGGACCTTCGCCCGCTGCGCCACAGAGCTCGTCAAACTATGGCAATAGCAAATAAAAAAACTATTAAACATATCTTTTAACATATCATATGCCGTGGGGTGCCGGCTGCAGAATGTTCCTTCCTCCCATGTCCGTGCACAGTAGAGCATGCTAAGTGATCCCTCCGGAAGATGGGCGGCAGCGTCATTCCGTGTATCAACATTACCCGTAATGTTGATTTAACCCTGACCTTTAAGGGGTAACAAAACAAAAAATCTGTGTACAAGGATAATTATCATCATCACATATGGTCACACCAGATTGGTCAGTCGCGGGAAAATTGACTTTACTAAAGGCGATTCATGGGCAACTTTTGTCAAATCTTTAAAACTCGGTAGAGCACAAAGGATGTTTCATCAATTTAGAACTTAAAACTTCCACTACTGAACACAGGCCTCCCTCATGGGTCTCCATTAGGTGTAGTTGCCATACTCACCACGCTTGGCAGACGGGTTGGCGAGCGCAGTACGGGATGTTGTTACACGGAAAGACGCTGCTGCCCATCTTCCGGAGGTATCCCTTAGCAGGCTTTTACTGCATCCACGGGCATGAGAGGAACATTCTACTGCCGGCACCCCACGGCATTCGTGATATAATATTCCTTCGATATTCGTGAATGCGAATGCTAATATTCACTTTTGAATTTGGCGCTATTTATCTGTATCATTTTGTCTGAATAAAGTTTTACAGAGGTTATCTTTTTTGTTTGGTTTATCATTTCCGTGAAAGGTAGTACAGATTCTCATCAATTCTCATTCTAAATAAAAAAACCTTTCCAAAAGTTTTTGATTTAAGTAAAACCTAAGCTACCCTATTATAACTATACTAACTATTCGACTCCGTTGAAACTGTCCTAATTAAGTTGTCCCATGCCATGTATACTCGTATTGTGGTAAAATTCGGGAAGGGAATTAAACCTTTACATCATTGTCAGCTTATAGTAACCCACAGCTGGGCCACCTACTCCCCTAAACGCCAACTAGTTCTACTCTGGGCCTTATGCATCTAGGTCTTGCCCTGACGGCAACTATATCGTCCTTCCATAGGCATGTGGTCGGCTGAGAATCTGGTCATAGAAGGAAGGCGGAACCTGCGACACAAGTGTTACCACGTAGTGTAGGTGCTGTAGCCCAGTTTATTAGCATAAGCCATAAATATAGAAAATTTCAAGGAATAGTCTTTTTTAAACTTTCGCGATCACAACACATTATTAATGAGTCTCCCCGCGACCACGACCAGGTGCAATCCGGTCGAAACGTCGGGAATAAAATAAAGGTAATTACGAGATAAATACCCGATAATCCCATATTTTAATAGTTTCAAAGAATATAAAAAAAGTAAGGCCTTTGCATCTATTAAGATGATTTATACAGCGTCAGCAACTGGTAATCATGCTGTACGGGACGCTGCAGTGCCTGGGACATTGTTAGACGGATTAGGCTTGCCCAGCACCTATACCATCCTCTCAGCTTAGTCAGCTATTAGTCAGAGAAGAACAGGTCAATACGTCTGAAGCTAACTAAGCCGCGGGTTTCCTCACGATGTTTCCTTCACCGTTAAAGCACGTGTTAAGTGTGCACATAATTTTTTCAAGAAAAAAAATCCATTGGTGCACTGCCGGTATCGAACCCACGACCTTCGGATTGAAAGTCGGGGGTACATACCACTCGGCGAACATGGCTTTTAGGAATAAAAAACCTTATTAAAAATTGCCGATTCCGGTGGGATTCGAACCCACGTCCGTTAATTCGATCCTTGACGCTTCCTAAAGCTGGAAGTGTTTTACCCACTACGGAACCAGCTACGGAACCTTTGTCGGATACCGTAAATTTTGATAATTTTTAATCTCCTTGAAATGTTCTAACTAAGTGTGGTTATAAAAATTACAAAATGTAGAAAGTGTTTTTAGATTATAAATTCTTAAATGCCGGCACCCCACCGCCGTGGGATGCCGGCAGTAGAATGATACCCCTCCTCTCATGCCCATGGATGCAGTAAGAGCCTGCTAAGGGATACCTCCGGAAGATGGGCAGCAGCGTCTATCCGTGTATCAACATCCCATACTGCGCTCACCAACCCGCCTGCCAAGCGTGGTGAGTATGGCAACTACCCCTCATGGAGATCCATGAGGGAGGCCTGTGTTCATCAGTGGACGTTTTATGGATGAAATGATGAATTCTTAAATTCTTTATTGTACACATAGAAATAACTTTAAAAAAACATTGTATACTTATTAGTTATGTACAAAGGCGAGCTTAACCCTGAAAGAGTATTCTTACAGAAAACCTAAGGCTATAAAGTGAGGTGAATATTAAATGCAATGGATATATATGTGTACGACATACATGTGATAAAAGAAAATTAAAGAATTGAAGCTATATATATATATATATATTAGACCTAACCATAACAATCAAATAATATACTTACATACAAATATGTACACATTACCTATAGTATTAACATAATGGTATATATATAATAATCTACGTGTGCGTAATCTAGTGGCGTTTCTATACAAAGACTTCAACACTTCGATATACCGATAGTCAATTCGGCATCGTTGGAGAGACTCGAGCACCGCCCATGTTTCGATCGAATCAAAGGCTTTCTCATAGTCCACAAACGCGAGACATAGCGGCAAGTTATACTCTTCGGTCTTCTGTATCACTTGCCGCAGCGTATGAATGTGGTCTATGGTACTGTAGCCTTTTCGAAACCCGGCTTGTTCGGGACGCTGGAAGTCATCAAACCTGCGATCGAGACGATTTGTGATGACCCTTGAAAACAGCTTATAAACATGGCTCAAAAGCGAGATCGGTCTGTAGTTCTTAAGCAAGGTGTTGTCACCTTTCTTAAAGAACAGTACCACGACGCTTTTGTTCCATGTTTTTGGCGTAATACCATCGAGCAAGACGGAGTTGAAGAGCTTCTGAAGGACTTTAAGTATCGGTGATCCACCCGCTTTCAGAAGCTCTGAAGTGATTCCGTCCTCCCCCGGCGCCTTGTCGTTCTTAAGCTGTTTCAGGGCCATCCTGATCTCGTACAGGCTGATGTCCGGGATATCTTCGGTATAATGTCGGGTCAGTTTGGCTCTAGGGTCTTCTGCCACACTGCAAACAGGTTTAGTGACCGAATCGTAGATAGATCTATGTCAGTCCGAGTACAGGAACAGAGTTCGAAGGATATTCCCTTAAAAAGAGGCGTAAGACAAGGAGACGTAATCTCTCCGAAACTGTTTACGACCGCTTTGGAAGATGCCTTCAAGCTCTTGGAATGGAAAGGACTAGGCATCAACATTAACGGCGAATACATGACTCACCTTCGGTTTGCCGACGACATTGTGGTCATGGCAAAGTCGATGGACGAACTCAGCACGATGCTCGAAGGCCTCAATCGAGTCTCCCAACGGGTAGGCCTTAAAATGAACATGGACAAGACGAAGGTTATGTCGAATGTCCATGTGGTGCCTGCCCCAGTTATGGTTGAGAACTCGGCTCTCGAAGTTGTCGACGCGTATGTATACCTAGGACAAACTGTCCAATTAGGTAGGTCCAACTTTGAGAAAGAGGTCAATCGACGAATCCAACTCGGATGGGCAGCGTTTGGGAAACTACGCAACGTCTTTTCGTCCAAAATTCCTCAGTGCCTTAAGACGAAAGTCTACAACCAGTGTGTGTTGCCAGTGATGACATATGGAACCGAGACGTGGTCATTCACGATTGGCCTCATGAATAAGCTCAGAGTCGCTCAACGAGCTATGGAGAGGGCTATGCTCGGGGTTTCTTTACGCGATCGAATCAGAAATGAGGAGATACGTAGAAGAACTCGGGTCACCGACATAGCCAAACGGATTAGCACGTTGAAGTGGCAATGGGCAGGCCATGTAGCTCGCAGAACAGACGGCCGATGGGGCCGAAAAGTTCTCGAGTGGAGACCACGGACCGGCAAGCGCAGCGTAGGACGTCCACCAACAAGATGGGATGATGACCTGGTGAAGACCGCAGGTCGACGGTGGATGCAGATCGCTTCCAACCGCAATAACTGGATATCCATGAGGGAGGCCTATGTCCAGCAGTGGACGTCCTACGGCTGAAATGATGATGATGATGATGATGATATATATAATAATAATATTTAATTTTTTATTTAACCTATGTTGTCCCACTGCTGGGCAAAGGTCTCCCCTAAAGTCTTCCAACCATCCCAATCCTTTGCAGACTCCCACCATCCTCTGACAAAGGTAACAAGTTCATCCCGCCAACGCTTCCTCGGTCGACCCCGACACCGCATTCCCTCATCAGGAAGTTAAGGTGTTACTCTGAGCCCATTTCTCTGCTGGCATTCGGCTCACGTGGCCCGCCCAGTCCCACTTCAATTAATTATTAAATAAAAAAATCATATTCTTCCTCTGGTAAAAAGACGTGAAATTGCTGACTTAACTGTCCTGAACTTATAAATAAAATTAATCTTAATGTTCCATTTAAAATACTAAGATTTAACCCCAGCATCCATGTTCCTCTCGCTAGTACCAACTACCGGCAAAATACAATTTTATGGCGAGCAAGTGACAATTTCAATAAGTTAAGCGAGCAATTTGACCTTGATCTATTCTGCACAGTAGGTCTACCATGAGTTTTCACAATCTATACTAGCTAGCGCCTGTAGTTAAAAAAAGTATGAAAAACTTGTACAGCGCCTTTAACGGATAGTTTGGTACTAAATACACAGTAAACTACACTACAGCTATTGTAGTTTATGCTTAATTTGCTTAGAATTCGGTACTATGAGTTACAAATCTGACAGATGTTAATAGTAACGTTCTATTACTACTGTAGTAACGGCAGGCGATCTAACAGTGACAACTCATGGTAGACACACAGGTGTCGGTTCGGCCAGGCAGCGGCTGAACAGAGAATTTTTTGGAAAAAATCCTCGAAATTAGGTATTTAATATGTTTGAACATTTTTATTGATTTAAAATTATAAGTATGTTTGCGTGTTAGATAGATTCTAATAATATTACTTAAAAGTTGGTTCACATCTGTCACTAGTATGTTTCTAGACGTGAAAACCTCTAATTGGCTTTCTGTAATTTAGACTAATGTAGAGGTATAATAAGATATTATTTCTGTTGGTTTTCCTACGAATATATAAATAAATAAATAATATAATAAACTTACGTACAATAATAAAAATATAAGATAAACACACATAAATAATTGACATGGGGCAATGAGGGAGAGATAATGCTCTTACAACTTATCCTTGAATACGCTAAGCGACTGACTTGCTTGGATTGAAAGCGTAATGTATAACAATAATCATGAAATTATTATTCATGATTAAGTTATACTTTATGCTTGAAATGTATAAATGAATTGATTAGTAAGATAAGTAGGATTAATTGAGAGGTGTTATGAATCCCCATGAATAAAAAAATATATTTCAGACAATAATTTTATTAATTCAATAAATTGAATGATAAACAACATCTTATACTTTATACATTTACTTTATAATATCGCCAAAGTTATTTTAATGGATTTTTAAATTGCTTACTTAAAAATTCACCCAGCCTTTAAAACACTTTGGCAATCTACAATAATTTAACAAGTAAGTTTAGTTATAGTTACTTGTCTAATCATAAGTTTTTATAAAATTTTTGCTAAAGATCTTCATAATAAAGGAATATATCAGCAAAAAATGTTGTAACACTGTTACGAGATGGAAATTACAAAAAATTACCCAACGTGTACACAGTGGAAATAATAATATCTAAAATGTATTCCCACCGTGACACACCCAACCGAAGCAGTAAAACTTAAGCAAAATAATTATTTAATTTTTCAAAACACTGACTTCAATGACTTATTCCCTATGGGCCCACATCGTAAGTGCACAGTAATCGAATCAAAAAAGGATTTTTAAAATCGGTCCACAATTTGACAGAGATCGGTGAACATACATAGAAAAAAAACATAGAACCTCCTGTTTGAATTCGGTTAAAATAGCTTCTGAAAACAACCTTGAGTTTCATTTATTATTTAAAATCTATTATTTCTTTTAGTAAGGACATTCTAATGTACTTTTCTATCATTCTTCATGAGTAGGTTCGATGTGTTCAGGCTCGCTGGCGTTCTGTTCATTTTGGATTGAAATATCTGTGAAATACAATAATAAGTACATTATTTTCTAACAAATAGTTCTTTAATTTAAAAAATGGTTATTCAATTCTTCAATAAATAAAAAAACCGGGCAAGAGCGAGTCGGACTCGCGCACTGAGGGTTCCGTGCCACCATACAATATAATATATGACAAAGGCGGTTTTATATTTGTGTGGAGAACCTTGAAAGCGCCATCTCTAGTCTGATAGCGGAACTTATGTAGATTTTTCACACTTTCGATGATTTCTACAAAAGTATGCTAAGTAGAGAGTTTGTAATAAATTTTCTGTAATCTTTACATACACTTCTAATAGCAATAAAAGTTGCAGAGGTTCATCTCTGCATACTTCGGAAATAAGGGGGGGTAACGCTATTTTTTTCAACATTTTTGTAAATAACTCAAAAACGATATGACTTAAAGGAAAACTAAAAACTGTTTATTAATGTGCAAATGAATACCTTTCATATGATACCCTAAAGCACCCAGTAACTTTCCAAAAATTTTGAAAAACCCCCTTCCACCCCCCTTGTCTAAAAAACTATGCAAATTAGAGAGTTCACTATAATTTTCCTATAAAGTTTACATACACTTCTATTAGCTATAAAAGCATAAAGAACAGGTTGAAAGATTATATATATATATATATATATATACATACATATATATGTCGGCTTAGTTAGCTTCAGACGTATTGATATTGATATTTTTGAGATTTTTTTTATCATAAGAATTAAATAAAAAGAGTTGTGAATTGCCAATATTTACCATCGCATCGCTCTGGAAATACCTCCCAATCCGCAGCCCGTACCACATTCGCATCGGGTCACCCCTGGGCTGATAGTGCTCGCTACGGCCCACACGCGGGCCCAATCACATGCTGGCCTGCTCGGCCGCTTAGCCCGACGCAGGAGAACGACATCAAACGCTTCTCTAGAGGTTCATATTCTAAGAAGTTGATAGCCAATATTTACCATCGTCATAGCTCTTGAACAACCGCCTGATCCTCGGCCCATACAACATTCCCATCGGATCACTCCTAGGCTGGTATTGCTCGCTGCAGCTCACGCGTGGGAACGACATCAAACGCTTCCCTAGAGCTTTATATTCTAAGGAGTTGATGGCTAATATTTACCATCATCATCGCTCTTGAAAGACCGCCCGATCCTTGGCCCGTACCACATTCCCATCGGATCACTCCTGGGTTGGTAGTGCTCGCTGCGGCCCACGCGCGGGCCAAACCACATGCCAGCCTGCTCGCTGAGCGCAGCGCGTCCGACGCGGGGGAACGACATCAAACGCTTCTCTAGTGGTTCGTATTCTAAGGCGGAAAGACATACAAATTGTAAAGTTTGAGGCAATAATGCAGTATTATAATTTATAAGATTTGAGTACAAAAACTTTTTAAACTATTGTTGTGAACACTATTATGCATTATTTACGGGACATTAACCAAGATTTGATTCTTTTTGAATTTTCCGATCCCGAAATATTGGGAAAATATTCCCCGTAAATATTGTAAGTAAAAAACGTTTACCTTGCTATTATTAAAAAAATCATTTCATTTATTTATTTATTTGTAAATATGTATGACATGTGATATAAGACGATGATACCTGCAGAAGTACGAAACTGTGTCGTATGAATATGAAATGACGACAAAAGTTTGTAATACTATAAAAGTATATATATATATGTGTGTGTGTGTGTGTGTGTATGCTGTGTGTATTTATTGTGGTTGTAAAAAAATATGATAGAAAGGTAAAAGTAAAATTTAATTTAACAACCATAAGGTTTTCCTTCTCTTGATAGTTAAGGGAAAGGAGCAACTCGAGACATTTCATTTGACATTTATTAATTCTATTATATAGAAAGGCCCCAATATAAGCAAAATGATGACTATCTATTGCTGTCCGTCGCGGTTCTATTGGAATCAATGGCAATTGAGTGTGTTTTTTGAGGATTGTATGGAGAAAAAAAATTGTTTTACAGTGAGGACTTGACGGATCGAATATATGTCTGAGGTAGGAAACCAGATGGGTTTGTATGCCAAGACTTTGGGCACAGCTCTCTGTGCACGTTCCAATCTTAACATCTAGGATTTGGCTAAGCCTTCCCAGGATGCAGTAAGACAATATAGATTGGCCCTATGCATAATAGCCAATCTTGCAGTATTCAAAACTGATAATTGATTTTAAGCTTTAAAGATAAAAATCAGCCTTCTGATACGAGAAACTGTTCAAGCTATATGTTGTTTCCAAGATAGTACATTATCCACATGACACTAAGATATTTTATGCATAAAATACGTTCTAGCGTTGTGCAATTGACTTGGATATCCGTACACGGGCAAGTATGGGCACAAATAGAAAAAGAGGAATCGGGTTTACCTTCAACGCTCCGTAACTGCTCTGTTGAGAGTTATTATTTTCAATCGTCAGTTCAACTGTAAAACTTATCATCCGTACGAAGCTAGGTTACCGCTCGCTTTGACCGGTACACTACGTAACTACTCGTTAATGGTTAGGTAGAAACCAGTCGTAGCCTATACTATGACTATCCACCTTGTACTGGTACTGGATGGGAATTACTAAAAATGACTTCACGACGTGTACTAAGTACTAGTACACGAAGCGATCAAATTTCTAAAATGTATTCCCATCGTGTACCACCCAGCCGAAGAAGATAGAAACCAGGCAATAGTGGAGATGGCGGGAGGAACATGGACTAGGAAAGCACTGACAGACAGGAATGGAAAAGGTAGCAGGCCTTTGCAAACAAGCAAACAGACTAATAAGTCTGAACGTGATGTTCAGATAATCACATACCCGACGGATCCCGATGGACCGACTCCAACGATGCGAGCGCTGCGCTGCGACCGACGCGAGGGAACGACATCAAACGCTTCTCTTGTGGTTCATATTCTAAGGAAGAGGACGACATTGCTAATTATTTTATTATATTAGTAAATACGCCGTGGTGTGCCGGCAGTAGAATGTTACCCCTCCTCTCATGCCCGTGGATGCAGTAAGAGGACTAAGGGATATGAAGAAGATTGCAGCAGTGTCTTTCCGTGTATCAACATCCCGTACTGCGCTCGCCAAACCGCCTACCTAGCATGGTGAGTATAGCAACAACCCTTCAAGGTCAATACTCGGAGATGAGGTAGGTCCGTGTCCAGCAGTTGACGTCCTACGACTGTGATGATGATGATGATGAAGAATCCCCTAACCCCAATAAAAAACTAAATATTTATTGATGAAATCTAATGAGAACTTTCGGAGATACAACAGACATGAACAGACTAAACTACTAAAAAATACTATCTTCCTATAATCTAGTATAGATAACTTAGTAGTAACGGCTTACCTAGTAAGAGGTCGTTGGGCCGCCAATGGGACGAAGTCCCAGAGCGTCCCACGCGTGGGAACGGGTAGAGGTTAAGCACACCATCGCGACGTAACTTCGCGCTGCTATCTATATCGAAAATGAAAAAATAATGTTTATAAAATAATTTTTCAAAGTTTCCATGTGTTTGTTCAACGTTCCAAGTATCAAAGTTTCCATGTACATATGTACATATGTCCTGGTGTGGTGATCATATTGATATGACGAAATAGTATGACCGCGTAGCGATTTGAAGCCCCTTTTCATAAGATAGCATATAATACCAAAATACATTAACAGGAATTAATTGAGTTTTCGGTTTAAGGTATTCCGGTTTGGTAAACCGGATCGACTATTTCTCCGAAACTAATAAACGGCTCGAAAAAAAGCATAAAACTTAATTGTCTTTATTTATTTTTTATTTTTTATTTATTTAACCCCTAAATGGCTCCCATACGCGTAAGGTGTGGCCCACCTTGTGGACATGTAAACATCTCTTCTCAAAGCCGGTGACGGACGGTCAGACCGACAGACAAAGATAAACTATAAGGGTTTCTTGTTTTACTGCAGTACCCTAACAAGGTAAAGTGTGTAGGTGCTTTAATTGGTAAGAAAAAAAATAAACAATAAATGTGAAAGGTCATAAATGTACCTCTATATGTGTATGAATCTGTCGCATGTATTTTTCTTGTATTCTTCATGTTTTTTTAATGTTGTACACTTTTGTATCTACCAATAGGTATATTGCATCTCCGCCTTTGCATTGCATCTTGCCTCAGTTAAGATAGAAGATAGAAAATACTTTATTGCACACCTTAAAACTAAACATAATAACAAGAAACACTGAAAAACAAGTTGACAATTGGCGGCCTTATCGCTAAAGAGCGATCTAAACCTTGGGATGGATTGGATATGTTACACATATGACAGGTTTGCTTGAAGAAATCTCTTTAGGGTTAAACTCGCCTTTGTACATGTTTGATTCATTTCCCTTTTTGTAATTTTTATTTTTGTGTGCAATAAAGAATTACCAGAAGGTCAAACCCTATCTACAGTTACAATAAAAATGTTGTAACCGTCGTTATAAAACTCACTTTCTTCGGGCTGGGCGTTGATTGTGATCTACGGGGCTTATTTATAGACATTGCATACTGTGGGTGTTCCGTCTGTGTTTTCTGTGACTGAGGACTTTGGGGTTGATACAATTTAGTTTGATTTTGGCGTGATCGCGTCATATCATTATATCAGATCAGCCGTAGAATTAAGTAGAATGTGACATAGGCCATCATAAATCTCAAAGTTCTGATCGTGGGGGAAGTTGTTGCCTTCACGCTTGGCTTGGTTGGTGAGCACAGTATAAATACAAATAATTTGTTCGCTGGAATGTAGGTACAAACAGGTCTTAATAATGTCAGTTTAGGGTAATCCTAATTAATGCATTCTGCCTTAAAAAGGCATGAAAATTAAAAAAAATAAGTAAAGTAAACCTGTCAAAATTAATACGAGATAAATTGGTTAGGTTAGGTTATTAATTATTAATTTAATTAATTAGTTAATTAAATTAAAATCCGGAATATAATATAAAAAAGTCAAAAATATACATCACAAAACGAATAAATAGAAATGAAATAGAAATAAAAATGACTGGTGAAAACAAATAATTCAAATTAAAGTCCAAGTACTCATTTATGTCATAGAAACATTTATCTAAAGATAATTCTAAGAGCGTAAAGTCAGTCTTTATGCTTGCTTCGGCTTTATTTTCTATCCACATTTGCAGTGAAATAATGAAAATATTGATTTACAAACAAGCATAAGCATTCCCTTATGTACATGCATGGTAGAGGAAGAATTTTATACTTCTTGCACAAAGGTTTACAGCTATCCGCACTCCAAGCGCCACAGATATAGCTCGTACGCACATTTTTGAACAATGAAGGCCGTTTAAATGTCTGAAGAGTTTCCCCACAATATAACACCGTACATCAATGTTGAAGAGACATATCCGTGGTATGCCTTGAGGACTGCGACTGTTGATACGCGGCGTCTTAAGCTTCTTAATGCCATAAACTTGTCACACATACATATATGTATTTAACATGTGCTTTCCAATTACAATGCTTGTCTCACATAATACCTAACTGTTGATATATGAAAAGACAATGCTGTTCATCTTTCTGAGTTATCCTTTGGCAGATTCTTAATCAACGGGCAAGAGAGGAAGGACAACATACTGCTCTCGTCACGCTACGGGACGCCGGCATCCCACGTCACAAATCAAATTTACAGTATCATCATCATCATCATCCACAGACCGACTTCACCCACTGCTGGGTATAAGGCTCCCTTAGTTTGTGCCATCCACGATCCTGCGCCAGTCCTATCCATAGTTTACCCGCGACTTTGTCAATCATCATTTCAGCCATAAAACGTCCACTGATGAACACAGGCCTCCCTCATGGATCTCCATGAGGGGTAGTTGCCATACTCACCACGCTTGGCAGGCGGGTTGGTGAGCGCAGTATGGGATGTTGACACACGGATAGACGCTGCTGCCCATCTTCCGGAGATATCCCTTAGCAGGCTCTTACTGCATCCATGGGCATGAGAGGAGGGTATCATTCTACTGCCGGCACCCCACGGCGGCTTTGTCAATACTTCTTACTAAATAAACGGCTTAGTGGTTCTTGATTACGATTTAATAGAAAAACGTTGGTCATAAAATATTTGAACGAAACATTTAAAATTGTAGTTATCTCATTAAGGTCAAGACATGTACAAGTACTGTAAAAAAATGTTTTTCTTTTAAAAAAAATCGCGAGCCAATTCAAGAAAAGAAACCTCACTCGTTACTTTTTTGATTGTTTGATTTTTGCTTATAATATCTATAATGACGAGCTCTGTGGCGCAGCGGGTGAAGGTCCGCCTGCGACGCAAGGGTTTGCGGGTTCGATTCCCGCCTCGGGACAAATGTCTGTACGATCTGCAGATATTTGTTCAGGGTGTTCTGGGTGTTTTTCTATATATAATAAAAATATCTATCTATGTAGTATAATGTATTAAGTATATCAATCATCTAGTACACATAACACAAGCTCTGCTTAGCTTGGGGCTAGATGATGCTGTGTGATCTGTCCAGCATTATTTATTTATTTATTTAATGGAGTTATGAGTATCTTACTACCTGTATTCTTATGCTTTTAATCCGTAGCAGTTTGATGAATACATCCTATCCGTGTAATTCTTTTGTCAACAAATATTAATCGGCTCATTCATAAAGAGTCAAAATAAATAATCATTCAAATTCACAATTTAATAAATATAATACGGCTTACACCACGACCTACTTAAAATAAAACAAACTAATACTTAAATAACCAAATTCATGAACAACTTTCTAACAAATTATTTGAATTAAATTCGTTTTCATTTATTTCTCTAAATATGATGAAAAGCATATTATATATTATTACAAAGAAACCTAAACAAAGTAAGTAAGTAGTTCGAGATATCGGCTCAAATTATTTTACTAAAAGCTCACTCAAACCCTTAATTAGAATTTCTACGATAATCGGTTTGTTATGTACAAGTTTTGGAACACAACTTTCTAGTTTCTATAATCCTATTTAAGGGCCAGATATAATTAGGGATTATGTAAAATGGCTTTTAAAAAAAATTCTGACACAAACGATTTCAATTATGTGCTTATTTCAATTTAAATATGTTTTGTCTTTCCGTGTATGTGGACAAAGGCATCATGTCATGCCTTAAATTTAAACTTGCGGTTGTCTATTTTGTTTCACTTTATAATGTTTGCTTGCTTTTACATCAACTTCTCATGATAGGATCCATGATAAAACGAGGGAAATACTCAAATATAATATGTCATAATTTCAGCCGTAAAACGTCCACTACTGAACACAGGCCTCCCTCATAGATCTCCATAAGGGGCAGTTGCCATACTCACCACGCTTGGCAGGCGGGTTGGCGAGCGCAGTATGGGATGTTGATACACGGAATGACGCTGCTGACCATCTTCCTGAGGTAGCTCGTAGCAGGCTCTTACTGCATCCACGGGCAAGAGAGGAGGGGCAACATTCTACTGCCGGCACCCCACGGCATATAATAAGTAGGCCTTTGCATCTATTGTAGATGATTAAACAGCGTCAGCTACTGGTTATCATGCTGTACGGGACGCTGCAGGGCCTGGGACATTGTTACATGGATTAGGCTTGCCCAGTACCTATACCATCCTATCAGCTTAGTCAGCTATTAGTCAGAGCAAAGAACAGGTCTAATGCGTCTGAAGCTAACTAATCTGCGGGTATCCTCGCGATGTTTCCTTCACCGTTAAAGCCGAGTGATATGTACCCTCGACTTTCAATCCGAAGGTCGTGTGGGTTCGATACCGGGGTCTTTAGTCGTTTCGCACCACACGCGATTCGAACCGCGGTGCGAAAAACCCAAGTACTGTTTCTGAATGGGGCCATCGCACCGCAGTGGTTCGGCGGTGCGAATCGCCCAAGATTCTTTTGAAATGGGTCGTTTCGAACCGCGGGAAAAAACGACTCGATACTCATTTTGTAAGTCAAATTTAGGCACGCATTAAAAATTTAAGGATTTCAATTATTTATTTGTAAGGTAATCTAGATGGCATGGGATGTTGATACACGAAGAGACACTGCTGTCCATCTTCCGGTGGTTTTCCCCGGTTGGTTTGCCTTGGCAATTCTTACTGCATCAACGGGCAAGAGAGGAGGGGCAACATACTACGGCATGGCACAAATCTATGTTATCTTTGTTATCTATGGAACAAAGGTACCTCATACACAATTAGCACTGGTTATTAAACCATATGTCAATAGCTATGATATTAATATTAATATTGCACGACGAAATTAGGATCCCATTTGCGATAGTCTGTTGTAATATTGTTTAATTTATACCTACGTATCATTGTTACTGTGCTTATTTGGACCGATAAATTAATTGATTAGCAGATTAAATTGTTAAGCTACGTCTTATTAATATAATAAATGAGCGTTATAAGAATGGTAAGTCAATAATTGTCTAATGAAGAAGTACCTAATCTGAATTTATAATTATTCTAATCTTTTTAAACAATACATATAAGTTTAAAAAGGAAGTAAAAAAACATATTTTGGTGGAGTAACTACCGTAATAAACATTTAATTCTATTTTATTTAATTTCAATGACCTTGATGAACATGATGATATCTGGGTAAGTATAGTGAAAAAAAATATAGAGAATTGAGAATTATTTTTGTTAAAGTCGGTGAAACGTTTCTACAAAAATTACGGTCTGTTTAACTTGATGTGGAAATCCTACTGATCTGCTTTATTTTTCAGTTTGTAGAGGCGTACCAACAAATACCTACAGTCAGTTTTTAATAACTTGTGGGCTCGCTATGCTGTGAATGAAGCCCGTAAGTTGCTTCATTCAAAACTATTACTATCCATGATCGTATATCATGGATGGAACGCTTTTATCTATCGGGGGCAATTTGTGTATCTTGTATGAGGCACCGTAAAATTGTAAGAGCAGTTAGTTTACAAACTAACTCTGGCTAGGTCAGGTTATATACTGCCTGTAAATTGTCAACAGCTTACATATACATAAATTTAATGGATGTATTTACATATACAATTCTGTCAGTTTCTAAACTGGCCAATTTTTGCCGTCAGCTTATAATCTAACGACATATAATCGTCATTTTGTAAATAAATCGACCAATCACAGTTTTTCGTATCTGTACTTTTCTTTTATCGGTCGGTGATGGAGTTGCGCGTGATCGTCTTCAATAGAGCTGGAATTCAATAGACATGGCAAGGTAGATGGATGTAATATTGCATTTAATAACGTATTCTTTACAAAGATTGTTAGTAACAGTTAATCTTTTAAAACGCTTCCGCTAAAGCATTATCTTACCCTTAATACCAAGATGGAACTAAACGAACTATGCATTTATAATGTTAAGTAAGTTAAGCATAACAGAGGTGTTTGTGCAAAGGATTATATTTCTAACTAGCGACCCGCCTCGGCTTCGCACTGGTGCAGTGCTGATACTAAATATACTACAGAATATACCATCGCGGACTTTTATGTAGACCTTTTTAAGGTGTACAATACTGTAGTACATTATTTTGATCTATGACGTAGGGTTCAGCCAGCGTTTGCAATGTAAGCACAAAGAAATGTGTTTATTTACGACCTCACATTAGAAACCTCTAAAATTATCAGTGTTTCTCTCCTATTTTATGCATCTATTATACATAAAAACCTTTCTCTTGAATAACTCTATCTATTAAAAACCATCAACATCCGTTGCGTAGTTTTAAAGATCTAAGCAAATATAGGGACAGACAGACAGCGGGAAGCGACTTTGTTTTTTAATATTTATTGATATGGATGATGTATTGATGATACGTAGAGGCAGGGTGGGTGAGATAGTACGAGGAACCCTATAACTAGGCCAAAGAGAAACAGTTTATGGGGAAACTCAAAAAGACTCAAATTAAAGTACTTACTTATCAACTTATTTATCGTGTAAATATTGTGTAATATTATAATGTTTATAACCGTATACGTAATAATGCTTGTCGTCGTAGGAGTAATAGTCGTAGTCCTAGAAATAAAGGTCATGGTCAAAATGTTTCTCCCTCACTTGAGAAAATATAATATTCTAATACGTACAGTTTATTTTTTTTACAGATAGGTATATATACTCGGCATGTCCTGTTGTTCAGCCAAGTTCATGCAAAGCGAACTTACGACGCAGCCGTATGTTACACGAACTATTTGGAGGCAGTTAGACCCCTTCATAACTCAAAAACAAATAAAATTATATTAAAACAATATTTAAAAGAACGCACTTTATAACTTTCCAAAATTAATCGAAAACACAAGTTTATTGATTTTTTTGTCAGTTCCTCTTCACGAAATTCCCAAAACAATTAATCCTTAGCTAAATATTCCACATCGTTATATGTAAACCTACAATACTTGAGGTGTTCCCTGGATCCCATCATCAAAACTGATTAACTTAACAAGAATTTTCCAAATGGGTTCTAAACGACGGAGTTCTAAGGAAACATAATACAGATGGTTGAGTACCTCCTTTATTTTGAAGTCGGTTAAATAAAGAGATGCGTGTGCGTGCACCCCTTAGACTCGGCACGTGCTGTGGTAGGACAGTAGGCTGATTACAGGTTTGCAACAGGCGTAAATCTCGCTATGATCGCTGTCAAACGTCCATTTGTTGCTGTTAGCTAAAAAAAATTACGTTTGACAGCTATGATCGCAAGATTTACGCCTGTTGCAAACCTGTCGCGAGATATACGCCTAATGCAAACCTGTCGCGAGATACGTACAGTGTTGGTCTTACGTAGTGACCAAAATCAAGCTTATGGATGACCACTAAGCCCAACAGAAATGAAAAATGCAATCAAAATTTTGTCAACGACGGGACTCGAACCCGTAACGTTCAGACTAACACCTTTAAAGCAGGCTGCCTTTACCATTCGGCTACGGAGCAATTAACCGTCGGGTCGAAAATCTTGACTGCCTTTATCGGTTTCGAACCGAACGGGTTCGAGAATTTTGATTGCATTTTTCATTTCTATAAATAATACCTTAGTGTGGGTTTACACTTTAAATACAAAAATAGCTAACTAAGCCTAATGTTTATACCCTACTTCTAAAAACTATGAAGTTGTAAGAAGTAAAGGTGTAGAAGTTATCAGGTACTTACGGTAACCGGCGAAGACTGAGGACAGGAATACTAGCGAGATGATGACCCTATGTGCTGACTGCATTTTGTCTGAAACAAATGAGTTTCACGGGTTAGGCCTTTTTTTTTTTTCAACACGTACTTTTTTCTCTTTACATTCTGCTGCCGGCACCCCACAGCATATATAATTTTTTTTTTTAGCATTATTGTGAAATTATAATATAACGGGAGTATTATATGCAATACCTTTTGCCCGCGACTTCGTCCGCGTGGAAATCCCATTTTTCACGCAGAGCCACTTTGATTCGAAATTATAAACCCCATTTATTCCCTATCCCGTGGGAATTTCGAAAAATCCCTTCTTAGTGCACCACTAGGAAACTCAAGGTATATGTGTGCCAAATTTCAAGTCTTTAGGTCCAGCTGGTTTAGGCTGTGCGTTGATATTTCAGTCAGTCAGTGAGTCAGTCAGGACTTTAATATAGATTAACGGCATATTAACGCCTGAGTCATGCGTGACGCTCCGCGGGTTGGCGAGCGCAGTAGGGGATGTTGATACACGAAATGACGCTGCTGCCCATCTTTCGAAGGTATCCCTTGACAGATTCTTACTGCATCCATGGGCAAGAGAGGAGAGGCAAGATTCTACTGCTGGCATCCCACGGGTGAATCCTACAAATAGCTAGCAATAAATTGAGATATATGACACGCTTTAAGCTTATGATTTTTAATGCAAGAAGTTCGTGTTATTGTAAAGGTAACTGTCCAAGTACATGCTCGTAACAACTATCCCGAGACAAGCGGCGTCTGATGCTATCGTTAACAGTTCACTGCACAAACTTATGAGCTCGTGAAGGTACGAATATTTGAGAAACTAGATACCTTGTGGCGTTATAACAATGTTATTTTGCTTATAAACGTAAAGGCTTTGCTTCTTTAAAAATCATCTATAATAGAAGTAAGTCATTTACATCTATAAAACTTGATTTCTAAAGCGTCCGTACATGCTGTGCAGGACGCTGCAATGACTGAGGCATTGAATGATGTATTAGGCTTGCCCAGCACCTATACTATCCTCTCAGCTTTGTCGGCTATTAGTCAGAAGGAAGAGACGTCAATACGTCTAAAGCTCATGTTAAGTGCACATTTAACATCTGCTTTAACGGTGAAGGAAAAGATATTGATGCAATCCGCGGCTACATGAGCTTTAGTCATATTGACGTCTAGTATAAAGATAAAGAAACGTTTATTTTGTCACATTTTTACAATAAAATAAAAAAAAATCATCAATTCGGTTTTAAAACTAGTGACTAAAATGGTCACTACTCAGCATGTGCTGTGGCAGAACGAGTCGTACCACAGCGCTGGTCTTCCGTAGTAACCATGATGTGCGGTTGGTGCTACCGCAATGCACGGTAATTATATATTTATTAGGTACACATTAAAATCGAATGAAAAAGAAATACAAAATAAAATAAATATAACATTTTCACAAAAAGGAATATAAAATTACATGGATAATGTAAGACACAAAAGAATTAAACAAGAACAAATTCCATGCAATATAATTTATAAAAAATAAAAAAGATATCACGGATCTATACTAAAAATGAAAACTAAAGGTAAGGCACAAAACGACTACTTATTTTGTTCTAACTTTTGAGTATGTAGAAGGTACTTCTTTAATGAATTTCTAAAAGACCAAATAGAAGATGTATATATGTATTATTCTTGACCTCAAACTAAGTTTGTTACCTCTCATTCCTAAGTAATTTCATACATAACACTGTGATCTTTATTTATGTTTTACTTAATAAGCCAATTATGAGTTATTTATTTCGGTACGAATCCTACAGAGGAATTACTAAAATATGATAACAAAATGAATATTATTATTCTACGTGTCCCTCCAATTACAGGTCTCAGCGCCGGAACATAAGCTAAATTATTAAGCTGAGTAACTTCTTATGTTCAGAGATGTGTCGTTTTTAAGAGTACTGTTAGTTACAAGTGTTGTTTTTTTGTAACAGTTGTTTTACATACAATTGGGAAGGAACTGACTCCCAATATACAGCCTACGCTAGTTTGGGATACAGGGCTTGCAACGAATCTGTTACCGCTCATCATCACCTTGTTGTTACAATAAAGATATTCGTATTTGTTTGTATTTTGTAAGTATTTTTGTGAAAAACTGATGCAGTATACATAATACGTGTATTCCTAAGTCTGAGATAAGAACCTACCTACTTAAATAAACATTTTGAATGAATTAGAATTAATAAATAAATATTTAGAATTGAGACGGTGTAGATGGAGCAAAGTAGTAGGTGTACTCCTCCTATATGATAATATAATAATATAACACCTATAAATTAATCAATCATGAATATTTGATCAAATTTACACTTTGAAGTATGACTGAAAAATCTAGAGGTATATTTTTTATGGAAAATTGATAGTGTCAACAAACGCTTTACTTTTGTAAAGCATTTGTTGACACTATCAATTTTCCTATCTACTATATACTATCAAAAACGTGAACAAAGCAAAATTGTATGACCTTATATTTTTTTTATAAAAAAAGCATTTTTAAAACCTCGTCAGAGGGTTGTTTTAGAGAAAGTAGATATGAATAAAATAATTCACAAACTAATTTATAAAATGCATTTTCCATACATGAATTCTTTAACATGTGGTAGTACAAAACTGTAATAGGCATATGCAGTAAGTGAACAATTAACACGTTGTCTGTAAAAAAAATTGTCATCCTACGGTTAATGATAAAAAAACTCTTATGACAGACTGCGTAGCCCTTAGTCATTTACGCTTTATTGTGGAACGCAAGCCTAAAGCGAGCGTCCACTGCGTCCATGAATGACTCGTAAGCCTTACATTGTTGACGTTGTAATAAAAAAAAATACTAAAATGGCAATAAATGCCAGCAGTATTCGAGGGAGTCCTCAATGCTTTTCATCTCGCAGTAGACAGCCCGCTTAATAAAGCTAAGTGCTACAAAATTTAATCATGGCTACATGGAACCAAACGCCCTATCACAACATTATCGACAACTTTAAATTGGATTTGAAAATAGCATTTACCATGCTTATCGGTTACTTAACCTTGATTAACTTTGTAAACTTTAAAGGCATCATTGTATATAATCTTGTTGTTGCAAGTTATAAGTTTGACCCTGATTCCGGGAATAGATTTAACATATTGAGGTTGACTTGGCCTGAAATCATTTTGTGCGGAAATAAATCTATAATGCTGATAAATCCGAAAGCTCTTGGTATATTAGGTGCTTATAATCCATACAAAATTATTCTTTGTAATCATTGCTCGCTTCAGCAGGCGCAAACCAGAGTACAGTAGAAAGAAAGAGAAGGCCTTGCAGTAAGACACATCAGGCTTATAAATAAACTAGAGGGTAAGTTGTGCTTATAAATAAATAATGTTAGTAATTGAAATTTAAAAATTGTTATGTATGTCATGTACTTAGTAAGACTTGCATTTAAAAGAAAAACATTAATAGACACATAAAAAATAAACTTGACGTATTTATATTTTTTTACTAATAACGGTATTAGTTAGATTTTAATTAAACACTTTTTTATATATTATAATTTTTGCAAAAAAATATCGTAAGACTGAAAATATACTAGGGAACAGTCAATCAGTTTCAACCGATCAGTTTCAATCAATCAGTCAATTACCTATAAACATTTTATACAACAAATTTTATACAAATAATTTTAATCTCATTTCCAATGATTTTTAAAATAAAAAACACTTCTTCGTTCTTTTCTAAAACTGTTAACTTGTAGGTATTCGATTTAATATTAATAGGTAAAAATGTACTTTTAAATAACATTTTTTTTATTTTCTTTTTTGTAAAATATTATAAGAAATT
This sequence comes from Pasiphila rectangulata, assembly GCA_963082625.1. Lineage (NCBI taxonomy): Eukaryota > Metazoa > Arthropoda > Insecta > Lepidoptera > Geometridae > Pasiphila > Pasiphila rectangulata. The sequence goes on from OY720253.1 coordinate 11,078,559, forward strand.
AAGTTTTTAAGAAATAGGCGTACTTCCTGAAACTCCTGTATGTTTCTGCTGCCAACATACTCATTTATATATAACCGATAAAAAACAGAAGCATCCTTAAGTCGCCGCGTATATTTTCTTTATAATCGCTGGCGATGTAACGTTTTTTTTATTTTATTTTAAGATACTGCTAAGTTACAAATAAATAGCTCGATATGACAAATATTTGGCTCTGGACTCACCTGCCTGGTCACCTGTTGCGTGAGGAATGCTGTGCCGAGATCTGGAGCTCAGAGCTTTTATACTGAGGGAGAGCTCGGGGCCAGCGGCTCTCAAAGTTTACCAATACACCCACTTGCCAACGCACTGAGCGCTATAGTCAGGAGGCTTCTTTTGCCACTGTGATTGTGTGTTGTCTATGCTTTTTAATTGATTTTGTGATATAAAACGCTTTTAGATTTAATATTTTAGTAAAAGATCATTTTTTTGAACTAGGTTTAACATTAGGTACATTTAATGAACCAAATATAACATCCTGTTAACCTATATATATAATCTAAACTAATTCGTATAATAATATTGAGTAACTTTAACTGCCGATACATAGACAATGGTGTCGACCTGTTGTTCCAATACCAAAAAAAATAAACTTAACCGGACTAAAATGATGTAAAGGTATTCAAAAGGGATTGTCATCTATGATGTAGGTATTTAAGACGATTAAGGGGGAGAGAATCCGAACATATCCTATTTTTTGCATTTTTTCTTGCAAATTTTGGCTATTTTTCTTACATAGGGCGGAGGGGATACAAAATGGTTGAATGACCATGACGTAAATACTTTAAATTCATCATCATCATTTAAGCCGTAGGACGCCCACTGCTGGACATAGGCCTCCCTTATGGATTTCCAGGTATTGCGGTTGGAAGCGGCCTGCATCCACAGTCGACCTGCGGTCTTCACTAAGTCATCTGCCCATCTTGTAGTTGGACGTCCTACGCTGCGCTTACAGGTCCGTGGCCTCCACTCGAGAATCTTTCGTCCCCATCGGCCATCTGTTCTTCGAACTACTTTATATTATGTAACTAAGTATTTCTCACGTAACGTCAAATTTCTTAATAATAAACCATGTCAATCCAATCAAAACGTCCTGAAATAAAATTAAACAAGTAATAATAAAATAATAAATAAATAAATAATGCTGGACAAATCACACAGCATCATCTAGCCCCAAGCTAAGCAGAGCTTGTGTTATGGGTACTAGATGACTGATATACTTAATACATTATACTACATAGATAGATATTTTTATTATATATAGAAAAACACCCAGAACACCCTGAACAAATATCTGCAGATCGTACAGACATTTGTCCCGAGGCGGGAATCGAACCCGCAACCCCTTGCGTCGCAGGCGGACCTTCGCCCGCTGCGCCACAGAGCTCGTCATGACGCTGTTAGCTCTATGTAGTCTCAAAGTAAGCAGAGGTGCTCTTATGGGTTCCAGAAGGTTGATAGAATACTCAATTTTTTTTTGTAAACCTGCATATCATACATAGGAAACACACCCAGACCCGAGACAAACATACTTATGTAGATAAAGCAAACATTTTGTCCCTGGCAAAGATGAAACCACCACTTACTGCGTGCCTGCCGGGTATTTAACCAACTGCGTTACTAATTCCGTTGGTACCGTTCTAAAATGAAGTCGGACCAATTTGACCAAATTTTAAGTTGACACTTCCAAAAATATAAACGTCAAAACTCTTATTATAACCAGCTTTAGTATGTGCAACTACAGAATCCTTCTGAAGCTTTCCACGACAGTTTGAGAGCCACTGTGCGCTTTCGCACGGCGATCACGTCCGCGGTGTTTAGAGATAATTCAGCTAAGCTCCCCCCTCCGTATTTACATACACAAACTATCACTGACAGTGAAAACTTACGACTTTTACATGTGGAATTAACTTATATGTATAATGTTATATCTAGCTTCACAGTTAACCGTGTACAAGGGTCCAATATTTTTTTATATTCAATATTTGAACTACTTGGACTGAAAATTGCAATTTGTTCAATCACAGTATGCCATAAGGTGCCGGCAGTAGAATGTTACCCCTCTCATGCAGTAAGAGCCTGCAAATGGATACCTCCGGAAGATGGGCAGCAGCGTCTTTCCGTGTATCAACATCCCTTACTGCGCTCGCCAACCCGCCTGCCCAGCGTGGCGAGTATGGCAACTACCCCTCATGGAGATTCATCAGGGAGGCCTATGTTCAGTAGTGAACGTTTTATGGCTGAAATTATGATGATGATTGTTATTAATAAAACAGAGTTAAATAAAACAACTATTCCTACCATGACAAGTTCACGGCACAGGCTGGTTGGTTGAGTGGTATGTACCCCCAACTTTCAATCCGAAGATCGTGGGTTCGACACCCGATGAACCAATGGAATTTCCTTTCTTGAAAATGTATGTTCACATTTAACACGGGCTTAACGGTGAAGGAAAGCATCGTGAGGAAACCCGAGGCTTAGTCAGTTTCAGACGTATTGACCTGTTCTTTCCTCTGACTAATAGTTGACTAAGCTGGGAGGATGGTATAGGTGCTGGGCAAGCCTAATCCTTCTAACAATGTCCCAGGCACTGCAGCGTCCCGAACACCATTATTACCAGGAAGATTGATACAGCTGACGCTGTATCAATCTTCTATATCTAATAGATGTAAAGGTCTTACTTTTGGCTATTATAAACAACGCTTGCCGCCGTGGGGTGCCGGCAGTAGCATGATACCCCTCCTCTCATGCCCATGGATGCAGTAAGAGCCTGCTAAGGGATACCTCCGGAAGATGGGCATCAGCGTCTATCCGTGTATCAACATCCCGTACTGCGCTCACCAACCCGCCTGCCCAGCGTGGTGAGAATGGCAACTACCCCTCATGGATATCCATGAGGGAGGCCTGTGTTCATCAGTGGACGTTTTATGGCTGAAATGATGAACCAACGCTAGTCTTTCGACGGAAGATTTTGAGTACTTACGTTTATAGACGGATACTCTGACCGTCTGTAAACGTAAGTACTCAAAATCTTCCGTCTAAGACTAGCATTTTCCTCCGCCGTCCCATTATCAGATTACTGTAATCAAAGGACGCGCTAAATGATCGAGCTTCGTCAAACTTACCCTTGCTTAACTTCTGATGCGATTAGCTGGAACAATCTTTTTCTCTTAGAACAAGATTAGATAATGTCAGATATTGGCTGCCGTGGGGTGCTGGCAGTAGAATGTTGCCTCTCCTCTCTTGCACGTGGATGCAGTAAGAATCTGCATCCACATATAGGTATACCTCCAGAAGATGGGCAGCATCGTCTTTCCGTGTATCAACATCCCGTGCTGCGCTCGCCAACCCGCCTGCCAATCGTGGCGAGTATGGCAACTACCCTCTTATGATCTTGGAGATCCCTGAGGCCTATGACCAACAGTGGCCGTGGACAGCAGTGGTTCTCGATTCTTTTATCTTTTCTATTAACTTTACTAAAAACTATGTAACAAATTGAATTGTATGGTCCGAAACTTTATAAAATAGTTGGTCGGTTCGCGCATTTATCTCATTCTTCTTCTTATTTTATTTAGACTATTGTCATTGCTATTTTAATTATACGTCGTTAAAGACACCATAACATTGATAACATGCCGTTATTCACCTAGGTTAGCCCAGTTGATTAATATGGAACAATACTAGTAAAAAAAATCATATTCTGCAAAGAAATAAAGAATCATTTCCTTTTCCGGTTATTATAAGATAGGTACTCCAACTCCATAAGATAGAAGCCTGTTACAGAAGAACCAACAGACAGATAGAAGATATGCAGCGTAGGCTTTATAGGCCCCGTTAGCTGTCCTTGAATACGGAACCCGGCTAAAAATGGGTTACCAAAGAATCACACCCAAACTAAAAAGTAAAAATTTGTGTTTACCGAACCAGGAGACTGAAAGGGAAACACGAAAAAACTGGTACAAACGCCAACAGTGAAATTTATTTGCTAATAAGTTTCTGCTACATTAAAAGTAATTGTGTGTTTTATACTTTCGCGATCACAACAATTTATTAAGAAACATGTAGCGGGGTATTTAGCTCGTCAATTACATACAAAAAAAATATTGATTTATTACGACTAAATGACCAGACAAGTTGAAGGCCCGCCTGATGTGAGCGGGAACATCTAATAACAATGGTCATACCGCGGTGATCACGTTCACGAAGCACGTGACCAACGCTGCATTGCATTGCGCCCGTCACCCTCAGTCATAGAGTTGTAAATTCTCACATGTGCCCGTAATTTCACCGGCCGGCCTCCTTACCCTTCAAACCGGAACGAAGCAAAGTAGAACTACTGCTTGGGCAAAAATAGGTATGGTGGTAGTACTTCCCCGGATGAAATCTTCACTAAAAGTTCTACTACTCATGTCTCATGTTGTGATCTGGATTTTCTATAGAATACAACTCAAAGTCAAAATCGATAAGTCTCTATCCTGACCACCTAGAAATATCAATTAAAAAGAAAAGAATTAACTTGACACTGGCGGAATTGTGTAAAACACAAAAAACACAAAAAGCCATAATAAAAAGACAAGACAAGACATCAATTAAAAAATAAAAACAAAACACATTTATTCATTATAGCACATAATTTTAATTCCTTCTACTCAGAAAACTTGTTTTCGCGGAAAGAAGCGGAAATAAATTACGTTAGCAGAGATTTTTAAAAAGTTTACCTAACCTAAACTAACCTAACAAGTTTTTATTGTGTTTTATAATTGAGTTCTCGTATACTAGGTGCTTACCATATGTTTACTAGCATTACAAACCACACAACACATAACACACAGCACAAAAATAATAGGCTATATTACTACATTTTTATTGTTAGTCCGTCATTAAATAATTAATAATTAACAAAAGCACGTATTTTGTTCTTTTTTAACGTAACCCAAAAATAACCGCGATACAATAAATCGAAATGCCGACGTGCCTCGGTACAGAATTATGACGACATGAACTCCTGAACATCGACTCGCTTTATCTTAATATTGTTTCGTTAATTGAAATGCAAAAAATACGTGACAATATTTTTTTGTATTACTAAATAAAGGACTAAATAGAGTTTTGATTTTAAATTTTTCATATCTTGTACACATGCCTATTATAGTAGTGTGGGAAGACTTCTTAGTTAATTAAGGTATTACCGGACATAATAAAGGTTTACGGAACAAAGTTACAGTAATAAGATAAGTTGAGTGTATACATACAACCCTTCGATAAATGACTATGTTATGATGCTGATAATATCTACGAAAACTGTAAATGTGCGTAAAACTTGTGTCAATTTACAAGCTAAAGTCCTCTCTTGGCCATGGATGCAGTAAGAATCTGCCAAGGGATAGGAAGATGGGCAGCAGCGCTTATTATCCGTGTATCAACAAGTTTTATTTAACATACTTTGGTACGGAGATCCCCGGCCACGATCGTGATCAGTCGAGACCTAGTACAGTTACAGTTATTACGTTCTACGGCTGATCATCATCATCATTTCAGCCTTAAACAGTCCACTACTGAACACAGGCCTACCTCATGGATGTCCATGAGGGGTAGTTACCATACTCACCACGCTTGGCAGGCGGGTTGGCGAGCGCAGTACGGGATGTTGATACACGGAAAGACGCTCCTGCCCATCTTCCGGAGGTGTCCCTTAGCAGGCTCCTACTGCATCCACGGGCAAGAGAAAAGCTGATGATGATGTTAATTTATTTTGGCTTTGCCGTAGTCGGCTAAAAATACAAGTTTCCACTGTACGTCAGTACTTTAAACATTCCTGCCTACCGTGCAAGCTAACCCCGTAACTAGATTAGTTCACGCATTTCCTCCTTTTAGTTGCAAAGTGCCCGTGCTTGCTACATAATTCGGTTATAGTTACATTTCCAATACTTTGATGTTGCTATTTGTTTATTAGTGTTGCGGGATTGGAGCCGTTTTTAACCTAGTTTCTGGTTTATTAATATAACACGTACTTTAACGGTGAAGGAAACATCGTGAAGAAATATAACTTGTTAAACTTTCGCGATTTGTTAACATATTTTTAGTTTTAAAATCACAGGATTTTATCGCGTACCTTTTTTATTATTTTCCCGACGTTTCGGGAACGTCGGGAAAATAATAAAAAAGGTACGCGATAAAATCCTGTAATTTTAAAACTAAAAATAAATCGTGAAGAAACCCGCGGCCTAGTTAGCTTCAGACGTATTGACCTGTTCTTTCCTTTGACTAATAGATGAGAAGATGGTGCTGGGCAAGCCAAATCCATCTAACAATGTCCCAGGCACTGCAGCGTCCCGTACAGCATGAAAACCAGTTGCTGACGCTGCATAAATCAATTATAATAGATACAAAGGCCTTACTTTTATACTTTGGTCCATGGAATAAAGATAGATATTTATTTATTGACTTATTAATTTAGTAGTGTTTTTAAGCCTATGTAAGGTTTGTCTAAACACTATGTTTCTCTTTATTAATGACAGTGACAACATGAGTTAATAGCCATTCTCATAGGAAGGTACAGGCAACTGTTTTCTTTTCTGTTTATGAATAAAATATTTATATATCTACTAAAATGCATTTTTAAATACTACCTTCTTTGGGGCTAGATGCTGTTCAGCATTATTTTATAAATAATTCATTTTAATAACCTTCTTTACAACAAACTCCTCATGATCTCGGAGATGCATGATGGAGCCCCACGTCCAGCAGTGGACGCGGACAGCTGTCCTACGACTGTGATGATGTTGATGATAACTGTTTGGAGATCTTCAGATCTCAGGGCAGACCTTGAGGATTTTTGTTCTGACCGGGTTGGCCGAGTGGGGTGAACTCCAACATCCGAAGGTCCTGGGATACCAAACAAAAATTTATAAGTTTGACAATTAGATTTCCCACATGGATTTATTTCTTACTTATTTAAGTTATAGATTACGGTTCTATTTTTTTTTTGATCCAACTCAATCTTTTATTTTAATGTTTTTTTTTGTTTGTACGTTCTTTGTGGTTTTATTGTATGTATAAGAATGTGGTTAAGATAAAGATAAAAGATAAAGATAAAGAAAGATAAGATAAAGATAAAAGATAAATAAAAGACAAAGGTCCGATTTGTGATACCTGTTTGTTTATTATTATTACTGTGTAAAATTTGTATCACAAAAAAAAAATTCATTCATTTTCATTCATTTTCAAACATGAACCTATGGATTTTCTGTCTTGAAAAAAAATTGTAAATTTAACTCGTGCTATAGCGTAAAGATAAACATCGTGAGGAAACCTACGTCTAAAGGACGATTTTTCAATCATTTCTTATGTAACAGGATTAAAACGTCGGCTCTTAGTAGCTTCAGAGGAGCCTGTTATATCCTCTGTAAAGTAAAGTAAAGTAAAAAGGTATTTTATTGACATAATACAGTGTAGCATACAAGTTTGATCCATAGGCTCCTGAACTAGTTATAAACTGTGTTTCAGGAGCCAGTGGCTTCTCCATAATTATACATATATTACTAACTTAATTACATCAATAAAAACAAATAGCTATTAATCAAAAATCTAGAATAAGTTGTCTAAATTACTAAATATTTTAATTATAATTTGTTTTTATGTTTTGATTTTCTGAGTAGTAGCTAAGCAGATGGTAAAGGTGCTGGGCACGCCTAATCAATATTTATAAAACTCTTCCGTTATTTACTGAGTGACTGACAGACAACGCACAGCCTAAACCACTGGACCTAGAGACTTGAAATTTGGCACACATATACCTTGAGTATCCTAGAGGTGCACTAAGGAGGTATTTTTCGAAATTCCCACGGGAACGGGAACTACGTGGGTGAAACTGCGAGGTGCGGCTAGTCCATAGATAAATATATAGAAAATACTTTATTTCACAAACTTATAAGAACTGTACCTACTGCGAACTTAATGCTAAGTAGCATTCTCTTCTAGCTATCCATCCTATAATGTTTCAGGCACTGCAGTATCCTGTACAGCATGAACACCTGTTGCAGACGCTGTATAAATCATTAACATACATATAACCGGGTATTTATCGCGTAAATTACCTTTATTATTATTTCCCGACATTTCGCTTGGATTGCACCAAGCATGGTCCCGGGAAGACTGGCGATAAATACCCGGTTATATGTATGTTGATAATGTGTTGTGATCGCGAAAGTTTAAAAAAGACAAGCTGTATAAATCATCTAAAATAGATGTGAAAAGCCTTCACTAAGGTGGTGGATTACCTCAAGAACAAGGCCGGAGTGTTATGGAGTGTCGAGAATCGGGACACTCATTATAAGCATTAGCTCATTTATGGTGAGAGTTCCGACATAATGTCTGGGAAACACCATAACCCCTGACTTCTGGCCGAAGGGGTCGAAGTTCAGGCGATTCAAGGGCCGCCTAGCATGAAACCCCCGCTCCGCAACACGTCGGTGACATGACATGTGGCCTAGTTATAAGTTTTATAACGTGTATGTTAGTCTGTAAGGTATATATAATTAAACCTTTGATTAGGTATTTAACACCTTGTTACTTATCTATTGTTGCCTGAATTAAATAATCATAATCATAAAAGTTTTATTTGTTGAAAAAAATAACATAATGTAACAGGAATTACAATTAAAGTTTATAAGTAGGTGCCATAAATATAAAACTATAATCTACGCTTAAGCTAAGAAGTTATAAGTAACTTATTTAGTACTGTATATTATATTTACGAACAAAAATGTAGATTAACATAATATATCCTAAGCGAATGTCTGTATGGATCAAATTCAGCTTGCAATGCAGCTCACAAATTGGTACATTTTTATTTCAACTGTTTAATTAGTTCAAAGTCTTGATCATTGAATTATTTAATTTTCGAGTTGCAAAAGATCCCTGAACTCTTTTAGTTATTCCTTAGACGTACGAAAACCTTGATTTTATTATGAACATTTCTAGGGAATAAGAATTCCCAATCACTAATTTAACTTTATAAAACTTCAGTTAGCGGCTATCATAGAACTAAAACATAAAAATTAAAGGACAGTTAACTGATTGACAAATCGGCCTTTAAGTCGGATATCATGCCGACAAGTTTTGATTTTCAAGAAAATCGTTTTCGGGGCGAGTAAGTTTACCTACCCAGCTAGTCATCTATATATATGAAATTCTAAGTCCTGACTGACTCACTGACTGACTGACTGACTGACTGATATATCAAAGCACGGCCTAAACCACTGGAACTAAAGTCTTGAAATTTGGCACACATATATTTTGAATATTATAAGAGGGAGCACTATGAAGGGATTTTTCGAAATTCCCACGGGATAGGGAATAAATGGGATTTATATTTTCGAATCAAAGTGGCTCTGCGTGAAAAAGGGGATTTCCACGCGGACGAAGTCGCGGGCAAAAGCTAGTTAAATAAATATTTTCCTACAATAAGTATTTATTTAATGTCAATAATTTAAAATAGTAAATTACCTACGATTAATATGTATTTATCGTTTGAGCCGTGGGATGCCGGAGGTAGAATTTTACGCCTCCTCTCATACCCATGGATGCAGTAAGAGCCTGCTGGTAGTATCAGGAGGGAGGCCTGTGTTCAGTAGTGGGCATTTGACGGCTGAAATAATGATGATGGTAAAATATTTAGTTGTTATAATACTGCTGCCTGCGTTTTCATTATTTCAGTATATTTTTGTCCTGAACCCTAATTTTTTTTTCTAAAATGTTAGTAGCTTATGCTACTCCATAACATCAGCTTTCTGCCAGTGAAAGTCAGTCCAGCTTCTTCAAAGATCAGCCAGAATAAACGTGTACATGTGATATCCCAAAAATAATATATAATTAATTACTAATATATAATTTTATATTTATCAAGGCTTTCACTACGTATCCATCAACTTATTATCATCTTGCTGAAGTTTCGTAGACTATTTAGAGCACGGTCTTGGGCTAGGGTATACCACTCATATTTAAAAGTGTCCTAATTATATTCTATAGTGCTAATAAACCACTGAAAAATCACAATTTTTTTCTCGTATGGAGTACAATACCCTATTACGATAGGGCATCAGATAGAATGGAACTACTACAAGAAAGTAATACTAAAACCGGGTGGTCGGCTATCTGGCCTGTGTGAAATGTAAAGGTAACTTTTCAAGGCAAAGTTGTAGACAACGCTTTTGTAGACAATAGGCAATAAGTGGCCCGTCTACTGATCCCTAAGCCAATAATTTATTAAGCGTCGAGATGCGTAGGAACTCAAATTGAGACCGAGTATGCGATGCCATACGTGATCATATTAGCAGAGAGTGAGCGATTGACCTATCTTGATACTTGTATATTTTTTAGGTATTTAAGTGTTATTTTTGTCATCGTTCTGTCACTACTGAGTGCTTGTTTGTTTTGAGGATTGGCGTGAATAGTCTTCATTCGTCTGCCTCGTGTTCGTCCGCATTGTGCTATAAAAAATATATTTAAGAATAAAATAGTAAAATAGAATACAAAAAAAATATAATATACAACTACAACAAGAAGAAAGACCAGCATATAAAGTTCTCTAGTAAAATTTTTGTACAAAAAGGTTAGCTTTCCAATTTAAATAGCCACTACGGATTCTCACCACCTTTGATCCCTTACCTGTCCGTTTCAGTCCGAGATTTACCAAATGTTCATTGAACTGATTTAATTACATTGTATACGTACGAAATAGCCTTCAAAACTGGGAGGATGGTTGGTATAATTGCCAGACAAGCCTAATCTATCAACGTCCCAGGCACTACAGCGTCCCGTATGTATGAATACCAGTAGTCAAAGCTGTATAAATCATCTAGAATAGATATATTAGGTATTAGACAGTAACATTCGGAATAAATACTAGCAAACATTTCTAGCAACGTTTTGTAGATATAAATGATGATTGGTTTTTTTTTCATCTCAGCCGTAGTATTGCTGTCCACGTCGACTGCTGGGTATAATAAACCTCCAAGATCATGAGGGATTATTGCCATACTCACCATGCTTGGCAGGCGGGTTGGTGAGCGCAGTATAGAATCTTGATACACCTGCTCCTGCTGCTGCCCGTCTTCCGATGGTATCCTTTGGCAGACTCATACTGCATCCACGGTCAGTGAGGAGGGGCAACGTTCTAGCCGGCACCACACGGCTATTTTTTCTTATGTTAAGGTGAAGTACAAGTATCAAAGCTATAAATCGAGATATACTTACGTCACTTGACAGACGGGTTGTGTCGAAATCGACACTTTGTTTTTGCTTTAACATAACTTACGTGTACGTGATTATTATATCAATAATTGACCTTGGATTGTCTGTTGAAAAATCTTCCTTTTTACAAAAAAATGCGACTAAATGACGAGACAGCCGAAGGCCCATCTCATGCGGTAGTAGTAAACCTGTCGTTAGAAGTTGGCACGTGTGTTTTTTACGTTTCATCATCATCATATCAGCCCGTTGACACCCATTGCTGGGTTATAGGCCTCCTCTTCAGCACGCCAACGTACACGGTACTGTGAAAGTCCCATCCACTGTGTCGTCCAGCAACCCTGGCTAGATCGTCCGCCCATCTGGCAGGAGGTCTGCCTCGAGGCCGTCTCGCTTCCATCGGAAACCACTCTGTTACCGCCTTGGTCCATCGGCTGTCGTCTCGCCTACCAACATGCCCTGCCCAACTCCATTTCAAGCTTGCGATCCGCATACCTACGTCTACGACTTTTACGTTTACCAAAATATATTAATTATCATCATTCCAGCCGTAAAAAGTCCACTACTGAACAGGCCTCAATATAAAATACAAGGTAAATAGGTATTCATTTTGTGTTCGGTAAACCGCATCACTTACTTGAGCGACAATTTCTCCGGAAATAAAAAAGCTAGATGTTATGTAGTTTTTCTATCATCATAATCTTTCTAGGAAAACAATAACATGATTTCGATTGAATAATGGCACGGAACCCTTCGTGTGCGAGTCCGACTTGAACTTGGACGATTTTTTATATGTATTATATGAACCTATGAATTTGGGGAAAGCGGTCCCATCCTGTACCACTAAAATCTTGTAACACTGGTACACGATGGGAACAAATTTCTAAAATGTATTCCCATCGTCGTCCAGAATGTATTCCCGCCGTGGGGTGCCGGCAGTAGAATGTTACCCCTCCTCTCATACTCGTGGATGCAGTTAGAGCCTGCTAAGGGATACCTCCGGAAGATGTGCAGCAGCGTCTTTCCGTGTATCAAGATCCCGTACTGCCTTGCCAACCCGCCTGCCAAGCGTGGTGAGTATGGCAACTACCCCTCATGGAGATCCATGAGGGAGGCCTGTGTTCAGTAGTGGACGTTTTACGGCTGAAATGATGATCTTCTTAATCCTTTTTACAATATCCCAGGCACTGCAGCGTCCCGTACAGAATGATTACGTTGCTGACGCTGTATAAATCATCTATAATAGATGCAAAGGCCTTACCTACCTTGCTGGACAAGAAGGTATGCTTGTACCAACACCTCTCTATGCTCAGAGTCTTAATAAGGCTTACATGAGAACAAAGTTTACTATCGCAGTATCCAGGTTAAGCTTAGTATTAATTAAAAAATCTACATACAGAAGGTTTCAAAGGTTATTTACTACTTAAAAATGGGTCTGATCTTATCTTGTTAAAAAGGAATTAACTTTCCTTGTTTGTCTATGGTGAAAAGCAAAACAATATTTACCCAATGCTTGATAAGCATAGATAGGTAATTAATTAGCAAACTTAATAAGCCTTTTTTTAAGGGATTGTTAAATGTTTTATACAAACACAGACGACAAAATTAAATTTTTAATGTAGTTGATCATACCCACATCTGACGCCATAATTATGCAAACCGTTAAATTTTAATAGGAAATTTTTGAGCGCCCTCTATGCAAATCTTTACAAACAACTTCGTAAGCTTCATTTACGTGAACCAACTTCCGGGGTTTCCTCCAACTCGACTCCAGTTCAAACTTTCCAAAGGTTGGTCGTTTCAGTAACTTGTAACGCCATCTCTGAGGTGGCTACAGAACTAAAATATAGCGACATCTGTAGCAGAGCAGACAAAGCTAAGCAGCATTGTTGCATGCACGTAGATGGCGGTAGTGAAGCTATCTCGCATGGAAATACGCTGCTGCCCATCTTCTAGATGGGTATTCCTTGGCAGATTCTTACTGCATCCCTAGGGTAAAGGAGGGGCAAATTTTTTCTGCCGGTATCCCACGGGGATTATAAGATTTAACCTAAATGCCGTGTTAATATTATAGATCTGAAAGGCCATTTTTTTACTTTACTTACTTATATTTATATAGTACTAGGTGGTACTAGCTTCTACCCGCCGCTTTACATGCGTTGTACCCCAATAAAAAGTATCCTATATGTTATCCCGGTCAACAGTTACAGCGTATAAAGGTGCCTACAACCTTCATACGCTTAGGGATGTCTTATGCAACAGTGTCATTTTTTTTTTTAAATTTTTGTTAAATATTTACTTAGCCGATTTTCTCAGATACGTTAATATGTAACAATTTTTTTTTACTTTAATGTGCTTATTTCAATCCGAACCGGCCGGCCGATTATTTCCGATTACCTATTTTAAACTCTTTATAAATGTGCAAAGTTTTAGCTCAATCCGTAGGGTAATTTTTGCGTGAAGAGGTAACAAACATTCATACATCCATACAAACTTCCGGCTCTATAATGATGGTGAGATTATTATAAAAAATAATATAACATACGTAACAGTTTAAACTATTACATAAATCGTTAATATTACTTTTACTTACAACTATTTTGTGACCGCAGTAGAATGTTACCTCTTATGCCCATGAATGCAGTAAAAGCCTGCTAAAGGATACCTTCGGAAGATGGGCAGGAGCGTCTTTCCGTGTATCAATATCCCATACTGCGCTTACCAACCCGCCTGCCAAGCGTGGTGGCAACTATCCCTCATGGAGATCCATGAGGGCGGCCTGTGTTCATCAGCGGACGTTTTATGGCTGAAATTATGATGATGATAATTTTGAGCAGCGTAAACAGACACTGTAAACATTAACATAATTGCAAGCGTGTAACGGAAGTCCACACAATGACTGCACACTGTGTGTATTCCATACAATACCTAGTGCTTATCAATGTTAGGTCTATATTCTTCATCATAATCAAATGCTATTGTTTTTCAATTATTTTCCGTGCTGATTTTTCGAAACTATGATGAAGGGGAATGGTAGCAGTAGAATGTTGCCCCTCTTTTCTTGCCCGATCCGAGGTTGCAGAAACGATCTGCAGGATACCTCCGGAAGATGGGCAGCAGTGTCTTTACAAGTATTATTCAACCTGTACTGCGCTCGCCAACCTGCCTGCCAAGCGTGGTGAGTATTGCAACAACTCATCATGATCACTTGGAGATTCGTGAGGTGCTAGGAACCAAGGAGGAAAGCAGGGTCTGCAGTACAAGTTTTTATAACTTAGTGTAGGTCCTGTTAGCTTAATTATAATTAAGTAACAAGCCATTGTCTATACCTACTTTAGAGTAGTATACATAACATGTTTGGATCGCCTTTCATGTATTCCTTCATGGACCAGTAAAACTTCCAGGCATTTTGGATGCGGTAATCGATTTCTCGATCTTGACTGTTGCCGAAGCTAGCTAACTGGCCCAGGTAGGTGTACTCGTTGGCGTACTGTATCACCTGCCCATCTACTACGACCCTACGTCTCGTGCTGTTTGACATTATTATTTGCGTCTTCGACCGGTTCAATTGCAGTCCAAACTCAAGACTTAGGTCCAACATATACCTACATAGATGTAAGTCTATCTGTGTGCTTGAATCAAATAAATAAATGAATATGAATATGATGCGTATGTCCAGCAGTGGACGTCCTACGGCTTCGATGATGATGAAGAATTAGTAGTTCAGTAGTCCAAGTTTTGTGGTTACAAAAAAAAAAAAAGTTAACAATGCATTTTGTAAAATTCGGCAATAACTCAGGTACGGTACTATTAATAATATCCAATCTCATTTCGACATGTTTAGATTTTCAAGAAAATAATTTACATGGAAAAAAAAGATAATGAAATCAGTCAAATAAATAAATAAAAATAAATAAATAATGCTGGACAAATCACACAGCATCATCTAGCCCCAAGCTAAGCAGAGCTTGTGTTATGGGTACTAGATGACTGATATACTTAATACATTATACTACATAGATAGATATTTTTATTATAATATATAAAAACACCCAGAACACCCTGAACAAATATCTGCAGATCATACAGACATTTGTCCCGAGGCGGGAATCGAACCCGCAACCCCTGGCGTCGCAGGCGGACCTTCGCCCGCTGCGCCACAGAGCTCGTCAAATAAATAAAGAACTAAGTTAATGATTTTGAGTTCCTATAAGTGAAGATACCATTAAGCACTTATTCACTCTGGACTCACTTCAAACTGGCACCACCACCTGTATTGATGTGTTCTGGTTAGGTGGGGTTCTGGGGCCGGTGAAATTACGGGCAGAGGAGACCTTACAACTCTATGCGCACGCTCGCGGCACTCAACGCTCTCCTGACCGCCAATCCTGAATGTGATATGTTTGCGGATGGATGGCTGGATATATTGTCAGAGTGATATATAGCTTAACATCAGCTGGGCCTTCGGCTTGTTTCGTCATTTGGCATAAAATCGTTTAAAAAATACACTCTTGGATTCGAAACGCACAATATAGACAAGCCTAGCAAAAGAGAGAGGAGACATGTATCCAGCAATGGCGGTTACCGGGCTAAACTGATGATGAGGCTGGAAAAACTGTCAAAATAAACAACAATTTAATTAAGTATAATTTTGTATTCTTTTTGAGGCCTAAATGAAAAATAGCGAAACCACAGAAATTCAGAAATTTATTTGTTTCCATAGTTTGCAATGAGCCGTTTTCAGTAACAAATAAAAAAGTGTTTTCTACTACACCAAACAGATGGAGCTGGTGTGCGGAGAAAACAAGTTTGTGATTGATTACAAATGCTGTCATTGTCAAATTGTGTTTCCTTCCATTAAATGAAAACTAACGCCATCTATAAGGTTTGAGGGAACTATTTTTAAAATTTTTACTTTTTAATGAAAACGCCTCATTACAAAACATACACACGTCACAGATTACAGATCCAAAAGGAAACACTAAGGTGGCTACTAGTACTAAACTCTGACTAAGCTAACTTTAAAATGCACTAAAAGCTTCTTCTTCTTCTTTTTTAATGGCATGTGTGACAGGAAATATATTCCACCACTTTGCCAACGTCTGTTTATTCGACAGGAGATTTTTAACACTAAAAGCTTCTTTTTTTAAACGAATTTACTTAATATAATGTGACATTTGGAAGGGGTCCGTGTGACTTTCAAATTTTTCAATTGGTCCGAGACTACAAAAAGGTCATAAATTCATACATAAGACAGCAACTGAGACAAGATAAACTCGTCTAAGGTCAGCAACTGTAAATCATGCTCGAGACACTGAAATGCCTGATATATTGTTAGATCTATAGGCTTACCCAACACCCACTATATCAACCTCTCAGCTTAGTCGGCGATATTTTTTTAAGAAATTAGTTGTATGTGTTATGTCAATGTCAGTGGTAGTTCGGGACGTCAGAAAGGTTCCGTCAGAATAACAGCGCTACTCTACGCGCTCCTACGCGGGCAGTGTAGCACATAGCTGAGACGGGATCCTTTGACCCATACTGCTACAGTGAGCTTAAGGTTTTAATTTATTCAACCCAAAATACACTGTTTTTATTTATTCAACCTGTGTCATCCTACTGCTGGGCAAAGCTCTCCCCCAAATCTCTCCAGTCATCCCTTTCCCTAGAGATCTTCCACCAATCTCCGTCAAATGTGTCGAGATCGTACCGCCATCGCTTCCTCGGTCTACCCCTATGACGCCTACCGTCTCCTGGCTGTCATTGTACAAAAGGTCAAAAACATCCAGTCGGATCGCTGGCTTGATGTGCCAACATCTTGATTGTTTTTTGTCAAAAACACAAGAAAGTATTTATCTTGTGTTTTCTTTTTAGTTTTTGTTTTCTAAATTTATATTTTGTTTATTAGTATGTACCTACCTATTATTTTGATAGTAATCTTCAGCAAGCTATGTTTAGTTTTTTTTTATGCGAAGACGTATAATTGGTTCGTATATTTAATAAGTTAACTAAATAAAATAAATAAATAAATAATGTCGGACATTATTATTCACACAGCACTATCTAGCCCCAAACTATGCATAGCTTGTTTTATGGGAACCAGGTAGTTGATATAATACTTAAATACTTTTTTTTGTAAATACATACATAATATAGGTACATAGAAAAACATCCAGACGCGAAAGAAACATTTGCGGTTTGCGCAAACATTTCTCCCGCCGCGGGATTCGAACCCGCAACCTCCTGCGTCTCAGCCGGGCACACGCCCGCCGAGCCAGAGAGGTCGTCAACTATTAAGCTTATAAAACTGTTTGTCTTCCTAATAAAATAAAATAAAAATAAATAAATTCATCATAAAATATCTGCCATAGGACATCCACTAACGGACATAGACCTCCCACGTGGATCTCCATGGTCATGAGAGGCTGTGGCCATACTCAACGCGCTAGGCTGGCGGGGTACGGGGTGTTGTACTGCTGCTCATCTTCCGCAGGTATCCCTTTGCAGATTCTTACTGCATCCACGGGCAAGAGAGGAAGGTCAACATTCTAATGCCGGCAACCCCACAGCAACTATAGGTATCAGTACAAATAATTAACGGGCTACTGAATAAAGCTACGCTTCAACCCATTATCATACGAATTCACCAAAGTGCTTGAATCACATTCAAATGATGATCAAAAGACAAACACGTGTTCGCAACATGAAAGCGCCAGTTAAACCGTGGTTAAACCTAGTTAAATGATACACGATCATTACAAACAAAGGGCTAAGCGCATTATAACGCTCAAGTGGGTGTCTGTCTGTCGCCCTTGTGACTGTGGTCGACCATTCGCTGGGCAGGGCTGCAGCTGGACGTTTGTACATTTAGTGGTTTGAATTAAATCAAAAGTTTATTGCAGATAGCATACAGTTAACAAACACATATGTACATCCCACTAATATTATAAAGCCGAAGGTTTGTTACCTCTTCACGCAAAAACTAGGCTACGGATTGAGCTAACTTTGCACACGTATTGATGTTTATTCATTTATTATTTATTTATTTAAACGAAAACCAGAGTCCTTAATCTACATTATCCTAAATTACATATATATCCTACGACCAATAATGGATTTACATTATATATAAGAAAAAAAATAAGCAGACAGTTAAAGCAAACCTAAATTAATGTTAAAAATCAAAACAAAAGTACTTAGGTTGAAAATAAATCTAGTTAAAAAGTATATATTAAAACAGTTTAAGAAAACTAGTATTCAATACCTAACAATTTACTATGAAAAAATAAATAAACAATAATAACAAATATATACATATTAGAAATATATTTATTTATTTCGATAAGATATTCGTTAATTTATGTTGAACAGGATTAACACATAGGCTACTTTTTATTCGGGTACAATGCATGCGAAGCGGCGGGCAGAAGCTAGTAGTCCTTTTGAGAAACAAATATACAACATATAGACACACGACATTACAAACTTTATTTTTACCCGACGCGACGTCTCGACAGTTATGCACGTTTCGTGGTAGCGGGAAGATTTCATCATCATCATCATTTCAGCCGTAAAACGTCCACTACGCCACTACTGAACACAGGCTTCCCTGATGGATCTCAGTGAGGGGTAGCTGCCATACTCACCAGGCTTGGCAGGCGGGTTGGCGAGCGCGGGATGTTGATACACGGAAAGACGCTGCTGCCTATCTTCCAGAGGGATCCCTTAGTAGGCTCTTACTGCAACCACGGGCATGAGAGGAGGGGTAACATTCTGCAGCCGGCACCCCACAGTAAGATTTACCCATCTAGTTAACCATTATCATCATCATCCACATTCCGACTTCACACAATGCAGGGTATTGTCCTTCCTATGACTCCCAGGGTGCCTACTCTAGAAAACGATTACGAAATTATCGTCAGAATGGCAATCTTTACGTAATGGACATAAGAGTTAGTTTGGCTTGATTACGATTTAGATTTATCGCGATTTGCATTCAAGAGTAGCCTCCTGGTCCAGGTCAGGCCCACGATGCTTGTGATGTCATCGGCCCACTTCGCTATAGGACGAGCGACGTAGCCCCACGATGCTTGTGATGTCATCTGCCCACTTCGCTATAGGACGAGCGACGTAGCCCCACGATGCTTATGATGTCATCTGCCCACTTCGCTATAGGACGAGCGACGTAGCCCCACGATGCTTGTGATGTCATATGCCCACTTCGCTATAGGACGAGCGACGTAGCCCCACGATGCTTGTGATGTCATCTGCCCACTTCGCTTTAGGACGAGCGACGTAGCCCCACGATGCTTGTGATGTCATCTGCCCACTTCGCTATAGGACGAGCGACGTAGCCCCACGATGCTTATGATGTCATCTGCCCACTTCGCTATAGGACGAGCGACGTAGCCCCACGATGCTTGTGATGTCATCTGCCCACTTCGCTATAGGACGAGCGACGTAGCCCCACGATGCTTGTGATGTCATCTGCCCACTTCGCTAAGGACGAGCGACGTAGCCCCACGATGCTTGTGATGTCATCTGCCCACTTCGCTATAGGACGAGCGACGTAGCCCCACGATGCTTATGATGTCATCTGCCCACTTCGCTATAGGACGAGCGACGTAGCCCCACGATGCTTGTGATGTCATCTGCCCACTTCGCTATAGGACGAGCGACGTAGCCCCACGATGCTTATGATGTCATCTGCCCACTTCGCTATAGGACGAGCGACGTAGCCCCACGATGCTTGTGATGTCATCTGCCCACTTCGCTATAGGACGAGCGACGTAGCCCCACGATGCTTGTGATGTCATCTGCCCACTTCGCTATAGGACGAGTGACGTAGCCCCATGATGCTTGTGATGTCATCTGCCCACTTCGCTAAGGACGAGCGACGTAGCCCCACGATGCTTGTGATGTCATCTGCCCACTTCGCTATAGGACGAGCGACGTAGCCCCACGATGCTTGTGATGTCATCTGCCCACTTCGCTATAGGACGAGCGACGTAGCCCCACGATGCTTGTGATGTCATCTGCCCACTTCGCTATAGGACGAGCGACGTTTCAAACCAATTTATTAATTCTCCTCATCCTCATTCATTATTCGAGCCATAACTGTTGATAAAAAGCCGTAAATTACCTATTCTTAAAACTAGATTTAAGTTTCACTTACTAATTTATTTTGCACTGTGTAATGCCTACTATTATATTATTTTAGATTAATTAATACTACTCTATTGTATTAGGTTAAACCTGTAAAAATAGATGTAAGAGGGAAATAAAAATAAATAAATAAATTCTTTTCCAATAGACTCCTCCACGGCGTAGGCCTCTGAATCCTTCCATTTCTTCCTTTCCCTGCTTGTCTCAACTAATCCGAACCACATCTTTAGTTAAATATATATCTCTTCTTTGGTCTATCCCGCTTTTGCCCACCATCTCGTGGGATCCACTCAGTTACTTGCTTTGCCCTTTTATCATGCGTCTTTAGCAGAAACGTGTTTTTTTTCGAGATACTTACTCTGACGAGGCATTAATGACCTCGGCCTGCTCGCAGTGGACAGCCCACATAAGCCTAAGCCTGCAGTGTGGTTGTCTTTAATGTTGTTGATTGTTGTCTATGGATGATAAATGTTGTGTTGTAGATGCGGTGTCGTGGCCGCGACCGCCCATTGCTGTGCAATTGCGCACACACTGCGCTGGGCACGATGTCGGCAAACAAGGGTGGAGACGGACTTTCTTAGCACGTACAATATCGTATAAACTAATTCATATTTTTTTTAAACATAAAAACTACTTCAATGACCCTAATGATGACGTTAAGTGTACCAGTATGATAATATTACACTGTATTTCGATATCGCCACGCGTCAATTTTTTTACATATTTAACAAATTTTTAACGTAATAGTTTTGATGATTTGTTGTCATCTTCATCGGTTCCACTTCACCAAATACCAAAAAAATTTCATTAAAGCATTGCTTATGCTTTATTTATCCAATCTGGATTCCTTTTGAACCCAAATAGATATTTCCAAATAGGCACATTAACGACGGCGTTCCAAGATAAAAAAGATGAAAAAAATTCAGACGACCTGAGAATCTCGCCCTTTTCTAAATACAATTAAACAAAGGTAAGTTAAGTTAGTAAACTTTCCAGTAAGCTAAATAGCATCAGAGATAGTGATTCTTATAATTCCACTTTTTAAAATATATTTTATTTTAAAAAGTGGAATTATAACAATCACTATGTTAAGATTTCTCTGATGCTATTTAGCTTACTGGAAAGTTTACTAACTTAACTTAAAGTGTATGAGAATATAGTCATAGCTACTACGGTTTGAAATTGTGGTAATTGAAATGCAGGCAACTCTATCACTGCAGTTTTTTCATCAAATATATTCACACATAAACATTTCTACGATTTGGTCGATGAACCTTTTAACAGTGCGGCCAAATAGGTACTCGAAAGACAAATTGACCCAACATTATACCGAAGATATCCCGGACATCAGCCTGTACGAGATCAGGATGGCCCTGAAACAGTCTAAAAACAACAAGCCAGGTGAGGACGGAATCACATCAGAGCTTCTGAAAGCGGGTGGATCACCGGTACTAAAAGCCCTACAGAAGCTCTTCAATTCCTTGCCAAAAGCATGGAACTTAAGCTATGTGAAACTTGATGTTTAAAAAAGGTGACAAAACCTTGCTTAAAAATTACAGACCGATCTCGCTTTTGAGCCATGTTTATAAACTTTTTCAAGAATCATCGCGAATCGCCTCGATCGCAGGTTTGATGACTTCCAGCCTCCCGAACAAGCCGGGTTCCGAAAAGACTATAATAGTCTCTCGCTTTTGTGGACTATGAAAAAACCTTCAATTCGGTACTACCAACTACAAGACACTGTCCATTCCTGATTCTGATGGCGAATTGAGGGTAGTTCTACGGATTCTACCTACTCACAACTCGCGACGGTAGCTCCAGTACATCAGTCTACCCGTGACCATAAGGGCTGCAAGGCACTTCGAAACGTCGGGTAATAATAAAACATGGTAATTACGCAATAAAATCCCGTTAAACAGTTATAATTATTTTTTTAACTTTCGAGATCTCAACACATGTCCGATGATTCTGCTCGCGACTACAAAAGCTACAATCCTGTCTAAACTTTGAAATAAAAATAAAAGGTAATTGTAATGCGATAAATACCCCATGACCTAAAGCTCGCATAGTAATAAAATAATTAACATATAATAGCACATTATAACAACTGACTTATTATAAATCAAATAATTTACCTGTATAAAAAGTCCTTATCCACACCAACCGAGCAACCTGAAGGAACCAATCTA
Source organism: Pasiphila rectangulata (assembly GCA_963082625.1). Taxonomy (NCBI): domain Eukaryota; kingdom Metazoa; phylum Arthropoda; class Insecta; order Lepidoptera; family Geometridae; genus Pasiphila; species Pasiphila rectangulata. Next base: position 11,101,199 of record OY720253.1, read on the forward strand.
CTCCACCAAATTGAGCATTAAAGAGGACGTGTAAGTCAGCACCTTGACGGAATCACCACTGTTTTGATGTGCACTCTAGTGTTTTATTACCATGTTCGTGCCAGCGTGCTTCCATTGGTTTTGAGCTTTACGTAGAATAAACTTGAGGCGGTGTGCTAACCGATCTACAAATATACTTCTCTTGCATTCAAATATCAAACCGCCGTGGGGTGCCGGCAGTAAAATGATACCCCTTCTCTCATGCCCATGTATGCAGTAAGAGCCTGCTAAGGGATACCTCCGGAAGATGGGCAGCAGCGTCTATCCGTGTATCAACATCCCATACTGCGCTCACCAACCCGCCTGCCAAGCGTGGTGAGAATGGCAACTACCCCTCATGGAGATCCATGAGGGAGGCCTGTGTTCATCAGTGGACGTTTTATGGCTGAAATGATGATTCAAATATCTATTCATCATCTCAACCTTAGCACAACCACTGCTGGGCGTAGGCCTCCCTCGTGTATCTTCAAGAACTGATGAAGAGTCGTTGTAAAGATGGTGCGGGATACTTGATTGATATACGGAAAGACGCTACTGTCCATCTTCCGGAGGTATCTCTTGGCAGATTATGACTGCATCATGGCTAAAGGAGGAGGAGCAACATTCTACCAAGGCAAGATATGTATGTGTGTGCAGGTTAAGCTGGATTAACACATTGCTTATTTTATATGAAGACAGGGTGAAATGGCACAGATTTGGGGAGGCCTATGTCCAGCAGTGGACTAATATAGGCTGATGATGATGATGATGATGATGATTATTTTATATGCACAATAACAAAAGGTTACTGCTAAAGTCTCTGCCATCTATTCTTGTGCTTAAAATCTCTGTAGCAATTTTAAAAATGAATTCTTAACGTATCTCCGTTTCAATTAGGTATACTTATGATACAGCTGGTCTTTAGTGGTATATGGAACCAAAGCAGTTTTCATAACATCTCAGGCGAGCCTGGAAATAACAGTATTATTATTATGAGCCATCGTAATCCCACTGCTGATCAAAGACACCCCCCATTCCCTCCACACAAAACGTTCCTGAGCTTCTGACAGTATTAATTTGCAATATTAAATAAAGAACAAAAAATATTGAATTCCGAGGCGCATTAAACGAAACTTTAAACGCATCGATTGGCTGAAAACGGCCAGCGGTTACGTGCCATTGGTCAAAGATAATGTTATTTTGCGCGGGGAGATAAACCAAAACGCAACCACAAATGTTGACAAAAGCTCATGCAGTAACATGCAAATGAATATCAGCTCTATGGTAATGCGATAAGGTGTTAAAGAGGCATACGGCGCGTAACGGAAGTAAGAGTGTGGAAAAGGGAAGGATTTTAACGTGATATATTTTGGCATGTGTGTAAAGGAGAGCGTAAATTATTGTACCTATTTTTTAAAACGAAGAGAATACTATTCATTATGTATTCATGGCCTTATTTAATTATATTTATTTATTTATAATATAATTCCAAATTTTTCAACAAAACCCTTGAAGTTATAAATATTATAATGCGTCAGTAGAGAGATACCTCTCCGTATAAATAAAGGTATGACGACCCAGCTGCGAAAGGTTTATTTATACCAAAACTGTCATAGTTGTCGAGCCTAGCAGCGATAAAGATATAAATTAAACACATCATTACCATAACCAACCCCTTATTTTGCGAAATAATTTTATTATAATAGATAATTTAAAACTGCCCAAGTTTACCCCACCACCGGGGGGTTAAATGAGGAATGGGCGGGGCCTGTATTAAAGCTTCAAAGTAAAAAGCTAGGTGTCTCGCTCGCACAAATGAGCAGTCCTAAATGTAGTAAGGAGCTTACAATGGGTGTTGACACTCGGGGATACGGCCGTCTCGCTCTGGCGGATTCTGGGGAATAGAGTTGTCTCGGATCCTTTAGTTATAGAGCTGTAGCTTAGTTCGCGAGTTCCACGTGAGACTGTGTTTTGTAATCAGTGAAGTGGCGTCTTTATTCAGATGTAGAGGCGGAATGCAAGCGCGTTTGACAGTTTGACGTTTCGGTTTGGCGGGAAATATTTTTTATAGTTTTTTCGTGACTGAAAAGTGATTAGAAAGTTACATTCTGCCAGGGACTGACTTTAGTGAATAGAATAAGTGATGGTGCTGAATAACGTCCACTGAAGAAACTTGTTGTTGTTATTGCAATAACTAGGATAAATAATTTATATAAAAAGTTAGGAAAGGTAAGTTAATAATTGATCTATTTATTTTGTGCCTTGAAACGAAAAGTTATAACGTTTTAATTTGTAGTCAGTGATTAAATTAGCTGAAAGTCAGTCAGGTTTTCACCATATTTATTGATTTATTAATACATACTTATTTATAGCTTTCACTTCGGATTTTCTCCAACGAAAGTCAAAGGTCTCTGAAAGAAAACATTGCAAAAGTTAAAACTGATTTTTTGTTGCAAAAATACTATTGGAAACTAAGGGAATAAGAGTAATCCAATTGTCCACTCTTGGATGACATGTACTAAATTATATGGCATCATCAATATTAAGTTAAATTAACACCTATTACTCTAAAAATCTAATCTAATATTTTTACCTAGCAAGAAGATATATTTTTGAGTTTACATGATAATACCGGAGATTTTTCGATTATTTTTGGTTATATTTTTATAATTTTGAGAAATCTTAACTTTTAATTTAATGAAACATTCTGTACACCCGAAATACATCAAAATAATAGAAATACGAGGTATAAGGGCATTAATTACATACATATGTATGACACGTATGTTTGTACAAAAAATATATACAGTTGAATTGAGAAATCCTTTTTTGTCGTCGGTTAAAAAGGGATTTTTTCTAAAACTACTATTAAACATCTGGTTCCCATTACATCTCTGCTTATTACTGCGAAAATATATATTTTTATTTATTCATTATAAGAACGCCCAACAGAAGAAGCGCTCACCATATTTTCTCACTAAAACATTAAAATATTAGAACTCTTACGCATTTCACAGTTTACTAAAAATCAGCGCAATAGTAGCACCTACCTATTATATAAAAAATCGTACATGTATAATTATAAATAGTACATAGTACATTTCTTTAATTGAAAAGCTGAGTAGCGATCTACTTTGTTGTAATAAATTCTAAAAGTCTGTTCCTGTATAGATGCGACGGCCAAACACAGTCAGTTTACAAAGTAACGAAAATAAGTACATAAAATTGTATATTATTTTGGCTATTGCCAACTTCACGACAGTTTATAATCTGACTAGTTAGTTTGCCAACTAACGGCTCACATATTTACGGTGACAGATATACCATTTTTAGGGTTAATTTATTTAACGAAATTATGACAAAAAATCTCTACTTACTCTTTGCCATCCTTAAACTAAAGCGCAGAAAACCAGAAGAATGTGCACATTTAACATGAGCTTAACGGTGAAGGAAAACATCGTGAGGAAACCCGCGGCTTAGTCAGGTTCAGACGTATTGAGCTGTTCCTTCCTCTGACTTAAAGTTGACTAAGCTGGAAGAATTATATAGGTGCTGGCTTGGCAAGCCTAATCCATCTAACAATGTCCCAGGCACTGCAGCGTCCTGTACAGCATGAAAACCAGTTGCTGACGGTGTATAAATCATCTATAATAGATGTAGAGGCCTTACGATTTTTAATGTACACATACATTCAAGACAAAAAAAATCCATTAATTCACGACTGGTTCGAACCCACGACCTTCGGATCGTAAGTCAGGAGTACATACCACTCGGCCAACAAGGCTTAAAATCCACTACGTATAGACCTACGAGTATGCTTCAGTTTTTTTGGACATTTGTGTAAGTTACTTTAGAATGGTTGAAACTATATCATCAAATCAGCCGTAAGAAGTCTACTGTTGGACATAGGCTTCCTCATGCATCTCCAAATACTGATCATGAGGGGTTGCCATACTCAACACGCTAGCCAGGCGGATTGGCGAGCGCAGTACGGGATGTTGATACACGGTTAGTTGCTGCTGCCCATCTCCCGGAGGTACCCCATAGCAGAAACTTACGGCAACCACTGGCAAGAGGGGAGACGTAACATTCTACTGCCGGCACCCCACGGCTAAATAAAGGTACAAAAAAAATTACACAGCACGATCTAGGTTCAAAGTAAGCAGCGCCTGTCTACATTTTTCAAAGCACATACTTATCATCCATATACAGATACCTAGACCCGTGACAAATATCAGCACGTAAACAGCAAATATCCCCCGGCGGGAACGAACCCATAACCTCTTGCGTGTGAACGGGCTTTTGGACTAACTGAGCTATGGAGGATTTATTTAAGCAACTAATTAACGAGACAAGCCCGGAGCCCATCTGAAGCGGTAATCTCTACCTATTACAACAGCAATACCGCGGTGATCACGTTCACGAAGGACGTGAAAAACTCTGCACTGCAATGCGCCCGTCACCCTTTGACATAGAGTTGTAAGGTCTCATCTGCCCCTAATTTCACCGGCCCCCTTACCCTTCTAACAGGAACATAGCAAAGCAGACATTACTGCTTGGCGGCAGAAATACGTATGGTATTATTACTTCCCCGAATGAACTCTTCACAAAGGTTTCATCATCATCATATCGGCCATGGGACGCCCATAGCTGGACATAGACCTCCTCTTTAATCTCCAAGTACTGCGGTTGGAAGCGGCCTGCATCCACCGCCGACCTTCTTCGTTTCAAGAACTTTTGCCTTCTTAATTTTAAACTGGTTAGCGGGACTTTATCACGTAATTCCTTATTTTATTATTTCCCGACGTTTCGAGTGCCCTGTTGCCCTCGTGGTGCTTTTGGTTTTGCCTTCTTTCTAAGTCGTTTGCCTATCTTGTACGTATCGCTGTATCCTACGCTGCGCTTGCCGGTCCGTTGCCTCCATTCTGGAACTTTGCGGCCCCATCGGCCATCTATTCTGCGCGCTATATAAGCACAAAAAGTTCTACTACTACTATAAGGAGGAGTTATTATCTTACCGATAAGCGAGTTCTTTTTCTTGGTGTACTAGCTAGGACTTTTGTGGTGGTATCAGTTGAAGGTTTTTTCGTTATCTCTTTAGTCGTTGATTCTTCTGTTATTGGCTCCACACTAGTTATTTTTGCGGTTATCTCATCAATTGTAGAATTATCGGTTGTTGATTCCTCTGTTTTTGGCTTCACATTGGTTACTTCCTCAAGCTTTGGCTCTTCATTAATAATTTCTCCAGTTTTTGAATCTTCAGTTGCTACATCATCAGTCGTTGGTTCTTTCTTAGCCACTTCTACAACGTTAAGATTTACTGTCGTTATAGTTTCTGTTGTTAATTCTCTTAAGATGTTATAATTGTCTGATTTTACAATATTTACCTCATCAGTCGTTATTTTATCTGTTAAAGGTTCTTTCGGCTCCTCAGTAATAATTTGATATTTTGTCATTAGCTCTTTAGTTATTATTTCTTCAGTTGCTTTATCATCGGTCGTTTGGTTTTTTGTAACCACTTCTTTATCTGCTGCAGTTGTAGTTTTTCTTGAGGTCTTAGTACTTTCTGATTTTACTTTATTTACCTTATTAGTTGTGAGATTTTTTGTTAAAGGTTCTTTAGTAGATATTTTCTTATTTGATGGTTCCTTTAGAGCTATCGATTCTGATGTCGCTTTGTTATATGTATCGCCTACAGTAATTTGTGTAGTTAAACTTTTAATATTTTCTTTGGCAGTTGGCTTAGATATTGTCAAATAAGTGTTCTTAGTTATATTTTTAACGCTTTTTATTTGTTTTTGTGTACCGTTCTGGTGCAATACTTTAATTCTTACGTTTCGAAGTATTGGTCTGCTTCTTAAGATATCAGCTTCTGCAGTTTTATTAGTTCTAACTGGCACTTTTTGGGAAATAACTTTAGGCGAAGTTTTACTTATCTTTTTGCTTTTTGATAGTTTAATTCTAACAATGGGTTTGGTTGTTTTATGATTGGTTCTTATGGCCACTTTATGAGATGATTTTGGGTTATGATGTTTAGAATTTGAATTTATAAGACTAACCGATGCATTTACAGTGGTTCTAGACCACCCAATTTTAGTCCAACTTGACGAAACCGTTGGATGCGCAACATTCTGGTTTTTATTTATCCTACCTTTTAATATTTCATCTCTCTGCTTTTGAACTCTATTGTGTAGTAAATCTTTGAATTCTGTTATACTTAGAAATGCATGTGGTGATTGAGTTTCAACTGGATTAATTATGTAAATGAGTGGTTCGTTGTCAGATTTTTCTTTTACAATTAGGTTATGTTTTTTGAATCCGTTGACGCCTTTGAGTTTTGTTAGGTGGATGTCATACTGTTTGTTATTGTTGATCACTCGCCTAGAGGTTATGAATTTATCTGAAAATTATAAAAAAATATGAATGTCTTGAAAAAATATCTAAAATTGTAAATTCTAGTTGAGAAAATATCTCTCAGTAGGCGGATGTTAATCGATCTATCGAGAATTGTCTTGATTCTTTATCCAATTGATTCAATATAACTTGTGAAACCATCATGGTTGTGAACATTATATGAAATGTTTACGGGATGTTTACCATGATTTGAGTCTTTTTGAGTTTCCTAATATTTCGACGCAGCTTAACACGCCATGATTTTGAATCAATACTTACCTAAGAGCTGAGCTTTTATTTCTTGACACATACATACATATGTGGTATTGATACCTTTATTTGTAGATATTATTCATATAAGGTACTTGCTTAAATGGACAACTCAGAAAAAATTATGATTTTAAAAAACGAACGATACCCTCTTACCGATCGCCCATGGTATTGACGTTGTGTTAACCGTGTAGGAATAATTAATGTTTAGGTATAACATAAAACAACAATAAGTAAATAAATAATGCTGGACATTACACATAACACTATCTAGTCTCAAACTAAGCAAAGCTTGTACTACGGAAACCAAATGATTCATAAAATACTTATTATACATTTTTAATTCAATCAATCAATCATTTCATTTCAATCATTTATTTATTTAAAATCCTTACAAAGTATTACATATTAAGCGCAATTTTCAAGCCCTCACCTCCCGTGCTAGTTAAAAACTGTGTTACGGCAAGGTAAAGTCTATCCAATCACGCACACATATAAAAATACCTTACGAAGATTTAATACATACCTTACAGACTAACATATACTATGTAATAATAAAATATAAGCACTGTTACGGCTGCATTTTTCAAGGTCAAGAAATAACTACAAAGAGACGAACATCTATAATGATAGTAGGTACCTAGTAAATCTAAAATCTGTAAACTTATTGTAATAATGCTAAGTATAAATTAATGTGAACTGACTATTTAACAAAGGTACTAATCTAGATCATACATACATACGTACATAACATTTAATATAATCAAACAGTGTATTTAATAATAGAATAGGTAGGTAATCTTGGAGCGAAATCTTTTTCAATGCTATAACCGCAATGTGTGAACTCATGAGTTGCAGAAAAAAGTAGGACGGTGGCAAAGTTGCTGATGGTGTTACTTTCAACATTTACTGAAATTAAGTGCATCAAGGTCGTTTTTAGTCACTAGGCAGTACAATAAAATGATTAGGATTTAAAGTTTATAATATCTTAAGTGGCCCCGTAATCTATCGAGTTGATGTATCTTTTTTCCGCAATCATCTTTGCCGGACATTCAGCAGAACCTGTTATGTGTTTGCAAGGCTTTTTGTAGTGAAGGCATGTAGCACACTGAGGATCTTCGGCCTTTTTTGTGCAGTCCTTAAACGAATGTCCTTGAAGTCCACAGTGGCTGCAGGTGGTGGTGGTCTCTCGACAGGTCTTGGCGGCGTGTCCGTATTGCTGGCACTTGAAGCAGCGTGTGACAAAAGTGAAGTCTTTTACAGGGCAGGATGACCAGTTCACGTATATTCTTTCTTTCGATATAAGGGCCTTGCGAATTATTGGAGAAACTTCTATTATAAAGTTACAAGTTTCAGCGTCCTTTTTACCTGATTTGTGACTTAATTTAATGAGGCCCAGGAATTTCTCCAGAGAAAGGTCTTGAAGAGTTTCAGCCAGGTTTTGGTGGTAGATGCAGGTGAAAACTTCCTTCTCTTGCATATTCGAAGGCACTCCTACTACAACGACTCTGGGTTTCCGTTTGAGTTGCTCATCAATTATCAGGGCTGAGTTGGAAATTTCCATAGACTGCTTGAGCTTTTCTATGTCACCCCTCGTTTCAGTGCTAATGATAACTCCTCCGTTTCTTGTTTTTCGAAGGCCTCTAACTTGTAGCTTCATTTCCTCTGGGCAAATAATTTTTTTAACCAAGTTTTTGGTTTCTTCGCTCGTTTTTAGCTTGTCTAAAGGATATATGGCCAAAGAGCTTGTGTTCTGGGGCTTGATGAAGCTGCTCCCTCTTTTCACCATGTCAGCAAAGGAATTCCCGGTGGGAGGTGCGGAGGCAATGCTTTGCTTTAGGTCTTGTAGCTGTTGCGAGATATCCAGTTGCTCTCGGAGGGCTTGAACAGCGGAATAGGAGCGAATAGCTTTCGCCTTGAGGCCTTGGTAGTGCATCGCCATCTGCGATGTCCCACTCGATACTTTTCTGCACAGAGTACTAATTCGAAGTTTTTGTTCCGTATTCATCTTGCTCTCCGCTGCGATAGTGCTCATTTCATTAAGAAACTGATCTATGGTCGTCATCCAGCCTTGTAACTCCGATGTAGAGACACATTCCATGGTTTCGCCTACTTGCTGAGGGTCCGGGGCGCGCGGCGCCGGCGCGGAGGGCGTGGGCGGCGGACTGCGCACCGTCCTCCCGCTCCGGCTAAAGGGACTGCTGTCCATGTAGAATCAGCTAGTTTCTATAGTCCATTTCTTGATTCACTTTATATCACAAATATACAACTTTGTGTAAATACTGTGACACAGATTATGTTAGTCGCGGGAATGAGGTCAATTGTAATCACATTATTATCCATACGTAGAAAAATACCCAGACCGGGACGAATATCTTCAGAACCATTATAAACATTTGCATATCAGTCGGATATTAGATCAACTGATTAGTTTAATACAGGATTTTATCGCGTACCTTTTTTATTATTTTCCCAAAGGTACGTTATAAAATACTTTAAATAAAAAACTAATAATATTTTAACAGTTCCCAAGTTCGACAAGTTCTAGATAAACTGAGTCACGAAGGCAGTCGTTCTTTGTAGACTTTTCCTTACCATCACCATCAAAAAGCCGTGCTGGCCGAGTAGTAAGACTTTCAGTCGGAAATGCATGATTATCGTTATTAAAATAATATGTTTTCTTTAACGGTGAAGGAAAAAAGAAAACATTGTGAGGAAACCCGTTTATACCTATATACATATATAGAGGTATAGTTGACGTTGTTGGTGGGATTTTATATGGTAACTGATATACAGGATACTGGGCAAGCCTAATCCATCTAACAATGTCCCAGGCATCTTGCAGCGTCCCGCATGGATACCGTTGCTGGCGATGTATACCTAAATCATAACAAAAACACGGGAATTGATCGTGTAGGGAACCTTTGATTATTCTCGATGTTTTGACTGTATTCCAACAGTCGTGGTCCCGGGTAGACTGGAGATTTAATTGGAGCCATCAAGAAGCGATGGTGGTTTTGCAACTACCGTCACTTTGTCTTCAGAACCCGGTAAGGCCGCGTTTCATTGCGGCACACAACACTAACAGATAAATTCCTGTGTTTTTGTTTAGTTTAGTTTTTTATTAGTGTAGTTTTTTACTAGATATGAAAGGACTACTTACCATCATCATCGAAAGCCCTCCGAAAATTCAGTTCCAATTTCGGCAAGTATTCCTCAATGAACCGTCTTGTTTCTAAATCATCCCAACGATCACAAAGTATGCAGGGTGTTACAACTACTACGAGTAAAAAAATACTTTCCCCAAAAATCATTTCGCTTGTTTGAAGCGAAGTTACCACACTGGTTCCGTCGGCTTTGCGCTTGAACGCATCGTTGAAATTTAATCACACAATCACCCAGACCAAGTTTACCATGACCGAAAAGTGATAAACACGGCCCATATGACACATTTTCTTATATTTATTTCATAAATTTATATCATCAGCTTCATTTGGGACGGAATCTGCTCAAACGTAATTAATTAAAAACTCCGTCAAACGTAAATTAAGACAAAAATAAAATTGTTAAATGATGACCATAATGACCGAGTTAGGTTCTTAGGTTCGTTTCTTTTCCTAACTCGCGTGTCATCTGTAGCAAACAAATTCAAATATGTGCTTTATTAATTATTTTTTGTTGTTTTTTAAACTGACTCTTTTAAGGGTCACTAAGTTTGAGTTTGATATTTCAGCCGTAGGACGTTGCTAGGCCTTCCTCATGGATTCCCAGGTATTGCGGTTGGACGCGACCTGCATTCACCGCCTGCAATCTTCGCTAATTTAAAATAGATAAAGGATTTGTTTTGATAAATGCTGAAAACACCCTTATCATTTCTCAACCAAGTAAATCAGTAAAACAACGATTTTCATCCTTCATTTGTCTTTAGAAATTCAATCGAATTTCGAAAAGAATATTTTAAGATTATGGCATTTTGATCCAGTACAATTGTTGTTGGACATCACTTAAATATGTTATATGAAAGCTTGATTCTTGAACTTTGCGAATTAACAATCATCATCATCATCATCATTCCAGCCGCAAAAAGTCCACTGCTGAACAGGCCTCCCTCATGGATCTCCATGGGGGGTAGTTGCCATACTCACCACGCTTGGCAGGCGGGTTGGCGAGCGCAGTACAGGATGTTGATACACGGAAAGACGCTGCTGCCCATCATCTGGAGGTATCCCTTAGCAGGCTCTTACTGCATCCACGGGCATGAGAGGAGGGGTAACATTCTACTGCCGGCACCCCACGGCTCACAATATTTCGATAAAACTTGCGCACCGCTTGAACACCGCAGAAACGTTGAATCAAAGTTCTCAAAAAATAAAGGAAGCAAACACATAGACAGCTAATTCTGCTGAATAGTTCATTTAATATTGTTACTTTATTTGTTTTAATATGTATCTTATTGGTACGCCACTGTCTTATATAGTTCTCACAATCCTGTCCATCCAAAGGTTGCCTGGAAGAAATCGCTTTTAGCGATAAGGCCGCCCATTGTTCATTTAGTTAAGTGTCTTATCCTCTACTGTTATTTCTTTTATTTTATGGTGTACAATAAAGTTATAATCATTCATTCATTCTGATAACTTGTCTGCATATAAGACTGCAGACTAAATAAAACTGACAGGAGACATAACGACCAAGGCTCAGTTAGTTTATATAGCCTTTTTTTGACTCTCAAATTTTAATGAGATTTTATCATTGTATAATATTCTTTTATCTAATCAGAAAAAAAAATTGTCAACAGCATGTACCTTTGGCGATCGCGATTATTTTGAATGAATGGAATTGGGCCCAAAAAACCGACAGAGACTTGTCTACTAGTGTAATAACTAAGTAAAACCTGACAAATATGTCTAAAAGTATGTATGATACATTATTTTTATCCCAGTATAAAATGTTCAGGGCCGCAGCGAGCAGAAATTAATAAGATAGATAAATAAATAAATAAATAATGCTGGACGATCCACACAGCATCATTTAGCTCCAAGCTAAGCAGAGCTATTATGGGTACTAGATGACTGATATACTTAATACATTGCACTACATAGATAAATATTTTTTATTATATATAGAAAAACATTCAAAGCAACCTAAACAAATATCTGCAGATCGTATCTCAATATAATATCTAAATATTATGTTTTCCAGATGTCATCGAGATGTGGAAAACATAATTATGTAACTCTTCCTATTTTGGACAAACATATTGAATTCTAAGGGCAAAATTTTTAAAAAGGTTGACGATTTGCTAGGGTTAAAATAGCTACAGCTCGTTTGCGCCTGCGATTCTGTCTCATATTCAAAGTTCTCTCCACAGGGCGGCACGATTGAAGAATACGGAGTATACACGATGCTGCCGGCGCAGCAGTTGCCTCCGATCAGCCCGTGGCCCCCGGACGGCAACCTCCTGGACAGAATGGACGACCTCGCGCACAAAGGTAAAGGTAATGGTGACTACCGTCTCAATAGTCCCTTTACTAACATGGAAGCTCACTTTCGACTGCGAGAAAATATCATAAAAAAACCTTAATACGAGTAAGCTTGGGCAGTCTTTATCTTAAATTATTCTGAGTCTCAAGTAAAGATAAAGATACGTCACAACAAAAACCAAAAGTGGTACTCGACATGTAAAGTGGCAGACGGGTTGTACCACAGCGCTTGGTCCGTAGTTACCAAGTCGTTTACATTAGTAGTTTCTAAGATAAACTGTGACAGACAGACGGCCTATATTGGTACGAAACCCCAAAATGACGGATAATGAAGCACACTTTGTTTTATTATAAAAAAATATACAGAACTTTTAATCTCGACTATTTTTTCAGTCCTTTTTACACTTCATTAAATAGAAAACAAACACCAACATTACTTTAGGTTCCTACAACGACTAGAAGCTGGTTGGACTTTAAGAGAGAGCTCGTACTAGTGACTTTTGTTCTTCAGATTGTCATTAACTCGTCATGCGCGTGCATTTCCATACATATCCACAGACTGCATACGTATCTAGCGACAGGCAACAGGCGTAAATGTCAAACGTCAATTCCTTGCTGTTATCGATGTTGTTGATAGCGATGATTGTAGATGTACGCCTGTCGCAAACCTGTCGCGACATACTTAATCAGCCTCCGGGTAAGAGTGACAAAATAGTCACGCTAACAAAAGTCACTAGTGCGCGCTCTCTGTAAGGCTGCGGTCAAGAAGTGAGCGGCGTGGGTAGCGGCGCGGCAACGCAGATCGGCAGGGTGTTTACGTATCTCGTGACAGGTTTTGCAACAGGCAATTGACAGCAATATTGCTGTCAAATGTCAATTTTGTATTAGAGAACAGCAAGGAACTGACATTTGACAGCAATATTGCTGTCAATTGCCTGTTGCAAAACCTGTCGCGAGATACGTAATCACCCTGCCGGTCTATAAGTCAGCGAGCAGATCGCGCGGCCCTTGAGCGGCGTAGTGTTGTGTTTATAAGAAATTAGTTTCTGTGTCCGTGAACGAAATATCTAAATACTTAAAAAGACGCGGCGTCGTTAAAATAAATAAACGTCAATGCAGAACTGCGGATCATCGCTCGTACACCGCTCCACCGCTGCCTTCAAAACCATTTCCATATAAATATACGCATTAAAACGCGCTGCTCCTCGCGCCGCTGTCTTATTTGTCAGCGTATTTGTCAAAAGTAATTTTAGTCAAAGGCTCAGAAGAGTCAGAAGTCAAAGCTGCGTTTAGTTCCTTTGCTTTAAAATACTATCAATTACAAAACCTGTGTTTTGAGTTCAAACGAATGGTCTTGTAGTCGAAACTGAGCTGACATTATTGACACATTTTATTAAATAATAGAAAATTGGTGAAACTCTAGATTTTGCTTATTGTTAAATATGACCTATATAACTCAGCAGTCAAGTTATTTATAGGTATAAGTATGAGTATTACGACTTTATTAATGTATAGATGTCATTAGACAAAGATTCAAGGTTCATGTTTTTGTCAAAGTCAATACTTATGTGTTTTTTCAATAGAGCAAAAAGGCACATAGAATAGTCAATTTACAAACACATATCACATTTAAATTGAATAAAGCACATAATTCGTTCAACTTATCGTTTTTCTATGGTTTCATCAATTTACACAACTAGTTACCGGCGTGGATAATTAGTTCCAAACACTAAAGTGACAAAATAAAAATTTACTTGTGCAAAAGCTATAAATATAACATACGAATCACTAGTTAGTCCCACAGGACCAATATCCATGCCGATAATGTTATATAATAAGACCTTGTCATAAATATTGAGACCCATTCTCGTTTTATAACGGGATTTTTATTACTGAGATAGCATAGCTTACCAATCGATTTTTATATCTTTATTTGCTCAAGCGTCAAAATACTTACTGCCTAAAGAGACTTATGTATATGAAATAATACAATGCTTTTGTATGGTTAATCGACTTTGTTCATTGGATCACTATTGTTCAAAGGATTTTATTTTTAAATTTAGGGTTGTGTAGAAGATGGTAATCAATTGCCGCAAAATAGTCAGTCAACTGCAGATCTATCCAGAAAGTATTTTCGCGGTTTCATGCGCCATTAGGGCAGAGATTTTAGGAGTTTAATTGCCGCAAAATAGTCCTATTATCCTATTATCGGCATAATTTTATTTAGCGGCCTAAATAGTCTTAGGCAAGTAGAAATGTCAATCAGAAAGTGCGAGATTAATAGGTAAAGCATAGTTATAATGCGGCAGGTCACAGCGATGTTAGCCAACTCCATGACGTGGTTGTAGGGGGCCATTATTTGCCAAACTTCACAAGGCACACGATCTTAGGGCACCTGGCTTCCAAGCAGCCTAGCTAGAAATGCCGTAACATAGTCTTTGCCGATGTCAAATCTCAATCAAGTGTTTCTTGGTTGTACTTGTTGTGACTAGTCTTTGTCAATCTAGAACATCATATTATTATAATGTTTTTGATGAGTTAGCCTTTAGGCAGTCATATAATGGGTTGTAAATAAAAATTGTTCCTTTATTGCCGCAAAATAGTAATTTATTGTTGCAAAATAGTTATTTATTGTCGCAAATACTCATTAATTGTCGCAAAATAGTAATGTATTGCCGGATAATGGTCATGTATTGCCGAAAAATAGTCATTATAAACTGCAGACATATCTGGTAAACGACTGTGTTTTCGCGGATTGATGCTGCATTAGGCAGAGGCTCCAGGGGTTCACGTACAATTGCCGCAAAATAGTCCTTGTATGCCGCTAAATAGTTTTTGTCAAGTAGAAATCTCAATCAGAAAGTGCGAGATTAATAGGTAAAGCATAGTTATAATGCGGCAGGTCACAGCGGTGTTAACCAGCTCGGCGGCGTGTTTGTAGGGGGCCGTCCTCTGCCGGACTCCACGCGGCAGAAGATCGTGGAGCTGGCGCACTCCGGGGCCCGGCCGTGCGACATCAGCCGCATCCTCCAGGTCTCCAACGGCTGCGTCTCCAAGATCCTCGGCAGGTCAGTATCGGTATTCAACTACTTCACTATCTGTATACCTTGAGAGAGGCCTATTGCAGTGAGTAGAAAAGTCTGAAAGTAGTTAGCTCTTGTCAACTGTTTATTTTAACTTTTCTCCAAGATCATAGGCAGGACCACTTGAACGAGCAGTCAACTGTTTGTGACCTTGCTTCATCATTCCCGTTCTGTTATCCTCCTAGGAACATGGTCAATGGAACAAGGTCAGTATCGGTATTCAACTACTCCACTATCTGTATCTGTATCCCTTGAGAGAGGCATATTGCAGTGAGTAGAAAAGTCTGAAAGTAGTTAGCTCTTGTCAACTGTTTATTTTAACCTTTCTCCAAGATCCTCGGCAGGACCACTTGAACGAGCAGTCAACTGTTTGTGACCTTGCTTCATCATTCCCGTTCTGTTATCCTCCTAGGATCATGTAGTTTTTTTATGTAATGTATTGATGCTTTTGCGTCCGTAGCTAATCGTCAACTGAGACGGAGACTTGATTTTCGCCGCGCATCACATTTTTGCATGATCTGTAGATACCAATATATATATTTTTTTATTTAGTGCGGGTTCCCGTTTGTGTTTGTTTTTGCATTGTGTAACTTTTTCTGATTTTAGAAAAATCTTCTTATTCACAAATTCAAGGTTTCCTAGGTCCTTGAATATAATTTTTTTATAGATAAATAGAACATTATATATGTATGTACCTACCTACTTAAAGTTTCCTCTCATGAACAGCTGGTACATAAACATCATAGTTATGCATTATCAGTTATTGCTTGTTAACAATATTGCCATAAACAAAATATCTCCCGACCACAAACGTCTCGAATTCTAATAGACAGGCAACACTACACCTCACCATCCCAAAAATGCAGTTGTAACCTATCCGTGTCTAACTGGTCGCGACCGCATCGTAGATGTCTACCTCACTTCGTAGGTAAACCGCAGGCACTTTTATATAGAAAGCAGGACGCAGCTGGTAGGCGCCGGTTTCCAGTACCTGCTGTTACGTAGCCAGGCAAAAAGGTCTTTCAATTTATTTATTTCTCTGTGAACCTAGGTTAACAATTCGTTTAAACATGAATAATTGATTATAAGGGCAGTAGGCAATAGACTAAGTCAATGGTTGCTGTACATTACGGTCCTATAATTAACTGAGTCAGATAAATTAGGCAGTGGTCCTACAATAGTCTGATTCAAAGTAAAATATGAGTGTGCCGAATAAGTGTTTCTTTAGTGTAGGTTGCATAGAAATTATCAATGCACATAAACAAAACATTATTTTGCTCTTGCATAGTTCTAGGGCTTAGTTACTTAATTTACTGTTGCGATATTATTGCTAAAAAAATTGTTGCAATCTGCGTCTAAATAGTGGCGACCGCGTCATAGATGTCTACCTCACTTCGTAGGTAAACCGCAGGCACTTACAGGGTTAGTATGATACCTAGTTTTTATATAGAAAGAGATAGACCTGGTCCGCGTTGGTAAGGAAACCAGTGCTGCAATATCACAAGTGTTCCGGCGCTTGGTAAGATGATTTTGATTGTATTTACTTTTTCCGCTTATTTGCCGTTTTTACTGCAAATTTCAAAGCCTTCTTAAACTCTGATGATTGCATATTGACCGTAACGTAATTGCCGTCTTAGTATATAAATAAATAAATAATTCTGGACAAATCACACAGCATCATCTAGCCCCAAGCTAAGCAGAGTTTGTGTTATGGGTACTAGATGACTGATATACTTAATACATTTTAATACTACATAGATAGATATTTTTATTATATATAGAAAACTACCCAGAACACCCTGAACTCTGCAGATCGTACAGACATTTGTCCCGAGGCGGGAATCGAACCCGCAACCCCTTGCGTCGCAGGCGGACCTTCGCCTGCTGCGCCACAGAGCTCGTCGCATATGTGAGTGGCTTTTGGCCAAAACATCCAGAGCAGAAAAGAAAAGACAGCCCTTTGCATTACAATGATGAAATACTTTTACGAAAGTTTTGTTCAAAGTGGTGATAAATACCTGCGAACATCAACTGCCTCCTTTGTAAATGCAGCCCAGCCTTAATCAACCAATACTGCAAGGACCATTCAGATTACAGAACTCTGTCTACCTCAAGATCAGCTTATAATGGCTTCGGACAAGGTAATATGAAGGTTGTCTAGGCATGCGATGGTGGCGGTAATTCGATATAGTTTTTAATTAGATATATTTCACGTGACGCAGTTTCGCGGTTGGCTGTTTGGTATTTAGTTTATAGTATGATTTACCGCAATATAAGAAATGTATAACTTTGTAAAATTTAATAATCATGGTAAGGAATACTTTTAACATTGTAACCAGGATATTAGTAGTACTAGGATGGTTGTACCCATAGTTACCCAGACCATAGTTTTTTCATCCTATCAACTACTTTTTTTTTTTATTGAAATAGAATGTAAGAGTTACACGATTAAAATTTTAAGGTCATACCACTTTTTTATATTTTATTATTATGCGAAGGATCGCAATGTTGGGGACTTTCCCCAAAAGAGAGATTATATAGAATAGGTAATAAAAAATATTCCAGTTTTTTTTTTTTAAATCTACGTACTTTTTAAAAAGTTTTGTTTCCAAAATATTTTTCAACCATATTTCGTTACTTTTTTCACAAAAACATTTGACCCTTCACAAAACAGTAAAGAGACACCGACAGGTGGCGAACGGCCGCTATAAAAACTGTACCAGCCTGGCATCGAACCCGATACCGATACCTGATATCCACCGGTGACAGTTTGCAAACTTTTCCGCTGCGGATAGATTTACTTAGAACTTTGTATTAATAAATTAGTAAAATAGTCTCTTAAAGTCCACCGTGGGGTGCCGGCAGTAGAATGATACCCCTCCTCTCATGCCCATGGATGCAGTAAGAGCCTGCTAAGGGATACCTCCGGAAGATGGGCAGCAGCGTGTATCCGTGCATCAACATCCCATACTGCGCTCACCAACCCGCCTGCCAAGCGTGGTGAGTATGGCAATTACCCCTCATGGAGATCCATGAGGGAAGCCTGTGTTCATCAGTGGAAATGAATGATGAGTCTCTTAAAGTTTCGCCATAACAACACAAATTAAAACTAAAAATGCTACACCCAAAACGGGCATTACCTAACTCGTCTAAATAGACGCAAAGGCCGATGATGCTGATGCCTTCATTACCCGCCTAGCGGAGAATATGTTCCGACGAAGCGACACCTCAGACCACGAGCATCTACAGGACCTAGCGCCCTTAAACGAGAGACTCCCGAACACCAAGCCATACGCCAGAGAGCTACTGCAGCAACACACCAACTCTGAAGACGACGACTCAAGCAACCACACTGACACCGATCCTCAAGCCCGGCACCGCGCAGGCACTGACACAAGGCCTAGACAGGCCGCTCCAAGGACCCCTTAGTTGTGACTAAGGGCGGATAAAGCAACCGCAGTAAGGGGCTCACGCCCGAAACTGCTTCCCCACGCGGACTTCCTCCGCGTGAGAAGAAAATCGCCGACGATGATGCTGATGATGATAACGTCATCATCAGACCTCACCGCGTGACCGCAATTTTGGCTGACGTTGACAAATTATGACTATTTCGACCTATCGTAGTCGCTGGAAGTCTGCTAGCCACAAATACGCGATAATTTAAAATAGTTATGGTTACATGGTGTTGGCTCAGCGATCAGTCAAGCCTCTAAAGTCTACCATGAGTATTCACAATCTATACTCACTAGCGACTGTAGTTAGAAAAATGTATGAAAACTTGTACAGCGCCTCTAGCGGATAGTTTGATACTAAAATACGCAGTAAACTACTACAGCGACTGTAGTTTGGTAAGGCTTCATTTGCTTAGAATTTGGTAACATGAGTTACAAATCCGGCAGATGTCATAGTAACGTACTGTTACTACTGTAGTAACGGCAGACGATCTAACAGTGACCACTCATAGTAGACACACCGTTAATAGAGTAGCACTAACCTTATTAACCCTTAACAGATACTACGAGACGGGGTCCATCAGGCCCCGCGCGATCGGAGGCTCCAAGCCGCGCGTGGCCACTGCAGAGGTGGTCAACAAGATAGCGCAGTACAAGCGGGAGTGCCCGTCCATCTTTGCCTGGGAGATCCGCGACCGCCTGCTAAGTGAAGGAGTTTGCACTTCCGATAATATACCTAGCGTGAGTACCTTTCATTCATGAAAATATAAAATTGCAATAGCATTTATTACAGCAAAAAAATAGAATACAACGAAGGTGGAACAATAACATTTTTAACTCTAAATTTTCGATTATGACGTGATTCGAATCCGCACGTCACAGACTTTGGCTAGGTAAAGACGGGTTCAGGGTTCGAATCTCGTCAGAATATAATTGTTTTCATGTATTTTTCATTTCTATAAAGAATATTATTGGGTTTACACCTAAAATAGCCTATAACATGTTAACTATTTATTAATTTGCATATTCTTTGTTAGGCATTAACTATTTATATTATTGATGACTAACCTAACCTAGTCTAATCCTATATCGAGAGAGCAATCGTAGACCAGTTTCAATAGTACGTCGATGAGTTAATCAGTCAAGACCCAAGTCAAGTTCTTTAAAATTCCTTTTCTGAACGCCATATGATGTTACTAGTTTTTCATATAATCAAGTTTTTTCTTGGAGTTCGTTCGATACTAACGAAGATCTCTTTCCAATGGTATTCTAACCAAAATGTATAGTTGCAATTTACTGAGCCTTTTCAGGGTTAATGGGGAACGGTTCTAGATACTACCAAGTAGCACCTACTTGGTAGTAGAACCGTTCCCTATTGTAAACCCAATATTATAAGGCTTAAGACACTACTACCAATGTTTTTTACATTATAAGGTAAATGAATATACATACATATATCTACATCTACATATATCTTTAGTAAAAATATTGAGTATTATAAAACAATAAGTATTTCTCAACTACTTTACACATAATACACAGAAATCCATTTACATATATATAGAAGCGATTTTACGAAAACGCCTTTGATATAAGAAAAATACGAAAGGGCGCCGTAAAATACAATGGTACCATCTATACTGACTATACAGGATGCTACGCTTATCTTCCCCTGCACTATACTGGGCTCCCCTTATCCACCCCCTCCCATTTCGCGGGAAAACAATATGACGGTATATTTTTTTCATCATTTTTTCCCTTTTAGAATACGGGGCGAGATGCTAGACGTCAATATTTCTTTTAGATGTAGATTTTTATCCGGAAAATCGTTTGGTTATGTTTGGAATGAGATTTTCTTTACGTAAAAAGGATATGCTTAATTAAAGGTTAAACGCTATTTTGGTATTTTAAGAGGAATTTTGCATGATTAAGAATTTTTAAATACGATATTATCACACCTTATAGCCGTTATACAGCCGCCTCATATGCTTTATATCTTAATTCAAATATTCAATATTCTAATTTTTGACATTAATCTATCTCACCTAATATTATTTTGTAACTTCTTTCAAATGTTCTAATTTAGACATTACCATAATCGATATTGTCGAATTTTATTTGAATATTCTAATTTTGTCGTTAATTTAATCCTGAATTTGTTTTACTAATTATTTAATTCAATTCTATATTATCAATAAGTACCCATGTAGTTAATGTAATTAATGTTATTTTGCCTCTCCTTTCTGCCCGTGGATGCAGTAAGAATCTGACAATGAATACCTTCAGAAGATGGACAGCAGCGTCTTTCCGGCTATCAACATCACGTACTGCATTCGCCAACACGCCTACCAAGCGTGTCGAGTATGGCAACAACCCCCAATGATCATGATCTTGGAAATGCATGAGGAAGGCCTATATCTAGCAGTGGATGTTGACCAAACAGGGATTACAGGAGCTCATATAGTCGTGCCCTTCTATAACATCTGCATACATATCCTTCGGGGATGATCAAGGTATGCTGCAAGCATCGAGCTCATATCCAATAGAGCGGAAAAAGGTCATAAGAATTCCGAAACATGTTAGTGCTTTGCACTAATGCAATGACAACTTGTCTCTCGCCTTTGACAGCAACTGTCTCTCGCCTTTGACAGTACAGCGCCAACAACCGACCTGTGTACTTTTCCGTACAATTAGAAATATTTACGGCGGAATAGTTGTTCAGACAAAATAAATGACAGTTCCTCTCTATTGGTTATGTCCTCGATGGCTGCAAGCGACTCCAAGTCCTTCTCCGATATTTCAAGGAGTTGGTTGGCTGGGTTTGGGATAGAATCACGGAAGACAATGCACAATACACCACGATGCGGGACGTCAGTGTAGATCTGGCATCTCCAGAAATGCCCAGAATTAGAATTAGTGGATGTTGACAGCTGTCCTACGGATGAGATGAAGATGATGATGTTATTTGCCATAGCTGTCTATCAACAGCTCTATGTTTCCATGGCCCTTATCTTTCATAACTCTTTCGAGAAAATTTTATGAAAACGTTATAAAAGCTAACGTACCGCGAAACATCGTAAATATACAAAAAAAATCTTTATAGCAGTCATTCGGCCATTAACACCCTTTTGTCTGGGCTCTTACATAAATTAATAAAGAAATTCACGGCATTCTGCTGGTGACGGGAGAATTAAGAGAGAGCAGATAAGTGAGAGTCGTGTCAGTTGAGGGGCCTGTCTATGAAATGTATAATTCGCCACTAAAAGGAAATTGCCGTGAGGTGACTGCATTAGAATGATGTGAGGTGCTGGCGTTAGAATGTTGCCTCTCCTTTCTTGCCCGTGGATGCTGTAAGAATCTGCTAACGGTCAGCTCTGCTCCGGAAGATGGGCAGCAGCGTCTTTCCGTGTATCAACATCCTATAGTGCGCTCACCTGCCAAGCGTGGCGAGTATGGCAACAACCCCCTCATGACCTGGGTGATGAATGAGGGAAGCCTATGTCCAGCAGTGGACGTGGACTGCAGACCTATGGCTGTAATGATGATGAATGCTAATGAAAAGGGGATTCACAAAATTTAAAGTGAAGTTATTGAAAAAATAAGGAGTATTCACCCCACGCCGTGGGGTGCCGGCAGTAGAATGTTACCCCTCCTCTCATACCCATGGATGCAGTAAGAGCCTGTTAAGGGATACCTCCGGAAGATGGGCAGCAGCGTCTTTCCGTGTACCAACATCCCGTTCTGCGCTCGCCAACCCGCCTGCCAAGCGTGGTGAGTATGGCAACTGGAGATGTGGAAATAAGCGAGGCCTGTGTTCAGTAGTGTACGTTTTACGGCTGAAACGAACACCACTTTAGCATCTTCTAGACCCAAAATAAGCAAGGCTTGTTTAATGAGTAGGTACCAGATGGTTGATAAAATACTTTTTTTTTTGTAAATTACGGTTAAAGTTAACATACATAGAAAACTACCCAGATACTACAAAACAACAATAATTTGTCCCGCGACGGGAATCGAATCCGCAACCACCTCTACTGCCGGCACCCTATGGCAAATCTCAACTGGTTAATTAAAAACAATTTGGAAAGGTGTTTTGATTTTGAATAATTTTGAGAGATGAAAAATACAGTCAAAATGCTCGATTCTGACGGGATTCAAAACCGCACGTCACAAGCGGACAGCGTTAGCTCGGTTTGCTTATTCCGATTTCATTTCGGATTCGAATCCCGTCAGAATAGAACATTTTAATATGTATATATAGGGATATTTGTTACATCTTCTCGCAAAACTAATTAGAGTTACTAAGATGAAATATTGCTATTGCTATTACTATTTAACTTGCTGTAACATGTCAAACATGTAAATAAAAGTAAATATGAAATATAAACTAGCTTCTGCCCGCAGCTTCGCATGCGTACTAGCTTCTGCAAGCTAGTTTATATATTATAAACTATAAATAGTAATAAACATTAAAATATAAATAATAATAAATACTATAAATAAACACATTATAAATCGGCAAACGGTTCTTCTTCGAAAACAGCTTGTCTTCCGACAAAGGCCTCCTCCAAAGATTTCCACTTTGTCCTGTCCTTTGCTGTACGCGTCCATGTTGGCCCTGCCACTTTAAAAATATCGTCCTCCCATCTCTATGTCTGTCAACCTCTGCTCCTTTTTACCGTCTCATGGATACCATTCTGATATTAAACTAGTCCATTTCTCTTTCTTCTCTCTAATCATGTGTCCCGACCATCGCCATTTTAGTTGTTTGTAAGTCGTGTATGCGTTCTGGAAGTTTGTTTAGCTCTTTATGTCTTTTAGTCTTACTCGGTCCTTTCTTATTACTCCTATTGTACTTCTCTCCATTCCATTTTGACAATTTTTTTATTTATTACCTAGTTGTTCGGTCAATGCCCAGGTTTGACACCCGTAAAGTAAGCATGGTAGAATACACATATTGTATACTTTTTTCTTTACTTTTAGAGGCATATATTTGTTCTTCTTCACTTCGCTTAGTGACCAGAATCGTTTCCATATATTAGCTATTCTTCTTTATATTTCTTTCTGCATGCAGTCTTCTGTAGATAATAGTTGTCCTAGATATATATATTCTTTTACGTATTCTATTGTTTTATTATTTAATTTTTATCTCTATATGTGATTCTCATTATTTTGGTTTTTGCTAAGATCATTGATAGCCCTGCTTTAAGACTCTCATCAGATAGCTGTTGCAACATAACTTCTAATGTTTTTGAGCAATCGGAAAACAAAATATATTCATTAGCGAAACGTAAGTGGCTTAGGTTTTCGCCATTTATATTGAGTCCGTTATTTTTCCAATCCAGGTTTCTAAATATAATTTCAAGAACGGCTGAAAATAATTTAGGGGATATTGGGTCCCCTTGGCGTACACCTTTTTTAATAGGGAATTCGTCGCCTATAGATTCCAGTTTTACATGTGTTGTACTCCTTGTGTATATGTTTTTAAGTATTCGTATATACTTCATTTCTACGCCTTGTGCTTCTAGTGCGTCCCATATAAATCTGTGTTCTAATGTGGCGAATGATTCGTTAAAGTCAACGAACCCCAGGCACTAAGTTTTGTGATATTCTGTTTTCCCCGACTTTCAATCCGAAGGTCGTGGGTTCGATACCAGCCGTGCACCAATGGATTTTTCTTTCTTGAAAAATGTATGTACACACTTAACACGTGCTTTAACGGTGAAGGAAACATCGTAAGGAAACCCGCGGCTTAGTTAGCTTCAGACGTATTGACCTGTTCTTTCCTCTGAATAATAGCTGACTAAGCTGAGAGGATGGTATAGGTGCTGGGCAAGCCTAATCCATCTAACAATGTCCCAGGCACTGCAGCGTCCCGTAGAGCATGATTACCAGTTGCTGACGCTGTATAAATCATCTTTATTAGATGCAAAGGCCTTACTTTACTTTTTTACATATTTTATTTAATTTACATGTTTGACTTGTTACAGCAAGTTAAATAGCAATAGCAATAAGTCAGTATAAGACGAAACTACCAAAGAAAACAGTTGAAAATACTCCTCACAACTTCATAGGTAAAACTTATGTAAACCGACCCTCTAAACCGGGAACCCTAAAAGCTAGAATAAGACAACCGTATAAGTTTTTAATGAGTTGGAAAGAGTTAGCAATACCCATCTCCAAGAGGGGTAACGAAGATCCGAAAATAAAATATGAACGGTTTTTGTTATAAAAATTCCTACGGATAAAGTCTTTAAGTTATCAAGGGCTGATAGGGGTGGCACGGCGTTGCGTCGTAGAATACGTCATACTACTAACTTATATTAAATTCACTTTGAAGCTATAAAGGGTTAACCGATACTGTATTAATGTGCAAATTAAAATTAAACTAAGCACCTTTGCTCTGCAAGTCTACGAACAACACATCTTTTTACAATCCGTTAACTAGAATGTTTCGCCAATGTAACCATTTATTAGTACATAACAGCAATAAGATTGATAAAATTGATTTTCAACATTCATTTAAATAAATTTAGAAGAGACATTTTTGCTACTCTTTTAATAGAGTGAATATGTACAAGATGTGATTTGTTAATTGTAAGTAAATTTGTGTTTTTCTTAGATAAGTTTTTTTTTTTTAACTGCTTGTTAATAATTTAGTCATGGTGTGTACACATATTTTGGAGTGCTGTCAGGCCTTAATAATATTGGTTATTTCTATGTCTTGTCTATTAACGACTGTTTATATGTTTGTTACCTCTTCACGTAATAACTACTCAACGGATTGAGCTGAAACTTTGCACACGTACAGATATTGACCAGGATCAACACAAAGGCTACTTTCAATTCGGGTAAAAGGCATGCGGGGCGGCGGGCGGATGCTAGTATAATAATAATAAATAAATAAATAAATTACGGTATCTTCGAAGACCGCACTTTGAACTGTCATGGCGGCATGGAAATATGACGTCGGTTTGTAGAATACGTAATACTACTAACGCTTGTTAAATTCACTTTAGAGCTTTAAAAGGTAAACAGAGATTGTAATTTGCACTTTCGTTATCTTCAAAGCACTATTTTTTTCATGCCGTCATGACGCAGTTTTGAACTGCATCATGGTGGCATAAAAAAAATAGTAGGACTGATATCCACAAAAGCATTACGACAAAAGCATTTACGATATAGTTTTATATTGTAAAAGCATTTTTTTTTATTTCCTAACAATTATTTTAAAGCCGGCAGTAGAATTTTGCCTCTCCTCTCTTGCCCGTGGCTGCAGTAAGAGTCTGCCAAGGGATAGCTCCGGAAGATGGGCAGCAGCGTTTTTCCGTGTATCAACATCCCATACTGCGCTCGCCAACCCGCCTGCTAAGCGTGGCGAGTGTAGTAACAATCTCCTCGTGATCTTTTTTTTTTATTTTAGATAGGTTAGTTCTTGATTCCATCCTTGCTATCGCAAGAATGAGATCGACGATGGAGCGAGCTTCCCTAGAAAATGCCTATTAACTCTTTTCTTAAACGAAATCGGGTCATAAGAGGTTGGGAACACAGACGATGAAGAAGATATCTTGGAGAAGTATGAGGGAGGCCTTAGTTTAGCAGTAGGTAGACGTGGACAGCAGTCCTAGGGCTGAAATGGATAGTAATTGTTAAAATAAAAACCACTCATACATTTTTATGTTTTTAAATAAATCAAATCTTAAGAACAAAACAGTAGAGCTCATTGTTCATTAAAATTAGGACAAAGTGACAAAGGAAAAGGTGGATTGAAGGGATGTAGATGTATCTCAAATCGGGTTATATTGTGTTTACGTACATTGTTTAAGGGTGCTTACTGCTTAGCCTTAAATATATTAACGATGATCGATCGGTTGGTTGTTTGTAATTCATAAGACTTAGGCAGAGCCAGAGTAAATCAATGAATGACAATTAACAACGATTTTTTTTAAGGAAGATGCATAAACATATCTTGACATCAAATCAGTCTAGAATGTTCGTTTTATGACGTCAACGAGTGTGTTTATTTGTTACTAGCTTTCCCGGCGAACATCGTGCCGCCCTAGTACTACAACTACTAACTACTACTCTGCTACTAATACTACTCTTCAACTACTCTTCTACTACTTCTGTACTACCTAAAAAAATATACCGAATCAGCTAGAGTTTAAAGTTAAGTGACAGTATAAACGTTTTGAACGCACCTATAAATAATTGACAACCAAAAACTGTCATCAACCGTATACAATGTATGAGAAAATGAATTTACGTTTAATTTTTTTTTCTGTGTACCTTTTACAATGTTTAAAAAAAATCTTAGACTCGGTCCGGCCGATCTCGAGTTATAAGTTGTGTGTCTTTGTTTTACATAATATGTAAAACAAAGACATATATAATATATTATATATAATATAGATTAAACATTAAATGAAAGTTTTTAGAAATATAGTAAAGTTATGTAGGTAGGTCCTATCTGTTTTGTTTAAGAATCGAGAAAACGAGAGTAAATAATACGGTTGAGTAACAAGAATATACTCTTCTTATACTTAATTAAAAAAACTTAACTTTTACAAGACTCAAAATCTTATGTAACAACATGTTCGCAATAAATATATTCAGTATAAGTATATCAAATACATCTGGGTGCCTTAAGTACACTAGTTTTAAACTGTCAAATATGATCCTAACCAAAAGCTTGACAGTGCTGGTAAATGTTGAAATCTAATTTTGAATCTATTAGCACACGTTAAGGTTAATTTTCAATTGCACGAGAAGTGCCAAATAGTGCAGGGTAAGTACACCAACGAAGGGTCAATTGTAACATGCGTTCCCGTAGCAAATCACTTCCGGGCCACTAAATCCAGGCTAAATTAATGCATTTAGCACGCTCCCCGGCCCTTTAACTGTAGATGACAACTTTATTTCATTGTGCTCGATATTTTCTTGTCACTTTAGCTTCTGGCGGGACGTTTTTTGTCTAACATTTACACGGTTCGGATCGTGTTTATGATTGTTGAAATTATTTTGAAAGTAAGTTCTGAATTTTGTTTTTAAGTGGTAGAGAATCTGTGGAGTTTTGTTTTACTTGTTACGAGTGTTGTTACTTTGATGACGTTATGATGTATTTGATCTAACGCCATTTAAAAAATACGAGCAAAAGGTAAACATATATTAATATGTTTTCAAGAAAAAAATATTTACTATTTTAAATTGATCCTTTCATTGGACGTAATAAATAAATTGTTCTAAAACTTGATTTAAAATATCATTACGTATCATATCTGCGATCTAGTGGGGCTGAATATATCGGTACAGCAACAAATTGTAACAAAAGCGACGGCAAAGAAGATTATCGGAGATGACGCGTGTCGGGCACGTGACATGCATGTGGTCGATCATAGTCGCATTTACCCTATCATTATACAACCACAGTAAGCTCAACCCTAACTCGCACCACGAAAGTTTAATTTTGAATGCGTAGAAACATTCCGAAAAGTCATATTGCGTGAACAGGAAAAGTAGATTCTGTTGTTTTGGAATACGATCGGTTTTCGACTGCGGGTTAGATATGTAAAAGTTGTTTAAAAATAAGAAGTGTTGGAGAGAAATTAATACCACAATTCCAAGGATTTAAGGCTTATATTGTTGAGAGCGTAATCGGAAGAGTAAATAAATATGGAAAATTGCGACGATTGTTGTCTGACTGTAATGACAGCGTCATTTGCAGGAGTCGCTTCGGGGTAAAGAAACTACTGTTCTAGATATTGCTATGGCGAAGATAATTTATTACACCATCAGAAAAAAATCATTCTTAGTGGATTTAATAAAGCAAAAGTTTTTGTATCATTGACCTGAACACCTTATCATTTGTTCTTATTTAATCATTAATAGGTAGGTCTCTCGATCCAAAAATAATATATATTAATGTCAAATTTACCTGTTTGAGAACTTGGGCGTTGATCGTGGATTTGTGATTGATTGAAATAAATTGGAATTGAAAAAAAAAATTAAATTTTAGACGCATTTACGCATTCACGGTGGACGTCAGAGATTTCAACTTTTTTTCAGCAGATGGGTACAAAACATTCGGAACGATATTTAGTGTTTTAATTTTTCATATTTTTGACATCAAATTGGAAGTTGGTTTTTTACGTTTGTTTAACTATTACAACAGAAAAAAAAACCCAAAAACTGCCGTTCAAAAACATAGATTTTCGCTATTAGTTCTCGGTACATATAAGTAAGGCCTTTGCATCTATTATAGATAATTAATACAACGTCAGCAACATATAAGACCCCTTCAAAGGGTAGTTGGATTTTAACTGTGGATTTTACCAATAGTTTTTATTTTACGACTTTTCATATCATGTTCTTTCATATCTTTCATATCTTTTAGGAGTATTTAGTCAGTTTGTATGCAGACCCTATAGTCCGCATTTAACCATTGTAACTTTAACAGTTACATTCAAATGCCTTTCAATGCGCCTTTAAATAAATAATAGCAGTTCATTAATTTGACTCGAAACACATAAATGTCTATTTACAAAAGAAAAAAAATCTAATATAAATTTAATAAAGCACATATATAAATGCGATCACTTCAGAAAACATTTTATATCAAGTGAGGGAAAGAAGAGGTTGCCGTGAGGTTCCGACAGTAGAATGTTGCCCCTTGTCTCTTGTTCGTAGTTGCAGTAAGAATCTGCTAAGGGATACCTCCGGAAGATGGTCAGCAGCGTCTTTCCGTGTATCATCGCATAATACGCTTACCTACCCGCTTGGCAGTACGGGATTTTGACACACGGAAAGACGCTGCTGCCCATCTTTCGGGGTACCCCCTGAGCAGATTCTTACTCCACCCACGGGTAAGATAAAATAGGCAACATTCTACTGCCGGCTCCCCACGGCATGTGTATGCATTTAATGTTCAAATTCAAATTCAAATTCAAAAAATACTTTATTCAGTGCGGCCGCATGGACCTTATTGACGCGTCACAACTTACAAAATAAAACAACACAAATAAATAGAATAAAGCACATAATTGAACCTGTTCACTTCAGATGACACGCGAGTTAGGAAAAGAAGTGAACAGAAGAACCTAACTCGGTCGTTATAGTCATCATTTAACAATTTGATTTTGTCTTATGCTACGTTTGACGGAGTTGGAGCAGATTCCGTCCCAAGTGGTTTTGTCCTCTAGGTAATCTGATATTTTATAATAAGCTTTATCGCACAGATTGCGTTTAATAATGTTTTTGAATTTATTTAATGATAACTTCTGCAACTCACTTGGGAGTTTGTTGTAGAAGCGTATACATTGCCCTTTAAAAGATTTTTTTACCTTATGGAGCCTAGTAGTGGGCACAGCGAGTTTATTCTTATTTCTTGTATTTACATTGTGATTGTCGCTGTTTTTCTTAAACGAAGCAATATTTTTATGGGTGTACAACAGGTTCTCATAAATATATTGACAAGCTACTGTCATTATATTTATTTCTTTAAATTTAGTGCGAAGTGATTCTCTGGGACCCATATTGTAGATAGAACGAATAGCCCTCTTCTGCAGCACAAATACGGTGTCTATATCTGCAGCACATCCCCACAGCAGTAAGCCATAAGACATAATGCTGTGGAAATAGCTGAAGTAAACAAGTCTAGCGGTATCTACGTCTGTAAGAAGGCGGATTTTTTTGACTGCATATGCTGCAGAACTAAGCCTACCCGATAGTTGTTCTATATGCGGGCCCCATTGAAGCTTATTGTCCAAAGTTATGCCTAAAAATACAGTTTTTTCTACAAGGTTTAAACTTTCACCTTTCAATTTAATGTTGGCATCAGCCTGTTTTACATTCGGGAGAGTAAATCTAATGCATTTTGTTTTATTTTCATTAAGTAATAGGTTATTGACATTAAACCAATTAACAACTTCTGAGATTGCATTATTCACCTCGTCATAATCGGTGGTACGTCGTTTCATTTTGAACAAAAGTGAAGTGTCATCAGCAAACAATACAATCTCATGATTGTTTTTGACAAGATGAGGTAGATCATTAATGTAAATTAAAAATAGAAAAGGCCCAAGAATTGATCCCTGCGGTACACCCATTGTAACTACAGATCCCGAAGAACGTTTTCCATTTACATCAACTCTTTGTATCCTGTTACTGAGATAAGAATTAAGTAGATCTAAAGAGATATCTCTAACACCATAGTGGCGCAATTTCCCGATCAATGTTTCATGGTGTACACAGTCAAATGCTTTTGAAAGGTCGCAAAAAACACCTATAGCGTCTTGCGACTTCTCCCAAGCATCATAGATATGCGAGATTAACTCTATACCGGCATCAGTAGTGGAACGACCGCGTGTAAAGCCAAATTGCTTGCAGTGAAGCAACTTGTTGTCGTTAAAGTGCTTAGATAGCTGATTTAAAATAAGCTTTTCAAAAATTTTACTAAATGTCGGCAGTACTGATATCGGCCTAAAGTTAGTGGGATCCGACTTAGAACCTGATTTGAATAAAGGTATTATTTTACTGTGTTTCATTAGATCAGGAAATACGCCACAGTCAATGCATTCATTAAATATAAAAGCCAGTTCAGGTGCGATTGTGTCTACTAATGGTTTTACAATGTTTACAGAAATACCCCAGAGATCTGCAGTTTTCTTGACATTTAACATTTTAAAGGCTTTAACTATATCGCCGCTGTCCACATATTGGAATTTAAAATTACTATCACATTTAGGTACATTTTCGCTAAGTAAGGACTCGGCGATCAGGTGAGAAGAGTTTAAAGACTTTGTGGTAGAAATTGGAATGTCAGTAAAAAATGTTTCAAATGCTTGGGCTACATCTTCATCACTTTTGTAGGTGGTATTATTATAATTTAATTTGAATTGGTTGTTCAAGTTACTCACATTTCCAGTTTCTTTGTTTATTATTTTCCAAGTAGCTTTAATTTTATTATCACTATTTTTAATTTTTGAACTTATATAATTAGACTTAGCAATATGGCAGACTTTTCTAAAAATTTTTGAGTAATTTTTAACCTTTTCTTTAAATTCTTCACTAAAATTATAATGTTTTTCACTATAAAGATCATATAATTTTTGTCTACTTCTATGTATACCCACTGTTGCCCACTCATTAAAGTTATGTTTATCTGTGACCATTATCGACTTTGATGTAAATATTGAATTAAACATATTGCTAAATGCATTGAAAAAATTGCAATATGACTCATTAGGGTTGTTATTTGAGTAGTAAGGTGGAAATTTTGTATTCAATTTACATTTCAGTTGTTCAGATCGATGCATGGTCACAGGTATAAAAGTAATTTTTCTTTTTACATTTTGTTTTTGTTGCTGTTTAATTTGAATGTGCTGGCCTAAATGGTCTGACTTTATATTGCTAATCAAGCCCTTATGGAGAATTTTTGTATTAGAATTTACAAAGATATTGTCAATACATTTAGCTGATGTTTCAGTTATTCTAGTAGGCTCCATAAACAATGGTTTTAGATTATATGAATTAAAAAGGCATGTTAATCTAGTACTTAAAGAGTAATTTTCTAAGAGATTAACATTGAAATCTCCACATGTAATGATGTTTTTACTTGACTTTGATGTTTTGAATAATATTTCATCCATGACTTTTTCAAACGTCTCAAATGAAGCTGACGGTGGGCTGTATACGCTTATGATAATAACTTGCTCCAACTCTACACATGCTATTTCAATTTGGCTCTCAACAGACAGACAGACAATGTCTTTCCGTTCTTTAAACTTAAGATATTTGTTTAGTAGCACTAAAGAACCTCCACGAATAGCATGCGATCTACAAAAGGAGCTACCAACAAGATGGTTGTTGAAACTGAACATAACCTCATGACTTTTCAACCAATGTTCAGTAATACATAAAATGTCAATATTATATAAGTTTATGTACAGTTCCAACTCTAACAATTTACTATTTATTCCTTGAATGTTTTGGTGCACCAAGTTGGTAACCTTTGTATTTATTTTACATGTTTTAGTTATTTCTTTATTTTGACACATTATATTATTTGACTGGTTCTGGCTAGAGATTTCCTCTGTTGTCTTATGATCTAATTTAAATGACTTGGAATAATGTTATACGTCGGTTAAAAAGCGTACTACCCTATCCACCACGGTATCTAATCACACGAGGGTTGTCATGTCATGCTACCCCACGATTAATCTCAACGAGTTAATTATAAGGCTTTATCCAATAAACTGCCTCCCTGGAGCGAGACACGTGTTTACTAAAGATAGGTATATGATTGTATAGGTGGATTGGAAATGCAGCGCCTTGAATAGGTGTCAAAAACTATATCTAAACTATCCAGTATCCTCGAACATTTAATTAAGCATAATATTAAGCCAAAAAAAATTAACAATGAATAGTAGTGAAAGAGATTCTTCCTTCTTCTTCGTTTCTTTCCCTCACTTGGACAAAAGTTTTTTGAGGCGAAGCAATTCAATTATGCTTTATTCAATTCAAATACGTTTTCTTCTTCTTTTGTATATTGACTTTTCTGTGTAGCCTTGCTCTATTGAATCGGTAAACACTGACCGAGTTAATCGTAATTTATATTGAAGAAAAACAGTTCTGTGAAGGACTGACAGTAGGTTATAAGGTTATATTTATCATTCGAAAACACTGCCGGTGACAGAACCAAAAGGCGGTCGGAGTGCCAAAACCGAATTCTACTTGATGATTAAATTTAGGTGACAAATCTACTATTTTAGGTACAAATATATTTATTAAGTAATTGATAAAATCATGCCTATCTTTTGAATTTTACGTCATACTTTAGTTACCTAAAAATACTACTATACTACTAATAACACTCCAGTTGTTATTTTTGTAAATTTAATCTATTCCGTATACGGATGAATTCTTGTGGTTGAATATTGTTATGCGTTTAATATGCATATTAATTTTATGCCAACCTATCACTATGCCAGGTACCTATTTTTATGCATTGATGTATGCATATTACTTACTTACGTACAGAACTACGACTACGCTCACTTGATGTCTGTGTGTGCATCAGTATTGCATTACCATTTTATCGCTGTGCGCGGGCGCTCGACTATTGTCATTGTCTTGTTATTGTTTGTTACCGTTTCGTGTTAGATTTTAAGAATTGTAATTTACTCATGTTGTCACCATTATTATAAAGAGAACATAGTGTTTAGACAAACCTTGTATAGGCTTAAAAACACTATTAATTATATTTGTTAAATTATAAGTCAATAAATAAATATCTATCTATCTATTATATCACTGCGGTACAAATTTGTATGCGATCAAAATGTTTGCATATTAATTTTATGACAAACCTATCATTCAATAAGCTACCAATTGTTAAGTGGAAAAATGTTATGCCTAAGAAGTTATGCGTGTTGATGCGTGGGGTAAACAATGGTATGCCATTGGAAATTAGGTCTTCGAGTTTTATACAAACCAATATACACCCGTTTTCTACAAAAGTATATGTTTACAAAAAGATTATGTATAAGAGTATTCTTTTAACGGACCGGTTACTATATTTCTACCGGATTTGCTTAGTTTGGGAATAACATAATACATTTTTTATTGCGAGACACAAGATCCTTTAACAATAAATTACGATAACCATAGAAATCTTATACAAGATTACTCAATAAATGGTCGTGTTTGTAAAGTCCAGCATTATTGACATAATTTGTTTCAGAAAAAAAACACCTTTTGCTACACCAATAAACCTGTCAATATCTTTGGGTATAGGGCAATAAAAATCATAACCATTTCAGCCGTAAAACGTCTGCTACTCAACACAGGCCTCTCTCATGGATCTCCACGAGGGGTAGTTGCCATACTCACTACGCTTGGCAAGCGCAGTCCGGGATGTTAATACACGAAATGACGCTGCTGCTCATCTTCCGGAGGCTCTTACTGCATCCACGGGCATGAGAGCAGGGGTAACATTCTACTGCCGGCACCCCACGGCAATAATAATAATAAGTGGGGATAATACACAAATTGCATGTTTCGGCTTAGCGCACACGTGGCCGGCGGTGCTCATGCCGCTTCACTTCTCACCCTAGACAATCTTTTTACTGTCAAACTGATTTTAAAAAAAATAAAAAATTTCACGGTAGTATTTTCCGATCTAACTGCATTTGAGTAAGTAAAAGAGGACTTCCACACATTATCAGATGATTTATACAGCGTCAGCAACCGGTGCCTGGGATATTGTTAGATGGATTAGGCTTGCCCAACATCTTTACCAATCTCTCAGCTTTTATTTACTCTGACTAATAGCTGACTAAGCTGAGTTAGTAAAACCATGGACTCATAAAATTATAACAAGTACCTACTTACCAAACTTAAAATGTGTATTTGGATATTGTTCTAGCACAGCAGGTATACCAGGATAACACCGCTATTAAATTTAAATATTGTATTTGGTATTTTAATAACGAGCGTTTGATAATTATAAGCCTGTACTGTCCCACCGCATGGCGAAGGCTTCCTTCCTTCCACACCTCTCTATCTAAAGCTGTAGTAGTCCAGTCTTTCAGGTGTGTATCGAGTTCGTCTCTCCATCGACGTCTTGGTCCGCCGCGAGGTCGTTCCCTGGCAGGTGTGATCCATTCAGTGGTGCATACTAATAATGAAAAATGGTAGATTCGTCATCATTTTAGTTAACTTTTGAAAGTGAAATATTTTATCACTACTACCTAACTACCTACTAAATTGTTCTGAAATCATTATATCAAAATTGCACTTGAAACTTCGAATCTCTCTCATTTGTACCGAAACATAATAAAAAGCGTTTAATTTGATCACCCCAATATGTTTGTACTCGCAACGGTATCTTATCTTATATCAGCTGATCGTATCCCCGTTTAATAACGTTTCGTAGGGTCTGTAAAAAAACAAGGAGAATTTTAGTCAAGTTTTTTTTTATCCCGAGGTAGCTGCAGACTAGCGTACGGCCCACCTGATGGTAAGGTGTTACCGTAGCCTATGGAGAGATGAGTCACATTCGTTCTGCTGACCCTTTAAGCAGCATTTGGCATAATAAACTTTATGAAAGACGCTTGCTTATTATGTTTATGTTTAAATAAATAAATAAAAATAAATCCATCTTTTTAAATTAAATTATTAGTGTTTGCTAACTTTTACCCATTATTGCTTAATTTAATGAAACAACACTTAAATATTAAAAGTATGAAGTTTAGTCCGTCTACGACGCAAGAGGTTGCGGGTTCAATTCCCGCCTCGTGACAAATGTGTGTATGATCTGAAGATATTTGTTCAGGGTGTTCTGGATGTTTTTCTATATATACCTAATAAAAAATATCTATCTATGTAGTATAATGTATTAAATATATCAGTCATCTAGTACCCATAACACAAGCTCTGCTTAGCTTGGGGCTAGATGATGCTGTGTGAATTGTCCAGCATTATTTATTTATAAATATACGTTTTTAATCTTAACAAGTCTTTCGAGATGTCAGTATCCTCACCCATGATATTTTTTTATGAACTCAATTACTTTATTCCTTGTTGAAATGTTGTTTTTGCTGACGGTACAAGGATCAGTGCTAACGTCATTTCGGCTGACGGAATTGATGAGATTTAGCTAATACAAGCTGGACATCACTGGAGATGAGATCTACTCTTAAATCTGCAAATTCAATGAAACTGTGTTCTTTTGTCAATTCAAGTTACAAAAGTGATGAATTGTCAAATACATCACTTAAAGGTTCTACCTTATTGAAAAAAAATAGTAAATAAAACACAACCAAATATACAAAATAACTTTTGCGACTTTTAATAATTTATATGTCATCGGCAAACAGTTCTGCAGAAGATAAGAAAAATTTAAATACTAGAATAACATAATAAGATTTAAGCAAGGTCAAATTCAGAACACGGATCTTGGTGCTACGAGATTCGTAGCAGTGCTACGAATTCTTTAGCAATGCTAAATCTTCACACCGAATCATTCCAGATGCTTTAAATTAAGACAAATCAATTGGCTCTGGTGATTGAAAATCGATTTTTTTTAACATATCAAACATTGATCGATATCATCTGTTTAGGTTCATACTTTCATCAACTACATCTATCCACGATGTGTAAAAATTCAAGCACCGATCACAATAAACACGATACAAACTCGACTTCCATCCGTATAATTAAACTTAAACTCAAATCGATTCTACAATAATTTTACAGATGTCCCCTACTCGTCACCTAAGTTTTGATATGGTACCCTCTAGTTAGCATGAGTTATGAGATGTACCCCAGTCCGACTTGTAATAGCCCCTGTTCGATGCCAAATGACGTGTCGATGTATTGTCGCCTTGTCACCTTTGTTATTTACGAATGTGGTAAACTTAGGGCTGTCAACGATCATTTGAATTAAATAAATAATGACGGAAAAAATGGCCGCTAACATGGCTAGCCAAATAACTTACGAATTTATAAATTAACTTGACACTAGCGGAATTGTGTTAAACCAAACACAAAAAGCCATAAAATAAAAAGACAAGACAAAACAAATAAATAATGACATAAAGACAGTCTAGCCCCTATGTAAGCAGACCTTGTGTTATGGATACCAAATGGTTGATAGAATACTTAAATAGCCACCGTTATAAGTTTGGTATTTTATTAACGAACGTTTGAGAATTATAATTATTATAATTATTAGCCTGTACTGTCCCACTGCATGGCGAAAGCTTCCTTTCTTCCACACCTCTCTATCTAAAGCTGTAGTGGACCAGTCTTTCAGGGGAGTATCGAGTTCGTCTCTCCATCGACGTATTTGTCTGCCGCGAGCTTGTTCCCTAGCTGGTGGGATCCATTCAGTGGTGCATACTAATAATTATAATGATAAATGATTGATTCGTCATTAATTTAGTTAACTTTATAAAGTGAAATACTTTTTCTGGTAACTAATAAATTGTTCTGAAATCATTACATCAAAATTACACTTAAAACTTCGAATCTCTCTCATTTGTACCGAAACATAATAAAAAGCGTTTAATTTGATCACCCCAATATGTTTGTACTCGCAACGGTATCTTATCTTATATCAGCTGATCGTATCCCCGTTTAATAACGTTTCGTAGGGTCTGTAAAAAAACAAGGAGAATTTTAGTTAAGTTTTTTTTTATCCCGAGTTAGCTGCAGACAAGCGTACGGCCCACCTGATGGTAAGCTGTTGCCGTAGCCTATGGAGAGATGAATCACATTCGTTCTGCTGACCCTTTAAGCAGCATTTGGCATAATAAACTTTATGAAAGACGCTTGCTTATTATGTTTATGTTTAAATAAATAAATAAAAATAGATCCATCTTTTTAAATTAAATTATTAGTGTTTGCTAACTTTTACCCATTATTGCTTAATTTAATGAAACAACACTTAAATATTAAAAGTATGAAGTTTAGTCCGTCTACGACGCAAGAGGTTGCGGGTTCGATTCCCGCCTCGTGACAAATGTGTGTATGATCTGAAGATACATATTTGTTCAGGGTGTTCTGGATGTTTTTCTATAAATAATAAAAAATATCTATCCATGTAGAACAATGTATTAAGTATATCAGTCATCTAATCTCCATAACACAAGTTCTGCTTAGCTTGAGGCTAGATGATGCTGTGTGAATTGTCCAGCATTATTTATTTATAAATATACGTTTTTAATCTTAACAAGTCTTTCGAGATGTCAGTATCCTCACCCATGATATTTTTTTATGAACTCAATTACTTTATTCCTTGTTGAAATGTTGTTTTTGCTGACGGTACAAGGATCAGTGCTCACGTCATTTCGGCTGACGGAATTGATGAGATTTAGCTAATACAAGCTGGACATCACTGGAGATGAAATCTACTCTTAAATCTGCAAATTCAATGAAACTGTGTTCTTTTGTCAATGAGCCGTTTTCAGTAACAAAACAAAAAGAGTTTTCTACTAAACCTAACAGATGGAGCTGGCAAGCGGAGTAAGCAAGTTTGTGATTAATCCTGTCATTGTCAAATTGTGCCTACCAGTAAAAGAAAATTAACGCTATCTATAAGGTTCGAGGTAACTATTTTTGAAGTTTTTACTTTTTAATGAAAACGCATGAATGAAGTGCTGAAGCAGTGATGAATTGTCAAATGCATCACTTAAAGGTTCTACCTTATTTAAAAAAAATAGTAAATAAAACACAACCAAATATACAAAATAACTTTTGCGACTTTTAATTATTTATTTGTCATCGGCAAACAGTTCTGCAGAAGATAAGAACGCACATGCAGAAGAGAAGACAAGCACCGATCACAATAAACACGATACAAACTCGACTTCCATCCGTATAATTAAACTTAAACTCAAATCGATTCTACAATAATTTTACAGATGTCCCCTACTCGTCACCTAAGTTTTGATATGGTACCCTCTAGTTAGCATGAGTTATGAGATGTACCCCAGTCCGACTTGTAATAGCCCCTGTTCGATGCCAAATGACGTGTCGATGTATTGTCGCCTTGTCACCTTTGTTATTTACGAATGTGGTAAACTTAGGGCTGTCAACGATCATTTGAATTAAATAAATAATGACGGAAAAAATGGCCGCTAACATGGCTAGCCAAATAACTTACGAATTTATAAATTAACTTGACACTAGCGGAATTGTGTTAAACCAAACACAAAAAGCCATAAAATAAAAAGACAAGACAAAACAAATAAATAATGACATAAAGACAGTCTAGCCCCTATGTAAGCAGACCTTGTGTTATGGATACCAAATGGTTGATAGAATACTTAAATAGCCACCGCGCCACCGTTATTCATTACAAACATCTAAAATACAAATCTTGTCTCTTTATAATATTAGTATAGATAGAAAACACTTATATTGCACTTATATATTTTTCTTTGGTCTATCAAAGAAAAGTATTCACATATAAAGTAATTTTTATCCCTCAGCAAGGATCTAACCCGCCATGTCTATCAATCGACAATAGTATATTTCAAACTTTCGCAATTACTACACATTATTACTATATTGGATTATCGGGTATTTATCGCGTATTTACCTTTATTTTTATACCGACTTTTCCCAACCCATCGTGGTCGCGGGCAGACTAACGTGACTTGACTAAAGCACAGGCATCTTTTCAGACTTTTTAGACACATGGTAATCAAAATTTTTGAAAATTTAAATTTAGCACACAGCACTTACTAAAATCACCACACTTTGGTTCATAAACATGCCGAGCACACTTGGCTATCACTAGATTCCATGAGTCAGAATCCGTCTCATTCGCCTGAGATGCAGGAAGTTGCGGGAATATGCGGGAAGTTTCTATGTATTACATAAGTAATTATTAAGACGCCTCTATTCGTAATGCCTCGCGGAAGAACTAACCTGCTGAACAAGGCGCCTCTGACGCGCACCATAAAAGTACTAAATCTGGTAGCGACAACCATTGACGTTTTCCACTGTTCACAGAGCGAGTTCGCAAGGGCTTTACTATTTAATTTGTGTTATGGTAAATAACTACTTAAGGTGTTTTGTTTTTTTTCAATTATTTTTGACTTATACTTGAAATATTTTGCTAGAAGACATGTGTATCTATTAATTTTATTTTGCTTATTGACATTTGTATTGTACCCATTATTTCTATTTTTATAATTGATATTCTTACTGAATTATTTTGCATAATGTGTTTTTGATTAATTAATTATTTTGCCTGATAATACATACATATAATGTGGACTACTCTATTGTATCAGGTCATATCCTGTAATAATAGATGTAAGTGTTTTCAATAAATACAAAATACAAATACAAAAAATACAAAGTATGTATTTACAAAAAAACTTTTAAGTAATAAATCAATCATATATTTCCTAAAGTTCAAGCTTTGCTAGTTAATTCAGGACCAGAAATTAAGTATCCAGCAATAAGAAAAACAAAATTCATCAGTGACAGCCCTATGCATAAAGATGCACTACTGACCGCTATCCGTCTCCCTCGCACCAGTACGATCTCCGCACTATCTCACTCTGCAGATATTTATTATAATTTTATGCGGCGTCCACTCTATGCAGTGCTTTTGTGTATTAAACGATGTACTTGTCAGCTTTTTGTTGTAGGGTGGATTGTGAATACGCGACTGTGATGAATATTAATGAGTTTTTTCGACTGATTTCCTTAATCTGATGATTGTTGGGTGTCAGTTGTCTGTAATTACCGCAAGTTCTCAGTTTACGTGTTTGTTTTTATCATATATTGCATCGTATATGGTAATTGCGTGATTATTGTCTTTATCTTATAAGAATCAAAATTCTGTTTCGAGTATGAAATATGCTTTGGTAGTTTTTATTTTTTAGAAGACAACTGTAACATGTGAAAAACCTCACCATGTTATAATTATGATACCTGAAATTGTGACGTCTTTATGACTGTAGGTACTTACTTAGGTTATGTATTGGAAAACTAATTAATATATACTTTTGACATTTTTTCTTACATTATGTTATCATAGGTGCATTTTTGAATCTAACTCAAACTTTCAGTTACATATCTATTTATTTATTATATAATCTAAGTAAATATAATTCTGTTTCATTAATTGTTAAGGAAAAACATACATTTTTGATATAGCTTAAAAATAGAAAACGAAATAGGTTTCTTGTTTGTTACGCTTGTTAGATAAAAAAAACACGTCATGTTCTTATATTAAATAATATCAAAACGAGTAGGAAGTATACGCAAAATATGCTTTCTTTAAACAAGTGTCGTTTAGCGCAAATCCCGTTTAGGCACGGTGGGGTGCGCCTGCATTCAAATGAGCGCATATGCTTCGCGTTTCACGCACGCGCATTTTAATCCACTGCGCGTTGAATGAACAACATATTGAAGGATGTATTCCTTGTTTTATCATTACATGTTATTTTTACTAAAATATTCAATAACATGCAATAATTATGGAACATTTACCATGATTTGAGTCTTTTTGAGTTTCCTCAAGTTTCGACGCAGTTATAATAAAATAGTTTATTTGATTATATTAAGTGTTTAAAATAGTTTATCCGTAATCTGGCATAAATAATAAGGCCTTTATGAAGCGTCAGCAACTGGTAATCATGCTGTACGGGACGCTGCAGTGCCTGGGACATTGTTAGATGGATTAGGCTTGCCCAGCACCTATACCATCCTCTCAGCTTAGTCAGCTATTATTCAGAGGAAAGAACAGGTCAATACGTCTGAAGCTAACTAAGCCGCGGGTTTCCTCACGATGTTTCCTTCACCGTTAAGCACGTGTTAAATGTGAACTTACACTTTTCAAGAAAGAAAAATCCATTGGTTCACGGCCGGTATCGAACCCACGACCTTCGAATTAAAGTCGGGGGTACATACCACAATAAATAATAAGAAAGCTGATAAAGTTCAACATTTGAAATACTTAAAACTACGGTCAATATGAAATATATACTACCTAAGTACCTTACAGTCTATCATACATAAAAAAAAGTTATGTTGAAAACCTTGAAAGTAAAAATATTTATATATTTACCTTGCCAAACCATCGTAACAAACAGAAAAGTGAGGAAAAGGAAGAGATCACAAAATGGGTATAAAAAAACAACAAAGTTGGTGCCTTCAACAACATAACAAGTACGTGAACGTTCCCGTTTAAAAATATGTAAAACTCTATTATAACTTCTCGTGTATATTTGTAAACTTTTTAGTAAAATAATTGTAATTGCAAGTGCATTATAATTTAAATTTAACGAGGGTTGTACGGTAAAGTTGCCTTACCAAAAAACCTTGTTTTTTACTCCTTAGCTAAGTTCTCAACCGTTTGTAGGGACAGCAAAATCCTCAAGGGGCGAGCAACAACTTACATTATAAACGTCCGTCAAGTTCAAACAAGACAAGACAAATTAAATTCCTCCAAAGACGCTAATGTCGGTTATCAAAGCCTAAACATCTGATTATGACTGCTGCGTGGGGCCGTTTGATGTTCGCTCAGCCGTAAGCGCCGGCGGACTCACTTTGAATATATTTGTATATTCAACAAGTAAATATCTATTATGTAGTACCTAAACCTATAGGTAAATAGTTCACTTTAGGGCCGTCTAAAATGTAACAATGTTCTATTCGTTGTTGGGTACCTCCTACGCAATCGATGACGGTAGGTATTTCGGTCACGTAGCATCTGATAATGGACAAGTATCCTGATTCGTAATCGGGTGGGATATGAAACCCGAATAATAAATGGTGCCATCCGATCACGATTCAATGAAATCGCGTTGACACTTGGAAATTAATTTAATACTCGTATTTTTTATTCATCACACATCGAAACAATAAGAATTTTGTAGGTATGTGAAATATATTTCAGATCTGTACAATAATTTTGAGGTATGGTGACGGCTGAGAAAAATAGTATTCCTTCTTTTCTTATTCTTATTTCAAAGAAGATGTATGAAGTATAGTTCCTAAATTATCACTTACCATGTGCTCTATATCCAGTCCCATTTAAATTACGCTATCTTTTGATAGCATCAAAGGCCTGATGCATTACAACCAATCACAAAACAAAGAGAAATACTACGCAATATTGCTCTTTGCCGCTATCCAATCAGATTTTAGTGGCTTTGATTGCGAGCCGAAGATTACAGGTGATTTGTTCGTTTGTGTTTAGAACAGGTGAAATTCTATGGCAATAACTACAATTTGTCTTTTATGGATGCAATTGGATTTTCACATAACATCTACTAGATTATTTAAACAGCGTCGGTTACTGTTCATACATGATGTACGTACGCTTTAGCTTTAGTGCCACATTGTTTAGGAACTACTCTATCTCAGCCAAGTTGGCCATATTCATGGATGATGCTTTACATTAAAAGATTATATCAAATTATCTCATTAAAATTGCTTACAACGGGAGTGAACCCCGTATCCTTATGTCATCATCATCATTTCAACCATAGGACTTCCACTGTTGGACATAAGCCTCCCTCATGGACCTCCGGGTATCCGCTTGCATCCACCACCGACCTGAATCTAGGTATCTTGACTGTTGATCAAGCTGTGTGATGCGTGAAGACAGGCTGTGACAGGTGTTGCGTAATCTGCATTTTCCTTCTTCATCATTTCTAATGCAGAAGACTGCTTGTACTTCGTGGATTTTCTGCAATTTGTCAGTGTAGTAGGATATAGACGCTTCGAGAGTCGATATGATCACCCGCATTTCCATTAACTGGGGAGTGAATTGGCTTTTGAATGCCTCCCGAAGTTCCTGACGAATTATATCTCTGATATCACTTGCTGACGTACAAGTGCTATTGGAAGCAGCAATAGCAGGAGCCACAGAGACTG
The DNA here is from genome assembly GCA_963082625.1 of Pasiphila rectangulata. Classification (NCBI taxonomy): domain Eukaryota; kingdom Metazoa; phylum Arthropoda; class Insecta; order Lepidoptera; family Geometridae; genus Pasiphila; species Pasiphila rectangulata. The sequence goes on from OY720253.1 coordinate 11,145,299, forward strand.
CAGTGAGGGACAGAACCGAAACCGCAGCGGCGACGGTCGCACGTTTCTTGCTGCGTTGTGTAACATGCTGCGGCGAGGGTGCAGGTCTGATCGGGGTATTCGAATTATCCCCACCTCTCCGTTAATTACTGCAACACATGAGCATGACACAGATCCAGCCATTCTTATACTCGGTAGATAGGGCCTCAAAATTTCTAATATTTATATTTAGACATGTATGGTGGTAGTACGCTGCTCATCGAGTACAACAAAGAAATGGAATGTTATTCAATTTCATTTTGGCAGCCAGCACATGCGTTGGAAACGCCATATTTTTAAGGTTACCAGGTCGCCCGGCCATCTTGTTGGTGGACGTCCTACGCTGCGCTTGCCGGTCCGTGGCCTCCTCTCAAGAACTTTCTTGGAGCTACATGGCCTATCCATTGTATCCTTATTACGAGTATATATATGTTGTATTAATAGGTATTTTTGGCAGTTCAATTGTTCACACTTAATGCAAGTACTAAAATTACACACGCGCCAAAATTATGAAAATATCAACTAGTATAAACCAAAACATAAAAATTGGTAATTTCATCGTCTAAATCTATTGACAGGTATTTCGTTATAACAGTTGATAAAAAAACTAGTAAGATTACTCTCAGTTTTGACTTTGGATAACAATGTGTGACAGTTAACACCCCTGGATTTTATATTCAAAATGCTTTTCATCACATCGCAAGTTAAAATGTAACGTCAAAAATCCGTTGAAAAAACTGTCATTCTGATTCACTCGAGCGTCTATCCCCGTGCCAATCATAATAATACACCATTATGGTACCTATAATAATAATAATAGTGAGTTATTGTTATTAAAATCGGAATCATTACTGTTGGAACGATACCGGTTCGCCAGCTAAACACAATTGACTTTTGCCATTTGGTTGGGTCTCAAAGATGTGCTATGGCATAATAGTACTGACCCTACCATTATAAAACCATATTTTACAATAAAAGCTTTAAATATTTTGCGAAAATAAAACACGTCACTTGAATAAAACAAGAAATTTTTCCATGGTGTGATTTTGGGATAAGTGATGAAGTTTTAAATACTTAGGTTCTTGGCTTATAAAAGGCTTACCTGGTGGCGTGATAACTAGGTTCTCAGTTACTTAGTAGTTATACTTTTACTTAGTATACCCAACTTGTTACCATAAACCATAAAAATTAGATAATTAAAACACATCGTTACTTCATTAATTTTTATTCAGTTAGTATGTTAAGTAATTGTGAAGATAGAAATGCATACCTCGTACGTAGGTACATGTTTTAAATTAGCGTAAGTTTTATACGAGATTCAGAAGCTTATTCAACATTACTTAATATTTTTATCTCCTTCTCCTGTTTGAGTTTCAATCATCTATAATTTTATTGCAGTTTTATAACCGTGCAAATTCGCTTAGTCACATTACCACTACACGACCCTATTATTTATTTAGTCAAAATAACTGTCCATTTTAGACTTTATATCCACTAGCTTAGAATTCAAACAATTTCAAGCCACACGCCTCGCCTGTCCATTTTCAAGGATTCTTTCGGCGATGAATTCCCCAAAATGTCTGGAGCGTGGCGAGAAAATCGGAAAGTCGCACTTACCTAGTTATTATTTACGAGCATGTATGCTCTGGCGGATTCTCGCTTCTCTTGCTTGACCAAGAATAACAATTTGATAAGCGGACATGTAGATAGTTTTTTTGAAATAGCATGCTTCAAAGTTAGTCTTTCTCTTAGAAACTAAGCAAACAAATTGTTAGTCATGTCGGTAGACTTGGTAGAGATCGCTCTTTAGTAATAAAACCGCCGATTGTCACTTTGTTTTCAGTGTTTCTCTTGATAAGTTTAGTTTAAAGGCTCCAATAAATTATTTTCTGTCTTCTATCTATCTATCTATCTGGACTTGTTAAACGGTTAGCGCAAATCCCGTTTAGGCATAGTTCAAAACGGTAATCGTTTTGAATCGCAATTGTTCTTCAATTTATCGTCAATTGGATTGTACGTGTTTATTGATCAAATACCTGTCAACGATTTGTCAGAGCACTCAAAAATCAAGGCCAAGCCAAAAGCTCCCGCCTAAAACAACCCGTTTGTAAATTCGAAAATAAATGACATTAAAAACGTTTCGTTCTCAGCTACCTATCAAACGGTGCCGTAAGTATGAAAGGTGCCCCCTAAATACCGGGTGAGGCGAAGCGAGAAAATTATCTTATATTTGTTCAGACGCCGTGAACGCAGGGCGCGAATACTTTTCAATAAGCTTAGAGAGCGATTTTTTTTATTTTATTTTGCGAGACCCATCTTGTAAAGCACAGCGTAAAACGGAACGCGCAAATAGAGGGTGCTCTATTGATCGGTGCTTGCTCTGATTGCGTGCATAGATTGATTGCTTATTACTTTTACTAACAGTTTGTTACTTGTAATGAGCTGAAGGATACTTTTGAGGGGTAAAAGAAAAAAAATACAAATTAACACCTAAAAAAAATACTCCTTGATTTGAAAATAAAATCTTTTTAAATTCGATTTAGGTGATGAATGCGGCATTGCATAATTATTTTATGGAGTGTTATTATTTTATATTTGTGTATTTTATTTCTTAATAAGATCTCCTTATTTTGTAACAAGCAGGAATTATATCACTGGCTATTCAAATTTAAACATGCTTAAGGCGGAGAAATATGAGAGAAAATGCTTCCGTTTGTAACCCGGAGATCCTTTCTTTCGCATTTGACTAAAATCTTTATTCTTTACCTCACTCGCGATATTTAAAGCGAAAATAAAAAGCAGTGCATTGTCGAGTACAGGAGGGCGCCGACAAAAGGCGACCTGCTGGCTCTATTGTACGCAAAGTCGGCACTTAGCGAGTCAATATTTTTGGTGACTTTCTCTCCATGTTTTCAACATTTTGCAAGTAAGCGCGGGCCTTTAGAAATGGGTCCTTACACAGAATAAATAGTACTATACGTAGGTGCGCATTTTTGCGCTATTCAATGGTATTGAGTCCCTGTATATTTATCATTTTTCGTTTGTTTTTGCCGTTTTTGTTTTAGCTTTTGCATTTTAATGAATTAATCGAAGTGGATGCGGATTAGACAGTACAAAGGGTGGGGAGCAATCACTTGGATTGAAGTGTTCTATTAAGTTTTATTACAATGCGAGCTAGGGAGCTAGGTTTAGGTTTCTAAATGAATTGTCTAGTACCTTTTTATAATTGAACTAAACCACTTTTAGTAACTCAGGTTCAGTCTCAATTAGAAAAAAGATATACAGTTTAACGAGATGGTGGCCGTGGATTTGAATCGTATTACATATGGAGATCCATCAGGGAGGCCTGTCTTTAGTAGTGGACGTTTTACGGCTGAAATGATGATCATAACATTAATATATTAGGTCGTTACATATGAAATTAGGATTTGGCGTACTTCACTTCACGTCACTTTGATCTCAAATAACTTATCTTTGGTTAGGAATTCAAATTATTAAAATTTATACAGCTATTTACTCATGCATTTGTGTTTCGAAAACCGTAATTCATTTGTTTTTCCTCTTTGGATTTTTTCTTTGCGTCACTCAGTTTACAAAATGGAAAACTTGAAATATCGCGTTAGTTATGAGAATGAGTTCCACCGTGGCACCAGTGCTGCAGAAACGGCTCGAAGGATTAATGATGTGTATGGCGGCAGTGTCGCAAAAGGAAACACAGTGCGTTTTTGCTTCCAACGTTTTCGTTCTGGAAATTTCGACCTGCAGAACAAGCCCCGTGGACGACCGGAGACCAAAGTTGCTAATCAAGAATTGAAGGCTATTGTGGAAGCGGATCCATCGCAAACCACTCCCGAGTTAGCTGCAGGCTGCGGTGTTAGTGATAAAACTATTTTAATCCACTTGAAGCAAATTGGGAAGGTAAAAAGGTTGAAAGGCACTCGGTGAATTTGCTGTACTCAATTCGTGAGGTACCTACCCACCTTTCAAGCTTTTTCAGGAAGGTGAAAAAGCTTGAAAGGTGGGTAGGTACCTCACGAATTGGGTGAAGCAAATTGACAAACGCGCGTCAAATGCTGCGTTATATTACTCAACCAGCACAATAATGAAGGGATTTTAAATCGAATCATTACCTGTGACGAAAAGTGGATCCTATACGATAATCGGAAGCGCTCATCGCAATAGCTGAACCCTGGCGAACAAGCCAATACATGCCCCAAGCGAAAACTGACTCGAAAAAAGTTACTTGTGAGCGTTTGGTGGACCAGTGACGGTGTCATCCTCTACAGCTTTCTTAAATCTGGTCACACGATTACGGCAAATATCTATTGTTAGCAACTGCAAACCATGATGGAAAAGCTAGCTGCTAAACAACCGAGGCTGGTCAATCGCTCTAGGCCACTGCTGCTTCAGGAAAACGCTAGACCACACACTGCTCAACAGACGGCTACCAAATTAGAGGCGCTTCAATTGGAATATCTAAGACATCCACCCTACTCTCCGGACCTTGCTCCAACAGATTACCATTTTTTTAGAAATTTGGATAACTTCTTGCAAGGGAAAAAATTCAACTCCGCTGGGGCAGTCCAAACCGCCTTCAAAGATTTTATTGATTCCGGTCCGAATGGTTTTTTTAGTAAAGGGATCAATGAACTACCTATGAGATGGCAAAAGTGCATAGATAGCAATGGTGCATACTTTGATTAATTACATATTTTATGTAAAAAAAAAATCGTCTTTATTTTCCACTCATACAAAACGCCAATTTCATATGTAATGACCTAATATATTACTTCAGCTCAATTACCACAATACTTAAAATTTTACTTACTTATCAATTATCATTGATCTTTTGACAGAATTAAAAACAATTCAAATTAAAGTCGAAGAGATACGAGTACACAACGATTAAAAACTTTATATTATAAATAATTTTTGGCAGTTCGTTTACATTCTGGTTACATTGAATTTGGCTGAAGTATAGTGCGAATATTATAAAATCTTATTTTAAAGTAAACAATGCATCTAACATTCAATAAAATCGGTATAATATTTCACTGACCCCATGACTACTGAATAGCACAACCTCATTCATAATCATGAGAAAATAAGCCCATAATTAAATTACACTCATATCCAAACAAATAAATCAACCTACAAAGGTGCTAACAGGACTTCACGAGACAACAATTAAATACAAAGACTCTCCCGCCCCACAACCACAGTGAAAACGCCTCCTTAAGAAAAAAACGCCTCAGAGACGACACAAGTCGAAAACTGCTAAAATGCATTTACACCTTTTTCCCACGACTCAAACTTATACCATTTTAATTGTCGATTCCCATTGTAATGAAAGAAATGGGTCAATAAAGCGGTATTGTTTGATTGGGAATATGTCAATACGTTATGGCGCTACGGGGGGCGTGTGTTGGGCCCTTACGGGTCCTTAAGGGTCTTTGAGACTTCATTGAGGAGGTCGAGGTGTTGTATTGATTCTATTCGGAATCGGCAGAGTGAAATGATATGCACATTTATTAGGTGCGTTCTCATGCTGCATAGTGGTACGAGTATTGTTGATCGATAAATTTAATTGGGAAATGGAATTTAATTTTGATTTAATTTTAACATTTGCCGTGGGGTGCCGGCAGATAAGGGTAACATTCTACTGCCGACACACCACCCCCTCTCATGCCCGTGGATGCAGTAAAAGCCTGCTAAGGAATACATCCGGAAGGGGCAGCAGCGTCTATCCGAGTATCAACATCTCGTACTTGTACTACGCTCGCCAACCCGCCTGCCAAGCGTGGTGAGTATAGCAACTACCCCTCATGGAGATCCATGAGGGAGGCCCGTGTTCAGTAGTGGAAGTTTTACGGCTGAAATGATGATGATGAATATTTCGCGGTAGTTTTGAGAGACGACGATATCAGGGGCCCTAGTTAACTATCACACTCGTAGTAGAATGGCATATCCTTTGATATAGGTAAGAAATACACTAACCAATAGACTACTTGACTAAATTTATATTCAGGCTGTCGTGAAGATAAACAAGCGGCTGATGGTATCCGGAAAGAAAGACCACGGGAAGAAGCCCTTAGAGATGGGCCGACTAAGTGGCCGAAAATCTGGATATACTATAATATAGATATGAGCACAGCATTACATCAGGCAGCTGATCGCAGCTGATGGAAAAGCGAAGTGGTAGGCTGCGTCAAAAGGGTCACGATCCTCAACCGTGACGGACTGACGTAGGAGGAGGTCATCATCATCATTTCAGCCGTAAAACGTCTACTACTGAACACAGGCCTCCCTCATCGATCCATAATGGGTAGTTGCCATACTCACCTTCAGCAGCATCTTTCCGCGAGTATGGCAACAATCCCCTCGTGATCTTGGAAGTGAAGATGAAGTACCTACAGCAAGTATACTACTAGCTTCCACCCGCAGCTTGGCAAACGATGTACCTGGATAAAAAGTAGTCTATATGTTAATCCTGGTCTACATCTATACCTAATCGTATTAATGTACAAAGTTTCAGTTGGATTTATCTGTTAATTTTTTGCTTGAAGAGGTAGCAAACATCCATACATACAAACAAACTTTTGGATTTATAGTAGATAGAAAGACATATACATAGAAAATGCCTTACATACGTTAAGTTTATTTGTTATTTTTACGACAGAAAGAGAAACACTAAACACAAAGTGACAATTGGCGGTCCTATCGCTAAAGAGCGAATCTCTACCAGACAACCTTGGGATGGATTGGATTCGTGGATACAAAAAGGGGTTAAATATGTATGAAAGGTTTTATGAAGTAATATAAAAATAGTATTAGTGGAATTAGTGAAATAATGGCCTTGTAATGAGACAACATGGTCCATCACTGCTGGCCTAGTGAATAAGCTCAGAGTCGCTCAACCAGCTATGGAGAGGGCTATGCTCGGGGTTTCTCTACGCAATCGAATCAGAAATGAGGAGATACGTAGAAGAACTCGGGTCACCGACATAGTCAAAGGGATTAGCACGTTATAGTGGCAATGGGCCATGTAGCTCGAAGAACAGATTGAGCCGAAAAGTTCTCGAGGAGGCCACGGACCGGTAAGCGCAGCGTTATAGGTCCACCTACAAGATGGATAGACGACTTGATAAAGACCGCAGGTGGATGGAGGCCGCAATACCTGAAAATCCATGAGGGAGGCCTATGTCCGGTATACCGGTATCTCGAAATATGTCAAACTACTAACAACACAACTAAAAACATCTGAAATGTAAAGTTATGGAAAGTATGGAAATAAAAGGCTTTTTTATTTTATTAAATGAAAACATGCGTTCTTTTAAAAGTACCTCAATGACTTTTATGAGAGATCTATATTCTATATATAAAAATGTTATTACTACAGGCTATTAATATGTAAAGCTGGTTTGTTGGTAGCACCTTCACGAAAACATATCTTATGGATTTGCATACGGATAGCATTTATCTTTACCTATCAATGCATAACTTAACATCTACATTGCGGGTAGATTCTAGTTACGAGCCCATGATAAAAACTAAAATGGAAAACATTTTTTAGTTTGAACAGGAAAGCTCAATTCTCTGAAACTAGTATGAAGTGTTATCAGGCCACTGCCTGTTTGCTCTATTCTCTCTGATAAGTACAAGGTCGCCTGGAAATGATTGCTTTCAGCGATAAGGTCACCTGTTCTATTACAAACTGTTTTTGATAATCTCGAAAACTATTATGAAGTGATTTGAGCCCACTTCCATAATGCTCTATTCTCTCTTATAAGCACTAGGTTGCCTGGAATGCCTTTGGCGATAAAGACACCTAATCTATTAATGGAGAAAAAATAATTTATGACGACCTTATTTTAAAAGATATTTGAAACAGTGTAGAAAGATAATGGTTATCTAATTTTTGGGGTAAGTATAAATTCAATAAGCCTGTCGCCACAGAAACATCGGATTCTAACTTATCTTTTGTGTTTCACTCCGAAAGGCTTAAATAAAGACATTGTAATCCCAATAAAACCGCCTCTCAACTTTTAATCTTCCATGAATTCATAAGCTTAGCTACCTGTTTTCAGTTTTAAGTTACTTACGTACCTTTGAATGTAATTCACCGTGAACACATCTTGAAAACTACAAAAAACGCATTTATACCCAATCACATTTAATGCACCTATTGTTGTTAACTAAGTATTAGTCCAACATTGTTTAAATCCTCTCGTTCAACTATGTACCTAAACATAATAAAAAAATACATACAAACAAAAATAAGGGTTATTTACCTACTAATTGGTTTGGTCGAGTTGTATGAATCCGTTGAAACGGGACAATCCATGTGTGTGATTCGAATTAAAGGACTGTTTACAGGTCCTTTGGGTTTTATTTTTATTTTTACATACGGCAACCCTACAGACGGTTTCACACATGGCCACACTTGCGCGGCTCGGTCGGTTGCGGAGCGTTTCCGCAGTATTTAAAATGCCTAAGCGAGCTACGATTAAATACGAGAAAAATGTTTGTAATGTAACTTAGCTAGCTTGCGATTTTTAAAGATACACAAGTAACTTTTCAAAGGAAATATGCTGAAGAGACAATCATACTAAATCACAGAATTGTCTTCTCTGTGTTCTGAGTTCTAAATTAATTTGAATAGGTTTGACATAGATATTTTAGCGGTTTTATGATCTTATATACCTGCAGCGACCAGTTCCTTATTTCAAATTTTAGTGACAATTTTTGCTAAGTTTTCATATATGTACATATCCAACTAATTAGTAACTTTTGTTAGTGTCATTAAATGTATTATTTGCATGTTAGTTTTATGTATAAACTGACATACCATAAAAGGTAAAAGTCCTATAAATAAATTGACAGTAAAAATATGCTCTACAGCATGAAATTAACTTTTTATTATGTCTTCCTCTTATTTGATGGAGATCAATAAAATAAATATAAAAATTACAACTTTTTTAAAAGTTTTTAACAAAAGTAAAATGTTTTCTCTGGGTCCATCGCCTTTTAAATTGTAAAGTGTCATTTATACGAGCAATTCGGAATATCGAAAAATGATCAAAACAATGATATGTGAAATTATGGTTTCCTTAGCAAATAAGCGATTCTTTTTTACAAGCTTTTATTTAGCTTGCCCTGTATGTATGTATGTAACAATGTTTGTTCGCGGAATCTTGCAACTCAGTTTTGAAGCAGATATCTTCAACCAATTGATCTGAAATTTTGTATACTTACATTTTTTTTTGGATGACAATGCATGGTCAGCTATGTGACGTCACTCTGAATCCAACATGGCGGAACACCCAAGATCGCGAACTACTTATTTTTAATGTACTCTTATAATATGGGTATCAAATAAAAGGGCTTGCTGAGAATAACTCAAAAAATTTAATGACGTCACTCTGAATCCAAGATGGCTGAACACCCAAGATGGCGGACTACTTATTTTTAATGTACTCCTATAATATGGGTATCAAATGAAAGGGCTTGCTGAGAATAACTCAAAAAATTAAATTACGTCACTAAATCCAACATGGCGGAACACCCAAGATGGCTGACTACTTATTTTTAATGTACTCCTATAATATGGGTATCAAATGAAAGGCCTTGCTGAGAGTTACTCGAAAAATTATATTACATCACTCTAAATCCAACATGGCGGGCATGAGATGAACAGACAAGAAACCAACTCTCCAGTGATAGCTAAAAAGTAAAAAAACTTTTTAACAACGTAACAAGCTTTTATGTAAACGTACCTATTAAAAATAATAAAATAAACATTTTCCATTAAATTTTAATGTCAACTTAAAACGTCTTTACACAATTTATGTGATAAAAAGCTTGTCGCGAGATTTAAGCAGGTACTCGTATTCACATTGTTTGCAAAAAAAAAACAATTAGATCAAGTTACAGGTACACAGGTTAATCTGGCGATGTTTTGTAATAGGTTCTATTGTTTCCCCATTTTTTTACTATAAAACAAAAAAAAACTTGAAAATGCCAAAAACACAAGCCAAAAAAAACAAAAATTTGATAGGTACCATAGAAGTTTAATTTGTATTTTTTTCCTGTTTACGCGGATGCTCATCGGTAGATACTTTATTTTCTTAAAAAATATACCAAGTGATTAAAAAGTAAGGCCTTTGCATCTATTAAGATGATTTATACAGTGTCAGCAACTGGTAATCATGCTGTACGGGACGCTGCAGTGCCTGGGACATTGTTAGATGGATTAGGCTTGCCCAGCACCTATACCATCCTCTCAGCTTAGTCAGCTATTATTCAGAGGAAAGAACAGGTCAATACGTCTGAAGCTAACTAAGCCGCGGGTTTCCTCACGATGTTTCCTTCACCGTTTAAGCTCGTGTTAAGTGTGCACATACATTTTTCAAGAAAGAAAAATCCATTGGTACACGGCCGGTATCGAAACCACGACCTTCAGATTGAAAGTCGGGGGTACATACCACTCGGCCAACACGGCTACCAAGTGATTATAGGCGTTAATAATTAAGGTTTTGGTAAATGCTATGAAATACAAGTTAATAGAATTGTACTCATCTTTTGACGCTACTATGTATGTATATTCTATTTGTTAGTAGGTACCTCTTCCATCTCATAAGATAGTTTTTTTTTTTTAAATCAAACATTGTGTTATCATTGTTACTTTTCCACTTTATCAGCACTGGAAGTGTTGCCAATCGGAAAAATATAACAAGTATCGTAATTAAAAGTCAGGCTACAATCCGAAGGCCAATAAAATTATTAAAATATCTCAAAGGGTTCAACTTTACACAAATGAAATAGAAATTTTTAACAAGATTTCTTAGTACGAGTCGGAGTCAATGGTTCGTGCCAATTATATCTTTATTTCATTTGTTTGCTCGTTATTTGTTATGGAAACAAGAATTTGACGTTTAATTGTCTTGATAATTATTAGATATTTTAAATTGATGGTGATCAATGCCATTCATTTTTACAATTAAAAGGGTAAATCACTTACCTACTGTGGATTCTGTATGGATCATACACAGTTTAAATTTAATAAAATTATGTACATATTTCAATACAATGCAGGCGTGTAAAAAACCATAGCTTGAATATCAAGAACCAGTAGGTCCACCATGAGTTTTCACAATCTATACTCGCTAGCGAAGACTGTAGTTCAAAAATAAATGCAAATTTGTACAGTGGCTCTTTCGGATAGTTTGGTACTAAAATACGCAGTAAACTATACTACAGCGACTGTAGTTTGGGCTTCATTTGCTTAAAATTTGGTACCATGAGTTACAAATCGGACAGATGTACAATTTTATATTTTGCATGTACATAATATATAAAATAAAAACGCCGAAATAACTTTTTTTTCTTAATTTTTCCATCGTGTTATTTTAAAACCATATAGGGGTTCTTCGCAACCCCAACATGATTTTAAAATACCTATTCAACAATACCCCACAGGATGGAATATAAAATTGTACAATTTTTCTTTAATGATTTAGGGTTCCGTTAGTGAAATATTAAAGTTTTAAACTGTTTTTCGGGCGTCATCCCCCTCTAAAATCTAAACTGCTAGCTCTAAAAATCTGAAAAAAATCATAAATATAGTTTTAAGCATGAACTTTCTAGAAAAACTAAATAGTCGCTCAAATAAGTGATGCGTTTTCCCAGACATACCAGAATACTTTAAACCGAAAACTCAATTAATTGCTGTTATGATGTTGTGGTAACCATAAAAAAGCATACACCAACTTCTAGCAACAAGTCTACGGTTAACTAACAAAACACTACATAGCGCGAACCTGGCCTAATTTATTTTGAATACTCTTGGTAACTACACATAAAGGCTCGTTTACAGTTTAAAGGTATAAATTTTAATTCTGCGGCGGAAATCGAACTTCGTCATTGATTAGTATTTGGTATATTCGAGGCAATAATCAATCTTTAACAAGGTTTCTTAACATAAGTCGGAGTTAATGACTCGTGCCAATAAGGTCTTTATTTAATTTGTTTACTTGATAATCATGTACCTATATCAAAAATAGATCGAACAATAAGGTTTTACCAATAGCAGTGGCGTTATCTAATGTATTATAAACATTACTGTCAAATATATATTCTTTTCTTTATTCCCGACGTTTCCGTTATGCGATAAATTATAACAAATTCCCGTGTTTTCGATACTTAAATGTATTTTGATCGTGATAGTTTAATTAAGACTAAAACCTTATTGGTCGAAAACCGATAACAAAATTAGTCATAGACAAAAAAATCGAACGCGGCACGCTTTCTCGGTCCATCGGGCATTCCGTCATCTGCCAGTCAAGGTAAGGCGCGGACCACCGCGTGGCGAAGTATCGCGTTACGTTCTATCGTCTCGGCCTTCCTGCCCTACGTCTAAGTTACGTACCATGTCCGTTTCGCGCGCTGTCATATGACAGTGACAGTTGGTTCGGCATGGGACTTTTTAGTCTGCTACTTCCCTTGGGTGGGCTGTGAGCTGGTGTTTTTGGGGGGTCCTTAGCGTGGGTTTCAACCCCCGTTAAATTAAAAATCAGGATACTTTCAAGATCAACCAGAACGCCAGCGTTGATCCTTATTCCATGGGATTAACATTATGCTGAGGTAGGACCTCTTTGGTTCATATAAATGTTATTTGATATTTTTTATAGGTTTCCTTTGGATTGTACTTGTTGAATTGTGGATTAAATATTTTTCTAATCGTGAGCGAGTGATACCGCACAGTGATACAGCAAGTACGGATAAAGGTAAAACGAAACAAAAGTTAAATAGTTCGCAGTTAACTTGTGAAAGTTACTTTTTTAGAGAATTTTTCACTGAAGCTTAAGAATTAAAACCATATCGGAATATCTACTAAAACGTCCAATCAATAACCAAATGAAATCGGCGTACGAGAAAATATTCGACAATTTATCCTCAATACTCTGATCTTAACTGGGAATTGAAATTTCCTTCACCGAGCCAAATATTAAAAATCAAACAAAGACAAATCTTTTTAAAATCCTGTTTCGTTGCGACAAAGGTCCAAAAAAGTAAAATTAATAACCAATTTATTGCACGCTTTTCTGATCTGAGACGGCAGGTCGGCCGCCTTTGTTGTAAACACAGGATCATGTCATCGCATTTATTTATTTTTTAAATTAATAAGACATTTTTTTTGGTTCGATTCTAGGTATGTTTTGATTTTTTGATCAAATAAAACTCGCGTAAAGTTTTTGGATTGGAATTCACAATCTAACGAACCATAAAGGATAGTTCAACATTAACTAAACTTGCTAGCTGGCTCGCAACTTTGTCCGCGTTTTTATTTTTTTTTACGCGGAACAAGCAAATTTTCTAACATACAAAGTATAAAAAAGCTATCTGTTAGTGAAAATCCCGTCCAAATCTAGCTGTTTCGGAGATGAACTTTCACTAGATCTATACCGAATCAGCAGGATTTAGTGAGAGCGATTAATATATTCCTATGTCACATGACAGTTCGTCAAAAACTAAAGCTATATCTGGTTCCTCTATCTTAAACGGAACTGATGTGGTGTTTAAGAAAGATGCTCGGAATATCTTGGACGGAATTTCGTACAAACAGTCCATACTCAAAGAACTCGATATGAAAGAACGCTTACCATCTGTTGTGCAATCTGGCATCCTCACGTTCTTTGGTACGTGTCCCGACAAGGAGAACTATCCATAGAACTTTAATAGTGCAGAGAAAAGTCCAGGGCACTCAAGCACGAGGAAGGTCACTAATCAGGTAGACGGACCAAGTCAAAGCTATACTGGACGGTCCTCTGTACGAACTCACCAGAAAAGCCTCCATCAGAGATGACTGGCGCTGAATTGTAAGGCGAACTACGACACCGACATGACAACCACGACCACTCAGTCAAGAGTATAACGCATAAGAAGAAGACGTAAGTGTATTTCTAATTCCCAGTCTGACTCATCTCTCATTCCCCAGGTATCATCAATAAACCGCGTCCTCCGCAACCTAGCCGCCCAGAAGGAGAAGACCAGCCAGCCTTCTGACTGCTCCACGCCAGTCTACGAGCGGCTCCGACTCCTCGGCACACCCGCAGCCCCGGCCTGGCCTCGGGCTCCGTGGCCTGCGCAGATCGACACTAGGACTCCGCCCTACCAGCTGCACAGCCTTAGTCCTGGCCCGCAGGCGATACCGTGCAATGGCGATATGGGGATGAAGAAAGGTAAGTTTCTTCTTCTTCCGTCAGTAGGGAGTCATTTGCTATTCTTGTTATCACGAGATCCATTACCATTATTTGGTGTAATTTTAATTTGGAACTAAAGTCACATTGTGCTTTCGAGTCAAAGACGTTTGTCGTAACATATTTTACAGTTTGATAGAAATTATTAACGGAAGTAAACAAGAATTCAACTTATCTATGGTAGAAACTGCTGGCACCCCACAGCATTTGCCGTAGAATGTTGTCTTTCCTCTCTTTCCCGGGGACGAAGTAAAAATCTACCGAGGGATACTTCCGGAAGATGGGCAACAGCGTCTTACCGTGTATCAACATCCTGTACTGCGCTCGCAAACGTTTGCCAAGCGTGGGGAGTATGGCAACAACATTCTCATGATCTTGGATATCCATGAGGGAGGCCTATGCCAGCAGTGGACGCGGAAAGCAGTCCTACGGCTAAGATAATGATGGTAGAAACAATACTCTGTAACATAACCTTACTTGGATTCAGTTTATTGAACTTGAAATCTAAAAAAGAGAAATGTTATAGGTTTTGTCCGCTATGTGTCTGTCTATAGCATCATAGCTCTTAAACGAGTGGACCGATTTGCATGTAGTTTTTTTTATTTAAAAGCAGGTTTTCCGGTTATTGTCAAAATCAGTTAAGAACTTATATATAAGAAGATATGGGGGTGAAAGAGGGATGAATAATAGAATATTTCCAAATATACCCGAGTTTGGTATCAAATTAAAGGAAAAGATGTGTAGAATGCAAAACTACATATTAGAAAACAAAAAAAAATTTGGTAACCACTGAGACTAGGTAAAGTGTCGGAGGTTACTTAAAAGTTTCAATTTTATAAACATTTTGTTATACCTAAACTAATTTATCTATAATACTGATACTTTTAATCTACAGCTTTATATAAAGTCATCAATTATAAGACAGGAATAGGTACTACGTATTCTAGGAATCACACTTATATTTCACACTCCCAATATACCGCCAAATAAACAGAGTTCACATATCCGCATCCCGATCCTTTCATCTCAATACGATATCGACCCAGACAGAAAACCGCATAATAAAAACAAAAGCCTATCAAAATGGGCAGAATTCCACAGCAGCCGGTCACACTAGCAGCAACAAAACTTTTTTCACCAGCATTTTGATAGTCGATTTGCGGCTCCCCTTTAGGGTGGGGGGATCGGACCGCCTCCAGTACCGTCAAAAACATTACTCTGCCCATCCGCTTGGAAGATTTAATTTTCATTTTTATCTCAAACATCCCCTTTGTAGTGGTATTCTGTATCCAATTAGGTGGCTTTGAGATTTTTCTGGGACTCTCAGTCGATTCGGAGTTATGGAATTTTTAATTTCGATCCGAGAATCTAATAGGATACCTTGAGTTGGAACAATAAGGAGGAAGATACTTTTTCCGTTGTTCTAAATTGGAATTTAGAGATTGATTTTTTTTAGTATCCCTAATACAAATATAATTTCAATCTCTTAATATACATATCTATGTAGGTATATCAATGAAATATGAAACGCTAGTGAATTTTAACATATAGGGACCACCAGCTCGCTGAGGCGTCATCTCTTGAAAATTATAGTAAAAACATTCCAGAAGTCGTAAACAGTCCAGGTTTCTATATAGGATTTCAAAACTCAAGGAAATGAAAAACCTTAACAAATATTTTGATACTGGTGGGGTACGAACCCACGTCGGTCAAATCGATCCTTGACCCTTCCTAAAGCCGGAAGTGCTTTAACCAACTAAACTACGGAACCCGATGACGGGTTAGTCGAAATTCTTGATAAGATAATATCGGTCGAGCACCGATTTTTGATAAGGTTTTTAATTTCCTTTAAATGTTCTACCGGAGTGTGGCTTTACACTACCTCTATAAAAAATTACAAATTACTTAAAAACTCAAGTCACAAGAGTTTTAAACTCACTTCACTATTACAACAACCAAATCGATGCGCCGTATGCACGACTTCTGGCACTTTATAAACCATACAAAATAGATAAATATGTTTATTTTCAAAATATGTACCATGACAAATAACCACGCATTGGGTTAAGCTTTAAGTGATCTGTTTTCTAAGTTAACCTTCTTACTTTTGGCGTACCTACTTTTAAAGGAGTTTTAATATAATAACAATCGTGCCTTTGACATAAATCATTTCATTCAAAAGAAAAATAGCCTCAGATTAAAATTGTCAAACTTCCAAAACGAATTTCAACCCGTCATCATCACGCGGTGTCAGGCTGAACAGAGCGTGAAACGACGAATTTGTAAGCCGATACTTTTACATCCCTTTTTAATACTCTTCAAACGAACGGGATAGCTGTGTATCTGTGGTTTAAGGCGTGATATTTCTCTAAATAATTCGATAGGACAGCTTGCGATTTGGATTTGATACTAGTATACCGATAGGTGTAAAGAAATAACTTTCTTACTGTGGTCGATCGAAGCAAGTTCGACTTCAAAGATGTTCCATTTTCAATGTAAATCCGATCCTTTATAGCGAGGGATTCTTTAGTAGAATCCTGAACGTAGCGAGGGATTCAAAGTAATCGTCGCCCGAGCCAAAAATATATTTTGGGACCGAGTGATACACTCTATTTTTCATCACCCTCTATGAGAAAATAAAAGGCGCCTCATATTTTATTGTAATATTATTGTTTAATAAAACATACTACATTGGAATTAAATAGTATCTAATATGTAATAAAACAACTAACAATATTTGCGTTCAATTTCTTTGGCGCTGAACACTAAGATGTTCCAAATTCAAAAAGTGCGCGGCAAAGATAATTGCGGCGCACTTATAAAGAGGGTTAAAAACTACTACTGCCCGCTAAAAGTTTCTTAAAGAAAATACCATCTTTGGGTGCACTTAAAGGCGAACCAAGTCGTCCTTTTCGTATAGGTGGGATGAAAAAGTAAATTGCAAGAACCTATGTTGCTACATTATCTAATTACTAATTTTGGTTCAAATCTGTCACTACTTGTTTCCAGATGTGTGCAACATAATACGAGTATATATAAGTATATCGCTCATTTTGTTCAATATCGACGAATTTACACTTCTTGTCAAAAAAGTGTAAATTCATCGTTATTGCACTAAATGTGAATAACATAATGTAGCCTAATTCGCGATCTGCAATTTAGCTTATACAGGGTGTATTATATCACGTGTACTAAGCCGAAAGGGCGTGATTCTGACTATCCCAAGGAACAACTTTTGTTCTACGACTTTTCAGGATTCAGTGTCTTTCATTGAAGAAAAGACTACGAAAGTTTCAACTTTAACAGCTGATTATAAGATAATGGCAACCTAAACGCCAGCTGATTCTTGTCAGGGTCATTGAACTCCGCGAAAATTTGCCGTACAGATACAAATAAGAATACCATATTTTATATTTTTATTTTTATAAAAAAATACAAAAATCCAATTTTAAACTTAGGATCATTTTTACATAACACCAACTAGTAAAATTGTAAAAAAAATATGTAAAAAAAATTATTAATAAAAAAAAACGAATTCCCGATTTTTCCCTTCCAAAACTACTTGTTTTACACCCTGTATAATAAGCAATTATTTTCGTTGGTTTTTTCCTGCGATTAAATAAATAAATTAGTACCTATTGTTTTTTGGGAAGCCTTTACCTGAGCTACTTTTTAAAACAACACATCGCGATCACAGCTTGTGACCAAATAAATTTATTAACAAATATGTGTCTAAACATTCACCCACAGTAATTGGCTGGCACAAAGGCACGGTAATCGGCAAACAGTAACAAAGTGCAGCCTGCGGGCTTTTAATGTTGCTGTGGCACCGCTCACATACACAGATAGCTCATTTGCACACAGCGACACATGACACTACTAGGGGCCAAAAGATGCTCTACTTCGTGGTGAAGCTGATTAAAACAACCCACGAGCATCCCCGATGGAGATTGATATGTTGTAGAAGACGCATGACTCGTTGATCTATTGTAGCTTCAATGGCCAGTTAAATATAACCACGAAACATAAATCGGTTTAAAGTTACTAGCGGTACGTACTACATAATTAAATTATTTATAATAAACCATATGATTCAATTGATAAATTTAAGAAAATGATAATTTTAACTGGACATTTAAAATATGGAGAAATGGTGAAATAAAAAAACCCTGCTATTTTGTTGTTGTTTATCAAATTTTTACTACGAAATCCTAAAAATGGCATACCTAATTAGATTAGTAACCTTCACAATTTACCTTTATGTAGTATTGACACAATTTATACAAAAACATAAATTAACTTGTCACCATACGTGAGCGCCATTACCACGCTGATTCGACCATGTGCAATCACTGTGCCTGACTGTACAAATGACACTGAATAGGTAGTGAAACATCTGGTATTATTCTTCGGGCCGAGTCTAAGCGGGCCGAGTGGGCACTGACCCGCTGCAGCGTGGTATGGCATAAGGCACTGCCCAGCGCGCTGAACAGGTGGGCTGACGGGCGTAGTACAGGATGGTGATACACGGAAAGACACTGCTGCCCATCTTCCGGAGGTATCCCTTGGCAGTTTCTTATTACGTCCTCGGGCAAGAGAGGAGAGGCAACCGGGAGCCGGAAGCAGTAGCACCCAACGGCAATATTGATACAAAAGCCACAAATCAACTCACTTACCAAATAGGTATAATCGATTATTTTTCACATCGCAAAAGGTATAATAACATAAGATAAGTACCCTTTATTAGCCAAACAAGCAACAGGAACCTAGAATTAAAACAAGTTGCCATTTAAGTCGTATCTAACAGTTTAAGGGTCCTACACGTGATAAAGCAGTGTAACTAATTTTATTTTCACTTCCCCCAACCGTTGGGGTGAGTTTATTTATGATGTATCGTGGTGCTATAATGACCCTATGATCAATAGTTATAGTCTGTCTATTTGCAAGTTTATTTATCTGATTTTGTCCGCAACGTAACTAAGAAGGATTCAAGCAAATATTTTCTTAGTTCATAAGGCCATTACATCTATTGTAGATTATTTGTAGAGCGTTAGCAACTGGTGATATTGGATTAGGCATGCCCAGCACCTATACCATCCTCCCAGCAGCTTAGTTGGCTATTAGCCAGAGGAAAGAACAGGTCAGGTCAGGTCAAGAACGTCTGAAGCTAAGCCGCGGGTTTCCACTTGATATTTTCCTTCGCCATTAAGCACGTGTTAAATGTGAACAAACATTTTTCAAGAAAGAAAAATTATTTGGTTCGGTATAATAGTTTTGTGAATTTCCATCTTCACATTAAACAAGGTGTTAACGATTTTAATCACCTGCAACATGTGATTTAAGTCTACTCCTTTATTTTTATTTATGCCTTCACCTAGGTGAACCATCCGGTCTTTCTTAAATGGTGCCATCCGCCACGATTGTGCGCCACGCCGATCCATCGGCATCATTTGCCCACGACTTTTAATTAAAATATGACCAAGAAAAAGGAGATAGTAAAAGTTTCTGTGAAAACTGAAACTTACACTTATTTCTTTGCGGCTATCCCGAAAAACATACAAGTAATATCTCAGAGCGTACCTTTTCACCCACAAACCAGACAATACCATGTGACACTCCATACATTAAACCACAAGAAGACAAGGTCAAAGAACGTTGCGGAATAAATCCATTAAGGGGTGAAAACTAAATAAAACGTACTGAATAAAAGAGGGGGGCTTGGGAGGATGCCCTGTGCAAAAAAGAGAGAAATACACCATCCAACACGTTTGAAAGAGAGCGAGAATCGTCTGGACTCCCGAGATAAGAAAGAAAAATGTCGCTAGATTCCTTCGCCGACGATAAATGGTTATTATGGGGTACAAGTGTAGTAAATTAGTGAGATGTACGGCCTAGTTGAATATGTATTTATTGTGCGTGTGAGTTATGTTAGCGGTCGGGATTGTGGAGCTAGTCGTTTGTCTTGTGGGAAGTTGAAGGAAGTGTATGGTTGGGTGCCAAATAACGGAAGCCTATAAATTGTGACTGCTAGCCGCTAGGCGACACTTTAAAGTCCAATGTAGAGTTTAAAGAGACAGGAAACTAACAAAATTCATCTTTTTAAACAAACATTGTTCAAATATATTTACAAAAAACACAAGTAACAAAAACAACATGAACGTTGACAGCTGCGAAAGTTGGGTAACTATGTTGCAGTGTCAGCGCCCGTCCCCTTAACCAAAATTTACAGTTTTTAACAAAACTAACATTATATTTTTTTTAAAAGAAGAAAATGGTCTAAAATCGTTAAAAGATGCAGAATAAAATATAAGTAAAAATTAAATTAACTGAAAACTTAATAACATGGAATTAATGTGTGAGTGTGTGTGAATGTTCATGTGTGGGTGTGTGTGTGTGGTTGTGTGTATACGTGTGTGTGAGTTAAGAAAAAAGTGTGGGTATTGTATAAGGCGTGGGCGCGTTATCTGTGAAAAGTTTGTACAGTAGGAGAGTTTTTATCTAGTCTAGATAGATATAGAGGTTAAAAGATCCTCTGTATCTTGGTATGAAATAGATTGGAGCCATGATGCTGTTTTTTGTTGACAATTTATTAAACAGCGTTAGTTGATGGATTCCAATCTTACGGTTGATCTTTGGTAGTAATAGCACAGATTACAGAAACTAACAGATACATCACTCCAATACAAAAGCGAAAATACCTACGCTATAATAGCCTACAAAATCGTTGAGATTGCTTTGCTCACCCGCCTCACCTACTTGCAAGTAATCTGTGACGCGGCATCGCTAGTGCTAGGGTTGCGCTTCTACGATGAGATTTTTATAATAAAACGAATGTGGTGAAATAAAACAGCTATTTTTATTGGTTGCTCAAATATGATTTAGTTTTTTAAAATGATGGATACCTTTCGATGTTCGAAACGTCAGGATAATAATAAAGGTAATTACGCGATAAATACCCGTTAATCCAATATAGTAATAATCAGTTCATAAACGATAGAGTTCTCAAACAAATAAAAAGACGGTTGTCATATGTACGTTAATAATAATAAAAAAGAAAAACTATTTTTTCATTATTCCTAAAAAAATACTAAAACCTATCGTTACAACTAGGTATCGATACTTTATGGTTACTTATATGAGTAGTATCGTAAAACGATATGAGTACTACTGATATGAGTAGGTATCGATACTTTGATGGTATCGGAACATCCCTACTTGCAACTCCTGCGATGTACAGAGCGGTAGGCATTTAACGCGTGGCCTTGAGCGAGTGACGGACGCCTGGTAATAGTGTCTGGAAGCTGCAGCTGTTCTTCGTGGTATAATCGAACAGACCTTGGCAGAACGTCTCTTGTTGAAAGAGTAGTTTGCATCAAAGACCAGCTGTAAATGTTTGTGCAAGATTAAGACAAATATAAACAGTCGCACTGTTAGTACCTACACCACAAATTGAGTATAAACTATTTGTGAGAAAACGTCTAGGCTTTGAGCACATTACCTTCAAAACCGCTCTTTGACATTGCGTGTGAAGTTAATAAATTCAAATAATCATCGCAGTTACTATCACCTGACTTAGGAATAATATTGATACTAATGTCCCCCGCGACAATAATAGAATAAAAAGATTTAAGTTTCTATAAAACACTGTCTAGGCTATCCAGAAATCCATCTATGTTTCTGTATGAGGGAGAGCGATAGAGCGCTACAACAGTAACTGCTACATTGCTGTCCAGTTTTAAAACAATACAGTTAGCGTCAATGAACAAAGGTGTCTCAACTCTTAATTTAAGGTTAGAACGGACGTCCGTTCTAACCTTAACAACAAAAAACCAAAATTGTGGTATATCTGCATACGTATGCAGATATACCACAATTTTGGTTTTTAAAAAAAGAACAAGAAGATTTGAATCCTGTCATTACATGCAGAGATGGACATTTGCTTAGCCAGCACTCTGACAGTATTATTATGTCTATGTTGGTCTTAATACGGTTTAATAAGACAAGAAGGTTATCGAAATTACAGTTGATACTTCTGATGTTTACATGCAAGATATTTTGGGAGATATGACTGAGCTTTAGTTATTTATTGGTATCTTCAGGGGAGCAAATCAAAGAGTCTCTAATAGAAATATTTTCTATATATATGTATATAACAGATAAGTGAAAGACATATCGTCTCGATATGACTCAGTAAAATGTTTTTTTGTGGTTTTTGATGTAATCAGGAAATCACTACAATATTTCCACAATTTAAGTTGATGAAATTCGCCGTGTCGATGAGTGTGTTGAAAGTGTGTGTGATTATAATTATTATTATACATTTCTTTATTCAGACAACATGGCTCATGTAGTTAATGTCAAACTTAAATTACGTTAATTCTTAACTAAAACAGATTTGGTACTTTGAGTGAGCCTCATTAAAGGACAATCAAATTTGTTCGAAATAGTACTTAGGATACTGTTGGTGTACCCGCGCACTGTGCGCTGAAGTGATATGTTTGCGCTAAATAGTATTGAAGGCGTCGACACGGCGACGCGCGCCTCGACCACCATTCCGTATGCGCTACAGAAACGCGGTACGCGACTGAAGACTTCTGGAAGTTTTATTTGAAGCCAGTCATCTAAGCTGTGGTCGATTCTAAGTCTTGGCTTTAATCAACAATTCGGTTTGTTTCAATTTACATAACATGGATATTTGTCCTAGCTCTGGGTATTTTTGTATGTATGATAAGTATGTAATTAGAAAAAAAATATGTATTCTATCAATCATCTGGTTTCCATAGTACAAGCTTTGCTTAGTTAGGGACTAGATTTTGACTAGTAGACTAGATACCTTAAGCGTAAAATTAATTTAACTAGAAGCTTTTAACCTGTATCGTCCCACTGCTGAGCAAAGGTCTCACCTAATAATAAATAATGATTAATTTAATATAAATATTTTACTAACAGTCCATAGTTCCCGAACTAGCCTAGGCGTGTTTTAGGATGCGGTGGCTTCTCCTATTTTTTTTTTCTTATCAAATAATGCTTTCACATTTCAAATTAACAATTCATATTTAAACCATAGTACTAAGCATAGTCATATCCTTTTATTGAGCAAATACATTATTTTAATGTAATAATTACAATTGTACTTATGTCTAATTCTCATGCGAATGCTCTACAGGTGTAGAGATAGGCACCTATCTTGGTCCTTAGCCAACTCTACAAAAACAATACTAATATTGGTTATTTTTAATCTATGGATACTGAACCCTATTAACGTTGATGTTTCGTGCACTTGTCCCCTTATCGACTTCGCCGAATACCTATTACGGATACAAATGAATTATTATTGGTTTAATGTGTATTTTAATGACCATATTCACAGTTTGCATTGCATTCAAAATGCTACTTAATTTTTCCAGTTCATTTAATTTAAATAATTTCATACATAATTTATTCTAATTCTAAGTTAAATTATTTATATAGTTCCAGCATCCTGGTCAGCCAGCCCTCTCCAATGGATTATAACTATTTAATCAATAAATAAGTAAATAAAATAATGCTGGACACTACACACACCACAATATAGTCCCTAACTAAGCAAAGTTTGTACTATGGAAACCAGATGATTGATAGAATACATTTTTTTTCCTAAATACATACTTATCACACGTACAAAAATACCCAGAGCTAGGACAAATATATGCAGTACATAAACATTTGTCCCGAAGCGGGAATCGAACCCTCCGGCTATCGGTCGGCTGTAAGACCAACTGAGCCATGGAGCCAGTCTTAATAATATACCCTAGAATGTTGGCATCTTTTGCCTGTGAATGCAGTAGGGATCTGCCTCAAGGGATACCTCTGAAAAATGGGCAGCAGCGTTTTCCGTGTGTCAACATCCCATACTGCGCTCGCCAGCTCGCCTTCAAAGCGTAGTGAGGATGGCAAGAACCCCCTCCATGATCAATACTTGGAAATTCATGAAGGAGGCTTATGTCCAGCAGTAGACATCATACGGCTTAGATCATGATAACTTACCACAAAACAATTCCATTCTCCGGTATTGTAGTTTATTTGATGATATTACAGAATCTGTACCAAACTTATAATTCTGCCAGATATATCGTCTAGGCGGAATTTTAACGACATTTTTACATAATATTTTTATCAATATACCTGAATAGGGTCCTTGAGACTGGCCTCGATTCAATTGAGCCTTTAGAAATAGGTATAAATTCTAAGAAAAAGCTTTGCCTTAAATCATCACGTACAAATTCTCAAAAATTGTTTTCTGTATTTTGGACGTCTTGAACAATACATTTCCCAGTAAAGACGATTCCACACGTAGGTAATATCAATATATATAAAACTCTTCCGTTACTGACTGAGTTACTGAGTGACTGACAGACAACGCACAGCCTAAACCACTGGACCTAGAGACTTGAAATTTGGCACACATATACCTTGAGTATCCTAGAGGTGCACTAAGAAGGGATTTTTCGAAATTCCCACGGTAACGGCAACTACGCGGGTGAAACTGCGGGGTGCGGCTTGTACTTTTATATATTAGTAGGGATGCAAAACGGCAAACGATCATTTGGTTTACAAAAAGATGACACAATTGAACTAACCATTGGTATGAACAATAATTTTAACATCTACATTTTTATCGTAGCCACCTTAGGGACATTGAGCAGAATTGTTACGAAATAGTGGTGTTAATTGTAATCGCGTAACAGAGGCTAAAATAACATAATATAACTATTCGGTTAGTGCCGTTCTAAAATTAAAATGGTAACATTTTTGCTTTATTTTACTTTGACAGCTCTTTTAGTAATGTCGATCTTTAGCTTTAGGCAGTGCAACAGCAGAATCGACACCATTTCTTATTAATTAAAAGGTATTATAATCGCATTCAACACCTTTCCATCCCACAGAGCTTGAACATCCATTGAAATCATAACTTAACACAAGTTTCAGTCTAACCTTAAGATCTACCAAAATAGAAGGGCTTTCAGCTTTAGGCAGATACAGATATATGTATGTAGAGGTATACTATGTGCATATATGCGGCAGATCAAAGGGTTTGAGCGCCACCCGACACGCTTTGAGCATGCCGACATACCGTGTGCTACGGGAATTTATGTAATATATAGACTGGTGAATTGTTTTGATGGATTATTCGGATTAGCTCGGCAATTAGGATGTTTGGATGGAATTTTAGTGTTGGTACTGATTTACATTTGAGCATTTTGAGAACATTGAGTCCATATAGGCTTAGGTTGCTTAGGTATAGGTTGAGTTGAAATTGAATACCCACTAAAATATTAGGAGTATAGCAGTCCAAAATGTTTGAATTTTCTCAACTGTGGCTGCTATTTTTTATCTTTAAGTGTATACCGTGCAGTTGCCTTGGAGTGTTGACAGTAGAATATAACCCCTCTTCGCCGTGTCAAGAAATACCTCTCGAAGAAGGAAAGCAGCGCCAGCGTCTTTCCTTGTATCAACATCCCGTATTGCGCTCGCCAACCCGTCTGCCAAGCGTGTTAAGATGATTCCTCATAATCAATGAGCGAGGGCTATGTCCAACAGTGGACTTCCCATGGCTGGGATAATGAAGTTAAAAACTTACATTATAAAATTAAAATTAAAAATCTTTATTTAGAACATTTAAGGTATCTTTATACTATATAGTTATATACCTTAAGTATATATGTACTTAAGGTATCTTTATAAAAATGCAATCAGCGTTTACGATTATCAGAATCTGAGTTCTCGTAAAGTGTTCGTGTGAATATTGTGGTTTCAAGTCCCGTCAAAGTCGAAAATTGTGATTGCATTTTTCATATCCGTTGTTTGTCTTTAATAGTCTTGGAACCTCAACTATTAGGTGATCATTAGTAGGAGCATACTTGGTTATACTCAAGATAGCAACAATACAAATTTAAGATAAAACAGCCTTACATTATACAACATATAGCATAGAATAGATGATTTGTGAAGCGTCAACGACTTGTTTTCATGATGTACGGTACGCACTGCCAGAGACATTGTTCAATGGCTTGCCTAGCATTTAAAACAACCTCTCAGCTTAGTAGGATATATTCAGAGCAAAGAAATTATCATTGCGTTGCTGACGCTTTATAAATCATATTCATATTCATTTATTTATTGCATAATGTACAAATTGATTAGCTTAGGTCTAGGATGCTATAGGTACGTACATTTACCCTGTAAGGGCGTAGCAAATTTAAATTTAAAATATACCTAATTATTAACATTGAAAGAGATATGATGTCAAATGTATCAAATTAAAAATTAAATTATTAATAAAGTTATTCAGATGTCAAAACTAAATTTTTATTTTTTACATGCTATTACTATTATAATCAGTCAAAGGTCAGTCAGGTTAAAGTCGAAGGATGCCTAACTACCAGGTTGCGCTGTTTAGCCTGTCAGATAAAAATTGTTCTACGTCATAATATGCCTTTTTTAATAACATTTGTTTTAGTTTATTTATAAATATTGAGTCATTTTCTTCTGATTTAATTTGTTCGGGTAATTTATTATACATTATCATCTATATAAAAGATGTGAAAGGCCGATTCAGTGAAAAAAATATGAGTTATGTTAGAACATCTTCAGTAAATATCTACCTACATACATATTTAGTGTATCGGGGTATATGTCCCTACTAGGTCCCGTAGGATGAAAGGCCCGGGACGGGATGAGATACACCCGCTAAAACAGCAATTACATCCGCCTTCATTACTACAACCCTTTCAACGTACGCTAGAATAGGGAGGGATATGCTTGCAACCCCCGGGTAACTTTGACTGAAAAGCGTTGCAGACTAGGGTTGTTTGTGATTCAGATCCAAGACGTAAGAATTCCAGCATCGCAGAAGATTTTTTCCATAACCATCATCATCATCATCATTTCAGCCGTAAATCGTCGACGATTGAACACAGGCCTCCCTCATGGATCTCCATGAGGGGTAGTTGCCATAATCACCACGCTTGGCAGGCGGGTTGGCGAGCGCAGTACGGATGTTGATACGGGAAGACGCTGCTGCCTATCTTCCAGAGGTATCCCTTAGCAGGCTTTTATTGTATCCATGGGCATGCGAGGTGGGGTAACATTCTACTGCCGGCACCCCACGGCAATGCACGGCAATTTTCCATAATGAAGCTGAACTACAAAAAAATTGTTGTAAAAACAAATGGTATCAAATATAATACCTACGTCTTTTGTTTCTAAAGGTACCTAGTGCATATTTGATACCTTTTTTAGGGTTCCGGACCAAAATGGTAAAAAGGAACCCTTATAGAATCACTCTGTCTGTTCGTCTGTCACAAGTGGATATCTCGAGAACGACTTGAAATTTGAAATGGTTTAAGATAACACTTGTTGACTATTATAGCATTTGATAATATTGCATCATGAAAATGCTAAAAAATATTCTTATTATGATTGCAGGGGGGCGGATAGGGATCTCAATATTTTTAAGTTAAGTTACTAGGTTGTGTCATCATATGAAAGGTTTTCATTTGCACATTAATAAACAGTTTTCCTTTAAGCTGTATCATTATTGAGTTATTAACAAAAATTTAGAAAAAAACGACCATTTGTCTCCGAAGTGTGCAGTATTATAGCGAACTCTCTAATTTGTATAGTTTTTTTTTGACAAGGGGGGTGGAAGAGAGTTTTTCAATTTTTTTGTGGTGAAGTTCCTAGATCGTGTGGGGTATCATATGAAAGGTATTCATTTGCACATGACTAAACAGTTTTTAGTTTTTTTTAAACAGTACCGTTTTTGAGTTATTTACAAAAAATGTTGAAAAAACGACCGTTCCCCCACTCGTGAAACATTTATAGCTAATAGAAGTGTACCTACGTAAAGTTTATAGGAAAATTATTGCAAACTCTCTAATTTGCATAGTTTTTTAGACAAGGGGGGTGGAAGGGGGGATTTCAAAAACTTTGTAGAGTTACTAGGTCGTGTGAGGTATCATATGAAAGGTATTCATTTGCACATTAATAAACAGTTTTTATTTTTGCTTTAAGCCGTATAGTTTTCGGCTTAATCACAAAAACGTTGAAAAAAATAGCGTTCACCCCTTATCTCCGAAGTTTGCGGAGATAAACCTCTGAAACTTTTATTGCTATTAGAAGTGTATGTAAAGATTACGGGAAAAGTATAACGAACTCTCTAATTAGCATACTTTTTCAAAATCATCGAAAGTGTAAGAAAATCTACATAAATTCGCTATCAGACAAGAGATAGCGCTGTCAAGGTTCTCCAACAAATATAAACCGCTTTTATCGTATATTTTATTGTATGATGGCACGGAACCCTCGGTGTACGGGTCCGTCTCGCTCTTGCCCGGTTTTATTTTTTTATATTAAGGTATGGTTCTAAAGATAGTTCTTCTTAAATGCGGAGGTTTCAACCTGTAAAGCAAAGCCCGCGGCAGAAGCTAGCCCTCTAAACTTATAGGTTACACAAACCCTTCTCAAATAACCAAAAACTTGTATGAGTCCCGTTTATGTCTTTACTTTGGGCTACGAACTCTGCTACGGCGTAGCGTTCATGATTTGTTTTTTAACCACTTTCATTAACAGAAGTATCTCTTTGGCCTTCGAATATTTTCATAACAATAAAAAAAGATATCATGGCCATCGAATACTTTCAAAACGGTCCACACGTAACTTGTCTATGGCCAGCGAAAATTTAATTTCGAACTGTTTATTTTAAAATTGCAACACCGCAATTTCAGTCGCACGGTTTTCACACGAGCGACCACAAAGGGCTCTGGCCAATAACGCATGAAATAGGATTTAACATGAAAATGTTCGTGAAAGGGCGGTTTCGTCCCCTCGTTTGTATGGTTTACGTGTAATTATAGATGTTAATTTGCATGTGTCTAACCGAGTACAAGCCCCTACAGTGTGCTATACCTATCGTAGATAGGTACATTTTCATTGGGATATTTTCCCCTATTCAGTACACAATAAACCTTGAATTGATTGTTCTTGATTAACGGCCTTTATTTTATAAGACGAGTTTAAACCGAGCTCAATGAAATTAACCAAATCTTGTTTGAAATCGAAATGCTGTTGATCTTTGTTTTAAATCATATAAGAATCATTTTGTGATATTTAAATAACGTCTGGATGACTAAGAAAAAAAACGTTATGTACTAGACTAATTAATAATTTTATTATTATGGGAAAATAATAATAATAAAAACAACATTTATTTTTCTCTCACAAGTTCTTAAAGGTAATCTAGGTAACTAATACAATTTAGTTAAGTACTATCTTATAAAATCTGCGTTGTGGTACATAAAATACTTGTTAACTATTTTTGTAGTTGACTATGTTAAATAATTCCTATAGAATCTAACAAGTTTCATCAATAGCTTTAGGAATGTTAAACCTAATTTATTATTAAAACTGAGTTAAGTTACAAAGAAAGGGTTCTAAACCCAGACCACCTGACTTTGAAAATGATCAAAGACTACAAAAGCCACCAGTTTACTCATAAAGAAAAAAAAACAAAATAAAAAATAGTCTATGGCTGCGGAGGCGGTACCCCGCGCGCGTTAGTGACGCCCCAGTGCCCGCCCACGTATAAACAACATATAATTATTGTGAATGTCGCATATTGGGGCTCTACCGAAATTATAATATTATGACTGCAAAGTGGCGCTTGTAGGATACAATAACGTTTCATTATATCGCCATTATGAGTTTCAATGTAGATTTAAGTCAGTTGACGTACCCACCAACTTAAGTATATATTTTTACCAAATAGCTTTAGCCCTCTACTGAATGACTTTAACTATCAAGTCTTATGTTATATATAACCGATCAAATGTAATGGCTACAGTTAATTTTGTAGCACTCTAATACATTTCTATTACTTATATTAAAAGTTTCCAGATTTTTAGATTCCTCATTTTTAATCTGCAGCTATTTAAAATATCGATCTATTCTCCCAAACTCACACTTCATTGACCTTTAAAAACAAACGAATAACTTTTTTCAGACAACACTGTCATTATTATGAACACAGAACGTAATTAAAAACATAAATGAATTCCGATTTTGAATAATTCAATATGCAACGAGCGTATTCGCTATGGTATCGGTTACACCTGTGTGCGGTGGAGCGTGCCAGCCTTTTCCCGCCGTTTTGCGACAAAATGGCCGACGCGTGACTCAACTCACAATTTATTATTTCTCATTCATATCTCTGAATATTAGCATTTGTGATAATTTAAAGGTTATCGTTAGATTAAGGAAAATGAAGGGGGTGTATACTTAAGCGTGGTTTCTAATGTTATCCATAGGGTACCTCCCTATGGATATCAGTAGGAAACCCGTAGTGTACTGATAGGAACTGATAGGAATTTACAGGTATTTATCTTCTTTATATTATTACATCTTTACAAACTTTAAGGTTTGCGTATTTCATAGATACTTAGAGAGTTCCCATTCAACCATAGCTCTAATGAACTCTCCCATCCCAAAAATACCTACAACATTATCTAGATATTGCGAATGTCTGAACAAAACACAACTCCCCACCGAGGGACCGCGCGGGGGAATACCGGCGAATGAAATACATGTCATACCGACGACGTTTTTGCGATAAGCCAAGTTTTGTTTATGGTTACGCCGCCATCTTGGTTTCCTTCGATGAAAAAGCGGTAAAAAGGAAGGAAACTATAATGTGATGCTCGCGTTTTTCATGTTTTTAAATCTGAAGTTAACGATGTTTTTGACGATCTCATTTTAAACGTAAAGAACTAGGTTTTCTGTCTCTTCTTTTGTGGTTGAACAGATTTGCTAAAACACGTTTAGTGTATAAAGTAGGCTGAAATACCCATCATCGCTTGATTTCGGAAATGCAATTATAAGTTACAACGACAATTATTTTACCAATCCGGGCCAATTGGGCTATCGACTGAAAGCTTTAAAGTAAATACAGAAATATTTTCGTTATTATTTTACTTACCTGCTACTTACAATTTAAACAACAGCATACCTACATCAAATTTAGGACGTCACTTGAATGAAAATACTCCATTCAGTGGGTATTTGATAGAATTGTATTATAACCTGTTTTAACTCGCACTTTGCTTGTTTATAGGTACCTATTAGACCTTCGGCAAAGACACCACATTTTTTTAGTAAAAGTAAAAATTAGGTTACTTAAATTATTGCAAAGATAACTCCTACAACACTCTACAATATAGGTGTTTTGTGTATTCTCTTTAAATCGCATCCTGATGTCCAATTAGACAAATTTCAAATATTTCTCAATAAAATCAAATAGGTACAATATACTCCTACAATAATCCACCTACACACATCCTAGGTGTTTTCCCATTAATTCGCAACGTCATGTTCCACAGACAGTGAGTGACGGTAAACATTCCTATTATCTGATACGGATCTCTTCATGAAACATTAATGTAGCGACAGATGGGCTTCTGATAAATATTACTGCTGAGCAACTCTCGACTCTATTGCATAGAGATATGAGTTAGTTTGTTTGTTTTGTTCAAGATGAGGTGTCATGTTGGATGTGTTTGATGCTTATGATTGGCGTGGGGTATTTAATTACTCGCTTATAGTACACAATTTTGATTTTATTAGTAGTTGCAGAGCGTTTTTTTAAATTTGTAATCGAATCAGTGCCTGGTATCAATACTTACAAAACACAGACTAATAAGGTACTTATGGTTGAAACAGGGTAAATATTCTAGTAGGTATAACCAACGCGATCTAAAATAATAACACTCATCAAATATTCGTTACGAAATGGAGACCTAAGATCAACCTAATAATGTTGTTCTTAAACCACCCTTTCGAGCTTACTTGGTGGCAATTCTGTGGGTGGCACTCTAACACGACTTCTTGCTTCTGTATCCATGAAAACCAACTCACACACAACATGTAGGTACTCGTATGCACCATCTTACTAACGTTTGCATTAATGAAATCCCGGAATCCTGATACTACGTAATAATCCAATACAAACCCTGTAATTCAGAGTAAACATTCGCTACTTTTTATCCTGGTACAACGCGTGCAAAGCCGCGGGCAAAAGCTGGATTGTTCCTAAACAAATACGAAATAATAACTCCTTCATGAACTAGGTACTAAAGCATCTTAATAGAACTCATCAAATCCTAACGCTAGAACATAAGATGCAAATAAAAGCCTAAACAGCGCAACACAACATTGTGCAAAAACATAAATATACATTTCCCTACTTAGTTCAAACATGTCCTCATCCAGATCTCTACTTCCAGATAACAGCTCTTATACCTGTTCGCTGTAGCTATAAAAACACTCCGCAAGACCCTACCACTGGAACTCACAATACTAATCTTATTTTACAATTTATGTACATATACTAAGAATTAGGTATATAAAAATTTGAATGCTTTATATAGCATATTTTGTTTTGTACCTATTCGTGCTTTTGACATGTGTGTGTGTGTGTGTGTGTGTGTGCAGAAAAAAATGCTTTCACACACTTTCACTTACGATCACGTGAGATAATGGCCAAACTGAGATCTACTGTTAAAATATAATAAGTACCTATGTAAATGATGAAAATCTTTAATCACTCCTAAATCAGATAAAAAGTAAGTTGGATAAATATTGGAAAAGAAAAAACAAAACAAGGTAAATCCAGCTAGTTTGATAGATTCGTTGTGACATTAATCATTCTTTCTTAAATATAGTATGTTCACATTTAACACGATGAAGGAAAACATCGTGAGGAAACCTGCGGCTTAGTCAGCTACAGACGTATTGACCTGTTATCTCCTCTGACTAATAGCCGACTAAACTGGGAGGATGGTATAGGTGCAGGGCAAGGCTGATCCATCTAACAATGTCCCAGGCACTGCAGCGTCCTGTAGATACAGCATGAATATCAGTTGCTGATGCTCTATAAATCATATTTATATTCGTAGACGTGCTAAGCCGTAGTGCTACGAGGAAAACGAAATATCAGTAAATAGTCTTTTCTATAGGTTATTTTTTACAGACTTCAAATACTATCTATGGGTAAATGTGTTTAATAGATTAGTAACACATGAAAGCTATCAAACTGATCGTTTAAACAAGAAACTATTCTTGTGTTAAATTTCAGTGGCAAGAAAAGATTTAAAAAAATATTTAACTTCTAAACACGGCTTTTGTTATAATTGATACACTCCGTGACTCAGTTGATCAGCAGTAGGTTGCGGGTTCTCTCCCCGCCGGATGACAAATGTTTGCTTTTCCGCAGATATTTGTAAAAAAAAACAATCCTCTACACAAGCTATGCTTACTAGCCCCAAGGCTAGATGGGGCTGTGTGTAGGCAGCATTATTAATTTTCGCTTCAATTACATAATAAACTTTTAGGCAAAAACCCGTACCAAAATTCTCTGTGATGAGATAATGCGTGAAAAGGTACCTTTTCACACTTTATCTCGCCGAAACTTCAACAAAACTGTGCTCTTATCAAACTTCATAATTGGCCATACATTTTTGAGTTACTGTCATACAGGGTTACGTGGTAGGCCCGGCCGTTATCGTCAGTTTCCGCTTGAACGCGCACGTTACGCTACCCCCTATTTCAAACCCCCCAACCCCCTTCCACCAACCACCCCCTCCTGCTTGGAGACACGGATTGTGAGATTTTGACACTTGAATATAATTTAGTGTTCGTGTTCAAGCATAAAGTCAAGAAATGTTATACATATATGTAGTTTCAATAATTTTGGTTTGCGGAAGTTCGAGTTCGTAGTTTGGATTTTGGCCTTAACGTGTTGTGCAGATTTATGCATTTGGCTTTCACATACATAGGTACGTTTAGGCATCTTACACATCGGCATCTGTATATCCATGTTTCTTGAGTTTGCAACGATGCGTTTATTTATTACTAAACGACTTCAAAAATAGAAAGTGAACGGTTGACTATCCTCTATTAATTGTTTAGATAATAATAATAATAATGCCGTGGGGTGCCGGCAGTAGGATGTTAGCCTCCTCTTTTGCCCATGGATCCAGTAAAAATCTACCAAGTGATACCTCCGGAAGATGGGCAGCAGCGTATTTCCGTGTATTAACATCCCGTCCTGCGCTCGCCAACCTACCTTCCAAGCGTGGTGAGTATTCCAACAACATTCATGATCTCGGAGATCCATGAGGTAGGGTTATGTCCAGCAGTGGACGTAGATAGCAGTCCCACGGCTGAGATGATTAATAACATTCCCTAGGCGTTTTCGGCTGCAGCAACATGGCGTATTTCATAAATTTAGAGACGTGGGTGTTTATTTTATTTATTTATTTAACACTTTAACACATAACAATTGTGTAAGGAGGACTTAATGCTAAAGCATTATCTGTTTAAGTTTAGCTCTTATAACTACGCTACTAGTATCTTACCTTTCGTTGCGTGCGTTTAGCGCAAAGATTTGGTACATAGGTCATCTAACAGCTAAACATGTCTAAGTCTTTTAATTTTTAATAAAAAAAATAGACCAAGTGCGCTTCGAACCCTGTTTGGGGTTCTGCAGTTAGTACTTGTAGAAGTTGTTAGAAGTTGGTGTATGTCTTTTACGTTTACCTTAATATATTAACAGGAATTAATTGAGTTTTCGGTTTAAAGTATTCCGGTATGTTTGGTAAATCACTTATTTGAGCGTATTTTTTTCTGAAACTTAAAAAGCTGGCTATATCAGTTACTAACAATTAGTATAAATCATCTATAATAGATGTAAAGACCTTCCTTAGTATACTTTTCCTGTGTACAAAGTTCATGGTTGAAACTACATTCGTTTATTTTTTAGAAGATTTGTAAAGCGATTTAGTTACAAGTTAAGATTTTAGAGTGGGGGGCACGCTCGTAAAAATGTAGTTAAATATGTCGAACCCTTAATCGAAAAAAATCAGTACCTAGTATTCATCGTCATCATCACATCAGCCGGTTGTCATAGAAGACCTCTTGGTTGCCACTTAGGTAATAGTAGATTGCGCCCGAGTGATACACTCTACTTTTCATCACCCTCTATGAGAAAATAAAAGGCGTCTCATCATTTATTGTAATATTATTATTTATTAAAACATAGAGTAACAACTAAATTTAAATTAAATAGTATCTAATAATAAAACAACTACCTAACAATATTTGCGTACGATTTCTTTGGCGCTGAACACTAAGATGTTCCAAGTGCAAAAAGTGCGCGGCAAAGATAGTTGCGGCGCACTTATAAAGAGGATTAAAACTCATTACTGCCCGCTAAGTTTCTTATAGAAAACACCACCTTTGGGTGCACTTAAAGACGAACCAAGTCGTCCTTTTCGAACAGATAGGATGAAAAACATAAAAAAGCCTTAATAAATAAATTCAGGGACTAATATCAACATTCTCGGTCGCACTTCGTGAAGGGCCGACTTAGTAAGGACAGCCACAAGCCCAGTCTTATCTGACGAATATTAAATTAACTTTTACTAGGAATCTTATCAATTGTCTCCACGACTGTAATAGTGTTGTAACCGATGGAATACCTAATCTTGGATAGGATAGCAGTAGAACATTTATCTAGAAATAGATTTGATGCAGCCCATGCCAATATTTCAAATACTTTTACTTGATTACCGTTTTGTTTAATTGTTTTGTTGTCTTTGTTTAATTAATGTTATTGGTTTTACCGTTTTAATTAAAGTTAAATAAATAAATTAAATTAATTAAATTTGTTTACACAAGCTGCTGCCTGTGGCTTTTTTTTAGCGCGGAACCCAAGCTATTTTTCTCAAACGTTAATAGCCTAAGTTACTCCTTATAAAAACAGCTATCTGTTAGTGAAATGACCGTCAAAATGAGTCAAGCCGCTTCGGAGATTAGCTGGAACGAACAGACAGACACAAATACTAAAATACAAAGATGTATTTCGGTTTAAGGTATACATGCATAAAGTAAAACCTATTATTGTGATAGATGATTTTTATAGTGGCATCAGCCGGTCAATACATATGAAGCTGACTAAACCGCAGGTTTCCTCCCGTTGTTCTCTCCTTCAACGTAAAAGCACAGATTACAGAAACTAAGTAAAATCCCAAGTTAAATGTGCACATACATACATTTTTCGGGAAGCAAAATCCAGTGATGCACAGTTAGTATCGAAACATTAATATCGAAAATCGAGGTTAGGTAGGAACCAAAAAAAATACAAAGTGTGTTTATTTAAAATAAAACCGGGCAAGAGCGAGTCGGACTCGCGCACCGAGGGTTCCGTGCCATCATACAATATAATGTATAATAAAGTTGGTTTATATTTATTGGAGAACCTTGACAGCGCCATCTGTTGTCTGACAGCGAAAATTAAGTAGATTTTTACACTTTTAACGATTTCTAAAAAAACTATGAAAATTAGAGGGTTCGTTATAATTTAACTGTAATCTTTACATACACTCCTATTAGCAATAAAAGTTTCAGGGGTTTATCTCTGCAAAGTACGGAGATAGGGGGGGGCGCTATTTTTTTTCCTTTTTAGTTTTTTTTTAGTTTTTGTAAATAACTCTAAAACTAGGTATAGGTACAGCTTAAAGAAAAACTAAAAACTGTTTATTCATGTGCAACTAAATACCTTTCTTATAATACCCCACATGATCTAGTAACATCACAAAAACTTTTAAAACCCCCCTTCCACCCCACTGGTCTAAAAAACTATGCAAATTAGAAAGTTCGCTATAATTTTCATATAAATTTATACACTTTTATTACCTATAAAAGTTTTACGGGTTAATCTCAGCAAACTTCGAAGATAAGGGGGGAAACGGTCGTTTTTTCAACATTTTTGTAAATAACTCAAAAACGATACGGTTTAAAGAAAAACAAAAAACAGTTGATGTGCAAATGAATACCTTTCATATGATACCCCACATGACCTAGTAACTTCACAAACATTTTGAAAACCCCATTCCACCCCCCTTGTCTAAAAAATTATGCAAATCATGCAAAATAGCAAAATAGAGCGTTCAATTATGCAAAATAGAGAGCTCGCTATAATTTTACTATAAACTTTACATTGGTACACTTCTATTAGCTATAAAAGTTTCACGGGTTTATCTCCGCAAATATCCGCCCCCTGCAATCACAATAAGATTATTTTTACAATTTTCATAATATAATGCTATATTAGTAAATATCTTTAACCATTTCAAATTTCAAGTCGATAGCATCAGTAGTTCTCGAGATATTCATTTGTGACAGACAGACAGAAAAAGTGATACCATAATTGTTCCGGAACCCTAAAAACACGCACAAACGTCATCGGGTACATGAGTGCAAAAGCCGTATCATAACTAAGCTTAGCTTGCTAATAATCACTAAAGTGTATTCCCTATAGGATGAGTCCGGTATGACAGCAGGATAGAATAATTTCAAAATCAATGTGCAAAAACGGGACAGTCCTAACTGCTTAGTCTTTTTGCGCTACTTAGTTAATTCTTCTAATAACTATCCTGCTATATTCTGCTGTCAACTCATTCCTGATGGTAGCAACTGCAGATGACGTTTTGTGAAATGTTTTGTTCAGCATTATTTTAAAGCCTAAATGAGTTCGTTTTAACATCAATTGACTAGCGAGCCATAACCGTAACCGTTGCACTATTATCAAAAAGCAAAGTGTGTACTGTTTCGCAAACCTGCTGCAAGTGGTTCGCATGCGTCTAGCAGCGAGCCGATTATAACCAGGTAGGTAGGTATTCATTTCTGTGACTATAACTTTGCTTAAACGTAACCGTTACTGTTACCAAAAATATAGTTCGTGCATGGTTCGCGAGCCTACAACGAGCGACTCACAGCAAGCCGACAATTGTCGCTTTTTACCGCAAACTAAAAGGTTTATATACAAAATATGTTTATTTAGTGAAGGCTTTCAGGCGACGCACGTCATAAGCATAAACTGTAACACGCGTACAGAACTGAACCTCGTTACTGTATCACGTAAGTTACGGTTACAGCTCGCTATTTGCATGGGATTTCTGAAATAAGCTTTAATGAGAACAGCCGGCTTAAAGATATCAATAATTATTTAGTTTAAAAAAGCCGACTTCACAGATAAAATCCTTGACTTGTTGCTGAAAATACCTAAAGCGCTATATTATGTACTTGTACGCCTATATATTTGAGTATTTCCCTCGATTTATCACGGATCAAGATCGAGTTTTAAAAAAATGGGACCACCTATGAAACATGACCTAACTTATAAAAAAATCACCAAAATCCATTCATAATTGGCGGAGTAATCCCGTAATAAACATACAAATAAAAGTACAGTCGAATTTAGAACCTCCTTATTTTTGAAGACGGTTAAAAAGAATCAATAAAGCTTAGAACCAAAGTATTTACCAAATCCCAAGTCCTCCGCTATCGTCCAATAACTCACAAGTTTTAATCGGGCCTTAATAACTGGTTTCCAAGTCAGCGTAACGTAGGATAGCGTAAATTTACGTCGACGCAGATTTAAATCGCGCCAACTCGAATAAATTCGCGGTTATCGAGAGGTTTGTTTGGAATTAATTGTTACTGTGCTCACTTCATAAGTTTAGGGTGTTTGGAACTAAAGAAATTTTAATGTTGCTAAAGGTTTCAAAATTATTTTCAACACACTTGCTCGTAAAGTGAGTCTTATTTACATAGCTTTTAGAGCCATAAACCAAGCTATAAACACACGCGTACGTAATAATATTACACACTAGTGCGTAATAGAATTATCCCTACAAAGTTAAATTAGTACCTTACTGTAAGTTATATAAGCGAGTCAATTTAAAATTAAGTAACACCAAAGAGGTTTTATGCCGCTGAAAATCCATATATTTAATTGGAATAAATTAATGTGTACGTCCTTATTTAAGTAAAACAAACATTTATTAGTATCAAATTATTCATTTCACAATAATTTGTTATAAAATATTAAAATAGTTGCATTTTATCACTTAAAATTATAATTTTCAAGAAGGCTGTATGTTTACTCACCTTGCACTGGGCGCGTTAAAAAAACTTGCGCGCCATTTCCCATATTATTCCGTACTCAAATATGAAAACTAAAGCTGTGATGCTTTAGTTTTCA
Source organism: Pasiphila rectangulata (assembly GCA_963082625.1). Classification (NCBI taxonomy): domain Eukaryota; kingdom Metazoa; phylum Arthropoda; class Insecta; order Lepidoptera; family Geometridae; genus Pasiphila; species Pasiphila rectangulata. The sequence continues at coordinate 11,184,713 of OY720253.1, forward strand.
TATTTGGTCTTATCGTATTCTTCGCTGCGTGGTAAATTAATTTGTTTTTCCTCGCAAGTGCGTTGAAAAACGTCGTATGACACGCGTGAGCATTGATCATTACACTCTCGGCTCCATTACGCCCTCGCCTTCGGCTCGGGCTGCAATCTCGCCTCGACTGTAATGACCAACATTGCACACTTGTTTCATAATGTACTATTCCGAGGCGATTGTAAATGCACCGAAGACAATTATCTAAAGGTACTAAAGCTGTGTAGGTGTCACCAGTTTAATTTATTAATTTAATTAAGTTATGGAGATACCTACCTATTTCGCTGTACTACACACTCGATAAATATCGTGATCCTGGATTACGATCCAAATATCGCGATACATATTGAGTGTGTACCATTCGCCACTGTACTACACACTCGATATACAGGGTGAATTTTTGAGACGGGACTGTAAGGGCAGGTACCTTAACCGTTATAGTTACAGGAAAACGTTTTTAGAAGACTATCCATAATTTTTTAAGATATTTTGAACTGTATTTACAGATTTTGGAAAAAATGTACAGTCAGCAAGAAAATGGTCATTTTACACAAAAACTTTTTTTGATGCCAATCGATCCTCTTTCTTATTAGGATCAAAAGTCTCTACTGGACCGACTGAGGTTTGAGTACTAGATATGTCAGAAATTGCAAAAAACTTTTCCAATACTTACATTTGTACGGAAATACAGGGGGTATAAGATAATTACAGTTTTTGTCAAGCTGGCCTCGTGGCTTACTGTACCTGTACCGCAAAAGCGCCTACCTAAGTAGAAAATCATCAAAGGTGCATCGATAATCCTCTGTATTAGAACTAAAAGAAATAATAACACAATAAATTTCAATTTAAATAAATCATTTTACTGTGTATTTTAGACACAGACAAAAATAGCTTACATTAATATGATCTACGAAATCAATGGCTCAAAATTACCGCCGTTTTCACGAATACATAAGTTCACTCAAAAGGTTTTTAATTACCTTTCTTGATGGTACTTGTCGCAATGGGTACTAATTCGTGTACCACACCAATGCAGATTCCGTGTTCCTATTGTTTATAAAATACGCTTCAATTAAGTCCAAAAGTTTGCGATTTAAAACATTTTTTATCAAGAAGTCAAATCTAGAATTTTCTCAGCACAAACATAAGAATGATCTGAAATAACCCAAGAATTCGAATCGAATTCGAAGTTTGAAATTTAAACCTTTTTTTACTTAAGTACCTACTTTCTTCAGCCAGTCTTCTTAATAGCGGATTATAGCGGATCCACCCATACCAAAAAGTTTGGCTAATTTAGAAGTTTAACTCTTTTACCGAAATGTATGGAAAAAGTTTTTCGCAATTTTTGACATTTCTAGTACTCAAACCTCAGTCGGTCTAGTAGAGACTTTTGATCCTAATAAGAAAGAGGATCGATTGGCATCAAAAATTTTTTTGTGTAAAATGACCATTTTCTTGCTGACTGTACATTTTTTCCAAAATCTGTAAATGCAGTTCAAAATATCTTAATAAAATATGGATAGTCTTCTAGAAACGTTTTCCTGTACCTATAACGGTTAAGGTACCTGCCCTTACTGTCCCGTCTCAAAAATTCACCCTGTATAGGTAGGTACGCGATGTTTTATAGTAACTGTGGTACCTACCTACTCGTAGTTGGGAATGAGACCTATCGACATTCACATCTACATTAATAATAAAGAGGAAAGATTTGATTGTTTGTTTGTTTGTATGCATTAAATAAGCTCCGAAACGACTGGACCGATTTGAAAAATTCTTTCACTATTAGAATCCCAAATTATTTATGATGAACATAGGCTCTATTTTATTCCCGTATTCCCACGGGAACGGGAATTGCGCGGGTGAAACAGTGCGGCTAGTAACAAATAAAACTGGTCAGGTGCGAGTCGGATTCGCGCACCAGGGGTTCCGTGCCACCGTTATCATCCTAGGGGTCTAAATCGTCGGAGATGTTAACAGGACCATCATCATCCCAGGGGTCTATTCAGAGGAAATATCAAGTAAATACGCGTCTTAAGCTGACTAAGCCGGAGTTTCCTCACGATGTTTTCCTTTGCCGACTTGTCGTATGTCGGCGTAGGCGCCGACACCTTCGACGTAGACAACTTCGAACTTGCGCGGCTCGGATGCACGTGTCTGTTAAAAATATTTAAACATAATTTTGAAAATATTGAAAACGGTAGTGAAAATATTTTATATTTTTTTGTAGGCCTTTTAACCGAGAGTAGGTATGTATGAATCTTTGCCGACTTGTCGTATGTCGGCGTAGGCGCCGACACCTTCGACGTAGACAACTTCGAACTTGCGCGGCTCGGATGCACGTGTCTGTTAAAAATATTTAAACATAATTTTGAAAATATTGAAAACGGTAGTGAAAATATTTTATATTTTTTTGTAGGCCTTTTAACCGAGAGTAGGTATGTATGAATCTACACCTACCTATATTCTCGTATAAAATTTTATTTCCTAATCACTGTAACTGAGCTGCAATCAATTATGTAATTGGAATATCATAAGTAAAAGAAAAGTATGTACCTAATTACAAAAACAGTGTACAAATTTTTAGGCACCTCACAACAAACTCGAAAATGCGGGAAGTGAAAAAGTTCGAATGAGTTTACTTCATTTTTACAAGCTTCTATTTAGCTTGCCCTGTATTTATGTACCTATGTACGATCCCTAATATAGTTTCCACTAATATCAGTAGGTATTCATAACGATTACAATTCATAAAGTGATTCGATAAAGAAATCCATAACATTATTAACTCAAACATTATTCTCATAATTATTTTCATGTTCCATAATATTTTGTTGGCGGCCGCTGCAGCTGTCGCGTAGTTTTTTTACTAGCCTTACTTATTTATTAACTAACCTACTGTCTTTTCATCTCGGTTCTGTCACAGGCAGTGATTTCCGATGGTTATAAAAAAAACCTAATAACCTACTGCCTCTCCATCTCGGTTCTGTCATAGGCAGTGTTTTCGGATAATTATAAAAAAATACCTAATAACCTACTGTCTCTCCATCTCGGTTCTGCCACAGGCAGTGTTTTTGGATGGTTATAAAAAAAACCTAATAACAATAATAATAACTTAGGTAGTGTCCTTCCGTCTCGATTCTGCCACTGGCAGGTTTAATAATCTTTCGAAAATATTCAGGATACCTAATAAGTTTTATGATTCGTTATTATTATGTATGACACAATGTTTATAACGATGAAAATTATGGAAATTTATATTAGGTAAAATAATTTTATGCGTAAGGAGCATTGGGATGAACAATATCTTATTGCAAATGATATTTATTGGACCATAATATTATGGATGGTGATGTTTCGGAGACACTTGTTATTGATTGTGATTTTCGGACAATCATTTTTCGGAGACAAAATGGGCACCCTAGTAGTTTATCTTAATACCTACTTAGTAGCGAAGAGTAAAGAGAAAACAAAAGTGCAATATTGGCTGAAAAAAAAATAAGATATATACCTACCTAGATACTTAGTCAATAAAATACAATCAGAAAAAAACAAAATTACACAAACATACCTATACATATAAATCATATATTATATAGGTATAGGTAAATCATATATATGTACATATAAATCATCTTTAGCAGATTTGAAAGGCCGTTTGCTGTGATAGCAGCTTCTCAGTGTAGGTATAACACTTTAGTTGCACAAATTTTCAGGCGAGGAGCCCCTCGAAGGTTTAGAAGGGCTGCACTCCGACGAGACGGGCTCCGGAGACAACTCCAACGCGGGCTCCAGCGGCGCCGACGAGGACGCGGCCAGGCTGCGGCTAAAGAGGAAGCTGCAGCGAAACCGCACCAGCTTCACTAACGAGCAGATCGACAGCTTGGAGCGAGGTAAGACAACGAAGGGGCGAGGCATGCGGGTCTGGTCCGTACCTACGTGTGATAGCGCGCGTTTTGCGCTTGCAGTCAATCTGCGCTCCGCGATCGTCCGCGCGCTTTTTGAATGCCAGTAGATTAAATTACTCATAAGGGTTTAAGGTCTTTTTGGGACCAGTGAGATAAAGGTAACTACAACGCGGCCAGGCTGAGGCTCAAGAGGAAGCTGCAGCGGTACCGCACCAGCTTCACTAATGACCAGATCGACAGCTTGGAGCGAGGCAAGATGATAAGAGGCGAGGCCGGCTCTTTCACTCTCGTTTAGTTCGTGCGTTTGTGGTGTGCGTGTGATAGCGCGGGTATTGCGTTTGCAGCCTATCCGCGTTCGCGCTCTTTTCTTATCCAATCGCACCAGCTTTACTAACCAAAGAGAACACAGACTCTGCGCCACCACTGAAGTCCGATGGACGCGCCAGAACTAAATACAGACTGTAGGTATTGTAGACTTTACTTCACGCTTTTGCGCCAACAAGTTTGAAGTTTTACTACAAAAGCTGGAACTAAACTCTACAAAACAGTCTGAAGCCTGTACTTATTTCGTTCTATGATACGTTTAAACGAGCGGATTGACAGCTTGGAGCGAGATAAGTTAGAAAACAAACCAACTAGACGAGACTAACTGCGCCTTAACTTGGGTGAAGTTGATTTGGTAATTGCACTAGTGTGTGTCGCCGCACAATGCGACACTGTGCCAGTCTACGGCACGACTCATGCGTTACTTTGATGGACTCACGTGAGTAAAAGTAAAACTGCACAAAACTTTTGGAAAAGGAAAATAAAGCAGTCGATTTTGGCGGAATTGCACCTTAATCTCTGCATTTGTTCGCAGAATTCGAAAGAACTCACTACCCAGACGTGTTCGCGAGGGAGCGACTTGCAGCCAAGATCGGACTTCCAGAAGCTAGAATACAGGTGAGAATATTAACCATTTCACATACCAATTCAGATAGACTCTAGGTAGGTATCCTACTTTTTTAAACTTTCGCGATCACGACACATTATTAACACATATTTAAACGGGTATTTATCGCGCTATTTACCTTTATTATTGCCCAACGTTTCGACAGGATTGCACCCATCGTGGTCCCGGGAAGACTGACATGTTAGAGGTGACCGCAGCAAAGCGAAGGCGTCTTTTCAGACTACCCTCACTTGGTCTTCATAAATATAAAAACTTGAGATTAAGGCTGTTTCACACTAGGACAGCACACTACACTAACTGTATCAGCACACTTAGGTTGATTCACACGTCGAGTACACTTGGCTATCACTGGATTCCATGAGGCAGAGAGTCTGAAGCCGTCTTCACGATTGAAATTAGGATACTTCTTAATTTCAATTGCTTCCCGAACCATTCTCTTGTAATAGTGCCTCTCGTTGGCTATAACTTTGGGATTGTGGAGTTCAATCCAGTGATTGGGTCCTGAGTCCACTACATGCTCAGCTATAGCAGACCTGGTCACTTGTCGATTTTTCACCGCTGCTATGTGTTCCTTTACACGTTCAGCGACTATGCGCTTCGTTTGGCCTATGTAGGAACGTCCACAGCTGCAATCGATTTTGTAAACACCAGGAACTTGCAAGGGTACTACATCCTTAGGTGTACGTAGACGCTTAGCCACTTTAGTGTGTGGGGTGTAGATTGACTTTATTGAAAACTTCTTAAGTAAGTTTCCAATTTTGTCCGTTACACCTTTCACGTACGGCAAGAAGGCTGACTGTCTCTCGACTTCCGTTTGCTTATCTTTGCGCCTACGACTAGGATTCCATCTATGAGTCATGTAGCCATTCCGCTTGAGAACTCCCTGAACATGATTCAGCTCTCCGGGTAAATGTTCAGGGTCGCAGAGGTCATAAGCTCTATTCATCAGTGACGAGACTACTGACTGCAGATGTGACGGATGATGGTGCGACGCAGCGTTCAGGTATCTATCGGTGTGTGTCGGCTTCCTGTACACGGTATGACATAAGGACCCCTCAGGACTCACCATGACTTTCACATCCAGGAAAGCTAAAGATCTGTTCTACTCTATTTCATGCGTTAGCCGGATCTTCGGGTGTAGGGAATTCAGATATTCAGTAAGCTGATTAACTTCCTGGCTATTGTACCCGTTGATCACGCAGAAAATGTCGTCGACGTATCTCTTCCAAAGTTTTATACCGCAGACCGTAAGATCAATCATAGTTTCAAAATGTTCCATCCAGATATTGGCTAGTACCGGGGCCACCGGGCTTTCCATAGCTACACCATCAATCTGGAGGTAATGTTGCCCTTGGTATAAAAAGAAATTGCCATCAAGACAGTTCTGACGCAGAACAGCATACTGATCCGGAAGTTCATTGTCACTTAGTCTCTGCCTTACAACATCAAGGCAATCCCTGAGAGGAACGTTGGTGAAGAGAGACTCGACGTCAAAGCTTACCAGTAAGTCCCCATGTTCCAACTTCGTGTCCTTGATGATGTCGATGAAATGGCGCGAATCTTTAACAAATGATGACCCCTTTCCCGTAAGTGGTTGCAATACTCCAGCAACGTGCTTTGCTAGGTGGTAAGTCGGGGAGTCAATTTGACTTACGATAGGTCTTAGTGGCACGTCGGGTTTATGCACCTTGGGCAAACCATACATCTTGGGTGACTGAACAATGGCTGGTCTATGCAGTCGATCGAAGACATCATCTGTGAACAAGTCCCTATATTCATTCACCAGTCCTCTAATGCGTTTTGTTACTCTGGCCGTGGGATTGTATGAAACCGGCTTGTACACCTTTTTGTCATTTAGTAAAGTCCGTATTTTTGTGTCGTATTCCTGTGATTTCGTAACTACGGTGGCGTTGCCCTTATCAGCTTTAAGTACGAGGATCTCCTCATTTCTGCTAAGGTCTTGAAGAGCTTTTCGCTCCCCCGCAGTTATATTGGCTTTAGGAGGTCGACATTTTCGCAATATAACAGAAACATCCTGTCTCAGCGTTTCCGCGTCATTCGTAGGTATTTTATTGCGAAGAATGGTCTCCTCAACACTACTGACAATATCTTCATACGGAATTGTTTTCGGTGTCAGAGCATAATTTAAACCCTTCTCTAGTATGCTGAGCGTGTCATCATTTAAACAGGTGTCGGTTAAATTTATAACCGTTTTAGGAATTTGTGTCGGCGACTGTACCTTATTGCGTTGTATCTTACTATCTCTGGACAGCAATCGTTCTAACTTCTTTTCATGCCGCACGGTACAACACTCATAAGTCCGCTGTGCTTGATTGTAGGTTATCCGATCACACAAATTAAAATCACACAATGATAACACCACACTACATTCCATATGAAGGTCATACAGGTAATTTTGTACTTTATTGAGGTAGCACTGGTCGTTCCTTATAATTTGCTTCAGAAGGCGGACACTCGCATTCCTTAGAATTTTGCCGGAATTTTCAATGTCACTACGTGGTTTTATGCGACAACACGTAGGAATAAGGTCCCAATCACGGCATTTTGTTAAAAATGCCAGTGATGTTATAAGACGTGCACTTTTATTCCGCAAAGATTCTAGCTGGCACACTTTTTTCACTATATCCGGCCCGTACCGGTTAGCAATAGTCTTTTTTAAACTTTCGCGATCACGACACATTATTAACACATATTTAAACGGGTATTTATCGCGCTATTTACCTTTATTATTGCCCGACGTTTCGACAGGATTGCACCCATCGTGGTCCCGGGAAGACTGACATGTTAGAGGTGACCGCAGCAAAGCGAAGGCGTCTTTTCAGACTACCCTCACTTGGTCTTCATAAATATAAAAACTTGAGATTAAGGCTGTTTCACACTAGGACAGCACACTACACTAACTGTATCAGCACACTTAGGTTGATTCACACGTCGAGTACACTTGGCTATCACTGGATTCCATGAGGCAGAGAGTCTGAAGCCGTCTTCACGATTGAAATTAGGATACTTCTTAATTTCAATTGCTTCCCGAACCATTCTCTTGTAATAGTGCCTCTCGTTGGCTATAACTTTGGGATTGTGGAGTTCAATCCAGTGATTGGGTCCTGAGTCCACTACATGCTCAGCTATAGCAGACCTGGTCACTTGTCGATTTTTCACCGCTGCTATGTGTTCCTTTACACGTTCAGCGACTATGCGCTTCGTTTGGCCTATGTAGGAACGTCCACAGCTGCAATCGATTTTGTAAACACCAGGAACTTGCAAGGGTACTACATCCTTAGGTGTACGTAGACGCTTAGCCACTTTAGTGTGTGGGGTGTAGATTGACTTTATTGAAAACTTCTTAAGTAAGTTTCCAATTTTGTCCGTTACACCTTTCACGTACGGCAAGAAGGCTGACTGTCTCTCGACTTCCGTTTGCTTATCTTTGCGCCTACGACTAGGATTCCATCTATGAGTCATGTAGCCATTCCGCTTGAGAACTCCCTGAACATGATTCAGCTCTCCGGGTAAATGTTCAGGGTCGCAGAGGTCATAAGCTCTATTCATCAGTGACGAGACTACTGACTGCAGATGTGACGGATGATGGTGCGACGCAGCGTTCAGGTATCTATCGGTGTGTGTCGGCTTCCTGTACACGGTATGACATAAGGACCCCTCAGGACTCACCATGACTTTCACATCCAGGAAAGCTAAAGATCTGTTCTACTCTATTTCATGCGTTAGCCGGATCTTCGGGTGTAGGGAATTCAGATATTCAGTAAGCTGATTAACTTCCTGGCTATTGTACCCGTTGATCACGCAGAAAATGTCGTCGACGTATCTCTTCCAAAGTTTTATACCGCAGACCGTAAGATCAATCATAGTTTCAAAATGTTCCATCCAGATATTGGCTAGTACCGGGGCCACCGGGCTTTCCATAGCTACACCATCAATCTGGAGGTAATGTTGCCCTTGGTATAAAAAGAAATTGCCATCAAGACAGTTCTGACGCAGAACAGCATACTGATCCGGAAGTTCATTGTCACTTAGTCTCTGCCTTACAACATCAAGGCAATCCCTGAGAGGAACGTTGGTGAAGAGAGACTCGACGTCAAAGCTTACCAGTAAGTCCCCATGTTCCAACTTCGTGTCCTTGATGATGTCGATGAAATGGCGCGAATCTTTAACAAATGATGACCCCTTTCCCGTAAGTGGTTGCAATACTCCAGCAACGTGCTTTGCTAGGTGGTAAGTCGGGGAGTCAATTTGACTTACGATAGGTCTTAGTGGCACGTCGGGTTTATGCACCTTGGGCAAACCATACATCTTGGGTGACTGAACAATGGCTGGTCTATGCAGTCGATCGAAGACATCATCTGTGAACAAGTCCCTATATTCATTCACCAGTCCTCTAATGCGTTTTGTTACTCTGGCCGTGGGATTGTATGAAACCGGCTTGTACACCTTTTTGTCATTTAGTAAAGTCCGTATTTTTGTGTCGTATTCCTGTGATTTCGTAACTACGGTGGCGTTGCCCTTATCAGCTTTAAGTACCAGGATCTCCTCATTTCTGCTAAGGTCTTGAAGAGCTTTTCGCTCCCCCGCAGTTATATTGGCTTTAGGAGGTCGACATTTTCGCAATATAACAGAAACATCCTGTCTCAGCGTTTCCGCGTCATTCGTAGGTATTTTATTGCGAAGAATGGTCTCCTCAACACTACTGACAATATCTTCATACGGAATTGTTTTCGGTGTCAGAGCATAATTTAAACCCTTCTCTAGTATGCTGAGCGTGTCATCATTTAAACAGGTGTCGGTTAAATTTATAACCGTTTTAGGAATTTGTGTCGGCGACTGTACCTTATTGCGTTGTATCTTACTATCTCTGGACAGCAATCGTTCTAACTTCTTTTCATGCCGCACGGTACAACACTCATAAGTCCGCTGTGCTTGATTGTAGGTTATCCGATCACACAAATTAAAATCACACAATGATAACACCACACTACATTCCATATGAAGGTCATACAGGTAATTTTGTACTTTATTGAGGTAGCACTGGTCGTTCCTTATAATTTGCTTCAGAAGGCGGACACTCGCATTCCTTAGAATTTTGCCGGAATTTTCAATGTCACTACGTGGTTTTATGCGACAACACGTAGGAATAAGGTCCCAATCACGGCATTTTGTTAAAAATGCCAGTGATGTTATAAGACGTGCACTTTTATTCCGCAAAGATTCTAGCTGGCACACTTTTTTCACTATATCCGGCCCGTACCGGTTAGCAATAGTCTTTTTTAAACTTTCGCGATCACGACACATTATTAACACATATTTAAACGGGTATTTATCGCGCTATTTACCTTTATTATTGCCCGACGTTTCGACAGGATTGCACCCATCGTGGTCCCGGGAAGACTGACATGTTAGAGGTGACCGCAGCAAAGCGAAGGCGTCTTTTCAGACTACCCTCACTTGGTCTTCATAAATATAAAAACTTGAGATTAAGGCTGTTTCACACTAGGACAGCACACTACACTAACTGTATCAGCACACTTAGGTTGATTCACACGTCGAGTACACTTGGCTATCACTGGATTCCATGAGGCAGAGAGTCTGAAGCCGTCTTCACGATTGAAATTAGGATACTTCTTAATTTCAATTGCTTCCCGAACCATTCTCTTGTAATAGTGCCTCTCGTTGGCTATAACTTTGGGATTGTGGAGTTCAATCCAGTGATTGGGTCCTGAGTCCACTACATGCTCAGCTATAGCAGACCTGGTCACTTGTCGATTTTTCACCGCTGCTATGTGTTCCTTTACACGTTCAGCGACTGTGCGCTTCGTTTGGCCTATGTAGGAACGTCCACAGCTGCAATCGATTTTGTAAACACCAGGAACTTGCAAGGGTACTACATCCTTAGGTGTACGTAGACGCTTAGCCACTTTAGTGTGTGGGGTGTAGATTGACTTTATTGAAAACTTCTTAAGTAAGTTTCCAATTTTGTCCGTTACACCTTTCACGTACGGCAAGAAGGCTGACTGTCTCTCGACTTCCGTTTGCTTATCTTTGCGCCTACGACTAGGATTCCATCTATGAGTCATGTAGCCATTCCGCTTGAGAACTCCCTGAACATGATTCAGCTCTCCGGGTAAATGTTCAGGGTCGCAGAGGTCATAAGCTCTATTCATCAGTGACGAGACTACTGACTGCAGATGTGACGGATGATGGTGCGACGCAGCGTTCAGGTATCTATCGGTGTGTGTCGGCTTCCTGTACACGGTATGACATAAGGACCCATCAGGACTCACCATGACTTTCACATCCAGGAAAGCTAAAGATCTGTTCTCCTCTATTTCATGCGTTAGCCGGATCTTCGGGTGTAGGGAATTCAGATATTCAGTAAGCTGATTAACTTCCTGGCTTTTGTACCCGTTGATCACGCAGAAAATGTCGTCGACGTATCTCTTCCAAAGTTTTATACCGCAGGCCGTAAGATCAATCATAGTTTCAATCATCAATCAAATGTTCCATCCAGATATTGGCTAGTACCGGGGCCACTGGGCTTCCCATAGCTACACCATAAATACCCGTTTAAATATGTGTTAATAAGGTATCCTACTTATATACTTATATATTTCATCTTTTTATAGACTACAAATATTATCAGTTTTAAAATACAGGATTTTATCGCGTTACCTTTTTTAATATTTTTACAAGTTGTATCACAAATCTTACTATTTCAAAGACGAGTGTTGTAAGTAAAAGGTCCCTATCACACAAGGACAAACCCTATCACATTGTGTTAGTTAGTTTAGTCCTACGCTTAAAACATCTCTTCGTTTTACCTTTTCCAATACATGTGATTTATTGTATGTTTCTTCTTACTGTACATTTGATCCAAAATAAGCGCGGTAGTGTCGTTCATTTGGCAACGACACTACTGGTAGTGCGGCTAGTAGTGTCGTTGCCAGAAAATGGGTAATTCAGCTCAAAGCATGTTTTTTAATTCCTATACCTAGTTTTAAAACTTTTTCTATGACTTGCTATCTCGTAGTGCGCGTGATAACCTCGTTATATTAAAAAAATGGTACCTAAAGTGAGATACCAAAAACTAAGTAAAAATAACTGAGCCTCTTTGTGGTAATAAATCACTTTCAACACCAGTGTGTCTACCATGAGTTGTCACTGTTAGATCGCCTGCCGTTACTACAGTAGTAATAGAACGTTACTCTGACATCTGTCAGATTTGTAACTCATGGTACCAATTCTAAGCAAATGAAGCCCAAACTACAGTCGTTGTAGTAATAGTTTACTGCATATTTTAGTACCAAACAATCCGTTAGAGGCGCTGTACAAGTTTTCATACATTTTTTAACTACAGTCGCTAGCGAGTATAGATTGTAAAAACTCATGGTAGACCTACAGCTCGTGTCAGCCCACTGCTGGACATAGGCCTCTCCTAAGGCACTCCACTAAGCCCTTCAGCTTTCCTCCTCCAATCCCTGTCCGCAGACGAATATTGTCGCTCCACCTAGCTACATACAACTTTAGTGTCCGTAGGGGTTGAGGAGCCACATCAGATTTTTAAAATCTGATCTCATCATTATTTAGCAGTAATGTAGCTGATTTTGCAGCACGAATTTAGCAGCAAGATTTAGCAGCAAATATCACTAGTTATATTTAATGCAAAAGTGGCTCCTCAATCTAAACGTCTGAAATTGATGAGCCACCTGGAACTCGTTAAGTACTTAATAGATGAATATTTTTGAAAATTTTGTATCATTTAGCAGCAATTGTGCATATTACCGTCTAAAAAATTTAGCTTCTGTAGCGCTAAATGAAAGAAAATACAATACTTTTAGTACGGCTCCTCAATCTACACTCAAGAGGTGAATTTATATTGGATGTGAGCGATCAATTGAGTCATCTAGTACCCATAACACAAGCTCTGCTTAGCTTGGGGCTAGATGATGCTGTGTGATTTGTCCAGCATTATTTATTTATTTAATTAAAATATTCGACATAATGATTTGCTTGCTTCGCACCTTACAACATTACCGCCCCACCTAACAAATTAGCTATAACACGACAAAACGTTAGCTCGTAGCGCGCGTCATGACCGCGCTATTTATAACCCGACCCGACCTAAAGGTGTGGTTCTCGAATCGGCGCGCGAAGTGGCGGCGCGAGGAGAAGATCCGGTCGCAGCGGCGCAGCCCCGACTGCGGCTACGCGGCGCCCGCGCACCCCGCGCATGCGCCGCACCACCCGCCGCCGCAGCCGCACGCCGCGCACCAGCCCTACCAGCCGCCGCTCAACGTCGATGCTTACAGGTTACTGGACATTCATTATTCATTCTGCCCTCCTTATCATAAACGCAATAACTCGATTTTTGGGGCCTACAGAGTTATTGCGTTTATGATAAGGAGGGCAGCATTATAGTTTCAATAGTAAAATACTTACCTATAACAGTTTACTGGGTTGGTGGAGGCACCAACGGTTTCGACCCTTGTTAGTGTGTGACTCCATTTTCCGCATTTAGACTCTAAGGTGGTTCATTATGCGTGATGAAGGCTTATCGAGGCCCTTCGTCAGGGTAAACACGGCTCGCGACTCGCGCCACCTCCGCATCACGTCTTGCACTAACATTTATTTATGTATTGTAATAGGATACCCAACACTATTCAATATATTCTTTGTTCACGTACTCGTTATTGTTGGTGGAGGCACCAACTGTTTCGTTTCTGGCATGCTGTGGTACCCTTTAAGTACGGGAGCACAATGCTATAAATTGTTTTTGAATGCCATCTTAACACATAATATATTACGTGTAAACCTGTTTTCTTATTAGAAAACATTCACACAAACCACAGCATGCAAGAAACGAAACAGTTGGTGCCTCCACCAACAACAAATAACAAGTACGTGAACATTCCCGCTAATTAATATGAATGTTATAAATAAGTCACGAAAGTTACTATAATAAAACAGGATACATAATCTACATCATTAACATCTATCGTACAATTATTATAATAACGTCAAAAAGATCAGTTACAGTTGAATGGTGATGTTGCACGACAAAGGAACTAAGTTATAAAGCAATCATACACTAATGAATGAATGGTACCTTTCTAAAAAAAATATTTTAACTCGTTCAATGTAAACTAGTCAAAGTTTAGAGAATTTTACTAACTCCAGAAAGATTCACTTCTATTCCAGCAGCATTTCATGTAGGTACCTTGCTCTGCTACTCTCTGATCTAAACACTTGTGAATATGTCGTTGGAGTGTCTATAATAGAACAGAATAATTATTTATTTGTATCTTGCAAAAGGTACATAAAAAATAAATATAATCTTAATAAATAATCACCTAAACTTCTCTAGCCCCCTGACCCCAATGGGCTACGGCGGCGGCATGGTGCCCGAAAGTCCCGTCTGCGACTCTAGCGAGGCTGATCTCTGCAAGGGCGGCTTCCTCGGCTACGGCCGTTACGAGCTCGGCTACCGGCAGCCGCATCACTACGTCAACCATTACCAGCACGAGGCGTCGTCTCCTCCGCCAGGTCAGTGACTACTAAAGACTGCTGTCCAGTCTGCGACTCCTACAAAAGCGTATACATCGGGTATAAGCACCAACCAACTCGAGGCGTCGTCTTCACTGCCAGGTCAGTATTTAATTCTAATTCTAGTATACCAGATCTGCACTGACTTCCTTCCCGCGTTTGGGTGTATTGTGCATTGCCTCTCCAGTGTAGCCCGCCTAACTCTTTAAAATAACAGAGGACTCTCGGTCGTAGGTAGCATTCCATGAGCATCCCTAAAGGCGGTGTATATGTTTTTGATGTGGAAGGTCAGTATCTATTAAGACTACAGTCCAGTCTGCGGCTTCTAAAAGAGTGGATTATCGGTTACAGGCAGCCCCAAATCACTACGTCAACCATTTCTAGCACGACGCATCGTTCCTTCCGCCAGGTCAGTATTTAAGACTACAGGTGCGGATCCATCTGTTACAGGCAGCCCCGCATCACTACGTCAATCTACTATAATAGCACGAGGCATCGTCTTCTTTGCCAGGTCAGTATCTAATTCTAGTGGGGGTTACCATTTCCCGTTCCGCGGTTTCCGTTAAGGGTGTATTGTGCATTGTTTCGTGTGACAACCCAGACCCTAGCCAACCTTTTATTATAAGGGAGGACTGTGTCAACGTGTCGTTGGCAGCATTCCGGCATTGAAGTCCAGTCAGTCTGCGACGTCTACAAGTGCGGATCCATCGGTTAAACGCAGACCCGCATTACTACGTCAACCATTACCAGGACAAGGCATCGTCTCCTTCGCCAGGTCAATGTGCTACGTAGGTGGTGGTGACTAGATAAACTATTCTGTTGTTGTCTTGTAGTTGCTTAAAAACAGTGTATTTACATAAAATATGTGAACTAAGATTCTATACAATTTTTCTAGAATAAATTAAAAAGCCCTTTATTCTGTAGGATCGCAAGGGCATTTATAAGGTAATAAATACAAAAATGAAACACTATTTTTCCAGAACTAGGCGGACTCCTCGGAGCCGGAGTCTCAGTCCCCCTAGCGGTCCCCGGACAAGACTCCCAGCAGTACTGGTCGCGGCTGCAGTGACCCTGGTGGAGTTAGTTCAAGAACCGAACAGACACTTGAACAAAACCAGCGAGGGATCCATTTATAACAACAGCCGCTCGAACAAAACAACCGAGGGATTAACTACGGAGCATTAAATACTGCTACATAAACCAAATAACCGAAGGATCCAGTAGGAAAGATTTAAATCGACAGCTTGAACAAATTACATTGGGATTTACGAAAAGTTTTAAAAATCAAAAGGTTTAACCACCGCGATTCAATATAGAACACAAAAAAGCTGTTTGATTTGTTTAACTTGGTTTGAGAATCAAGCACAAACAACATAGAATAGAGGACAGTTTAGAACTCTGCTTAAGTTGAGATTCGATATAGCGTTTCTTTTAATAACTGCCACGATACTAAAAAACGTGACTGCAATGTTCCTATTGGAGCTTTTAGCTGCAGAATTACAGACATTTGTTAAAAGGGTTTCACCAAACAATAGAGGGATTCGCTCATAGGGAAAATCAAAAAAGAACAACCAAATTAGTTTAGGAACATAAATGTCGATACTGCCTCCTAGAAACTAATGTAACAAGATATTTTAAAGAATTAACATATCCGTTAGATGCCACAAAAACTGGACTATAGCACAAATTATAGGCTATTCTACCATCCAAGATTGTTTGGTTTGGGTCAAATGTTTGGATACGCCTCAGACAACTCCAAACTGGATATATTCATATTATAGTAAGAATTTTATCATATACGATAAAATATCAAAAATATATTTTTCTCTAATCAGAATCTCAATAAGGCTCTTTAATCATCATTTTACCCTTCTAGACATATATTCTTTGATATGATATAGGTACATACTTACGTATCTATTACATTCATTAAATGCGTTATCAAATAGGCTACTTGACAGGGAAATAAAAATTATATTTCGTTCGTCAGTTACATAATACAAAAATAATGGACACGTATTTTTTGCTAATCAAATTATTGAAACAATATTTAGATAAAGCGCATTGAAGTATAGGATTAGGAGTTCGTGACGTCAGAGCATAGTCATGAACTGTACCGAAACACGTGCGTCGGCAGATGACGTCACGCAACATTTCGACTTAATGTATCGCCGTTATTTTTGGATTACGTTAAAAAGAAAAAAATACTTGTCAAGAGTTTTTGTTAATCTACACGACTAAAAATTTAAATTTAGTCAAGTAGCCTATTGTTAACTAAAGTACATACCTGTTACTTATTATTACTATTAGTATCACATTAAAAAAATTGTTATAAATTTGCAGAGCCATCATCAGTATATAGCACATAAACGGTACACTAAATTCGTTATTTTACCGATCAAGTAGATAGGTAGTCTAGAAGGTAGCTATTTGTATGTACATTATTGTAAATTAAAAAAATGGGTAAGCCTGTAATTTCATTATATTTCGGTTTTAAGAGTTTACAAAATGGCGATAAGGTTTTATGTGTAAACTAAAATAATTGTTTTAAACTATTTTATTTCTTGCTTTACATTTTAACAACCCATTGAGATCACATTTTTTAATAAGTAAATAAATAACAAAATAAACAAAACCGTAAGAGCAAAAAGAAAAAAAATCTAGTTCATATGTGTTAAATGATTTCCACATTCCACATATGTCCAGGAGTGTTGTAGATAAAAAATATATTGTCTATAAGAACCTGCTTGTACTTAGTGTCTTAAACTTAGAGACTTATATCTGTCTCTAAGAAGTTATTGGTGCTGATTCTGTTATTGCTCTAACTAATTAAAATGACGTAACTCGGACTAAATTGACATTTAACTATGCTGTTGATGCCGTTCTATAATTAAAGCGAAACAGCTTCATCAAATTTTATGTTGACGACTCTGAATTTAGAAACTTCACATTTCTAATTTGTATGAGCTTTTTAGGAAGAGTAAAACAGAACAGACGCCAATGTTTATGAGTTTTAGAAAAAAAATACTTGTAACAATAAGACGACGCATTGGCAATATTGGCCTCGCGAATTTCAACTTTGGCTTACACAATTGGTTAACTAATACAACAGTAAAAAAATCGCTAAAACTGCTTTATAATGATAAATATTTTCAATATTTTTGAGTGTTAAATTTCCGTACACCCTTGAGTCTATACACCCTTTACGAAATGGTAATTGGATTTTACATAATTACTAATAGTTTTTTTTTTAAAGATAATTACTGTTTTGGCTCTTACGACTTTTCACTTCAAGCTAGCTTTTCGCGTCTGTTTGTATGCCCTCTCAAGTCCTCGTACACTATAGTAATTTAAAGAATTACATACATATACTTTTTTATTAATGCGTCGCCTTAAAAGTTACATGCCTAGTGTTGGTGCAAGTGGCCTATCAATTATTATTTAAAATCTTCACAAATTTTAATGGAACATACATAACAGTATATAACAAAAACAATTCACCAAATAGTTTCCAAACTCAGTATTCAAGCCGTGTTATTCTTTGTGTACCTATGTGTAACTAAATTAGTTTGTACAATAACTTCTAGTTATTTCGATATCAAGTTAATTTAACAAACTTAACGTTGTCACAACTTTAAATGGATGCTAAATTTTAATTTAGTTTCTAAGACTGGCACATTTTTTTTTATTTATCTAATTAAGTTATACATACAAAGACAACTCCAGCAAGTCTTTAAAGCTTTCTAGCTTCATAATTTAACCAGGTTGAAATTTTTGATGCAAGTCGATCTCTTGTTCATCATGAAAATTATATTTTGTAGACGAAATTTTTAAAATAAATATCTTATGTAAATAATTTTCTCAAAATCAAGGTCTAACGTAATGTTTCTATAAATTAACCCTTGTTTAGTGAATCAAAGAATTAATTTCGAATTTACAGTAGTTTTAAAGTGTATAGTTATAATTTAATTGAACTTGTGTATAACTGTGTGTTGTCAATGAAAAATTTTTAACAGCAATTATATGAATACACTTTTGGATCAAAGATTTACGCATTTTATTTTCCCTATTGGGTATTTTATGAAAATATATTTGAATTGCACTACTTTCTTAAACATCAAATTATATAAAAACGTGACTGGTGTCCATTCTGCTGTTGCACACCCTAAAGCTATTTATAATCAAAGTTCTAAATAAAGAACTAGTTTCTAAATTTAGAACTGTCGACGAAAAATTAGGTCAAACTGCTCCTGTTAATTTTAGAACGTTGGTTTTTACCTATTACCATTTAAAGCGATTTTAGTAAACTTTTGTTTTGATGTGCGCTAGCAGAATCGACACTATCATCTAGATAACAACAAACTGAAAGTTGCCCTTAAATAAAAATATTTAATATTTGGTTCAAGAATGTTCTTCTGTCTCGTTCTATGACAGTATTAAAATTATGTCCATGACACTTCCAATTTCACATTACCAACCAAGCGGTTTCTTTGCATTATGTAAAAATATTGCTACCTAATGTAGTCCTATCGATAAGTAAAGTGTATCTCTATCTCACAGTAACTTTGTACGTATCATCTTAGAAGGTAGATTGTAATATCATGAGTCATTGTTCAAAATTTCATCTATTTCATGAATAACATTTCTAACATCATCCACTTTGCCCTCTCTACTTGTGCGTCTTTGACAGCTAGCTACTACATCTGGAACATTCGTAGTTATATCTAAATCTAGATCTGATCCAGCGATTACGCTATCATCATCACTCAAATCTACTATTTCTATAGCCTTGGCAGACTCCACTTCTATATCGCTATCATATATTTTGTCTAAACTTAAATCGTTTGATATATCTACGCTAACAATTTGTACTTCGTTATCTGAATCGATGTCTGCGTTGCTTATGATAGTTTCGGTAAGTATAGAATCATCATTGTCTTTATTTTCGCTGGTGTTCCTATTCCTAATAAGTCTGGGCTTGTTTTGTGTGCTTTGTTCGTTAACTTTGATCCGTTTGAACTCTAAACAGTCCTCAAGCTCATCTTCTTGTATTTCACACACATCACTCTGTTCTGAAAAAGTCCGTTTCCTACTATCACTTTCACACGGTTTAGGCACTTTAGCTTGAGTATTGGGGGGTGCGTTTTGGTCCAATTTTTTGTACACTATCGAGTTACTTCTGACAACTTTTAGTATTTTTTTGCCTGAAGTTGTGACAGTTTCTTGCGTTGAGAGTTTTCTCTTCCTAAGATTAATTGTGATCGGCGGCATGGGCAGTATAGTGTCGTTTTTACTTTTCCTAGCTCGAATTTCATCGAGCGATAGGACTTTGAAGTCTAGGTTGCGTTGCTCTGGCGTCTGCGCTTTACCTGCGATCTCATCGAGGGATACTTTGTCGTACTTGGCGGTGAGTTTAGTGCGTACTAGTTTCCTGTCTTTGGGGGGCTCCGGGAGGGCGTCGTAGTTGTAGTAGGCGGCGGCCTCGGCCTGGATCTTGTCCAACAGGAGCAGTTCCTGGGACTTGGCGCCGTCGACGTTCTTGGTAGGGGTGAAGGACGGAGCGCTTTCGTTATCCGACTCTGCAAGCACACACGAGTATTCGCTTAGTGGAATGCTACCAAATTCGCGTCTCATGATTTTCGTAATTAGTTTTGAAACATCCCTCTGTCGGAATACTCGCGTGTGTCCTTGCCGCGGATCTGAAAACGCTTACTCGGTGGGCAGTCAAAAATAATTACAAAAATCATAATACGAAACATTTTTATTTACTCGTTGGTATTATAAACACAATTTGAATGAACAAGCCAATATACCGTTCCAATACGAGTTTCCATATCGGTTTGAATGTTAATCAGTTAAACGAAAGATCTTAACACACGCTTTACTAAACATAAACATTATTTTGAATTTCTTTTAAGACTATAGATTAACATAATAACAACCCCTTTATTATTTCAAACAAGAATGTGGCAGTAAGCACATCTGAGGAAAATGTAAATCATAATACTTGGTTAAGTCACACCATTATTACTACCGATCCAAACTACTGCAGCGCTGAGCCCCGCGCCGTGCCATGCCCAGAGCGCCAACATTTATAAGTATCAAAAGTGCTGCCCTCTACCGTCTCTACCCTACATCCCATACCCGCAAATACAAATCTTATAAAACATACGAACTAATAGCCGATTCGATTGGAAACTGCAGAACAACACCATGCTCAATTCATTAACCTAAATATATCAGCCAAGCTTCATCTTTTCATTGACCTCAAAGGAATCGGCTACCAACTTCGGAGACGTCGTGTTACGATGAAATAATATTAAAAGTGACAAACACATTGCAAACAGGCTGATATAATAGTTGACACCGCAACACGACTTAGCGACCACCTATACTGTACGTCACATGCATTCAGTCTTCTAATAGACGGTTCAAGCTACGTTCAATACCTTCGCATGTGGCATACCTTACAGGCGACCGCGCGGCAAATGTAACTGCCAAAACAAACAATAACTCAACAAATTAATCTAAGGGTAAATAAATAGTTAATATAGGAAAAGGCTACAATTAACGCTAAATATGAAAATATTGCTAGAGTTACGGGAGAAACCAACTTATTTACAGCTGCTGTAAGAAGCAGCCGTATTTTGTACTAACACTCTACAATATTTCCCTAAATAATCAGTACATGTTATAGCTAATAAATTTGAATCAATCCTATTTTTTTTTATTAAACACTTCATCCATAAGTTTTAAATGCATTCCATAGTTCTAGAGATAACAAAACATCAGGTTTAACACATGCAATAACAGATGTCGCTACTGTCTCTCAAAATTTCAAAACTTGTGGTTGACGTGCCCTTACAAAATATTACTGAATAGTTTGAGAGTAAAATGACCACATAAAATGAGTTAACAACCTTCCCAACTCTTACTCTATCCTTCCTGTCGACTTTTTTTTATATTGATAAATACTTTATACACAACACAAATAATGACTAGGCGTACCATGGACCATAGATAAAATCTTTTCACGTCTTGCAGTAGGTATTTATATGTTCATACATTTTGAATTTTTGTTAATAAATATAGGAACTTTGCTTTCAGTGCAAATACAATAAACAAAAACAAAACAAATCCGAAAATATACCAAACAAACATTTACAAACCAAAGACATCCTATGTAAATCGGAAGCATTTATCAAATACGTATTATTTCCAAAATCGCTAAGCATTAGTATGCTTATTTTTTTTTCATTTTGTTTGTTTTGACCTCTCATAAACAAGTATATTATTATTCTTAAGCACAAAAAGTTTTTTTTTTGTTTGGACACTCAATATGATGTTGTAATCTCTGAGATACTTTAACAACATTAGACTGAGTTCCCGTTTCATTTAATATCTATTTTTATTAGCACTAACTACGCCTCCAAAGTGCGGTAATATAATGCGGGACCGTAGCAGTGTGGGTACCTTTATAAACTGCCAAAGCCCCTTTAAATCGACCTACAAACTAACGTACAAACAATTTAAAGGCTTTCAAGCATTTTTTTTTTCTTTTTCGACCTATAAATGAGTTACAATAATTGTGTATATATATTTTTATTTGTATTTTCATATGTTTATTTAACCTATTTATTATGTACTTTTCTATCATAGACAGATTATATCAACATCTATTAAAAAAAACTAGGACATGTCTTGTAAAGATTGACTGAATGGTATGTAAGCCATTCAGTAAATTTATACAAGAAGTCGCAATATTATGTGAAAAATGTGATAAATCTTCTATATAATCAATGAAAAGCGAGTTAGTATATCATGAATCTAGTCAGCTAAGATATGAATGTTCACTAAATTATTGCACATACAAAAATACCGACATGACTATAAATCAATACCTTATATTTGGAAATGAGAGAGCTGTCCTCAGGTATTATTGCGAGTCTCTCATTCCTAAGCTTGCCGTAATCGCAAATATAATAAACCCTTTCCCGCCAAACATATAAAAGGTAGAATATTAATAAACCTCTAACATTAAGAAATTAATTATGTAATCAAACAATATGCCTTCCCTTCGGCAAATAAAATTTTAAACTAAATTAAATCTTCCGAATTAACAAAAACTAAATGTGTACAACTAAATCTTGTTACAATCTTACATCGTCTATCGACTATGGAAGAATATCAAAATAACTTCTTAAAACAAAAATCGCTCTGCAAAACTGGGATGTTTTTTTTTATATAAAATGCTGAAGTCTGTAGACTGCCAGTCTCACAAATGTTCCCAATCCGCGTCACGAAACAAGAAAAACTCTTAGATGACATAATTACGAATAAAATAAATATTGAAAGCTACTCTAACAGTTTGACATCATAAATATTGGCACAACTAAAGTCCATTTTGCCTCAATGTGATAATTTTATAAGATAAAATAATTGGCAAAGACAACTTTAGACAACAGGGGCTTCCATATGATCCGTTACTCAATTTAGGCACACATTTTATCCCTTTCACGTTAATCAACGTTTTAGCCAAAGCTATTCGCTTTAGCCCTTTCCATAGCCTGGCTATAACTTACACATTTCGGTATAATCCTTCCCTCATCCCTTGCTTATGGAAGACCCCAAACTAAAATATTTCACTGAGAGATTCAATTCATTATGGCCTTTCAATGACAATCAAATTTATCAGTCTGTTCCAATTTCAAACATACATAATTTATTAACCCATAGGTTTTAAACTATACATTTTGGAATGATCCAAATGCCATCCTTACAATTTTACACTCGTACCATCTTCCCCAATTTATTTTTGAATAAATTCCACATACAATTTATGCACTCACCTCGCCGTTACAATGAATCTCTCAAGCGAAAATTGGCGTGATTATGAAGTGTATGTTCTCTGTCTAACTTTCACATCAATACTAGAATCAGCGCCTTGCTTTAGCGCTAATATTTCAATACAACCACTCAACAACCAGAATATCTTATCATATACTACCCTAGGCCATAGGGCAATGATCAGCGAGTTTAGCTAGCTTAGTCCAACCATACACTTCATAATTCAACGTCAATTTAAAATGTATTGACAAACTTACTCTAAAAGCTTATCATTACAAAATATAGTTCATATGTGAATAAGGATACATTTTAGCCCTAAACATGTCCTCGGCCAAATCTAAGTGACTGCGCTCGACATGTTCGAAGTCTACTACGTGAAGCTTTTACTCTTAACAATTCAGAGTACATCAATTTCATTATTAATGTGCACGAACTAACCACAACGGCACCTAACACGATAGTCCATGAGGCGGCCACAGAAATGATTTCGAAAATCGACCAAAACATTACCTTATTGGGTGTATTCGTAAAAACAAACACAAAATACGAACTGGCAGTTCTAACATTAGCTATCGGAATACAAACTCCGCGGTAACATTTCAGAACGATTTCAAAACATCATGACTACTTAGCATGGCCTTAAGCCCTGATCACACGATTTGAGAAGTCTCACAGGTGAAAATAACATTTTTGTAAACAACATTTGGATAGCTTGCTTTGGCTTTCAAATTTAGATTTATAATTTCAATGAATTAGTAGTCATTATGACAATAGATGTTTTAAAGGCAAAATCATGATGACTCAAACTCCATGTATAAGAAGTAAAAAAATCACTAAATAACATTAGTAACTTTAGAAGTGAAAAAGTACACTAAATAACACTAGTAACTTTCCACTGTATCAGAAGTCGAAGTTCTGAGCTATTTTGCTCGCAATTACGATAAATTACCAATTCGAAGGGCGTCATTTGATTCCCTTTTTCCCACTTCATCAATGATGTA
Organism: Pasiphila rectangulata; assembly: GCA_963082625.1. Classification (NCBI taxonomy): domain Eukaryota; kingdom Metazoa; phylum Arthropoda; class Insecta; order Lepidoptera; family Geometridae; genus Pasiphila; species Pasiphila rectangulata. The sequence continues at coordinate 11,209,021 of OY720253.1, forward strand.
CCACCCGATTTCGACTCTAATCCAAACTTTTTTTCAAAAACTGTTACTCCAAAATACATTTCGATCAAAAGCAAAGGGTTTAGAATCATTACAACATTGAAATACATGTGTCTGTTTTAAGTTTCCTTTTGAAATCCTTATTTATATCAGAAACTCACAACACGTCTGAAACCCACAATTTACAAAAAGGATCCCATCAAACTATTAGATAGAATGTTATATTTGCAGCAAGGGTTAGTCTTAGTATTATGAAGCTGTTGTATTTGGAACCGTCAAAGAATGCCCAAAAGTATAAAATCTTGCAAAGTCAAAGCCACCTGTTGGAAAATATCTAAGAAACGAACTATTTTTCGTAACTTCTCAAATCGTTTCATACGGACTTAGTACATGTAGTTTCAGAAGAGTCTCATACCTTCCTCGAAGTTGACCACGAGGGGGTCGACTGGCATGGGCGCGTAGGGGTTGGGCGTGGGATCGTGGGCGTGGGCGTGAGCGTGGGCGTGGGCGTGAGGATGGCCGTGGGTGTTCATTATCCGACGCAGCTCGCTGGAAGGCGGCAGGACGCCCATCAGTGTGGTGTCCATGACTGCTGGGGGTAAGTATTATTTAACAACAACAATAAATGTAAATAAACTTCTGAATAGTCTAAATTGAATTGACTAAATTCGTTTTTAAACATTTAAATAATTGTTAATCTATGCGTCGCATTAAGGGGCGGGTATTATTTAAAAACAATAATAAATGTAAATAAACTCCTGAATAGGCTAAATTGAATTGACTAAATTCGAATAAACGTCATGCAGATAAAAAAAAAATTATTGCACACGTATTTTTCTCTTTTAACGTAATCCAAAAATAAGCGCGATACGATCCGTGATCGACATGTCGCGTGACGTCACACGCTGGTACGCGCCGACGTGCTCCGGTACAGAATTATGACGTCACAAGCTCCAAAACTTCAACACGCTTTATCTATGTTTCATTAATTTAAAAAAGCAAAAAATACATGTGTATTTTTTGTATTCTCTAACTGACGGAATAAATAGGTATAATTTTAGTTTTTTTTTATCTAACTAAATAACGAGACAAGCCGTAGGCCCACCTGATGTAAAGGGGCCTATTCAGCTATTCAGCTTGTCTCGTCATTTAGTCAGATAAAAAAAAAATTACAATTATTCCGTCAGTACCTATTTCTGCCGCCAAGCAGTCTGCATTGCTGTGTTCCGGTTTGAAGAGTAAAGGGGGCCGGTGATATTACGGGCACTTGTCACCTTACAACTCTTTCTCAGGGTGACGGGCGCAATGCAGTAAGGTGCTGGCTTAGTGCACGATTAGTGTATGTATTACCTTGTCGCTGTTGCTGCCAGAGGAGCGGGACGGGCACTGGCACGGGCGCGGCGGCAGGCACGGCGGCCAGCGGGGGCTCCGCGGGCCCCACGGGCTCGTGGTGGGTTATGGGGATGCCGGGTATCTGAAGATTTATCAAACAATTATATATTATATGATAGTTGACTGACACATCTAGTTTCGTCCCATCTGTGTTAAAAGTGTCCGCCGTGGGATGCCGGCAGTAGAATGATACCCCTCCTCTCATGCCCATGGATGCAGTAAGAGCCTGCTTAGAGATACCTCCGGAAGATGGGCAGCAGCGTCTATCCGTGTATCAACATCCCATACTGCGCTCACCAACCCGCCTGCCAAGCGTGGTGAGGTCGTGATGGCAACCATCCCTCATGGAGATCCATGAGAGGCCTATGTTCATTAGTGGATGTTTTATGGCTGAAATGATGATGTGTTAAAAGATTCGCTTGCCCATTGACGTTTGACGTTGACTCTCATGCGGATTCCGAGATCTACCCGCCGCGGTGTCGATGAATAAAAAGTTAGTTATGAACTTATGTTATTAAGAAGTATTTAAGATTGTGTAAGTTAAAAGAGTATTAATAGTGTTGTATGAATAAGCGTAGGTACAATTAGATGAAACATTAATAGATTAGTAGTTACGACGAAATATGTTATACTTAGTGAATAATTTCTCATGTAAGTGAAATTGTTTGTTTTCTTATGAGAAATAAATGTTCTAAAACCTGAACAATTAATAAGTGAGATTTGTCTCACCACACCAATTTATCTAATCACACATTGTTTATCGAGATCTGGACAGAGACAAATGGAGAGAAATGGGAGGGGTAAATAAATATACACTGTTGATGTGGGTGTCCTGAATCCATAAATTTGTAGTGTCAAGAATCAGCTTTCGTTTTGTTTGTCATTGCCATATAACGTGATCTCAAAGTGATCTTTTCTCGAATGAAATCACCGAATCCTGAAAATCTTAAACTAAATTCGTAAATTCAGAATTGCCCCTTTTCGGTTATGTCACATATAATACGATTCACGCTTTAAACATAGTACTTTAATAGCTGCTGTTGCTTAAAGTTTTGAGTGTGTTTTTTGTCTGTCAATTATTATGCAATGACAGATGAAGACGCGTTGGCCGAGTGGTATGTAGCCCCGACTTTAAATCTGAAGGTACCGGCCGTGAACCAATGGATTTATCTGTCTTGAAAAATGTATGTTTAACACATGCTTTAACGGTAAAGGAAAACATCGTGAGGAAACCCGCGGCATAATCATCTTCAGACGTATTAACCTGAGGACGGTATAGATGCTGGTCAAGCCTAATCCATCTAACAGCGTCGCAGGCACTGCAGCATCCTGAACAACATAAATACCAGTTGCTGACGCTGTATAAATCATATATAATAGATGTAAAGGCTTTACAGTTAATCAAGTTCTTGAGTGGAGATCGCGACTCGGCAAGCAGTGTGTAACACGCTCATAATCTAAAATTTGCTTACGGTCGCTGTCAGATGCTGGATGGGACGAGCCGAAGACAGGCTAAAGTGGCGCAAATATGGCATCAATCTTCAATATAGCATTGCGCCCGTCACCCTGAGACATAGCTGAAAGGTGTCATGTGCCCGTAAATTCCCCGGCCCCCATACCTTTCAAACAGGAACCCAGCAATGCAGACATTACTGCTCGGCGGCAGAAATAGGTATGGTGGTATTACTTCCCCAGATGAACTGTTTACGAAAAGTTCTACTACTACTAAAATAGCGGGACCACCATGGTTGGCAATTTCGATTAGCTTTGCTGTAAACTAACCGGCATTGGTATCGGCTGGCTGGGGGCAATGCCATCAGTACGTGCCTCGGGATTCTTGTGCATGAACGGGCAATGCATCTTGCGACAGCCACCTGGCTGGTTCTCCCAGTAGCAAGGGATCTGCTTGCGATTTTTCTGGAAAACAAAGGGAGTATTAAACCACTTCTTCTGTTTCAATCCTTTGCGAACGCCTGCGTTAGCCGCACATTTTTTTAAATCGAAACTTGTCGGTATGACAACCGACTTAAAATTATTACGGGGAATACATATTTTTAAATTAATGTATCATTTCATATATGCACCGCGGACATGCTCCATTAGAAGGAGTTATGAATTGGCTTTTACTCCAAATGCCTTACAGGTAGCGCTGATAAACTTATTGAACCTGTAAGACTTATTGAAGACTAAAAATAATCCTGGTACATATACAAGTCCAACCAAAGTAGCTTTTTGCTCTATGGAATAAACACTTTTTGACTTTTAACTTTCCGCTTGCCAAGCATGGAGTTATGGCCCAACAACCCCTCATGATCAGTACTTTCTTGTAGATTCATGATGGAGGCCTATGACCAGCAGTGGATGTTCTATGACTGAGATGATGATGATGATGATGGTGGTAATGATAATGATGATAATGATGACTTGACTTTGACAATATGTTGTAAAAGTAAACGAAATATGGAACTTACCCTTAACTCCATATGACGAAGTTTGCAGCGTTTGTCCAGGCACTTTCCCTGCTGCCAGGCAGCACACATTTGCTCACAACCCAGAGCAGATGGCTCATGACGGAACACACAGTTGTCTCCCTGAGGAATTACAATTAATCACATTGATCCAATGACTTTGCCAATGTTTCTGGGAAGTGTGGGCAGCCTATACCAAGATAATGGGTGCAACCAGGCTCAATAAATAGATCAGACTAGTTAAGATAATGTATTTATTTCAAAAGTTATGATAATTAATATATTTAAATATAAATTAGATAATATTCATTCATGTACTGAACACTCGGTAAAACTACAATAATTTCAAATATGAAGGTAGAAGCTATTTGCCTACAGTTTCCCTTCACACCAATTTTGGTGTTGAAACAGTTTGAGGAACCCTTTGAATCAAATGCTAGATGTTGAAATCTTACAGTCGAATCTTAACGATATGTGGTTGGTATCCATTTCAACCAACACAAAAATACAATGTTTACGATGTAGATTTCCAATTTAGCGACTAGTTTATATCTATAAAATTGACGACAGTTATTGTCAAATGGTTGCCCAATATTGTGGATTATTATTGCCTTACCTTTGTGCACGTGGAATAGTAGTAGAAATAGCAGTCGTTAAATTTTCGCGGAGACTCCATCGTGGTCTCTATCCAGGGTCTGCAAATTGTATGAACACGGTAAGTCTATTTTGACGCGAATAATGCTGTTTTCCAACAACGAAATTTAAAAAGAAGTAGTCATAAACACACTAACTGTTAACCTTATACGATTAATTATCAAAAAGACCGTAAATCAGCGAGATTAGGGGTTTTCTTTTACGGCAGCTAGAAAAGTTACGCCGCGGCCAAATAAATTTGCACGAAAAATGTATATCCGATGAAGAAAAGTCACTCGTTATTTTACTCACCGTTTTGGTATTTATTTAGTTAGCTAAAAAATAAACAATAACTACATACAACAGCTAACACAAAATAATTCTAACGTCACTAGAAAGAAGATGAAGATATGGCGGACATGTGGCGAACTTTCATTTCATCGCATTTCATTTTGTTCAAAGATTTCGCGTTCTGATTGGTGCCACTGAAAAATTGTCTATAGTCATAACCACAGGTTAAAAAACCGGTATTGTTCCGTTGTGTACGCACTGGGTGAAATTCGTTTCAGGTTTTGACTATTTATCGCCATCTACAGTTGAGTAAGCAAAGCTTTTGACGTTTTCTAAGCAATAGACTGTAGTGGTTCAAGAATGCGATAAGAGATGGCGCTTACTGCAATATTTATGTATAGTAAACGTGCAATTTTCTTATTTTGAACGGTTAATAAACATTATAACATTTCTCAACAAATAAATTAAAGACAGAGGTGTTTGACTATCTTGTATAAATAGGCACTCTATGTATCTGCAACACAGTGCTACTTTGGATACCACACCGCTCATTTTCAGAACACAGTTAAGAAGTCTTTCAACATCATCAATAGATCCATTATGCCTATATCCCACACAAAATACTACACGCTCGATATGTATATCGCGATATGTGGATCGTAATCCAGGATCACGATATTTATCGAGTGTGTAGTAACGGATCGCTGGATTTCTAGAAATCCAAATTCCACGATCGGTATCTAGTATCGTCGATAAATATCGAACGTCTAGTCTCTAATCGATATTTATCGCGTCAGTATTCATTCTTCTCTGCCCGTGGATGCAGTAAGAGCCTGCTAAGGGATACCTCCGGAAGATGGGCAGCAGCATCTTTCCGTGTAACAACATCCCGTACTGCGCTCACCAACCCGCCTGCCAAGCGTGGTGAGTATGGCAACCTTCGATCAATATTTGATCGAAGATGGCAACTACCCCTCATGGAGATCCATGAGGGAGGCCTGTGTTCAGTAGTGGACGTTTTACGGCTGAAATGATGATGATGGTGTAATCAACTCCAACAGATGTTCAAAGCGAGCATCGGGCATGCGAAAATAATTTTCATAGTCATCCATTTCTTGGTATTCCCGAATCTGACTAAATAAATTCAGATGTGTATATTTTTCTCTATCTTGAAACCAATATTTCGCCCATTTTTTTCGCTATAAACGTCTTTTCAATGCTATCGAATATATAATAGTAACGTAAGCTATATATAAATTGTCACTCATAGCTTTATTTACTGTACGAGACGTAGGTACGAGTGTACTTTAATGAAATTTGCCGTCGTACTGTCGCGATTCGTATGCGTATCGTATGTGTGTAATAAACCAAAATATTACTAGATAAATATCGGGTGTGACGACTTTGGTCCAGAATGAAAAATGACAAGGTATAATAATGTCCACTTGTATAAAAATGTCAATGTGTAAAAATGCCAACAATAAATTTTGTCAAAGTATAAAAAGTGACAAAGTATATTTTGGTCTTTGTGTAATACAAATACCTAAAGTTTATGTTACAATTTTTACCCATACTGCTCACCAACCCGCCTGCCAAGCGTGGTGAGAATGGCAACTACCCCTCATGGAGATCCATGAGGGAGGCCTGTGTTCATCAGTGGACATTTTATGGCTGAAATGATTATGTGCATTATGTGTAACCCTGTGTTGGATGTACTATTTAAATAAATAAATAAAAATGTCGAAGTATAATAATGTCCACTCGTATGCTAATGTTGAGGTATAAAAATGCCAACAATAATTTTGTCAATATGTAAAAAAGCAAAAAATATATTATCTGGTAAAGAGACCTGGATAAGATCTACTTTTTGATGACAGCTGTCAACTTCAAACGGCTATAATTATCTCGAGAACTAGGTAGAGTTCGCGCAAAACTTCTTGAGCTCTGTGAACGTTGCGGCAAATGAAAAGTTGCGCATGTTGACATGTTCATTCAATATTGCCAACTAGGTTATAAATAATCTTGCCACATAGTCGAAATTTTGTATTAAAAAATTGGCTTCTTGCGATAATAAAGGTGAATTCGTTCTAGCATTTAAGTTTTTATTAATCCTTAATTTAATATAATAATTGATTTTTAAATAAGTTTGTTTTAATAATTGAAAAATAAATAAATGCATAGTAAAATATGTGCTAAATAAAACGAAAATACACCAAAACTTGCGCTGGCAACCCTAATTTCACAGACTGAGCCCCTCTCGAACCCCTTTTATCATTCCTTCCCCTCAACGCCCTAAAAAATGTGTACTGCGCAGTCACTGAAGCTAACTTCACAGAGCTCAAGAAGTTTTGCGCGAACTATACCTACATAACCTAGAATTTTTGATTAGAGCTCAAATGAAACACCTTGCAGAGATCTACTTTTTTGATGACAGCTGTTAAACTTCAAACTGCGATATCTCGAGAACTACTTAACACACATTTTTCGACATTTTTATACTTTGTCATTATTATACTTGATCAGTTTTTCATGTGAACATTCTTCTACTGTCATTTTTTCATTTGTACATTTTTATACTTTGTCATTCTTTCATGTTGACATTTTTATTTTGTGATTGTTGGCATTATTAAACTTAGTCATTTTTTATTTTGGACCAGTCGTCAAACCCCTCCGATCAAACCCTAAATATCACGTTAAATATTGCGATACATATCGAGCGTGTAGCAATCGCCATTCATGTGTCTGAACATAGTGATTATATACTCTTTGTGTCTGGCATATATTCTCTTCTATCTAGTACATGACCATGTTGTCTTGTAATTTGGTTAAATTATTTTATGACTAGCTGCTCATTTTCAAATTGTCTTTATAAGAACAATAGCAACTTCTTCGTTATTCATCATCGGAGTCTTGTCTTCTTATTTTGTGGCTTTTTGTGCTTGGTTTTACACAATTCCGCCAATGTCAAGTTAATTTATAAATTCTTATGTTATTTGGCTGGCCATGTACGCGGCCATTCATCGTCGGAGTCGGACTAACGAATTATAAATAACCTCATAAACGTAGTGTTAAGGCCGCTCTACATTCTCACGAGAATCTCGCGAGAACGCGAGAAACATGCGAGAAACGTGAATGTGGAAGCGATTCGCGTATTCTTCTCAAGTTCTCGCGTTGTTCTCCGGCTGTTCTCCACTTTTTGTCGGTTTTTTGGCGCGAGACAAAGGACCGCGAGAACGTGAGAACAGGCGAGAACGTGTATTGACTCCACACTCGCATGTTTCTCAGTAGCGCGCGAGCCGCCGACTTGAACGGTTGTGTGTTGTGTACCGCGTGGCGTCAATATGAGCGTAACTTGGACAAACGAACTTGAGTTGAAATTTTTAGAATATTTCCAAGCGGAACCCGTGCTATGGAATACAAATTTAAAAGACTACAAAAATAAACTAAAAAACTACTTCGGCGTCCATCGTCATCGAGCGCGAGAACTGTAGTGAGAACTATTTGAGAACATTGTGAGAGTGTGTACCCAAAAGAAGTTCTCGCTACAGTTCTCGCGAGAATCTCCGGAGATTCTCGCGTGAATGTCTCGTGAGAATGTAGAGCGGCCTTTACAATAGTCTTTGACCTCAGGCCGTGCCTCAGGCTTCATTCACATGGGATCCGTCATGCATGACGGATGGACGTTCACATTGCTTCAGTAATCAATCGTGATCGTCAAAAAATCAGTGTTGTTCACATTCGTTTCGTGATTCGGTTTGTCCGAGGTTGAGAAGACTCTCAACCTTGGACAAACCACATATTAAACAAGTTTTCGTATGTATGTAGGTATGAACTTTATTATCATTTATCAATAACATCATGATTTAAACGTTAATTTACATTTTACAATAAATAAATGCTAACAATTAAAAATATGAAGTCAAGTTATGTAAAAATCAAAATAAGTGAATAATGTAAGACGACATTAATTGTTATGAAATAAAATAAGTAGGTATGTGAATTATTTAAAAATTGCAAAAGTCAATAATAACGTCGACGCAAGAAGATAACGAAATATATGAGTGGTGTCGTATACATTCCCACAACCAACTAGATACTGGACAGAGTCTTCACGTTCAAACGTAATTACATCGTCTCACAACACACCAATTATTGTAATATTGGTATCTCCTTTTATCAATTGAATTTTCTACATATAAAAAATATCGACTCCTTTCTGACAAACCAATATGCGTCGTGCTAAAATGATAATGGAATTTGATGAAAATTGGTGATTCATACAACAAACGGACAATAATTTGTACAATACCAATACTGCAGGGAATGTTTCGTTTACACTGTTTAGTAATAATAACATCATGAATAATGGACAGCTAAATATTTTCTCTAATAATGAAACTTCCTAAGAACTAACCGATTCGTTAGGTAAAGCATGTGGACTAAAAATTACATAAAAAGCCTCATCTCAGTTCTAAAGTTTTCTAACAAACCTACTGGACAGCTGAACACAACTAGACTTCAATCAAACATAACACGAAACGTTTATTAGTAACCTTGTATCACAACTCTTTCTGTACCAACAACTCCATGCCATATAGCAGAATTTTGTCATAAAATGAGTATTGCTTAACATCTTGCAAACTTTAAAACAGTCTTAAAACTCAACCGAGCACAGCAACTCCAAAACGCAAAAAATAACATACACTAACACAAATGTCATGATAACATATCAATAGAAAGTTTTCAGCAAGTGAAAACTACATTGAAATTGAATACAAAACTATATATGACACTCTCACCATGGACCTATAACAATATTAATTACTATATTGATTATACAGTGGCTTAATTTACCCCTAATATAAAATCACTGACTGAAGAATTGTCAAAGGCCACATTTACACTGGCTTACTGAATTGCCCTCTATAGTCTGACAAACTATTAGATACTCATACAGAATTTAAATCTGATAGTACCTAGGTGCCTCGTTATTCAGGACAGCTAGAGCTTTAAAACGCTAATTATTAACTTGGTTGATCTGTTGATCTATTAAAAAAGCTCTCGCGGCTAAATGATATACTTTGTTGTGGATATAATGTCATTTTTACATCTTATAATTTATCAGAGTAAAGTATCTATCCCCCAGTATAAACGCGCCATAACTGGTATATAATGCTCCAATCTCATTCATCACATACATTGAATTCAATTTCATTTTTGTTTCTCTTGTTATAAATTCAGATTGGTTCTTTTCCATTATTCCTTATGAATTTAGACACAACTTTTAGATTTAACATATTTAGTAGAAATACGAGTGCTAGCTAGGTAAAGCAGTTTGTACTAATTCTAGCGTACCATAGATACATAATGCAATATACATATAGAATTCATAGACCCACACAATGTTTTCAATTTTCAAATTGGTGCTACGTTTGAATACAACGACTATTATAATACACAATTAAAAACAGTCTTAACTAGGAACCCCGTTTTTCGGCTTACCACAAAGTTCAATGTATTAAAAGATCTTAGTTACATACACCATTTTGAGATGTTTGATGGGGCAAAAAACATTATTGATGACTACTGTTGAAATTTCGCTAATTGCATTTAAAATTTGTGTTATAAGCATACCTAATGTGGATTCAAATGTCGATGACGCAAGCTGAATTAAGATATAAATCAACACTTGATATACTTTCCTAATGTCACATAATATTAGTGCGAAGAGAACTTCTAATTCATGAAAAATATCTTTTGTTAAAAACGAGATTACATGTTACAAATTTAGCGAAATATATGAGAAAGATAATGTCAATTAGTTGGAACATATTTTTTTATTATTTCATAATTTATGTTCATGCCTCATTCGACTATAAATTCCAAGGCAAGAAAGTGCAGTCAGCAACAAAAATAACCATAAAGATCAATTATGTAACAAAGTTCATGGCAAAATTATATGCCTCAGCTACCATAATCTTATGAAGGACTTTCATTGATGACTGTACCCAGAAATTAATTTCTATGCTTACACAGATAACTAGATTTAATCAAAATACATTTAACACCACAGTCAGTAGACTACTCACCAAAATATTTTCATTAAAACGTTTCTAAGAGGTGTTTGTGACCATGGTGTAATGTCAACAACTCCAATTAAGACACAAGTATAAGTACCAACCCTGTAAGGTGGATACTGTTTGCCGTATTGTCTAACCCCCTGAGGTACCAACTTGGACGTCACTTTAGGCCATATAATACTTAAACCGTTGGACCTAGCATGGAAAAGATCACTGATTTATTTACAAAGTTTTGGAATTTAGTTAATTTTGCAGCAATTTAAGGTTCAAGACCACACAAGCCGCATGTGATGTGAGAGTGAGAGAGCTACAAAATCCGGGATGCGTGCGAGAGAGACGGTCCTATCTCTTGGATGAGCTTTTGATCTGCTGAAGCTTTTGGCGAAGTAGGTCCACCGCAGCCTCGTTCTTTTGGGGCATTTGAGTTGTGTGCAACTGAAACCAAGTTATTACTTCTTAATAAAAATAACCTAAATACAATCTGCCGTGGGGTAGTTACCGCTGGCGGTAGTTCTATAGATGCCCCACCTTTCTTGCCCATGAGGCAGTTAAAATCTGCCAAGGGATACCTCCGGAAGTTGGATAGCAGCGTCTTTCCTCGTGTATACTTGGAAATCCACGAGTCCTACAGTAGACGTCTTACAGTTGAGATGATGATGATGGAATGAAGCGAAGAATTTCCTAGTAATGGGCTTGTAAATAAATTTAAATAGATCCCAATAATATAATAATAATATAGAAAAACACCCAGAACACCCTGAACAAATATTCGCAGATCGTACAGACATTTGTCCCGAGGCGGGAATCGAACCCGCAACCCCTTGCGTCGCAGGCGGACCTTCGCCCGCTGCGCCACAGAGCTCGTCTAATATAGAAGTAATGATTCTTACCTCGAGTTGTGGGTCAATGCTATGCGTCCTAGGTAGCGTGTTCTCGTTAATGGAGTCGACCAGGGTTCGGTTGTCGCCGACGGGCGTGCGAGGCTGTGACGACTGAGATTCAGACTTGAGGCCCGCTTTCGCCTGAAAGTTATGTAAAAGTTGAATGGCTGGAAAAGTGGAATTGATCAAAATGTTTAATGAGTATGTCACTCTTTGCCTGTGATTGGTTTTACTTTACATGAGCGACGTTAGTGTAATATTTGATATGAAAACTGTTGGCGATCTTTGATATCTTTATGCTGTTTGTAATTAATAATCCAGACTTAAGTAAAATATTCTTAGAAAAGTAAGACAATTAAACAAAACTACAAGCAGTTAGTAAAAAATAGGTCGGTTATCTTAGCTAAATAAATAGTTATGCTATGCCAAACTGCTTATTAGGCAACTTTATTAACTAACTTAACAGAGCAGAGTAAACATACCTGTAAAGCTCGTAATCTTTCTAGGAATATGACGTGTGATTTCTCATCGTTTTCATTGGTGATATCTGAAAGTGAAGAAGAAATATGAACAACTCTGACCCATACTCAATACAACAATAGACCAACTATACTTACATCCACTCAATATCACTCATTATGCTTTAGTAAACTGTCATAAACAGTACAATGAAACCTTTGCCGCGCGCCAATGTGTTGGCTATTTACGTACATAACATTACTTACGGCTCAGATTATTGAACTAACTTAATCTAACGATTATTTCTTAATAAATCTATATCTATAACTATAGCAAGTGGTATGGTGTAAACTATATTACCTACAACTTAAACTATAACTGGAGTATTTCTCAACGAAGAGAAACCCCAACAGTATCTCTACATTTGTACTACAACCATTACAACATATACCCCGATGTAAAATGAGGGGTTTTGACAGTGGCATCTGAAACTTCGCTGCTACTTTAGATGTGTATCTTCTCTTCTTTGCCTTCAACTTAGTTTAGTTAACGAATAACAGCAGGGCAGTAGGTGACGCTTACCAATATTGTCCGTGTTGTAGTCGTGCTTGTATACAGGCATGGAGGACAGCTTCCTCTGGTCGGCCACCTCGCGCAGGCCGCGCTCCACGAAGTTGCGGAAGTAGAAGGACGATCCGTGCATGAACGTCCAGATGTCCACTTCCGGATGCCGCTCCTGGTGAGACCAATCATTTATTTATAATAAGGTAACACAGCGCAGGATCCGGATGTATGGAGGGAATTGGCGGAGGCCTTTGCCCAGCAGTGGGACCCAAATGGCTCATAATAATAATAATAAGGTAACACCGTGCGGTGTCGGCAGTAGAATGTTGCCCTTCCTTTCATACCTATGGATGCAGTAAGAGCCCGCTAAGGGATACCCCCGGAAGATGGGCAGCAGCGTTTTTCCGTGAATAAACATCCCGCACTGCGCTCGCCGACCCGCCTGCCAAGCGTGGCGAGTATGGCAACTACGCCTTATCCATGGGGATCCATGGTGGAGGCATGTGTTCAGTAGTGGACGTTTTACGGCTGAAATGATGATAATAATAATGCAAGTTATTGCAGACAAAGAGCGTGTATGGACTCATAAAGCTGATTTTTGTAGGTAATTTTGGCTTTTTAATTAACGCGCGTGAAATCCGCTGCCATTAATAGGTTCGTTTGTACTCTTCTTCTCGCCTTCGTTCACTAAACTTGCTGACTTAAGTTAGTAATTACGTATCTGCCACCCACTCCAGTCCTAGAACTTTACCGTCGACCCACCTCGCTACCGATCGCCCGACACTCGCGCACCATCTATCATCTCAGCCGTAGGACGACTCATTAATGCATGCCGAATGTTACCCCTCTCATGCCCGCGGATGCAGTAAGAGCCTGCAAAGGGAGTATGGCAACTACCCGTCAGAGGCCTGTGTTCAGTAGTGGACGCGTTACGGCTGACATCATGACGATGACGCTTATTAATGAATAGAATAATAGTAACTCTGAGGTCGTAGAGCTGCTCCAGGGCCGCCTTGTTGTGGTCCTTGTGGCCGATGCGCTTGAGGATGAGCGCCAGCTCCTCGTGCAGCGCGCGCGGCAGGCGGCCCGCGAGCGCCGCGCTGCCGCCGACCGCGCTGAGCACGGCGCTGCCGTTGATGGGCTCATTCGGTTCCTTCTTCTCGTCCAGTTTCAATTGCTGTAACGGAATATTGAGTTGTGATATATTTTTTCACTCTTGCTCAAAAAGACCGTCATTGCGACGTACCAGAGCGAAGAAAAAATAGCATTTTTTCCTCTAGGGGAAAAAGTTTTTTTTTTAAATTTTTGTCTGTCAGATGACAATGAACCTACAAAAACGGAAAACTATTTATATAGTCATAAGTAGAATAATCAGGAATAAAGACTGGAGTTATTACTGTTTAAAAAAAATGTACAAATTGTACATTTAATTTTTAATAACAAACTATTTCAAATTGTATTAGATTATTTTATTTTCTCGCAATCGCAGTGATAAGTAGAGTGTAACACACGGCGCTAAAAACCCATTAAGTAAGGAGTTAATGACATATTTAAAATAAAGCAAATAAGGATGCGGCGTTGGTCACGAAATAAAATTGACAGAAATTATATAATTTTTAGTTTATAACCTACGTAATGAAAAACGTTTTAAGGTTCCTAAAACGAATTCAAAACCAGGAGAGCACCACTTTAGTATTTATGATATCACGTGTATTAATTAGAGCATATATTTATTTACCTTGAGTACTTTGAGTAGGTAAGGATACAAGTCCGACTCGTTGGCGTCTGGTATTTGCGAGAGATGGTTCGTGATCGAGGATCCCTTCATCTTGACTAGAGTGTGCACGAGGGTTTTCACAGTTCTGTCAACATAAACAACATTAGAGTGTGCCACTGAAAAGTCAACAACAGGTTGTTACAAACTTAATCGCCGATGCGATGCGAAGTGTGTAAAGATAATTATTAATAGACGGTGGCAATTTATTATTTCATCATCATCCCTATTTGACCCACAGCTGGGAATAGGCTCCTTTGGGGCCATACATAATAACGTCATACGAATTTCATTATTCTTGGCACCTCTAACACAAGGAGGGACTTGTTGTGACAAGGTGGTCTGGTCACATTTGCGAGACTTCCCCCCTTCCTAGTGTGTCGTCACATATTTTGCAATTTCATCTAGAAACTATGAAATTAAAACTGCAAAAAAAAGTTTTTTTCTATTTAAATTGGGATACTTTTAATTCTATTAAAAGGACCACCCCATTCCTTGTTACACAATGTCACAACTCACTTCGTGTTCATGCTTTCCAAAATCTTAAATGCATTGTCAAAATATGTGAAATGCTTTCCATTATACAAAATCACTCACCTATAAGGCGTATCGCTTATATCCGGGTTCTTCTTCCAATAGCTGTTAGGGTACGCCTTATAAAACAGATGAATCTTGTACAGGACAGCGTCGTAGTCAATAGAGTTGACGTCCCACGAGGATATCATCTTAAGCGTCTTCCAGAAGCATTTGAGAAGCAGGTCTTGGTAGCGAGGGTACGCTGGGTCTGATACGCCGATTGACTCGTGTAGGAGTGATACTATTGCGCTGTAAAAATAAATATTAGTTTAAGAGGTGTCAGAAATGTCTATGTTCTATTTAAGTTTGGAGGAAGATGGCGGACGACAGATGCCCTAGATCGGGATAGGCTCTTCGAAATATGTGACCAGCCCACTGCCACTTCAGGTTGCTATGAGTAATTCGCTGAACTGTCGGCAATCGTAGAACTAAGTAATCCCATTTATCTATTACAAACGCACCTACCACAGTTAGCGGCGTCTACGCCAAGATCGAAGATGCCTTAAGAAGAGGGTGTTAGCGGTGTCTGGAAAGGGGGACCTTTTGCAAACTACGGGATGATACCGAGAGCTCCAGCACCACTCAGGAAGTCTAAGACAGCCTCTGCTGTCTTAGACTTCCTGAGTGGTGCTGGAGCTCTCTGTCGACTCTCTAGTCGGCTAGCCTACTTGAGACCCGCAGTTGTCTCATACAACTGAACGATTCCATTCATCTGCCATTGACCTTAACTCATGATCCTGCATGCACACAGTCATTATTGAGTACGCTTACGAGGCGCACAAAGAGCACCAGCTCGTAATTGGAGAAGTCTTTTACGAGACAACGACATAGCAGCGACGAGCTGGACGTCTGCTGAATTTGGGGGCCTTTGGGATGATACAGCACGTAGTAGACAGTCGTTCCCCTACTAGGGCCTCTTAACTTTATGTAATGTGCAACTGATAAAAAATAATCATCCTAGGTTTTGACCTTATTTCCTGCTTATGAGAGTGGATAAACTTACTTAAAGTCCTCATGGCACAGGCTGACAGTATAGTAACTTACCATAGTAGCGGCGTCCTCGGCGAGTGCTCCAGCACTCGCACGCAGACGTTGTTGAGCACGCGCACGAGGCGCTCCGCGTCGGAGCCCGCGCCGCCCGCCCCGCCGGCGCCCAGCACCCGCAGCAGTGACTCACCATAGTAGCGGCGTCCTCGGCGAGCGCTCCAGCACTCGCACGCAGACGTTGTTGAGCACGCGCACGAGGCGCTCCGCGTCGGAGCCCGCGCCGCCCGCCCCGCCGGCGCCCAGCACCCGCAGCAGTGACTCACCATAGTAGCGGCGTCCTCGGCGACCGCTCCAGCACTCGCACGCAGACGTTGTTGAGCACGCGCACGAGGCGCTCCGCGTCGGAGCCCGCGCCGCCCGCCCCGCCGGCGCCCAGCACCCGCAGCAGTGACTCACCATAGTAGCGGCGTCCTCGGCGACCGCTCCAGCACTCGCACGCAGACGTTGTTGAGCACGCGCACGAGGCGCTCCGCGTCGGAGCCCGCGCCGCCCGCCCCGCCGGCGCCCAGCACCCGCAGCAGTGACTCACCATAGTAGCGGCGTCCTCGGCGACCGCTCCAGCACTCGCACGCAGACGTTGTTGAGCACGCGCACGAGGCGCTCCGCGTCGGAGCCCGCGCCGCCCGCCCCGCCGGCGCCCAGCACCCGCAGCAGTGACTCACCATAGTAGCGGCGTCCTCGGCGACCGCTCCAGCACTCGCACGCAGACGTTGTTGAGCACGCGCACGAGGCGCTCCGCGTCGGAGCCCGCGCCGCCCGCCCCGCCGGCGCCCAGCACCCGCAGCAGTGACTCACCATAGTAGCGGCGTCCTCGGCGACCGCTCCAGCACTCGCACGCAGACGTTGTTGAGCACGCGCACGAGGCGCTCCGCGTCGGAGCCCGCGCCGCCCGCCCCGCCGGCGCCCAGCACCCGCAGCAGTGACTCACCATAGTAGCGGCGTCCTCGGCGACCGCTCCAGCACTCGCACGCAGACGTTGTTGAGCACGCGCACGAGGCGCTCCGCGTCGGAGCCCGCGCCGCCCGCCCCGCCGGCGCCCAGCACCCGCAGCAGTGACTCACCATAGTAGCGGCGTCCTCGGCGACCGCTCCAGCACTCGCACGCAGACGTTGTTGAGCACGCGCACGAGGCGCTCCGCGTCGGAGCCCGCGCCGCCCGCCCCGCCGGCGCCCAGCACCCGCAGCAGCTCTCCCAGGACCGAGCAGAGAGCAGGCTCGCCAACTTGGGAACCGCAGCCGGCTGTCTCGTAAAACTGGAAGAGAGATCATAAATGTCACAATTATCTACTTAATTCGGGGACCAAAAATCAAGATCTGGGCCAAAAGCGACGTTTAATCGGATAAAGGAAAGGTGTAAAAGCGCGTCCGCTCGTTATTTCAGTGTAAGTCTAATTTTAATGTGGGAAGATCAGATCTGCACTGACTTGGGAGTTGTTGTCAAATAACTACCCGCCAGGTACTTGTAGGCCGGCAGCGTGTCCTGGTCGTGGTGCGCGGTGCGCAGGCGCCTCACCTGCGCCGCGATGGCGCTCACGAGGCGCTGCTCGTGCGCCAGCAGCGCCGCGCCGCGCCCGGACGCCAGCGCGCACGATATAAGCTGAGACTAGTTACCGTAGTCAGCGCGCCCGCCAGGTACTTGTAGGCCGGCAGCGTGTCCTGGTCGTGGTGCGCGGTGCGCAGGCGCCTCACCTGCGCCGCGCCGCGCCCGGACGCCAGCGCGCACTATATAAGCTGAGACTAGTTACCGTAGTCAGCGCGCCCGCCAGGTACTTGTAGGCCGGCAGCGTGTCCTGGTCGTGGTGCGCGGTGCGCAGGCGCCTCACCTGCGCCGCGCCGCGCCCGGACGCCAGCGCGCACTATATAAGCTGAGACTAGTTACCGTAGTCAGCGCGCCCGCCAGGTACTTGTAGGCCGGCAGCGTGTCCTGGTCGTGGTGCGCGGTGCGCAGGCGCCTCACCTGCGCCGCGCCGCGCCCGGACGCCAGCGCGCACTATATAAGCTGAGACTAGTTACCGTAGTCAGCGCGCCCGCCAGGTACTTGTAGGCCGGCAGCGTGTCCTGGTCGTGGTGCGCGGTGCGCAGGCGCCTCACCTGCGCCGCGATGGCGCTCACGAGGCGCTGCTCGTGCGCCAGCAGCGCCGCGCCGCGCCCGGACGCCAGCGCGCACGATATTAGGGAGAGTGCGCGGATTGCGGCCTGGGAAACAAAGTAATCTCTATTAATAAACATTTATTGACAAATGTATGCAAGGTTCAGGGCAGCTAGGCCGATTTGGTTTGTTGTATAGGTCGGTAGTTACGTAGTTAGTATATTGACCGAGCGCGAGATAGACGGACGGGTGCCAGCATTAGTTAACCGATCTATGCGGACGTAATGTGAAGATTATTAAACATGGACAGTTGTCTAAAGCAAAGGAAAACTGACCGTTATGAGTAATGCAGAAGAAATTATTTAAGATTATTAGAATTATTTCAATATGGCGGTCGGTCTTTCGTCTTCGAATAAGGCCAACTTCATATGACCGCGCGGTAGGAACACACATGACAGCATTGTACGCACGACAGTCTGACATCAACATTGATGAGAATGGACGTGGAGGAGGTAGTTTGCAAGGCCTGGCGGCTCTGTAACAGTGTGTTGTTACACTGCGTTGCATGCATTCCGAACTAAATTTGGCATCGCATTTTATTCTTTACCATCTAACAAGTAAAAACTTACATTCAAATCTGGACTAGCTATAGAGTGAATGGTGTCGGCCAGCTGCGAGTCGTCGATTGTGGACGAGGGCGGTGCCGTGGACACGATCGGATGCGGCGTCATGTGCCGCGGAGGAGACATCGGAACGGTACTGCAAACAAAATTACTGTTATTTTTGTGCATGAAATCAAGTCTTAAAGGTTGAAAGTATGCTATAAAGCGGTTGGCCTCGCCGTGTTGTCTCCGGTAAAGCATACAACTTTTATCCGCGGCTTTGCACGCGTCTGACACTCTTTAATATATATATTATATGGACCTTAGATTTAGTACTTTACATCTTGTTAATTGTCTATAGTTGTCTGAAATAAAGTTTATATTATTATTATTATTTAAATTGTCCTGCCATTTTCCAAGCCCGTACTGGATCCGAATGCATTATCTCCGACATGAACTATCGTTCATCATTAGCGAATCACAAACTACAGCATACACCTATACACATACACAATCTAGTGTAGAAATGGTGAAGGTCCGAGTTCGCCGCTAGAGGCGCCAGTGCAACGTGAGGTCTTGCCAAATGCCGCAGAACAGTAGTAGCCCTCATTCCAATCTCTTGCACAGGGAAGTGACGAGTTCTCGTATGACTTGGGTCACTCTGCGTGTATAGAGTGAGTAAGATATGGTACTCAGTGATACCTGGATCGTATAGGCTGCGGCATGACGTTGTGCGGGCTGGTCCCCTGCGGGATGGGCTCGTCGAGGAACTTGAGGTCCAGCTCGGGCAGGTTGGGCTTCCGCAGCACCGGCAGGGCGGCGTCGAGGCGCGCGATCAGCTCGGGGTCCAGCCCGAACGGACCCGAGATCACTTTGGGCTCGGGGATTACACTGGAAATGGTGAAAATCATTGTACAATACGCTTTTTATAAATTGGAGTAGGATCTCCGGCAGTCGCGCTTGTATTGTAACAATACTCGTCATCTCTCAATATTATAAAGAGGAAAGATTTGTATTTTGTATGTTTGTAACAAATAAACTTAAAAACTACTTACTAGACAGATTTAAAAATTCTTTCACCATAAAATGCTACATTATCTATCCCTGGGTAACATAGGCTATATTTTATCCCCGTATTCCCACGGGAACGGGAACTACGAACTGCAAGTGAAACCGCAGAGTGCGGCTAGTATCTCACTAATATTATAAAGCCGAAAGTTTGTATGGAGGTTTGTTACCTCTTCACGCCAAAACTAGCGTACGTATCGAGCTGAAATTTTACAAACGCATAGATGTTAAAGCATAGTTAGGATTAACACATAGGCTACTTTTTATCCACTCGATACAACGCATGCGAAGCGACGGGCACAAGCTAGTTATTTATAAAAACATATCTTGTAAAGAGTTTAATGTAGGAAAGTAGTGTTTTTTTATAAGAATAACAAAAACTACGTGTGCGATATAATCACTTTATGTGCACATAGTAAGCTCTCTTGCCCATGGATACAGTAAGAATCTGCCAAGAGCATTCCGTGTATTCCGCGTGCGTGCAACATCGCCCGACTAGGAGGCTCAATATCGATCTATCTAGATAAGAGTGTTACACGTAGTAACCCAATAAATAACTCGCATAAATGTTAAGTCACGGTTGAATAACTGAAGGGAGTAACTTATTTTCTTCCTCCTCGTAGCAATCATTGGGCGCTGCCGAAAGTGCGTATGACATCTTTCTACCGGGAGGCTCAATATCGAGCTTTACACGTAGTAAACCCAATCAAAAACTCAAAATTTCAACTCACGTTGTTATGTTACACGGGTTTTCTACTCACGTTAATTATTCGTTGAAAATAGGTATCCAACGTGTTCAGTTCCTCCCAGGGGAACTTTCGTCAGGGAATGGAGCTTTTTTACGCGGTACCGTCTCCTTCCCTCTCACGCGCTCGCGTTGAACTGAACACGTTGGATACCTATTTTCAACGAATAATTAACGTGAGTAGAAAACCCGTTTAACATAACAATGAATAGTGTAACTCACGAGTCATTTGGAAGTGAAATTTTAACTTACGGTTGAATAACTGGAGGGGGTAATTCCTCCTCCTCTTCTTCCTCGTAGTAATCGTCGGGCGGCGCGACTGCGTGCGACATCGTTCGTCTGGGCGGCTCAATCTCCTAGGCAACATTGAACATTGAATATTATTGACTACCTCATAGACTCAATTGGTCTAATATCCGCCTGAGACGCAGGAGGTAGCGCGTTTGATCCCCACCGGGGGACAAATGTTTGCTTTATCTTCAGATATTTGTTTCGGACCTATTTAAAAGAAATTAAGTATTAGCAAGCGTCCGTTACTCGCTCAAGGCCACGCGTTAAATGCTTAATGTAACGTCGGTGTTACGCCGGCAGTAGGCTGCCACACGCCCGCTCGAGCTCTCGAGCGCACGCGCATTAAATGCGTTTCTTCAGATGCGAAACCGCGTAACTATTGTGCAGTGGATGTATGCCTAAGTCATATTTTCAGCACTATTTTAGATTTTATCATTGAAGTCGGTTGTTTTAAATAATTATTCGCCTAACTAGTTGTTTAAATCGATTATAAATGTATCCCTACGGTTGAAATGATGATGATGAAATGGACCCCCTACTACTTTCTCACCATATTTACTTACCACTTAGAACATAGGAAGCTGGGGTTCGGGATTTAAATAACGTAGTCCAATTAGAACAAAATTACTCGAAAATTACACCAATAAAAATCTCACAGCAGATTCACACTAGAACACTTCTTCACAGAACACTGATACCACTATTGCATCCGCTATACTCCTGTTTTCTTCATGCGTACCTATTCAAATTATTTACGCGATTTAGCATATTTTCAACGTTAAAATTTAGTAACTGTGATTTTAGACAAAGAAAAAAATGTATCCATCATTTTACAAAACTCAATCATATTGACCCAATTAAACCATGTTAGAGTTCGCGCAAAACTTCTTGAGCTCTGTGAAGTTAGCTTCAGTGACTTCGCAGTACACAGTTTTTAGGGCGTTGAGGGGAAGGAATGATAAAAGGGGTGCGAGAGGGGCTCAGTCTGTGAAACTAGGGTTTCCAGCGCGAGTTTTGGTGTATTTTCGTTTTACTATGCATTTATTTATTTTTCAGTTATTAAAACAAACATATTTAAAAATCAATTATGATATTAAATTAAGCATTAATAAAAACTTAAATGCTTTCTAGCATGTTTCTAGCATGTACAAATATGCAAATTTACCTTTACTTATCGCAAGAAGCCAATTTTTTAATACAAAATTTCTACTATGTGGCAAGATTATTTATAACCTAGTTGGCAATATTGAATGAACATGTCAACATGCGCAACTTTGCATTTGCCGCAACGTTCACAGAGCTCTAGAAGTTTTGCGCGAACTCTACCACTTAAAAATAACTGTTTTTTTTCACCACATTTTATTATCAAAATCATCGTAGAAGCAACCCTAGCCACTCATTCGATGCTGCGTCACAGATTACTTGCAAGTAGGTGGGGCAGGTGAGCGAAGCAATCTCAACTCTATTGTATGCATTCTTAAGCCTGTATTACATTACACGATATTCAGGGACCCTTACCCTAACTAAGAGTGGTGTAATAAGAGTTAGGGCGGACGCAGCAAGCCTTGCTCCCTAATCGCCCTAACTACCGGGCCCTGAATACCGTGTAGTGTAATACAGGCTTAATGGTACGCTCTTTCTCGTTGTGAACTGCTGGTATTATTAATACAATTTTGTAGGCTATTATAGCGTAGGTATTTTCGCTTTTGTATTGGTGTGATGTATGTATATGTATCTGTTAGTTTCTGTAATCTGTGGTACAAGGTTTGCTAAACCTAATCTTGTTGGATATGATGCTTATAACTATTAATATAAAACTACAAACTGTCTTCAGGCTTCCTACGACCATGTTAGGTGCACTCCTGTCGAAACATCGGACAATAATAAAAGTAGATACTGCGAAAAATGCCCGATTGAATAAGGTTGTCTCGAATCGAGGAACCTCAATTGTCACTATAATCTTCTATTAATAAAGTTCTTACCTCAACTTGCTGTATAGGTTTCCCCGACGCAGAAAGCGGCACGATCATAGACCGGCGAGCCTCGGCGCTGCGTGTTTTACTCGCCCGCTTGATACGCTCTTCCAGTAATGATAGATCTTTGTCGGATATCTGGGAAAAAAACAGTTTAGCTAAGATAGCACTTTATCAACATGCCGATTTAAAATTTGATGATAAGGTTATCTTATCTAAATTATTTTGAGCTGAGGGCATGTTTGAGTGACGCACTAGTTTCCGTCGCCCACCGCGGCAAGATTGAAATGCACCTCGACCTTTTTAGAACTAAAAATGAGCGCGAGGGCGTTTTTAACAAGCTTTTATTCGTGTCACCTGTATCTATGTTGGTATAACGAATTCTTCGAACGTTGTTTTAAACCACTTTAAAACATTAAGGACTGATGACAATAGCTTTTTGTTTAGTTTTTAAACTATTACTTACTATTAAAACATAAATTTCTCGTCGCGGACGGACCGCACTACATTGTTTCGATCAACCGTCTCGCGCTAGTTCTTTTAACATTGCTGCAAACCAATAAGTGGCAACAGAAGTATAGATTTTATACCAGTGACATACAGATTAACCTGTCCAATCATCTTATAAACCTTCTCCCCCACTAGAAAAGGCGCAGGATACGCAGTTGGGTGCCGCGGACCGCACTGCATTGTCTCAATAGCCGATATACTGCGCTAGTTATTTCATTACTACATTAAATCAGATTGCTTTACAAGTATGAACTGTAATACGATGATATAAAGATTAACCTGTCCAATCATCTTATAAACCTTCTCCCCCACTAGAAAAGGCGCAGGATACGCAGTTGGGTGCCGCGGACCGCACTGCATTGTCTCAATAGCCGATATACTGCGCTAGTTTTTTCATTACTACATTAAATCAGATTGCTTTACAAGTATGAACTGTAATACGATGATATAAAGATTAACCTGTCCATTCATCTTATAAACCTTCTCCCCCACTAGAAAGTAGGCGCAGGGTACGCAGTTGAGTGCCGCGGACCGCACTGCATTGTCTCAATAGCCGATATACTGCGCTAGTTACTTCATTACTACATTAAATCAGATTGCTTTACAAGTATGAACTGTAATACGATGATATAAAGATTAACCTGTCCATTCATCTTATAAACCTTCTCCCCCACTAGAAAGTAGGCGCAGGGTACGCAGTTGAGTGCCGCGGACCGCACTGCATTGTCTCAATAGCCGATATACTGCGCTAGTTACTTCATTACTACATTAAATCAGATTGCTTTACAAGTATGAACTGTAATACGTTGATATAAAGACTAACCTGTCCAATCATCTTATACACCTTCTCCCCCTCCAGGAAATAGGCGCAGGATACGCAGTTGAGTGCCGCGGACCGCACCGCGTTGTCTCGGTCGCCGATGTGTCGCGCCAGTTCCTTTAGGGCTGCGGCTCCGCTCGGCGCCATTACCGTGGACCCGTAGGTCTCGAGCAGATGACCGATGCATTCGAGACATTCTGTGGAGGTAGAAAGGCATAGAAATAAGCATTTTCGGATATAATTTACGCTATTTCAACATCTTGGATAACATAAATGGTCTGAATTACACTTCTATAAAATGTATCGATGAATTTTCTCGCATTCTGCTGAGTGAGATGCCCATGCTTAAATATACAAATAGGAACTTAATATTGACGGCGACAATCTAGTTATTCAATATTCGTTTGTTTGTGTCGACCCTGACCACAAACCTATTGCAGGTATGAAGAAATTGATGACGTGGTAGGATCGTAATGTAGAGTCATGGCCGTGAGGTGCCGGCAGTAGAATGTTGCCTTTCCTCTTTTACCCGTGGATGCAGTTAGAATTTTCAAAAGGATACCTCCGGAAGATGGGCAGCAGCGTCTTTCCATGTATCAACACGCCAACCCGCCTGCCAAGAGTGGCGAGTGTAGCAACAATCCCTCATGATTGATCAGTACCTAGTGATCCATGCAAAAGCCACTCCGCTTTTGTCCAGCAGTGGACGTCTTACGGCTGAGATGATGATGATGAGGCATGGTGTCTGCGAAACTAAGACATTATAGAAATTGAATTTTCAGCTATATACCTGCTCTCTGCCTGGCATTCTTCGACTTGAGTCCCTCCATCAGATACCCAAAAAGCTTAGTAACAGAGTATACGACACAAATCTGCTTGAACAGATTCTTTACGCCGTTACGGACTGTGTCTTTGGGATCGCCCACCTGTGGATAATACAAGTAAGACTGTATAATGCAAATAATTCAGAATGGCTAGTTTGGTAATTTACTATTTGACCTTTATGTATGTTATTTATAAAACTGGCTAATGCATTTAGCCACATCACTTAGATGTGACAGATTAGCACTAACTATGTACAGGTCCATAGGTCATTAAGTCTGAAATGCTTATATTATACTAACTATAAAATTAACATTTTCAGAGCTCACCAACCTCATCTTAGCCTAACAAGGTCTCAATCAAACTCAAACATCCAAAATTTATATCCTGTCAACGAATATTCGACCTTTTTAAAACTTTCACGATAACAACACACTGTTCAAAAATATTGAACCGGGTATATATCTTAGTATACTTACCTATATTAGCGCCTGACGTTTCGACAGGATTGCACCTATTGGGGGGAAACGAGAGGAAAATAACGCGATAAATACCCGATCAAATATGTCATCATTTCAGCCATAAAACGTCCACTGATGAACGCAGGCCTCCCTCATGGATCTCCATGAGGGGTAGTTGCCATACTCACCACGCTTGGCAGGCGGGTTGGTGAGCGCAGTATGGGATGTTGATACACGGATAGACGCTGCTGCCCGGAGGTATCCCTTAGCAGGCTCTTACTGCATCCATGGGCATGAGAGGAAGGGTATCATTCTACTGCTGGGACCCCACGGCGGATCAAATATGTGTTTATAGTTGATTTATGTGTGTTACCCAGTATATTGGTAGATGGTATGATCCCGTATACGGAATAAACAGGTCCATATAATCAGCGTTCAATATATGTTTATTACACTACACAAATCACAGTTTAAAGATAGAAGGAGTAAGGCAGAAAGTCACAGAAAGTTCGGAAGTTGAAAATATACAAGCACAATAAAACAAACAAGCAATCACTCGTATCGCGGTTGGCGTCCGGCGGAGCTAAAACAAGCGTAAGCTTCGCGTCGAAGGCTAGTCTCGACTGACTACAAGAATGCATAAATTCCTGCGCTCACGCAGCCGGCGGCGGTCGTTCGCCACCGCTATAGATTTAGCAGTAGTTAGTATGGCGCATCAAAACCTGTTTTGTTTCCATACTAACACTATCGAGCGGACGCTCATTGTAGTGATTTTAAATATGTTACGTTATACATAATTGATTAATAGATAGATAAATATCATGTTTATATTATTTGTGTTCATATGTAGATAGTAATAATATTTATAGCTAATATAATATATATAAAAATAATATAATCTAAATTGAAATATGTAGGGTATATAGTTTATGTAAATATCTATTTAATGAATAATTTATTTATAAAATAAATATTAGTTTACAAATAAAATAAATAAATAATGTAAGGTTCACCACATCACTCCCCCCCAGAGACCGTGTCTCACGGGCGATAATAGTCCGGAAACCGAACATGACGCCCAGATCGAGTTATTCTGTTTTCGGGAGGAGGAGTAAAAGATGGTAGGTCAGGAGTTGACTCATTAGAGTGTGACAGTATGTAGGCTGGTTTTAATCGGTCCACTGATACTGTCACAACTTTCCCTTTCAATTTAATTTTAAATGTTTTGGCACTTCGCTCAACCACTTCATGAGGGCCAGTATATGCTGGTTGCAAAGCACCTCTCAATGCGTCTTCTCTCAAAAATACATGAGAACAAGATGAGAGATTTTTATAAATAAAGATCTTGTTATTTGAGTGGTGTGAAGTTGGGACTGGCTGTAAATTGTTGGCAAATGATCTGATACGGGCTGAAAACTCAGTAATATCAGTCGTGCACTTGTCAACTTTTTGGCCAAAGAATTCACCTGGAAGGCGTAACGGTTCCCCGTATACTAGCTCGGCAGAGGAAGACTGAAGATCTTCCTTGAAAGAACTTCTTATACCGAGTAGTACAAGGGGCAATGCTTCGGTCCAGCTACTGTCGGCGGCATGGCACATGATTGCCGCTTTTAACTGCCGATGGAACCTCTCTATGAGACCGTTGCATTGAGGGTGGTAACTAGTGGTCTTCCGATGCTTGAAGCTAATAAATTTTGATAGCTGCTCGAATAATGCCGATTCGAATTGCCTACCGCGGTCGGTAACAATGTCGGTAGGGCAACCGAACCGAGCGATCCATCCCGACAAAAACGCCTTGGCTACTGATTCCGCGGTGATATTGGTGAGGGGGACAGCTTCAGTCCATCGCGTGAAGCGATCGACCGCTGTCAGACAGTACCTAAAATCACCTGACGGAGGTAATGGTCCGATAAGGTCTAGGTGAACGTATTTGAATCGCGCCTTCGGTAAATCGTGCGTGCCTACAGGCGACGATACATGTCGATTTACCTTTGTACGCTGGCAAGGCAAACACGCCCTAGACCACTCGCGACAGTCTTTCCTCATCAGTGGCCAGACAAAACGTTCTGCTACTAATTTAGCGCTAGCGTTAGCACCGGGATGGCTCAGCGAGTGCAAGCTATCGAAAATTTGTTTGCGCAAGGTCTTAGGTACTAAAGGCCTGGGAGTCGTTGTGCTGACATCGCAGTACAGTTGATTCCGACTTCCAGGTATACTCAACCTCTTAATGTGCAAACTAGTATTCTGTTTTAAGAATTCTGCTATTTCGGGATCGGAGTCTTGGGTCTTGGCAATCATTTCTAGATCTACAGGATTTTCCAGTTCATCGACTCGGGAAAGCGTATCAGCAACGACATTATCTTTCCCGGCTATATGCTGTATGTCGGTCGAGAACTGTGATATATAGTCTAGATGTCTATATTGGCGTGGGCTACAGTGTGCCTTCCTTTCATGGAATGCAAAGCACAATGGCTTGTGGTCAGTATAGATGGTGAAAGCTGTAGCTGTAACGGAAATATTTGACACTCTCATAGGTAGCAAGGAGCTCTCTATCATAGGTTGAGTATTTCTGTTGTGTAGGGCTCAACTTTCGGGAGAAAAAGGCTAGGGGTTGCCAATTTCCCTCTTGAAGTTGTTGCAAGACTCCACCGATTGCAAAATCTGAAGCATCAGTTACGAGACCTAACTTAGCTCTCGAGTCAGGATGGGCCAACAACGCTGCGTTACAGAGGCTGTCCTTGCATGCCTCGAAGGCCTTCAACGAGTCTCCACTTACATCAACGGGCTGCGATGCTTTGATGGAGCCAGTCAATAAGGAGTTCAAGGGGGCTTGAATCTGGGCTGCTTGGGGAATAAACCTTCTATAGAAGTTTACCATGCCCAAGAACCTTCTAAGCTGCTTGGCCGTCTTAGGGACTGGAAACTCCTTGATGGCTTCTACCTTACCTTCCAGAGGTTTCGTTCCATGTTGAGATATGTGGTATCCTAAAAATGTTACCTCTGACTTACCGAAGACACATTTAGCGGTGTTTATGAGCATGCCATAATCCCTCATCCTGGCAAAAATCAGGCGAAGGTGATCTTCATGTTCAGACTCGCTCCTGCTAAATATTAAAAAGTCATCGAGATAAGGGTAACAAAAATCTAAGCCACGGGTCATCTCATCAACGAACCTCTGGAATGTCTGTCCAGCATTCCGCAAGCCAAAGTTCATGTAAGGGAACTCAAATAATCCAAACGGCGTCGTTATGGCGCATTTTGGAATGTCTTCCTCGAAAACCGGTATCTGATTGAAAGCTTTTACAAGGTCAATGGTCGAAAATACCTTGCAACCAGATAAACTATGAGCGAAATCATGTATATGACGGATCGGATATTTATCAGGTATCGTCCGAGCGTTGAGCATACGGTAGTCACCGCACGGTCGCCAACCATTGTCCTTTTTAGGGGCGAGGTGCAGTGGTGATGACCATGGACTCTGCGACGGACGAGCGATACCACTTGATAACATCGCCTCGAACTCAGACTTGGCGATTTTCAGTTTGTCTGGTGCCAGTCTACGAGGTGAACACGAAACTGGGGGGCCTGGTGTGGTGCGAATATGGTGGACTGTATTGTGTTTGGGTGTACGATGAGCGCCTGCTGGTCGTGTCAATTCTGGAAACTCTGAAAGCAAATTGTGATAAATAGAATCACCAGTCACGACCTTTACACTAGAAATAAGGCTATCGTTAACAGCAATAATAGCAGCTACAGTTGACAAATTAGTGGTGGCATCAATTAATCGCTTGTTACGAATATCAACAATTAAATTGAAGTAGGATAAAAAATCTACGCCTATAATAGGTTTCGTTACATCAGCTATAATGAAGCGCCACGTGAAGTCCCTACGTAGACCTAAGTTTAGGTTCATCTGTAACCAACCGTAAGTCCCTATAGATGAACCGTTGGCTGCACACAATTCATAGTCCGTTTTCACATGTTGTCGAAACGCAGATCGCGGTACAACACACAAGTCGCTTCCTGTGTCCACTAGAAACTGGACTGCCGATCTGCGGTCTGTGACGAACAGGCGACCCGTAGAGGAAGGGCAATCTTCAGTCGCCTCTACCGACTGCCCTTCTCGTTTTCCGACGTCTTGAAATCGCAGGGCTGGATGCACGTATCCGCCTGGCTGCCGAATCTATAGTGGTACCAACAGTTGGGGAACTTCCTATAGTTCGACTGTGATCTCCTCCGCGGTGTTCGACTACGCTGGCCACGTCCACGGGGTGCCTGTCGGTTTGAAGGTCGGGAACGGCCGTGGACTTCCGCTGTGAGGGCGCTGACCTGCCTGGTCAACTCCGTGATCTGCCGGGCCATGATGTCCAACGCCGAGTCAGAACTGGAACTGGTTGCCGCGGCTGCGACATGAGTTGAGGCCGGCGCGATGTCGTGGACGCGATCAGCCAAGTCAGCGAGTTCACTCAGAGTAAGGCTCAATTGAGATGCGATAATGGTCTGCAGGTTATTCGGCAGTCGGCTCGTCCATATTGATCTAAGAAAATCCTCTGGTATAGTAGGGCCAGCCAATTGTTGCAGGTGCCTCAGGAACTGCGAAGGTTTGCGATCGCCCAACTCTTCGGACTGCAGGAGCTGTTTCACCTTTTTCTCCTTGGATACAGAGAGACGCTTGATGAGATCACTCTTAAGCTTATCGTACTTGCCAGTGGTCGGGGGTGAAGTGATGATGTCCTCCACCTCGACTGAATACTGTCTGTCCAAGTGTGAAAGTACATAGTAGAACTTTGTTAAGTCGTCAGTGATCCGCGCCATGCTGAACTGACCTTCGATTTGAGAGAACCATATTGTAGGTTTTTCAGGCCAAAACGGTGGAATCCTTACGCCAACACGAAAAAGTTCAGATGGATTATCGGGTGGGTCAATGGAAACGCGACCACGCTCCTTCGTACGTCGAACGGTCCCGCCCGACTGTGCCGCGTCACTACCTTCGTCAGTGCTCATTTTCTGGAATGTTCTTCTCGGGGTCACCAATTATAGTTGATTTATGTGTGTTACCCAGTATATTGGTAGATGGTATGATCCCGTATACGGAATAAACAGGTCCATATAATCAGCGTTCAATATATGTTTATTACACTACACAAATCACAGTTTAAAGATAGAAGGAGTAAGGCAGAAAGTCACAGAAAGTTCGGAAGGTGAAAATATACAAGCACAATAAAACAAACAAGCAATCACTCGTATCGCGGTTGGCGTCCGGCGGAGCTAAAACAAGCGTAAGCTTCGCGTCGAAGGCTAGTCTCGACTGACTACAAGAATGCATAAATTCCTGCGCTCACGCAGCCGGCGGCGGTCGTTCGCCACCGCTATAGATTTAGCAGTAGTTAGTATGGCGCATCAAAACCTGTTTTGTTTCCATACTAACACTATCGAGCGGACGCTCATTGTAGTGATTTTAAATATGTTACGTTATACATAATTGATTAATAGATAGATAAATATCATGTTTATATTATTTGTGTTCATATGTAGATAGTAATAATATTTATAGCTAATATAATATATATAAAAATAATATAATCTAAATTGAAATATGTAGGGTATATAGTTTATGTAAATATCTATTTAATGAATAATTTATTTATAAAATAAATATTAGTTTACAAATAAAATAAATAAATAATGTAAGGTTCACCACATGTTTATAAGTTATCTTACCTTCAAAACCAAGTAAGGTATGAAACAGTTAGCCTCATACTCCGCCATAGTGTAATCGCTGTCCATCAAATACTGAAACACCACGGAAAGGTACTCCAGCCCTTTCAATATGACCGACGGGTTCGTGTCAAAGAAGCGCAGTGTCAGCCATTTGAGTACTAGGTCGAGATTTGCCATCAGCGCTGAGCCGTTTTCGTTGAGATCTTCTGATAGGCATTCGATCGCTTTGAGGTGGTATCTGAAAGGGCATTATCGATATAGATTTCAAGTAGTATGGCGCGGGCCAGGTTAAAAGCTGTATTACACTACACGGTATTCAGGGCCCGGTAGTTAGGGCAATTAGGGAGAACTCTTATTACACCACTCTTAGTTAGGGTAAGGGTCCCTGAATACCGTGTAATGTAAGTCAGGCTTAAGAGGGCGCGGCATCGGCGGGCATATTTTATCTGTTTGAAGAATTAAGGATCGTTGAAGAAATGTGGGCAGTAAAATACTGCCTTCTCTTGCCCGTGAATGCGGTAATAATCTGCCAAGGGATACCACCGGAAGATGGGTAGTAATGTCTTTCCGTGTATCAACATCCCGCGCTCGCCAGCCTGCCAAGCGTGGCGAGAATGGTAAAAATCTTGGAGATCCATAAGAGAGGGCCTATGTCCAGCAGTAGCTTGGACCGCAGTCCCACGGCTGAGACGATGACATTGAAGAGGTGTGGAGACAGTACGAAAGGTACCACAGGCTCAAGTATTTGTTAATTGTCTACCTGAAGTCAGCGTGGAACATGTTAGCAATAAGAGATTTGTTAATTCCAGCCGTAGTCATTTGTTCCTTCAGCAGTTCGAAGAATTCTTCACGGGGTGTTGTGAAGTTCCATTTCAAAACTGAAAAGAAAATACAAATCAATTTGTAATACCGATTATATTTACCTATGTCATCTTTTAGTTTTGCAATGTCTCATAAAACGTAGAGCAACGTCCCTGAGTCAATACTAGTTGATGATGCAGTATAAATCATTTATAATAAGTCTAAGTGAGAGGCCAATTTATACTTTTGAGTTTATGTAAACTGTGCAGATACAAAGTAAGGTTTTATCTTATCACATACACATTTCATTAAATTTTTTGTTCAATTATTTGTAACTAGTCATCATTCAGTTTACTGTTTATTACGTTTTACTGGTTTTACGTTTATTAGTCCATGTGGACAAAAAATAAAAAATCAGATTGATCAGTCTTAATTATTTTAAATGCTACCTAATATTAGTTTCATTTTGTAAATACAATGTTATGGTGGGCTGCCCCACCATTTATGTTGTTTGTGGCCGACATGACACTGTCATGTCGCGCGGACGGGCATTCAATCCCATGATGATGATTTTCTTGAAAAATCGAAACGTGTCGGAATAAACTACAGACTTTAACACTTACTGAGTAATACCCGTATTTAAATGAATAACTCACAGTTAACTCTGAAAGTGAAATAATATTAGTTTGTTTACCTTTCAGTTTCTGATCATCTATGATACGCTGGTTCTTGGCGTTGTTGTTGGGCAACAAAGGTGAGAAGTCATCATCATCCTTCTTGCCGCGACTCGCAGCGGATGTAGGCTTTACCACCTGGTGATAAAGTCCAAAATAATAACATATGGTAACAGAGACAGAGACAACAATATTTAAAAGGAAGATACAAGATTATAAGTACTCATGAAAGGTTGACAGATTCGTTTTATAAGCGATAACTTCGTATCGTAAGAACCGATCATAAAAGCATCTACTAACCTTGCCCTTCGCAGTAGCAGCGCCCTTCTTCTCGGCTTCCTTCTTGAGAGCGCCGGCAGACTTTACGGCCTTCGGCTCATCCCTCTTACCCTTGGAGGGTGGTAGCGGTTGTACGGGTAGGTTCGGACGTGCTTTGTCCAGTGCTGCTAAGACGCCGGGTTTAGACGCAGGCTGAAAGTTGAATAATATTCCAGGTCATCTTATACTTATATAGACAATCTCAACAACGACGATTATTCAAATAAAACTGCATTATTACACAGGTACTTTAATAATTAAAGTTACGGCAGCACATTCTTTGCATATTCAACGTATTTCTTCTAGACATTCGATCACCATTTAAATCTGCCATCCGTCTAGACACTCGACCATCCATCTAGCAAGGCACTTGAACATCCATCTAGACACTCGACCATCCGTCTAGACACTCGACCATCCATCTAGCAAGGCACTTGAACATCCATCTAGACACTCGACCATCCATAAAGACACTCGAGCACAGGTGCCGTGGCCGTCCCGCCATGGCACCGAGGGCTCACCTTGAGTTTGTCCAGCTGCTTGTGCATGGCGTCGTACCCGAGGTGCAGCATGTCCATCTAGACACTCGAGCACAGGTGCCGGGCTGTCCCGCCATGGCACCGCGGGCTCACCTTGAGTTTGTCCAGCTGCTTGTGCATGGCGTCGTACCCCAGGTGCAGCATGTCCATCTAGACACTCGAGCACAGGTGCCGGGCTGGCCCGCCATGGCACCGCGGGCTCACCTTGAGTTTGTCCAGCTGCTTGTGCATGGCGTCGTACCCGAGGTGCAGCATGTCCATCTACCCACTCGAGCACAGGTGCCGGGCTGGCCCGCCATGGCACCGCGGGCTCACCTTGAGTTTGTCCAGCTGCTTGTGCATGGCGTCGTACCCGGGGTGCAGCATGTCCATCTACACACTCGAGCACAGGTGCCGGGCTGGCCCGCCATGGCACCGCGGGCTCACCTTGAGTTTGTCCAGCTGCTTGTGCATGGCGTCGTACCCGAGGTGCAGCATGTCCATCTACCCACTCGAGCACAGGTGCCGGGCTGGCCCGCCATGGCACCGCGGGCTCACCTTGAGTTTGTCCAGCTGCTTGTGCATGGCGTCGTACCCGGGGTGCAGCATGTCCATCTACACACTCGAGCACAGGTGCCGGGCTGGCCCGCCATGGCACCGCGGGCTCACCTTGAGTTTGTCCAGCTGCTTGTGCTTGGCGTCGTACCCGAGGTGCAGCATGTCCATCTACCCACTCGAGCACAGGTGCCGGGCTGGCCCGCCATGGCACCGCGGGCTCACCTTGAGTTTGTCCAGCTGCTTGTGCATGGCGTCGTACCCGAGGTGCAGCATGTCCATCTACACACTCGAGCACAGGTGCCGGGCTGGCCCGCCATGGCACCGCGGGCTCACCTTGAGTTTGTCCAGCTGCTTGTGCTTGGCGTCGTACCCGAGGTGCAGCATGTCCATCTACCCACTCGAGCACAGGTGCCGGGCTGGCCCGCCATGGCACCGCGGGCTCACCTTGAGTTTGTCCAGCTGCTTGTGCATGGCGTCGTACCCGAGGTGCAGCATGTCCATCTAGACACTCGAGCACAGGTGCCGGGCTGGCCCGCCATGGCACCGCGGGCTCACCTTGAGTTTGTCCAGCTGCTTGTGCATGGCGTCGTACCCGAGGTGCAGCATGAAGGGCAGCACGCAGTCCGCGGTCGCCTTGCGCACGTCGGCCGCGCGGTCCTCGATGCACGCGAACAGAGTCGGCACGCACACTGACAGCTCCTCTTTGGGGAACGACTTCAGTGGCACTGTACAAGCATAAGGTTTTCAGCAAGGTGCAGTTATTTTATTATTTTAAATAACGAAGCTAATGCAGAGTACTATTGAGACATCTTTGCGTGCGGTTTTTATAAACATGCTGTCCAGGCATTTTCACGGCCGAAATAGAAGGCTATGTGCAGGCTGTATTGCGTTAGTTGCACGTCTTTTGGCGTTCGACGTCGTCAGATTATTGAATAACATCGTATGCGTAGGTGTGAAGCCAGGTTGTAACATAACAGGATAGCATTAAGAATTTTAACATTTTGAAATTAAGTGCCGCAACAGGCATAAGAGCAGCCAGCGCTGTGGTACGAATCATTCTGTCACTTTTGGCAGCCGTTTTTGTTGCCTGCCTATTTAAAACGTTATCTTCCCACCATAGCGTGAACTTTAGTTCTTTTATGGTGAGAGTTCCAACGGACAAACTATCAACTTTTATGAGTGAAGAGTTCTGGTCAAAGGGAGTTAAATTCCGACGGTTCATCGGACGCCTGCAAGCGGACACCGTGAATCGTCGCTATGAAACAAGCATGCGTCATACGTCGCCGTCCTAAACGTGTGTTAGCAATAAGGTTATACTATATATATGTTAGATATAAGGTATATATCTATGGGCCGTAGAATAAGTTATTTAAGATCTGTGTACTTTTCTATTGTTGCCTGAGAATAAAGATATTATTATTATTATTATTAAAACTCTTTAGGGTTAAGCTCGCCTTTGTCTGTTTTCATACATGATGTGTAAATGTTGTGTGTAATAAAGAATGCAACAACTCAGGCAAGCCTGCCTTCAGCGCGTCGAATATCATCTCGCCTTCCATCACGGCGCGGTCGCCGAGATGCTAAGAGGATGATCACAGATAAATGTATTTATCTGCGACGGTTATATTTTCACGTACCATTAGGCAGATGCTCGCTAAGCCACTGCAACAACGCCGCACGCAGCACGGGCGAGCCGGCCTTCAGCGCGTCGAATATCATCTCTCCTTCCAGCGGCGCGGTGGGGCCGGCCTCGCGGCACCACGTCTCGATGCAGGACACTGCCGCGGCGCGGATCCACTGCTTGCTGTCGCCCAGAGCTGTTAATAAGCAACATCTGTTAATCAACACCTCGAGGGATGCAGTGCATGTGCAGTTGTTTCCCAGGTCCGGCTTTCGAAAGGTTAAAGAATGCTGTCAACTACCCAGAGCCCATAGCTATTGTTTCAAGGAGTTAGACGTCTGTAAAGATCTACCCTAAAACTAGAAAGTCCTACTTTCTAGTTACCAAAACGATATGTCATAGAAAATGTATGCAACTTCTTATATGGCAAAAAGTCCCAAATATCTAAGGCTGTTGTAGTGCGCAACAGGCTGATTTCGGCTGTTCTTATATATTTTATGTAAAGCATCTTACAGCAATTAAAGTATTTAGGAAATCTTTACAAGAACTTCATAGCAACAACATAGGAATCCGGGAAGAACATTATGACATCGCAATAACTGCAACGCGCTTTGATTATCTTAGAGCAAGAATCCAAAAGTCAGGGAATGATGTCTGTTGTGAGCTTGAATCTAGCCATAAGCGTACCTTGAAAGAAAGGCGGGAAGAACGTCCTGACATGCGTCTTGCACTTCGCACCCATAGCGGTGGCCAGCAGCTCGCATATCTGCAAAGCGCTCTGGGCCAACTTCGAGTTAGAGTCGACAAGTCGGGCGGACAACGCGGCAGGGAGCTCGCCTAGCGACGGCTTTATGGGAGACGAGTTACTGATGATGGCTTTCACTTTGTCTAAACCTTCGTTTCGGACCTGAAATAGGAAACAAAAATTACTAATACAACCAGAGCCTGTGTTATGGGAGCCTTAAATTCACTTTAATAATGATAATGTTTAATACTACTGATACTATTACGATAGGTGGTGCAGTGTCAGTTGTCGCGCGGTTATCCTCGACGTTTTTATACCCTCGTCTAAATCATTACTCATCTACACAATGCTCTACTGCCGTGGGGTCCGGGCAGTAGAACGTTACCCCTCCTCATGCCCGTGGATGCAGTAAGAGCCTGCTAAGGGATACCTCCGGAAGATGGGTAACAGCTTTCCGTGTATCAACATCCCGTACTGCGCTAGCCGACCCGCCTGCCAAGCGTGATGAGTATGGCAACTACCCTTCATGAAGATCCATGAGGGAGGCCTATGTTCAGTAGTAGACGTTTTACGGCTGAAATGATGACCACGCTCTAACAACGAATCGGTATGGACAGTGAGTCAGTGATGAGGAGTGCAATGTCAGTCATCAGAGTCAGTCAGCTCATCAATATCACTTATCTACCATGCTGTAAAAAATGCCTACCAGAGCTTATACTTGATCTCCCGATCAGGGAATCGATGCATACTCTCAACGGGCTATGGTTTGTTCTCCCGGCGTCTCTGTACGCCTTGTCTAAATAATGACATAACTACCATGCTCTAACATACCTTCCAGTTCTTATCATTGATCTCCCCGACCAAAGACTCAGTGATGAGCGGAACAATGTCGGTTCTCGCTCGGCTATCCTCGACAGGAGCCGGCTCGTCTTCCGCGGCGTCTTCGTAGACATCGTCCAAATCATCGCCCACAGACGCTTTGCTTGCGGACTG
The DNA here is from genome assembly GCA_963082625.1 of Pasiphila rectangulata. NCBI lineage: Eukaryota > Metazoa > Arthropoda > Insecta > Lepidoptera > Geometridae > Pasiphila > Pasiphila rectangulata. The sequence goes on from OY720253.1 coordinate 11,246,512, forward strand.
TAATGTATGAAATGGTGAAGCTTTATATATGTGCGATTCAAAAAGGCGCCGTAGTGTTCCGGCAGTAAAAAGTTGCCTCTCCTCTCTTGCCCGTGGATGTAGTATATGCAAAGGGATACCTGCGGAAGATGGGCAGCAGCGTCTTTCCGTGTATCAACATCCCGTACTGCGCTCGTCAATCCGCCTGTGGCAAGCGTGACGAATATGGCAACAACCCCCCGATCAGTACTTCGAGATTCAAGAGCGAGACCTACGTCCAGCAGGAAACATCCAATGGCTGAGAGTGGGAGATGATACAGATACTAATAAAAATACCATCATCATCAACATAAAAAAAATACCCGTATCATCAATCATCAGTCCGATGTTACCTTTGCGTAGTTCGTCAACCTAAAAACGTCAAACTTATAAACTACTGGTATTGTTAATTTATTATACAAATTAAGAACCAAATCTAATTGAAAAGTACCTTGCTAACTCCAATCTGTCTCGTCGGCGTAGGCGGCGTGCTGTTAGCGTGTTTGTCCAACTCCAAGCTGATCAGCTGTTTGGTCGCCGGCTTCTCCGTATCGAAGTGGTTGATCAGAGACGGACCCACGTAGATGGAGAGAATGCCGAGGAAGTTCACCGTGGACGTTCGCACGTTCGGGTTGGTGGCTGAGAGAGCCTTCTTCGTGTGCGCGATTATAGACTTTATGTTCATGCTGGATGAAAACATGACACTTTCATTATTTTAGTTGACATAAAATACAACCCGATGGACACTCGACCATGAATCCTGACCTCATGATTATGAGATTAGATATTATAGTTTAACTACATTTACAAGAGGAAAGCATCTGTGAAGAGCGCTACGATTCCTCCAGAGCTTAGCTTATTTTCATAGCCATTAAATAAGTTTATTTCTATGAATAGAGGTAAAACAACTCACGAGAAACCAAACTCCTTTATCGCATTTGCCATCCAGTTGAACATCTCACTCTGCACTTTAGGGTTCTTCTGGGAGTCCATGGCGAAAGACAAACCCTCGTTCAACACGTGCTCCAGGCCGCACGCGTCGGCGAGCGACGTCAGGCAGTCGGTGGCGGTCGCCGAGCAGGAGGACTCGCCTAGCTTGATCACTACGTCTTGCAGGATGACATCTGCGGCCGTTCTGTGAATAAACGTGACTTTTTAATAGCATTAGACAATTATTTTAATTGCTAAATTACCATTATAATCGGCATTGAGCTCAGTGAGCTTTGAGGTTCCGAATGTATTATACTAGAACACAGGAGAGATAATGACTATAAAGACCATGGCATTTAAAAATATATACAGGGTGTAAAAGGACGACTACTGAAAACATCGGGAGGTCAATGTACTCATCAATATGACCAACTTTTACTAAGCAACTTTTGCTGTAAAAAAAGTTCCTTAGTAAAAGTTGTTCATATTGACGAGTATGTTGACCTCCCAAAGTTTTCGGTAGTTGTCCTTTTACACCCTGTATAGGCAAAATAAAGCATAAACATATTATGGCAAACAGGCCAGTTTTTAAATGGTTCATTCATAAAATCCTTTGACAAAATTATCGAATATTATTCGATAATTTTGTCAAAGGATTTTTATAAATAAATTGGCCTTTTGACATTAGCAACTGGTATTTATGCTGGACATTGAATTAGGTTAGACTAGCTCCTATACCATTTTTTCAGCTTAGCTGACTAAGCTACAGTTTTCCTCAGGATGTTTTCCATCACTAATGGTGAAAGAAAGCGATGTTCGTGAGATGTTTTTCTTCATGAGGAAACGGAGGGAACTAGGAAGCCCGTGGCTCAGTCAGCTTCAGACATGCTTTGAATAAAGTCGACCGAGGCACGTGTTCGCACATACATTTTTCTCAATGAAGATTATTAGAATACTCACGTGGATACAGGGTAATTCTCGGTAATATACTTGCAGGCCTCCAGCCTAGCCTTCAACACCTGTACATTGGTGTCCTTTAGTCCCGGCTTCTTGTTCAGAATGCGGTACAGTATCTGGGAGCCGACGTCGCTCGAGCTAAGCCCGCGAATGGTGGAGTGGAAGCTTTGGACAGATGACAGACGGTTCTTCCAATTACCGTCGCTGAGACCTGAAAAAAACAATGGTAAACGAGGTTTTTTTTTTATATTGTAGATATTTATGTTTCCACTGCAACTCTTTACAGACGTTGGTCCTATCGGGGATCAGCTGGGGTTTAGGCTTTCATTATTGTGATCATACGTCGGCTTCTTGTCTACAACATTCGTGGTCGCTACTTCAAAAAATCACTAGTTGTAAAACTAAATTTGTTCCCTGGGGTAGCTTATTGGCGTACTTATTGGCGTAACTTTGTTTGTTATAAGGGTTCTCAAGTAGTTTTTATGGTAAACGAGGTATGAGGTAACTCTTATTTTTCGATATTTTGCATTCAAAGGAATGATTTTTAAACTAAAACTGATGAAGGAGACCAAAGATTGACAGAACAGAAGGTCATTGAATCTCTTTAAAATTAAAAAAATTCACAAACCTATCCACATACCGTCACACCCACTCACCATCTTTGAAGAAGGTTTTACGGTTATAATTCATTGTATATTTGATACTTACCAAGGGTACTATACTGGCCTACTAGTAGTTATATAAGAAGCAATAATATACACATACCATTGATGATCTCAGCGGTGAATATCTCCTCGCCCCTGAGGTCCACCTCGTCTTGTGAAAGCTCTTGTTCTCGCGGCGGAATGGCCTGCGCTCTGGCCGGTGCCTTTTTCCCGGGGGCAGGTTTCTTTGCTGCTGCTGTAAATAGAGGAAAACATTGTACGTAATATGCTGGATATTATTTCAAACAACACCATCAAGTCCCAAAGAAATGCAGCGCCTGTGTTATGGGTGCCAGATGGTTGTTAGAGAACTTAAATGCATTTTATTTTGTTAATATAGGTCTTGATGGCATTCTTTGTGAGACAACCATATATAATCATTTATTTGGCTTACTTAAGCAAGTACGAAAGCTAAGCTGCGGGTGTTACTGTGACTACGAGCCATCAAAACCCACCAGTAATATAATCAACAAACCTGAAGTAGGACGTTTGACAGGTTTCGGCTGTGTGGACCCAGCCGTTTTCGCGTCTCCTTTCCCAGACGGTTTTGGCTTCTCCTTCTTTGGAGCTGATACTTTTACTTTGATTTCAGCCTGAAACATAATGGATCTTAGAGAATCCTGTTCCATTGAAGTGTACAAGGTGTGGTAAACAGTAAATACACAATTATTTTGTACATTTTTTATAATATCGAGCTGACTATTCACCTAAGATATGTATGTACCTTGAGAAAATACTGGAATAAAATAAAGTTGGATCATACAATACATTTTGGTAATACTAATACTTGCTAGTGATATACTTTTAATTACAAAAATGAAAATATCGTCTGTTAACTACATATTATCCAATCTAAATTTACAACTACATAGAGACAAAAACCTAAAACTAACCCCTTTAGTTTTTCGCCGCAAAGAAATTGATTTTCTTACAATTATTTCTGCCTAAAAGAAATTCAAATTTTTATTTAACAAAAAAACACACTACAAGGTATTGGCTAAGTTCACGAAATGCCCTGTTCTTACAGATTATTATTTTGGCAGAAGTATGAACATCATAAAACTGTAAGTTCACAAAGCATCTTGCGCACTCAATTTAATGTTTTAGTATCCTGTTCTATTTCTGAAATATTCATATAATACTCAATATTTACAAAATGGCCGCCGCCACAAGATGGCGGATAACGGATTTTTTGTCAAACGCCTTAAGCACCGTCAATTATTGATAGTTATACCAGGCGTCCGTCACTCGCTCAAGGACACGCGTTAAATGCCTACCGCTTTGCACATCGCCGGAGTTGCTAGTAGGGATGTTCCGATACCATCAAAGTATCAATACCTACTCATATCAGTAGTACTCATATCGTTTTACGATACTACTCATATAAGTAACCATAAAGTATCGATACCTAGTTATAACGATAGGTTTTAGTATTTTTTTAGGAATAATGAAAAAATAGTTTTTCTTTTTTATTATTATTAACATACATACATATGACAACCGTCCATTAACCACCATTAACATACATACAACCGGGTATTTATCGCGTAAATTACTTTAATTTTTTTTATTATTATTTAAATTATTAAATATTTATTATTAAATTTCCTAAAAAGAGCAGTTGCTCCAGATATTTGGGAGATAATCGGTTCCTCGCTTTGCACATCGTAAAACCCGCTTTAGAAAAAAGACCGCTCGGCACCGATGTTGCTATTACTGGTAAATATTGAAGTGCATATTTATATAGGCAGGGAAACACGAACTTCATGTCTTCCTATTCGGCAAATGGATTATGTTTTAGAGATACCACAGGGTTTGAGAGGTAAAGTGATACCTCGTCTCCTTGATGAGTCTACTTCTTTTTGTGACCGTGAGCCAATTCCTTGTGGTGCTGCCAGAAATCATAATCAGGGCGTTCAATAGATGTGGCATCGTTCTCTGATTAATTTGGGCTAGTCTGTTGATCGGTGACCATGTTTTTCAGTTTATTTATGGCTCGTTCACCAACCAAACAAACAATGTCTGAAAATAAATATGGCGAAATATCTGGCTTCCTAACAATCGAACCATTATGGCTGGCTCAACCAAACAAACAAATGGCTGCTATTGGCTGGCTGGTGACGGGCGATGACGCGCCGAGGAAAAAAAATAGTGCCGTTCGTTCGTACATGATTCGATTCGATTCAAGTACATTTGTTTCGATACCAAGTAGGTACTCTCTAGATTGATTCGATGCTAAAATTTGTTGGTATCGAAACAAAAGTATCGTACGTACTCGTATTTACTTGAATCGGAACATCTCTAGTTGCAAGGCAGTAGGCTGCCACAAGCCCGCTTGAGCGCACGCACGTTAAATGCGTTCATTTAGATGTCGAAAGCGCGTCGTACTAACTATTGTGCAGTGGATGGATGCCGAAACCAAAGATCTAATGAACAATTGATATTTTATATCTTAAGTTCTAAAAATGAACGTAGGAAGGTACTATGTAAATATTCGTAAATAAAGAAGTTCAGCTATTAGAGAGATAGATAGATAAGTATTTTAGTATTTTGATTATAGTATTTTGTACACACAACATAGGTCATCGCTTTCCAGATCAGCGTTCCTTCAAATCGATTATGGCTTTGAAAACAACACAGTCCTAAAATCAAGCATTAGGTACCCACCGGCGAACAAAGATTCAAATCTTTGCTGGCGAGGTATCTAAATACCTAGGTAAAAGAGCAATAATAGTATAGGTGTGTAAAGTGTGGCGTGTACTTAGTTCGTTATGTCAAAGATTATAACTACTACCATAGTATACCTACTGCGTACGGAGAGTAGGTAGGTACTTACCTCCCTGTACAAAGGTCGCTGCTTTTCTTAACCGACTTAAATAAAGAGGATGTTCTCAGGCCATCTGATTTTTTTATTTATTCGAGAACTCTATCGTTTATGAACTGATTATTACTATATTGGATTAACGGGTATTTATCGCGTAATTACGTTTATTATTATCCTGACGTTTCGAACATCGAAAGGTATCCATCATTTTAAAAAACTAAATCATATTTGAGCAACCAGTAAAAATAGCCTGTTTTTTTCACCACATTCGTTTTATTATAAAAATCTCATCGTAGAAGCGCAACCCTAGCCCTAGCGATGCCGTGTCACAGATTACTTGCAAGTAGGTAAGGCGGGTGAGCAAAGAAATCTCAACGATTTTGTAGGCTATTATAGCGTAGGTATTTTCGCTTTTGTATTGGAGTGATGTATCTGTTAGTTTCTGTAATCTGTGGTTATACATCAATAATTACTGGTGCTTTAAAAGTCGGTTTTCAAAAGTGCTTTTAAGACAAACATATAGAAGCTGCATTCGCCTAACGTTGCCCGTCCAATCACACTGCTTGCGGTTTCATTACCTCGGTAAGAACTAAATTGGTAAAAAACATACCTTATCAGCGAACTCCTTGATTTTCTGCTCTTTGAGCGGTTCCAGTTTACCGATGTGAGGTGCGATGTTCTTTTCACCAACTAGCTTGGTAGCAGTACCCAACGTTTCTGCTGCCGCGTCTCTTACTGTGGGATCTGTGTAAAACCAATTTATTTATTACTAGCCGCACTCCGCAGTTTCACACGTGTAGTTCTCGTTCCCGTGGGAATACGGGGATAAAAGATAGCCCTTACTCGGGGATAATGTAGCATTCTAATGGTGAAAGAATTTTGAAAATCGATCCAGTTGTTTTTGCGTTTATTCTTTACAAACATACAAAATACAAATCTTTCCTTTTATAATATTCATTAATTTCAGTTGTAAAACGTGCACTACTGAAAACAGGCCTCCCTCATGTCATCTCCATGAGGGGTAGCTGCCCTAATCACCACACTTGGAAGGCGAGTTAGCGAGCGCACTACGGGATGTTGATACACGGAAAGACTCTGCGGACCATCCTTCGGAGGTATCCCTTAGCAGGCTTTTACTACATCTACGGGCATGAGAGGAAGGGTAACATTCTACTGCCACACTGGGGTGCCGGCACGAATTTATAATATTAGTATAAATGAAAAAAATCACACAGCTTTTCAGCAATCCAGCGACATAAGCCTCGACTCTGGAATAGTTCTGACTGGACAGGTGATGAAAACCTGTCAGATTTTTATAGGACTACTTGGTAGAAGCACTAACAGTTTCGAGCCTAATCGTGGGACATCACAAGGGTGAATGATGGCCGCGTCGCGTCACTTTTGTTGACGGAGTCGGTAGGGAGACGCTCCAGCTTGGTCATATCTACCGTAGTCGTAGATAGACTTACCAGCACTTTCAAGCAGTTTCAGCAGTCCAGCGACATAAGCCTTGATGAGTTTCTTGTTGAACGCCGCCGGTTGCGTGACGCACAGTGCACGAGCGAGGAACAGAGAGCTCTCGGCTTTGATTGACGGGTTCTTGTTGTCAAAGGCGGCGAGCATGTCTTCACTAATCGCTTCTAGGTTCGTCTGTGGATTGATTATAACAGTAAAAAATACTGGACCATCATAGCACCATCTGGCCCAAAGCAGAGCTTAGATACTAGATGATTTATTGATATATGTATATTTTTGACCAGTATAGTTACTTAATAGAAAAATACCCAGACCAGAGAATTTGCAGTTAATAAAAACATTCCGACATGTATGCCTATTGCATAAATCAATTGTTGTAGTTAAATAATTGGAAGGTGTATTTGCTAACCCCCTTACTCATTAACGCTGATTACACTAATAGGCACTTAATTGACGGATGTACTGACAGTTTTTATACGAAAATAGCTCCAAAAACAGCTGATTATCGGTTGATTAGTGTAATCGGTGTTTATAATAAACGGTAAATGTTCAAAAATATTAGTTATTCCTTATACGGATGAATAACAGTAATAGCAAGTGTACCAAAGCCGTCGACCGGTACAGGCCATCGAACATCATGATAAAAGTGGCTGTTTGTATAGCTAACACGCAACATGCGTGATATATTACCATAAACCTAAATTTTATACTTTATTTGGGTTGACACATTTCTTTCCACTAAAGTATGTTCGTTACAAAAGATCTACCGAGATTACAGATGGTCAAATAATGTGTTGCGTGCATTGACGTTATAGCTTTTTAAAAATAAAATAAGTTTACGATAAAATATGTTAAAAAAAGTTTTTAAAGCCATTTGTTTTCTTTATCCTTTTAGAAAAAAATTATAATTGAAATGTGAATAATTACTATGAGTTTAAACTAATAATTTTCAGTCTAAAACCTATTAGGTCTGTTACCAGAACTTAAAGCGCAAGTTTCAGCTTGATCGGATGTCAGAAAGTGGGTCAAAAACTTGTAATATTTGACTCTGACAAACACACAAACGATACAAATTCAATTAAAGCTTGAAAAATTCCCGGCATCTGAAGACAATGGCTAAATAGCTAATCTTCTATGACATCTGCATCTCATCTGCGCCGAAGGAGTAATTTTAGAGTAGCCCAGAGTAAGTTTTCATTATTTCATGAAGTTGTTGGGGTTGGGGTTGTGTCACAGGGAGTACTAATACTAACGTAGGACATCAGTACACTACACTTACACTAAAATAAATAAAATAAGACTCACACTAGGATAAATAGCGTCAATAGCCTCCCGCAAAGCAGCAACCACAGTTGGCTTCTTCTCCTTGAACTTCTCCAGTAGAGCTTGGACGCATGCCGTCGCGTAAGGCGAGAACTTGTTACGAAGGCCGGACGCTATCAAACCCGTCAGGCGAATGGCTAACGCTACTATGATAACGTTAGAGTCTTTTGAGATTATCTGAAATTACGATATGTTATTTTTCTAGTGTTTTAACCACACTTAGGTTCAGAATTACAGTGGGGTTCGAACCCGCCTTAGTCAAATCGATACTTGACCATTCTTAAATAGTTAGCGACTCAAAGTGACCTTAAATAGAAAACAGACTGGTAACTTATGGCATATAAACTATTTAACTTTTTTCTATTTCTTCCATCCAGAATACCAGAGTTACTAAGACAATGCATATTATAACTAACACAATATCTAAATTGATCAACAAATGTATAATAACAAAACCGCTAACGCATATCTAATGGGCGCTTCAATAAATACTCACATAACGCCTCTACAAGGCATCTTCATTTGCTACTTACTATAATATGTTATTCATTTAGATATTAATGGATTTCCGCAGTCACGCCGGCATCAAATATTTAACTTTAACACAAAATAAATAGATTGTACCTTCTTCAAAGCTCGAATCAGGTCAGCATAATCACCAGGCTCCAACCGGAGCGCGGTTTTCATTATTTGCTCCAAAGCATCAAGTGCCTCCTTCCTTTCCTGCCATTTCTTCGCCTCGAGTTTTTCGTAGAAGTCTTTCGGCAGTTTAGAGAGGATTTCCACCGGGTCAAGGAGGTCGTATGGGTCGATGTCGGCTGAATCACCGCCGCCCGCGTCATCGTCGCCGTCTTCTGTGGCACCTGCGAATAAACGGAACAAAAATATTAGTTCGCGATTAGTTGGAGCAAAAAATTCGTAGTGACGTCTAAAAGGTATGTTGTTTTCTTTAAAAAGGCCACTGCAGTTTGTAACATCGAACCTGAGTCGGGCCATTATCCAGCAGTGTCAACAGATTATGATGATGACATAGCTAGCCCCATCCATGTATTGGTCTGCTCCGCAACACGACGACGACATCACAAGTGTCCTAGTTTAAGGTTATATAATATTTATGTTAGTGTGTAAGGAATATATCATATGGGCCTTAGATATTAAGTGTTTAACATCTGTTACTTATCTATAGTTGTCTGAAATAAAGATTATATTATTATTCCCGTTCTACCATGGGGTGCCGGGAGTACAGTATCGGAAAGACCTTGCTGCCCATCTTCCGGAAGATGGACAGCAGCGTTTTTCCGTATATGATTATCGCGTACTGCGTTCGCCAACCAGCATGCCAAGAGTGACGAGTATGGCCCCTTCATTATCTTGGAGTTCCATGAGGTCCAGCAGCGGACGTGGACGGCAGTCGTACTGCTGAGATGATATTCACCATCATTTCAGCCGTAAAACGTCCGCTACTGAACACAGGCCTCCCTCACGGATCTCCATGAGGGGTAGTTGCCATACTCACCACGCTTGCGAGCGCAGTGCGGGATGTTGATACACGATGAGACGCTGCTGCCCATCTTCCGTAGGTGGCCGTTGGCAGGCTCTTACTGCATCCACGGACCTGAGAGGGGCAACATGCATGCGCCTCCACGGCGAGATGATGTCATTGGTCCGTTAACTAACCGTCAGCTGAGGAGGCGGCGCCGGCGGGCGCGTCCCTGGCCTTGTGCTGCTGCGAGCGCAGATAGCGCGTGGGCGCGGCGACGCCCGGGCCGCCGCACGCCTCCCGCAGCTCCTGCTGCACCACGGCCTGCAGCGACGCTATGTGCGGCTCTATCGCGGCCCCGATCCATCTGTGAAAACGGCTTGATGAGTTCTAAATGGGTATGACATTATCAATCACCTAATAAGTATAATATGTTCCTAAAATAGATCTGTCACTTCGCCGGTTGCGACATTCAGCAGTTTTGGTGACAAATCTACTATTTTAGAAACGAATATATTAAATAGGGTATTGCAGATCAGTGACAAATCTAAACTTTGGTGACAGAAAGTTACACACTACGTTTGCAGTTAAATTTGAACCACACAAAGCATATAAATCAAGAAGTTAAGTGCAGAGCATCATGACGTCTTATTAATTCTCAGCTGCGTAAGAGTTGACGGCAAGATATCGTTAGAGTCGGCGCCAACACTGTAATCTTTCGGCACAGGCGGGAACTAAACTCTACAGAGCGCCGCGTCAGTTGGACTTCAGTGGTGGCGGGGACTCTGTGTTATGTTTTTGTACTAAATTCTCTTTATCACCCCACTAACGTGAGGTGCAGGAGTGTTAGAAAATTTGAGGCTGACGTCACGTCATTGATTTTAAATTGTTATAGTCTTTTAGGAAGGTTACTAACCTGTGCATCTCAACGACCAGTGCCTTCATCTCATCTCTCACAGTCTTGTCCCTGTCAGCGAGCAGCACAGGTATCTTCTTCACCATAGGTTTAATGGCGATCACCTTGTTGCCAAACTGCTTCAGCGCCTGGTTCAGCGCTGCCACACAAGCCGCGACCACTTTAGGATTCTTGTGCTCCATGCCTTTGATGAGTTCTTCTGATACAGACTCGTGCTTTTCAATTTCCACGAACATTAGTATCACCTGAAAGAAAGCGCATGTTAATAAATTTAGTGTCACCCGAAAGAATGTACATGTTAATAAAATTATAAGGTTGTTTACATTTCTACGCATCATCATCATCATCCCAACTGTAGGACGTCCACTGCTGGTCCCTTTATGGATCTCCAAGGTCACGAGGGGTCGCTGCCATACTCACCACGGTTGGCAGGCAGGTTGACGAGCGAAAGTACGGGATGTTGATACACTGCTGTCCATCTTCTGGAGGTATCCCTTGGCAGATTCTTACTGCATCCACGGGCAACATTTCTGCCCGCCTATGCTAAATCTTTTCCTTAAACCCCTATTACAATCTCTCTTTTTTGTTGGAAAGGTTTACTAAACTAACATAGTCGTTTAAAAGAATAAGAGTCGACGATATGGCCAGGCCGACATCGTGAAGAATCCCGCGGCCTATTGTTTTGACCTGTTCTGTCCTCTGACTAATAGCCGACAAAACCGGCAGGATGGTATATGTGCTGGGCAAGCCTAATCCACCTATCAATGTCCCGGGCATTGAGCACTTGACAAAGAACATGAATACTAGTTTTTGACGCGGTGTATGAATCATCTATAAATGATGTTAAAGGTTTAACATACAAGGAAGAAGTATGACTCATATTATACTAGCGCGTAGTAAAATTTGTCGCTTGTAAGGTTGCGTGCGTTTAAACCTTCTAACTCATTTTAAATGAACGTTAAACTGAAAAATACACGTACTGATTATAATCTACTTTTCACTAATGCCAGATACGTTTGCATTTCGTTTCGTTATCATAATAATATAGGTGACCTTCCTAGAAGAAAAAAGCAAAGCTTGTACTATGAGAACCAGATGGTTAATAAAATATATTTTTTTTTTGCTAAGACATTCTTATCGTACATAGAACCGATATCTGAAACCAATATCTGCAGAAAAGCAAACCATTTGTAACCCCGGCGAGGGTTGAACCCGCAACTGCGTCTCAGCCGGCTGTTAAACCAACTGCGCTACGGAGGTCGTCTTATAATAATAAATGCTTTCGTTAAAACCAACAGGCGTCACAGCGATAGCCAGTCTCCGCAATGACGCTCCTGTGATGTTATACACTGCCGGCCAAAAGTTTGAGACCACCTACATCTAAGTAGCAAAATGAAATAAAACTCAAAACATAAATCAAGAGGTTTAGATATTAATTAAAATGCTTATTTACTAATACACATTCATCAAGAAGAAAAAAAAAATCAAGAAATATCAACCATTTACGTTAAAAATGACGTTCATATTTAATAAAATCATTAAACGGATTTTTCGTCAAAAAAGCCTCCCTTGCATTTTATAACTTTTTTCACTAGTCTCGGCATACGAGCAATCAATTTATCAATTGTATCTTGTGAGATATTGTTCCAGCTTTCTTGTAAAGCCTTCCACATGTCTTCTTGTGAGGAGGGACAACAACTGCGCACATTTCTGTCAAGCTCTTCCCACAATAGCTCAATGGGGTTGAGATCCGGACTCTGAGGGGGCCACACCATGTTTTTTAACACCCTTTCTGTTTCTTAATGTTCTAAATAACCCCTGCATAATTTTGAACTATGTTTAGGATCATTATCTTGTTGGAAAAAAAATCCATTTCCAATTAATCTTAAACCAGACGGAACGGCATTTTGCTGTAGTATTCGTTTATAATGCTCCTTTTTCATGATTCCTTCGACTCGTACCAAATCTCCGGTTCCATGGCCCGAGAAGCATCCCCAGACCATAATGGAACCACCACCATGCTTAACTGTTGGCACCACACAATCTGGCATCATCTTTTCCTCGGCGGTACGTCGAACAAAAATTCGTCGTTTTGAACCAAATATATCAAACTTGGATTCATCTGTCCAAAGAACTTCTTTAAAGTCTTCTTCAGTCCAGTCTCGATGGGTAAGGGCCCACTGCATCCGTTTCTTTTTGTTTTGTGGCCTTAGTAGTGGTTTTCGAACGGCGATGCGACCAAATAACTTAGCATCTCTCAATCGTCTTTTTACTGTAGTCAATGACACAGGTTCTGATCGGGATTTGTTCACTTCTGCGCGGATTTCTGGTGCGGTTAGGCGTCTATTCCGCTTGCTGGTAACGACGATGAAATTATCCTCGCTAGAAGTGGTAGCTCTCGGTCTCCCCGATCGCGAACGATCTTGATTACTGCCAGTCTCCTTGTATCGGGTTATTGCGTTATGAACACAAGTCTTCGACAACTTAAGTTGAGAGGCAATCGCACGTTCAGATTTGCCTTCGCCGTGTAAAACAACTATGGCAGAACGAGTTTCAGTGCTAATTTCGCGCACTTTTCCCATTTTAAGATGTCTTCACTGTAACAACAACGAGCTCAGACTAGTTAAGATAATGAAAAATTGACTCCATCAAAACTCAGGTAAAAAATATGTTTAAGGAAGCTAAAATAATCCGGAAGTACGGTTACCGCAAAACAAAACCAAAATAATTAGAAATGAGCAGGCCATAAAAAATATAACAATGACTCTATCACCTGGTAAGCGCGCGGTACTCATTTATGTTTTGAAACAATAGACCTTTAAAGGATGATAACTTAAAAATATACAATAAAAATGACTCTCAGAAATTCTTTGATAACAATAGAATACGCAGGTGTTCAAATTAGCTCTTTATCATGTGTACTTTTGAAATATTTTGGTGGTTACAAAGATTTTTACAAGTGGTCTCAAACTTTTGGCCGGCAGTGTACGTCGCATGATGGTAACATCGCAGTTACATTAAACAATAATGACAAAGATTTACGAGAGTTTATATCATTGACATCATGGTTGACTGCCGTGGGGTGCCGGCAAGTCACTTGCCTAACGTAAACCCAGGCCTCGTCTGCTGGTTATAAGGGAAGCCACAAGCTGGCTTGAGCGCCTAAGGTGCCCAAGGGTTGGCCCCACTTAACCCCTACCATGAGTTGAAACCATAATAAAGACATTCCCTACCTGTAGAGCAAGATCCTTGGTCTTAGTTTTAGGCGCGGCAATGCACTTGGCTACGATTCCGGCCATCACCTCTCCGGAAGTCTTGCCAGCAACATGGCAGTTCTCAACGAACACCAGGGCCGCTTCCAAACCTGCAAAAATGTATACATAAAAAAGCTGGAAATAACTCAGAGCATTCAACTAGCTGGCCGTGGGGTGCCGGCTGTAGAATGTTACCCCTCCTCTCATACCCGTGGATGCAGTAAGAGCCTGCTAAGGGATACCTCCGAAAGATGGGCAGCAGCGTCTTTCCGTGTATCAACATCCCGTACTGCGCTCGCCAACCCGCCTGCCAAGCGTGGTGAGTATGGCAACTACCCCTCATGGAGATCCATGAGGGAGGCTTGTGTTCAGTAGTGGACGTTTTACGGCTGAAATGATGATGATGATGATTCAACTAGCTAGCTTGTATTATGGCAATAAGCATGACATATTTAATTACTATTCAGTTTTTTTTGTTAACACATAGTTAACCTGACTAATGTTATAATTGTGAATGTTTGTTTTTTGTCTATTAACCTTTCACGCTTACTTGTATATACATTTTAGAAATTTGCATTTTTATAAAAAACAATAAAAAATATTTCTTCGAAAAAATATCATGTCGCTCTTCCTCCTTACGAACTAAACATAAACATAATATTTGTATACCCCAGGTGAACAATACGATGTACCATAAAAGTACATTTATCACAGCAATTAAAATTTTTAATAGCCTACCCAATGATTTAAAAATATTAGAAGGTAACATATTCAAAAACCAATTAAGGAAATGGTTAATTGCTGGTTCCTTCTATAGTCTCGGGGAATACTTTGAACGATGACTGTTGTAGGTAGTTCAAAGTATTATTTATTATTTAAGATTAAACTCTTTTTATATTTTAGAAATAGGTGCACATCTCTGTACTTAGATATTTTTAGAGTTATAATTAAATAAAATTACTTATATTGTACGTCTTGATAAGGACAAATTGTTAAAAACAGTACAAACTAATTTTAAGATCTTTATGTACAACAATTTTCAATAAATATTTTCTATTCTATTCTATTCTATTCTATTCACGCCTATACCAATAAACCGATTTCTAAAAATCTTTTACCAATGGAAAGCTACATTATCAGCGAGTAACATATGCTAATTTTATCTCCGTATTTCAACGGGAACAGAAACTACGCAAGTGAAACCGCGGGGCTCTGCTAGTGCTGTAACAAACAGTAAGGACTCAGTTCCTGCCGATCAAATTATTGAAGCTTTTGACCCCAGAAGGGAATTCAACCGGAAACCTTCAGCGTCACAGTTGGCTCGAAGCGCCAAGTTTTCGTCGTCAAATATTGATTTTTAGGGTTCCGGACCAAAATGGTAAAAAAGGAACCCTTATAGAATCACTCTATCTGTCAGTCACAAATGGATATCTCGAGAACTACTGATGCTATCGACTTGAAATTTGAAATAGTAAAAGACAACACTTTTTTACTAATATAGCATAAATGAAAATGTAAAAAAATATTCTTATTTTGAATTTATTTAACATAATTTATCTTAAATTTTTTAAGTGAAGTTACTAGGCCGTGTGGGTTATCATATGAAAGGTATTCATTTGCACATTAATAAACAGTTTTTATTTATTCTTTAACCCGAACCGTTTTTGAGTTATTTACAAAAATGTTGAAAAAACGACCGTTCCCTCCCCTTATCTCCGAAGATTTCAGAGATAAACCCGTGATACTTTTATAGCTAATAGAAGTGTATATAAACTTTATAGGAAAATTATAGCGAACTCTCTAATTTGCATAGTTTTTTAGACAAGGGGGGTGGAAGGGGGATTTTTAAAAATTTTGGAAAGTTACTAGGTGATGTGGGGTATCATATGAAAGGTATTCATTTGCATATTAATAAACAGTTTTTAGTTTTCCTTAAAACCTTATCGTTTTTGAGTTATTTACAAAAATCTTGAAAAAACGACCGTTCCCCCCCTTATCTCAGAAGTTTGCAGAGATAAACCCGTGATACTTTTGTAGCATTTAGAAGTGTATATAAAGATTAGAGGAAATTTATTACAATCTCTCTACTTAACATGCTTTTTTAGAAATCATCGAAAGTGTAAAAATCTACATAAGTTCCGCTATCAGACAAGAGATGGCGCTGTCAAGGTTCTCCAACAAAAATAAAACCGCTTTCGTCATATATTATATTGTATGATGGCACGGAACCCTCGGTGCGCGAGTCCGACTCGCTCTTGCCCGGTTTTATTACTAATTTCGAGACCAGCAAATTAGCAAGACTTTAAGCGAAGTGCGAAGATACATATTTTAGAATATCTCAATCAGCATAAATATGTAAATGTGTAAAGACAGTTCCAGAAGATGCCGCAGAGAAGATCAAAACGCGTATTTTTAGAACACATTAATTACATTGAATGTTAGGGCTGCACGGAATGCGGTAGGTAGATTGGGATGTCGGTCGTTGCCACTAAGGCCGCTATCTCTCTGGCTCGTTTTACAAGCGTTGGCGTTTCTTCAACGTCTGCGCAGCGTCAACGTGGCAGACGCGTCGTTAACATTATGCATCCGCTGAACGCAACTTTAACGTCGGGATTTCCGCGGACGATTTTATGTACCGTTGCGTAGTCGCAGCGCGAACGCTTGCCACTAAAGAATTGCTACGTCGTTAGAGATCGACATCGAGAGACATAGAGAGAGACATCTAGACAAGCGTTCGATAAACGCGAACCCATGGAGAACGCCAGTGGGATGGGGGCCTAAGTCGTCGAGAGTGGGGGCCTCATAATTTGCCAGAGTTCAATTACAAATGGAAGGACGAAGATTTATGTGATTAAATAATGGCCGACCGCCTTGCCGTCTTCCTTTACTCGCATCTCCTATTTTTAAAATGCGGAACTGTGGGTTGACTGTGCAATAGGTTTTGACCGGGATTCGCTGCACTTTAGGATGTTAATAGAGATAATGAGTGAATCGGTTTCCGAGTGTGGAATTTAAAACGTTCCTCACAAAGTGCTTATTATTCATATAACAAATCTTATTTATATTATCAAAAAGCCAAATATAAAAAATGCAAATTTGTTCTTGAATAATAATTTCCCTATTCAACCCTATATGGGTTTACACAATACTAGGTACATTAGATAGTTAACCGACTTCAATAAACTTCGTTACCGCAGACCTCCGTCGTTAATGAACCGATTTATTAGTTCGAATAGATTATATACACTTTTGTCATCAATTATGTCCCAAATTTTTTTTAACTTAGTTCTGATGATATAGAGGGAACTCCTCAAATATTGTAGGAAAACGTATTGCGATTTTGGCATATTTAGCTAAACGTCAAGCATTCAGCAAGTATGATTTGGTTAAATGGAACTGATGAAGAAGATCTGGTTATCACGGTTAAAATTAAAGAATTATCAAGTTTAATTTTTGCAACGAAGAGTAGACAGAATATTAAGTTCGCAATTTTACGTACTAAACAGAAAGAAGTTAGTAGCTGAATAAAAAACGTATGAGTGCTTTTATTATATGTATGTATATTCACTGTCTTTCAGTTTACTACTAATCCATCAAGCTCAGTTCTCAAAATCATTTCTGAAACATAGATATTGGACTTTGTCTTCAATCTACCTTGTCACACTGCTGAGCAAGGGTGTAGTATCATTCTTTCTCCACGCATCACGGTGTATCGCTCCTACTGGAGACGTGGCTTTTAAATGCATCGTCTCGCAATCTCTTTCTCGGTCTACTACGACTAAGTAGCACCCTATGTGTTAAGAGATTGGCCCAACGCCCTGGGTGCATTCGAATCACATTCACGTGGCCTGCGCAATCCCAATATTGGATTTAAAGTTCAATAACCAACCAGCCATTGTTTGTCTATATCTAATTAGATCATCGAATAATCCCCAATGGCAGAAGCACGTGACTTGTAATTCTGTGTAAACATGTGCGAATGTATGTGATTATTAGTGAAAGAAGCCATGTATAATTATTGGATTACAGACAAAAAGTTTTTATTTTTTAATAGCCTGTACTGTCCCACTGCAGGCAAGGGCCTCCCTTCTTTCCTTCCACACTTCTCTTTGTTCTAACCTTTCAAACTAGTTGCGTTTTTTGTGTGAGCAAGTTCCAACTTTAAATATTTAAATTATTGTAATACCACATGTCTTGTGTTCTATGCCAGTATTGGCTTCGATATTGTATTTAATACACAATGGTGTATTGTAGATAATACAAAAACCTAGCATACTACATAGACTAAGGAAGTTTTAATAATGCAAAAACACAGACACATAACACACATAGATTTTAATTAGACTTTTCTGCTTTGTACCACTGATGGGTATTTTTTTCTTGACGTTTATCCATTTACTTCTATTAATGATATGATCATTGCTTAACATCAGGCAAGATGTAGTCAAACGCAACGCAAGCCTATACGAAATAAAAAAAAAGAACTAGCAATAAAGAGATAAACGTCATGAAAAAATACCAGTCTAGGATGGGACACGCTTGCCTAGAAGGTACCTGTTTACCCTTGATTTGAAACTTTTTGTACTTTTCGGGGAATACTGACTCCGGCAACGAAGTTCTCCTTTTAGGAAGTAAGATTATAAACATGTACAAGTTCCTTGCCATGCGATTGTCACTTGTAAGGATAAAATCCTTCAGATCACGTTCTCAGCAATGAACTTGAACGCTTGCAAAACCTGTCCCCATACAATATGGCTATAAACAGTTAGCTTTATGCAAAAACGCAGATATCATTTACAAAAGCTTGCGCTCAGCGTCTTCTCATCTTTACGGAACAATAGGCTCTTGAACTGGCTATAAGATTATTCACTTGGTATGATTTAATCGAGTACTTGATAGATTGGTAGAAACTGTTCAGAACTCTAATTGTTTGAGCACGATAGTATAAGAGGCAGGCGAGATTTAAGCGTTACGAGCGTCGACAAAAACAAATAAAGCAGGTTGCAAATATGTAAACAAAATAAATATTCTGTTCATTTATCATTTTCCATATAATTACATTAGGCTCTTGTTCGATTTTAGAGATTTATGCTTGCATGTATGCAAATTAATTGCAGTTTAATACATCAATATTCATAGTTAATGCTGGATATTTCACGTAGCACCATTGAGCCCTTAAGCAGAGCTTGGGTTATGGGTACCAGATGTGTCATAAAAGACTTATCATTTAAATTGGAAATACGTTACTTAACATACATAGAGAAATACCCAGACCAGAGACAAATATCTGAAGAAAAACTACAAATATTTGTCCCGTGGCAGGAATCAAACGCAACCTGCACCGTCTCTGCCGGATATAATAAACCAACTGCGCCACATAGGTCGTCGATCATGGAGTTTATTTGTACAAATGGCAATACATCTTTTGAAAAATCCATTTCCAGTTTTATGCACTATGTATATTGTTGAATTAATGCACATAAATCAATTGAGCCGTGTGGTTTCCTGTATAACAACAACCTTTTCTTCACACAGGTGTCATACGACACTATAACGAGACATTTTTATTAAATAGTAGCGACTTCATGGCTGAGTTTGTATAGCTGGGTAAATGCAGGTTGGGGGTATCATCACAGCACATGAGATATGAAAAGCATCATTTATTACTAGCTTCTAACCGCAGCTTCGCACATGTGTAAAAGTAGTCTATGTATTTATCCTGGTCTCTGATTTGTTTTTGCGTGAAGAGGTAACACACAGCCATACATACAAACTCTGATGGAGAGGGCTAGACACAACACACATAATGGGCTCTTTTGAGTCTTTTATCATTAAATTAATAATTAAAACAGCTAGTCACATAAAATACACCTCCTGAGAGTTTTAAAATAGAGGCAATAAATATACATACATAGAGGCAGTAGTAATCTCCACAGGAAGATAATAATGCAGTATTATCATTGATAAAAAAGATATGTCACATGGTAAATCTCCTGGCCCAATCTGATGGTATCAGCATAGAACATCTACGGAACGCGGGTCCTCATCTGCCCAGAGTGCTTGCTATGTTCTTTACCTTATGTATGGGACACTCATGCATACCCGATAAAATAATGAAAACTGTGGTGGTACCTATATTTAAAAATAAGACTGGCGACACTACTGATAAGAATAACTATAGACCGATTTCGTTAGCCACTATTGTAGCCAAGGTGCTGGACAGTCTGCTTGATGCTCAACTTAGTTGTTATCTAACACTTAATGATAGTCAATTCGGCTTTAGACCAGGCTTGTCAAAAGATACGGCTATTTTGAGCCTGAAGCAGACTGTTTGTCATGTTTGTTCATGCCTGTTTCTTCGACCTATCCAAAGCATTCAACCTAGTTAGTTATGACTTGCTGTGGCAAAAGCTCAATGTACTGGAAATGCCACCAGAGCTTAATAACATTTTTATATTCTGATATCGCTATTAATAAGGGATGTTCGCCGAGGTGCGTGTGGACTGTTTCTACACTACCATGCGCAAGCGGGGAACAATTATTGTAAATATTCCTTTTTTTATTTTTTCTTGTTTTGATTATTGTGTAGTTTTTTCAATTTGACTAATGCTTTCTGCAAATTAAGGTGACTATTTGATTATTATATACCAATTTTATGTACCTAACTTATGGACCTATGTATGAAGTCTGAAATATAATAAATTGCATGAATGAATTGTGTATTTTGCAACTCCGTGAAGGGTCATATGCACCTTTATTATACTCAAATTATGTTACAAGTATATCACTCAGTTTGCACAGACAATGAACAAAGTGGGTATCAGTTTATTTCTGTACATCTGGATGCAATAAATTAACTTTGGCCTTTCAGTTTGTTTAATATCTCTGTTCATATTCAATGCTTACTAGGATGATATGAAACTTATCATTAAGTTTTATAGTGCTTCCAAACTAAATGGTAAAAAGAACCCTTAGGGTTTTTAAATGAAATAAAAAATGCTGGACAAATCACCCTGTATTGTCAAGCCCCAAGCTAAGCAGAGCATCAGCCATCTAGTACCCATAACACAAGTTATGACTGATAAACTTAATACATTAAACTACATAGATAGATATTTTTATTATAATAAAAACATCCAGAACTCCCGGAACAAATATGCAGATCATACAGTAATTTGTCCCGAGGCAGATATCAAACCGCCGTTACGTATTAGCCGTGGGGTGCCGGCAGTAGAATGTTACCCCTCCTCTCCTACCCGTGGATGCAGTAAGAGCCTGCTAAGGGACACCTCCGGAAGATGGGCAGCAGCGTCTTTCCGTATATCAACATCCCATACTGCACTCACTAACCCGCCTGCCAAGCATGGTGAGTATGGCAACTCATGCTGCCCCTCATGGAGATCTATGAGGGAGGCCTTAGTTCAGTAGTGGATGTTTTAAGGCTGAAATGATGAGATATCAGACCCAAAACCTCTTGCGAAATGAAGTTTCTGCCCACAGCTTTGTAAATGTTTTATCTTCATGGCTACAATTATTCTTACTATAGCCGATAAGTTAATCTAGATAACTTACTCCTATTAATTTAATTTACATCAATCAATTCAGTAGGTTGTTTTGGTATTTTGTATTTTTGTATGTTTAGTGATAAGATTAATATTATTATAATTCAAATATTGTATAGTTTTTGAAACACCTTACAAATTAACCAATATAATGATTCTAACACAATAAGTTGTAACAAGTTGTTACAATACCCTGTATTAATGTTACAGAGACTAGTCAATGATTTATGTAATATGTATAAGTAAGCTACCAGGTAGGTACCTCATGAAATATTCAAGTATGACAGGTTGAACAAGATGTTTGCTGGTCACCACATAATGGTAAGTACATACCTGTTTTTATCAAAGAAATATTTATAACGACATACCTTTCTCCTGTGCCACAGCATTGCTATCAGTAACAAACTTCTTGATTAACCCAAGGTACTTATTCCACTCGGGTGACTTCTCATCGTCAATCTGGTTGAAGAGTTTTATGGCCTCCTCGTAGCCAGCTACACGGGCCTTCCATAGCTTGTGCACACATTTCTCTTCTGTCGGCAGCTTCTTGTATTCATTCTCATCCTCCATGGTGTTACAGTCTCTAGATCTTGTTGAGTTGTAACTCCTGAGGGACAATTGTAAATGTTAATAAATTCAACAATTTCAGCATTGCCAACATCGGCGAAAGAATTGGCTAGATAAAAATGGGAGAGGGTAGGCCATGTCCGCTGCATGCACACAGAAAAGATGTAAAAAAAATGGTATTCATGCATGCTGCAACATCCTGTAAGTGTTATTGTTCTGTATATTATTCTATTATGATTCCTTTGTTGGATGTCCATAAATAATAAATAAAAAAGTGGACTCAAGGGCACCCATTTAGAATGGAACTGGCTGGATTTTGTACTAGGCATAGCTCAAAGGGTCCGGGAGAGGCTTCTTTCAACAAAAAAACTTTTGATCCTTTATTGTGTTGTGTTTGGGTACCCCAGGGTACCCATGGGGCCAAATACCACTTGAAGTCTTTGTAAATATCATTTAATTTCTTATAAATGTAGATAGTAGCTTCAATGTCCACAGATGTATGTCTCTTTATTGCATTTGTAATGTTTCCATTATACTAAGCCAAGTGATCTAGAAAAACTATTCATTGTTCATCTTTGGCATTTGAAATTGTGCATGAATTATCTTAATTTTAATTTATCTATGACATAAAAAAAAACTAAACGAAAATTGGTTCATCCATTTGGGAGCTACAATACCACAAACAGATACAAATAAACTTATATTATAACACCTCTTTTTTTGCCGGTGTTAAAAATAAGAACAAAATTATATAAAATTAACATAAAACAAGATTTTTAATTGTTAATTTGTTGTTGATTCTTGATAGCCCTGAGAGTAAAACCACAGCTGACCTTTTTACAAGTATTTGTTTCTCCAAAAGGCTAAGGGTTTTTATTATCAAGTTTGTCAAGCTAGAAGTCTGATAGGGCACATTTTGTGACAAATCTTCGTATTTATTTACTTCTATGTGCTTTATAAACAATAAAGCAGCCTGATGTTGATGTAATAGATGGACACGACAGCCTAAGCTGGTTCTCTAAATTGTTGAAAAGATAAACCTAAATGCAGTCCCATTGTTCTTCTAACTTAGGTGTACCTAGTTCTAGGTTTATTACAAGTAACAAAACCAACTGTTTATCAAATAGTGCCAACTTTCTACGCGTAGGCGAATATTTATAGCGCCGCAAGGAACACAATGCATCAGAAATTCTTTAAAACATCACATTGGTGAATCAGCAATCAGCTACAGCTGAGTTCGATCAGATGGCTACCTGATGCTAGATGACCAATGCAATATCGCGGAACAAATTAATTACTGGTCAGTTCATTTAAGCCGTGCCCGATGCGGAGATGTGAAACTGGATCGCATCTGCAGCGAGTTCGATGGTCCAACAACGGTCACTTTCTCGCTTTACAAACAAATCAAATGTCACAAAACTTACCGTTTTTATGTTTTCCTTAGTGCACTCTCCTCTGATTATTTGCAGAATTGAATCTCATTAATATAAACTGCAGAACGCTTTCATTATTTAGCGACAAGAACTATTTGTAACCGACAAAATGAAACGTTTTTTTCTCTTTTCCGTCGTCGTTTTTTTTGAGTTTGCGAAATGAAATGAAAATGGACGGGCGGCAGACGGAGAATCCGTGTTGCCATCTGTAAAATAATAATTATTTACAGTACATATCAGTATTGTTTAAGTTTGATATCAATATCAAACAAGCAGGATTTAAAATTGTCGGCATCTTGTTCCATAATAGCACAAAAGTTTCGGCCTTTATTGCATAGAAGCCCACAAAAAAAATTAAATTGCTTCATGCAACAACATTTTTAAAAAAGACTCCAACCAACCACCACCCAACTTACTATCAAAATAAGCAATGATAAATGGGCACCTTGGGCATTGACTCAAAGGCAACAATAAGCTGAAACTGCCTTCCCACTTGTCTCACAAAAAGTCTATGAAATACTCTAACAAACGGGCTAATTCGATCAACCGCTGAGATAAGTCAGATAAAGAGAAGTGCGGGCTGAAAAAAACTAGACTCAAAAGGGTACCTACCTGGATTCAATCTCATCACTTTAAAGATCCTTAAAGAACTCCCAAGAAAAGCTGTAGTCCTGACCATAGAAAAACAACGCAACATTAAGACTTTTATTGTAGTTCCCACTTCTATGGAAGGGTAAACTATTCTCAAGCAAGACAAACCAAACAAAGAAGGAATCGTAACATCGTATAGATAGACCCTCTCTCCTTATGCATAGGTAAGGCTTTTGCCCGTATTTTCCAAAGATAAAGATATATTTATTTGCTTGAACACAATGTTATAAAGGTCTTAAAATTAATGTAGTTCTAATTATGTTCTACCATAATTAGCATGCAAATTTATTAATAAAATTTAAAAAGTTTAAATACAATTTAAAGGAAATAAAATCCAAATCTGGGAAATAATCATTGTGAAATGGATGAAGCATCTCTACCATACCAAACCACAAATTTGGGTAAAGAGAGGGCCAAACTACCATTAAACAGGTCCACCAAGTATAGGTATCATCATTTCGGCCGTAAAACCATAGATTACAGAACCTAACAGATACATCACTCCAATGCAAAAGCGAAAATACCTACGCTTTAATAGCCTACAAAATCTTATTAATAATACCGGAAGTTCACAGCGAGAGAGAGCGAACTATAAGTATGTACCTACGCACGCAGAGAGTTGAGATTGCTGTGCCAACCCGCCATATCTACCTGCAAGTAATCTGTGATCAGCATGATAATGAAGACGAATTGAGGGTAGTCGTGGATACCATTCGCGGTGGAACTTTAGTGTGTTATTTCAATCAGAACTATTGGCCGGCCGATTATTTCCGGTTACCCTTTGCAAACCCTGTGTAGAAACGACAAGAGTGTCCAGCATTATACAGTTTTGCGGCTCCATAAGTACAGTGCAGCAAAATCAACTCATAAAACCTTCACTCTCCGTTTCCTGATGATTACGCGACGACTGACTGTCCCCCGGTTAACCTCGTTGCAACAAACTTGTACAAAATAATTCCGTTTAAATCATTGAATTCATACTCGATAGACCCATATAGGCGGGTGAATATACAAAAAAAAAACCTTAATAGATCACTTTGAATTTTTTTTACTCAACCTGTATACGGAAATTGTTTTTTTATAGTTTGGTAGAATTTGATTTTGTAATTTCATGTCAAGCATTCCATTTTGTATAATGGCAGCATTGAAACAAATAGTTTCATTCATTCATAGTAAGAGCTATTGCTGCAAATAATTGATGCTACGATTTAGAAAAGTGCGGGGCCTAGAAAACTTAATTAAAAATATGTTTGGCGTGCTTTTATAAATAAATAAAAATAAAATACATTTGGGTAAGCCAATAAGACACGTTCTACATGCTTGGTGCGTGCGTCGAATTAATATGTTAAAGTTTATACAATATAAAACTTCAAGTTACCCATGATACCTATTTAATTTGTTACCAAACCCGAGTATATTTGGAAACATTTGATTATTCATCCCCTCTTTGACTCCCCATATCTTGTAAACTTCCTAATCGATGTTGATAAAACATGTTTAAAAAGAACCACCGAAAAACCTGCTTTTAAATAAAAAAAACTGCATGCAAATCGGTTCACTCGTTTAAGAGCTATTGTGCGTGCATAACGGTCAAACTTATAACACCCCTCATTTTTGTCGGTTGTTAAAAATCACGTGTTCACAAACTAATGTTTTACATCGTCATTAAAATTAAGATGTAACGATTACGCTGTGGTAGCTTGTTTTAGAGCAGTAATAAATAAATTTCATTCATTCAAAGTTGAACTTCCGTACTTCTGTCAAACGAAACAATTCGTTCATTCGAAATAATTACTGTACTGTATTTTCAATTTTTTTCAAAATATTGCTTGAACTCAAGCGAGCGAGACGTATGTCGCGCAATTTTTGTGACTACCTGTGCGTTCGCTGTTCAACCGAATGTAATAAATTGTGCTAAAGGTCTTGTTTACCACATTAGATAGTGTATGTGCGTGGAAACTGTAAAATAAAAGTTAGGAATAATAACTTCAAGGTGTGTTGTGTTTTACGAGGCGTGTAAATATGTTCAAAAGAGAAGAAGGGATATCAACAGCTTTGTGTGAATAGTATGCTGTATACTGTGAGTCTCTATCTATTCAATCTGTTAAATTGTTAGTTTATTTTAATAGCACGGTGACTAAATGAATAAATTATCATTTTAAGAATTGTTATTTTCCGACTTGCATGCCTTGCATTTATTTACGCGGGGGTAGGTGAGGTAGTAAACCTAAAATAAATCAGGTTGCTAACTGTTCATACGGCGTTTAAATTCGTTGATTTAATTATAATCCCTACATCGCCAAATTAAATGTTAGAAATGCTGAAATCAACTTCATCAAAAGATCATTTCTATCTTTTGAAAGGAATGACAAATATAAATAGCATCTTTACTTAGCACACACCTCATGCAGAATTTGTTACCTGAAAAAGTAATAAATAGTGCTTTTCCAAAAATTACAAAGGTACCTTTGTGAAGATAGCAATAACTTATACTACCCACCTGATCTTAGTTTGTACACTTCTTGCTTTATAAAAAAAAATATAGACATTTGCAGCATACCTGCATATCTATATTTTTTTGACAAACATTACATATTTAAGTTAATACTCACACACCTCTTACTGTATGAATTTTAACAGACATTTGATAACCCTTAATATCTACAAATTTTTGATAGACCATTCATTATCAGTTATAAGTATGAAGATCATGCTAAAATTAGTCTGTCAATACAATTAACCCACCTAACTGCATCAAAGAGTTGTTAGCTTGAATGGCTATCAGTTGATAAGAATGCTGATAAAATTTATCTTAACATTCTGTGTGTATTTGGTTTATCTCAGAGCGAATGGGGGCACTTATATTATCTCTTCGAACTAGGACTTGTAAATACGGAAAAGAAAGGACTACAAAATTGTATTCTACTTAAAAGTGTAAATTAGATATTTAAAAGTGTAGTTCATACAGTTCATACATTTTGTTAAAAAAAAAATCTCTATTTGGGTATCATCATCTCAGCTACTGTTGTCCACATCCAATGCTGGATATAGGCCTTCTTTATGGATTTCCAAGATCATGAGGTGGTTGCCATACTTGCTTGGCTTGGCAGGCGAGTAGCCAAGCACAGTATGGAATGTTGATATACGAAAAGACGCTGCTGCCCATCTTCCAGGTGGATAGTACAAACTTTGGGAAGCAGGTACCTACCCTGGGTAAAATCGGGCTGTAGAAAAAATAAGCTTCCCAACAAAACAATTATGGGGGTTTTTATAAGACATCTTCATCTAGTTACCATTAAATAACTTTGGGGCTAGATGGTGCTATGTTATGAATTAATTAATTATGAGAAAGACTCGCCCGCCTGCTAAGCGTGGCGAGTACAACAACCCCTTAATGATCAGTACCTACAATACATGTGAGGGAGGCTCATTTCTAGCAGTGAAGGTCCTACACCTACAGCTTAGATGATGGATGGGACAGAAAGACAATTAAAAGTAAAAGTATTTATTTCATAAAAACTGGTATACAGAATCAGGCACCTTATAAATAAATTAATAATACTTAGGTAACAGTTAAACATATGAATTATTGTGTTTATTGATGCTGTAAGCACAAAAGACATTTGTTTTGTTAGTGTAACAAAGACCTCCATTTGGTCCCTTGTTGATCTCCTATCCACGATGTAGTTTCAAGTCTTTATTGCACACATCATGTCAAAAATCGCACAACAATAATCGAAAGTATAATAAAAGTATTCATACTATTTCATTATGAACTGTTTCCACTGTCGATTTTAGTCGTGGGAATCGCCTGCAGTATGTAAATCTGTCGACCAACATCGCAAAAGGTCTGAATGTTCAAGAAAAACAACAATGGAAGTATTCCCATAGTTTCTAATTAGCTCGATAGTTTGTACTATTATCCTCTAGTAAACAAAAGTTAATTGAGCGCCGCTAAAAACTGAGCACGCGGAAATTAGAATATAATATCTAAGGCCGGAGGCGGAGATTGCTGGAAAATCTTAGTTCGTGTATTGCAGATTCTATTCTAATAAGGCTATGTGACTAAAAATATTGGGCACATATTTTTACGTAATAAAAAAATAACGGCGATAAGCCATACATTGAGTCGAAAGGGACGTCGTCACGCTTTACGTCAGTTTTTTGTAAGCTATGGCGTCACAAAGCAAAACGACGAACTACCTACTTAAATAGAACTTCGTTTTGAATCCCTGACACCATGGAAAATGCACCCAGGATGAGATACGAATTCATCATACGAAATCCAGATTTTTCCCTTCTAAAGCCACTTATTTTCATTGGCTAAATTTAATATTACGACAAAGAGAAGCCGTCCATCTAGATGGGCATTTTTTTTTAAAAAACGTCCATGTAGATTTTTAGGTGTCCTACAAGTTGATTAATAATTTTCTTTGAAACCACTCTATTTCTAGATATTAACAAAGTATTTTTTAAGTTTATAGATTTATTTACGTTAAAAAAACTGTTTATTTTGACTATTTTTAAACAACAAATTGTAAAATAAGACTAAACTAGCTTTCGACACCCCTTAAAAATGTTTGTCCTACAGTGTTTGACCGACTTTTGATTGTAGTTAAATTTTTTACCTGTCTTGAAAGAAGGCCAAAACTGAATTATTTATATTTAAATACCTCAAGGCCATCTCATTTAAACGTACTAAGCGGGACACACAAAATAACACAAAATAATAACTTTTTATCAATTACTTAAATTGTGTGAAAAAAGTTACAAAACGGAAACCTGAACAACTTTCTGACTCTAAAAAAGGTAAAAATCTTTTGGAAATGCAATTTGTTTGTTATTTTGCCGCTATGTTATACATCTCTGAAGAATAGCGAATCATTTGAAATAATTTAGATAATTTTAAAATAATATTTTTTTTTGATTCCATTTTGTAACCGGGACAAATTTCTACGAAAATGCCCAAATACCATTTAGGCAATAGCCCGCCTTATAGCGTAAAGCAAATCTTATGCTGGTTTAGTTTCCTTTACTCAGGATAGGATCTGCAAGTCATGTTTAGTATCAGGTTTATTTATAACTCAACAATAGCTTTCAATTCTATTTCGGTCGCGTGGTATCTCATTGCACCTAGTTTTCATTTATAATTTACTACAGATGATAAAATATTACAGCAGTGAACGCGTTTTTGTGTCGCTTTAAAAATTAGCTTTAATTTCTCACGTAAGTGATTCTCTGTTATTGTAGTTACTTCATTAGCTCAGGGACTAAAATAAAAGTCTAGGCCTCTTCTCCGATACGAGAACTTTCCTCTGACCAACGCTCTCTTGCCAGTTGTCAGATACGAGGTTGCGCAGGTCCGCTCACAACCTATCACACCAGTGACACTTGGGACTGCCACTAGGTCGACGGCCGATCGGCCCTTTATTTGCCCGAAAATTACAAGAAACTCGGGGCCAAATAGACCAATTGCTGAAAAAGTTCCCAACTAAAGAACTAGACACTTTGGAATGCTGTTTTCAACCTAAAATCCAGTGTGTAGAAAAGCCGTATTATAAATAAAAGCCTGTAAAATAATATATGCGAAGTCTGCCAGTCTTCTGCACATTTGGGTATCAACCAATACTCGGTTTCTGTTGACTGTAAGATCAAAATGTTGGTCCACTTATGGCGATAACATCAAAAATGAACAAATAGGAGAACTGATAGCATCTAATAAGAAAAACCTTGAATTTTGAGATAGCTAGTCAAAGCATATTATGCTAGAATACAGTAACTAGATTTGGCCGACTACGTTTCTCAGCTCATCTATATCTAATCCTGTGATGATGGCATAGTAGGAGCAAGCCTAATCTATCTTACAATGTCATAGGCACAAATTTGCACTTGCTGAAGCTCAATAAATCATCTACAAAAGATGTGAAAGGTCGACTTACATAGATTTTAAGTGTTTGTAGAGAAGAAATTCACACTTAACTTTACCCATTATTCAAAACTGTTGATGTCTACAATTAAACATATTAAGTACTAACTTACATATTCGAAATGCTATACACATAATATTTTTACAAAAAATATTCATATAATCTTACCAAGTGATAACACAATGAAAACTGCAAATAAAGGCGTGTTAATTTAAATTGGACAGACTAAGATAAATCATTCTATTCTTCGAGTATAACGTGTGTCTGGTCACGTAGAGAAAAGACACCTTAGAATTGTATTTAGATTCATAATTTATTACTTAGACTATTCTAGACTACTAGGTTAAGTCCTATTCTATAGTTAGCCTTATGATACGTTTTATGTGTCACCTCACCTATACAAGGTATTAGGGGGCGAAGACCCTAATATGCATAGCGCTGTCTGTCTGTCTGTGTATTTGATGATTACAACCGAACGCGTTGACCGCTTTACATGAAACCTTTTTTGTTAGCTCCGTCTTAATGAAAGAAGGGGACTGATCGATTTTGGTGACCCTAGGGACACAGGGACCGGAGTTTTTGTGACCTCAAAAGGTCACCAAAAAAATAAGTCTTCAAATGGCCGAAAAAGTCCAAAAACCCAAAAATTACTTCTGGTGACCGTTTGAGGCCTTCGCCCCCCTTTTTTTTACCGGGCGGACGATCTGGCCAGGGTTGCCGGACGAAAGTGGATGAGACTTGCACAGGACCGTTTACGTTGGCGTGCTGAAGAGGAGGCCTATACCCAGCAGTGGGTGTCAACGGGCTGATATGATGATGATGAACCCAAAAGAGGGTGATTCTAAAGAACTTCTTTAGTTTTACTAATTTTTTACTATTCAAGATAAGACTTCCAAAATTTGACCTTGGTCAATTGACCATTATCGTATAGGTTTTGAGCCGCCCCAAAAATCAGCTGACGCTCCCGTGTGAGTTAGTACTCACATTATTATAATTCACAAGTCTCCGTAGATACAGGAAGTGTGTTGAAAGGTGAGTCACTATAACTTAACATGTTATTACATTATCTTATCATGAGTATTATTGTAGGGCAAAGGCCTTCCTTCCATTTCTTCCGGTCTTCTGTAACAAAGTACCAACACATTGTTGTATTGTCGTAGGATGATTTGATAATTCTAATTATCGCGCAAATTCTAAAGATTTTGCATAAACACGGATAATTAGACAATTGTGATTACATTTAAGTCTATTTAACATACTGTCTGTCCATCTCGGTTTTCTCAGAATTATAAATTAAGCTACTACACAAACACAATGAAAACTGTGATGAGACTTTTTCCCCTACAGGCCATATTAAGAAAAAGTGAAAAAATAATATTCATACATACAACGACTCACCCTAATACACAGATTCCTACTTTTGCAGTAATGATTGCTATCTTATCGCAACTAAAACAAAGGATGGCTGATTAACTTTTCTAACATTCAATTAATTAATAAATAACGAACGCACTTTACCTACCATAACATGTTTTTGTAAAGGCCTTGCAACTTCTATAAGATGGCGTACAACGCTTTCTTAGTTTCAATCTCTTAAATCAATCTCTTTCTATGTATTAACTGAAGATGATCTAATATCTAGCTAGAAGTGTTAATAAAACAAACACATTGAAAAAGATTTACGTTCTGTACGTACTACGTACAAGATCTTTTTTCCCTGATTAACAATGGCTGTACAAGCATTCATTACAAGCATAGTAAATTGTACAAGCAAGTATCGATATATAAGGCTTTATGTGAGCGTATGTATCAAACCGGTAAGGCTATAAGAAACCTTGGCAAGGCAAGTCTTTGTGCCATTTCACTGCAAGCCAGCTCAATAATCAAAAGTTTACAGCTTCTGTGAAATAGCTTTACTTATCTGCACCGATGCCGAAACATCCATATGAATGGCTTATCTTAATCTAATCTCTAAACAGCCCGTTGGATCCCTCTGCTAATTGCCGCCTCTATCCACCTTTTTATTTTTAAATTTAGTATTTAATCGTACATGTAATGTTATTATTTTCTCGATGAAAAACCTCGTTCGACCATGAAGGCTGTAACGTGTTCGAAACGTTACAGCCTTCATGGTCGCGGGAGGACTAATAGAATCCTGTATTTAAACTAAGTGATATGTTAACAAATCGCGAAAGTTTAACAAGTTGACCTCTCCCGATCTGTTGCTTCTAACTGCCAGTTTGTGTATGCTCATCTAGTACCTACCTCCATCGCCGTCTCGGCCAACCACAACAGCACATTAAGCATCAAACAATGTAGCTTATAATATATTATGAAACACCCAACACTAGTTACTATAACTAAGATCACATTTTTGTACAATGTTTACCGTTTTTGACCAAAACCTAATAACTACTCGTAAGAATACAGATCTGAGATTCAGCAAAGAAAATACTACGATAGCTCCGCTCTGGCCGTTTTCGTCGTACAAAGGATAAAGCTCTATCTCTTATTTTAAAACTACAGCTGTTACTTTAAGGAAACCGATGTCCCGTTTAAATATTCTTTTTCCCAATGACGGCAGCGTACATCCAGTTGGTTTCGTCATAATGATTTCTGTTATCGAATGGGAATGGTATTCGCGTAGTCATCACACTAATGCAATTTACTGTTCACTGGTCACAAGGGCCATAGTTAAAGCACTGCTTTGGATTCCGCGTGATCTGATTAATAACTCGTGAAGTGAGCATATGCCTTGTGCTATGTTAAATAAACAAAAACATATAAACAAGCATTGGTACGGGGGTACCAGGAAAGGGGACGAAGGCCTCCAAAGGTCAAAAATGTCATTTTTGGGTTTTTGTACGTTTTCGGCCATTTGAAGATTTTTTTGATGACCTTTTGAGGTCACAATAACTTCGGTCCCTGTGACCCTAGGGTCACCAAAATCAATCAGTACCCTTCTCATTAAGACGGTGCTAACAAAAAAGGTTTCATGTAAATCGGTCAACGCGTTCGATTGTAATCGTCTCATGCACAGACAGACACACAGACAGCGCTATGCAATATATTGGCAAATTTGTAATAGA
Organism: Pasiphila rectangulata; assembly: GCA_963082625.1. Taxonomy (NCBI): domain Eukaryota; kingdom Metazoa; phylum Arthropoda; class Insecta; order Lepidoptera; family Geometridae; genus Pasiphila; species Pasiphila rectangulata. Next base: position 11,279,623 of record OY720253.1, read on the forward strand.
AATTGTAATAAATAAATAATAAAAAACATTTATTTCGGGTTTCAAATAAAAATAAGTAACATATGATAATGTACTTATTCTCCGGCCCATATAAATATACTAGCCGCACCCCGCAGTTTCACCCGCGTAGTTCCCGTTCCCGTGGGAATTTCGAAAAATCCCTTAGTGCACCTCTAGGATACTCAAAGTATAGAGGTATGTGTGCCAAATTTCAAGTCTAGGTCCAGTGGTTTAGGCTGTGCGTTGTCTGTCAGTCACTCAGTCAGTAACGGAAGAGTTTTATTATATTGATATATGTATTATAATATTCGGCCTGCAACACAAAGTCATCGCGGGCACCAGCCTCACACTTAATACACAAAAGTTATGCTTTTAATACTTTTTGTTCGGCCGAAGATTGCTAGATGATCTAGGTCACATAATGTTTCAGCTCGATGGCATCTATACCCATGCTAGGCAATACGTGTCCAAGGCCATGTAAAAAGGCTTGCGCTGCAGGTATGCATTAGTCATCCAACCCGGGATAATTATGTCGAATGGCGGTTAGTCATATAGCGATTTTTAATTATAAAACTCTACTATACTAAAAAAGGGAAAAGTCTTCAGACGACCGTGATAATTGAAAGAAAACTATCAGAAGGGGTTGTCGCATACGACAAAACCTGGTTTCAACCTTTTGTTCCAAAAGCGTAATTTACGCCATCAAAGGGCTGCACTTCCTTCAACATCACCAGGCATGAGTTTGTCTGTCAGTTTTGTTTAGCCATACGTGTAAGTATGGCTAAACAAAACTGACAGACAAGTGGCGTAAGTGGCGATCCTCACAAACAGACGCTACTTGAACCATCTTATAGGGATGTAAGAGGCCTATGATGACTCCTTTAAAATTACTAATGCCGAAAGAAATTACACCGTAATGTAGAGTTATAGCTCGTTGAATTATGCCCATATAAATTTAAATAAAAATGGCCGCCAATGATAAAGAACTAACCTACCACTTGATGCCATAAAAATAATCTTCGATAAGTGCATCTACGAAATAGATATTGTCGCAACACACTGGCTCGAGCCCAGTTTTCATCTTTGCCGGTCAATGATTTCTTCACAGAATAACGCATAGGCATTAAGTCGAAGATCGTCGAGTTCAATAGCCCTGTTATATTTAGCTTGACCGAATATCAGAAATATTGGAATTGATATCAAAACACCCTAAGTGTGCGTGGGGGTGGCTCGAGTGATTTACCACTAACCTACATCGGGAGAATTGATAGGTAATTGGATACTGCTCACTTGAAACCTTCGTTAGGCCGTAATATTTGAGAATTTTGCGTATCCAACCTTTTGTGGCAAGGCAACAGAGGTTAGCCCTGGGTGGAACCCAATACAGCTAAAGAATCAGCTAAGTCAATGCCAAGAAGTTCATTTTATTCCCCTACCTACTGTTTCTCTTTATACACGAATAATTAAGGTTAATAACATACCTAACCGTCCTGGTCATGCATAAGTCAGACAGAAGCTCTAATTATTTTATTCTTTTTCGGTCTTGCCCGAAATACAAAAACAGTTGTTTATTTGACCCATATCAGGTTCCGAAAGTTTACAACAATTAAAAGTGAAAACGGTCTTGCCGGTATGAGTCAGACTTGGATTTTAACGGTCAAATTTATTTTTCACTTTACTTTTAAGTTCGACGATTTCAGGCATATTTGTAAATTATTATATTTTTTTGTAAACATGAGGGTTTAAATTATAACCGCCTTCATCTGCAAATTACTAATAAGAGAGAGACATTTAATTTTTTACCTAAAGAAAAAAAAGGAATTATCCCAACCATCTTGTTACCCTTCATGTTGTTGTCCCATTAGTCATTACATTAAGGAGCTGGTCTTCTCTGTGTTCTGTGGCAGCTCATCATTCCAACTCCATCAACTACTCCGTCAAACGGGGTTTATTTAGACACCAATTATTACCAAAGTTCATACATGAGCGGTGTTTGCTGACAAAATTCGTTTAATTCAAGCAAACAGAGGAAGTGTTGCCACAGGAAAAGGTTCAGTCGCGCATAGCATAAGATTAAGAAATCGCTTTTGAGTGTACTTCCTTCGTATAAATAAGTAATAAGGCGTACCGGAAACCGGGCGGCCTCGATGCAGAGAACCTTTGTTAGATTTGCCGTTAAATTTGATTTAATACTTCGATCATCGATTACCGATTACTTTGTTTTGAAGCATACATACGCTGCGCGCGAACCGGTTTCGCTAAAACTTGATAAGACCCCGGATGACGACGAAATCGAACCAAACGTTTGACTTCTTTTGGTCTGCTAACGAGACTGCCATTTTTTCAGTTGTGGTACGATTCAGTGATCAGTTGTGCTAGGCCCACCGTATCAGTATCACCCACTGTTCAGTCCAGCAGTACGAAGATAAGGTTAAGGTTCCGAAAAAACATAGCAGCAATTGTGCCCTATTTCAATAAAATGTCCGTAGTGAGCACGTTGTAAAACGTTGCAATAGTATTCAAACAAGTTAGTAGTACCTGGCGCTCCTAACCTCGATGTTTGTGCATTCGAAATTCCTTATGCCATAAGAATTTGGCTCTGCACTCTAAACAGATTCTGTATTCCTCATAGCAACTGACCTACCTGTATTTCACGACTTCAGTTCTTTATAACTGCACCCACCCGGAACTGGCACATTGCCCGTGCGATGATAAACAGTAAATGACCGCTATGGCCACTAACCAGCGCTGAACAAGATTTTACCATACCAATATAATATGTTAATGTATTTCCTTGACAATAAAGTGTGTTGTCCGGAAGAAATCAGCAGAATCGTGTTTTGCTATGGCTGTACAATCAATGCAAAGCCGAGCCGTGGAGATAATACACAAATAATTTTTTTATTGAAAATCATTTAGGATTTTGAGGAAATGTTAGATGAACGAAAATAAGACGTTGACATCTCAATACAAACAAATATAATTGAGGCAAGTCCCTTTGCAGATTTGGCACCTTCGTAGAGTCTGCATTTACGTATGCATCGACAAGATAAACCAAGAATGCTGAAGAGGAGAAAAGAGTCTGCCGTGAGAATTATATATGGACAGATATGTGGATCCATTCGGGTAACAACTAGACCGATGATAATTTTAACTACTTAATATAATAATACTGATGGCACAGTTTTGCCAAGGTGCAAGTGCAACGTACAGCCAGACATAGTCGTCATTTGGCACTCCCAGCAGTAGCGGCCTGCCAAACACAATTCGTTTATGGAAGAACAGATTATATGTTACTTGTATAGATCACTAGCTGAAACTACCGACTGCAAAGCATCTTCACTTTATCGATAACTGCTTAGTTTTTACCCCCGAAATTTAACAGAGGTACGACCGGTTCGTTTACCAATTCAGTGAGTCTTGGATACAATATAAAAAATCTAAATCATCAAAGATATTAAAAGCTATATTGCTGACACAAAAATCGAGTTTGTGTACGCGAAAGTCGTTCTGTTTCGACCCAGTAACATTTAATCATAATCATTTATTAATGCTCGTGTGCAAACGTCATTGAACGAAACACCTTTATACCTTAAGGGCGCTCCACATTCTCAAGAGAATCTCGCGAGAACGCGAGAAACATGCGAGAAACGTGAATGTGGAAGCGATTCGCGTATTCTTCTCAAGTTCTCGCGTTGTTCTCCGGCTGTTCTCCACTTTTTGTCGGTTTTTTGGCGCGAGACAAAGGAGCGCGAGAACGTGAGAACAGGCGAGAACGTGTATTGACTCCACACTCGCATGTTTCTCAGTAGTCTTTCCTCCGTCGACCGAGACACGTTCTCGGCTTGCCCGTTGACGAGCTCACCGCCGCTAACCCGGAGGTGACGTCAACCCGTCCCACACTAGCTGTTAGACACATTTTCAAAAACCGGTCCCGCCGGCGGGGCCGAAGAATACATTCTTCCGTCTAAAGGTGCAGTTTTGCACCTAGACGCTATCCTTCAGTAGATTCAAAAATTCTGGCAACAGTCCAAGCCGTGGTTCGAACCTAAGTGGTGCCCTTGAGCTTGTTGCCCCAACCTAACTTTTGCGGCTGGGCGCCTTCTGCGCTCGCCATAGTCCGGTAACGTTGTCATGGCCATCTGCGGTCAACAACATTATATTGTCATTTCTAAAAAAAAAAAAAAAAAAAGTGTCTCAGTAGCGCGCGAGCCGCCGACTTGAACGGTTGTGTGTTGTGTACCGCGTGGCGTCAATATGAGCGTAACTTGGACAAACGAAATTGAGTTGAAATTTTTAGAATATTTCCAAGCGGAACCCGTGCTATGGAATACAAATTTAAAAGACTACAAAAATAAACTAAAAAACTATTTCGGCGTCCATCCTCATCGAGCGCGAGAACTGTAGTGAGAACTATTTGAGAACATTGTGAGAGTGTGTACCCAAAAGAAGTTCTCGCTACAGTTCTCGCGAGAATCTCCGGAGATTCTCGCGTGAATGTCTCGTGAGAATGTGGAGCGGCCTTTTTAACTACCTACGAGATGACAAAAGTGCATAGATAGCAATGGTACATACTCTGATTAATGAAATATTTTGTATAAAAAAATCGACTTTTTCCTCTCATACAAAACGCCAATTTCATATGTAACGACCTAATAATATAATACGAGATGTCCTGGCGAACTTCGTATCGCTCCTACTACAACCACTACTTACAACTACCCTGCAACTACTAATTTACGCAACAAAAAGTAGCCTAATGTCTGTCTCCATGGTCTAATCTACTCCTATACTAAAATTCATCCAAATCGGTTCAGCGGTTTTGACGTGAAAAGGGAACATACATACATATGTACATACCTACCTACAATTTATTACAATTTACTTTTATATATTAGTAGGGATTATGGGTTCCAAAAATGCATGTAGTTTAAATCAGTTAACATTTTATGCATCGCATATAGTGGTTTATTCACCTATGTATTTAATAAATATGTGTATTTTGAAGTGCAGCAGTTTTAAACAGCGCGTGGGGTGTTTAATCCGTGGGGACATTTAAAATATCTTTATTGAGACCAGATGGTCACACACACCACATGGTATTGTTTACCAGTATATCCTATCAGACCGGCGCGCGATGGTGTTTGTTTTGACAGAGTACAATGATAATGTAAGAACGAAAAACATCATGATTGTTTGTGCCATCATTGTTTAAATAATTATTCTACAGTAAAACGATTTGATTTGTTATTTTAATTAACTAGACAAAAATATACAATACAATACAAAATACTTTATTGCACACCTTAAGAAATTACAGAAAAACTTACAATAAAAATTTGGTACAATGGGCGGTCTTATCGCTTAGAAGCGATTTCTTCCATACAACCTTTGGATGGAGAGAAATATGGAAGCAAGACAGGCAGGGGTGTACTGTACATACAATAAATACATAAACCTACGAAAAAATATAAACCAATAAAATAAATATTTCTATGATATAAATATACATATATACATATACCTATAATAAATTCTCTGAGAAATAGAAATTCTTTACGCGAGTTTTGAATACTGGCAAGGACAATGTTTTTCTTATAGATTCGGGTAGTGCGTTCCACAGTCTTACAGCCTGGACAGAGAAGGACTTGTCGAAGAACGTGGTGCAGTGTGCAGGAGTTTTTAGCACCAGGTTTTCGGAAGAACGAAGGATGCGGGAAGGATGGGAAGAATGAAGTAACTCAAAACGTTCCTTCAGGTAGGATGGGGTGAAAGGATTGAACAGAATATTATGCAGAAGGGATAGGATGTGAGTATTCCGGCGAAGACGGATATACCATCAATATATAAAATAATTTAACGATGTGTAATGAATGACTTCGAGGGGTTCACGCAATTAAGTACTTCATGTAGCTTGGATTTCGTCAACGACCTTTTGGACTTTTAACGGTGGCTGTTATGTTGTTTGTTACAGGCCTAGGCAGTATTCACCATTAAACAGACGAAGAGAGGCCCATTATGAGAACCTAGTGGTAATAATTTTTAAATTTTTAAATGGCTTTTGTCCGCTGCTGAAATAATAACTAATACATTTTGTAAAAACGGGAATTACTCACGTAGTATTGTAACGTCGAAGATTATTCCGACACGTTTCGTTTTTTCAAGAAAATCATCATCATGGGATTGAATGCCCGTCCGCGCGTGGAGCCGACACGCCACTGAACGAATCGAAACGTGTCGGAATAATCTTCGACGTTACAATACTACGTGAGTAATTCCCGTTTTTACAAAATGAATAGTATATCTCACGTTAATTTTGAAAGTGAAAACTAATAGTTTAAATAAAACTTTGACTTAATTTATTTTGTGTCCCAAATTTGGGGTAAGTTCATTTAACTTACTCACTTATTATAACGCTTTTGCAACAGTCGATCCTTTGGTCAAAAGGCTGGTTAGATGTAAACACAAGTTATGTATGATGTACTAAGCCGAACTATCGGGACTAAAAGCCTTGAATAAACGATTACAACTCTAACCCATGGCAACATGGTGTGTGATGCAATTGAACAAGCATGTAATAGCCCTTTCAATTTAACTCTTAGCGGGTTGTGATAAGGATTAAATTGGGTTTATAATTAGCTGCTCTAGATTGGCAGAGTGCATTGCAGATTGCGGGACCGGATACGGTGTTTGTTTTTTGTGGGCTTCATTTGGAAACCACTTCACTGTCCGTGTGTTAGAATTATCGCTCGGCACATGGCTCCAAATCTGAACATTAATATCATAAATAATTAGCCCATTTAACATTCAATGAAGGGCTTCAAGTGGGCATTCATCAGATGATTTTAAAATATTTTCCTTGTTTTTTCGGGCTGTGGTGTGAGTAGCGTCTTGAACACGTTGAACGCCATGGCACCCACCGGTAGGTGACAGTAGCAGTAGACTATCCCAGTGGGCCTCCCGAAATTTAGTAAAATGTCAAAAACTCATCGCTGCTTTTTTGGTGTAGATGGAAAGAATAGACTAAAATAGTATTATAGGTTTAGAAAAAATAAAAAATACTGAACAGTTGGGGCATAAATCGCCGTCATCCACCGGTGAGTGCCGTGGCCCCATAAAGCAAAACTCATGTCTTTCTCTGTACTGTTCTTCTTGTACTGGACCAAAGATGAGATTTTTGCTCAAAAGTTTCCAAAAACAATTTTATTATGAGCCGCAACAGGTTTGAGTTGTTGCTGAAATAGCTCCATTTTTCCAATAATGATAAATAAAATGACAAGGATCGCCTGCACAGAGTACGAAAGCTAACTGATATGATCAACATCAATTTCAAGAAATGTTATACACCTGGAAAATTTCTCTGCATTGACGAGTGTCGTTCATTTTCGCGGAAGATTAAAGTTTCGCCAATACAATAAACAAAAACGTCATAAGTATGGGATCAAAGAGTTCAAACTTTGTACTCATCCGGGATATATTAAACAAAATAAATATATACGCTGGAAAAAATGCAGAAGAAGAAACGAAAACGCCATCAAATATTGTTTTGTCTCTTTGTGAAGATCTGCTGCACAAAGGGCATGTACTGTTCACAGACAACTGGTTGGTGCACCATGGTGCATTGATTTAGCCCAAAAATTGTTGGACGCTGACACGCATTTAGTAGGAACAATACGGAAAAATAGAAGGAATTTAGCTGCAGAAGAACACAGAGGGCATTTTAGTCATGGAATCGAAAGATAAGCGAGATGTTATAATGTTGTCAACAAAACATTCAGTCGTTTTGCTGTTGTAGAGCGAAATAATAAAAAACCCCAAGATCCACGGATGCCAAGAGTCAAGAAACCAGTGGTTGTGGTTGATTACAACAAAGCGAAGGGAGCAGTTGACCTGTCTGATCAAATGGCAATATGCTTCACCTTTGAGAAAAACAATCAAATGGTACAAGAAAGTCGCCATTACCATGCTTCTAATCACAGCTATGGTAAACGCACTGATTTTGTACCAGGAGATCACGAAAAACAAAGTTCAGATAGTGGATTTTCGAAAATCTGTTATGCGAAGTCTGCGGATTAGAACCACGTTACCGGATTCGTAACATGTCCGAGTGAAGCATCATCTGCTCAAAAAACCTGGACCCTGAAAAATGATGATGATTCATAAATGAAATGACCAAAGAGAAAAATATTCAAATACTGTGTGTACAAGGCGATGTCAGTGACCATTATCCATGCTGATGAAGTATCAGCTATGAAATTAATGAGTTGTGACAAGTCCTTCGTGAGCTTAATGCAAACTAGGTACTTTTCATACATCTTCGAAACTATCTGGTGGAGCGGGAGGGCGTGTCAGACTTTTACTGACTAAAACCACACCTGTGTCCTTCAGTTGCCCCTTGCGTTCTAGGACTACGGGTTTCCTTTTCAGAAATTCCCCGCGGTCCTAGCTTGCGGGCATCGGCCCTGTTGGGCCCCTACGGTTTGTAGCATCTCTAGTGATATTGTGTTAACTTGTGCTTATGGCTTCGCGACATAAAGTACCCACTTGGCCGGTTTAGTCGGTACATACATACCTGCAAACACTTCTTAAAATGATATATTTTGAAGATAATACAAACAGTGGCTGACGTTGGACTTTGTGTAAATAATATGAATTCCAAAGTCTATTTTTCTGTAAATTGTTTTCGCAAGTAGAAAAATATTATCTACGTAAAAACATATGTACTTAAGAACAATCGATTTTAACGGTCCGTGCTGTTGACATACAAATTAAATACAAACAAGTGACTGACGTTGGACTTTGTGTAAAGATTATGAATTCCAAAGTATATTATTTCTGATTCTATTAAAATATATTCCCGAATAAAATATACCTACGACGTGAATAATACATAACATACTCGTGTACTTAATAAATTTTTGGATAGTATCTCTGCAAGACATAATTCTTGTAAAAATATATTACGAGTATCAATTTCACACTTTGTTTGTCTTGTCTGTGTGGAAGATCCAACAAAATATTCAATGATTATGCCTATTTTAATATGATGATTAAACTTATATACCTACCTTTTCATCTACAATAAGTTTGAGTTAGAACATTACACTGGTTTGAAATAGAAATTGTTTTACAGAGGCAAAGGAAGCTAATTCCTGATTGCGAAAAATGCCTTATGCAACCGAACAGCAAGTGCGATAATAGTTTAACGTTATGTACTCGTATTTATGAACGCTGTAGGTAATAAAGTACTACATGTAATTGTTAACTTGGAAATGCACTAATAAGTATTGCTTTGTAAAAAAACGATGATTCAACCTGTTCTTATTTAGTTTCACTCTTGTCAATCCAACGTATGCATCCTTTTTCATTATTTTTTCCAGGGCAACCTCCTTGACCTCCTTGTACGACATGACAGCAACCTTCTCTTTCACCTGGTCCATGTGGTCCACTTCAGTGTATTCCTTTTCTATTTTGATTCAACAACCTCGTCAATTCCTTATTTATCTCTGTATTTAAAAACGTCAGTGACAAATACAAAACGCAGTCAGTTTACTTGTCTTTTTTAACCACCGACAAAAAAGAGGGGTGTTATAAGTTTGACCGCTATGTGTGTGTGACTGTGTAGACACACACACTCGGACACAGCGGTCAAACTACGGTGCCACAGACCTCGGTCTGTGTCTCTTAAACGAGTGGATCGATTTGCTTGCATTTTTTTTATTTGAAAGACGGTGCGGCGGTGGTTCTTAAAGATGTTTTATCAAAATCGGTATTCTTTACCGATTTTTATTACCGTTTACAAGATATGGGGGGTGAAAGAAGGGATGAATAATCAAATGTTTCTAAATATACCCGAGTTTGGTATCAAATGATAGGAAATTATGATTTAAATTCAAAACTGATTTTTATAGAAACCTGTCGATCCATTCATGAGATATGGGGGTAGAAAGTAGGGGTGAACAATCGAATGTTTTCAAATATACCCAAGTGTGGTATCAAATGAAAGGGCATGATGGTGTAGATTGCAAAACTGAGGAAAAACAACAAACAATATTTGGTAACCTCCGAGACTAGGTAGTGTCGGGGGTTACTTAAAATTTTTAATTTTATAAATACGTTAACCTTTTGCGATCACAGGACATTACAAAGGGTGTACGGACAGGTCGTAAATTACGTATATTATTCCAGTCTTCCCGGGACAATGCATGGTCGAAACATCAGGAAACTATAAAGGTAATTTACGCGATAATTTACCGGTTATATGTATAAGTTTACGGAACGTATAAAGTTTCATACCTATATAATACAAATGCTAAGCTAAGTCGTTAAATTTAACCTTTGTTAATTATGAGTAGTAGTATCCGATCGTCATTTAATTTTACCTTAAAGGTACAAGTTGGAAGCGGACGACATGAGGCAGCAGCAGACGACATGTCGCAGCGACACTACTGCTATCTATGTAATAAAGCCAATAATCTCAAAGATATGAGAAACTTTATCATGAAGAACTTTACATTTAAACTTGCTCTTTGCCTTAATTCTTATGCTTTAACTTTGGTACCTTACTGCTCACCACTTGTCCTGCCGATATAATGGCTATTCCCAAAAACGTTGGGTCCCCACGCCGCCTTATAATACCAGCGTCTTATTGGCGGAGAATGCGAGCCTCTCATTGGTCGGATATCAGATACCAATCCAGTGACATCGGAAGTAATATTTTGTTTATGAGAACTTGTTATATACGAAGGTGGATATTAATCATTGTACCGTTATTAATAGTAATAATTCAATACTCGATTATTACAACAGTTACACACATTGTTTGGCAATTCCTTGTCAATTTATGGCAAACGGAAATACAATGTATTTACCTAAAACTTGTCTTTTATATAAGTTGCCAAACAGCATACCTTTAACATTACCTAATAACTTTAATATTCAATTAGTGATTATACAAATGGTTATATAAACTGTAACATATGTATGTATTTCTATGAAATTACCTCCGTAGTTAGCGACACGAAGCTAGCGACTAATTTCATAGAAATACATAGAAACCAGTGTCGCTGCGACACGTCGTCCGCTGCTGCCTCATGTCGTCCGCTACCAACTTGTACCTTTAGTCTTTAACGGTGATCTATATTATATAAAATTCAAAGTCCTGACATCAACGCACAGCCTAAACCACTGGACCTAAAGACTTGAAATTTAGCACACGGACGAAGTCGCGGGCAAAAGCTAGTATATTATATATAGATTGCGAAGACGCAACCAGAAGAAATGTTTTTCAACTGGTTACACTAAGAGTCAGAATGTGACTCGTTGGGAGAGCAATTTTAAAAGAAGCTTGGCATCAAAATAGGTACTTCCTACAATGTCATAGCTGTCTCACGATATCTTCTCTGACGTCAAACTCGTAACATTTGAGTTAATGTTATGTATGAATGATTATATCTTTATTGTACACCAAAACTAAAATTAAATACAGAAAAATTAAAATAAATACAAATGCACATTGGGCGGCCTTATCGCTAAGCGCGATCTCTTCCAGGCAACCTTTGGATAGACAAGAAAGAGTGAACAATATAATGACGGTCTTTTGTTTATCTTCTTGTGTAATCTCTACAATAAATGAATAATATAAAATCTCTTTGGCATTAAATAATTTAGTCTGCGCGCATATTTTCATCAACACCTTCCGACTTCACTTACTGCTGGGTATAAAAAGTCTTCGTCAACATTTAAGAATTACCATATTTCAACAACATTTAAGAAAAAAATCTTTGCTGCACTGTTAGGCTCCTTCACCATCCCGACGAGTGTCTGCGATTACCCACTTGACTGCTGTGTATAAAAAGCCTTTGGTAGTTTGTACCATCTTTCAACAGCATTTCAGCCTGACTTCACCTACTGCTGGGTATAAAGTCTTCGTTACTTTGTACGATCTTTCAAGAACATTTAAGAATACTTTTTACTGCGCTGTTATTCTCCAAATTATTATTGACATTGGCGTCATATCGCTCCATAAGGCCTCGCCTTTCATTGCAATCTATCGTGTAGACCTCATAGAGGGTCAAAGATAAACCTTTCTTAGTCGTATCCGGGTGAATGGATGCATGTAAGTACTCGTATTTTACAACCTCGATATTTTTTTATTGTGTTTATACATCACCCCACATAAAATAATTGGAGGTGCAATAACCGTTAACATATTATAAAAAATGTTTTTGGAGAATAAATTATATTAAATATTATACTTTATATATTTTAAGGCGCACTATCAGAAGTCTAACGAAAAAAGGATAAATGTTATGCCAAGTCAGTAGGTAAATGCTGAAAATTATGGTGATTAATCTAGTCCAATAGTATACAAATCTTGCCTGATTATACCTATCAGAATTAGCAAAAAATATTGTGAAATCCAAAGGCCTTGGATTTCATTATACATATTATATACTATTAACCGCAAAAAAAGCAATTCAACTCATAGAAAAACAAAAATATTATTCTCATAATATTTACCATCCAATTACCTAACCAAGGTCATTTAACCGGAAGGTTTAACACACATCAAAATGATAGCCAAATTTAAATAGCATTATTTAAATTCATTTCAGGGGGGAAAGCAGTGAAAGTGTCTATCGTGCCAAGGTCGTGATAATAACTTCCGCATTCGTGGTGTATAATGGACGTAATAGCTAAATGTTGTTTCTTCAAGGGTGTCAATTCGGAAGGCACGTACAAGGCCTCAAAAGTAAAGAAATAAATAGTGAAGTCAATAGTCTTAAATAAAAAACAAAACTCGTACCTACTCGAGAGTTTCTTGTAACATCGTCGTAATGTCATTAAAAGACAAATTTGTTTATGAAATGTTCTAGGTTTACTTTGATACGTGGTGATGAAGTCATTTCACTTCAATTTATCGTTAAGTTACAATTTTATCAAAATCCCATCACTAGAGACTACTTCATTGTATGTGCTCAGGATGGAAATACTCCGTGATGAATACTAGTTGTTGACGCTGTAGGTATCATGTATAAATAATAGACGTGAAAGGTTTTACTTTGACACGTCCTACAACTTTTATAACTTCTATGTCATGAAATTGTAAGACGGGTTCGATCAGCAGCTATAATAATTTATCCCATGATTATATTCTGGTGTTTGTCCCTCAGGCTTAAGAAATAGTCCATCATACTAATATGTTAATGGTTCGGTTTGTTTTTGCAATATTTTCGTCTTAAACCATCCTTCGGTACCATAAAATTTTTATTACCTATATAGTTATATATTAACCCTTCACGGAGCTGTCAAAATGATGTCAAAAATTTGCTCTTTTCAACTTCAGAGGCCCTACATTCGTCCCACTCCGCGCGCCTTTCTTTTTGCTTTCTATTTTGTTTTTTTTTTTAAATTCTCATCAAAAAATATATCTAAGTTCTGTAAACGGTTTTAGCTTCCTAAATGTGTTTATTATTTATGTAAGCTAATATTTACAAACCACAACACAAAAACAGAATAAACACGCGACTTTTTCAAAAGCATATTTTGACAACAAAACTTATTATATTTTTATAGAAATATGTATAAGAGAATAGCATGAAGATAATATATTTATAATATTCCAATGATAAACAAGAACTGTGCTTTGAAAAAATATTAAATTTTTTCAAAATGAAAATTACCATTTTTCGAATTATCAATACTATTCTAAGGTTTCTTTTGCATAATTTTTGCGAACCGGTACCACAAACTGCTTGTACATTCAGGGTATTCAGTTTAGCTTGAGTTATAAATTTGACCTGCATTTTGGGCTTTTCGTTTGGCACCGTGCCTCGGATCTGCAGAGCATAAAACTAACCTACATTTGTGCAACGATTTTCTCTCTGGTCCTTTTGACCTGTTTCTACGAAAGTTTTAAGCGACACTATTTTACCTCATCACATTTATAAAGCCGCGGCCAAACGATGGATCAGACTGGCGGGTGGCACAAACTAAGGGAGACCTATTATTATACCCAGTAGGGGGTGAAGTCGGGCTGTGGATGATGACGATGATTACGATACGGGTTAAAAACAACGTTTCTACTAGTATTTTTGATGATTTTTAGCAGAATCACCTTATGTGACGCATGCTTCGTGTAAAATAAAGTAAATTACGTGTTTCAATGTGCAATCGATTGTGGTACTTAGTGAAACCTGCAAAGAACATCGATTCCATATACTCGCACGTCCTAGATAAGCGAAGAGGAAAATGATGAGAAAACGTGCTGTCTCAATTACACTTAGCGGTAGACAAGGGCAAGAAGTTATAGTAGTGAATAGGATATCTTTTCGTGACTGTAGTCCCACTGTTTTAATATGATTGACACGCAAACTGTGATTTAAATAGACACTCAGCATCACTGTTACGTTTTTTGGATCCAGAAATTGATGGTTTTGATAGCTTTCCTTTCACCTTAGCACCAGTCGCTCCACCGGCATGCCGACGAGGTAGCAGATGGTGGCAGCTTCGGTGCGGGATGGATCCCTTTCTGCAATATCTCAAGCTCAGAATCGCACTTCGTGCAAACGAAGTGCGATTCTGAAGCCAATTAACCTAAAATTTTGACAATATGTCAAGGTGAAAATAGCACTGATGTGATCAAAGAAGTCCTTGTAGACTGCAATGCTTTCCAAGATGACGAGCGAAGTGGAGGGAAATGATTAGAAAACCAGACCCCACTGAATAATAAATGCCAAGGAGAAAGAGATAACTCTCTTCTGTTAAACATACCAAAACCCCTTCAAATGAAATGAAAAAAGTGCATGAACTAAACGAGTGGGTCGGTTAGTTTCTCGTTATTTTAACTGTGTTTCTAATACCAGTTATAAACAATGAATGCAGCTACTCTAGCACGATTACCGGCTAATACGTCTGTTTGTTCTTGTATCTATAATTGTATACTAACTGTTAGGTAATAATAAGCATGACACGGTCTATCATTTCTCGAAGACACGAAGAACTTCTCACACAATCGCTGATTACATCAGTTGATTTAAATAGATCTTCAATCTATTGGAGAGCATTTCATTTAGAAAACCTACGGGAAATCTATTACACTATGAGATAGATTATTTTTCTTATATGATAGACTGTATTATTTATTTATTCTGATAACTGTTACGCGGTTTCATATGCGTAGTGTTATTATTTATGGTGCATTAAGTATTCTACAGAGACCAATTACTGTTAGATAAAGTATATATTGACCTATCGGAGTTGTGGACCTAATACATTAATTTTAAGATGTACTAGCTTTTGCCCGCGACTTCGTCCGCGTGGAAGACATAAAATGTAAAAAACGTACATAAATCCCCTTTTTCACGCAGAGCCACTTTGATTCGAAAATATAAATCCCATTTATTCCCTATCCCGTGGGAATTTCGAAAAATCCCTTCTTAGTGCACCTCTAGGATACTCAAGGTACCTATATGTGTGCCGAATTTCAAGTTTTTAGGTCCAGTGGTTTAGGCTGTGCAGTATATCAGTCAGTCAATGACTCAGTCAGGACTTTGAATTTTAATATGTATATAGATTGGCCGAGTGGCATGTTATGTACCCCCGGTTGTGGGTTCGATACCGTCCGGATGTGCCGGCACTGCAGTTGCTGAATCTGTATAAATCATCTCTAATAGATGCATACACAGAACACAGTCCATAATCTACATTAAATGTATGGTATATTCTATAAAAGTATTCCAAGCTTTTGCAAGTCTAACAAAATTGCTTACGATTTATGCACTTATTGTTAGTACCTAGTGGTTTTATGTGCGTTTTAATGTTGATCGTTATTTTTTTTTAACTTATCAAGACTTAACCGAAGTTAATATCCCTTAGATAAAATTAATAATGTAAGTATTTTCGTTTCTTAAAGAAATCTTCCATAAAAACTTGACGTAGAACCAACCTAAAGTGATAATGTAGAAGCCTGCGGTAAAACACTACCTACGTGTGATTACGTTAGGCAATTAAATTCTTTATCTCATTAAATCACTAATTGATTATTAATTCGACCTGTTAACATAATGTCTTACAAATTGTTGTAACTACTGTTTTAAGTGGATCTCATAGTGTCTATAGTCCGTATTTCATCACATTGTACATACATTACATGTAGACATTTCACACGGGCCAAAAAACAAAGCTTGCGTTATGGGTACACCGAATGATTGAGAGAATCATCATTTCAGCCATAAAACGTCCACTGATGACAACAGGCCTCCCTCATGGATCTCCATGAGGGGTAGTTTGCCATACTCACCACGCTTGGCAGGCGGGTTGGTGAGCGCAGTATGGGATGTTGATACACGGATAGACGCTGCTGCCCATATTCCGGAGGTATCCCTTAGCAGGCTCTTACTGCATCCATGGGCATGAGAGGAGGGGTATCATTCTACTGCCGGCACCCCACGGCGGATTGAGAGAATACTTTAAACATTTTATTGCAAACATAGAAAAATGCTCAGAACTGCGACAAATATCTGCAGAGAAGCAAATATTTGTCACCCTGGCGGGAATCGAACCTGTTGTGTATCAATCAGCCGGCTATTAGACCAACCTGGGCACGACTCACGGAGGACGTTTTAATAGTCTTCGTGAAAGGACGTCAAATAAGTCAAGATTTTATCGATTTAAGACTTAACGAGGCTTTATCTCATAATTACCTTGTTTTATTATTTCCCGATGTCTCGAATGCATTGCAGTCTACTCGTGACCACGAGGGCTGCAGGGTAAGTACTCTAAACGTCGTAAAATAATAAAACAAGGTAATTACGCGATAAAGTCCCGTTCTACATTTTAAAATTATGTATAGATCGCGAAAGTTTATAAAGACTGTATCACTTAAAGACTGTCGCTTTTACTTCGACGGTCTCTATACACAAATCGACATGTTATTAATCCTTATTGTTAACAAACTCATATGCGAGGTTTCTTGTTACTCGTATCAGCAGTGTGGGAGGTTTCCAATATGAGTTATTCTCACATACTTGTATTGTCTGAAGCAAAACATGTACCTAAACTCAGTGATCTTAAATTATTCATACCTATCTTAGTTAGGACCAGAAATAAATACAAGAAATAAATAAAATTGCACCTTCCTAAATTTAGACTCCAAAAAATAAATACATAATTTATAAAACTGTGCGCTTCTACATTTAATAAGTTTAAGTTTGTTCATAGGTTTAAGCTTTTTATAAAACAAAATCTCATATATATTGTCTATGGAGTATAAAAGCTTATTACTCCATAGATGATTATTTGAATGATATTGACCCTTGACTGAGTGTTGTTCGGTTCCAACCACGATAAGAAATAATGTCATCTTGCAATATCCAAAGTATCCAATATCCTTGCGAACATTAAATTAAGCATAACACTTAGACATACATTTTAACAATGAACAGAAGTGAAAGAGTGATGTTTCTTGTTCTCTTCTTTCCCTCACTTTGTAAAAGTTATCTGCTGAAGTGAACGAAATCAATTATGTGCTTTATTCAATTTAAATTAGTCTTGTTCTTCTTTTGTTAATTTCCTATTCTGTGTAGCGTTTTGCTCTTTTGAATAAAGAATGAAAGAATAAGAATAAAATCAACTTTATTTGGAACATCAAAATTTTTTACAAACTTAGAACTAGTCGTTAATATGACAAACTGAAAGTATAATAATGAATAAGACAAAAAAATAAAATAAAACAAGATGCAAACACTTATTGACTTTGACCATAGTTTTACTTGCAAAGTGATAGGACAAGTTAAACACAATAATATTATCGAAGTCACTTGCGATGACGAGGTAACCTGTGGCAACAGTATCGCAGATTCGCAAAGCCATGTTTACATAATTTTGGACATCACAACACTATTTAAAGTTCTTATCGTCTCGCTTCACTTCACGTATAAGGTACTTGTATTGTATATTTTATTGCTTCCTGATCTTCAAGGGCCTTCCTCGTACCATAGTGACACGTGGTTGTATCGCAATTAAGTTCTATCTTCAAAGGGATAATGACTTTGCACGAGGGGCCTGTCTTTTAGATATTATTTTAGAATTATTTTATTTTTACAAGCTTTTATTTAGCTTGCCCTGTATCTATGTATGTATGTAACTATGTTTGTTCGCGGAATCTTGCAACTTAATTTTGAAGCAGACATCTTCAACCAATCGAGCTGAATTGACAATGCATGGTCATCTATGTGACGTCACTCTGAATCCCTAATGTACCCCTATAATATGGGTATCAAATGAAAGGGCTTGCTGAGAATAACTCAAAAAATTAAATGATGTCACTCTGAATCCAAGATGGCGGACTAGTTATTTTAATGGACTCCTACAATATGGGTATCAAATGAAAGGCCTTGCTGAGAGTTACTCGAAAAATTATATGACATCACTCTAAATTCAACATGGCGAGCATGAGATGAACAGACGAAAAACCAACTGTCCAGTGATAACTAAAAAGCTTTTTTATCGCATAAATTGTGTAAAGACGTGTTAAGTTGACATTAATTAAACTTTAATGGAAAATGTTTATTTTATTGATTATTTATGATCTTCTCTCATTAAGAGTTTCATGTAAATCGGTCAACGCGTTCGGTTGTAATCGTTTCATGCACAGACAGACAGACAGCGCTATGGGGGCAAACCCCCTAATGATATCTTCCAAATGATAGAAGGAGTCGCCCGAGAAAACATTGACGGGACGATCTCATCACCCTCCGAGCATGCAAGGTATGGAGTCTGTTGGAAGAACAAAGCTCCAAACTCTAAAAAATGTATTTTTTCGGAAACCTGGCTAAAGTTTTTTACCCTTTTCTGGTAGCCCCATATCAATGCTTGTTGATGTATGAGAAGGTGGGCATATCCCATATTGTTATTATTTCAAAATCATCAATCTGCACATATTTAAAATTATTACCTACTTATTTGCAACGTTTAATTCTTCGAGGGGGCATATAGTTACCTGCCGACTAGACAGCAATCGATAAAAAGCCCATGCTTGTTGTCAGCCAGTAACACCGTCACAAAGAAACCTGAATGTTTAAAAGTTGCACGGATATTTATTTACATAGAGGTACAATCAGCAATTCTTTGTTTAGCGGACAACCTATTGCATCAGTTCGACATTGGCAGGATTTTGCACTCAAAGTCTGAACCTTCTGACATCATCTCGTCATAATATCCATAGAATACTGACACTACAGGTAAAAATTCAATAACATAAATACATATGTATTGTTTTTTTATTATATTTCGTTCAGGTCGGTCGCTGTCCTAAATTATAAACAATCGTGTGTCAGTGGCCGATATACTGACCGACCGTATCTGGTCTAGATATTTTAAACATACTCCTTTTGTGTCACTAGGTTACACAGGGTTCGGTTTATGGTTATGGCTCATAGCGACGTGCTCGTAAAATATAGATCCAGAATGATCCGACTTAGGAAGGTAGGAAGGACAGAATGATAAGAATATTTCTGTCAAGAAGATTAAATAAATAATTATTTGCTAAAAACCGATGGTAACTGTAAAATGAGTAATGACAGTATATAATCGTGACATTTTCGTGATCCCCAAAACAGTTAATTGAAAGGTCGAGTGAGAGGTGGGTTAAAATACATAGATCATTGACAGATTCAATTAAGAGGGATCCGGTTGAAATGAGATGAGGATCCGTTTAAAGAGGTGTAACATGTCAATCGGACCTATCTAGTTTGAAGAGTTAATCAGTTTTAAAGTTATTTTGCTATGTTATTTCTAATTATGCTAATTTTTTTTAAGTTATACCTATATAAGAGATCACTCTTACAGAATGAATACCGATATTATAAAGGGAACCTGGCGCAATAACCAAGTAAGAAGCCATGTGAATTTCCACAGACTAAACGCAACGTGGCCTAGATGTATTGAGCGAGATTCCAGCTCGTCTATGCACAGGAAAAGCAATCTAGAGTGTAGTGTATCACGAACAATTACAATGGGGGCCATAACGGGAAAGCAGATACGTTATAATAGCCCGGGACAATGGTGTTGGATGACAGACCAAAAGGCTGCTAGCGGCTGGGAAGATAAACGCTGTCTCCAGGGTGACACCTACATTGTTGTCAACCCCGGAAGATGAAATAGATTGAACTGAAAGCAATAACAGTACCTACTAGAGCTTTTATTTTTGTTAGACAAATTTGATTGACGTTAGGCCTACGAAAAACACGTATCAAAGATACTATTGTCGGTCTTGTGTAAATTCATTGCTACTTCAGCAAGTTGTAAATTCGTAAAGCTGTACTCAAAGGTCCTGTCTATAGATAGATCTAGTCAGGATGTAGTGTGAGTGTTAACTCTCAGCAGATTCTGTTTTTAGAACAGCAATAAATTATGGATCAACAAAGCGAGATTGGCGTTTTTACGACATCAATTAGCAGCGTAGCAGCCTACCGGTTTATTACTACAATTTTTATAACAATTTCACCATTTGTAGGCGTGAAATCAATCTTTAGTTCACAAGCTTAAAGAAGTTAGGAAACGGTAGTACAAAGTTGTGTCAGATTTGTACTACCTGTTCTGATATTCTAGTCTCAATTACGTTTGTTTCCATTAAACTTAGTGGTTAAAGGTGTTCTTATCTAAGTCTTCTAGTTGTTACTATACACCTATCTGTAACGTGTATTCTGAAGAAGACTTGTGATTATTGTGTCATAGCGAATGATCTGTTACGAAACACTGGATCCTTGAATTTGTTGTTTCCTATGTTATACGTTAGTACATACCCACGCAAGGAGTATACAATAGAATGATTACTATAATACACTCCGTTAATTGACTCTTGGTACTTGTAGTAAATTATAACAATTTCCTGTCAGACTATTATGCAATAGAATCGCCTTGTATGATCTGTGGCATTTGGACAAATTACTCTTATCAATGAACATTGTCGGGTATTAAAAGATTTGTAAATGTCGCAACCGCTATATCCCTGCATTTCAAATCTTTAGAAGTAAATATAAAATATCTTCGAAAATATTCATTTAAATTACATGCTGTAAACGGCCATACTGATCTATATTAAATGCACAATGTATTTAAGGTACTAAATTGGATAAGGATTAATGCTGTATTGCTTAAAATAGCTTTGTAAATAAGCCATTATTTCTCGTAAAAAATAAAGGATAAAAAATGGTTATTGTGGGTTATCCCTAAGAGATAGACATATGTATGCCATCGCTGACTTTTTTGTAGACCTTTTTAAGGTGTACAATACTTAGTAAATTATTTTGATCTATCTCGTAGGGTTCAGCCAGCGTTTGCAATGTAAGCGTAAAAAAATTGTTTATTTACGACATCACATTAGAAACCTACAAAATTAACAGTGTATCTCTACTATATTATGCATGTATTAGACATAAACCTTCCCCTTAAGTTACTCTTATCTATTAAAATAAACCGCATCAAAATCCGTTGCGTAGTTTTAAAGATTAGAGCAAATATAGGGATAGACAGACAGCGGGAAGCGACTGTTTTATGCTATGTAGTGATTACGAGTAATATCTGTTGTGCTATTTTAACTACTTCACCAACTAGGCCCGGCTAGATGGCTAGAGGGTTTTCGTATTTATTATCTTGTAGAACGACGTCCGTGGCGTGTTTTTTTTCTAAAAACATTGTCACACACAGCTCAGTCATTCCTTTGTCCTTTCAACGATTATTTCTCTCGGCTTGCTTGCATGTCGTTAATCTATTGAGCAATTAATACATCTCAGGTTTTATGTGATTATTTTGTTAATATACCCATGATAAGATGCTTCGAGAACCTGTGTTCACTAAGTGACTTTTATGATTGTAATTTCTAAAGACATATTATAAAAGTAAGGCCTTTGCATCTATTATAGATGGTTTATACAGCGTCAGCAACTGGTAATCATGCTGTACGCTGCAGTGCCTGGGACATTGTTAGATGGATTAGGCTTGCCCAGCACCTATACCATCCTCTCAGCTTAGTCAGCTATTATTCAGAGGAAAGAACAGGTCAATACGTCTGAAGCTAACTAAGCCACGGGTTTCCTTACGATGTTTCCTTCACCGTTAAAGCTCGTCAAAGACATATTATACGTCACAAAAAAATAAGACACAGACAAGTCTCCTTATTGTCACGTCGTCGTAATGTCGATTGTCATGCGTAGGTACATCTCTCATACATATCTAATACCGGGTAAGGGTGACACTACCGTCACCGTAACAAAAATCTCTAGTCTGCGCTCATATTTAGTTAAAATCTGTTGAAATATAAACTTAAGTACTAATCAACGCTTGACTGATCGTCGCCGCCCTAAAATTCCACCCTTACGGTACCTACTTGACATTGACTTAGTAGGTACATCTGTCAAAATCAGTGATTAAACTTTGTGAAGATTCAGGATTTCGAGTGGCTTACTCAGTTTTAGAGTACTTATCTTATACCCCATACTCATTACCTTTATATTTATTTATCGTACTGTTAGGAACAAGCCCCAGATAAATAAACACGCACACTCAAGAGATTTGACGTTACTTAAGCACGACTTGGGTACAAGTTTTAAAAATAATCTCTAAAAAAGTCGGTATATAAGAAATTCTTAAGTTTCGGCAGCGTTTATAAGTACAGGGGTTAGTATTGCATCGTTTATAGGTATTTGAAACACTCTTAATAGCATTGCCACAAATATATATTTGCTTAAACTATACAAGATTTAAAAGCCAATTAACTACGTAATGATCACGTTATAAAGAGTCACGTCACCTTGTGACCCACAGCTGATTAGAACTGTATGATATTAAGTAAATTAGTAATTGACTATGCCTTCGGCTTTTCGCGTACCTGAAAAGTCTTAGCATTGACAGAAAACTCTTTATTGTACACCACATTAAGATAACATAAACATTTAAGAAATGTTTGCAGTTTCAATTTAAACAGAATAGAAATTGAAAAAGTTTTATTGTTATCACAAAGACAAAAAAGTGAAAACAATAAAGCTACCCCTCAGCATTTGCTATATCAGCACAAGAGCTGCTGGGGCGCAGGTTTTCAGTGGCGCTCGTAGTTTCTTTTTATAATTTTGACCAATAAGTACTAGCAAAATGCTTAACCCGTTCTCCAAAAGTTATATATAACTATACTTCAGCCAAATTTGATGTAGAATGTTTGTAAACAAAATGTCATTTAAAATTGAATTGTTTCATAACGGTTCGTTTTTGGCCGAGTTAATAGGTACTTTATATTGATCACAAATCAATATAAAGTACCAATCAATATAAAGTCTTTATAATGGTCACAAATCATCAATAACTGAAAAATATTGGCTTTGTTTAAAAAAACATTCTACATCCAATTTCTCTAAAGGATAGATAGAGCTGACAATTCACAGCATAATGTCGGTCGCGTGTACACCATCCCATCCATCCAACTTTGTATTGCCATGTCCTTTATTGTACTAGTCAACTGCGCCCAGTTGCGTTAGGTTACTTTGCAGTTTACCGACAAACAATTTGCACCAAAACGCTAATTTATTTTATGTTTCTGTGTATACAGTTGTCCAAAAATCGTTAATTTGTTTCGTAACATTTTTTGCCTCAAAAGGTGTTTAAATATTTGAAACAACTTATTATTTCTTCCGAAGTTTAAGGCATGTGCTAGTTGAAAGTGGAGTCACCTAAGGTAGAACTGGGATATTAACTATTCTGCTTTCGGTGTAGATATGTCAGAAGTTGATTTATTCCAGAACTTTAAAGTTTGATTTTCTCGAGGGCCCAGACTTTATATTTTATTAAGTTTAGGTGATTTATTTTAAGAATTCTGTTCCAGAACACGCCTAAGGAAATTCAGCGCTTTCTTGGTTTCATTTGGATCCGCCAAACAATCGATTTATAATGTGAAAAAACATTACTCAGAATCCCAATCAAGGCGCCAAACTCATCACGCAAAAGTAATCATTTTTTCTCGCGGAACTGTTGTACTAAAAAGTATTCAATTAAGAGTGCCGAGTCGCTCCATTTCGCTGCGTGATTGGACTCGGCAAAAACTGCCCATCGGGAAGTTGTCTTCATCTGATGGATGCCATTTGAACGTGAATGCTCCTTCTTGTTGCTTTCTCAATTAATAAACCTTCCTTATATCTCATAGAAGTCGTTTTTCATAAATATTCATCCTCCTTAACGCATATATTTACATAACTGATTTGACATGATTTACACATCTATAAACATGAATAAAATTGAAGCAAAACATATTTTTTGCTACAAAATGTAGATTGAAAGAATGTACGCCCATGAATGTATACCTATAACACGATCTATGAATGTATACCTATAACAAAAAAACATTTTTATTATTTTTGTCTATCTGTTTATTTCGGCTAATATCCAAAAAGACTGGATTGATTTTGACGCTACTTTGTTTTGTTGACTTTCAAGAATGTCCAGTCTCCATAGCTTTGAAGCATCAAACATTTATCACTGATTAAATATCATGATATCTAAAATCTATTAAAACGATGCATTCTGATTACCAAATTATTGTTAACGATGACGACAAAGTGATTTCTGTTATCTCAGATAACACGTCAAAATAAACCAGCAGTAGATTACAGTCAATCAAGTCCAATGCTCGGTGTTTGAGCAGCGATCGATCCATGGTCACCATGGTGGCGCGTCAATGTCAAACAGCGCATTAGGGTCCAAGTTCAGAGCAGCCTTCGCCGTGTGGCTTTCTGAAGTTCACGGCGTGGCCGATGGTAGTCACGCGATTCCCCCTGTGTCGACCCCTAATGCCTTCATTTAGTGCTGGGCTCTGATATACATCGATATCTTGGATTCGACTACTACTTTCAGTGGTTTCGTGTTAGCGCTTATAATAAGAGACTCACCATGAGTTCTCTAATAATATCAATTCAGTACTTTGTAAACTTTCGCGATCAATAGACATAATTTTAAACTGTTTAACGGGACTTTATCTTTGATCCAGTACATCATACCACCCGCGACCGCGAGGGCATATCGTAGCTCCAGTACATCAGTCTACCCGTGACCATAAGGGCTGCGAGGCACTCGAAACGTCGGGAAATAATCATACAAGGTAATTACGCGATAAGGTCCCGTTAAACAGTTCAAAATATATATTAATAAATGCAACTTGTGATCATTCTTTTGGCCAATTGTATTTCATTACTTAAGACATAATCACCAAACTGGCAACAAGGTTGCGGAAGGAGATGGGACACGACCTATAGGTTGGCTGAGGTATTAAGAGTTGGTCTTTTGTCCGAGTTAATAGTAATTTATATTGAAGCGACAGGTCACAAATCGCCAATAATTGAGAAATACAATGAACCAACAGAAATAAAGTTATTTTTAGGTTCAATATTGACAGTTCATTTACAAAAATGCTACATCGAATTTGGCTGAAGTATTAAATTATTAAGTATATTAAGGAAGAATTTGACATGGGCAGAAATAGGAATTGACCGCGACAAGAGGAAATAAAACCGGCCAAGAGCGAGTCGGACTCGCGCACCGAGGGTTCCATCATACAATATAGTATATGATAAAGGCGGTTTATATTTTTTGGAGAACCTTGACAGCGCCATCTCTTGTCTGATAGCGGAACTTATGTAGATTTTTTTACACTTTCGATGATTTCTAAAAAAACTATGCAAATTAGAAAAATCGTTATAATTTTCCTGTAATCTTTTTCATACACTTCTATTAGCAATAACAGTTTCAGGGGTCTCTGCAAACTTCGGAGATAAGTGGGAAGGAATACTATTTTTTTTCAACATTTTTGAAAATGAATACCTTTCATAAGATACCCCACATGACCAAGTAACTTCAATATAATTTGTGAGGCCCCTTTCCACCCCCCTTGTCTAAAAAACTATGCAAATTAGAGAGATCGCTATAATTTTTCTTTCTGTAATCTTTACATACACTTCTATTAGAAATAAAAGTTTCAGAGGTTTATCTCGTCAAACTTCGGAGATAAAGGGGGAACGCTATTTTTTTTCAAAGTTTTTGTAAATAACTCGAAAACGATACGGATTAAAGGAAAACTAAAAACTGTTTATTAATGTGCAAATGAATACCTTTCATATAATACCCCACATGACTTAGTAGCTTAACTTGATATTTTTGAGATCCCCTTTCCGCCCCCTTGCAATCATAATAAGAATATTTTTAAACATTTTTTATATTCCATATTAGTGAAAAAGCGTTATCTTTTATCATTTCAAATTTCAAGTCGATAGCATCAGAGGTCTCAAGATATCCATTTGTGACAGACAGACAGATATATATGTATTATACTACAGTTAAATAAATTATTATGCGATCTTTGATAAAACTATGGTCTCCATGGAATACATACTATAAAAGATTTAGATAAATTTAGTTACACATTTATAAACAATAAAATATTAAATTCAAACCAAAATTTTAAGGTTGTTAACAGTAGGTACTTACGACAGTTACTACATTTGTAGAAATATTCTAGCACTAATAGTTTACATTTATTGATGTTATCACAATAATTATCTAAATTACGCACTTGTTTATTTATTAAGTTATACCATGATATACCAAAGGGCAAAATGGGGTTTAAGCTTTCAGTAACCCGGAAGTCAGCAAAGGGATTATCGATATACCCTTCCCATTGTTATTCCAAGCTTCCAACCCCATGTAAAGCCTTGGCAGTTGGCAGTCTCTGTCACGGTCGCGACGTGACCTTGCACTACGGAAAGGCTAGAATCGACCGAATGTCTAGTAATTTACCAACTCAGCATTTATTGTTGATGGATGAATTTAATTTCTGTAAGTGATTGATTACTTACTATGTTTATAGGGAAACTGGAAGCAATGATTGATCTCTTCGTTTTTGTTTGGATGTCGTTAGATTTTGAGAAAGTTTATCGATTGATTTTCATAGGGACACATATTTAGTTATGAAGGGTTGATGATGATAAAAAATGTGTTAAAATGAAACCATGTGTGTACGAATAATACTTGTATAACTTAAAGTCTCACGCAAGTTGCTGAGTTGTGCTACTAACCTATAAAGAAGTGTGCTACACGTCGTGCTAACAGATCGTAGACCACGAATAATGGCAGCAATAAAACTAGTTGTACCGTTTTATTGCAGAATTTATAATCAATGTAGATAAAGTTCATTGGCATGTTCCGTATCGTTTACCTAAACATGCGTGAAAATAACGCGATACATTTATTTTTGCGGGATAGTAAGCAGATTTGACATGGACGTACCAGGTTACAAAATTACGGATATACAGAAACATAGAGATACTAGTATGAACAGGAGCCGTATAAAACGGATAGTCCTATATGGTACAGCCTATAACATTATTATAATAGCTGCTTACGTGACCAAGTACGAGTAATTAATTGAAATATTCTATTGTTTCAGGTGCCGGCTGTTGACGAGTTTCTTACCGGTTATGGGGCAGCAGTCGACTTCTATACGACTGCTATAGTACACGATAAAATGCCAACATCAACAACTAAAGTATCATGACCTTTACATTACTTACACCTATAGCCAAGAGTTCCTAAAGGAAGCTAGTGTTGTAGATAACGTTATCGTGTTCAAATAAGTTTTTAACCGATAATGAAATCGGATTTTTCATTCGTTCTACCGCGGCGCTTCGACTGAGACGTGTTAACGTGCAGTGTGAAACAGTACGCCGATTTCAGAAACTAAGCAATAACGTGAAGTGTCATCGAATGTTGTAAAATGAAAATGCGTGCTGATGAGTTGTGGTCGGGGCTGGCTACCGTGGGATTGGTGTGCAGTCTGGTAGGATGCCACACGCCGGGCAGTGAGCTGGAGTCCGTCCGGTACGGTCCGGCCGCTGATGATAGATTCATCAGCGACACCTACACCGTGGCAAATATCAACATCACCTACCAGGATGAGCATGGGGAGGAGTATACAGAGACTTCTGAGGTAAGTGAACGAAACCTTCCACAGATTAATTATGTATGTGTATGTACATATGTACGTCTGCCAAAGTCATTAGACATGAACAGCTTAACTTATGGGACCGTTAGTGGTCACCTGTGTAAGTCTAGCAGATAAACAATATCGTAGACCTTATTCTGGTTAATTATTTTGTTTGTAGCATCAACATGTAAACTTAGTAACCACAGAGGTCACTTCTGAAACGACAAAATAAATTAAATATCTACTTACACAAAGCGAAATATAACCTTGTTTGTGCAAAAGAACTGGAGCAAAACAAGTACCTAGCTAGGCTTTTCTAGAATACTGTTATCGGTCGTCAAATGATAAAATTGTGAAAATATTTGGACTTGAAAATATTTGCGTTACAAATGTGCATATTTTTAGCTAGTTTGACTTAAATATTTGCGTATTTTAAATACAATAACATTACCAACACAACTTTGCATATACTAGTTCAAGTAAGCTAAGTAGTTCGTTCTCAGATTAACAACTTTAGCATACGTCAACTGATTAGTACAGCATTGCCGAAAAATCGTAAGAATGTAACTATGGTTCGCCACGAACTTATAACGAGCTAGAGACTTATTTCAATAAAGTCCTAAACTCAATTTTACGTAGCGATCTGGATTTTGACTGGATTGTGTGTGATTTTGATCTATCGTGCAAGTGCGAGCTGGACTCGCCCACTGAGGGTTCCGTAGGTATGTTAAACATACCAATTCAGTTAATTATTGGAGTTGTTGGTGCTCACTCTGAATCCAACATGGCGGAATACCCAAGATGGCGGACTAGTTATTTTTAATGGACTCGTACAATATGTATATCAAATGAAAGGGCTTGCTGAGAACAATTCGAAAATGAAATGACGATACTCTGAATCCAACATGGCGGAACATCCAAGATGGCGGACTAGTTATTCTTAACTAGCTGACCCGGCGAACATCGTATCGTATCTATAACTACAACCACCACTTACAACTACCCAACTACTACCCTACAACTACCCTACTACTACCTTTTTTTTTTTGGTGACGGGGTGGAAATCTGCTAGGTCATATACCATGCTGCGTTAAGGGCACAGCATGGTTATGTGAGGTTGTCTCCTGACGACTCACTAAAACCACCCCGATGGCCGGCCTCGGTGCACTAGGGGCTCCGGTTCCTCATAAAGAACACTCCGGAGCCCCTATAGCACCTTGCCTGAGCACGTCCCGGGGCGTCCACAACTAACGCCCCCTACGTCTCGCGGAACTCACGTTGGTGTATAGCCATATCATGCACCATCGCCCTCCCTGGGTCCGTCTGGGATAGTCCAAGCCCTCACTCTGACTACCCTACGGACCCAGATGGTCCCCTATAAGGGATGCCGCAGCCCCATGACGCCGTAGCCTCACGGGGCAGGCGGTGCGGGGCGGCCGTTGCCCGCCGCCGCCTTCTACGAGCGGGATCAGCTCTCGCGATCCTGCTCCGCGGCCTCTTTCCGAACCATTACGGTCTCACAGAAAGAGGCCACCGCCTTCCACGCCGTCTCATCTGCCAGCATAGCCGCAACTACGCTGGGCAGAGAGAGATCCTGCCCGATCCTGAGGGCCAGATTCCGCCTTTCCACGCACCACGCTGAGCAATCCTCGAGCGTGTGCAACCATGCCCGGTGAGTACCTGAGTAAGTCGATAGGTGACGTTACCTCCCTCCCTCCCTAGCCAGGCTTCGAAGCTAAACCCTACAACTACCCTACAACTACCCTACTACTACCCTACAACTACCCTACAACTACCCTACAACTACCCTACAACTAACCTACAACTAACGCTGAAACATGTGTTTAATATTTTTTTCCATACAAATTTTCATCCCCTATTTTAACCCCTTCTGATTTAATTTACACAACGAAAAGTAGCCTATGTCCATCTCCATGGTCTAACGTACTACTAAATAATAAACATTTTCCATTACAGTTTAATTGTGGTTTAATGTTAACCACAATTTATGTGATAAAAAGCTTGTCGTTTATTTTTTGAAAGTAATAAAATAAACATTTTCCATTTAAGTTTAATGTCAACTTTAAACGTCTTTACACAATTTAGTGATAAAAAACTTGTCGCGAGATTTAAGCAGGTGCTCGTATTTACATTGTTTAATTTTTTTTTAATAATGCTAATGGAACTTAAGTATTATGTATGACATCATTGTAAACCTTCATTCTGACAAATAAATAAATGAAATGAAATAAGAAAATATTTATTTACGACTCATAGGTACACAGGTAAATTAAAATTACGTAATTTAAACAGGATAAAATCTTATGAGACATAAATTGGTCACCAACTCAGGACACGCCGTGAGAACACGGCACTGATTTTCAGTGGCGCCATATTTGCCCCACAGGGCTCAACATCGACCACAACAAAGACATCGAAGTTAATAAGACATATGTATTAAACAATTTCACGATATAATAAGTAAAGTATGTTCATTATTCTACCAAACACAAACACAAAAAGTAACATAAACTTAACTTATGTACTAGATATATGTATATGTATGTTTATATTTTAATACAGTTTCAAATACAAGCCTAAAAACGACCGTTTATGAAATGGATCTTTGAGAATTTAACAGGTGTTTTTTTAATGTGGTCTTAGAAGAAATCAAACTAATTGAGTTTCTTATAGAAGGTGGGAGATTGTTCCAACATTTCGTGGCAGCGTATCGAAAGCTGCCACGAAATGCGGTCGTTTTATGGCGAGGACAGATGAGTAGTTGGGCAAATCGGAAATGACGATTAGAAAAAAAATCATATAAGTAACTTGGTCTATTTATGACTCCAAGAAGCAATGTAGCGAGGTGAAAAGTACCCAATTATATTAAGGTTAATCTCGCGACAAGCTTTTTTATGACATAAATTGTGTAAAGACATTTTAAGTTGACATTAGACTGTAATGGAAAATGTTTATTTTATTATTTTTAGTACGTTTAAATAAAAGCTAGTTTGTTAAAAGGTTTGTTTTACTTTTAATTTATAACTTTTGAGATAAACATACCAATTCAAAATTAATTATTGGAGTTGTTGGTGCGCACTCAACTGTGTTTTGTATTACTCATACACGTATTATCAAGCATTGTGGTTGGTATCGGTCTTTGACTGAAATATGCACAAAGTCAGAATACTAACAACGATAATTATCTATTTATCTATTACTCTCTTATCAAAATAAAATCACAATGTATGTCAAGCCAGTCATAGTATATAAACAGCGTTAGCAATGGTATTTGTATTGCTCGTGATTCTGCATTGTCTGGGACATTTGTTAGATTGACTATGCTCGCCTAGCACCTACCTATATCATCTCATTTTCTGAGGAAGGAACAGGTCAATATGTTTGAAGCTGATTGTAGTCGCGAGTTTCCTCACGAAGCTTCCTTTACTGTTAAAGCAATGTGATGGTTACTTATTTCCAAATCCATGTTCTAGATTTTATTTTACGCCTAACCTTAAAGATGTACCAGTGCCACAGACAGTTGCAAAGGGCAGTAGTTCAAACAAAGAAAACAGGCTGTAAGTGGGCCAGTTAAGAAATAATGGCCTTGGTGAAAGGCGCTTAGCACAATGACAAAATCTAATCGAGCCGAAAGGACGGAAACTTGGCTGTACACATGATTTGCAAAAAGCCTTCGTTCTGCTTGATTTGTAAAAACATAGCTGCTACCTGTGCTACCGTACTACGTTTCTGTACGAATTTTCAAGTAAGAAACAGAAAACATACGTAGGTACGTTACTGGTTTCGCGTGAATATGTTCAGTGAAGGTCAATCTCTTTTCTGTGAGGTCAACTTTTAGAATAATAGAACAAGAATTAATTAATCAAAAAGTATTTATTGGTTAAGTATGAGTTATTTTTTATTTCGTAATTTTAATTATTTATGTTGATATATTTCATTAATTGAAAATATTTCATAATCTTTCTGCATGACGTGCGTTGATAAATAATTAAATCAATACAATAGGTAGTATCCGATTGCGAACTGCAGTGGTCACAGGTCTGCTGGTTGCCTATTACCGTTCGCTTCTGTTTCAATTTGTATTGTTTTCGTAAACAAACCTATATGCCGCAGTGTGTCAATAACACACAAGCGATTCTCCACTCTAATACAAGACCGTAATATACAGTTTCGCGTGAAGTCCTAATGTGATTGATTAGTAACGAGGTGGTTGATCTTTCGCGACTGTAGTACGTATCGGTCGCCATCGTCGATATGACTCAGCGAGTGATTAATCCTGAAGCTTCATGCTGATTGGGTACACTGATCAGGAAACGAGACATTGAATTAGGTCGGTCAGCTGATCAGCTCTTGGTGTTTGTAACTGGAGATTCATAGCCTTGACTTTTGTCTTTGACATGGTTAAGCCCATGTTGAAGTGTTTATTGATTTTAAAGGATGTCGTAAGTATTGACGTACGCATACGATACAATAGTAGCAGTTGAGGCAGAAGATAATGACACCACGATAAAATTATCTAATACATTATTTCCATTTGCTTGGGAAAATATATCTTCTGGAGGTTGAGATACTGAAGTTGTATTTAATATTTTTGATCTAAGATATCGAAGTCTAACAAAATACCATCAACATATAAGTAACAAAGTTAGGATATAAGTACCTATGTAGTTTGTTTATCTGTATATATAAAATTCAAAGTCCTGACTGACTCACTGACTGACTGACTGATATATCAACGCACAGCCTAAACCACTGGACCTCTTTAGGTCCAGTGAAATTTGGCACACTATACCTTGAGTATCCTAGAGGTGCACTAAGAAGGGATTTTTTGAAATTCCCGCGGGATAGGTAATAAATGGAATTTATATTTTCGAATCAAAGTGGCTCTGCGTGGAAAAGGGGATTTCCACGCGGACGAAGTCGCGGGCAAAAGCTAGTTGAATGTACACCGAATAAGGAAGCGGAAACTATGGTTTATCATAAACGTAATTTGTATTGCCACAGCGGTAGTCGGACATGCACCACATATTCGATGATTTCATCAACAGTTCATGTTCTCAAAACGAAGTCTTAGCACGTCTTAGTAAAAGATTTTATACGGATTAAAATATGACTCGTTTAAATAAAACAGTGAAAGTACGAGTGATTTAGTATGAGTAATGTATGAGTGACTTATTCTTTCGTAGCTTGGCGAGTCTAAACAAAATAATGTTTTCTGTCATTTTCAAGTACGAGTAGTTTTTGCATGCGGCACGCATCTCTTCAGTTCTTATTGTAGGGTAAAATCAGGATAGTTGCCTCAGTGGGATACTTGCCGCGGTTTTGAAAACACTATGTTAGAGACGTCAGTGGCATTAGCGCTTTACTATAATTGTAAGAGCCCCTCCCGCAGACCTCAATGCCATGTAAACCGTCAGCCTCGGCGTACGCGTTTCGTGCTTGAGAGCAAATATGTTCCGCGGCGAAACTTCGACGGGCGTTCAAATTATATTGGTAAGTTATCTCTATTGAATATTTTTATTACTGTTTGTTGGTTCAGTCAACTTATTGCTTCTTTGCATGTATTAGGGTTTAAACTACATTGTTTATTATGTTTTATTGTAAAATAGTTTTTATTTATTTTGCAAATAAAAATGGCAAGTATCCGTATCAAAAAGGATAGTCGCCCTAGTTATTTTTGCGTATAGTCGCCCTAGGGCAACTATCCCCAACCATGAATTATTTAATTAGCGAAGACAATTTTGTTTATCTTGGTGTTTTTAGGGTTTAGTTCGGGCACGAAACCCTTATGGTCTCGTTATGTTCGTCCTTTTTTAAGGCTCCGTAGGTACCCAAAGGGTAAAAACGGGACCCTATTAATACCTATTTCCTCTTGCAGCTAATAGCCAAGGCTTGGATTCGAGGAACTACTCCTGCCATTGCAATTAGTGGTTTTCGCGGCAGCGATATCTACCCAGTCAATCCAAACGCTCTGTCTGACGCTGAATTTGCTATATCAGATAATGCATTGGGGGAACTTGTACAAGAGAGAGAGTTTGATCCACTAAATGATGAAACACCAGGCTTTTCTGGAGAACCTGCGTCAGGAGAACGCTCACAAGACCCTGCATAAAGTCTTGCACCAAATGGGACGGATCAAGTACCTTTTGTAGACTTCCAAGCCTGGTGGCGTTTCTGGAGAGCCTGGTTTAGAAAAGCGCTCACAAGACCCTGAGCAAAGTCTTGCAACAAATGGGACGGATCAAGTGCCTTTTGTAGACCACCAGGTTCCAGGCGTTTCTGTAGAACCTGCGTTATGTGAATATGTACAAGAGTTTGAGTCTGATCAAGGTCTTGCACTTGATCAGCGGAATGAAGCGCCTCCACTAAGCGGTCAAGTCCCAAGCTATGCTGATAGAAACAATTTAGTATCTGTCTTAAATGAGACTGCAGAGGAACAGAATAGCGTGAACCAAAATCTTACGCCACCTAGGCCTTCTCCAAGTCTTCTGAATCTTTCTCAAGACTGTTTAGCCCTAGCAGGTGGCGTCATCGAAAAATACATCTTGGATGGCACTGAACTATCGTTTCCATCGCTGCTATCTTTAAATGAATCGCAAAACGAAAATCTTGAAAAAAAAAACAAAAATTGTTACATATAGTCTTTACCCCGCGTCCGATATTACCCCAACATACCAATTTGTGTTTTTATAGTTTTTAAGCATGAAACTTATCAATAATTGATAATGACTTAATAAAAGATTTCAGCATATAATAAAGACTGATTACTTTCATTTATATAAATTGGTTTTTATTTAAAAAATCTTAAGTGAGGCATCTATCCCCGCACGAGGCAAGTATCCTCCGAAGCATTTTTATCTTTAGGCTACTATCCGCTAGAGTAGGCAACTATCCCTTTTTTGAGAGGTCAAATAAAACAGGATTTACTGAAAACCATTATTAATTATGTTAAAAAAAATAGGCTAATATAATAGATCAAAGACCAATGTTTTGATTTACATCTTGCATTATTCTAATTAAGTACATATTTTTCCGTAAAAGAGCTTTTTTGAAAAGTAAGGCAACTATCCTGATTCTACCCTATACTTCACTAAATAAATAATCAGTAGCAGCAAGCAAGCTTTCAGTTAATCTGTCCGTGATCATGGACCGTGCAACCGGGTCGAAATATCGGAATACTCAATAAAACTTAAATCTATGTATTCTGTGCCCCCAGCGGGCACAGCCCAACTTTACCCGTTGCTGGGTATAGGCCTCCCTAACTTTGTGCCCTTCGCCACGTTCAATCCATCGTTTGCCAACAATTTCATCTACGAGTATATTTTCGTCTACCCACCCATCTTGCTGCGGACGACCAACATTTCTAACCTGTATAGGCCATTCAGTGATGGCTTTTACTTGCCATCACCTCGACCTCGCCATGTGTCCATTTGAGTTCCAAAATCAGTTCACCAACATTTTATTATTATTTATCACTATTTATTTACCCGTAGATATTATTGAAAGAATGGAATTGTGGACAAACGTGCGACCAACTGTCACACATTCCGTAGAATTTCAATTGCGTTCTAAGGTTGCATTAGGAGTTGATTGGTGATTGACTGCATGTCTTTTCCTTTAACGGAAAGCGGTCATGTCCTCTAGCTCCATGCATGAACAATCTTGTATGCATTAAGTGGGTTGGGTGCAAAATGTGCTAACTTACTCGCTTAATACGCGGACAGTCTGTTGTTTCAAGATTTCAAGATACCCGTATATAAAGATAAAGATAAAGAAATATTTATTTTGTCACATTTTTACAATCAAATAAAAAAAAATCATCAATTCGGTTTTAAAACTAGTGACAAAAATAGTCACTACTCAGCATGTGCTGTGGCAGAACGAGTCGTACCACAGCGCTGGTCTTCCGTAGTAACCATGATGTGCGGTTGGTGCTACCGCAATGCACGGTAATTATATATTTATTAGGTACACATTAAAATCCAATGAAAAAGAAGTACAAAATAAATAAATATAAGATTTTCACAAAAAGGAATATAAAATTACATGGATAATGTAAGACACAAAATAATTAAACAAAAACAATTTGCATGCAATATAATATACAAAAAATAAAAAAGATATCACGGATCTATACTAAATATGAAAACTAAAGGTAAGGCACAAAACGACTACTTATTTTGTTCTAACGTTTGAGTATGTAGAAGGTACTTCTTTAATGAATTTCTAAAAGACCAAATTGAAGAAGAGTTCCTAATTGGAGGTGGCAAGTTGTTCCAACATTTCGTGGCAGCGTACCTGAAACTGCCACGAAAAGCAGTCGTTTTGCGCTTGGGGCACATACATACGTCGAGTGGCGAATCTTACATGGCGATCCGAAAACTGAAGCTTGTCATACAAATAACGCGGTAATTTATTATTAATAATCCCAAAAAGTAATGTTGCAAAATTAAACGACCAGTGATATATTATCATGGTTATATCTACAAATGTGTTTCATATTTTTCTACCTAAGTGCGGTTTAACACTGAAATTACTAACTATATTCTTGTATGTTGAGTTTATTTGGATTCTAGGCTAAGCTGACTAATGTTTTTCTCAGTGTTTTGTCCTTAATTTTTGAACACTTGTTACAATTTTTGTCTTAATATTATGCTAACTAATTAAGTGAAAGAGTGACGTTTATTTTTCGCTTCTTTCCCTGACTTGGAAAAAAAGTATTCCGGAGCGAACGAATCAATTATGTGCTTTATACAATTTAAATGTGATTTGTTTCGTAAATTCAACTTAGCGTTTTGCTCTATTGAATAAATACTTATTGACCTTGATTTTCAAGTTTATTTATTCACAAAAAATATACATGTGCACAGGATACAAATGAACACTGGAAAATGTATAAACTGTGTCACAGTTTCCAGATCCCTACCTCAGTAGATGAGGAGATGTAATAGTTGTAAATAGTGATTGTTACATAAACTAATTAAATACTTGAACATCCAACATAACAAAAAGCATCTTATTTAAGTTATTTACATATTTGATGTCTAAAATAAACCAAATAAAATTATGCTTTAAATAACATTTTAAACAAAAACCCAGGTTAAACAACATTTTGTAGAAAATAGAGTTTGAATACAATTGATTTCCATGAATAAAACAACTAAATGACATATTATTAACACGAATCTACAAACTCCTAAAGCTAAAATAAAACTCAACTTTTAAATAACTTACTTTACATTGTCAATTAAATACATTTGTTATTTATTATGTATGATACACAACATGTTATATGTTGTGTATCATACATAATATAAATCAAACAAAATAATAATTAAAGTGGAGTTGTATCATAGTTCAGACTTTGACCAATGACCAATTTGTCTTGTATTATTACTCTATCGTTATTATGTTTATTAACCGAGTTTAACAATACCTTTTGTTTCTTATTATTTTTATTCTAAATAACTATATTTATTTTGTATGCGTCGTGACGTTATTCGTTACGTATTCCAACTATAACGATGTACTTAGATGTGAGTCTATTTACATTCTTAATTATCTGTTGACAAAAATTAAAATGAAATCTCTATATTGTCATTTAATTTACATTTTTAATAACTTTAATTCGCTTAAATTGTATTACTTTGTTTTTTCTATATTTTCAGTTGATGTAGTTATAGATATATTAGGGGGCGAAGATATATTATGCATAGCCCTATTATGCATAGCGCTGTCTGTCTGTCTATCTAACGTGTTGACCCATTTACATGAAACCTTTTTTGTTAGCACTGTCTTAATGAGAGAAGGGTACTGATTGATTTTGGTGACCGGAGTTATTGTGACATCAATGTATTTGAAATTTAAATTTATTTGTTTTTGTTTTTTTCGGAAACCTTCGCCCCCTTTTCTGGTACCCCCGTACCAATGCTTGTTATTATATACCTTCATGTTAACATTTGCATGTCGAATAGTCCGGTCAAGTGTTTAATACCTAACATATAAGCATACAAACGTCGGTGTAAAACCATATTTGAACAAATAGATTCTTTAATTTCATCTATTTGAAACAAAAACAAGTTACCGCCGGCATGAGTCATGCAATTTCAACTTTATCGATGTACTTAGTAATATAACTGCCAACGTTATCACGGCGAGGTCTGATAGCGACCTCACTTAACTCCTATAAGTGCCAATAAATTCCATCAAATCATCCTCACACCTGGAGTTATATAATTTTTACACCTAAGGTCTGCAAGTTAACGTGCGCTTACTGTTATTTTGCTGATACCTTCATGAGTTTGAATGCTAAAGCTAGATAACGGTGTCACCAATTCAGTTGGCGCATTGCCTAACTTAAATTGCGTAAAATAGAATAAAATAACATATTAACGGTTACGGTCGTGTCGTTCTAAAATAAAATGGAAACAATTTTACCAAACTTTACGTTGTCAGCTCTTAATTTACAAACGTCATAATATCTCTAATTATAATTAGCTTGGGATAGTGCATCTTCAAAATCGACACCATTGTGTGTGATTTAAACTTTGATTATTTATCCGTTAAATAATCAAAGGATTTAAAGTAGTAAATATATGAATAACAAGCTTATATTAAACTTGCAATGTTCATACATATGTTTGACCGGGTCTAATCTTGCAAGGTGAATTAGAGCCACTTCCAGGCTGACGTCCGAATAAAGCTGAAATTTTACGTACACCTGGAGTTCCGGTGACAACACAAAGCAATACTCAAAAACTTAAATGCTCCCCCCGCCGCAAGATGTATGCATGTGTTTTTAATTAAAGACCCTTTAAAAAAGCTTTCCTAAAAAAATAAACATTGCTTTTTAGAAAGGAAATGCGGTTTTTGTGCTCTCGAGTGTAATAACATTATAACAATAAAGTTATTTTAAAACTGAAGCCTCATGCCTTGTCTGCGTGTGTAAATATTAAATTTGATATGGCAGCCGCAGCGTATGTCCGCCGCACTGAATAAACATTACCGGACAAGGTCTGATGTGCCTATGATGATCGTGACCTGTCAAGTTATTAAGCACAAAGACGTTTTAAGTAAACATATAAAAATAAATAATGCTCGAAATTACCCAATGCACCATCTAGCCCAAAGTAAGCAGAGCTGGTGTTATAGTGTACTAGATGGTTGATAGAATACTTGAATACATTTTTATATTATATTTTTTTTGTACATACGTATAATATGTAGAAAGTTATCCAGGTCCCAGATAAATATCTGCAGAAAAGCAAACATTTGTCCTCTGGCGAGAATCGAACCCGCAACCTCTTGCGTCTTAGCCAGATATTAGTATTAGATTAACTGACATACTCGTATTAAAAGTTGTAAGGTGTTTGATCTCATCTAAAATGTAATGAACGTCTGAATGTAAATGCAAAGACAAATTATTGGCTGATTTAAAATTGTGGTAAAATATTGGACACGTTTTTTCATGTAAGAAACATCCAACATATTGAGTCGAAATGTCCCGTGACGTCCACTTCCAAACCTAAATGCGATTTGTCTATAGTATACTTTGAGATAAATATAAGTATTTTTTAAGGAAAAAATAAGTGTACATTTTTATTTTACCACGTAACTGACTAAATAGAATTTAGATTATTTTAGAGTGTTCGTAAAGCAAAATGGAACTAGCATTATCTGAGCGTTATCAGCGGAATCTGAAATCATTAAAGTATAATATATTGTATTAATTGCGTAAATTTAATTGTCAGACGCACGGATAACGCCGGGAGGAGCTATTGCTCCATGAAAGATCTTATGAAGGGTACTCTTTCAATGTCCTTGAAAAGGAAGCTTATTGACATGTGTATCCTCCCCATACTAACTTCGGCGCGCAAACTTGGTCGCTAAACAACACACTCGGTATATGCGAACGGGCAATGGAGCGCAATATACTCAGAGTGAAACGGATAGATTGCATTCGAAATTCAGCACTGCGCTCTAAAACTCAAATTATTGACGTAGCTCAAGCAGTTGCGAAACGAAAATAGAGCTGGGCTAGTCGTGTTTGCCCGAAGACCTGTGGGCCAAGATCACCGCTCAGTGGATCCCCAACACGGTGAGGCGTCGCGGTAGACCGAAGAATCGAGGGTGTGACGAGTCAGATCAACATAACAGCACATAGGTCGAATTGACGGCGGATCGAGATGCATGGAGACATGGGGGAGGAGGCCTTTGCCCAGCAGTGAGACACTTATGGTTAATTGTAAGTTTTAAAATATCTAGATGTTACAGGAGCATTATAAGGACGTGTTCTCAACATAACAAACATGGTAATTAAACACAGCTGCGTGCGCCCTCAAATCTTATGACGGTTCCCTTTTCGCACAGACACACCCTGTCAAGATGCCTATTGTAAAGTAGCGTGAAATATGGGTAAACAGACCTTTGAGTGTTCGAGGTTACCTGCCTTGTTCGACAGATAAAATGGTGTGGTTTATCTCTAAATTATACAATTAATTAGCTGTATAAGCGCACGCTATTTTACTTTGTAACATGTTAAGAGCACTGGGACTTGATGGATATCAAAATGTATTTAGAAATAAGCAAATAGGACCAACTCCGTCTTTAAAATTTTCATTGATTTTGATATATACATTTTCTTATACTCAGTAAATCGACATATAACAAGTATATAACAGATGATATAGAGCTTCAGCAACTGGTATTTATGCTGTACGGGACGCTGCTGTGCCTGGGACATTGTTAGATGGATATGCCTTGCCCAACACCAATCCCATCCTCTAGCGGATTTCTTCACGGTATTTTCCAACACCGTTAACATTTTTTTTATGAAAGACCTTCAGAACAAAAGTCGGAGGTACATACCATTTGATTCAAATATACATTTAGATGGGACTTCAATTTATACGGAGTTGTCACGTCTCCTGTAATCCGAAAGGAAAACTAGTCAGTCATTGGTGTCCATTTTGTTGGCGCACTTCCTAACTAAAGCTAACTAAAATTGCGTAAAATGGACTAAAATGACCTAAGGCTTTTCGGTTAGTGTCGTTCTAAAAGTAAATCGGAATAATTTTACCTAATTTTACGTTGACAGCTCGAAATTTAGAAATGTCATGTCTCTGATTATAATTAGCTTCAGGAGGTGCAAAACAGAATTGACACCATTATCTATTCCCTATTTTGTATCTCTCTTCCGCCATGGGGTGCCTGCAGTAGCAGCCTCTCTCTTGCCTTAGTTTACATTAGGTTACATTATGTTTTGATCGCGAAAGGATTAAGAGCTGGATATATGCCGATGACGTTGCTCAAGTGGGCGTTACCAAAGAAAATACTCCGCACATCGTGTCGAATTTTTTTTTAATAATTAGGAAAATTAGGAAACAATAATAGGCCCAAGGTTTTCTTGGTATTCTTCTATTTTATATGGTGATAATAATAATACAATCTTGTGATTGATAGTTGAGGATGAAAAAGGTAGTGAAGACAAGCTTTTTATTGTAATAACATGTGATAGTCTTTACACAATGTACATAATATGTACATTGTGTAAAGACGTTTTAAGTTGACCTCAAACTTTAATGGAAAATGTTTATTTTATTATTTTTAGTTGGGTACGTTTAAATAAAAGCTTGTTAGTTAAAAAGTTTTTTTATCATTCTTCTTCTTCTTCGTTGGATTCAGAGTGACGTCATTTAATTTTTTGAGTTATTCTCAGCAAGCCATTTTATTTGATACCTAAAATTTAGGGGTACATTAAAATTATGTAGTCCGCCATCTTGGATGTTCCGCCATGTTGGATTCAGAGTGACGTCACATGGCTGACCATGCATTGTCATCCAAAGTAAACATGTATACAAAATTTCAGCTCAGTTGGTTGAATATATCTGCTTCAAAATTGAGTTGCATGATTCTGCGAACAAACATAGTTACATACATATGTACATACAGGGCAAGCTAAATAAAAGCTTGTAAAAATCCCGCCGGTCGTTATCAAACTCACAACCAAAGTTGGAAAATGGTACTTCAACCAACACGGGTCTAAACCAAACACTTGAAAATATTATGATTGATAAGGTATTAGGACCTTATCAATCATAATATTTTCAAGTTTAAACAATGTTTGTATTTACAAACAAACCGTTTTGCACAAGCATTATGGCATCGACGGACGTAACGCTGTAGTTACGTAAACGCCATTATGTAAAGATTTAAATATTCATTGAATACCGCATTGCAATAGATGAATCTAAAAACCTTGTGCACATATAGCATTTTGAAATGTTTTATAAATAATATTTTATTGCTACTAGGAGCTAAACAAAGAGGGCACTGAACCATGTTTTGACGTACACATTCTATAGGCACCTAAACCCACCCATCCGGCAGGGTGATTACGTATTACGCGACAGGTTTTGCAACGGGCATTTGACAGCAAATATTGCTGTCAAATGTCAATTTTGTCTCTCTTGTCTTTTTATTTTATGGCTTTTTCTATTTGGTTTTAGAAAATTCCGTCAGTGTCAAGTTATTTAATAATTTTAAAATATATTTTAGTCAAATTTTACAAAAAATCTGTTATGATCAACTGAATTTTTGATTGTGGATTTTGTATTAGAGAGCAGCAAGGAACTGACATTTGACAGCAATCGTTGCTGTCAAATGCCTGTTGCAAAACCTGTCGCGAGATGAATTTATAAATTAACTTGACACTGGCGGAATCGTGTAAAACCAAACACAAAAAGCCATAAAATCAAAAGACAAGACTAGACGTAATCACCCTGCCGACTTCTGACGCCTAGTTGACATTTACCAGTTTATTT
Organism: Pasiphila rectangulata; assembly: GCA_963082625.1. Taxonomy (NCBI): domain Eukaryota; kingdom Metazoa; phylum Arthropoda; class Insecta; order Lepidoptera; family Geometridae; genus Pasiphila; species Pasiphila rectangulata. The sequence goes on from OY720253.1 coordinate 11,322,487, forward strand.
ATCAGTCTACGATCTACTATACATACCTACATCGGGAGAAATTAAGAATTCTTCAACATTCATTAACGATAATGTTTTCGTGGTAATTCTAAAATTTATCAGACACTGCTGTCCAGACGAACTTTCAAAAGTCGTTAGAATTTTCAAAGTAATTATTTTTACTGAAAATCATCAACAACCGACCATACCGTACCTTTTTTAAATAACTAATGAAAGCTATCATAAATAAATTATTAATCGTTTAATTATAAGAAAACATCAAAAAGTTTACTGTAATTATGGATTTAGTAAAAAATATCTTATTTTATGGTCAAAATCGGGGGATTTCCATAAAAAACAAATTTAGGGATAAATTAATAAAAAACAATTTTGACACTATTATACGACAAAATCAATCGGAAATGAGCTCTTCTATAACCCCCTATAAGGAATGTATCGAATTACCAATCACTCTGTATATAACCTATGGCATAAAGCTACACTTGGAAACGTCAAAACATAACAAAACAGAATTGCAGGTAGGTAATACATAGTGGCTAAGGTGAAGTCAAGATGATGATGATGATTATAATAATTATTTATTTTAATAACTCGTCTTCTATAGGATGTAGAGTTGATAACCTTATGTGACTGACACTTCATTTGCCCTTTACCGTATATATGTTGTGATATTTCCGATCATCGTTTTGTAAATTAATAACCATCATTGATTCTTTTCTTTTATTAAATTGAAAAAGCATAATTAATTATAGGCCTTTCTAAAAAAAAAAAAAAGATGTTCAATTAGTGAAAGAAAAGTACTTGTAGGGGAGTATTTCTTTCCGTTAGGTCTTTCCTTTAGGAATTTCTGCTCACTACGATAGTTCCCAAAATGTTGAAGTAGATTCTTCTAGAAATAAATGTCTTTTTTCTTCTAACTTAACTGTAAGTATTAAAGCAAGCTTCTATTTACATATAAACATGAGTCAATCAAGATGAGAAAAATATAGAAATTAAATAAATAAAAAATAAATAAAAAATAAATAATGCTGGACAGATCACACAGCATCATCTTGTCCCAAGCTAAGCAGAGCTTGTGTTATGGGTACTAGATGACTGATATACTTAATAAATTATACTACATAGATAGATATTTTTATTATACATATATAGAAAAACACGCAGAACACCGTGAACAAATATCTGCAGATCGTACAGACATTTGTCCAGAGACGATTCCAAAAGAAATTCAATTATCCTTATTTATTCCTAATAGGGACGCCAACAGGTACAATAATTCTAGACACGGCGTCAACAAGCACTTAAGTCATTTTGACAAAAAAATGACTTAAGTGCTTGTGGACGCCGTGTCGACGGGAATAAGCAACTAAGTCACAGGGCTTTGGAACATTCCAAAGCCCTGCGACTTAGTTGCTTATTCCCGTCGACAGATTAAACAAAAACCAAAGCCTTGTGAGTTTTTAGCATTTTGACAAAAAAAATGACTTAAGTGCTTGTGGACGCCGTGTCTAGAATTATTCCCTAATATATTACAACGTTTTGGGTGGTTTTGGTTTAGACGAACACAAAATTTTTAGACTTTTTGATCTGATGGGGTTCTTTTTCTCTTGACACGCGTCTCAGAAAAGAAGCGAGCGCAAGAACCAAAATGGACATCATTTTATTTTTTGCCTTATTTGACGGAGTTAGAACGAATTCCATCCTAAGCTGCCTCGTTGTCAAAGTACCTAATCTTACATGTATAAATGTAATAAGTAAAGTAAATAATAAGTAAATACTAACTTTGAAAATCATTTTTATGAACACTAATGATAAAAACACACCTACCTACTCGCTAATCCCACCAGGTAAAATCATAAAATTTTATTAGTCAGTCTTTTATTAATTTAAATTAGCATAAACGATGTCGCCGTAGCCAAAATCGGCATGGAGGATCATCACCGTTATCACCAATCCCATCAGATCTTCCTAAATCAAATAAAATGATATCGCGGCTTTAAAATGTCGGTAAACTCAAAAAGTTTATATTCTAACTCAACATCTTGGTGAATAAAGTCGTTCAGAAATAATGTACTTCTTTAAGATTCACGTTTTTCTTCCAATACTAACCTCATCTTTCTCTTCCAGTCGGGCAAGTATGGAGAAGGCTTCATCGGTTCCTCGCGGGGCATGGCCGTTCACGTCCGCGCTAAGGATGCGGAGGGCGCCCACGACCACACCGGCTGCATGTGGCCGCTTTGGTCGGTGGCCACCAACGAGACCCTGCCGAAGGAGCCCTGGGTCGCTGTGATCAGGAGAGGAATGTGCAACTTTGAAATCAAGGTATTATATAGCGAAGGTTTCTTCTTTCCCTTTCGAGATAGCCACACTGGCTTCATGTGGCCAACCTCGCTTGATCATCAACGAGATTGGACCCAATAAAGAACCCTGGGTCGCCGGTACCTCGGCCTCGGTCCTCGTGAGGAACCGATGGAACCTTCTCTTGCTTCTTGAATCTGCTGTCATAGCATCAAGCAACAGCTGCACTTCGCAGCTGTTACACGCTTTCTGTATTAATAATTATGTTGTTATCATATTGGCATTGCGGCCGGCTGGTAGCAGGATTATTGGTTGCACGTCTCTCCGATACCGAAGATTTATTGATAGATAGCCGGTTATATTATACAATGGCTTGTACTACATATATATTCTGTATATTGGCCAACTGCGCGATATCGATATTATTTTACGTGCGCCTGTTTTAACAAACTGATTGATTTGATGTTATATGAATGCTTATCGCCTAACTACTAACGACAGTTCTTTGACAGATTTTCATGCATCACATTAGCACGAGTCTGACTCGCAATTGGTCGGTTTCCCGCCAATTGCGGTTCCCCTTTTGGTTCCCGCCGCGACACAGTTTCTTTTTCAAGTGTATACAAGATTCACTTTCTTCTATCAATTATCTGGTAACCATAGCACATCGTACAGACATTTGGTGTATAGATGGTGTAATGTCCCCAGCATTATAAATTTTATTATTATTTGTTTATTTAGATATTGCTTACTTAGGGCAGGGATCCATTACTGTGTGTCTTGGCCTCACTACGAGCACTCGCTGGCCACTTTGTGATCCCTGATTATTGAGGCGGGGGAATTAAATGTAGTTCTTCCCTTTATCATCATTACCTTAGCCTTAGGACGTGCACTGTTGGACATAGGCCTCCCTCATTGATCTCCAAGATCATCAGAGGGTTGTTGCCATCTTCCGGAGTCATTCCTCGGCAAATTCTTACTGCATCCACGGACTAGAGAGGTGAGGTAACATTCTACTCCCGCAATATGCCGTACTGAGCACGGCAACCCGCCGCTATGGAAACAACCCCCTCATGCTCTTGGAGATCCATGGGGGAGGCATGACCTCTCATACGACATTGGTGCAGCAGTGGACGGTGACAGCAGTCCTACGGCTGGGATGATGACGCGCCAGTTTGTTAATTTGACCTTCGGTTCCAGGTGCAGAATGCTTGGCGGGCGAACGCGTCCGCTGTCCTGATCTACAACGACAGGGACACCACAATGCTTGAAAAGATGAAACTATCCACGGACAACGGACGTAAGTTGCTTTTAATTCAGCAACTGCTGCAGCAAGCCGTGGGGTGCCGGCAGTAGAATGTTACCCCTCCTCTCCTACCCGTGGATGCAGTAAGAGCCTGCTAAGGGACACCTCCGGAAGATGGGCAGCAGCGTCTTTCCGTATATCAACATCCCGTACTGCGCTCGCCAACCCGTCTGCCAAGCGTGGTGAGTATGGCAACTACCCCTCATGGAGATCCATGAGGGAGGCCTTAGTTCAGTAGTGGAGTTTTACGGCTGAAATGATGAACTGCTGAAGCTGTCTCATAATCATCACCATTACCAATTCACGGAACATAAAAACTTACATTGGACATACAAACCCCGAACGAGGACCCGCCGCGGGATGACGTTTCCTGTGCTGACTGTTCGACTAACGCCATAGACCGAAAAGTGTGGAAAGAGGGAAGGCAGGCCTGCAGTAGGATCCAACGGGCTGATATGAATAGATTTAGATTATATTGGAAAGATATAGGCCTATTTATTATTTATTGAGGGATACAACTACATCATGTATAGGTACAGATCATTTAAAAGCCTCAAATTATCAATAATGTAGCTCATTGCGCTATCCACGTATTGTGGTTATACATAACAAGCATTGGTATGGGGGTACCAGAAAAGGGGGCGAAGGCCTCAAAAGGTCACCAAACGTCAAAAATAGCATTTTTGGGTTTTTTGGATGTTTTCGACCATTTGTTTTTTTGGTGACCTTTTGAGGTCACAATAACTGCGGTCCCTGTGACCCTAGGGTCACCAAAATCATTCAGTATCCTTTTCTCATTAATACGGTGCTAACAAAAAAGGTTTCATGTAAATCGGTCAAAGCGTTCAGTTGTAATCGTCATGCACAGAAGCCAGGCGCTATGCATATTAGGGGGCTTGGCCCCCTGAAAAAGGAAGAAGACACTCATGGAACTAGAGTGTTTATTTTACTTTTACAATAAAAGAGTAAAATATAGATGTGACAATAAACATTAATGAAAAAAATGATAAAAAACTAAAGATTGGAGGACAACACCCTCAAATCATTTGTTATTTTCTAGTTACAATTACACATAATTTCATCAGTCTAGTTACATAGATTTACAAGGTGAAGTGAACTGGACAACTGACTTTTAAGTAATAAGGTGCATGCAAATATAATCCCACTAATATTATAAAGCCTACCTTTTCACGCAAAAACTACCCAACGGATTGAGCTGAAATTTTGCACGCGTATAATAGAGGTATACGCGTGCATGTATCCACATCTACACATTATGTAGATGTGGACCAGGAATAACACATATGCTACTTTTTATCCGGGTACAACGCATGCGAAGCGGCGGGCACAAGCTAGTTTGTCTATATGTCTAGTATGTCTATATGTCTAGTATGTCTATATGTATGTCTAGTATGTCTATATGTCTAGTATGACTATAGTTATAATTAAAGGACGTACGTATTCCTATACGTACTGTCTGCATTCGTGCGGCAGGTATTTAGGCGCGTTAGCGAGCTGTTCGTGGAATTTTGCTGTTCTTCAGATGCTATACTCTCTATTAATACAGGTAGTGGAAAATAACTGAAAGGTCACTAAAATATTCGACATTTTATGTTCAAAGTCCCCGTTTATAATTTTGCGTAAACATCGTGTATTTACTTCAGTATAAATTCTCAAAGAAACATAAAAAAAACACAAAGCCTTTATCTTCTAATGTTGAGGTAATTTTTTTTTTATTTTTACACCCACGGGTAGATAATTTATTTACATCCAAAGTGCCCGTAATTTTTTTGAAAAAGTTATAGTTTTGAATTTATCATGAATTTATTACTGCAAATACGACCGGGCGCAAGGATAAAACTTTAAACTTTTCCTACATCGGGCACGAGGAACGAAACTCTCAAAGTCATTGGCTCGCTACAGCGCCAAGAGCAAACAGTAAGCGCGCGCCAAGCTCTCGAAGTACAGGTTTCTAGTGGCTGTATAATGTCTTTCTGACAAGATCCATACAATCGAATTTACAGTGCACTTAAAAAGGTTAACAGCTTCAAGATATTAACGTATGGACTTGAGTGAAGGAAGTTTGTAAAAGGAGAGTGATTTACTATAAGAGTACAGGGATCATTGACTGCCCCCGTGGCTCAGTTGGTCTAATAGCTGACTGATACGCAGGAGGTAGAGGATTCCCACCACGGGACAAATGTTCCAGATTGTTGTCTCTGGTCTGGGTATTTTCTATGTATGATAGATAACTGATAATTATGTATTTACAAAAAAAATGTTTTTAAGTATTATATCAATCATCTGGTTTCCTTCCATAGTAGGTACGAGCTTTGCTCAGTTTGGGACTAGATGTTGTGTGTAGTGTCCACCATTTCTTTTATAGTTACAACTATTTACTGAACGCAGGTAGGCCTGTATGATATTCGCACAATCGTGCCTTGAGATAATGGAGCGCGTACTTGGATATTGTCGTTGGCTTCGAAGGTCGCCCGGTCGGTCGGCTCTCCTACGCTTATCGTGTCCCGCTGCGTAGCAATGATTTTATAGCCCTTTGTACTTCCACAATGCGAACATAGCTGGCATAGACAATAAAATAATATGCGATCTTATATATGACTAAGTAGGACTTTTACTTTTACACTGCAGCGTTCATGAATTAACATGAAATTAAGTGGAAAGAGCAAGTCTAAACTAATTAAGCGGAAGGTTTCCTCATGACGTTTTGCTGGAGCATGTATAAAATTGAAAAAAAAAACAATACTAAGGTATAATAAAACGCATTAAAGTGACGCGCAGGCTTTTCTCAGCTTGCACGTTCCCTGGATCAGTGCACAGAAGACTGTTATGGCATCAAGAGCAGATGATGCTTTCGCTGATCCTGTTAGCTCGCATTTGTATTGGCGTTAGACAACAAATATTAAGTAGGAGCATGCTGTCATTTGTTCTAAGACTCTATTTAGATAACTCTTTTTTGGGTTCTGTAGTTCAACGAGGAACCCTTACAGTTTTGCTGCTGTTTGCGTCGGTCTTGCAAATAGCACAGTGCACAGAATACTGTTACCTATTATAACACTAACTGTGATGATGCCTTCGTTGATCCTGTTAGCTCGCACTTGTACGACGCACAAACGTCAAACAACTCTATAATCCCAATTATTGCACATCTATTTATACTGTCACGTGGCACGTCACATTGGCACGTCACCTTGACACTGGAGCCTCTAACCGTATTAGTGCGTGGGCTTTGTCATAACTCCTTGCCTTTGTTGTAAGTCGTTACTGTGTAAATATAATTACCATACGTTTTGTACGTAATGGGGTTGTACTTAATTACCTCCATTCTCGCAGAGAACCAAGCGAGTTTACGGTTATTTTTTATGTTATTAACGGCCTCGAGGCAGACCACCTGCCGGATGGGCGGATGATCTAGCCTGGGTTGCCGGACGACAGTGGATGAGACTTGCACAGGACCGTTTACGTTGGCGTGCTCAAGAGGAGGCCTATTCCCAGCAGTGGGTGTCAACGGGGTGATATGATGATGATGTTATTAACAAAGCAGGACCGATGATTAGGCTGGCCCAGGATTCTTTATGTTCGCGTGTTAAAGAGGAGGTCTATACCAAGCTGTGGGTGTCAACGGGCTTTTATGATGATAGGATGATGATGAACAAGGCAGGTGGAGTAAAGCCCTCACGTTATAGTAGCCGAGACAAGGATTCAAATTTATTGTTCGTCGTTCGTAATTTTACTCAGGTCCATGAGAGAGTCTATGTCCATGATGGTGATGATAATATTTCTCTTGCTCAATAACAAGTTTTTGAAAAATGGGACCAATCCAAACCCATAAATAATTATCCAAATCAGAACATAAACGACGGGAGTTCTAAGGATTACAAGCTGCAAAATCCAGATAATTGAGAACCCCCTCCTTTTTGTAAAATCGATTAAAAGTAGGCAGACGGCATTCTTAGTGTCGGAGGAAAACGATGGGTTGGAAGAGCATCGCGTCAGATGCAACATAGGAAGGCCCAGCACTGGGAAAATGGCTGATGTGAAAAACAGCTATATTTATATATTTATTTATTTAATACTTTATTGCACAATTACAAAAGGTGGGCTTAATGCTAAAGCATTCTCTACCAGCCAAACCTGTAGTTTAGAGTGTGGTTGGCGTGCTATAATGGAAATATATGTATGTGCATGGAAATGTTAACTGAGGATAATTTGTTACATCATTAATTAGACGATAATTATCGACGATAACTTTCCGTTCGTTACATAATTACGTGCTGATTAAAACTCAGCAATAGTTTCATGAAAAAAGAACACAACGTTAGAATTGATTAACTTTAAATAGTTTATTTCCTGTTATATAAAAATACATTTCCTCTTTTTTTACAACGAATTTGAGTAGACCGAAACAAGAATAAAATGACCTTGTTTAAAACAAAAGGGTTCAAGTTTGAACAAAATTATTCCTTGCACTTATATGTATATGGCGACCACTTATCATAAATATTCCAACTGGACACCAGCTAGACACACAGCGACTGTTTTTTTCTGTTGTATTGTTTCCAGGTTACCTATAATAAATATTAACATTAATTATCGCGGGTGCAATGTCCTAGATCACTTTTACAGGGAATAAGTAGAGTTCTGAAGACCGGGATAAATAGAGATTAGGGGAACTTTTGCCCAGCAGTGGGACAGTACAGCTCTATGTCGTCGACCCATAGTGGTAGTGGAAGTTCCCTATCGCAGTGTTCACGTCTCGACGACCACCACTCGTTTTTGTCATCACTTCGAATCGCAAGCACCTATTATTCGCCGTGGGGTGCCGGCAGTAAAATGTTACCCCTCCTCTCATGCCCGTGGATGCAGTAAAAGGGATACCTCCGGAAGATGGGCAGCAGCGTCTTTCTGTGTAACAATATCCCGAACTGCGCTCGCCAACCCGCCTGCCAAGCGTGGTTGAGTATGGCAGTTGCCCCTCCTGGAGATCCATGAGGGAAGTGCAGTGGCTTTTCCCTGTAGTGGGAAAGTAACGGCTGAAAAATAAAATAATAAATACAATAATATAAATAGATACAAGATTCCCTACAAATATTTTATGATGATGATTAATTATTAAAATAATAATAGTTTAAAAAGTAAGAATCACGCTGAATTATTGTATTGTCATCTTCACCTTGATATGATGCAAAGTTTAAATCGAATGTCTTACAAGTTTATAAATTAGAAATGTTAAGTAGCCCCCGACACTTAACTTAGTCTTGGAGGTGTCACAAATTATCGCGTAAATTACCTTTATAGTTTCCTGATGTTTCGACCATGCATTGTCCCGGGAAGACTGGAATAATATACGTAATTTACGACCTGTCCGTACATCCTTTGTAATGTCCTGTGATAGCAAAAGGTTAACGTATTTATAAAATTAAAAATTTTAAGTAACCCCCGACACTACCTAGTCTCGGAGGTTACCAAATTTTGTTTGTTGTTTTTCCTCAGTCTTGCAATCTACACACTATGCCCTTTCATTTGATGCCACACTTGGGTATATTTGAAAACATTCGATTGTTCACCCCTACTTTCAACCCCCATATCTCATGAATGGCTCAACCGATTACTATATAACTTAACTATATGACTTGCATTCTACACATCATTTCCTTTCATTTAATACAAAACTCCGGTATATTTGGAAACATTCGATTATTCATCCCCTCTTTCACCCCCCATATTTTGTTTACTTCTAAACCGATTTTTGTAAATAATGCCGCAAAACCTGCTTTTTAATAAAAAAAACTGCATGCAAATTGGTTCACTCGTTTAAGAGCTATGGTGCTTAAGACAGACGCACACCCACACAGGTCAAACTTATAACATCCCTATTTTTTGTCGGGGCTTAAAAATCGGTTAAAACAGCTTTCGAAGATTCCGGTACAGTTACAAACTCGTAGATACAGCTGAAGCTAATAAAAAAACTTTTGTTTTCATTTATCAGGACATTCACATTTAGGGTTCGTGGGTTAGGCCCCCAGTGTGGGACGCCCCCGTCGTGAAGGGACCCTTTTAGCTTCAAATGAAGCAAGTTGACAGTGGTCTAATTAATTCTCGGTAAATCGGAAAATCATGCAATTTCGTTCTACACAATGCAAACCTCGTGCGTATGGGGCCGAGTTTTCGCTCTACCTACTTACACGTGTTTGGAGACGATTTGGGGAGGCATATGTCCAAAAGCTCTTACTGTTACTCACAAACAAGGTGACCATGGAAGACCAGCGCTGTGGTATAATTTACTTTGCCACAGCACAAGCTGAATGGTGACCTTTTTTGTCACTTTGACTTAGTTCTAAGAATAATTTCATAATTTTGTTAACTGTCCGTAATAAGTGACAAAATAAACATATTTTTATCTTTATCTTTTATCTAAAAGTGCATAATATAAGCTGATAAGAATAAGAATAAGAAAACTTTATTGTTAAATTGTTACATTTTCCATGTACATCATGTAGGTCTTAAATAAAATTAGCGTGAAAACAATTTTATCCATTTCGGACATACAATACTCATCATTATTAAGTGATCACTTAATACTAAGCAATAGAAGAAAAAACACATTTGAATAAGCCATAAACTGACAAACCAACAAGTTACACCTAAATTAATATTTTATATTATCTATGTATCAAAGTACTCTTTGATGATGATGACGAAATTTATTAAACTTTAAAGCGGAAAACAAAATTCAAGCTGGTATTGCAACATCGTTTCTTCTTACTTGTGATAAGCCAGATGAGGTCATTGCATTCGATATCACTGTAAGCGTTACCACATCACTCGTGATTTTGTGCGTTTTGAAGCACGTTACGCTTTTGACTACTCGGAAACTGTATTGAGCAATACTTAATTGAGTTGAGGTTGGTGCTATCTTTCTTTTATAAGAGTACCTGATGATAACGGTCAGGTTTTATTTAAAGATAAATAATGCTTAATTGCGTACCTCATCAGCTATTTCATAGATAGAGAAGTGGCGGATGTTTTATTGCTATTAAGTTACTGTTATCAAAATAAGAAAGTATTTCTATCGATGAATGACATAACTAATTTATAGTACATTAGCTTGAGCCCGCCGCTTCGCATGCGTTGTACCCGGATAAAAAGTAGCCTATGTGTTAATCCTAGTCAACATCTATTTGCAACATACATATATAACATCGTTTGCAAAATTTCAGCTCGATACGTACGCTAGTTTTTGCGTGAAGCGGTAACAAACCTCCATACAAACAAACTTTCGCCTTTATAATATTAGTGAGATGCAGTGACACCGTAAGTGCACTAAATACTTTAATTTTAAACTTGTTACCTTGTTTGTATGGCGTTACTTATGTCCCAACATTATAAAGAAAATAAATAAAGTGTGTAATGTTTTAATGGACCCAAAAATAAAAATAAAACACTTTTGTCGCGTCTCACTAATATAAAATAGACAAAAGTCAACATGTTTCTGTTACGTATTCAGGACTGGACCAATCTTAATGAAATTGAGTAAGAGATGGAAAGTTAAAAGGCACTAGCCTAATAGCTGTAAGTCATTTTAGTCCATTTTACGCAATTTTGGTTAACTATTATAGGTAGAAAGTGCGCTAACAGAATTGACACCAATATCTAGTTTAACAATTATGTCTCAAAGGAGATGTTTCACGAATGTATGGAATCCAGGCTAACTAGGTGTACACGTGCACAAACATGGCTAAATATATGTTAAACATTTTCCCACTATCAGTTTTTTAATAGTTTGCTTCATTTGATGCATTTTCCTAAAAATAACTAGCCTAAGTCGAGCAACACAAAACTTTAGAACAATATGGCGGACCTATACAATTGGTGACGTCATTTTGACAGCTGTTGACATAATAGTGAAATGAATGATTTACGATAGAGGCTAAATCAAGTTAACCTGAGGTATTTCGATTTTCGAGTACCTAGTACCTAAGTACCTCAGGCTACCTAGGTAAACTACATTAAGCTATGGATGGAGTCGAACGAGAATAATTAATCGAACGCTAAATGTTGCAAACCTATCTACAAAATCTTCAACTCAAATGCGTAAAACCATCTGTCAAAATCATTAGGCAGTGACAGTTACAAGAATTTATTAGAAACTATTTTCGCTGCCTAGTAAAAATGTTACCAGTGATAATTATGCCTTGTATTTAAAACATTAATAATACAATCATTTTAGTTTAAATTAAATAAGGAGTATTTTTTTCCGAAATCACTGATTTTTACGCAATTTTTAAGTCCGGGTACATAGACCTAGCCCATTTTGAAACATCTCCTTTATATAACCTATGGTTTAGAATAGAACCTTTAATTTAAAATAATATAATCTTTGTTACAGGTAACATAAGTGCCATTTTCACTTACAAATGGAAAGGCGAGGAGATCACGCGGCTTATCGACAATGGGACCAAAGTCATGATCGGCATCATCAAAGGCCGGACCTTTGCGCACGTCACCAATAACATTAATAAGTAAGTACATCTCAAGAACGTCTCGACCTGTGGTATCAACATGATCTCTATTCTACACCAGTGTGTCTACCATGAGTTGTCACAAATCGCCTGCCGTTACTACAGTAGTAATAGTACGTTGACATTTTGACTATGACATCTGTCAGATTTGTAACTCATGGTACCAAATTGAAAGCAAATGAAGTCAAACTACAGTAGCTGTAGTAAAGTTTACTGCGTATTTTAGTAGGTACCAAACTATCCGCTAGAATTGCGCTAAAATCCGCTGTTCAAGTTTTCGTATTTTTTTAACTACAGTCGCTAGCGAGTAAGTATAGATTGTGAAAACTCATGGTAGACCTACAGGACTAGCAAACATACGACGCAGTGATCCCTATCTTGTGGACATCTGACTAACTCGCACCAAGCGATTCTTCTCCACCTTCATCATTCGCGCCGCTAAGGTATGGAACTCGTTGCCGGCTTCTTTTTTCCCCGAAATCTACAACCTGGGTATTTCAAGTCAAGAGCATGTCTTGATTTGATTTTAATTCTAGACTTTTATATTATAGCATCGGCCACATCATAGCTTATCATCAGGTGAGACTGTGATTGATAGACATTTCAAAATCTACATCTATTTTTATTATGATAAGAGATTAATATGTTAGGACGACTGTTATTCCCCGTTATCTGAATGCTGTTTATGGTTATAGTAGTTCGTTTGTATTGTTCCTGAATTATTTCTTTCAGAATTTTAAGACAATACTAATACGCAGTTATGGCTATGTTTGGCATTTGGATGGCGGACAGTGATAGTCGTTACGATACAGTCAATGTTATTTAAAACAGAATAAAATTGGCAACAGTAAATAATTAAAATATAATAATAAAATAACGCCGCGGGGTGCTGGCAGTAGAATGTTACCCCTCCTCTCATACCCATGGATGCAGTAAAAAAAAAAATAATGCAGTAATATAAAAAATAATTTACCTACCGTATTAAAATATACTTTTATCTCTTAATTAAGTAATAACAATTAATATATATACTGTATCTCGTATAACGCTGCCAAAAACAATAACAAAGGTGATACCAGTAAAAAAAGAGCCTCCTTTGTAGAAGGTTACTTCGTCGTAGCTACGTTCTGCCATAAAAAAAATCTAGGATTTTTTATTTTAGTCGAAACTTATCGAATTGTATATAAATTATGGTCTTGGAACATTTTTATTCCAATAATTTCGTTTCTTACAAAGAAAATAAAATAATTAATATTTTTTATGGGTACTTATTTTGTAACACTGGTCACTTTTTGGGGAAAGCTATCAAGGTGCATTGGTACTGCACATTGGGTAAAAATGTCATTCGTTTCCCGTGCCTCGTCCGTTCTGGAATCGAATGTTCTTTCTCTCGCCCCGCCCGCCGCCGTCGCCGTTGTTGTTTTTGCTGTTCTGTTTAATTGTTGAAGTTGTTTGCTAACGTTAAAGTTATCTTGTTGTGTTTGTGTTGTTGTTATTATTTGGTCGAGTTTTTGTTGTTTTGATAAGGAGCCTCAGCCCGCGGCTGCGCTCCTGGAGCCGGTAGCTGGTCCATCGAGAACAATAATGAAACTACTACTACACTGTCACCACCCAAAAAGCGGCTGGTAAAAGCTCTGAGTTCAACAGAGAAACTGATGATAATGAATGTGTACAAGCACACGTACAAGAACTGGCCCAAAAGCGAATATTGGTCACTCTTAGCCTGTGTAAACAAAACAGCCGAGCTCTTGGGAATATCTCAATGAACAGTAAGAGTTCAAATTCAAATTCAAATTCAAATCATTTATTGCGTTCATGTGTACATTAGGTCTTATAATTTAGCTTTTAGTCCAAACATGAGCCCAGTAAGGGCACTACAATTTAGGTGTTTGTAGGTAACATAAAAATTTTCGTACTTAACTAATTTAAAACAACTTTACATAAAGTTAGGTATTTTAAAAATGTACTTATTCTAAATTATATCAAATTATAACATCAAGATAAATGAACATACTTAATAGCTTTGTTAATTATTAGTACAATAATTACATAGGTCCTAATCTTTTTTTTTTTTTTTTTACATTTTTATAAAAGGTACCTCCTTTTTATGTAACTCAATGGGTTCATATCAAAAAACTCTTGCAAGGTATAGAAACTATGTTTTATTAAATATTTCCTAAGTTTATTTTTAAATGTGTGAACCTGGCTTTCATTTCGAATATTTTCAGGAATATTATTATAAATTTTTGTTACCATGGGATGTGTACCGGAGTGAAAGATTTGGAGCTTTGAGAAGGAAGTGACTAGTTTTTTGTGTGGTCTAAGATTCTGTGGACGTGAATATTCATGAAAGAGGTGAATGTATTTTTTAACAAATACGCTAATTTCTATAATATAAATACATGTTAGAGTAAGAATATTTTCTTTTTGAAAGTAAGGTTTGCAGCTTTCTGTTGTGTCTAAATTGTAAATAATTCTTATACATCGTTTTTGAAGCGTGAAGAGTTTTGAGGCGTCAGTACTATTTCCCCAGATAGTTATGCCATACTGCAGCCAAGCATGGGCATATGCATAGTAGGCACAGGTGGCAATTTTTATGTTTGTAGTCTTTTTAAGTTGATAAAGCGCATAGGTGAATCTGGATAATTTTGAAGCAATTTTTTGTATGTGGGTTTTCCAATTTATGTTAGAATCTATGTGTATTCCTAGAAGAGGATATGTATTAACAACTTCTATCGGAGTATTTTGAAAGTTGTATTGAATTTGAAGTGGTGTTTTTTGATAAGGGTGGAACTGTATTAATTTAGTTTTATTGAAGTTTAATAGTAAATTGTGGTGCCCGAGCCAGTCTGTTATTTTATTAAATATGGAATCTAAATGTTCATGAAGGTTAGATCCAATTTTGCTAGGTAATACTATCGATATGTGAGTTGTTGTAAAATAACACAAACATAGCATAGTGTAGGGTGGAACTATACTTGTAGTCATCATTTCGGCCGTAGTACGTCCACTACTGAACACAGGCCTCCCTCATGGATCTCCATGAGGGGTAGTTGCCATACTCACCACGCTTGGCAGGCGGGTTGGCGAATGCAGTACGGGATGTTGATACACGTAAAGACGCTGCTGCCCATCTTCCGGAGGTATCCCTTAGCAGGTTCTTACTGCATCCACGGGCATGAGAGGAGGGGTAACATTCTACTGCCGGCACCCCACGGCATACTTGTAGTGATCCATGAAAAAAAAGGTTATGCTCCACTGTCTTCTCAGTTCGACAGTGACATCAAGTGACATTACTTTGTTTACATTATTGGCAGCGTTTGAAAAAACGGACTATAATTGGCTTGGGGTGCCGGCAGTAGAATGTTACCTCTCATGCCCGTGGATGCAGTAAGAGCCTGCTAAGGGATACCTCCGGAAGATGGGCAGCAGCGTCTTTCCGTGTACTAACATCCCGTACTGCGCTCGCCAACCCCAGGCGGGTTGGCCAAGCGTGGTGAGTATGGCAACTCCCCCTCATGGAGATCCATGAGCGAGGCCTGTGTTCAGTAGTGGACGTTTTACGGCTGAAACGAATAAAATGAAAGCCTTTGTAAATCAAAACAATGACCTGATCGTTAACAGTAGATTCAAACTTATAATAATTACATTTTAGCTCAACAGTTTGTTTTCCAATTATATTTCTATTACACTTCTCGGCACTATTGTTAGTTTTTTTTTGTTACCTTACTTCATTTGACTCTACTCTACACATGTAAATTTATAATCGCGATGATGTTTATCAAGCTTCGTATGCAAAAACAAACACTACCGTGATGAGAACAAAGATTGTTTATCAGTGCTCAGTTCTCAGCATATTGTTGTACGGCGCCGAATCCTGGGCGTCGTACGCGAGACAACAATATCGTCAAGTTAGAAGCCCAGAGGCCATACCAGCTTAGTCAACTTATAGCATCCTAGCTAAGTCAGCTCTATAGCTGTCTGAGCTGGGATGGTGTAATGAGTGCTGAAGTTGACTGTGGCGGGCGGATTCTAAGATACATCTAGACTCATAGCTCTGGTATAAGAAATAAAAACAAATAACTCAGAATGCGGTGGCCGTCATAGAAATCCATGAAGTATCATCAACGATAATTAGTAATTGTAACTAATTATCGTTGATGATACCTCACCACCGTACCAGTACAAGTTTATTAATTATTAAATATATATATCATCATCATCATTTTCAGCCCGTGTCAACCCACTGCTGGGTGTAGGCCTCCTCAATTCCTTGCCGAAGTGGCAATTCCGGTGTTGGGCCGATCGTATTCAGGTTTTGTTGGCGACCTTGACGATGTCATCCACCTATCTAGCAGGTGGTCTACCAGCGTTGGTTTATATATATACATATATGCAATATGAATAAGAATATTTTTTATACAACACATTTAAAATATTAGTATTAAAAGTATTCTTATTGATATAGCATATCAATTAAATGCTTCCGCTTTCCAAACACTCGTGAGTGACTATTCATTGTAATGTTAAACGAGCTTTCTACTCACGTTAATTAAACGTCGAACATAGGTGCCGCGTAAGACTCCATTCACTGATGAAAGTTCCCCTGGGAGGAACTGAACACGTTGGAAACCTATTTTCGACGTATAATTAACGTGAGTAGAAAGCCCGTTTAACATTACAATTAAATGGTTTTCATTAACTTGTTTTGACGAATCTGCATCTTTGTTCCCAGGACGTCAGTGCTCTTCGTGTCGATATCCTTTATCGTTCTGATGGTGATATCGCTCGCATGGCTCGTCTTCTACTACATCCAGCGGTTCAGATACATTCACGCTAAGGACAGATTGTCTGTAAGTATTACAATGAATAGCAAACAGATGATTTAACATTGATAGTTGAATCGGTTTGAGAGACCTTTGCCCAACTGTGGGACGAATAGGTTGAGAAAAATAACTGAATCGATGAAATCTTCTGCTCTAATTTTAATCTTCGGGATGCTGTCGTTTCTAGGACATCATTAGAAAGATAAGGCTTCTCCAACCTAATTATTGTCTCGGCCGATAACAAGAGGATAAGAAAGAATTGGTCCATGTCTGAACCTAAGCCGTGGATTTCTAAACGATATTTTACTTTGTTGGTGGAACACATAATATCGTTTGATAAACGCATTCATTAAAGCTTCGGCCAAACCTGCGCGATCAAAAGGACTGAGAAACGGGCGCGTCAGCTGCGCGGCGGTCGCTTTCCATGATATCTCAATACGTTTCTTTCCATAAAGTACGTTTACAAATTCCGCAACCGCAGACTGATTACGTATCTCGCGACAGGAATGCTGAATCTTCCCTGCTGGGCACCATTTCTTATCGCGCGATGCACACCAACGCGACCACAACGACGGACGAGCGCCTCCGCAGAACGGGACGCACGCATCTAGTGCTAAGACGTGTTTTAATTTAAGTGTGTGCGAGCACGCGTGTTCGTTATTTATTTAATTCCACGATGACAACAGAATATACTACAGCGATGATTCTTGAGATCGTGAGGACATGTTATTTTATATGATTTGAATACCCAAATAGAAAAGATCCAAAGAAAAAAATATGGAATTAAATCGGTCCGTCCGTCCGCTTATATTAAATAATAAAATTAACAGCGATTAGTAATAACTGTGTGACAAGCTAACGACGTGCGGCATTAGTGACTATTCACCAACAACTGAAGTTGGCGATTTGTGCCGTAGTGACAGTTCTGTAGGTCTACAATGAGTTTTTACAATCTATACTCGCTGGCGACTGTAGTTAAAAAAATGTATGAAAACTTTTACAGCGCCTCTAGTGGATAGTTTGGTACTACTGACGCGCAGGTATGGCCGAAGCTTTATAGTACGCTTTAAAATTAAAAGCTTTTATTTAGCTTGTCCTGTATGTACGAGTATGTATGTAATATGTTTGTTCGCGGAATCTTGTAGTCAATTTTGAAGCAGATATCTCCAACCAATTGAGCTGAAATTTTGTATACATGTTGACTTCGGATGACAATGCATGGTCAGCTATGTGACGTCACTCTGAATCCAACATGGCGGAACAACCAAGATGGCGGACAAGTTATTTTTAATGGACTCCTACAATATGGGTGTCAAATGAAAGGGCTTGCTGAAAATAATTCGAAAATGAAATGACGATACTCTGAATCCAACATGGTGGAACACCCAAGATGGCGGACAAGTTATTTTTAATGGACTCCTAGAATATGGGTATCACTATCAAATGAAAGGGCTTGCTGAGAATAATTCGAAAATGAAATGACGTACTCTGAATCCAACATGGCGGAACATACAAGATGGTGGACTAGTTATTCTTTATGCACTCCTATAATACGGGTATCAAATGAAAGGCCTTGCTGAGAGTTACTCGAAAAATTAAATGACATCACTATAAATCCAACATGGCGGTATACTCAAGATAGCGGACTAGTTATTCTTAATGCACTCTTACAATATGGGTATCAAATGAAAGGCCTTGCTGAGAGTTACTTGAAAAATTATATGACGTCACTCTAAATGCAACATGGCGGTCATGAGATGCACAGACAAGAAACCAACTGTCCAGTGATAACTAAAAAGTAAAAAATAAATTAAGTATAAGTAAAAAAGAAACTTTTTAACAAGCTTTTATTTAAACGTACTACTAAAAATAATATAATAAACATTTTCAACTAAAGTTTAATGTCAACTTAAAACGTCTTTACACAATACCTCTATATGTAATAAAAAAGCTTGTCGCGAGATTTAAGCATGAACTCGTATTAACATTGTTTGAAAAAAAATCAATTAGATCAAGTTACAGGTACACAGGTTAATCTCGCGACAGCTTTTTTATTATATATTGTGTAAAGACGTTTTAAGTTGACATTAAACTTTAATGGAAAATGTTTATTATTTTCAGTAGGTACGTTTAAAAGCTTGTTTGTTTAAAAGTTTTTTTCACTTGCAATTATACCAATTATACTTCAACTTTAAGCAACTATACTTCAGCCACGACGTAGTTACGCGTTTAATATGTTCCAACCCGCCTTTGAACCTTTATGTATAACTTCGTCCAATGCATGAAAGAAAGTTTGTAAACAAACTACAACACTTGAACTTAACAACTACTCAGTTTAGAATTTTTATCTGAATTAAATATTCAAGTCAAATCTAAAATGAAAAAATGTTCTCCATAACTATACAAGAATGTAGCAATATTTAGATTAAGTATTGGCAGTTTCTTAATAAACATTCCACATCAGATTTATATGAAGTGCCTTTGCATCTATTATTCCCGATCCTGAGCTGCTTCCCTCCAGTCAATTATATGTAATTAAAAAAAAACATTTCAGAAGCGACTATGCTGTGCAGCGAAGAAGGCGCTCTCTAAGATACCTGTAAAGAATTTAAAGACTGAAGACAGAGTAAGTTATTAAATTATAATTATGTTAATTCAATTTATACACCATAACGTTATACAATAACATATGGCATGCCAATACAATACCATAGATACCTACATCATAAAAATAATTATTTACCTACCGTATTAAAATATACTTTTTATCTCTTAATTAAGTAATAATAATTAATATATAATTGGCGTGGGGTGCCGGCAATAGAATGTTACCTCTCATGCCCGTGGATGCAGTAAGAGCCTGCTAAAGGATAACTCCGGAAGATGAGCAGCAGCGTCTTTCCGTGTATCAAAATTCCGTACTGCGCTCGCCAACCCGCCTGCCAAGTCTGGTGAGTATGGCAACTACCTTAGCGCTCCTGCACACGATGCCGTCACCGCGCCGCGCCGCCGCGCCGCGCCGCCGCGCAATTACACTGTAGATACGAGTCGCGCGAAGCCCGCCACCGCGGCTCCCCCGCGCCGCCTCCGCGCGCGTTCCCCTGTCTTGTCTGTTTGATTTAGCCATTCCATTGCCAGCCGTGTACGAACGTGCACATGCGTAACTTTTTAAGAAAAAAACAGATGGACTGGAGACTTATGGAGATCCACCAGGAAGCCCTGTGTTCAGTAGTGGACGCGCGTTACGCCTGAAATGATAAATGCTTTGGTGCAAGTTCGCTGAACTATGATGATGATAGTTGAACATGTCGGAAAAATTGTTGCCGACTGGAAGTTGTTTTGGCGTGCGCCGCGTGAACTATTAAGTCAAGTGCAAGTGATGTAATATAGAAGAATTGTTACTTTTAAAAGGTCTACAATAAAATTAGCAACAGCACATCATCATTTCAGCAGTAAAACGTCCACTACTGAACTAAGGCCTCCCTCATGGATCTCCATGAGGGGTAGTTGCCATACTCACCACGCTTGGCAGGCGGGTTGGTGAGCGCAGTATGGGATGTTGATATACGGAAAGACGCTGCTGCCCATCTTCCGGAGGTGTCCCTTAGCAGGCTCTTACTGCATCCACGGGTAGGAAAGGAGGGGTAACATTCTACTGCCGGCACCCCACGGCTAAAGGGCAACAGCACATGTATATCTTTTATAGTTTACACAAAGTTACTATTTTACTTGTTACAATTTTGATAAAAATGTATGCATTATTTGCGAAGTCGTTTAAACAAACATGGTGCGAATATATGTACATAGAACTAAACAAGTTTTTTAAACATTTTGGTCATATAGAACATATTTTCCTTTTAAACCAGGGTTGTTGCTGATGCGGTTTTTTGACACATCAGCGGATGCTGATGCTGATTTTTGATCTTGACATCAGCGGATGCTGATGCTGATTTTGGCCATGTGCGTGTCGGGCTCGCAAACTTAGTGTTCCACACTTACTTAATGTAGGTGGTTCTTCAAATAGAAACCAAGTCTCGAAAAATCTTGCATTTTTTGAGGGTTTAGTACACAAAGGGTAGCATACGGAACAGCGCCCTTTGTATGTTGTTTGTACTTGTTTACCTAATTTGTATAAAAATGCGCTTTATGCCCCGCCTCTTCGGGTCATGTCGCGACTCGAACATCAGCATTGAAAGTCAGCATCGATCGATGCGGATGCTGATGCTGATGTTCAAATCAATGCTCATCATCAGCGGATGCTGTTGCTGATATTCGCAACAACCCTATTTTAAACCATATAATTTAATTCAATATCTTACGAATTAGAACTCTCGCGCGACAAAAATATTACAGCGCTGCGGGCGTACTTACGTCTAACAGCTAGACCGATACAATTGAACCCGGTAGATGCCGCTGACTCACGTCAGCATGTCTCCAGATCAGCGGGCTGGACGTCTGCCGGGCCCGCTTGTAAATAAATAATATCAACTTATACAAACAAATGTCTGTACGATCTGCAGATATTTGTTCAGGGTGTTCTGGGTGTTTTTCTATATATAATAAAAATATCTATCTATGTAGTATAATGTATTAAGTATATCAGTCATCTAGTACCCATAACACAAGCTCTGCTTAGCTTGGGGCTAGATGATGCTGTGTGATTTGTCCAGCATTATTTATTTATAATACAGTCATTTTATCGCTTGTAGTGA
This sequence comes from Pasiphila rectangulata, assembly GCA_963082625.1. Classification (NCBI taxonomy): domain Eukaryota; kingdom Metazoa; phylum Arthropoda; class Insecta; order Lepidoptera; family Geometridae; genus Pasiphila; species Pasiphila rectangulata. The sequence continues at coordinate 11,344,169 of OY720253.1, forward strand.
TAAGGCCGCCTATTGTACTTCTACTTTTAATTTTGTAATTTTCTGTCTTTGTCATATTATGTCATGTGTTAGTATTAAGTTAAGTACAATTAAGAGTTATCTATCTATTTTAATCTGAGCTAACGTCTATCTACGTGCATGTTTCAGGAAGTGCAAGGCGACACCGAATGCTGTGCTATTTGCATAGAGCCTTACAAAGTTTCTGAGACGCTCAGATCTCTTCCTTGTAGGTGAGTACTCTACTAGTGCGAAGGGAAATTATTTTTGTAAGTAATTAAGTATTAGTCTTCGCCGTGGGGTGCCGGCTGAAGAAGGTTGCCCCAGATCTCGGATGAAGGAATAAGAATGTTGGGAATTAATGTGGAAGTGTGACTAACCAAAGAAGCGCTGCGAGGAGATTGTGTTAGTGAAGATATGAGAAAGATTTTTTTTTTAATTTTTCTTAAAGCCTATACAGGAAGTACAATATAAATAGAATTAGCTACAAGTTTTTAAAATTAAAAAATTAAAGTAATCCCCGACACTTTACCTAGTCTCTGAGGTTACCGATTTTTTTTTATAATGTGTTTCCTCAATTTTGCAATCTAGACCATCATGCCCTTTCATTTGATACCACACTTGGGTATATTTGAAAACATTCGATTGTTCACCCCTACTTTCAACCCTCATATCTCATGAATGGATCGACCGATTTCTATAAAACTGTCGATTTTGCATTTTACTCATCATTTCCTGTCATTTGATACCAGACTCTGGTATATTTGGAAACATTTGATTATGCATCCCCTCTTTTACCCCACATGCATATCTTGTAACTTCTTTAACGATTTTGATAAAACATCTTTAAGAACCACCGCCGGAAAACCTTCTTTCAAATAAAAAACTTCATACAAATCGGTCCACTCGTTTAAGAGCTACGGTGCCACAGACAGACACATAGACACATACACACACATATCTAGCGGTCAAACGTATAACAGCCCTCTTATTTGTCCACCCCTCTTTTTTGTCGGGGGTTATCTTATAGCATAAAGCGATTTCTGCCCATTGTCCATTCAAATCATGTCCATCTAAAGGTTGCCCACCTTTGGATGGACATGATTTGAATGAAATAATTGGGTGAAGTATTATTGTCCTAATTCAGTAATACTTATTATTATAAGAAGCTGTCATGAGATTCAGGCTTGTAATATTATAAAGCCGAAAGTTTGTTTGTATGGATGTTTGGTTACCTCTTCACGCAAAAACTGCCTAACGGATTGAGCTGAAACTTTGCATACGTATATGATGTTGACTAGGATTAACACATAGGCTACCTTTGATCCTGGCACAACGTATGAAGCGGCGGGCAGAAGCTAGCAATGTATATTTGTTTGCAGACACGATTTTCACAAGAACTGCATAGATCCGTGGCTGCTCGAGCACCGCACGTGTCCTATGTGCAAGATGGACATACTCAAATACTACGGCTTTGTGGTGAGTTCACTTGCAATGAAATACAATATCCGGGTCGGAGTCTCCTACCGTGTACTCGCCTACCTGCTTAGATGACACCAAATACATTGACGACCTCTGGCGCAGCGGGCGAAGGTCAGCCTGCGACGCAAGAGGTTGCGGGTTTGATTCCCGCCGAGACAAATGACTGTACGATCTGCAGATAATTGTTCAGGGTTCCTATATATAATAAAAAATATCTATTTATGTAGTATATATATATATATTATTTAACTAAGCTACGCAACCCGTGAAGGGCTAATCGAAATCCTTGATAAGATCATATCGGTTGAGCACCAATTTAGCGCCATCTACAGGTAACCCAACTACATAGGTTCTTCCGCTCATTACCTGAAGTTGCATTCAGTAGCAATAACTAGAGATGTCGTAAAATCTTATTCTATTGGCATTAATTTTAATAGTGTTCAAATTTTCGAGTCCTTAACGAACATTTTTGCAAAGGTTTCTCATTTCCTTAAAATGTTCCCTGAGTGTAGTTTACAACTGGAATATGGGCTGCAGCGTCATTCTGTTTGTCGACAACCCGTACTGTGACAACTCGCCTACCCGCCTCCCAAGCGTGGCGAGTATGGCAACAACCCCTCCTGATCAAGAGATCTAAGAGGCCCTTGTCCAGCAGTGGACGTCCTACGGCTGAGATGATGATGATGAAGTGTAGTTTAACACTATACAAGTATATAAAATAAAAAAAATAAGTAACCCCTAGTCTTACTACCTAGTCTCGGAGGTTACCTAATTTTTTTGTCTCAGTGTTGCAATGTACACCTCATGCCCTTTAATTTGATACCACACTATTTGAAAACATTCCATTATTCACTCCTAAGAGAACAATCGGTTCTCTTAGGAGTGAATAATTGAATGTTTTCAAATATCTCATGAATGGCTCGACCGATTTCTATATAATTTTCAGTTTTGCATTCGACACATCATTTCCTTTCAATTGATTCCAAAATTGAATATATTTGGAAACATTCGATTATTTATTCCCCCTTTCACCCCCCCATATCTTGTAAACTTCTGAACCGATTTTCATAAAACATGTATAAGAACCACCGCTGAACATGTACTGTGCTGACTGGTCGACCAACGCCTTGGACCGGGAAGTATGCTGGAGAGAGGGAAGGGAGGCCTTTGCCCAGCAGTGGGATCCTACAGGCTGATTAGATTAGAATAATCACCGCCGGAAAAACCTTCTCCTAAATAAAAAAGTACATGCAAATCGGTCATCTCGTTTAAGGGCTACGGGGAGTTAAAAATAACAAAGTATCGTACAATTTTGTTCTGTTCCTTTATAATTTTTTTTTAGTTCTATGTACCTAAGTTTTGCTAATTTTTTTCACAGTTTACCGGCAGCCAAGAGAGTATTCTTCAGTTGGAGGTCGAGGAGTCGCGTAGCCGTGCGCTCAGTCCGGCACGGAATCGACATCCACTCACTCTGGTGAGACTTACGACAATATACTTTTACCCTTTAGGGATCACATATAAACTTGTGTTTTCAAGGTATTTTCAGGATCTTTTCTAGGACTGGTTTAGACCTAGAAAAGATCTTGAAAATACCTTGTGTGTATATGTTACGGGTAATGCTAGTAGATTGAGTAAACCTAGGTTTACCCAAGGAGTTTGGGTAAAGTCCGAATTATAATTATTTTAACCCTTTAGGTTAGGTTACTTTTAACCCTTTACACAGGAATAGGAGCCCCGCGAAGCAGGGCTCCGTCGATTTAATATTATTCGGACTTTACCCAAACACCTTGGGTAAACCTAGGTTTACCCAATCTTCTAGCATTACCCGTAACTTATATATTATGTATTAAGAATTCAGGAAAAAGCGATTGTTTAAATATAACAAAATGTTCGTATTCATTAGTATTGTAATATTCGGGTACTAGTAAATAACGCTTTAAATTCCCGTGCTTGAGTTTGAGAATAACGTTGACACCGATGTAAAGTAGTGCCTTTACATCTATTATAGATGATTTATACAGCGTCGGCAACTGGTATTCGTGCGGACGGTACAGGACGCTGCAGTGCCTGGGGCATTATTAGGGTCCCCGCACACGGGCCACCGACCAAAACCGCAAAACGCCGCCACCGGCATATTTCCTCTAATTTTCATACATTTTACGGTTCGGCCACAAGAAGCGAGCAGAGACGATTTGTAGCGAGTGGCATCAACCGTGTATAAAATGTATCAAAATTACAGGAAATACGTCGATAGCGGCGTTTTGAGGTTGTGGTCGGTGGCTCGTATGCGGCCAGGCTTAGATCCTCTCAGCGTACTCAGCTATTAGTAGTTTTAATTGTTTTCAGTTGACAAGCGACAACTCGTATTCGGAAGCGGGGAGCGGTCGCAGCAGTCGCGCCTCCTCGCCCGACGAGTTGGCGCCTTCGCTGCCGCGGGACGCGCCTTGCTCGCGCGACGACAGGTAAATGACGCGCGTTGGACCTGCCACATGACAAGCCTGTTATATTTGACGAGCTCTGTGGCGCAGCGGGCGAAGGTCCGCCTGCGACGCAAGGGGTTGCGGGTTTGATTCCTGCCTCGGGACAAATGTCTGTACGATCTGCAGATATTTGTTCAGGGTGTTCTGGGTGTTTTTCTATATAGAGGTATAATAAAAATATCTATCTATGTAGTATAATATATTAAGTATATCAGTCATCTAGTACCCATAACACAAGCTCTGCTTAGCTTGGGGCTAGATGATGCTGTGTGATTTGTCGAGCATTATTTATTTATTTTATTATAATGATGATGTCCATCAGGGACATAGGGCTCTCAGAAGGAATTTTCCACTGGTAAACTATCACATGTGGTACCATTAGCAACAACTGCCGAAACATAAAATTAACCTTTTACATCTATAATAGGAGCGTCTGCAACTATTAATATTGTTGCTGTACCTGCACAAACAAAATCACACAGCTCTTAAAAACTACCTAAATAATGATAACCTAAAATGCTTCTTTTGTTATACCTGGCGAATTTCCGCTAACCAGGATTCCTAGTGTATTTAATTTTAGCTTACTCTATGTTATAGTTTGTCCATTTTATAAATGGTTTTTTGACAGCTCATCACGCCCATGAAGTTTCGAATTGTTTAAGTTAAAATTTCATATAAATAATATTGTGCTTCATGGACGGGTACCGCCCCCTTAGTGATGCGACACATAACGATTACTGCGATTGTGCCACAGATTACAAATAATTGGTAGAAATAGATGCTAATATGAAAATAAGGTGTAATATGTTATTTAAACAGATAGACAACAGCATTTTAAGATTGAAACTGAGGGTGTTGCTATTGAGTAGGGGTGAAACTCACGATCAGGTTAAATGTCTAATCCATACTATTTATTTCTATTATCTACTTAATCAATTATACTAGAATCGTCCGATGATGAGTCTTCAGTAATATTGATGATTAGCTCTTGTGTGCATAAATTATCAAATGCAATGTCACGGTCCCAATCAGACATTATGACTCTCTTAGTTCTCTCCACAACACTTGCCCAGTTCTCGGCCGTCACGTGTTTTTCGACAAGCGTTTTTGAGTAATTGCAATATTTTGTTTGCTGTGAATGGGGGCTTGTATTGTTTCTTGCAGTATGCCCTTTTACTTGTCCATGCCCGTATAAGTTCTATGGCGTTGTACTGGCAGTGATATGGAGGAATCCTAAGGACGATATGACCATACATACGATCACATACCGTTTTGGTTTCTTGTTGGTTTTTAATATTTTTAACATGGAATCGTCCAATTTGACGAGCTCTGTGGCGCAGCGGGCGAAGTTCCGCCTGCGACGCAAGGGGTTGCGGGTTCGATTCCCGCCTCGGGACAAATGTCTGTACGATCTGCAGATATTCGTTCAGGGTGTTCTGGGTGTTTTTCTATATATAATAGAAATATCTATCTATGTAGTATAATGTATTAAGTATATCAGTCATCTAGTACCCATAACACAAGATTTTAGTCACAGTTGTAAGACTGATAATACCCAACGCAGCCGCAACACGATTTCGCACTTGCGAGATAGGTATAAGCGGACCGCCATTTTGATTTTCTTGTTCAAAGTAATCATGAAGTTGTTGCACTAATTGTCTCGATTGTCCTTTCGGCAACAATTCAACTCGTGGTATAACAAATGCGAGAGAACACTCAGCAAACGTAAATGCATGTGACTAGCACGGGCGTTTTGTTGCGAGTGACAGACGGTCTGCCAGACCACTTTAAAATGACGGCCGGCCGGTTGATGTTGCTAGTTGGCGTATAAATATTTTTTACGATTATGATATTTATTTTCATAGTAATAAATAGAGACGCAAACACACGGATTTATAATTATTTACAAAAAATATATAAGTGAATATTAAATCAAAATGTACATTTATAGATATCGATTATTATATTATTTTCTTTAGGGCATCACTAACTTGTCAGTCGTCGAGCTGTCAAATGACCATTAATAAAATGGACCGAGTATAGGTATATATGTATATATGTTGAAATTTAAACTATTTACTAAGGTAACACTTAATAAAAGCAAAAAGTATTCTAGCAGAGCGTGGTTTCGATCCACGGACCTCTGGGTTATGGGCCCAGCACGCTTCCACTGCGCCACTCTGCTCTGTGTAGGAGTGCTCGAAATTACGAAACATTTTCTACGGCGACTCATTTTGTTATTAGTGCGATCTATTGACGAAAGATGGCGTGCACAAGATTTATTTTGATCTTTCAAAAAAGTTTAGCTAGTGGTTTACAATTATTATTTTATTTATATAATTCGATTCTATGTCCTACTAGATACTTAAGACCATGTTGTGCCGACCCCAAGTAATGTGGAATGATGATATAGGTCTTTAGATTTAGATTTCCCAAGGCAGTATTTTAAAATTTTGGGAACCAAAACAGTTTGTTTTGATTCGGATATTTTATTTTTAAGCAGTTTCTGTTCATTCAGGTCCTGCACCGGTTCGCCGTCGTCGCCGCGTGTTGAAAACAGACCGGACAACGCTTCCATCAGTTCATCGAGCACCCAGGAGTGAAGGAAAGCGCCCACTGCCTTGTGCCAAAACTTACCGACTTAGCAAGGGGACAACTAGACTTTTCTTACAGAGCAATAGAATTGAAAGGGGAAGTGAGCATAGAAATGCAGTAACATTATCTGGGATTAAGCATTCTCTGTATTTCTCAATTTCCACTAACGGAATCAATTATTATTGGCTGTAGATAAAGTTAAATGGTTCTTCCTTGATCAGTTGAACCGAACTCAAGTCGCAGATAACTTGAAAGACTCTGAACTAAAGTGTTAAGTGAGACAGTGAATGTGTTCATAAAAATAAGCGAAAAATACTCATAAAAAATCCAGTGATAGTGACGATGTATGGTGGACAAGTGATATTTAATTATAGGGATTAAAGTTAGAATTCAATACTAAAATGGAATATGTAATTGATAATGTCTCGAGTCGATGTCTCGTTATTTTTGCCTTGTGAAAATTGAAAACAAGTACATTTTAACCCTGACTTCCGTTAAAGGGGACGATTTGAACTCGGGGTAAAATAATAATTAATTTTACCCCGAGTTCAAAATAAAATAAATAATTATAGGTCACCACAGCTCCGCCTAGTCAACGTAACTAACATATTCGTAACTTAACCCTGTCAATAAAACAATATCAAATTAAACGTATGTGACAATCATTTGTTTTAAGTTGCTGGACAGTATGTCGCCAAGAAAACTTTAAACAGCTTTGATTTTTGTCATTGCATATATGTTATCCTAAAAAAGTCACATGAATACATCATTTGTTTGCTAAATCCATTTGTACTTGCATGTCTGATTGGTTCTTGATCTCATAAGTTAGATCCAGTCTGTCTAATCCTTGGAAGTTTGTGGGGGTCCTTGTAATGTTGTTGTTATGATCAAGCACTTTCTGGACGTATCAACTACTCATTGAAAATGTGGTGCCAACAAAATGTTGTACTTATTTGGATTCGGTCATTATAATATGGGATATAGGGTATCCGTCCATTTGATAGTAATTAACACGTTTATTTTATAATATTATTTACGAAATTTATGTTGCTATCATTGTATTAGTGGTCCGTAACCTTTGTGAATACAGCATGTTTAGCTTGCTACGCTCGCTTATAATAATTGTCTGTATGTTTTTAGAACTTAAAATACAAAGCGATAGTCTATTTGTCTGCTAGTACTTAGAGCAATATTCCCTTAGGCCTCATTTAGAATTCGATCACAATGGCGGTGCAGAGTGCGTGTACGTAGAAGTTTAGCGCGACAAACGCTCCCTGCGTCTCCGTAAATGAGGCCTGTATGTATGAGAAGCATGGACCAAATAAATAGAGGACCGCTAATCCCATACATAAAAACAACGTAATTCGAAAATTAGTTACTGTCTCAACATATAGATGGCGCGAGGAGTACGATTTAAAAAAAAATAATAAATTGGTCATTCCCCGACATCTAAGGGTCAGCGCAGACAGAACGGAGCGCAGCGGAGAGGATTTTATTAACGCACTTGAAAATAAACTTTAAGATTATAACAATAAAGTGCATAAATGCTTGAACCTGACAAAAAAATGCTCGCGCGTCCTCGAAGATACGCGGGAATTCCCGCGCGGCGTTTTGCACTTTGTTGTAATAATTTTAAAGTTTATTTTCAAGTGCATCAATAAAATCCTCTCCGTTGCGCTCCGTTCTGTCTGCGCTGATCCTAAAACGAAACTTAACACGATTTAGTGATCGTAAAGATACAGCAGTCAAAAATATAGATGGCGCTAACATAAATTATTGTAATTAATAGAATCAGGCGTTACTTTGCGGAAATCCATATTATTATGATAAACAAAGAAAAATATCTAGTTTTAATTCCGCTAATGCTGAGATGCATATGCACCGCCCTCCCGCCCGCTAATTATGCACATGCAGGGGGAACCAGGCTGTTAGTGCAACATGCATACCCAAACCCACACGACGACACGTGTTTCGCCTCTCCGCGAGGCATCTTCAGGTTAAACGCCGAGATGTTGACTGGTCGGCGGCTGGAACGAGATTCTTCGTTCGAAAGATCTTTCGTCTGCATGCATCTCAGCATTAGCGGAATTTAAAACTAGATATTTTTCTTTGTTTATCATAATAAATTATTGTAACTATTCTTAATAAAAAATTGATTGCATTTTTTGAACTTCCGTTCTCTTTGTCAGCGGCTAGCGCTCCAAACGGAAATTATTGGCAACGTATAAGTAGCTCAAGGTAAAGCGCCATCTAGAAACACGCTGAGAATTTGACGATTTCTAGTATGGACATTAGCAGTCCAGTATTTATTATGAGAAGTGAAAATGAACTTTGTCATTAGATAATAAGAGTATAGTATAATCACTTAATTGACTGTTTACCACCTATTAACAAGATAATCGTGTAATATGATAAGGGGCCATGTCGCAAGTAATTCGAAATCAGGCTAGATGAGTACTTTGATGATTTTGCGCTTTAAGGGTAGCTAGTAGAACGTATAGTAGTACCTTAATAGTTATTTAAAGAAAATTTTAATATTAATCTAGTCTGGAGTCGCGTCGCTTTTAAATTTAATCTAAGGATCCATAAGTTTAAACTTATCGCTATCAGTAAAATCATGTTTTTAAAAAAGATGTGTATTGCGAATATTCATATGGAAATATTTACATTATAGATTATTTTAAGTGAGCATTTAAGTTATTAACGCAGTACATAAGTACTTAAATCCATTGGATTTTATATTTACAAGGAGACTGGTATGTAATTAAATAAAATAAACGATGTAAATGTGTTTTACATTCCCTTGAAAAGTTTTTCTTTACACCAAGTTCGATAATGAAGTGAATAAAAAACAATACAGTATTTTTATTTGTGTTTTAATTAATGCCATATCCAATAAATAGGATAACAAGCCAATGCTTACCAATGTACGGGGGTACCAGAAAAGGGGGCGAGAGGCCTCAAAAGGTCAAAATATCATTTTTGGGTTTTTGGACGTTTTCGACCATTTGAAGATTTATTTTTTTTGGTGACCTTTTGAGGTCACAATAACTCCGAGGGAAGGGGGTGATAACAAAAAAGGTTTCATGTTAAATCGGTCAACGCGTTCGGTTGTAATCGTCTCATACACAGACAGGCAGACAGTGCTATGCATATTAAAATACACCTATGCGACCAGTTTTGTAACCTAATTTGGTAAGCTTTAGTTAGATATAGGTATGAAATCAAACGACAATGTATAAAGAACCTTAATTTATTACTTGAAACATTAAATAACTATATACAACAAACATACATTTTATTCTTACAACAATACATTTATCTTTAATTAAGAACGTGAGAATTTAGCTAATAAATATCTAGCTAGTGACAATGCTACTCCCATCTTATGGGAGATGACCCTAATTGATTAAACCTAGCAGGGCTTTACTTTTCTCTGAAGTGATCCCAGAAATACTATAATATCTTTATGTGCAAGTCACGAGCGAGCGAATACTGAAAAATGCTGTCTAGAAACCTACTAGAATTGCTATTACAGAACATTACACTACCCGGTGATAAATAACGCACATTGACCTTTGGAAAGAAACAATCGGAATATATTGTCCAAGCAAGCCTTATTTTTTTTTTTACATGATGGGTCTATATTTTGTTTCATAAAGAACGCCCGCACTCTCATTTTTGCCTTGGCCTCTGCAAACTGACATTAATACTCCATTCAATAAGGTTCCTTTCGATTTTTACTGCCTCAATTTTTGTAGGTTCATCTATTACCATTTAACAACCTGACAAAAAATCAGCACTCAAATGCGAATTAGCGCATCGTTCTGAAATACTAAAATTTGAATGAATAAGCAAAGTTTCCACCCAGTATTGACTTTCAGTATTTTGGCGATAGGTTCTAAATAATCTTATATACATTTAGCTCAGGTTTCCATGTCCCTAAAATGGTATCATACATGACGCAAATGTTTATCGTGACGACATGAATATTGATGACATGATTATGGTAATTGCATGAACACGATAATTTAGAAATCACCGTTCCACAATTAAGACATTCACTCGAATTAATATTACCTAACCATAATTTTCCCAGAAAATCTATTTTAACAATACAAGAACTCATGATGTAGGTACTCCTACGCTTTTAGACCTAAACCAACTATGTTAGCTTATTTGTTTACTATGTTAGCTAATTTGTTTACATTTGGTAATGTGTGGTAAGGAAATCAGAGGAGGCCATAATCTCAATTGATTCATGATTTCAAACTATTCAGAAGTTCATAAATATTATTGCTCATACTATACTAAACAGCATGCCCATACAGCATGATTACCAGTTGCTGACGCTTTATAAATCATCTTTAATAGACGCAAAGGTCTTACTTTTACTATACTAAAATTGTCTACACATAATGACGATTTTCAATCTTTGTCTAGCGTATGCTTCGTTCTCACATTGAGCAATAAGTTGAATGCCAATTTATAAATAAATTAATCGCAAACCCAATGTTTGTTAGATTTGCGTTAGAGACAACTTTCTTAATTAACATTAATAATATATAAGTGAAAAACAAATTGGCATTTAAGCCTGCGGGGGTGTGCATGTATCACTTTATAGGCTAACATAAAAAAAAACACTAATGCCATCTATTTTATATACATCAAAGCTGTAGGGAGCTATTACTGAATTATTTTTTTAAACGCCTCATAGTAGATTTGAGGTGTGTTCATAAACGATGGGAAACCGCCGCGATTTCACTAAACTAAAGCGCTAAACGTCTTGTCCATATTAATTGTATTGTTGGTGGAGGCACCAACTGTTTCGACCATTATCGCGGGCCTTCTTCAGGGTAACTATCAATCGAATACAATTAAAATTAGCCGTAAGTGTCCCACTGCTGGGCAAAGGCCTCCCCCATCTCCATGCTTCTCGATCTGCTGTCATATCGACCCATGCGCATTGGTATATTATATGCATATTGGTCTACCTCGTCGCTTATTTCGGTGTGCCGCAGCGTCTTACCGTGTCGGGGTCTTAGCCCACAGATCTTCGGGCATGCGGCGATCGTGACCAGCCCAGCTCCACTCCACATCAAACAATTCACAGCATCACCTAACCTAAGCAAAGCTTGTGTTATGGGTACTAGATGACTGATATACTTAATATGTTATGCTACATAATAATGCAGACTATAATACTAAATAGATAAGGGTCGAAAAAGTAGCTGCCTCCACCAACAATAACAAGCACGTGAACATTCCCGCTCATTAATATGAATGCAACAAGTCACGAGAGTCACTATAGTCTTTTGTCCATTCCACTGTTTGCACCACTCCACTTGACGAGTTCTCCTCAGGGCGGGGCGCCGCGCGCCGACGCGAGGTGCTTGATGAAGAAGTCGTCAAAGTTGAACGACGATCATTTGTCCCACAGGCCGAGCTCTTTCATTTTGCTGTGGAAGTATTTCTCTAGGGCGTTCGCGCATCTGAAACAAGAGTTACAACTATAAAATACGTGGGCTTTTTTTCTTAGACTAATTAATAATAATCTACGTAGCCGCTTTCGGCTGCAGTTTCGACTTGGGTTTTATTATTATTTATTTTTATAAGTACTATTACCGTAGAAATACATTTACATTATTTAGGACATACAACACATCCCACTAATATTAACTGAAAGTTCGTTTGTGTGGATGGATGTTTGTTACCTTTTCGAATGGTTCAATTCGAACAGCTTAATACTGGAAATTTTACACAACACCTCATAGAAATGTGTTATGGGGTACTTCTACGTGATTGATAAAATACTATTTTTTTATTATGTATACAAATAAATTTAAAGTAAAAAAAAACGTTTTCACAAACAAGCTTTTATTTAAACCAGGGACTGATTTGGTAAGCCCTTGAAGGGGTTTTAGATAGGGTTTTATGAAGAAGTTGTTTTAAAACCCTGCCTTTAGGGGTAACACTTTCAATGTGTAACCCGCATTTAGGGGTAACCCCTTCAAAACCCTTTCGAAGAGGTTACCTTTTCAAAGTGTTTTGGGTTTTCGATAGATTTGATAACACATTCGTTTGGGGTTACCCTTTCGATCCTTGTAACACGGTAACCCTTTGCATTCTAATGTTTTGTATTATAATCTGTATTTGAATTGCGTTAAGGTTGAAAATAATAAATATTTCATCCAAAGACCACGCCGGCCACTGTCTACAAACATCAGAGCAAAGATGCTTCTGCCATCTCCCTGCAAAAAGTAGCACGCTGTGTGCTAGCAGCTCCAGTTACGCAAGTTTTAGTCGAGCGGCTTTTTTCATCAGTAAAATTTGTTTTAAATCCGCTAAGGACCAATGTTGGAGGTAGTTTACTTCAGGATATTATGCTAATTCGTGCAAATCACGATTTACTCTAAATGAAGATAAATATAAAGTTCGAACAATTTTTATTTAGGTAGTTTTATTTTTGTTATTGGTTAAAACATAAATACTTAAATATTATGATTATGGTAATAAAAAGCATACAAACAAACTTAATGAACAATATTTTTAATTACCTATAATAAACTTAACAAATGACCTAGGTATAATTAATAACAATAATAGAAGGAAAGTAATTTGAGTAGGACTAGGTAGGTAGGTACCTATTCATAGTTAATTAAGTAGTTGGTAGTTTCTTATCATGTGATAAAAAGTGGGTAGGTTAGGTTTAGCCTAAAATAAACAGTACCTACCTAGGAACGGTAGGTAGGTAACTATTATTGGATAATTTACAAATAGTCATGGATCCATGACCATGTGGACAATCTTTTGCATGCAGTTGCTTCGTCGTTCTTTATCCATCTTGCATAAATGTTTGGCTAATAACAACGAAAATGCATAGCACTGATGAATATCTTCTAAATTCAATTCGAAATTTCGTTCCTCTTTGTGTTCTACTTTTTCCACGCCAGAGCCAGCATCTGATATATCGGAGTCTGATAAAAATGGAGTAGACGCATCACCGTCTAATATTGGAGCCAGCATTGATAAAGCGCCGCCTTCGCCTCGAGTTGATTTCTCTTCAGTAAAATCAACCGATCCATTATCATCTTCTGACTCGTCACTCTCGGGAACAATTATGTGCTCTGAAAATTATAGGTACATTTTTAAGTAAAGAAGGCATTAACAGGTAGATCGTAGGTAATTTAGTTAATTCCGTTGGCAGCAAAAGCTTAACTTAGTAGGTACGATGTTGCCCTTGTCCCTTTTTCGCGATCACCAATGCACATTTCAGCTCAATCGGTTGAGGATGACTGGTCTAAAATTAAGTTGCAAGATTTGTCCCACACACCTTCATAACAGATACCTACGTACGTACCTTTCTGTTATTCAACACAGTACTACTAGGTACCTACTACAAGTAATATAACAGGGCAAATTTAATGAAAGCTTGTAAATATGGTCAGCAATAATTTTTTAATTATAGTTATATAAAATAGTTAGAATACAGTTGTAATAAAATGAATAAATAGCTTAGGTTTTGGTGCCAAAAGAACCACTACCATTAGGTACCTATCTATTCAAGCCTCCCGCCCCGCTCTTTCATTATTGCGAGTGGGTAGGTATAATAGGTAGCTAAGGTACTAACCTACCAAGTAATTTTAACTACTACTATTATAACTATTATTAGATAGATAGATAACAATTTATTGATCACCACATGTAACAAAAAAATATACCGAGGTTTAAAAAAAAAATATAGTGAAACAATTTTGGGCAATTAAACGGGCGGCCTTATCGCTGTAAGCAATCTCTCTATTATTATGACTATTACAGCACCTACTAACTACACTCACATAGAAGCACTAAGTACCACCTAGGTACCTGACCTGATTTACTTAATTAGGTACTTACTTACCTACCTACTAAGACTTATCATATAATAAAACAAAATGCACTTACGTTTACTCATCTTCAAATCACTTGTAATTATATCCAACCACGTTAGTCAGTCTTCAGATAGGTATTTAACTAAGTACTTATCCAATCAGATGCGCCACTCTCAGTTCAAACACTTCTATCCAGACTTAGCGATCGCGCGATCGAATCTATTCAACATTTAATATTTATTTTCAAAATGCCGAGGACCTTTCAACTGCAGTTGAAATGATAACCATGGTGTAACACTAAAAACCCATAGAACGGGGGTAACCCCTTCAATCGGATAGCGCAACGAAATGGTAACCCTATGGTTGCTAAAACCCAATCAAAGGGTTACCCTTTCGCAAGGGTTTTGTACGGCTTACCCGATTAATAGGTAACCCAATCGAAATGCGCAGACGATGAAAGTGTTACCCATTCGAAGGGTATAACCCAAACTCGGGGTTGTACGGTCCCTGATTTAAACGTACTAAAAATAATTAAACTAATATTTTCCATAAAAGTTTAATGTCAACTTATATATAACTTTACACAATTTATGTGACATAATAGCTTGTCGCGAGATTTAAGCAGGTTAAAAGATTACGCTAGATTAAAAAATCCATTAAATCAAGTTATTTAATTAACTTATTTAAGTACCCAGGTAAATCTCGCGACAAGCTTTTATTTCACATAAATTGTGTAAAGATGTTATATATAAGTTGACATTAAACTTTTATGGAAAATGTTTATTTTATTAATTTTAGTACGTTTAAATAAAAGCTTATTTGTTATAAAGTTTTTTTACTTTTCATTTGTTTTTAGTTATTGGACAGGTTTCTCAATCTGTTCATCTCATTCAACACATCATTATTGCAAGGTTGTTTGCCGGTTAACTTGGAACAAGCTCTTCTATAAGTAGACCTTCTAATGATGTCACCCTACTCAATACCAAGTATGCTTGTTCTTGATCATCATCGAAGAGGTTCGAGCCCAAGTATACAACGGCATGGTCAACAGTACTACCCTGCATTTTGTGTACAGTTACAAACCCAACATAATATAACTGGCAGCATAATTCTTAACTAGTCCGCCATCTTAAGTATACCGCCATGTTGGATATAGAGTGACGTCATTTAATTTTTCGAGTAATTCTCAGCAAGCCCTTTTATTTGATATCTATATTGTAGGAGTGCATTAAAAAATAACTAGTCCGCCATCTTGGGTATGCCATATTGGATTTAGAGTGACGTTATTTCATTTTTCGAATGATTCTCAGCAAGGCCTTTTATTTGATACCCATATTGTAGGAGTGCATTAAAAGAACTAGTCCGCCATCTTGGGCGTTCCGCCATGTTGGATTCAGATTGACGTCATTTCATTTTCGAATTATTCTCAGCAAGCCCTTTCATTTGATCCCCATATTATAGGAGCGCATTAAAAATAACTAGTCCGACATCTTGGGTGTTCCGCCATGTTGGATTCAAATTGACGTCATTTAATTTTTGAATTATTCTCAACAAGCCCTTTTATTTGATACCCATATTGCAGGAGTGCATTAAAAATAACTACTAGTCTCTTTGTAAAATTTATGTGTTTTAGTGAATGTACATAAGAGTTTATCTATCTAGTCCGCCATCTTGGGTGTTCCGCCATGTTGAATTCAGAATGACGTCACATAGCTGACCATGCATTGTCATCCAAACAAAACGCGTGTACACAATTTCAGCTCATTTGGTTGAAGATATCTGCTTCAAAATTGTTGCAAGATTCCACCCGAACAAACATAGTTACATACATACATGGCAAGCTAAGTAAAAGCTTGTAAAATATCCAGACCCAGGACAACTATCTGTTAATTAACAAACATTTATCCCTCGGCGGGATCCGAACCCGCGATCTCCTTAACCTCAGCCGAGTATTAAACCGGTACCGAGGTTGTCTTATAATAATTTGTTGATTAAATTATAAGGTATGTACTTATAGTAATCAGTTTCCGGCGAGTTGTACAGTCGACAGTTGGTACATATCCTCGTCAGGTCCGCAATGAACAGTCGCTTCGACACGTAGTAGCGTGCCTTCAGTCGCTCACCAATCGTTTTGAGATCTGTAACAAGACAAAATTAATATTATGTAACCAAATTATTAGGTGGAGACATTAGTAGTCCATAGTTACCCGTAAGACAATTGTTAGAAGCTGGTGTGTATTTTTTACGTTTAACAAAACACATATTAACACGTATTAATTATGTTTTCGGTTTAATGTATAATGGTATGTGTGGTAAACCGCATCGCTTAGCGATAATTTCTCCGTAACTAAAAAAACTAGCTTTACCGTTATACATTTCCTAGAGAGCCCATGCTTAAAACTAAATTAATGTTTTTTTGAGATCTGTAAAGCTAGTAGTTCAGATTTTAGGGGGGGTGGAGCTCGAAAAAGGTTGAAAACTTTAATATTTAACACGCGATGGGAAATGTAAGAAATTAATTCAAATTAATAAATTTTTCAGCATTTACATTAGCGTTATCTCGTCGTCAATATGTTATATGGCCATGCATAATTACAGCATTCTAGGTCTAATATTCTCTTTGCAAACAGACAGACAAAGCAAGACCACAAGGGTTTCTTGTTGTACTACTGAACACTACAAATGAGTGGTCGTGGGACGGCTAGAACATGTTAAAACATTTTAAATGTAAATTCCAGAGCTCCTTTGAAGTGATTCAATAATTATTTTACGTGTTTCGTGGCACCATAGCGTTATTCACGAATAAGTTTTGTTTAGCATCGAAGAATATGTATTTCTGAGAAGGGTTGTTGCTGATGCGGTTTTTTGACACATCAGCGGATGCTGATGCTGATTTTGGCCAAGTGCGTGTCGGGCTCGTAAACTTAGTGTTCCACACTTACTTAATGTAGGTGGTTCTTCAAATAGAAACAGAGTCTCGAAAAATCTTGCATTTTTTGAGGGTTTAGTACACAAAGGGTAGCACAGGGAGCCCTTTGTGTGTTAGTTGTTTGTACTTGTTTACCTAATTTGTACAAAAATGCGCTTTAAGCCCCGCCTCTTCGGGTCATGTCGCGACTCGAACATCAGCATTGAAAATCAGCATCGATCAATGCGGATGGTGATGCTGATGTTTAAATCAATGCTGATCATCAGCGGATGCTGATCATCAGCGGATGCTGATGCTGATAATCGCAACAACCCTATTTCTGAGTTCGAGTGGGTGAAATAAACTTACCCATAGGATATTTGATGTGGTCGTAGTAGTCCGGCACCTCCGCCTTGTCCACCGGCTTCAGGAAAGGCCATGCAGCTGCGTGATTCTTCACCTGTTACGGAAGAGAAAACAAACTTACGAAATGGGTATAGAATAACAGTTATACTCTTTCAGGTAGAAAGGGTTAGGTGACAGCAAGATAGAATCATTTAAAATTCAATGAGCGAAGAAGGGGCCGCAAAGTTCTCGAATGGAGGCCACGGATCGGCAAGCGCAGCGTAGGACGTCCACCTACAAGATGGGCAGGCGACTTGGTGAGAACTGCTGGTCGGCGGTGGATGCAGACGGCTTTCAACCGCAGTACTTGGAGATCAATGAGGGAGGCCTTTGTCCAGCAGTGGACGTCCTACGGCTGATATGATGAGCGAAGAAGGGAAAACTGCTTTGTCACTTTCGTACTTCTAAATTCTTCTTATAACTATCAGCGGAAATCAGCGTTGGCCGCCTATCGCCTAGCTCGCTAGACAATCAAGTCAATGCGGAGTCTGTCCATTTTGTGTAGTTTAATTTACCATATTGCTGTTTATTGTTCTTTCTTAAATCGTAGGGAGATAACTTTGACGTTTCGAACCGTACTCGTAACATCTATACTACTAATATTATAAAGCTGAACAGTTTGTTTGGTAAACGCGCTGATCTTGAGAAACTACTGACTCGTATTGAAAAATATTTTAGTGTTTATCGGCTATAAGCTATATCGTATAACTCTACGACAAATAGTATATGTGAGAACAACGTCAAACGCGTCGCGGCATCTGCTTATAAATAAATGTATATTTTAACATTTGCCCCGGGTGAGAATCGAACCAGCTAACTCCTGCGTCTCGGCCGGCTATTAAACCAACTCACTGTGATTTTTGCTCGTGTAGAAACAAACGTATTTAGACCTATATTACATATATTTTATTATAAGAACGTATGCTGATGTCCTTTTGGTGTGCTTTAAATATGTTTTCTTTCCGACGAACGAATTCAATAATGAGCTCTTTATTCAATTTAAAAATGTCTGGTTCTTCTTTTGTAAATGGACTATGTAGCTTATTGCTCTATTGAACAAACAAGTATAGACTTCGATTTTGTTATTTCTTGTGTTGCATGTGTATTTGGTTTGTAAACCAAAAGATTTAATTAAAAGCTTTTATTTAGCTTGCCCTGTATGTATGTAACTGTTTGTTCGCGGAATCTTGCAACTCAATTTTGAAGCAGATATCTTCAACCAATTGAGCTGAAATTTTGTATACATGTTTTCTTTGGATGACAATGCATGGTCAGCTATGTGACGTCACTCTGAATCTAACATGGCGGAACACCCTGGACTGGGCTGGACTGTACTGTCCTGGCAAACTACTTATTTTTTTATTTACTCCTATAATATGGGTATCAAATGGAAGGGCTTGCTGAGAATAAATCAAAAAATTAAATGACATCACTCTAAATCCAACATGGCGGTCATGAGATGCACAAGAAACCAACTGTCCAGTGATAACAAAAAGTAAAAAAAAAAACTTTTAACGAACAAGCTTTTATTTAAATGTACAAAAAATAATAAACATTTTCCATTAAAGTTTAATGTCAACTTAAAACGTCTTTACACAATGTAAGTAATAAAAAAGCTTGTCTTGTTTTTTGATGATGATGATGATGACATTTAAATAAAAGCTTGTTAGTTAAAAAAGTATTTTTTACTTTTAATTTATCTTTATTTCAACTGTAACACGTGGTGTAACTTTTGTAACTATCAATGGCGAATGCTACAAGATATGTATCGCGATATTTGGATCGTAATCCAGGATCACGATATTTATCGACTTACTCGATCGATTACGAGACGACCCCTGTGGTGCATCCACGGGGGTCGTGTGGTGCATCCGGGCACGCACTCCACTGGGATACTCACAGCATGCAGCACGTTCCGCAGCAGCGCGGGGTCGGCGTCCTCGTGCGGGGCGGAGGCGCGCGCCGCGCCCGCGCCGCCCGCCTCGCGCAGCCCGGGCACGCACTCCACTGGGATACTCACAGCATGCAGCACGTTCCGCAGCAGCGCGGGGTCGGCGTCCTCGTGCGGGGCGGAGGCGCGCGCCGCCCGCCTCGCGCAGCCCGGGCACGCACTCCACTGGGATACTCACAGCATGCAGCACGTTCCGCAGCAGCGCGGGGTCGGCGTCCTCGTGCGGGGCGGAGGCGCGCGCCGCCCGCCTCGCGCAGCCCGGGCACGCACTCCACTGGGATACTCACAGCATGCAGCACGTTCCGCAGCAGCGCGGGGTCGGCGTCCTCGTGCGGGGCGGAGGCGCGCGCCGCGCCCGCGCCGCCCGCCTCGCGCAGCCCGGACACGCACTCCACTGGGATACTCACAGCATGCAGCACGTTCCGCAGCAGCGCGAGGTCGGCGTCCTCGTGCGGGGCGGAGGCGCGCGCCGCGCCCGCGCCGCCCGCCTCGCGCAGCCCGGGCACGCACTCCACTGGGATACTCACAGCATGCAGCACGTTCCGCAGCAGCGCGGGGTCGGCGTCCTCGTGCGGGGCGGAGGCGCGCGCCGCCCGCCTCGCGCAGCCCGGGCACGCACTCCACTGGGATACTCACAGCATGCAGCACGTTCCGCAGCAGCGCGGGGTCGGCGTCCTCGTGCGGGGCGGAGGCGCGCGCCGCCCGCCTCGCGCAGCCCGGGCACGCACTCCACTGGGATACTCACAGCATGCAGCACGTTCCGCAGCAGCGCGAGGTCGGCGTCCTCGTGCGGGGCGGAGGCGCGCGCCGCGCCCGCGCCGCCCGCCTCGCGCAGCCCGGGCACGCACTCCACTGGGATACTCACAGCATGCAGCACGTTCCGCAGCAGCGCGGGGTCGGCGTCCTCGTGCGGGGCGGAGGCGCGCGCCGCCCGCCTCGCGCAGCCCGGGCACGCACTCCACTGGGATACTCACAGCATGCAGCACGTTCCGCAGCAGCGCGAGGTCGGCGTCCTCGTGCGGGGCGGAGGCGCGCGCCGCGCCCGCGCCGCCCGCCTCGCGCAGCCCGGGCACGCACTCCACTGGGATACTCACAGCATGCAGCACGTTCCGCAGCAGCGCGGGGTCGGCGTCCTCGTGCGGGGCGGAGGCGCGCGCCGCCCGCCTCGCGCAGCCCGGGCACGCACTCCACTGGGATACTCACAGCATGCAGCACGTTCCGCAGCAGCGCGGGGTCGGCGTCCTCGTGCGGGGCGGAGGCGCGCGCCGCGCCCGCGCCGCCCGCCTCGCGCAGCCCGGGCACGCACTCCACTGGGATACTCACAGCATGCAGCACGTTCCGCAGCAGCGCGAGGTCGGCGTCCTCGTGCGGGGCGGAGGCGCGCGCCGCGCCCGCGCCGCCCGCCTCGCGCAGCCCGGGCACGCACTCCACTGGGATACTCACAGCATGCAGCACGTTCCGCAGCAGCGCGGGGTCGGCGTCCTCGTGCGGGGCGGAGGCGCGCGCCGCCCGCCTCGCGCAGCCCGGGCACGCACTCCACTGGGATACTCACAGCATGCAGCACGTTCCGCAGCAGCGCGGGGTCGGCGTCCTCGTGCGGGGCGGAGGCGCGCGCCGCCCGCCTCGCGCAGCCCGGGCACGCACTCCACTGGGATACTCACAGCATGCAGCACGTTCCGCAGCAGCGCGGGGTCGGCGTCCTCGTGCGGGGCGGAGGCGCGCGCCGCGCCCGCGCCGCCCGCCTCGCGCAGCCCGGGCACGCACTCCACTGGGATACTCACAGCATGCAGCACGTTCCGCAGCAGCGCGGGGTCGGCGTCCTCGTGCGGGGCGGAGGCGCGCGCCGCGCCCGCGCCGCCCGCCTCGCGCAGCCCGGGCACGCACTCCACTGGGATACTCACAGCATGCAGCACGTTCCGCAGCAGCGCGGGGTCGGCGTCCTCGTGCGGGGCGGAGGCGCGCGCCGCCCGCCTCGCGCAGCCCGGGCACGCACTCCACTGGGATACTCACAGCATGCAGCACGTTCCGCAGCAGCGCGGGGTCGGCGTCCTCGTGCGGGGCGGAGGCGCGCGCCGCGCCCGCGCCGCCCGCCTCGCGCAGCCCGGGCACGCACTCCACTGGGATACTCACAGCATGCAGCACGTTCCGCAGCAGCGCGGGGTCGGCGTCCTCGTGCGGGGCGGAGGCGCGCGCCGCGCCCGCGCCGCCCGCCTCGCGCAGCCCGGGCACGCACTCCACTGGGATACTCACAGCATGCAGCACGTTCCGCAGCAGCGCGGGGTCGGCGTCCTCGTGCGGGGCGGAGGCGCGCGCCGCGCCCGCGCCGCCCGCCTCGCGCAGCCCGGGCACGCACTCCACTGGGATACTCACAGCATGCAGCACGTTCCGCAGCAGCGCGGGGTCGGCGTCCTCGTGCGGGGCGGAGGCGCGCGCCGCGCCCGCGCCGCCCGCCTCGCGCAGCCCGGGCACGCACTCCACTGGGATACTGCGCACCTGCGCATATACGACTAATAAGTCTTACAGTTAGATACCTCGTTAGGTATTCCGACTTCAAAAAGGAGGTTCTCAATTCGACAGTGTTTTTTTTGTGTTTGTTACGCGATTACTTCGCCAATTACACCGTGGTCCAAAATAACATTGACAAAATTAAAAAGCAAAAATTTCAAAAATGGAATCTTCTACGTTGTCTTTGGTTTTTTGTTATGTTATTGTATACTCATTCTTTGGCGCCATTTTTAACTTACTTTGTTTGCTAAGTTTTAAAATTTTGTTTTTTTCACTATGTCATTGCAACGTGGAGCCATAATTTCATTGCATGAGCTTGGAAAGGCAGCGTGAGATCAAACATTATCGGTGTTAGTTTCTTTCAGCGTCAAATTGGGAAAAATCCGTATTTTCTGACGAAAAATTATTTTCGATAGAACAAGCCCATAATCACAAAAACAACAGGATCAGGTTTTCCACTCGTTCTGGAGCTGCTGCGATTTGCGCTACTGGCAAAACTCCCCTAGTTTTTGTAGAAAAGGGTCAAAATCAACCAAGAAAACTACCGTCGAGATATTCTTGAAAACGTGCTTCTTCCTTGGAGTCAAGAGCACTTCGGTAACCGTAGATGGATATTTCAACAAGACTCTGCTGCAGCTCTCAGGGCCTTAAGTGTTCAACAGTGGTGCAAAGACAATTTTCCTTATTTAATTAGCTCCAAAGAATGGTCACCCTACTAACCTGATCTGAATCCGATGGATTACAGTTTATGGTCTATCTTAGATGACGCGTAGGACCTTGCTTCTAGCAAGGTCCTGTGCTACGCGTCATAGAAGTGTTGACGAACTAAAGGTAATTCTTACACGGGAGTGGGACAAAATATCTGTGGAGGAGCTGCGGAAAATTGTAGAAAATTTTACCAAGCCTTTAGTCTCTATGTATCCGCGCTAAAGGAGGTTATTTTGAAGACAAATATGGATTTTTGTAGAAAATAAAGTGTATTTTAATAATTTATAACCTTGTTTAATTTAAGTGTAAAATTAATAAAATATTTTATAAAACCTCTTGTCAACGTTATTTTGGGCCAGCCTGTATTAATAGATTGTGAAGATTTTTGACGCTATTTGTGTCAACGTTTTTGTGAATAAGTCGAAAACTATACGGCTTAAAGCAAAACTAAAATGAACTGTTTATAAATGTGCAAATGAATACCTTTCTTATAATACCCCACATGACCTAGTAACTCCAATTTTTTTAAAAAACCCCCTTCCCTTGTCTCAAAAACTATGCAAATTAGAGAGTTCGCTATAATTTTCCTATAAACTTTAAAAATTCGAAGCGTTCAAAAATTATACTCGGATTTTCACTACAGAGCTCCAAAAACTCCTTACTGCACTCAACTTTCACTTGTTTCTGAAGCGGCGTGAGCATTCGCGGCACCCATCTTGCACTGACTTTTGAATGATTCAGATGTTCATGAAGGATAGTGTGAATGGTACCCACGGATAGCTTAGTCTTTTCTGCTAATGTTTTCACTCTTGTACGGGCATCTTCCAGTACAAGTTTCTCGACAATTTTGACGTTTTCTTCAGAAGTGGCACTAACCGGCCCTCCGGCACGGGGGTCGTCTTCAATACTCTCTACCCCGTTTAAATTCACTAGACCACTTCTGAATAGTAGATAATGAAGGAGAAGAATCTTGATAAACAGCCACCATTTCTTCATGAATAACTTTTTGAGTCTTTCCTTGTTTTGTTAGGAATTTAATCACTGCGCGGTGCTCGATTTTTGTCAACATTGTGGCGTCTGTCAATGGAGTTGTCTTCTCGTATTGATAACTTGAATACTAATGATGACAATTACATGAAATTTTATATTTATACGTGTACAAAGTGTCTTTAACTAATAAGGTAATAAATTTGCTCTTATCATTAGTTAATCACCCCAATACCGAGAATACATTGAACGCCCCTCGTATATTAGTAAAAAATCTTTAACCATTTCAAATTTCAAGTCGTTAGCATCAGTAGTTCTCGAGATATCCACTTGTGACAGACAGAGTGATTCTATAAGGGTTCCTTTTTACCACTTTGGTCCGGAACCCTAAAAAACTAGATGGCTAATGTCACTAATTTTTAAATTAAAAGTACTGTAAAAATACACATTTAAATAAAAATAAAATTCAGAGTCTACGACTTATACTTTTTTTTATTTGTAAAATGTAAAAATGTGTTGTTAAATGTAAAATTTGTGTATTTAAAAAAAAAAAAGTCGATGAAAAAAAATCCACAGGGCATGAGAAGTGTTTAGGGGTCTGAAAGGATAGCAGATGACCTCCCCAGTCGACCATTTCAATTTGGGACACGATGCACCAAACACCCTGTATAGGTGAGACTGATAATTTTTTGCCAACAGCGTCACAGAACAGACCTACGGTGCTGTCCGACCAACCAATCTTATTTGTCAAGTATAAATATAATTGTGTTATCTTGTTACTTTCTATTATTTTTCTCTTGAACATAATTCAAAATTCATCAACCTTATTTACAAAACATAGACACAGAGCATAGGCAGACCAACTTATAAGCAGTTGGTCTTGTTCTGTTTTGTTGCCAAATAAAGTTTATCTCATGTTATCTGCGGAACATAATGTGATTGTTGATAAGTGCACATTAAATATGTACAAAAACACGCTTCTGATAAGAAGTTGACTCGTCAAAACGTATAATATCACCCAAATTCGCCGTTTAATAGTAGCCAATGAAGAGTAACACTATCTACTTCCTGGCTCGTACAAAGTTTCATTTAAGAAACTCATTCGTTTATTTCCATAGTTTGCAATTACAATACATAGACACGTCAATACAATAAACGAACATATTTAATCTTCTGTTAACAGGAAATAAGGTACACGAATGAATCTATTCACTTCAATACTACAGTTACTAGTAGGTTTGAATTGAGTTCCATAACTTTATCATATTGATTGTTAGTTACAAATAAATTCCACCTTTCCCAGGCAATACTGAAAACCAAAGAAATAAAGTAAAAATAATACTTACGCCTTCCTTGAAACACGTGAGCCCTGGATGTACTTTTCTGACTTCCTTTTGTCTCATATCTATCAATTTCTTTACAATCTGTAACAAAACAAATATCTCATTCAAACAGCCGGGAGGGTGTCTTTGATTTCTTACTCCTAGCTTTGAGCTCTCGATAAGAATAGATCTAAAACCGTACAGACTAACATTTGGACACTGGACTTTCGAGCATCAAAATTCAATAAAATGGTAATCACGTCTTGCGCCAGTGGAGGCACATCTTTGAATTTGAATACAGGTTCCTATCGTACAGACTTTCAGTCTAGTTTAGACATCTAAGGCCTCAAACAAATGATGCTATTACATTTTAATTTATAATTCATGTTTTAACTTAAAGCAATGTTTATATCCTTTTTACTGAGCAAATAAATTATTCTTATTCTTATTAATGAGATAAAACGACTCACCTCTTTCTGTTTCCTCACGACGCTGGTGAACTGGGTGTAGACGATGCGCGGGTTCAGTTCGCAGTGCATGAGAGTGGCGCCCTCGTAGTCTTTAATGTAGCCTTGGTACATGGCGCGCGGCAGCTTTATGTCCTTGCTGAAGCCTTGCTTCTTGAAGTAACCTGAGGTATTCAAGTATAGACTTGTAGACCGGGACTAGCTTATGCACATTTGCAATAACGACTGGTTCCCGTCGTGCGATGGTGTGGTTGGTCAACGACATTCAAGAAGTTAAAGCGTTTACAAAGGAAGCATTTACCCAGCAGTGGGCCTATGTGTTGTGGACAATGATGATAACGACTGGTTCTAAACCTCATCTTTAAACCTAAAGCCGGAAGGCCACACACAGTCACAGTGACTGAGATAACTTTAGCCAGATTACTAACTAATGTGTTATAAACATTTCAACTGTTGGAATTTACGTAACTACAAGTTAATAACTGTTACAATAATTAGTCAAACATGATATTATTTTCATAGCAACGGGTAATTTGCTAACTCAATCCATTGTTTAAGTTGAGTACCTCGCAATTCCCCTGTGAGATTACTCGGTCCTTCGCTATAAAACGCGGCGCACCGACAATTACAAGGGGAATTACACTCAAAAGAAACCGAACAGACGTTGAGGTGGGCAGCCCTTTTGTAGTACCGCGTTCTACCGCTAGGGGCGTATACAGCCACCATTCCGTTCGATTTATGTGATTTTTGTGGCAGTTGTATTGTGTGTCGTTCTTGCAATGGCTGATTCCCGTAAACAGAAGCGCGTCTTGCTTCAAAAACTCTTAAAATGTTGAACACGTATGGAGGAAATACGTTTACTAGCTACACAAGCAGTTTAGACGGTACAAACCTATAGCGAATTCGTCGGCGAAGCTGAGGAAGTGAAGTATATTGTTCCGTATGTGGTAATCCTTGAGGTGGTTCATGAGATGTGTGCCGTAGCCTTTCACTTGCTCGTTCGACGTCACCGCACAGAACACCACTTCGCTGAAACCCTGGCAACCAAGCGTCATTCGTAAAGTCCTAAATCTATACTTGAGTAATAGTATTCGAACTCTTTTAATTTAAATGCTGTCGATTTTGTTGTTTTTTTACACCATTTTATACACTTACTAGCCGCACCCCGTAGTTTCACCCGCGTAGTTCCCGTTCCCGTAGGAATTTCCTTAGTGCACCTCTAGGATACTCAAGGTATATGTGGGCCAAATTTCAAGTCTCTAGGTCCAGTGGTTTAGGCTGTGCGTTGTCTGTCAGTCACTCAGTCAGTAACGGAAGAGTTTTTTATATTGATTGCAAAGCCCACTTTGGAATGAAATTTTACTATTTTTGTAAATGTACCGTAATTCATCACCATACCTTATTTTTAATGTCAAATGTTTATTGCTTGTTGTAAGTCAAATATTTTAATCTTAATGTTATGGGTTTAGCAGACATGAGCCTTTCAACATTTACCAGCGATTCCTTCTTACCTGAGAAGGGAACGTTCTGAAGCATATTCCACCGATAGGCCTGCCTTCTTTTACTAGCGCCAAAGTCTTGTGCTTACTGGAACAACATATGTGACATTTTAACTCAACAATCAGCAAAACATAGAAGTTTAAGCTGTAAACAAATTAAAACGAATAATCTTAAAATATTATGGATTATGAAACTAATATTATTTGTGACTATTATAAAACGAAACACTAAGCTGATTCATCATTTCAGCCATAAAACGTCTACTGATGAACACAGGCCTCCCTCATGGATCTCCATGAGGGGTAGTTGCCATACTCACCACGCTTGGCAGGCGGGTTAGCGAGCGCAGTATGGGATGTTGATACACGGATAGACGCTCCTGCCCATCTTCCGTAGGTATCCCTTAGCAGGCTCTTACTGCATCTATGGGCATGAGAGGAGGGGTATCACTCTACTGCCGGCACCCCACGGCGCTGCTGATTAGGATGTGGCAAAATACTGTAGCAAATATTCTGTATAAACGCATAAAAAGCCATTATGTTACTGGATAAAGCTAACTTAATATGTTTATATTAAGTTAAGATTTCAATATTATCAATAATATGCTTGACTCACGAATCAAAAACCAATTGAGATATGTATTCCTTAGTCATTTCCGGTAGCTGGTGCGAAAACACGTTATGTAGTCCTGAAACACGCAAGAAATTGTAATGAACCAAAAAGAAACGTAATCAACAGGGCCCTATTTTTATGACTGAAAAGGAATAATAATGTACACATTCTTGTCATTTAATATGACACAATTTTTACGCGAAGCAAGTGAATATTTCGCAAGTCAAACGAAAATTAGTAGAGTTTAAAGATAGTATGTATAGTACCTACACTACATACAAGTGATGTCAAAAATTGCTCCACATTTCCATACTAGTGAAACAGGATTATACCTCTATAATATCAGTTTTGCCAATCCCGCGTTACGTGGGATAAGAGGGGCAGAGGAATGGTGAAATATAGATTTTAATAGTGGCACGCTTACTAAGAAATCTAAATCTAAAACTACATATTAGCACGCCAATATTTTTTGTTAATACCAATTTTTTGGAGTAGAAAATGCTTATTGCATCAAGTCCTCCATTTGTTCAATCAATACTCATACTCATTTATTTCACCATAAGAACATACAGTACAACACTTGGCTATGTCACAGAATCTAAAATAAATGTCACTTCTTAATAACATAATAGTAAAACTCTAAATAAAATATTTTTATTTTATTTAGAGTTTTACTATTATGTTAAAAATAAACAAAATCCTAATTCTAAGTTCTATAGCTGGCCGTAAATAATTGTATTTCTTTGTACGTTATTGTATTTTCTTTTGTGCAATAACGAATTATATAAATAAATGAGAAATCCGTTTGGGCACAGAGTTTAGTACCGATGTTGTCGTTACCTATAAGCCAAAGCATGGTCTGCTTGTTGACCGGGCCGGTAAGGGAGTTTCCGATCACGTGGAACTCGATTAGCTTGCGATGTTCCTCAACCTTGGCTGCCTCGTCGCGTGGCGCTTGCATTTGAAACAGGGCCTGCAAACATTATCATTTCAATGAAAACATTTTCACACAGCGCATTTCAAAACTAAGCATAGCTTGTATTGTACATTCAAATTGTCGATGCGAGTGACTTTAGGTACCTGCATTTACATTGTACCGTTAGAGACTATTTATTTTTATTATCTCAGTTGTCGATACGAGTGATTTGTTACTACCTATATATTTATTCTTTAGGTACCTGCATTTACATTGTACCGTTAGAGACTTTATTTATTTTTATTATCTCAGTTGTCGATACGAGTGATTTGTTACTACCTATATATTTATTCTTTAGGTACGTGCATTTACATTGTACCGTTAGAGACTTTATTTATTTTTATTATCTCAGTTGTCGATACGAGTTATTTGTTACTACGTATATTTATTCATTAGGTACCTGCATTTACATTGTACCGTTAGAGACTTTATTTATTTTTATTATCTCAGTTGTCGATACGAGTTATTTGTTACTACGTATATTTGTTAGAGACTTTATTTATTTTTATTATCTCAGTTGTCGATACGAGTTATTTGTTACTACGTATAATTATTCTTTAGGTACCTGCATTTACATTGTACCGTTAGAGACTTCATTTATTTTTATTATCACTATGTACTCTTATGGCTCTACAAACCTTAGCGGTTTTTTAATGCTGTAAATAACCTTGGTAATTCTTTTTAAGTTTGTTTTCTATTATTCAATAAATAAATTAAAATACTTTAGCTAGAACTATGCCGTACTAACTAGGCTTAGTCGGACCAAGTCTCTTATTACATTGACATCTTACAGTACTCGGTCGAAGCGAGAAACTATAATCATGAACCAAATAAATACTGGACTGCTAATGTCCATACTAGAAATCGTCAAATTCTCAGCGTATTTCTAGATGGCACTTTACCTTGAGCTACTTATACGTTGCCAAATGTTATAAATTACAAAATGCAATAAATTTTTTGTTAAGAATTAGGTACAATAATTTATGTTAGCGCCATCTATATTTTTGACTGCTGTATCTTTACGATCACTAAATCGTGTTATGGTTGGTTTAGGAGTCGGGGAATGACCAATTTATTAAAATTTGTTTATTCGTTATTCCTCGCGCCATCTATATCTTGGTGCATGCTATAAAAAAGTACTAAAATCAGGGCCGCACACGTCAAAAGTGGCGGGAATCTCCTCAGTGCGTTCGCTGACGTCATCTCACTCCTCGGGCACGCGACGTCGTTTGACGGTCCTCGAAATTATTTAAACTGCAGTAGTTACATCAGGCGCACAAAAATAGTTGGGGTCGTCGATAGTAGCGACGATCTCTGCGACCGACAGTGCGTTCGCTGACGTCGTCAACCCCCTCTTCGAACAAGCGACGTCGTGTGACGGCGCTCGGCCCAGTGATTTGTCGGAGCGAGATTGAATGTTAAAAGCACTTGAAAACATGCAAACGGGCGGGGTTCACTAACAGGTAGTTTGGATAGTCGATAGATTCGACGATCTCAGCGACAGTCCGTCCATTGACGTCTACGTTTCCTACACGCTACGTTGTCTGGGCATGCTCGGCGAACTGATTATGGCGTGAGCCAGATTGAAAGTAACAACTTGGCCATATTAAAGAACTTACATCAGGGCCGCACATGTAGTTGGGGTCGTCGATAGTAGCGACGATCTCCGCGACAGTGCGTTCGCTGACGTCGTCGTCCCCCTCCTCGACCACGCGACGTCGTTTGACGGCGCTCGGCCCGGTGATGGGGTCGGAGCGGGATTCGGAAGCGCGTTTTACTGCTTCCTGTTTTACTGTGCCTGATTTAAATACATTTAATTAATGGAATCAGGCGTGACTTTGCGAAAATCCATGACAATAAAATGCAATGAAAATATCTAGTTTTAATTCCGCTAATGCTGAGATGCATATGCACCGCCCTCCCGCTTGCTAATTATGCACATGCAGGGAGAACTAGGTTGTTAGTGCAACATGCATACCCAAACCCACACGACAATGCAAGGAATTAAAACTAGATATTTTCATTGCATTTTATTAAATACATTGTTTTATTATACAGGTTTTTTTTTAAATTTCATAAAATGAACCGGGCAAGTAGGAGTCGGTTTCGAGCACAGAGCATTCTGCACTTCACGATAAGACGTACACCATGATTATGTAGGTAAAGTAAGCGTCATCGATATGAAAATTAGAAGAAAATTAATCTAACATATCTATAAAAATAAATACCTACAATTGTTATTTTGACATACAAGCAGAAACCTCAATTATTTATTGGTCAAAATAACAATTTCAATAAGGATTTTTTTGTTGTTTGAGTTTTACGTAATAAAATTAAAAGCAGGCAGCAACTAGTCTAAACTAATAAACATGATTCATACAACAATTAGTGCTCTACGGGATGCTGCAGTTCCTAACCATTATTTTACATCGTTCGTAATCCAATACCAATTAATAAAATCGAAATCCTTTCACATGTTTTCTTGCTGTATGTTTCCTTTCATCCTACTAATAAATAAAAGTGAAAGTAAGAATGTATGTATGTTCCCTTTTGAATTCAAAACCGCTGAACCGATTTGAATAAATTTTAGTATAGGAGTAGATTAGACCATGGAGATGGACATACGCTACTTTTCGTTGCGTAAATTAAATCAGAAGGGGGTTAAAATAGGAGATTAAAGTTTGTATTGAAAAAAATATCAAACTCATGTTTCAGCGTTAGTTGTAGCGTAGGTAGTTGTAGGGTATTTAAGGGTAGTTGTAAGTGGTGGTTGTAGTTATAGGTGCGATACGAAGTTCGCCGGGTCATCTAGTAGGATATAAATTTGAACTTGAATAGGGGCAGTATCGATGACGCTTTATTTTAATCGTGATCATTTAACCGAGCAGTATTTAACCTTCTCTTACTTAGCCGGTTTATTTCTATTGTTTGAACGTAGTTATGCGATCATGTTCCAATCCAGAGGGTTGACTTGTGTACTGGAACATTTTCGCGCCGCAACTACGCCAGTTAAACCAAGTTCCTATGCATAACCATTTCTCGTAATGAAAACATGCTGTGCTATATAAATAAAAATGCAAGCGTTGAAGCAAATAAATGAAAGTGAATCGATGGAAGATGAATGAACTTGTGTTGTTATTTGTTAGTACCGCAAGCAGCTTTAGTCCTGTTACTATAGTCGTGCGATAGATAAAGATCGCTCGGCAAAAGTAGAAGGGGTATGCGCAGTATTCAATTCTCAGGTCTATTTGGTGATGTGCGGGGTGAGGGGGGCGGGTGTACGCTGACGGCGTTACATCATTGGTAGATCAGTCGCTCTCAAGGTCACCTTTCGCGTTGCGTTCACGCGTCTCGATTCGTGCGCGATTGGACACATGCGCCGATTGCCCCCACTAGATTCATCGAGCGATCTTAAACCACCGCGCGACCTATACACACATTTGTTAGCATAAATCTTTACATATCTGCACCTGTTTTTGCATAGCGTAGATCATTGTTTAGTAACTATAGTAAGCATAACTCAGGGATACCTACGGAAGATGGCAGCAGTGTCTTTCCGTGTATCAACATTCCGTACTGCGCTCGCCAACCCTGCCAAGCGTGGCGAGTATTGTCTATGTATGTCCAGCAGTGGACGTGGTCACCTTGGATGGTGACTGTAAGCATAACATTGTTCTTTTTGCGACAAGCTCCACCAAGTTAGGCCGTAGGAGTTTATCTCAGGAAACCAAAAAATAACAATACCTATTTATGATGGTTGGTAAACAAATTGTGTAGAATGAATCAGTTGATTACAAGGTCGGGCGGGGTAAGCGAGACTGTCACTCCTCTTGATTTTCTGACAGTCTGTCTAAAGGCATTAAAAGCACAGATAAGCTATATCTAACGTCATCTTAATATCCTCAGTCAGAAACATCGCGGAAATAGGTCTCGTCAGACTAATGAAAAAATGGCCGCCAACATGGCCAGCCAAATAACATAAGAATTAATAAACTTGACACGGGCGGAATTGTGTAAAACCAAACACAAAAAGCCATAATATAAAAAGACAAGGTCTCCTCAGATAATTAAGGTCTTGTCTTTTTATTTTATGGCTTTTTGTGTTTGGTTTTACACAATTCCGCCAGTGTCAAGTTATTTAAACATTTTAAAATATATTTTATGAAAATGGCCGGCCAAATAACATAAGAATGTATAAATTTAACTTGACACTGGCGGAATTGTGTAAAACCAAACACAAAAAGCTATAAAATAAAAAGACAAAAATATATTTTATTAGAATTTTACAACAAATCCTATTCTGGGTTATTTAATTTGATAATAATTAAGGTCAATAACAGCAAGGAATTTACGTTTGACAGTTATGATCCGAGATTTATGCCTGTTGCAAACCTGTCGCGAGATACGTAATCCGCCTGAAGGTCACTTGAGTGAATAGAAGTGTGTTTGAATTGTTATAGAATAATCCCACTGCTAAGAATCGGAGTTAAGTGCAGAGAAGACGATTTTTTTAGAACTTGCGCTCTCAAACTGCTAATGTGATAGATAAGGCTCTTAGGGCGGTATCTTAGAACGACACTCAAGCGGTGATTCATATTTGATCGACGATTTTTAGGCATTTTTAATATAAAATATGTCAAAAAATCTCCCCTTAAAGCATTACTTAAGTCTGAGATAGATAGATCATACAGAAAATAAAACGAAATAACTAAAACTAACCTTCACTAGTACTTTGTAAACCTTCGCGATCTGTAGACATAATTTTAAACTGACGAACGACGCTTTATCGCGTAATTACCTTATTTTATCATTTCCCCACGTTTAACCGTGACCACGAGGGCTGCGAGGCACTCTAAACTCGAAACAATAAAATGAAGGAATTACGCGATTTTAATCAATTTTAAAAATTACTACACTAAAAAAACAACAGAAATACACAATGGTTTTGGCGAGTTTTGTTCATGGACTGGTTTAAGAAGGATGACGTTAGGTACAGCTGATCCACCCTAAAAGCCGGACCACGTGCCCCGTGAGTGCTTGATCACCTGATGATAAGGATATGGTCGTGAAGCCATCTTTGCTGTCTCCGGCCGGCGTGACGCGTTCGAACTCGCCCGGGTTCCGCCGCGCCCAACCAGACTCATCTTAGAACGTATGATTATGATGATTTCATTCTTATGACAAATAAGTTATCATAACACATAATGTAACCGGGTATTTATCGCGCTACCTTTATTATTGTCCGACGTAGATGTCTTCAAGTTCATGACAATTTGGTTTCTTTTAATATTTAATTTTATTGATGCTTGGAAAAAAACAGCTTATAAAACATTCAAATGATGAGTGATATAGAACGAATTGAACCTTAAATAGTTTTCACTTGTTACGTGTGTGAGACTCCGTTTCCGCATTTAGACTCAAAGTTGGTCCATTATGCGTGAGGTAGTTTTCACTTATAAAACTTCATAATAGATATTGAAGTTCAATTAAACAAAAGTATATTTATCACATACATTATTGATACATATTTATGTAAGTGGGTTTCTTTCCTTATTTTATCTGACTAAGCTGGAAGGATGGTATTGGTGCTGGGCACGCTTAACGTATCTATGGACCATAGAATTAGTAATTAACATCAATGCTTTTCTTTTCTTAAGTTATCTGAAATAATATTATATTATTATTCCACATAATTAATTGTGAACTCATAAAAATGCATTTTTACTATAAAGAAATATAAAAACAAATACTCTACAGTAAAAAATATATCAAAACGGTGAATCACCGGCCGCGAAGCAAGGCTCAAGCGGTCGGTGACTAGGGCTGCAGGGAGAGGAATCTCCTTACTATACGTGCCGAGTCCAGGAGTACTGCCTTTTGGATCTGGCTCTTGATCCAACTGCCTAGCGAGTCTCTCGAGATCTTGATCGACTCTTCGCTGAGTCCGTTAACGGAAATATTATTATTATTATTAATCCTTCTAACAATGCCCCAGGCACTTCAGCGTCCCGTACGGCATGATTACCAGATGCGGACGCTGTTTAAATCATTTATTATGTTACAGGCCTGATTTACCTTTCCCGTCGATCCAATAATAAAGGTAATTAACGCGAAAAAATACCCGGTTATTATGCTGTAACTAGAAAATTTACTTCTCATAAGAATAAAATTCACTTACATGAGAACACTTATTGGAAATTTAACATTTATGAGGCTTTGACAAATATTGACAAGAAAGTTGATGACAGGCACATAGCCAGTAAAAGTAGATTTTTTTACCCTTCCACTTAAAAGCAAAGATTTGCTCAAGAGATTCAGTTTTAAGTATATTGCTTTATAATAGAAGCAACTCATGTCCCAAAGAACAGATGATGATATGTCAATGATTAGCGCAGTGTATAACATTTAAGTACAACTAGAAATAAAAACGTTTTGTATTCATAACAAAAGTTAGTTAATTGTTTTTTTGCAAATAATGGAATGAAAGGGAAATGTTTTGCGGATGTGAATATGAGTGAAAATGCAGCAACATAAAAAAAACTGAACATGAAAAGGCACATTTAGGTCATACATGGAGATGTTTGGCGTTTGATGAGTAGAAAGGACTCACTCTTGCTTTCCATTAACGTTTGCAGATGGTTCGGCGGAACCTGCTTGTAATCCGGGTCCCATATCGGGGAGTTTGCGCTGAAGATCTCCTCTTCTAGCAGCGCCAAGAACCGAGGGAAGTGGGTTAACACAAGCACCTGAAAATACAGTTTTTATATAATTAATATTTAAAATTATCGCTATTTTTAACTTTATGGCAATTTAAACTATACAATATTCTTAGAAACTAGTTTATCGTGTTCGTAATTTATAATTAAGTAGAGCGTATGAATGTGATTTTTATAAAAGTAGAGTAAATCAATCAAAAAGTATCTGCCAAGAATAAGGATTATCGGCTACCGCAGCGTCTGCCAAAGCTTCTAAGTAAGGTTACGTCAGGTAGAATTTGGAAGATGAGCCATAGAGATTTAGGCGACAGCAACGTCTAACAATCCTTAGTCAGGGTAAGTCAGGTAAGGTTGCCATGGTTAAGCCAGTACATTTCTTCGGTTACCACAGCATCTGCCACAATTGCGATCAGGTCACATTCGGTATTAGAGTTGAATCAATAGATATAAAAAATAAACGGCTACCGCAGGCGAGGCGGCGGGCAAAAGCTCCATAGCAACAAGTCACGTTAGGTCATCATCATCATTATCAGCACCTGTAGGATGTCCACTGCTTGACATTGCCTTACATACTACATTAACTACTAGCTGAACTTAATGTACGTTTCAAATTCTATTGTTTTCGGCAGAGCGAGATTCCCCTAACACAGGTAAAATACTTTACTTAAAAGGGGGTCTCAAACACCGTTATATATGTATTTTAAGTTTACGAATAAAGAATTTTGATTTTTTTTAATTTGACATAGGCTTCCTTCATGGATCTTCAAGTAAGGATCATAACTAATTTTGTATGTGTTTGTCTGTGGCATCATAGTTCTCAAACGGCTGAAGCGATTTGACATTTTTCTGCCAGTATTCCTTCGTAAGGTCACCTCATAAAAAGTTTGAAAGATAAGATTTTCGGCTACCACGGTGTCTGCCAATATTATTTAGTTAGGTTACGTTAAGGTAAAGTTTGCGTGGTTAAGTCAATATCATTTGTCGGCTACCGCAGCATCTACCATGGTTCCTTGATCAGGTCACATTAGGTAAAGTCAAAAAGATAAGCCATAAAAATTCGGCTACCACGGAAGAAGCGGGCGGATGAAAGCTATTTCACAAATCAGGTTGGGTATGTATAATGTTATTACCCTTTTCTCCGGCGGCATGCGATCGCGCTCCGAGTGGCACTTATCCATCAGCTGGCGACAGACCGACTTGAAGACGGCGCGGAGCAGCGTCCGCCCGAACACCAGCGACGTGTCGTAGTGCGGCAGCGAGTCGCAGAACGCCGGGACGTGGCAGAACACGAGCCAGCGCGTGTAGTTTATCTGGTACGCTGAGATGTCTTCGGGGTTTGATACTTGCTGAAAGAGAAATTGGTTTCTTTCTTATGTGCTGTTTAAAAGCAGTTGAAAAAGCTGCGCATTCTTAACTTTCTTTGAAATAAGGCAACGAGAAAAATGTTGTGAATTTCAGATATTTGTACTGTGTATTTTTCAATTCATTATTAGTATTGTGTTTACAACAAAACTGTACTTCAATTATTGTTATTATTTATCAACCATCTGGTTCCCATAATAAGATTCGTAAAATGAACCAATGGAATCAATATCAACATGTATAGACTACTGTAACAGAAAAATAACAACTTTGTCTTTGACTGTACAGCATGAAGTTGGCACTCAAAGATAAACCTTACCAGTTTCCTAACACTAGGCGTCTCAAAGTTCCAATGGTTGAAGCAGTGTAGAAACATCTTGGCCAGGTCGTACATAGTCTGCCATTCTCTTTGGGGGAGCGTGTTGAACTTGTACAGCACGAAGTTGGTAATAGCCTTGGCTATGGAGGGTCGCTCGAAGGGGGGCTGCCCTAGGGGACCCTCGATGCGCGGGTGCGATCGGGTCAGGATGCATTTGCGGAGGATCTGAAAGTTTAGAATATAAATACTCTTTATTGTACACTAAAAATATACAAACAGTTTAAAACTCTAGTTACAATTCAATGCCTGATATGGTATATGTTGGACATTATACTTTTACATGCATGCATAGGTAAAACAATCATATTTTCAAATGATAGAAGCCTTTCAGTTTAGTCTTGAGGAAGCTGAGACATAAGCGTGTATAGAGAATAATATGTATAGAAAATAATTTGAAACACCTAAAGCCAAGTCATAGAGTAGGAATTTAAAAATGGTGTAACGAGAAATAGCGCCGATGAATGACGTGAAATAAAATTAGGATCTAAAGACTATCTACTCACCTTGAACAAGTAATAATAAACCCGCTTTGTGTCATGGTCGTCCTCTCTGTGCATGGACATGAATATGTTCTCCACATCCACCACAGCCCCGAGCAGCCTGTTGACTTCTGCCGTTGCCAGCCCTTGTAGCTGTGTTACATGTTTCTCTGCATATTACAAGACATTCCATTTTAATTATACTATATCATTTTCCTATTTCCTTTTATATTATAAAGGCAAAAGCTGTTTCCTCATTACCTACATATCTCAAACTCTAAAACTCTAAATTTGTACCCTTTGGTACAAATTTGAGATTTAACTTATAGTTACAGATTAAAAAAACAGTTTGGAAAACCACCATGGGATGAGTTATGTTATGAACTACTTGGCTATTCAAGTTCTTGAAGAGGCAAAGTACCTGGAGAAGATGCTTCCACAATGCCAATGCATTCAAAGATACCTAGTTGTGGAACTTGTGGAAGCTAATGGAAGTTAATGTGTAAACATGAGTACCTGGAGAAGTTCTCCAGGTACTCATGTTTACATTAAATATAGTCTTTGTTTATACAATAACAACATTTTATGGACACCTACCTAAAGATATGCAGTACACCACAGGATGGAAGCGATAAGGTTCATCAAACTTATTTGTCTCTTCAATAGCAAATTGCCTATAGCCAACTTACCTAAGATGTGGTTGCAGTTTCTGCAAGGGTCATTAAAGCTGGCTAACGGTTGTATATCTGCGCGAGGGTTCCCTTTCACAGGCTGTGGCACTGGGGTCTTCCAGCCGTTACAAGTGCAGTCAGGTGTCTGGAAATGTTGCACAAACATCTTACCAAACTGGGACATATTGTCTGTCTAAAACTGTATTATCCTATCAATATTTTATGTTTTTTTCAAAGTCAAAATTGAACAGAGCAAAAAGCTATGTCAATTTACAAGAGAAAAACAAAACACATTCAAATTGAATAAAGCACATAATTGAACTGGTTCATGTTAGAAAACTTTTTTTACCAGTGAGGGGGGAAGAAGGAGAAGCGAAGAAGAAGCCTCACTCTTTCACTGCTATTTATTGTTACAACTTTTGTTCTAATATTAGGTCTAAAATGCCTAATTTAATGTTTATTTTGAGAAAAATTCTATTAAAGTTTTAATACATTTCAAAATCAAATTATAAACTATATATAATTACTGTAATTTTATGTTTTCTGTCATTTGTAATTTTTTATTTGAGTTAGTGCTTTAGTGAGACCTAACAATCCCACTAATATTATAAAACCGAAAGTTTGTTTGGATGGAGGTCTGTTACCTCTTCATGCAAAAACTAGGCTACGGATTGAGCTGAAACTTTGCACACAATATTGATGTTGACCAGGATTAACACATGGACTATTTTTTATTTGGGTACAATGCATGCGAAGTGGCGGGCAGAAGCTAGTTCTCTATAATTTTGCATTGTTTAATGTATGATTTGAGAATAATGTACTATCAAATCTGTCTTTGTGTGTAGTGCAGTGGCTTTGAGAGTGACAGTTCAATCTTAGTTATAACATGCATTTTTTTGTTGACTCAGTTGTCCCACTGCTGGCTGAGTATATAATATAATATATATATAATCAATTCTCATCTTCGTTGACAAAAATAATAAAAAATTCAAGAGTATTACCTACAAATTTACAAGCAGTAGAATATTGCCCCTCCTCCTTGCCCATATATGCAGAAAGAATCTGCCCAGGGATACCTCAGGAAGATGGGCAGCATCATCTTCCTGTGTATCAAACATCCTGTACTGAGCTTGCTAACCTCCCACCACCACCAACCCCCTTGTGACATTGGAGATCCATAAGGGAAGCCTATGTCCAGCAGCCCTACAGCTAACATGATGAAGCATAGGACCTGAAATTATCATAAATACCTGGCAGGCAGAATATATGGCTAGTTTCAGCAGTTTCTTGCTATGAGGCCAGTTATACACTTGTTGTTTCCTCTGCTGAATGCGCTGAAGGTTGGACTGACGCGATGCTTGGCCCTCATTGCTGCCCGATGGAGTTGCAGCATTCGCTGCTGAGCCATCGTCAGCCATGGCGCTGGACGCTGCTAGGTACAAAATATGATTTTACAGTTTGTTTTGAGATTTGGTATCTCTTACAACATAAAGAATGAATGTAAGATAATCGTTTTAAATAAAAAAAAAGAAGACTAAATAATAATAAGCTCACAAATTCATTAAGTATATCTTTGATACTACATACTACTTTGTCTAGGGGGAAGAAATATTCTTGATCAGCTGTTTTCCTAATTTTATGGTTTTGTAGTTTAGACTCCAGAATGGATTATTATTTTCTGAGACGCTCCGCAAACATAATTAGGTAGTATAGCATTATATATAATACTTTCTCTAAATACATTTCATGGCATTTATTCATAATTGTATTGTTTATTTACCTTCATTTTGTGTTTGTGAATCGGGGTCGGAACCTGTCATTGCTATGTCACCCAGTTCGTCTCCAATCTGAGCTGACATTATACGTTCACAGGACACTAAAACTACATGGATTTACACCCATCTAGAAACCAAATATAACATTTTTATGGAAGAAACAATGGAAGCCAAATTATTGATCGAAATATTAGCGAAAACTATATCAAAATCAACTCCGTCCGCAGATTTCATGCGCTACATGCGCGCGTCCTTTTCATAGACTAAAGATTTTTTTATCCAATGCTAATTGATTGGTCACCGAATGGTGTGAAGTTGGTGCGCATGCTATTCTCTATGATTGTTTTGTTGGCGTTCTTTACATTGTCATTGGCACCTAGCGCGGAATGTTCAAATAAATGCTATAGGTACCTACTAAAGAATATTGTTTTCATTTTTCATCGATTTAAATCTTGGGCTGAGACGAGCAAAGAACGCATATTATGGTCATGTTTTTCCTCAATTATGTTACGGGGTTATATTTTGGGGAAACTCAGTGGAAGTGCAATCTGTGTTTGTCATGCAGAAGAAATGTATAAGAGCTATTTATAATTTAAAGAAAACTCATTCTCTTCGCAATATATTTAAGGAAAATAATATATTAACCCTAACAGACATTTTTATCTTAGAGATTTGCTTATTTGTAAAAAACAACTGTAGCTATTTCTTTGAATCAAAATCAATCAGAGCCGACATTCAAAGAAAGAAATATAAGTTTAATGTATGTATTCCACAAGTCAACAATACTATGTTTCACAAAAGCTCTTATATTACAGCTATTAAAGTCTTTAACCATTTGCCTCTAGAAATTAAGGAGCTGAATGGCAATTTGTTTAAAATAAAGTTAAGAAGTTGGCTTGTTAATAAAGTTCACTACAATTTAAAAGAATTTTATGAGAATTGATTGTACATCTAAAAAAATATTATGTCATACCTTTGTTTGTTGTATACAAAACCTTAATTATTGTATGTCCTAATAAGGATACAA
Source organism: Pasiphila rectangulata (assembly GCA_963082625.1). NCBI lineage: Eukaryota > Metazoa > Arthropoda > Insecta > Lepidoptera > Geometridae > Pasiphila > Pasiphila rectangulata. The sequence goes on from OY720253.1 coordinate 11,385,344, forward strand.
ATTGTTGATACTTATAATTAGGGTTCCGGACCAAAATGGTAAAAAGGAACCCTTATAGAATCACTCTGTCTGTCTGTCTGTCTGTCTGTCTGTCTGTCACACATGGATATCTCGAGAACTACTGATGCTATCGTCTTGAAATTTAAAATGGTAAAAGACAACGCTTTTTTACTAATATAGCGTATATAAAAATGTTAAAAAATATTCTTATTTTGATTGCAGGGGGGCGGATATGGGATCTCAAAAATTTTAAGTGAAGTTACTAGGCCGTGTGGGGTATCATATGGAAGGTATTTATTTGCACATTAATAAACAGTTTTTAGTTTTCCTTTAAACCATATCGTTTTTGAGTTATTTACAAAAATGTTGAAAAAACGACCATTCCCCCCCCCTTATCTCCGAAGTTTGCAGAGATAAACCCGTGATACTTTTATAGCTAATAGAAGTATATGTAAACTTTATAGGAAAATTATAGCGAACTCTCTAATTTGCATAGTTTTTTAGACAAGGGGGGTGGAAAGGGGGTTTTCAAAAATTTTGTGATGTTAATAGGTGATGTGGGGTATCATATGAAAGGTATTCATTTGCACATCAATAAACAGTTTTTAGTTTTTCTTTAAGTCATATAGTTTTTGAGTTATTTACAAAAATGTTGAAAAAACGACCGTTCCCCCCCCTTATCTCCGAAGTTTGCAAAGATAAACCCGTCATACTTTTATAGTTAATAGAAGTGTATGTAAACTTTATAGGAAAATTGTAGCGAACTCTCTAATTTGCATAGTTTTTTAGACAAGGGGGGTTGAAGGGGGGTTTTCAAAAATTTTGGAAAGTAAATAGGTGATGTGGGGTATCATATGAAAGGTATTCATTTGCACATTAATAAACAGTTTCTAGTTTTCCTTTAAACCGTATCGTTTTTGAGTTATTTACAAAAATGTTGAAAAAACTACCGTTCCCCCCCCCTTATCTCCGAAGTTTGCAAAGATAAACCCGTGATTTTTTTATAGATAATAGAAGTATATGTAAACTTTATAGGAAAATTATAGCGAACTCTCTAATTTGCATAGTTTTTTAGACAATGGGGGTGGAAGGGGCGTTTTCAAATTTTTTGGAAAGTTACTAGGTGATGTGGGGTATCATATGAAAGGTATTCATTTGCACATTAATAAACAGTTTTTAGTTTTCCTTTAAATCATATAGTTTTTGAGTTATTTACAAAAATGTCGAAAAAACGACCGTCCCCCCCCCCCCTTATCTCCGAAGTTTGCAAAGATAAACCCGTCATACTTTTATAGTTAATAGAAGTGTATGTAAACTTTATAGGAAAATTGTAGCGAACTCTCTAATTTGCATAGTTTTTTAGACAAGGGGGGTTGAAGGGGGGTTTTCAAAAATTTTGGAAAGTAAATAGGTGATGTGGGGTATCATATGAAAGGTATTCATTTGCACATTAATAAACAGTTTCTAGTTTTCCTTTAAACCGTATCGTTTTTGAGTTATTTACAAAAATGTTGAAAAAACTACCGTTCCCCCCCCCTTATCTCCGAAGTTTGCAAAGATAAACCCGTGATTTTTTTATAGATAATAGAAGTATATGTAAACTTTATAGGAAAATTATAGCGAACTCTCTAATTTGCATAGTTTTTTAGACAATGGGGGTGGAAGGGGCGTTTTCAAATTTTTTGGAAAGTTACTAGGTGATGTGGGGTATCATATGAAAGGTATTCATTTGCACATTAATAAACAGTTTTTAGTTTTCCTTTAAATCATATAGTTTTTGAGTTATTTACAAAAATGTCGAAAAAACGACCGTCCCCCCCCCTTATCTCCGAAGTTTGCGGAGATAAACCTCTGAAACTTTTATTGCTATTAGAAGTGTATGTAAAGATTAGAGGAAATTTATTACAATCTCTCTACATAGCATACTTTTTTAGAAATCATCGAAAGTGTAAAAAATCTACATAAGTTCCGCTATCAGACAAGAGATGGCGCTGTCAAGGTTCTCCAACAAATATAAAACCGCCTTTGTCATATATTATATTGTATGATGGCACGGAACCCTCGGTGCGCGAGTCCGACTCGCTCTTGCCCGGTTTTATTTTTTAAGACCTGTACATGTTTGCACACAATTTTTACAATAAATATATCTTTATCTTTATCTTTAGTTCAATCATTCCAAAGCTGTTGAGTTGAATTGATAAAAAGTCAACCAGACACTGGACTGGATCGCTTACTGAAATTGGGTACATCCCGGTGTTGGTTCACATTATTCCAGTGTCATTCCTTCCAGTGCTGGATTCGTCTGCTGGACTGGAATCCACTAGATATGCATCATCATATTGCACAAACTTTCGTGAAAAAATAAGTAACACATACCACGTCCGACTAACATTGTGTTCAGAGGTACACTGATTCCAACTGAGCGTGCTCACTCATTTCGTGTGGAAACAAAACAGCACGATATCGTTACGGAAAGAGTGTATCTAACGATTTACTCGTAAATCTTTGGTCAAAGCTAGATTATTATTTCATTACTTGCAGTCCCGAAATTACTTAGGAAAACAAAACTAGTCGACATTAGATTCGACTTTAAATTATAAAGTGTGTAATAACTAGTTAGGTAAGGTAGAGATCGCTCTTTAGCGATAAGGCCGCCAATTGTCACTATGTTCTCAAGTTTATCTTGTTAGGTATTAAGTTTAGTTTTAAGGTGTGCAATAAAGTATTTTCTATCTATCTATCTAAGGTAAATTATTTAGTAAGATAGTAAAGCAAAAGGTAAACGCATTTCATTTCTTATATAAAACATAGATCTGTCACCTAAATTATCAATTACCCAATAAATATATTTGTTATCTTATATCTAAGTACTAATATTATAAAGAGGAGAAAGATTAGTATTTTGTGAGTTGTATGTTTGTAACGAATAAACCCAAATACATAAACCGATTTTCCAAATTATTTCACCATTACAATGCTACATTATCCCTGAGTAACATAAGCTAGTACCTAACTACCGCCGTGGGGTGCCGGCAGTAGAATGATACCCCTCCTCTCATGCCCATGGATGCAGTAAGAGCCTGCTAAGGGATACCTCCGGAAGATGGGCAGCAGCGTCTATCCGTGTATCAACATCCCATACTGCGCTCACAAACCCGCCTGCCAAGCGTGGTGAGTATGGCAATTACCCTTCATGGAGATCCATGAGGGAGGCCTGTGTTCATCAGTGGACGTTTTATGGCTGAAATGATGAACATAAGCTATATTTTATTTCTATATCCCCACGGGAACGTGAACTACGTGGGTGAAACCGCGGAGTGCAGCTAGTACCTAATATAGTGGAACTGTCACCTAAATTGAATCACCATGTTGAATCTGGTTCTGGCACTTCGCCGACCGCTTCCGCGGCACGTTCCCTATGGTTACGCGGCTCGTGGGTTGTTGTCTCAACCAGAACCTAATCTAGTTTTTGTGAGTATTTGGTTGTTAAAATTAAATGACAGATTTACTATTTTAGGAACAAATATAATAAAGTAGCTTCTGCCCTGTGTTGATCCTGGCCTAGGTACATATACGTGGGCTGTGTAATGTTTCAGCTCATTCCATAGGGTAGTTTTGCGTGAAGGGGTAACAAATACTCATCTATTTCTACAATCGAACTGTCGGTTTTATAATATTAGTGAGATCACATGTTGCAGATTAGTGACAAATCTAAAGTAATGTGACAGAAAATATACCTAGTCGCCTTTAAAAAATGCACTAGTTTCCCCGTTTTCTGGCCGTAAAAAATTGACTCCATGTCGCTCTCCTCGCATCATAAATAGCAGCATCAAGGGAAGTACTCCTGAACATTCAGTTACCGCGCGAATCGAGTGAGGAGCGGTCATGTAGAAATCGTCCAGAAAAAGCTTTATTTTCGTTCGTGTTGTGAAAATTATTCCATGATAGTTTGTTCTGAAAACAAAAAGAGTTGTATTAAGATTATTATTGAGATTTAGTAGTTGCTTACCAAGTGATTGTCATTAGTATTTGTGTTAAAGTTCGTAGGTTTGAGCTTTTCAACAGATACATAACTAAAAAAACTTTATATTAAAATGTATAGTATTTTGATTTTGAAAAGTTTTTTTAAAAGAAAGCCCTATGGGCTCATATATATGAAATACCTAAAAGAGCAATAGTTACCATTCAGTCGTCAATTATAGGCTGTGTTGTGTAGTGTTTGTGAAAAGTAAAAAAAAAGCAATATTACTATTAAACAAAATGGAACTGTACCTCCGCGCGAACGAAACCTCCGACGACTTTTACAACCGCTGCAACAATCTCACCCACTTCGACTGCAGCGAAGAGGCGATGCTATGGTGGATGATGGGCTCTAGAAGACTGCCTTTGAAAGAGATAGTGCCCCTCAGTGTGTTGTTGATAGTGATATTCGTGACCGGAGTGGTGGGCAATGTGTGCGTGTGCGTGCTGATAGTGCGCCACCCGGGGCTGCACACCGCCACTAACTACTACCTCTTTAGCTTGGCGGTGTCCGATCTGCTGCTGTTGCTCTTTGGTACGGCATTTTAATAATTCAATAAACCTTTTTCCTCCTACCCTTATCTATCTTTAGTGGAACGGCATAATGTATTTTTCCTCTATTTTCCCCCATTACTCGTAGGATTAATATACCTATTCTTAGAACAAGAAAAAGAAGAAATACATTAATTTTTGACATACCTACACACACAACACATATAGGTAAATTATTTAAGAAAACGCATTAAAATAATCTAATCCAAAAGGCTGATCGATTTTATTTTTCTTATTGAGTTACAGAACTATAACAAATTTAATATTTGGATATAATTGCATAGTTCAATGCCATTTTTATTTTTCACAACCAAACTAACCGGCGTAAATGGTTAAATCTTGCAAGCTAAATAAGAACCTCTTCCTGGCGCATTGTTCAACATCCAATTGAGCTGAAATCTTCTAACTTCACTAACCTATTATAGAATACCAAAGAAAAATTGCAAAAACTAAGATATTTTCGACAAAACAGACATATAGATACAAATTGGTATTTTATGGGCTACGGTGCGTGGAACATTCGTAAATATGAGTTAGATAAGTTGGTTATAACGGCTTCGTAAATAATGCAAACTTTTAAGAATGCAATCAAAATGTTTGTCTTCGACGGGATCCGAACCCACAACGTTCAGACAAACACCTATAACGCAGGCTGCCTTTACCATTTTAGCTACGAAGAAACTAACCGTGTCGGGTCGAAAACCTTGAATATTTTATCAGTTTTTGTAGCACCGCGACATCTAGCAGAAATCTTCGGAGATATTCTGGCCTTATTTCTGAAATAAGTAGCAGTGAAGAGATGTCAATTTAGCTAATTTTATAACCTATTTTTAACACCCGACAAAAAAGGGGTGTTATAAGTTTGACCGCTATGTGTGTGTCTGTGGCACCGTAGCTCTTAAACGAGAGGACCGATTTGTATGCAGTTTTTTTTATTCGAAAGAAGGTTTTCCGGCGGTGGTTCTTAAAGATCTTTTATCAAAATCAGTAAAGAAGTTTACAAGATATGGGGGTGAAAGAGGGGATGAATAATCAAATGTTTCCAAAAAATGTAAATACGAGTTTGGTATCAATTGACAGTAAAATATGAGTAAAATTCAAAACTGAAAGTTATATTGAAACCGGTCGATCCATTCATGAGATATGGGGTTGAAAGTAGGGGTGAACAATCGAATGTTTTCAAATATACCCAAGTGTGGCATCAAATGAAAGGGCATTATGATGTAGATTGCAAAAATGAGGAAACACATTACAAAAAAATTTAGTAATCTCCAAGACTAGGTAAAGTGTCGGGTTACCTAAAATTTTAAAATTTATAAACTTGTTTTTTAAGTGTAAACCCACACTAAAGTAAATTCTGGCTGTGGGACAGCGGGCTAATCTGGTTAAATCTTACTGCGAAATCTACTAATTGTAGTTAACTAGCAGCGCCCCGCGGTTTCACCCGCGTAGTTCTTATTCCCGTGGCCCGTGGGTATACGGGGATAAAATATAGCCTATGTTACTCGCTGACAATGTAGCTTTCCAAAAAAAGTAAGGCCTTTTGCATCTATTATAGATGATTTATACAGCATCAGCAACTGGTAATCATGCTGTACGGGACGCTGCAGTGTATTCAGAGGAAAGAACAAGTCAATACGTCTGAAGCTAACTAAGCCGCGGGTTTGCTCACGATGTTTCCTTCAACGTTAAACCTCGTCCTTTCCAAAGGTAATATAATATTTAAATCAGTTTAGTGGTTTAGGCATAAAAGCGTAACAAACAAACCACTCACATTCTCATTATAATATTAGTTAGAACTGGCTTCTGCTCGCAGCTTCGCATGCGTTGTAACTGGATAAAAGTAGCCTATGCTGTTAAACCCATTCATTATCTATTGTATGTGCAAAATTTCAGCTCAATTCGTAGCCTAAGAGCTCTTACACACGAGCGGCATGTTACCAACGGCATAGGTAACTGCAGCCGTCGACACGCGTCGGCGGCAGCAGTCAATACGTCGCTATAGTGCGACTGCTGCCGTCGACGCGTCGACGGCTGCCGCCGACACGTGTCGACGACTGCTGTTGCCTCTGCCGTTGACAACATGCCGCTCGTGTGTAAGAGCTCTAAGTAGTTTTTGCGTGAAGAGGTAACAAACATCCATACATACATACATCCACACAAACAAACTTTTAGATTTACGAGTACCTATAATATTAGCATGGATCAAATATTTGGTCGATGATATTGATGAGATTAGTTGATATTTAACCAGAGTTTATTTGTACCTAACTGTATTGGGTAAGGGACGCGTGGTAAAAGCCACCTCCAACGTTTTCCACCCGGGCTCTATGTTTAGTTTTGAGTGATATTGTGCCCTAAAACTACGACACGACGAACTAGTACTACAGTAAACTACTTTATAGTCATGTAACTTTTAGATTACAGGATTTCCCTAAAGTTGGGTTTTCAGTTGCCATGTTTTTGAAACTTGTTGATCGGATGCGGCTTTTAATTAACTTTGTAGAGGACTTCCGACAAGTTAGTTTGTAAACTAACAGTTCGACATTGTGACCGTAGACGCGACAAAATGTCGTGTTAACATTTTAAGTATATTGTATGGTAAGTGTCATCATCATTTCAGTCGTAAAACGTCCACTACTGAACACAAGCATCCCTCATGGATCTCCATGAGAGGTAGTTGGCATACTCACCACGCTTGGCAGGCAGATTGGCGAGCGCAGTACGGGATGTTGATACACGAAAAGACGCTGCTGCCAATCGTCCAGAGGTACCCCTTAGCAGGCTCTTACTGCACCCACGGGCATGAGAGAAGGGGTAACATTCTACTGTCGGCACCCCACGGCAAGTATGTTTTAACAATATATTAATTCATACTTACCAAACATAGAAAAACAGTCAGACCCAAGATAAATATCTGCAGATCAAGCAGACATTTTGTGCCCCGGCGGGTATTGATACCCCAATCTCCTACGTTTCAGCTAGCTATTAAACCGCGTCACGGAGGTCGACTGAATGCATTCTTTTAAAGGATTCATTTCGGAGAGTGCTCTCAGGAACTCCAGTTCCTCTGAATGTCTCACTCTGGTCGTGGACGACCCGATACCACCATCTCCATTCTACTCCAGGACTGGCAGACGCACGCCGCAGTACCATGCTTATTTTGAAGAAGAAGAAGAAATCGGTTTTGCTCCACCTTCATCATTCGCACTCCTAAGGTTTGCAACCCGCTGCCGGCTTCTGTTTTCCCTGAAAACTACAACCTGGGTCTCTTTAAGTCAAGACTAAATAAGTGTCTTCTAGACATTTTTGGTCCATCGTCAGCCACACCGTATCAGGTGAGATTGTGGCCAAACAAACGTCTATCTATATATATGATGTATATAATGATGAGTATACATATATACTATGAGTGCATATACTATGAGTATATAAAATTCAAAGTCCTGACCGACTCACTGACTGACTGACTGACTGATATATCAACGCACAGCCTAAACCACTGGACCTAAAGACTTGAAATTTGGCACACATATACCTTGAGTATCCTAGAGGTGCACTAAGAAGGGATTTTTCGAAATTCCCTTGGGATAGGGAATAAATCTAATCACTCGGTGGCTATCTTTGCCCACATTTCTTCCGACATGCGACACACATGTCCGGCCCAGTCACACGAGGAATAAATGGGATTTATATTTTCAAATCAAATTGGCTCTGCGTAAAAAAGGGGATTTTACGTTTTATGACTTCCACGCGGACGAAGCCGCGAATGAAGCTAGTCAGATCTAAAAAAAATTGTAGTTAGTAATCTACTATTTCGTTGTTGCAGGACTACCAAATGACTTGTCGGTGTACTGGCACCAGTACCCGTACAGTTTGGGCATCGTGTTCTGCAAGTTGAGAGCTCTCATATCTGAAGCGTAAGTATTATTATTGTCAGCGCGGATCTTGAGCTATGAGTTTACTTACAAATGTATCTAAATGTCACCGCAATTGTCAATAAATTAGGACAGGTGCGTGGCGGGCCACGCGCTATGTTCGTACATTCGTTCGTTTCAGCCTTAAAACGTCCACTACTGAACACAGGCCTCGCTCATGGATCTCCATACTCACCGTAGTAGTTGCCATACTCACCACGCTTGGCAGGCGGGTTGGCGAGCGTAGAACGGGATGTTGGTACACGGAAAGACGCTGCTGCCCATCTTTCGGAGGTATCCCTTAGCAGGCTCTTACTGCATCCATGGGTATGAGCCGGAACCCCACGGCGATCTATGTAGGGTTCCGTAATTAACCGTAGACCTGTTGTTGAAAGTTGGTGTAAGATTTTTATATGATAATTAAAAAAAATATCTTCAAGTCCACCTTACGTGTATTGAAGGTAGATACCCGAAATTAATTATTTTTTTAGCATATTTTGTAGCGTTATCTCGTTGTTGTTTTTTTATATGTCCATGCAAAATAACAGCTTTCTAGGACTTATAGTCTCTTCGCAAAGCCGGTGATGGACAGACAGACAGACAGACCAAGCGAAACTATAAGGGTTTCTTGTTTTTGACTCTATACAAAACACCAGTTTGGGACTAGACCAAACTAAGCAAAACTTGTACTATGGAAACCAGATGATTGCTAGACTAGGTACGTAATTATTTTTTGTTGTAATACATACTTGTCATACTTACTAACATACTTATCGTCGTGGGGCGCCGGCAGTAGAATGTTGCCCCTCCTCCGCTTACCCGTGGATGCAGTCATACCTAAATTCATTCTAAAAAAAAAGTTGTCAAAGCATAAGGCGACGAATGTAATTGTATCCAATTTAAATGGTATAACGCCGATTCAGGGCTGCCGCCTTCATACATACTAACGCAAAAAGCCAGCTTGAAATGAAAAGCGCCAGACAAGTAGTTCTCGTTTAAAATAACAACTATTAGTTATTACGTAAACTCCAACCACCATTATGAAAAAAGTGTGCAGAAAATTTAGAGGCATAAACCGGTTTCGTTTACTTGGAAAGTGAAAATCTATATTTGTATACAGCAGATTTGGGTCAATGACCCTGTCAAGAATCATCTGACATTTGGGTTGCCATTAACACATTGTGTCCTTTCCAACACAAATATAAATTACACACAAAACTGGCTGTACCGATTTTGAATTTGTTTTTAATCAAAATCGGTACAGCCGTTTGGGAAACACATGTTACACCTGCAACATATTAAAACAAATTCGGGTTGTTAATACCATTTATAACTCGAGAACGGCGATTAAGAGGGGCTGCCTTCATACAAACTCTTTTTTAAACTTTCACGATCACAACACATTATTAAAATATGGGATTATCGGGTATAATCCCATATTATTCATACCATACCATACCATATATATAAAATAAAGGTAATTACTTGCGATAAATACCCGATATTCCCATATTTCATACAAACTAATGCAAAAAGCTAGCTTGATATGAAAAGCGCCGGATAGTAGTTCTCGTTTTAAATAACAACTATTAGTAATTACGTTAACTCCAACCACCGTCATGAAAAAGGTGTATAATGTACAGAAAATTTAGAGGCATAAATCGGTTTCGTTCACCTTTAAAGTGAAAATCTATATTTGTATACAGCAGATTTTCCGGTGATAATTAACCAATCGTGTTAACCAAAAACTAACAAAGAAATTTAAAACGCAAAATATCAATTTCGAATGTTTTGTAATTGCTGAAATATTTTTATTACTTGAAATTACAAAATTTCACTTATGACAAAACTTAAATTAATGTACTAAATTAAATTACGAGCAGTGAGCATGCTATAGAAATAATAAGGTAGGTATTATCACAGACCAGTATAAACAAGGTATTATCTAACGTAAGCTAAATACTTATCAGTTAACAAAAGCGTAACATGTTCGCAAGTGCAATAGATTACTAAAGAGGGTAAGGTCTTAAAATGAAATGAAGTACAGAGTCGGATTAAGGCAAGTACAAAAATATCAAACCAAGGGAACAAAGCAGTTGGATAATGAAGGTGAAGTTAAATGATTTTATAAATAACTTTCTAGAACATAGGTTTCAACGTTGGTTTTGTAAATAGTCATCGAATCTGCATCTTTAATTGCTTTGCTTTTAATATCGCTAATGCTTTGTCTTAATATTTCTATCTAACTACGATTAATGACAAAACTAAGGCTACACGTTAGCATTTTCTACAGCAGCACAGGGAAACAGAACAGCAAACAGAACTGCAAAACCATATTGCACTGCGAACTCTCTTCGTTTGCGATTTCCAGGTACAATTAAACTACTCTGATTGGAAATTCCAACAAATAATCGACATTTTGTTTGACAAAGCGAACTGAATTAGACGGACGGGGCAACTTTGCAATGGTAATTTAATGACATTGTAAAGTAGTGTACGCCCTTTGAAGTGTTATTTTATGTCCTAAAGAAATAAGGATGATTGCGCTCAAACAATTATCTCTAATGGAACATCCAAATCGTTTATCGTGCATGTAACGATTCAAATTATTAAGAAAACTTTTACCAGGCCACTCTGAAAGTATTAGGAATAAAAGTTTTTTTGTAAAAGAGAGAGGTTAGTTACATATATGAAGATATTATTATTATTTATCAATTTCAAAATTTTCCTCCCCATTTTTGGCGAGCTAATTTAAATTATCTTGTCTCATTGAAAAATGGATCTGCGCCGGGAACATCGCTATTCGCGCTATGATTTTTTACGATTTCAAGTGTTTGTTACCTGTAACTCGACGAATCTTAAGATAGACTTCAAATGGCATTAGATGCGGTCGACATACTTTGCGGGATGAAGGCTTTGATATGTTACAGTCCGTACTGCGTTCCCATATTTACTCTAACGATATTCCCAAAAGCCGATATCGTCAGAGTTTGGAGGGAGGGAGTTGCTATTTCGTTTGCTAACACTTCGGCCCTATCGTGGTTGTACATAATGCATTTTCTGCCTTAAAAAATTATAACATTGTGAAGACCGATTTGCCGTGGGCTGCTGGCAGTAGAATGTTACCCTTCCTCTCATACCCATTGATGCAGTAAGAGCCTGCTAAGGGATGATAGGCAGTAGCGTCTTTACAGTAGTATCTACCTCCGGTAGATAGGCAGTAGCGTCTTTCCGTGTACCCGCCTGTCAAACGTGGTGAGTATGGCATGAGACCCCTCATGGAGATCCGTGAGGGAGGGCTGTGTTCAGTAGTGGACGTTTTGTGGCTGAAATGATGATGAAGACCGATTTGCCTACGACTGAAGCGGACGACTCAAGAAATTGTCATGAAGTGGACCGTCTAAATCCGTAGTATAATTCGACCATTACAAACTAATTCCAATAGAGGTAATTAGAATGCCAACTTTATATCACGTAGTAAAAAGCAAAGTTTACAGCCCACCCGATGGAAATTCACCTGGCTAATTGAATGGAAAAGTTTTCCTAACCGTTGCTGTGGAAACGTGTGGGATATGGAGGAATCAAAATAAAACGATCCCATATAAATACACAGCTAAGGATATTACTAGGAGGGTTCAGATAATCCGTCATGCCGTTCCCCGCAGAATCGAATCAACGTTAGGTTTCCTTGTAATGTTAAAGCCCTTTCAGTCGACGAATGAGATGGAAGCATTGTCTTGTTTACTACCTGTGTACCCTACACAGGTTCTTTGGTCTTTCCTCTGAATAATAGCTGACTAAGCTGAGAGGATGGTATAGGTGCTGGGCAAGCCTAATCCATCTAACAATGTCCCAGGCACTGCAGCGTCCCGTACAGCATGATTACCAGTTGCTAATGCTGTTTAAATCATCTATAATAGATGCAAAGGCGCCCTACACAGGTAGTTAAACATAATAATGCTTCCGGAAAACAAAAATGGTCGATATTCGGCACCACCTCAATTGATTTTCTTGCCGTACTTATATCATATAAACATTTATATCTAATAAATCGTACTGTAGGTTACTTATTGGTTATGGCCATTTATAAATAAACTAGCTGTCCCGGCAAACTTCGTACTGCTCTACTACTACATCTACTCTATCCTGTAGTTAGAAAACTACTCTACTCTACCACTACTAACTACTCTACCACTAGTTACTTCTCTACTGTTACTAACTAATACTAATAATTACTCTACTACTACTACTACCTAAATTACAGCTACTATTTTCAGAGGTCAATGACCCTGTCAAGAATCATCTGCCATATAGGTTGCCATTATCGTATATCACCTGTAGTATTGAAAACTTTCATGGTCTTTTCTTGAATAAAAATCATCGAATCCTGAGAAGTGTACGTGCGTATAATACAACCTATAATTATAGCTTAGAACAATCACACATTGTGTTCTTTCCTACACAAATTTAAATTACACACAAAACTGGCTGTACCGATTTTGATTTAGTTTTTAATCTAAATCGATACAGCCGTTTGGGCAACACATGTTACACCTGCAACATATAAAACAAATTCGGGTTGGTAGCACCATTTATAACTCGAGAACGGCTGGACTGATTTAAAAGATTTTCTGGATTTGTCAGCGGCTGGTATATCATAAAATAGGCTAAATAAACATCGTAAGTCTCGTAGATTTTATATGGGCGATGACATTATTTGGTTGTCAAATATTATAAAGGTGTGTTCAGAAAGTATATTTTGTGACTAAACTCAAACTCAGGGTGTTAACATTTTTGGCTAATTTAGCTAGTGGTAGAGAAGTAGTTCTTTTTTTTTTAATACAAATATCATTTATTTTGCGAAAATGGGTAAATACAAAAGATGGTAAATAGTCAATTAAGTTCAGCCATTATCTACATAAAGCATGCAAAATTTATCACTTGTCAATTAAAATTATTAAAATATTTAGATCATTTAAATAACCAATTAAAATTATAATTAGATATATGCACATATTAAAATTAAATACATTACAATGACAATATCAGTTAAACAGTCAAATTAAAGTCAAAAACATTTCACTCGATTTATACATACTACATTGAAATTATGTACCTATTAAATATAATCAATTAATTAATAACAATGTCAGAAATAAAAGAAACAATACATAAAATTCTAAAATTTATCAATTAAATACTCATTTATACTACAATAGGCCTTTTGAATAAGGAATTTTTTGAGTTTATTTTTAAAAATATTAATATTATTTATTTCTAAAATGTCATTTGGTAAGTGATTATAAATTCGCGGAGCCATGCAAAATAAACTACGGCTAAACATGGCAGTTTTACAAGACGGACAGGAAATTTTTGTGTTCTGACGTATGTATGTATACTTTTAAACTTTTTAAATAAGGTTTTATTCCTTGCAACAAATAGTGCGACTTCAAAAATGTATAATGAAGGTAAAGTGAGAATATTTAATATAAAATTTCTAGTTGTAGACTAGCTGTAAAGTAGTAAGTACTAGTAGTAGAGTAGTAGTTCGTAGCTGTAGGCAGTTGACTCTAAGGAATTTTGGCGGGATAGCAAGTTAAAAATAAAAACTTGTGAACAATTCTTTGTTTCAGAGCAACATACATCTCTGTGCTGACAATATCAGCGTTCTCGTTGGAACGGTACCTGGCTATATGCCATCCGCTGCACCTCTACGCCATGGCCGGGCTGACTCGCGCGTCACGGATCATACTAGCGCTGTGGCTCGTTTCCGTCGCCTGCGCATCGCCTTTCGCGGTGTACACCGATATCAGCTACAGGGACTATCCTCCAAGTAAGTCATTGTTGTTTTTCTGCACTGAATGGAGTCTTGATATCTACCCTAAAGTTTATACACAGTGCTTAATCTTAGGCCCACGTCAGCGTTACCTTCTTCACTACTCCAGGGTTGCTACAGTTTGCGATGGCTAGTCACTGCCGGGGCAAACATCGTGTTTCATCATTCTGACTGTTATTAGGATGTCTATTTCACGCTCTCCCCTCCTGTAACTCACCTACTATTCATACATATACATACATACATATACTTGAATAGCCAAAAGCAAGTGTTATGATTTTAGCAGTTAATGTACATATTTTAAAACTCTGAATCCGTCTCCGACTCTTGTATAGATGGCATTATAGATAATTTATACAGCATCAGCAACCGGTTTTCATACTGTACAGGACATTGCAGTGTCTAAGACATTGATAGGTGGATAAGCTTGCCAGCACCTGTACCACCCTCCCAGTATAGTTATGTTATAGGTTCGATACCGGACGTGCACCTATGGATTTGACTTTCGTGATAAATTTTATTGCACGTTCAATACGTGCTTTAACGGTGAAGTAAACCATTGTGAGGAATCCCGCGGCTTAGCCAGCTTCAGATGTGACCTGTTTGACCGGTTGACCTATTATTTCCTCTGACTGCTAGCCGACTTAATAAAAAAATAAATAGGTCTATGCAATAGAAAAATAATCACGAAAGCAGCATGGAACTCAATTCCAATCTAATTGAATCGCCTGCTTGAGCTCAGGCTCCGGTAGCCGTTAATAGGCTGTTGACGCTTTCTTATTTCTATGCTCCTCTGCCAGGCTTATTTTTATTGACATTATCAATATATATAAAACTCTTCCGTTACTGACCGAGTGACTGACAGACAACGCACAGCCTAAACCACTGGACCTAGAGACTTGAAATTTGGCACACATACATACATATACCTTGAGTATCCTAGAGGTGCACTAAGGAGGGATTTTTCGAAATTCCCACGGGAACGGGAACTACACGGGTGAAACTGCGGGGTGCGGCTAGTTTTATATATAAAGCTGTCAAGTGTGGATTGGACTCGCATACTAAAGGTTCCGAACCACAACAACCAATATGTGTATGAATTTTAGGTCTTTAGGATGGGTCATGGATCAAATTTACCAACGTGTGTTTGAACCCCACCGGAATAAAAAATGTAAGGTTTAAATTAGTTTCTCTCATTCGTGTATGAAGTCGACCGAGCCCGCTGGCGTAATACTAGTTTTTCAATCCTTAGTTTCATTTAACCCGCCTGCCAAGCATGGTGAGTATGGCAACTATACCTCATGGAAATTCATGAGGCAGACCTGTGTTTAGTAGTAGACGTTTTACGGCTGAAATTAATAATTTTTTTTAGGGTAAAAAGGACCGTTGGTACCTATTTTATATTGAGGGAAATTCCGATTGACATTAAGCCTGGTCTAGTTTCTGGGATTTGTCAAACATTCAAATTTAATTTATTTTCTTTGGGACTTAAGCAAAAACGGCTCGGTGAAAAGGGTCGACTTTCCGTAGTTCTTCTTCGGTTATTTCTATGCTGTAATTCTCCTCTCTCATGGATCTCTATGAAGGGTAGTTGCCATACTCACCACGCTTGGTAGGATCACACACGCATGCATGATGCTGTATAAATTATTTGTATTGCGCGTAGAAGGCCAATGTCACCTAATTACGTAAGTATTTCTATCTAGCTTAGCTAGACAGTGATCGAAATAGAGATTCCATTTCGGAATTAAGTAACTTATTGCCTATATACACAGTGTATCATAATATGTGTAACCGAAAGGGGGGTTTTCAGCCCATGCAAACAAGTAGTTTTGAAGGGAGAAAAAATTCGTTATTTTTTATGTTTATGCATTAGTTAGTAGGTAGGTTGGTAGGTACGAAGTTAGAAGATTAAATATTTTTTTAAGTACGTCCTTAAATTAGTAGCTTCCTAAGTTGTGTCGATTCTGAATATTGAGTAGGTACCTAAGAACTGATATGTTAAGGAAAGTATTGCGTATTTTAGGTATTGTCTTGTCACTAGAACTGAGGTGGTTGTATTGTAGCTGCCAAAATTATAAATTACAAAATTCCAACGTTGTAACTAGTGTAGGTATTATTTTAACTACGATTTTAAACGGATACCGAGCTTAATAGATGATGTTATGTAGATAAGGTAGGTTTCTGTTGTCTGTGTCTCGGTGATTTATTTTGTTGCCCGACAGTTTTAATTTTGTGATACCTCCTAAATTACCTATTAATTTTAATTGGATAGTGTAGAGGGCAGTTATTATTTACATGACCTGCTTAAGGTAACGAACGTATTTAATTCGAGATTAATATCATAACTGTCTAAATATATATTATATATATGACCATTTTTAAACCGACTTCAAAAAAAGGAGGATGCTCTCAAGTTTAAATATATGTAAATCTGTGTTTCCTTAGAACTCCCGTCGTTTATGAACCGATTTGGAAAGTTCTTTTCGGGTTCGTATTAGTGCTATTATAAAGAAGTTATTTTGCCGTGGGGTGTCGGCAGTAGAATGTTACCTCTCCTCTCATGCTCGTGGATGCAGGAGCCTGCTAAGGGATACCTACGGAAGATGAGCAGCATTCTTTCGCGTATCAACATCCCGTACTGCGCTCGCCAACCCGCCTGCCAAGCGTGGTGAGTATGGCAACTACCCCTCATGGAGATCCATGAGGGAGGCTTGTGTTCAGTAGTGGACGTTTTATGGCTGAAATGATGATGATGATCTTAGACGGGATGTATAACTACGTTCCGAGACTTTCGAGTCGATACAAAATTTACAGAAGGTCCCGGGACTTCGAGACACGACACGCCCCGGAGTCCGAACGCTAATCGGTAGTAATGTCGTTTCCAGTCTTTATAAATTCCTTGCAGAACTCGTAACCTCGATTTGTTTGTATTTGTCCTCAGAAAATAGTGCCCCAAAAATCCGAGGCCGGTTGATTTCATTAGTAAATAAATCTTGTTGACATAAACGGTTTGTTGATGGAATATTATGGATGGATAGAGGGATATAAAGATTTTTCGACATTTATTGTTGTGAGTGTACTGATTCCTTTATTGATTGGAAGATGTTGAGATGTTTCCAGTAAATTGTTTAGTAGGTATACAATGTTGAGAATCGATCGACATGATCGATTTATCTATACATTCTAAATGCATTAACCTATTCTGTGTTTTATGGACCATAAGGTAGATAAACAAGATTACTACATTAAATGTGTATTTGTACCCAGTGAAATGAACTTGCGCTTTAGGCCCAAAACACACTTAGCGTATTTTGCGCGGCTACTTAAAGTAAGCATATATTTCACACGCGACACACATTTAACGGTGAAGGAAATCATTATGAAGAAACCCGCAATCCATTAATCAGCTACATTGTACTAATACAATAGCTATTACTAATACTAATAGCTACGTATTTACCTGTTGTTTCTTCTTAATAATTATGACCGACTAAGCTCAGAGGATTGTAAAATATATGTGCTTAGCAAGCCGAGCATGAATGAAAAGTAGCTGCCGTGGGGTGCCGGCAGTAGAATGTTACCACACCTTTCATGCCCGTGGATGCAGTAAGAGCCTGCTAAGGGATACCTCCGGAAGATGGGCAGCAGCGTCTTCCCGTGTATCAACATCCGTAGTAAGTTCGCCAACCCGCCTGCCAAGCGTGGTGAGTATGGCAACTACCCCTCATGGAGATCCACGAGGGAGGCCTGTGTTCAGTAGTGAACGTATTACGGCCTAAATGATAAACAGTAGGTGACGCTGAATCTTTAAAGGTGTGAAAAGGTCAAATTACAGTGTCCACCTAAAAAATATGTTACGTGGCCTTATCGCGCGTGATATACGGACCTAAATCGGAATGTAGATGTAAGGTTGTTGATGTGATTTACAAACTTTCATAGTAAGACATAAATTCAGCATGGTAAAGTGTAGTCCTAAATCCTACTGCAGGTTAGAATGTCCACTGTCTAACCTTTTTACTAGGCGTTATAGGTTTCCCAGAAATGGTGGATAATCCTGCACATGCGTGTGCAGGAGAGGGAGGTGGGGCCCCGTATCCAAAAAAAAATTCTGTTCCCAACAGCTCGCGGTCTACGACATTTTTTGTAAAATTTAGAAAAATCCCTGTTTTTCTCACATTTGCGGGCATCACGTCCGCTATGTGAGGCCAAGTTCAGATTTTTTTCTTTTAACGTGTTCCCTAATAATGGTATTTCTAAATAACTTTTAAAAAAACTCAACTACTTCGGATAGTAGTTAACTAGTAGTCCCTAAACATAAATTTTATTTTTGAAATTTATTTTACTTCTAAGTTTGAGCACCTGTGGTGTAAAAAAAATGTATAGGAGTTGTGTAGCCAACCACATAAAAAAATACCTACATCATAAGGATTCTAAAACAGTAGCATACTATCTACTTTAATTTTAAAATTACTGAGCTATAGCTACTAATGTGTAAAAGTAGGCGTTTCATTAATGTAACATATAGTCCAAAAACCCATACTGAAGGAGATATTAATTATTTAAAACAAATCACAAGTTAAAAAATCTCCAGTCTAACACACCCTAAAAGCCACCTAACTACGTAGGTACTACTTTTACACGCAGACGCACTAAGTAACTTCATTCATTGTAACGGCATTCGCCGTTCGTCGTATGATTTCGGAACTATTCGTGAAGTATCACGCTTGCTCTCTGTTTCTCTACTTGAGTTTCTCAACTAAAAACATGTTCACAAAGAAGCAGGCAATTTAATTTGTACTGAAATAGTTATTTAATTGAGACACATAATTAGACCCATGTTGATATAATATTATTTACTCAAAATTACGTGATTCAAATCTTTCGGGTTATTATGGGGCACGGTGTATCTAAAATTCAAAGTCCTGACTGACTCACTGACTGACTGACTGATATATCAACGCACAGCCTAAACCACTGAACCTAAAGACTTGAAAGAGCATCGAACATCGTTGGCATACCTACTAGTCCGCCATTTTGAAAAAAACGTGATTCGGCGGCCAGTAATGAAACACATGTCAATCGACAGATTAAATGCTTACAAACAAAAATTGTTAAGTAATCAAATCTCTAAATGGTACGGATTCTGAGATATTTAGATCTAAAAAGTATAAAAATAACTGTTCCTGCGCTATGTTCTACCTTACTCGATGTTTATTTAATAGGTAGGTAGGGTATGGGAAATAAAATCCAACGAGTTCTTTTCCTTGTTCACATTTTATTATAGCAGTAGGTAGGTTAAATTGGTATCTACAACTATTAGTATGCCACCAGCGGCTTCTTTTGTTTTAAAATTCGTCATTCGCTTCATTTTCTATATCATGTCTGACAATTATTGAATCCAAAAATGACGCTGGTGACGAAGGCAATGTTTTCTGGTGTCGAGCCCATGCCATGAACCATATAACGCACATTATATGGGAACAACAGCCCAGGGTTCTTTTCCCTACTATGCACGAGCAATACCATCCAATAATCCACACAATCAAAAACATCTTCAACAAATTCCGATATTTATGAAGGCTATACGTTTTTTAAACAAATAGTTGGAACTTTTTTGAACATAATATACATAAGTTCCGTCGCAAATAGCAATGACGCGGTTTGGTTGTTCAGGACTTGCATATAGAAATTCTCAAACTATGAAGGTTTGCGGCACCTTGAAGTTCGACTTGAGGAACGTCTTCTTCCAGGTCTTTGTCGGAAACTTGCATTACAATTTCATCAGGAGGTCTTATTGGAACTTTATCAGGTATCATTTTATACTCATCTCCTGTGCGCCGACTTGATGGTGGGAATAAGCTTGCACATTTGGATTATCAGTCACATATTCCTCGGTCAGCTCATAGCTTCGTAGCTGCGGCCTAGGACGGCGTCCTCCCATACCCGCTCGCTTGCCCGTGTTAACCAGTAGTTAACAAAACGCACAACGCTAAAATGTCCATGTTAACTGGTAGTTGACATCGCGATTCAGTCTACTATGCCCTTGTCAACTAGTAGTTGACATGACGCCGCCATGCCAAAATGCCCGTGTCAACCTGTAGTTAACATGACCCCGCGGTCGATAAAGTGAAATATACTCGTCCTTGTCGCTCTAGGGCTTAGTTTGTATT
The DNA here is from genome assembly GCA_963082625.1 of Pasiphila rectangulata. Lineage (NCBI taxonomy): Eukaryota > Metazoa > Arthropoda > Insecta > Lepidoptera > Geometridae > Pasiphila > Pasiphila rectangulata. Next base: position 11,405,842 of record OY720253.1, read on the forward strand.
ATTTATCTCGTTTCTCCGTTAAATTTCCCGTCATAATTTATCCCAGTCGAGTATCCAAGCCATAGACAAAAAAAAAGAAAGTAAGAAAAAAACGTTCCTTGTCAATCTTGTCGTTGAGTGTTGATTCGGTGCGGGATGTGTGTGCGATATTTCTGAATTTTGTTTTGTTCTTCAAGATCTATTGTGTTTATCAAGGAATGTAAATAACTAACACGTAAATATAAAAATTCCAGCATGAAACACAAGATTTTACTTTTTTCGAGTGAAAGTAAAACGAAGTAATTTTACTGAGAGCATGGGAACTGTTACAGAAATGTTCATATTTCTCAGAATTGGTGAATGCTATGCCTATGGTTTTTATTTGTTTTAAAAGAATATAAGACTACTTATTTAGTGTTTCTTTCATTTTATGCCTAAAAATTATATTTGTGCATGATATGCCTCGTCAAGTTTAATATAAATTATGCCGTGCGGCGCCAGATAACGGTGTGGATTATGAGGCCTTTAAATTAATAAATATGTATGGACAAGTGTACGTGTTTATTTCTTATCCTATTATGTATTCCATAAGTAACGTAATTAAAGATTAAAAACCATACGTCGTAGCTTTAATTATTGAGGTATGAGCTTTTAAATACAAGACGAGCTTTAAAACGCGCTATCTCAAGTTCAGCACATCATAACTCGGCACCAGAGTCGTAATCTAAGGAACAAAAGATAACATTGTATGGTTAATTTTATAGTTAACATAAAAAATATAACACTTGACAATCTTTCAAAACAAATTGAGTCACAAGGAACGATTGCGTGAAAGCCGGCTAGCGCACCGCAGGCGTAAAAACGGCGGGGCACGGCTAGGTGTGCTAAGTATTTGTCACCGGGCGTTTGGGTTAGCAACGCCACAGGGGGCCGGGCACGAGGTGCCGCGCGGTGTACCGCGCGGGGCACGCGAGCGGATACGGGTGGCTATACTGCGTTCACAAAACAAACACTGTGATCCTGGTGGACCGGTGGTATTACTTGACATGGTTACGCAAATAACAACAACAATAAAAGCAAAGTAACAAAAACTTAACAGCAACACAACGTAACAAAATAACTGCTCGTGAGGAAAAGAAATATTCGCGCACTCAGACCAGCAGGGCTAGCATGGGCTGGGGATAAAACTTTTGTCCACCGGTTATTTCCACTGACAAGGGATACAATTATTTTATCCACCTGCCAAAGCACGGCAACAGGGGGAAAGAGAATTATATCACTTTCTGACATTAGACGTGGACAAGCGTTTCCCCTGGTTTGTTCACCGTGAATAGTTTATCCACCCATGTCGCCATGCTCGGAGAGTGGACAAAATTGACAGAGGGGAATAGTATTTTGTCCTCTCCCCGTGGATAAAATATCTCCGGCCCTGCAGCAGGGCTAGCATGGGCTGGGGATAAAACTTTTGTCCACCGGTTATTTCCACTGACAAGGGATAAAATTATTTTATCCAACTGCCAAAGCACGGCAACAGGGGGAAAGAGAATTATATCACTTTTTGACATTAGACGTGGATACTCACCCCCCGGCTATAGCATGTTTATCCACCCATGTCGCCATGCTCGGAGGGTGGACAAAATTGACAGAGGGGAATAGTATTTTGTCCTCTCCCCGTGGATTAAATATCTCCGGCCATGCTAGCCCTGCAGAGGTTAGAAGCCAAATGAATGAAAAGAACGATAAACGTCAAACAAAATGGCGGCTGGCGGGGTGCGGTACGGGGCGGGGATTTTTCCGGTGCAACGAGCCGGGTGGAGTCGGTTTCTTCTTGTAGCTCAGACGAATTTTTTGACTTCTCATCTACTCTATACGGTGGTTATACGATATTACGAATTGTATAACTTTTTTTCTTTTTCGGACTCAAATATCTCAAAAACCGTATCACTTAAGAGATTTGATTACTGAACACTTTTTGTTTGTTATCATTTACTCTGTCGATTGACATGCGTTTCATGACTGGCCGCCGAAACATGTTTTTTTCAAAATGGCGGACTAGTAGGTATGCCAGGCTCCATATAAAAATGTTCGAACCCTTTTGGCACACATATACATATATGTACCTTGAGTATCCTAGAGGTGCACTAAGAAGGGATTTTTCGAAATTCCCACGGATTAGGGAATAAATGGGATTTATATTTTCGAATCAAAGTGGCTCTGCGTGAAAAAGGAGATTTTACGTTTTATGACTTCCACACGAACGAAGTCGCGGGCAAAAGCTAGTATAATATAAATTACTATTTACTCGGTCTAAAAACTGTATGTATATGAATGCGGTTGTTAGGGTTTTCGAAATGTTAACTGAGCCTATTACTGGGTGCTATCTAGCTGAATTAAAGGATATTTTGAATAAAAGATGTTTCGCTCTGTCCACCATTGATCGTATATATTGAGGTAAAGGCGGCATTTCACAAGATTCGAGGATATGTGGATAGGGAACATTCGTTTAACCAATAGCAGCACTGAATTTAAATAATGTCATGTAATGCGCGTGCGCTGTAATTGGTCGTTTGTTGTTGAACTAGTGATGTAACGAAAAACTAGTGATGCGATCGCGAACAAAACAAACCCTTCAATTTTAAGTGTAACAGTTTGATTACATCTATGTATGTACATCGAATATATAGTATAGGATTGAATTATACGTGCGTAACTATTCAGCGTAGAGACTAAGGAAAATCTGGTTTTGGTACGAAAGATATCGTTGAGGCTGCTACGAAAGTGATCGTAGAGCCAGCTATGAATGTTGTCGTAGAGCCAGCTACGAAAATTGTCGTAGAGTTTGCTACGTAAGTTACCGTAACAATTCGGTGTACAGGCTTTAAGTACAAACTTTGCTTAGTTTGGGACTAGAGGGTGCTGTGTATAGTGTTCAGCATTATTTATTTTATTTAAGCGTTCTTGCGCCGCTTATTGCGAAAGCCAAGTACGCTCAGTGGGTTCCGGCCTAACATCAAAAAATTTACAGCATAAAAATAACCGAGGAAGAACCTAGCAAAATCGATCAAAACCTTTTTCACACATTTTGATGTAGCCGATTTTGCTTAGATCCCTAAGAAAATAAACTGCCTTTGAATGTTAGACAAATTCAAAACAAACCCAGTCTCAACGTCAAGTCGTCAAGCCGTCGCAAGACAGGCTCAGTATTTATTTTTAGTAAGTAATTTTTTTTATAACCATCCGGTAACCCTGCCTGTGACAGTACCGAGATGGAGAGACAGTAGGTTAAATATGTGTTAATAATGTGTCGTGATCGCGAAAGTTTAAAAAAGACTATGAGGTTTTTTTTATAATCATCCGAAAGAACCGAGATGGAGAGACAGTAGGTTATTAGGTTTTTTTATAACCATCGGAAATTACTGCCTGTGACAGAACCGAGGTGGAAATACAGTAGATTATTAGGTTTGCGGCCGCCAACAAAATATTATGGATTATGAAAATGATTGAAATAAATAATTATGAGAATAATGTTTATGAGTTAATAATGTTATGGATTTCTTTACTTATTGCGAATCACTTATGGATTGTAATCGTTATGGATACCGATATTAGTGGAAACTATATTAGGGATCCTTATATTATAGATTGTGATTATTCGGGCAATCGATGATTATGAAAATAAATTTTATTATATTAAGGAAACAAAATTTCGGAGACAAAATAGAGAACCCCTTTTCATGGCTTTGGTGTTTTTTGCCAGTGTTGTCTTTTAAGCTAGTAATCCAAGCCTTTCCATGAGAGACACCATGTTTGGCTATTTTCAGTGATCGATTGCTCCTATGCTTATTGTTATCCTAAATTACGAATGTTTGTAGAACATATATGGAATAAGATTTTTTATGGCTTGCCTATTATTAGCATCGAGTATATTAGCAGTTGATGTCATATCATCCTAGTAATACAATCTTACTACCTACTGATATAATAAAGAAGACAGTTTGTGTAGATGTGAAATCAATCAAACAAAAAGAAGATATATACAAATTATATATGACGACTCATATAAAGTTAATATTTGAATAAAATATTAATCTTATGAGACATAAATTTTTCACCAGCTTAGCAAACGTCGTGAGAACACTGTAGGTACCTACAGCGCCACTGATTTTCAATGGCGTTGTATTTTTAGCCCACAACTTTGCAACACCGACCACAGCAATCAACAATATAAACAAGCATTAGTACGGGGGTACCAGAAAAGGACGCAAAGGCCTCAAAAGGTAACCAAAGGTCAAACTGACATTTATGGGTTTTTGGACATTTCGGCCATACGAAGACTTTTATTTTTTGGTGACCTTTTGAGGTCACAATAACACCGGCCCCTGTGACCCTAGGGTCACGAAAATCAATCAGTCCCCTTCTATCAATAAGACGGTGCTAACAAAAAAGGTTTCACGTAAATCGGTCAACGCGTTCGTTTGTAATCGTCAAATACATAGACGGACAGACAGACGGACGGACAGACGGACAGACGGACGGACAGACGGACGGACAGACGGACGGACAGACGGACGGACGGACGGACGGACGGACAGACGGACGGACAGACGGACGGACAGACGGACGGACAGACGGACGGACAGACGGACGGACAGACGGACGGACAGACGGACGGACAGACAGACGGACGGACAGACGGACGGACAGACAGACGGACGGACAGACAGACGGACGGACAGACGGAAAGACAGACAGACAGACATAGACATAGACATAGACATAGACATGTTGGATATGTCACCCAAATTTAATCAACTCTTAAACGACCAATCAAATAAAAGTACTGAGAGAAACTTTGACGAGAGGAGAGAAAATATGTCGTCGGTGTTCCATAGAGAGTTTGGAAACTGTCAAAAATGCATACTTATGTTAAATTGTAAACCTTTTCGCTTGTGTACAATTTATGACAGTTAATAATATGACTAGTTAGTTTGTAAACTAACGATTCATACAATCTTACGGTAACATATACAAAACAAAGTCGGGTTAATTACAGCAGTTACACATTTCCGGTTGTATGAGGTTAACTCGAGAACGGCTGGACAAATTTTAATGATAATTAATAAAAAAAAATTCGACTGTATTTTTAAAAAAACAGGGATACAAACTTACGCTCGAAAAAGTCCAAATTTAACGGTTTTTAGAAGGTATATTAACAAAACATTAAAAGTACTTAATAAAACTAAGTAGGCATCCCATGTTAAAAGTCGTCAGCAAGCTTTCGTCAATATTATTCTATGATTCATATACCTCTAATAATGATTTTCTTTTAAAATTATCTTATCCTAAAATTAAACTACGAATGATCATGCAGAAGAGATGCATGGAATCCTGTGTTGAATAAGTGTGTGCGTTGTGTTCCGACGGTACAGCAGTCCGATACCGTCAGTGTAGTGTGTCGTAATGTGAACTTGGACATTTCTGAATCTGAAGACGAATTGAGGGTAGTCGTGGATTCTGCCATCAATTCGCGGCGGTAGCTCTCAGCACATCAGTCCTCCCGCGACCAAGAACGCTGAAATGTGTTCGAAACGTCGAGAAAAATAAAAAAAGGTACGCGATAAAATCCTGTAATTTTAAAACTAAAAATATGTTACCAAATCGCGAAAGTTTAACAAGTTATATTGCTTTTATCTTATTTTATACCAATTATAATAAAGGTATATTTCCACAGATTCCGGTAACATCTCAAAGGAGTCTGCGTTCTGCGCCCTCATGGCACCATCGCCATTACTGGAGCTGAGTAGCATCTTCTTCTTCTTCGTGCCAGCTGTGCTGATACTGTGGCTGTACGTCAGGATGGGGCTTCATATAAGGTAATCTTAGATTAGATTACTTAGTTCTTCGTTGTTTGGATTCCCGCATTTCTGATTCAATAATGTAGTGAAACCCCAAGCTTAGCCCTTTCTAGCTCGTTGAGCTCTGAGCTTAATCATAAGGCCAGTAGTAAAGGACCACGTTTCGGCTTAACTATGCATCTATAGAAATAAATTAATTTTGAAGCGTCTGTTTGTAATGTCAAAATAACAGGTTTGAACTATTAGGTATGCAATTAAAGTTTAAACAATACCTATATCAAAATATTTATTTTTTATTTTTTTCTCTGTTTGTTTTGTTACATTCATTCTAGAGAATTCATTAAATAGATTTCCATGCAAAAAAAATAGAAACAATAAAAATGCGAGCAAAGCCGCGGGCATTAGCTATTTTAGTTATACATAATTGTAATCGGTATAAAATGTTTGGTGAGCTGGTTAGTTGGGGGAGAGAGAGGGAATTATGAGAACAAGCGAATGAACTAAAAAAACATTATTGGACTCAGGGAGTTATCAGCTTTATCCAGTTCAGCGTAAAAGAAAGATAGGTACACATTTTTTCCCGATGAGATATTCCTTGACATATTCTTACTGCATCCACGGGCAAGAGAGGAGAGGCAACATACTACTGCTGGCACTCAACGGCAGTTGAAATGATGACTATGAACTTTAGAATCAGATTTATCGAATTTTGAGTACTTAAATAGGTATTTTATTTATGTCTTCAGTACATAAACTTATAATAAGTTTATGTACTCAATAAGTTTATGTTAAGTTTTATATTCGATTTACGAAAGGTTACGTTGTTATGTTCAAAGAAACATGAGATGTTGGTAACTTTCCGCTGTAAGAGAAAAACAGCTAGATGTTAACAAGGTTCATATGCAAATGAAGCTAGGTACAGTTGAAGTTTAAATTTTTATTCGGTTGTTGCACCAGATAAAAAAAAATGTTCCTATGGAATTTAACTCGGCGCCGATGGCGTAAATATAATCACACATTTAAATGAGACCGGGTCAATATGGCTCGATGTTTGTTAATATTTTTAATTTAAGATACTTAAGTAATTATGTAAGAATAAGTAAGAACCACAGGCCGCTTCCAATCGCAGTACTTGGAGATCAATGAGGCAGGCCTTTGTCCAGCAGTGGACGTCCTCCTACGTCTGATATGACGATGATATGATGCAGATACTTAATTTTATTTGAAACGTTTATTGGTATGCAGCCTCATAACGAACTAGATGGCGAACAGTTGTATCTGCCCTTTGACGAGGGGACATAGTAATCAAGAAGAAATTTGTGTACAGGATATTATAATAAGTTCTGCTAATATATTTAGAAACTCAACTTCTATGATTTTTTCTAAGACACACCGAAATATTTCCATCGAAACGCAACTCGTGTAATGTTCCTTTTTAATATTCGTTTTCCTTTTATAAAATAATTATATTGATGATTCTTATTATAATTTTTAATTTTATCTAACTGACATGTATAATAAGTGAAATATTGTTTTAAAAGTTTGGACATTGCACACCGTTACACGGTAGGAATACATTGATTCCCTTCAATTACATGAAACATCTATGTTCAATGTACACATGTAGGTATTTCAAGCAATAAATGATACATTACTTTACTTTACTTTTAAGTAACTTACAGAACTTGCGCTTGTTTTCGCTTGGCGCACGTGTATCTTTTTGCTAGCTCAATGGTTTGCATGACTCATCAGGCGGGATTCCACATACTGCTCTAATAACATATTTCACTTTTGTTTGACTAAACGCCAATCGACACGGATGATTGGTTGACACTCATCATCATCATTTCAGCCGTAGGACGCCCACAGCTGGACATAGGCCGCCATCATGGATTTCCAGGTATTACGGTTGGAAGCGGCCTGCGACCACCTTCGGTCTTCACCAGTCCATCTTGTAGGTGGACGTCCTACGCTGCTTAGCAGTGTGATATCGAGCGTTTCATGTGCAATGAAACTGTATCTCCAGCCACATGAACCCATGATACGAAAAAAATATAAAATATATGATCGAAATTACCTCGTTCAATTTGACCCAGCTTCATCGGCGACGGGTTAATACTTACGGTATTATAACTTCATTACAATATTGACATGTTTTTACTCTGAGTATAGCCAAATACTTACCGTGAGGTGCCGGCATTAGAATGTTGCCTCTCTTCTTTTGCCCGTGGATTCATTAACAATCTGTTAGGGGTCTGCTCTGCCCCGGAAGATGGACAGCAACGTCTTTCCGTGTAGGTATCAATATTCCAAACAGCACTCGCCAACCCACCTGCCAAGCGTGGCGAGTATGGCAACAATCCCCTCATGATCTTGGAGATGTATGTAGGGAGGCCTATGTCCAGCTGTGGACGTGGACAGGCTACGGCTCCTACGGCTGTGATGATGATAGCCAAATAAGGTATACTCTCAGCGCAGGCTTAGGTGCTGGGTAAGCCTTAATCCATTTCACATCGTCCCAGATACAGCAACATCTCGTTCAGCATGACAACCAGTTATAATTATGTCTATGTTCCCTTAGGTCACAATGAAAACACGTTTCGAATTAAACTTTGCAGCTGCTTATATTATCTATAAATAACGCTTTAATTTATCAACAAAAAAAATCGACTTTATTGATAAATCTAAAATGTTGCTGAAAATACCCAAACCGTATAAGTATGCTTATTAGGTATATTTGAATATTTCCCTTGATTTATCATGGGTACAATCATCAGAACTGGGTTAAAAGCCAGCAAACATTATTAAGCCAAAGGGCAGCAAACATCACATGGGCTAGTTTTTTGTTATTTTATATACATATGTTTTCTTTGTACTATTCGCAAGTTGTCTCACACACCGACCGTAACCGGCAGACGTCGTCCTGCCCGCTGATTTGGACACATACTGCGCTAATACTTAATACAACGTTTTTATCAAAATTGTAATAACAAAAATGGTTACAATAATTTAATTATAAAAGATATATATACATATATCCTGTCGCTGACTTTTTTGTAGACCTTTTTGAGTGGAACAATTCTTCTATACACCTCTTGCAGTTAACTTAAATGGTTTACGAGGCGCACGTCAAAACAACTCCCAGCCGGCAATACATTTTCCGACATGTTTAACATCATCATAGTTCAGTGAATTTGCCCTAATTCTTTATAAATTTTGGCTTAAAAACTTCCTCTTGAATTTATTTAGCTATTAGTGAAAACAGCAAGAAAATCCGTTTCTGAGTTTAGCGCGAACAGACAGACGTGGCGAAGGACTTTGTTTATTATATGTAAAAATTAACAAACAAAATTGCTTACTTTTTGTAATTAATTATGGTAGAAACTCAACGCAAGCAAGTTAATAAAACTCTAGATATTAGCATTCTACGCTTCCCTTATCCCTTCCACTTGTATTACGAGCATACCTATTAGTATTTCTTATGTATTTTACAAGGTAAAACTAGCAATAAATTTCCAAATGAAGCAAAAAAACAATTCTAGGGAAATGTTATGAATAGTACGTGCGTACTTTTAAATATTTTTTACACACATAGCACCTACTTATGTATATTATTCATAAATATTCCCGGGGCGACTTCGCTCATGCGTATGCCTACATGTTAATAGGTACTTTACATCCGCTACGTATCCCATCTCGTTAGTATTTTATTTTCGTGCTCCGTATGCCTGTCGGACGTACGTCCTTAATGTAGTTATGTAGATCCGGTGCAGCTCAACTCTATTTCCATCATAAATAAATTAAAAGTAAAAAAAACTAACAAACAAGCTTTTACTTAAACGTACTAAAAATAATAAAATAAACATGTTCCATTAAAATTTAATGTCAATTTAAACGTCTTTACACAATTTATGTAATAAAAAAGCTTGTCGCGAGATTAACCTGTGTACCTGTAACTTGATCTAATTGATTTAATTTTTTTTTTCACACAATGTAAACACGAGTACCTGCTTAAATCTCCCGACAAGCTTTTCTATCACATAAATTTTGTAGACGTTTTAAGTTGACATTAAACTATAATGGAATATGTTTATTTCTTTTTTCTGTACGTTTAAATAAAAGCTTGTTTGTTAAAAAGTTTTTTTTTACCTTTAATTTATTTTTTACTTGTTAGTTATCACTAGACAGTTGGTTTCTTGTCTGTTTATCTCATGCCCTCCATGTTGGATTAAGAGTGATGTCATATAATTTTTCGACTAACTCTCAGTAAGACCTTTTATTTGATATCCTAAAATAACTAGTCCGCCATCTTGGGTATTCTGCCATATTGGATTTAGAGTGACGTTATTTCATTTTTCGAATTAGTCCGCCATCTTGAGTATACCGCCATGTTGGATTTAAAGTAATGTCATTTAATTTATCGAGTAACTCTCAGCAAGGCCTTTCATTTGATACCCATATTGTAAGAGTGCATTAAGAATAACTAGTCCGCCATCTTGGTTGTTCCGCCATGTTGGATTCAGAGGCTCGTCATTTCATTTTCGAATTATTCTCAGCAAGCCCTTTCATTGGATACCCATATTGTAGGAGTCCATTGAAAATAACTAGTCCGCCATCTTGGGTGTTACGCCATGTTGAATTCAGAGTGATGTCATTTCATTTTTTGAGTTATTCTGAGCAAGCCCTTTCATTTGATGCCCATATTATAGGAGTACATTAAAAATAAGTAGTTCGCCATCTTGGGTGTTCCGCCATGTTGGATTCAGAGTGACGTTACATAGCTGACTATGCATTGTCATTAAAAAAACATTTATACAAAATTTCAGCTCAATTGGTTGAAAATATCTGCTTCAAAATTCAGTTTAATTTTTTTATTTTATTTTTATTATTTATTTCTAAACATGTACACAGGGTAGATAGATAGATAGAAAATACTTTATTGCACACCTCAAAACTAAACATAATAATACATAATGGTACACCCAATTCAATAGAGTACCTTGAGTTGCAAGATTCCACCAACAAACTTACTTATGTACATACATACTCGTACATACATACATACATACAGGGCAAGCATAAAATAAAAGCTTGTAAAAGCCTGCCTTTTTAAAATAATACCTCTCACATCTCACTAATATTATAAAGCCGAAAGTTTATTTGGATGGAGGTTTGTTACCTCTTCACGCAAAAACTAGGCCATGGATTGAGCTGAAACTTTGCACACGTTTTGATGTTGACCAGGATTAACACATAGGCTACTTTTCATTCGGGTACAACGCATGCGAAACGGCGGGCAGAAGCTAGTCTATTAAAAATGATTTATACAGCGTCAGCAACTGGTATTCTATTATACTGCCGTGGGGAGCCGGCAGTAGAATGTTACTACTCCTCCCATGCCCGTGGATGCAGTGAGAGCCTGCTAAGGGATACCTCCGGAAGATGGGCAGCAGCGTCTTTCTGTATCAACACCCGTACTGCGCTCGCCAACTCGCCTGCCAAGCGTGGTGAGTACCTATGGCATCTACCCATCATAAGGATACATGAGGGAGGTCTGTGTTCATTAGTGGACGATTTACGGTTGAAATGATGATGATGTGTTAGAATAATAAACACTATCAAGATATAGGTATATGATTATCTAACCAGTAGGTATATCTGTTTTAGGTCTACGAAGGTCACGGAGAAGACAAAGCTGGGGTTGCTGAACGGCCACATACACGGCGAGACCAGGCAGGCGAAGTCAAGGAAAGCTATTATAAGGATGCTCGGTAAGTCTAGAATTTAGGGATTTTTTATTCGTGATCTGGAGTCTGGAAGTGTTTTCGAACTTAAAAAAGGTATTTTCTAAATCGGTTCATTAGGAACGAATTTCTTAGGTAACAAAGATTAAATAAAACCGGGCAAGAGCGAGTCGGACTCGCGCACCGAGGGTTCGGAGAGGGGGGGAGACCCCCTGCAATCAAAATAAGAATATTTTTTAACATTTTCATATATGCTATATTATTAAAAAAGTGTTGTCTTTTACCATTTTAAATTTCAAGTCGATAGCATCAGTAGTTCTCGAGATATCCATCTGTGACAGACAGACAGACAGAGTGATTCTATAAGGGTTCCTTTTTACCATTTTGGTCCGGAACCCTAAAAAGGAAATGTAGGTTAGCTTTTATGAAATACTTTCTGTCCCAGCAAACTTCCTACCGCCTCAGAATCTATAAAAACTATTAACTACTCCTCTTATTCTGCTGACTACTACTGTACTACTCCTACTCTTCTCCTACTACTACCAATACTCTAATAATAGTAGTAGAGGTAGAGTTTACAACTAACTATTACAATAAATAACTACTACTGCTATTACTTTACTCCTACTACCTACTTCACTACAACTAATTACTGTTACCGAAATTAGCAAAAAAACATCTTGAATTTAAGTTTAGTCACTAAATAAAATATTAAGGTATGAAGGATTAGAGTTGATAAGGTTAAGGTTATTCATAGTTTTTATGTGATAACAAAGAATTTCATTCGAACTGTCTACCCGTTTCAACTATACTAATATTATAAAAAAAACAATGTTTTTTGTATGTTTGTAACGAATAAACTCAAATCTGGACCGATTTCAAGAATTCTTTCACAGTTAGTATGGCAAATTATACCTGAGTAACATAGGCTATATTTATATATAAACTAGGTATCCCTACAAAACCACCATTAATGTTACTCAAGGTGTAAAAAAAAATATTTTGCAAATGGAAAGTTAAATTATTAGAGAGTAACATAAGCTATATTTTGTCCCTGTGTTCCCATGGGAACGGGAACAACGCGGACAAAAACCGTGGGGCGCTGCTAGTTATAATTGAAAAAAATGTTTACGAATAAACGATTTTTATTTATTTAATTTATTATATTTATTAGCCGTGGGGTGCCGGCAGTAGAATGATACCCTTCCTCTCATGCCCATGGATGCAGTAAGAGCCTGCTAAGGGATACCTCCGGAAGATGGGCAGCAGCGTCTATCCGTGTATCAACATCCCATACTGCGCTCACCAACCCGCCTGCCAAGCGTGGTGAGAATGGCAACTACCCCTCATGGAGATCCATGAGGGAGGCCTGTGTTCATCAGTGGACGTTTTATGGCTGAAATGATGATGATTATTATTTATTTAATTTATTTGTCCCCGGGCAAGAGAGGAGGGACATTATACTGCTGGCACCCCACGGGATATTTGATATTTGCTTTTATAAAAAACGAGTATTCTCTATTCTCGTACAGTAAATAGTGATGAGACAGAAGTAAATAAATAGTTTTGGGATACCTAAGTAAACTTCAAGACCTCTGACATGAAACTATAGAAGGGTTGTAACGAGACAGATTATAAAAGATGGACGATATTTATGCCTTGAGAAGCCCTATCAGTTATCTTCTATGAGATTGTCACATGAGATAATAAATCATTTTTAAAAGTTGATTAAAAAGATGTCAACGAAATAAATTATGGTTTTGCTTGTTACTGTAATGTTAAGATAAGAGGAACTTACGGATGGCGTTAGTTAGGGTTTCAAATGAAAATAGAATAATTCTTTATTTTTTTTAACAAAAACAACCGGTTGGCGAGCGCAATATGGGGTTTTGATACACGGAAAGACGCTGCTGGAGGTATCCCTTCGCAGGCTCTTACTGCAACCACGGGCATGTGAGGAGAGGTAACATTCTACTGCGATAATTGTGCGACTGCATATTCATAGATAGATAGATAGATAAACTCTTTATTGTACATTCACCATATAACATAAATTTCACAAAGAGAAACACAGACAAATAACATACAATGGGCGGTCTTATCGCTAAAAGCGATTTCTTCCAGACAACCTTTAGATGAACAGGAGTATTCATAGTTTGTGATGAGAAGACCATGGATCCTTCGTTTGTCAGCAGAGGGGTTTTAGGCTCAAAACAGAACCCTTCAAAATATAAGAGCAAACGATCAGGTAATGGATGGGGTTTTGTTAGCTGGCGATTCTTCCTATAGTGCCAAGAAGAACTAGAGCTGATGAAATTAAGGCCTGCATTAGAGCCTCGACTCTTTGCCTCTGATTAAAGTCTAAGACTGAGTAAAAACACGCGGGAGCACTTAAGGGCGAAATTTCTGCTGAACAATTCAGCGATCTCTTCCTGAAAATAGGGAATGGAAAAAATCGAATTCCATCAGTTCTTGCTATAATTGTATCAACCCTTGATGATTTCAAATGTTATGTACCTAAATTCCTCCATATGATTATCGTTTAAAGTGAACCTACCGCGACCTAATGAGACATCAAGTGAAACTGCTCCAAACTTAAAAGTCATAGAATTTCCTGCTTCAAATAGTCAGAAACGCCTTAAACAAAAAAAGCAAAGGCAAAGGTTTTAGAACGTAAAGCGAGACAGTCGTTGGTGAAAATGGTTACTGCGGAAGACCAGCGCTGTGGTACGACTCGTTCTGCCACAGCACATGCTGAGTAGTGACCATTTTTGTCACTAGTTTTAAAACCGAATTGATGATTTTTATTTGATTGTATCTATAAATGTGACAAAATAAACCTTTCTTTATCTTTATCTTTAATCAGTTTAATGTCAACAAAGACAAACTCTTCAGCGCGAGCGTAGCCGCGGGCAAAAGTATCAAATATTTGGAATTATTTTGAATGTTTAAACTCAGAGTATTTAAATTCTCTTTGCGTACCTACACAGTCAATATCGAACAAACAGATGTGAATAAATAGTTTTGGGATACCTAAGTAAACTTCAAGACCTCTACCACTGACAAGAAACTACAGAAGGTTTCCCCAGCGTGTGTTTTTTTTGCAAGCAGAATTATGGGTACTAATTTGTTGGTAGAATATTGAAGTACTTTTTTTCTGTGAATACATTCTTATGATACATAGGAAACACCCAGACACGAGCCAAATACCTGCTGAGAAGAAATGTCACCCGGCGGAGGATCCAGAACCTCATGCGTCTAAGCTGGCTATTAAACCAATTGTCCATGGAGGTAGTCAAGCCAGAGTGCCATTCGAGCGAGTCATTAATGAGCCAATTCATCTCACGTGGACAACCCACTTTAGGCCCCGTCGATTATTGGATTCCGAATCGAAAACGCGGTTTAGTTGAATGAAATGCAAATGTAGGATATATATTTTCATATACAGGGAAGGGGGTTTCAGCCCATGAAAAGTTTTAGAAGTTTTAGAACAGACAAAAATAGGAAATTCGTATTTTTTTACAAGCTTTTATTTAGCTTGCCCTGTATGTACATATGTAACTATGTTTGTTCGCGGAATCTTGCAACTCGATTTTGAAGCAGATATCTTCTACCAATTGAGCTGAATTTTTGTATACATGTTTACTTTGGATGACATTGCATGGTCAGCTATGTGACGTCACTTTGAATCCAACATGGCGGAATACCCAAAATGGCGGACTACATAATTTTAATGTACCCCTATAAAATGGGTATCAAATGAAAGGGCTTGCTGAGAATAACTCGACAAATGAAATAATGTCACTCTGAATCCAACATGGCGGAACACCCAAGATGGCGGACTACTTACTTTTAATGTACTTCTATAATATGTGTATCAAATGAAAGGGCTTGCCGAGAATAACTCAAAAAATGAAATGACGTCACTCTGAATCTAACATGGCGGAACACCCAGGACTGGACTGGACTGGAATGAACTGGACTGGACTAAATTGGATTGGACTGGACTGTACAGTCACGTACTGTCCTGTACTGTCCTGGCAAACTACTTATTTTTTTAATGAACTCCTATAATATGGGTATCAAATGAAAGGCCTGTTGAATTTAAATTTCTCGTTGCAATTTTTTTACCTACCTACGTCTTTTTAAAATATTTTTGGAAATAAACGTTTACACAGCATAATTTAGAATGTAAAATCCATCGCGGTGAATATGTGAATATAACGCACGCATCAAATGATGGAGTACCTACGCGCTACAAAAAAAATTAATTGAATTTTCTCGTTGCAATTTGTTAATCTGCCGGGACAAAAATGTTCTTAGTTGTCTTATTTGGAAATAAACGACTACTCAGCATAATTATTAAGATATCAAATCCATTTCCGAACAGCATCCCTTAGAAAGTGCTTAAGAAATTGATGGAAACATCCTCGCTGCTAAACTACGAAAGGTAACTGCTTGAGGCGACAGTTAGGTACTGTCAGCGTATTTCTTGATATTTTAAACGTGTTCTCACAAATAATAAGCCATATTTTATTTTAAGGGCCACAACATGTTTGTAGAAAATGATTTGTCCACAAATAATAAAATAGACGATAATTGCATTTATTATAGGTATATAACAAATAATAAATTTCTTTTAGAGGGCCACATTCAACGTTTAAAGAAAATGTTTTGTTCAGAAATAATACGATGGATTATAATTGCATTTAATAAACAACCTATGTAGGCGCCGCCGCATTCATTTAGGTAGGAGGTACTACTCTTATTTAAAAAAAATATGTCTTGTTTTTTGACCGTAAGCAGTGGAAGGGAATACATTTTATGAATACCGTTTATGCAACACTTTTCAATGATGCTCCGCTCCTATTGGCCAAAGCGTGATGTTATATAGCCTTCCTCGATAACTGGGCTATTTAACACTGAAATAATTTTTAAATTAGGACCACTAATTGCTGAAATTTGCGCGTACAACCCAACAAACAAACCTTCAGCTTTATAATATTAGTATTGAAGTAAAGATAACTAATTGCCATCTTATAATAGTGAGATTATCCCGTAGTTATAAAAATTTTGCAAAAATATGATGATTTTTGGTCAAAAAACTGCGATAAGTTTTGGCAGTCCTCTCTTAATATTAACCTTACTATATACGATACATAACTACTGCATGTATTAGCCCCCCCCTCCCACCGACTGCTCCCTCAGATGCATATAATTTTCACTTACCAAGATCTTTTTCATGTTCTTGTCGTAGGTAATCCACTTTTCGTCCCCATTGATTAATGTCTCGAAAAATAATAATGT
This sequence comes from Pasiphila rectangulata, assembly GCA_963082625.1. Classification (NCBI taxonomy): domain Eukaryota; kingdom Metazoa; phylum Arthropoda; class Insecta; order Lepidoptera; family Geometridae; genus Pasiphila; species Pasiphila rectangulata. The sequence continues at coordinate 11,422,727 of OY720253.1, forward strand.
AGGTACACCTCTACATCTTCTAACAATAAAGAGAAAATAGTTTTGTTTGTATGCATTGAATAAGCTCCGAAACTACTGGACCGATTTGAAAAATTCTGTCACCAAGTTGAACATAGGCTATATTTTATCCCCGTATTCCCACGGGGACGGGAACTGCGCAAGTAAAACCGTGGAGTGCGGCTAAAATAATTCGGTATTGAACTCTTTCATTACTCAGAGGCGGCTTTACCTATAGTGCAGGGTGTGCGGCGCACACGGGCGCCGGGTCTAAGGGGGCGCCGAGTGCCATCTAATGCGACACAACAGATTATAATGTAGGTTAATGATTATATTGGCGTAGTGTCGCATCACTCACTACCAAAGGCGCGTGCCGGATGAACGGGAATAAAAACGTTGGTTTGCAGTACTCGAACGAATAATTAACAATGTCAATGTCTGGCTTTTCGGGGAAGATCTGAAAAAAAATACGATTCTGGTAATGGTAACTTTTTAAAGCTGGTTGAATACCTCTAATTTTGATAATGTGCTTGCGGAACACATTGCCCTTATTCAAAACTCATTATCTTGGTCATAATATTCAGAATGAAATAAAACAATTATTAGGAGAAAGAATAAAAAAGCTATTGTTTTGCAATTGACACAATCCAAATATTTTTCAATTATTTTAGATTGCACTTCAGATATTGCACACGAAGAACAAACATCGGTTGTCGTACGGTACGTTCTTTTAAATGCAAGCACCAACAAGGCAAAAGAACACTTTCTGGGTTTTTTCCTATTACAGACACTACTGGCCAGGGTTTAACTCAACTTTTGTTAGGTTTTTTTAATCTCAAACGAAATTGGCATACAAGATATGCGTGGTCAAGGTTACGATAATGGTGCAAACATGAAAGGGAAAAATATAGGTCTTTAAAAACGAATTTCAGATATAAACCCGCGCGCATTTTATGTACCATGGTCCATGTGCGACACACAGCCTACATTTGGTAGTGAATACGCTGCTAAAGGTTCAATAGAAATAGTAAATTTATTTTCAATTATGCAAGAAATTTATGTTACTATTTATGTTACGTTGGCAAATACTTGCTAAAGAAGTGCCAACTTTAAGTCTAAAACCACTCTCAAATACTCGATGGGAGAGCAGGGTAACCCCTTCCTTCCTAAAAAGCTTCTTGACATCATTTAAAATTGCACTAATTGCACCCTCCGGGTCTTCTTCTCACGTGGGTGAAGCCCACGTGGGGAGGCAGTTCCGGGCGTTTGCCCCTTCCTGCAGTCCTTTTGGTCCACCCTTAGTGACAACTAAGGGGTCATTATGTTGGCCTAACTAGGCCGTGTGTCAGTACTCGACTGGATCGGGCTCGGGTTCGGTGTTTGAGGTGTCGCTGTCTGGCTCTGTGTCTTCATCATCACTGGGCAGCAGCTCCCGGGAGTATGGTCTCGTGTGTGGTAAGCGGTCGTACCTTGGCGCTAGGTCTTGTAAGTGTTTGTGAGAAGAGGCATCGCTTCGCCGGAACATGTTCTCCGCGAGGCGGGTGATGAAGATGTCCAGGGTCTCTATCTTGAGATCGCGCTGGATTGTGGAGTTCCGGACGAAGCGAGGCGCGTCCACTATTGCCCGTAGGCACAAGTTCTCCTGCGCTCTCAGCTGCCGTCTGTGGTGTTCGCTGGTAAAGGCATACCACGCTGGGGCGGCGTACGTCAGTCGCGAGCGGATGTACGTCCGGTACAGGGCAAGCCTCATCCGTAGAGGAATCTGTGGAGCGGTCATGGTCGGTCGCAGCGCTATCCTCGCTGCTTTCGCCGAAATGCAGGCATTTCTAGCTTGTTTAGCCATTGTCAAGCCTTTATCTATTGTCACTCCGAGGTACTTGGCCGACTTCGACCACGTGATGGGCCGGTTGAAGAGTGACAGGTGTTCTAGTTTTTCGATGTGCTTCCGAGTGAAGGCCACCGCTTGTGTCTTACCGACATTCACGGATAGCCTCCAGTTCGAAAGCCAATCGGGGAGGGTGTTGAGTGTACGCTGCATCTTCAACCGTGCGTGTGGGAGATTGTACGACGAAGTGACATAGTATGCGTCATCTGCATATAGTGCCAGAAGTGCGCCATCTGGGCACGGAATATCGTCTGTGTACCACGAGTAGCAGATAGGCGACAGACAGCTACCCTGTGGTACCTACTCCAGCGAGTATGGGGCGACTAATTGCACCCGAATTTTCGTATGAAAATATAACTGTAAGTATTCCATCTTGACCCCGCTCCTACTAGGGGGCGCCAGGGTACTGGTGGCACACTGGCGCCACAAGGGCTAGAGCCGCCTCTGTCATTACTCTATAAAAGATAATCGCAAATGAGTAAACAGTTCTTTCGGTTTCTTTCAGTGACTTTTATTGAGCTCGTGTGGGGCTCACATATCAATCTTTTTGTAAACCCAGACGTTTTAATAGGGTTACCGCTAACCACAGTTAAAACTGTTTTGTTAGCGAAGTTGCTCCATTTTTACAAAAGTTATATTGACCTCATCCTTTACCGGAATACGAAAATATTTTTACCCCGACTTCATATTTTGCTCAAATTGATTACTTGTTATTTTAGGTTCTAAATATTTTCAAATATGCCTAAAGGAATTTGCCCGCGTGGGGGCGCGTTACGCAAGCAAATTGGTTATCCAAACCCGTTTACGGGGAACCTACAGTCCTAACACATTTCAAAAGCAAAGTGTAATTGGTCCAGATATATGTAATTTAGTTCGAAAGTCGATCTAGGTCACACGGATACGTGTAAACCATTTAGCCCACATATTATGTATTCTCTGCTCAGATGACATATGTAGGTATTCACATTGGTATTCTCTGCTCACATTATATAGGTGTCCACATAGGTATTCTCTGCTCACATGTCATAGGTATTATTAACATACATATAACCGGGTTTTTATCGCGTAAATTACCTTTATTATTTCCCGACCGACGTTTCGCTTGGATTGCACCAAGCATGGTCCCAAGAAGACCGGTTATATGTATGTTAATAATGTGTTGTGATCGCGAAAGTTTAAAAAAGACAAATGACATTGAACAGTTATCCACATAGGTATTCTTTGCCGTGGGGTGCCGGCAGTAGAATGGTACTCTCTTACCCGTGGACGTAGTAAGAATCTGCTAAGGGATAGCTCGAGATAATTACGGGTAGCGGCTTATTTACGTGTATATCAATATCCCGTAATGCGCTCACCAATCCGCCTGCCAAGCGAGGCGAGTATGGCAACAACCCCTCATGATCTATACTTGTAGATCCGTGAGGCCAAACAGGTGGGCATCCTACGTCTAAGAGGATGATGATGAGGTACTCTGAACAGTTTGATTACAATTCAGAAGCCATACAAAATGTTCCTGTTCTATTTGTTTATCATCTGCAGTCTGCATTGTTTCGCGAGATGTGTTTTGTAACATTGCCAAATTACAGCACACGATAAACATTTCAACATTCTATTCCCTAAAGTACTAAGTTATTTAGACAAGAGGAGATGCATTGTGAATTACGACTGATAGAATAAGTACCTACCAAAATAGTTAATAATGCTAGACCAAACTCACAGCACCATCTAGTCACAAACTAAGCAAAGCTGGAAGGAGTATGAAAAGCAAAAGGGTGATAAAATACTTTTTTCTATAGAAAACATACTTATACCCTTAAAATAGGTAATGTGCCAACCCGTCCGCTATAAACTTGTCCGCAGCGGACGAGATGGCACATATAAAAATATATTATTTTCGTTCGTCAATTCGTCCGCTCAGTTTTATTGTACAGTTAGCGACAGAAGATTTGAAAAATAATAAAAAATCCCCGTTAGAGCGATCCACGATCATCACTTTGGTTTTGCTGCGATTTATCTTTAATCCAAACGCAAGACTGACACGCTCCATTTTGATAAGTAATTCCTCCATATGACTTGGGCTATTAGCAAATAGTGTGGTATCGTCGGCGTAATGAAGGTTGGAGATTTTGTAGCCACCGATTGCAACACCGTCCGTCCATTCCTCCAGTATAATACGCATGATGAGTTCAGTATATACATTGAACAAGAGCGGTGATATTGTGCAGCCTTGACGAACGCCTGTACTAGGATGAAAATTGCTGGATAGGACGTCATCTGTTCGGACTGAAGCTGTGCTTCCTTCATAAAGTTGCCTTAATAGATGTACCAGGTGTTTTGGTGTTCCCACCTCTAGTAATGTGTTCCACAGTTTTGGCCATTTTACCGAGTCAAATGCCTTGGAGAAACCAACGAAGCAAATATATGTCGGTTTGTTGAATTCTCGTGCCTTCTCAATAATCTGGCGAACAATTAAGATTTGCTCCCGGGTGCCTTTTCCCTTTACAAAATCTGCTTGCTCTGGTGCAATTTCCTCAGACAAGAAAGTCTTCAGAAGTTCGTTAAGAATATGTAGTAAAATTTTGCTGGCGTGCGAGATCAGTGCAATAAGGCGGTAGTTTCTATATATCTTAGTGGAGCCCTTTTTATGTAGCAGAGCAAAAATGTTGTGAGTCCAATCAGTTGGCCATACTCCTGTTCTCCATGCCTTGTTACATTATGATATAAAAGATCGACTCCGAGTTCTTCCATGGCTTTTATGGTCTCATTGGGGATAGTATCTCTGCCTGTGGCTTTACCATTTTTAAGGTGTTTAATGGCCGCTCTTACTTCCGACTTTAGGATGTCTGGTTCCAGCTCATCAATGTCAGTGTAATGGGGTAGTAAAAATAAAAATAAATTTATGAATAAATTTATTTTTATTTTTAATGGGGTAGTCATGTGACTGAGGGTCGTGGTACTAAGGCTGACAGTAAGTCTTCCAGATCTCAGAAATTTATCTTTAATGGCCCAAGTTTTAGACGTCAGTGACTTGGTTATGGAGCGGATCTAATAATATATTTATAATATAGGTCTCGCGATTCAGAACGCCCCGAGTGAATCTCTACTTCTTCACATATCCTACGGTAGTACGCATTATGGTCTCGCCTACATCCAGTTTGAATTTGAGCAGAGACTCTGTTGAGATCTTTAACGACTGCACCTCTGGCTTTTAAGGTACGTCTCTGCTCAACCAGTGCAAAAGTGTTGTCAGTCAACCAGTGCTGCCGTTTTCGAGCTTTCGTCGGTGAGTTTGTTGCTGTAACTGCATTTTTAATAAGATTCTTCGCTCGATCCCATAACATATTCGGTGTCTCTTCATCATGATTTCTATCTGTCCATTCTGCCCAAGTCTGTCCTACCGCCATTTTAAACTTGTATCTACCTTCAACTTCTAGTCTCGTTTGCTTTTGATTAGTTCTAGCCGCTGTCAGTTTGACTTCGAGTTTTGAAACTAGAAGTTGGTGATCCGATCCACAGTCAGCTCCAGGTAGTGTGTGGGTATTTTTAATAGATGTCCTCCACCGCGATCGGATCAAGATGTATTCGATCCCGTTGCGATACTGGCCGTCTGGTGATGACCAGGTCTGCGCGGGTGATGTTGGAATTGACTGTTGGTTATGATGAAATCATTTTCGTTCGCAAACTGATCACCTCTCGTTTTGTATCCCGAGCCCAAGCTTTCCTACGTGGTGACTTGATTGCGTTCTGTTGCGTCCAATGTTGGCGTTGAAATCATCTAAAACAATCAGTAGCTCTCTGTTAGGGATTTTCGCAATGGTGGTCTCAAGTTCTATAAAGAAGTGTTCTAAAACTGATTCACTTGCTGTACTACTGGTGGGTGTAATCTAAACCTGTATGAGGTTTAGATTAACCGGTGAAGCTTTTAATTGAATACTGAGTATTCTGTCACTGACTGCATCGTACCCCATCACACAGTTCATCCGATGTTTGAGTATTAGAAAAGCCACTCCGTTTCTGCTGGCACTGTCATTACCGGAGTAGTAGACCACATGGTCGTCAGTCAGGAAATGGCCGCTATTCTTCCAGTGAGTTTCACTGAGCCCACAGATGTTTAAGCTACATCTTCTTCTCTCTTTCGAGAATGGCGAGTTTTCCCGGATATAACAGACCTCGCACATTCCATGTCCCCATCGTCTGGATTTGGCGAAGTTTGACGGGGGTTCCAGGAGTTTCCATGGCGAGCCTGGTCACTTACACTTTCATGGCCGGTAGTCCATTTGCCACCGCGTGTCCCGGACACAGCGCGGCGCCAGTTGCTAGGCGGTTCGTATGGCGATCGTGCTCTTTTATGTTGTGCTTCAATGTTGACTGTCTTGGGAATATAGTCGCAGTGGTTTCCCCTTGCCTTCTGCACCAGTTTGTTTTGAGGTTGGACCCCACGGCTACTGTGACCTGTGTACAAGGGTTCCGTTTTAAGGCGCCGAATGCTCGCCTTTTGCCCTTCTCCAGTCCGCTACTGCGCCTCGAGGTTTTAGTAAATATGTGACACTCGTGTAAAGACGCAGCATTGCCCGGGGAGCACGGCGTGGACGTTGGCAGATCGGACTGGCTGGTGGTGTCCTCTGGAAGCCTTGTCACACAGGCGTAGCACATGACATGTCTCGGCATTTTATTGGAACTGGTCATCCTGTACATAACCACCGATGTCTATACCAGCTTCGACTGTACAAGTTGTTAGTACAGTGTGAGGATTTACGTGACCCCCTCTTGTGAAACTAATAAAAGCGTGTTAATAAAAAAACACATGACGTGCGTACCTCCTCTTTTTATGAAGTCGGTTAATAATACCCTACTACGCAAAAGTAATACTACAACCTATTGGTACTAATTCAATCACATTAAAACACTTCTAGATCAATTGTCTTTAATAATCACTTAGAGACAAACTTTTCGGGCTTCCAGTGTGTTGTGGGTATTTACTGCCAGAGATGAGTTTTGTCTTTGGTACTACTAACCTACTATTATTAGTATTGATTTTTAACCGACTCATAGAAAAGAATGAGGTTCTCGGAGGTCTTCTGTATTTTTTTTGTTTGTTTCCTCAGATTTCCGTCGTTAATGAACTGATTTCAAAAAATATTTTTGAGTTTGAATAATTTGTTTTCGAAACGATTTTTCCAGTCCACCGCAGACACCTCGTTTGCAGCCTGCTCGAATGCTGACAGCGCATTCCGAAAACGAAAATTGTCTCACTTTGAGCTGATTTTTTATTTTAGGAATAAAAATAAGTCTGAATCTCTAACTTAACTCGTCTATTGTCTTGGAAAGATTCCCTATCCGTCCCCCTGCAATCATAATAGGAATATTGTTTAGCATTTTCATTTTTTAAGCTATATTAGTAAAAAAGTTTTATCTTTAACCATTTCATATTTCAAGTCGTTAGCATCAGTAGTTCTCGAGATATCCACTTGTGACGGACAGACAGACAGACAGAGTGATTCTATAAGGATTCCGGATCAAAATGTTAAAAATGAACCCTTATAGAATCACTCTGTCTGTCTGTCCGTCACAAGTGGATATCTCGAGCTGTGGAGCTTTTTCCATTTTAACATTTTGATCCGGAACCCTAAAAAGATTTGTATGTCGTATTTTGTATTTTGTGTGTTTGTAACGAATAAACTCAAAAACTACTGGACCGAATTAAAAAATTCTTTCACCATTAGAATGCTAAATAATACGCGGGTGAACCCACGGAAATTAACGGCCTCATAGTATTTCATTCATGTCTCTTTCGACTCTGAAGTGGACTTTAGGTGTTGGGGTTTACATTATCTAAGGGTAAAACGTGGATACTTTTATCGGGATAAAAGTCGCATTCTAGACCAACTGCCTATGGGACTTAGAATCCGGGTCACTGCCTGTCGTGTCCTTTGTGTGCGAGGGTTAGGGAATTTGTAGGCAAAATAACTTGGCACTAGCCGAATGACTATACTTAGTTTCATATTCTTGCCACCTTTTTAACAAAAATGTAACATAATAAGATAATATTAGGACTATTTTCGGTACCTTGTAGTAATAAGAATTGCGTATTAAATATGGATATTCTGTTAATTTTCATTGTTTTGTTTATAAAATTAAATTAAATCCTTTAATGCAAAACATGTTTTTATACAAGGTCTTAAAAATGTGTTAGTATGTTAAGTCTTAAAGTTGTAAGTATGTAACAGAAAGTACAACACCATATAGAAGTTAAACTTAATTTGTGTTGTTTTTATTCTGTAAATTGAATTTTCTAAGAGTTCTTTACGGTCCATATACAGGGTGTAAAAGGACGACTACCGAAAACTTCGGGGGGGTCAATGTACTCATCAATATGAACAACTTTTTCCAAGGAACTTTCCCAGGTACAGGGATAAAACAATGTGAAGAAACAGCTGTTTCTTTACATTTTTTTTACAGCAAAAGTTCCTTAGTAAAAGTTGTTCATATTCACGAGTACATTGGCCTCTGAAGTTTTCGGTAGTTGTCCTTTTACACCCTGTATAATATAACTATATAATTTTATATTATAAGAACTTTACGTTGCAACATCGTTACAATAAATATTTTTAACTTTGAACCGTTTAAAGCGTGTGCAGGTACATTGTTTAACTCCTGACAAAATAGGCAAAAAAGACAAAAACGAGGCTGATGTATGGACATCTGCCGTCACCACATCTGTGGTGCTTGGAAGCTTACAGATTCATTTCTGTTAACATAAGTATTGTAAGTGGACGTTCTACTTATAATTACAAACTATGGAACTTCTTGAAACTATGGAAATTCTTGAATTTCTATGAAACTTTCAATGTTTATACCAGTCTTGGGTATATTTACATACTCCAATGTTTCCACATTCATCCTCACTTTCACCCCATATCTTTCAAATATCATAACGATTTTGATAAAACATAAGAAAGAACCACCGCTAGAAAACCCGCTACTAAATAAAACAAAAATACAATCAAATCAGTTATCTCGTTTAAGAACTACGATGCCACAGACAGACACACGGACACACACATAGCGACGGTGACGTCGCCCGGGGGGGCGACGGTGACCACTTTCAAGTGGCCCGTCTGCTCGTCTACCAGCAGGGGTGTTATAAGTTGGACCGCTATGTGTGTGTCCGTGTGATAACCCTACAATAGCACAATCAAATCTAAATCACCGTCATGGTGTTCACCTATACATGTTATTTTCCTTCACAGCGGCTGTTGTGATCGCATTCTTCGTCTGCTGGGCGCCGTTCCACGTCCAGCGCTTGTTTTACATCTACGGCTACGAGCTGCCTCAGTTCCACACCGTCAATGAACACCTCTTCAACATCGCCGGAGCCCTATACTACGTGTCCGCGACCGTCAACCCTATACTCTACAATGTTATGAGCGAGAGGTGAGATAATGACTGTACTGTACTATGCCCATACGATTTTATAAGAAACTAGAAGTCGCCCGCGGTTTCACCAGCATCTTTGGTTACTGCTCCGCTCCCGTAGGTTGTAGTGTGATTTTATATAGCCTATAGCCTTCCTCGATAAATGGGCTATCTAACACTGAAATAATTTTTCATATCGGACCAGTAGTTCCTGAGATTAGCGCGTTCAAGCAAACAAACAAACTCTTCAGCTTTATACATTAGTATAGGAGTATAGATATATTACTCCTGCTAAACCACGCAACAGCGTTTGATGCGGCTTTCATACTGCTAAAAAGTTAAAAATAAAATATAGTTTAAAAAACTAAAAAAACACGCTTTAATAGCAAATCGAACTAAAAATCGGAAAATAACTTCAAATTTCTATTTTATTCAACTGTTATAAAAAGTATACTGACTCAATATGTTTCAATAATTTTCAAAAATTCTGAAATAAAAAATAAAGTTATAAAAAAGAAAATTTATTTCATTGTAAAAAAGTGTGGGGTGCTCAATATCGCTTGTTGTAATTAAATAATTAGTAGTTATTTGTAAACGTAGAGTTAGTAAGTATAGAAATATGATAAAAAGCACCCCACACTTTTTTACAATGAAATTAAATTTCTTTTTATAACTTTATTTTTATATCAGAATTTTTGAAAATTATTAAAACGTATTGAGTTAGGTTCGATTTGCTTTTAAAGCGTGTTTTTTTAGTTTTTTTTAAACTATATTTAATTAACAAAATATTTATATAGAGGTAAATAATAAAAAATATGGGTTGAATGATGAAATGAACAGTTATTATTGAATCTTGTTAGTATACCTCTATACAGGGGTTTTAACACCTTTTAGAGGCCATCATCATCATCAACATTTGGAACAAGCACATAAAATATGACATAAGTGCTTTTTACAAAAAAAGTACACCGACGAATATTAACTAAAAATTTGTAAAATAATTGTCCTATGAGTCGGATTTGGTATAAAACATAATAATACCTTTTTGAAATCTCTAACGTACAATTATTTTAGTAGTTCCTGAGATTGGCGCGTTCAACCTAACAAACCAACTCCTAGGCTTTATAACATGAGTATAGATTAGTCAAACATAAGTTAAACATAAGCATACCCTGATCAGTACTGTAATTAAATAAATCAGGTGAAAGCACTCATTACCATAACACAAGTTTATAAAACTTATATTGGTAATAAGGGTTTGTATTATTATGTAAGTACTTAAAGAGAAATATTTTTTTTTAATTTAATTTAATAGATTAGTCTAATAGCGAGACGTCCTCGAGGCAGACCACCTGCCAGATGACCAGACGATAGTCAAGATTGCTAGACGACAGTGGATAGATAGATAGTAATAGTTTAATCAGAAAAACATTAAAACTAAGCAATTGGTACAACTTAGCTGCTAAGTAAAAAGACATGATCACAAAGGTAACAATAGTAAAGATGTGACGATGTCTGGAAGAGATCGCTTCTTAGCGATAAGACCGCCCATTGTGCAGTAATATGTTAATTGTATTTTTGTAAGTTGTTCTGTTTATATTTGGTGTACAATAAATAATTTCCATTCATTCATTCATTCAATAGGATTTTAGTGCTTAAAGTTAGCCGTACCGTAGTCAAGCGACCATCCTCTGTACTAGTGGACACTGTATTACAGCAGGCCGTCTTGCTCTTCCATAGTTCACAGGCGTTATCTATTATAGTTACTCAATTTCCTCTACTATCTATAGATTGACAGATAGACATTTATTTAGAAACACAAAACAGGACAGACAAAAACAACTTAGATTATAGACTTACACAATTGAAAATTAAAAAGAAAAGTAAACGGTCCTGTGCTAGCCTCATCCCGTGTAATTATTTATGTATGTTATCAATTTGAAGAGGAAGTCTACACCGTGTAGTGTGTGTCAACGGGCGGATATGATGATGATGATAAAGCGACTAAGACGCGCTAGCGCTGGCCTTCTTAATTATTTTTAACTAAACTTTAAAATTCGACTATGTTTTTTTGTATGTTTGTTACGAGATTACTCCGCCAATTATGAATGGATTTTGATGATTCTTTATTTATAAGGTAGGTTATATTGCAGAAGTGGTTCCATTTTTCGAGTCGTTCCATAACTCGGTCGAAAAAGCGAACTCCATTTTTCACTCAAAACTCGATTCTGATGATGGGAATCACGACGAATTTAATGATTGTAACTGGAGTCCCTCAGGGCATAGTTTATACCCTAAATTAAGCTTGCGTTTGGGATTTTTGTTTTACTTTAAAATGTTTGTTTGTTTGTTTTTACATCCAGTTTTGCTGACAAGATCCATGAAAAATCAAGTGAAATGCTCAAATATATAATAGGCGTACCTACAACATGTCCTGGTGTGGGTGTTATTAGCAACAAGTCAAGGATTGTATCATGTTAAGTCCGTTATTTGTTTTTCTTTTATTATTTATTTATCACTTTTTTTAATCTTTGTTCCACCCTTCTTTTTAAATACCTCAGAACTCCGTTCATGAAGATCTATGAGGAAATTGAACAATTGTGTGTGAAAGCGGTGCCTCAAGGCCAAGTACTCGTAATTTGCTCTTAAGCCCGCAGTTCGGTTATTTCCATCATTGAATAATGCTTGTTTCAAAGCAGAGTTCTGATGACCCTACTTCCTTAAAGTAAGAATGTATGTATGTATCTTCCATTTTCACGTCAAAACCGCTGAACCGATTTGGATGATTTTTAGTATAGGAGTAGATTAGACCATGGAGACGGACATAGGCTACTTTACGTTGCGTAAATTAAATCAGAAGGGGTTAAAATAGGGGATAAAAGTTTGTATGGAAAGAAATATTAAACACATGTTTCAGCGTTAGTTGTAGGGTAGTAGTAGGGTAGTTGTAGGGTAGTTGTTGGTAAGTTGTAGGGTAGTAGTAGGGTATTTTTAGGGTAGTAGTCGGGTAGTTTCAGGGTGTTGTAGTATAGGTAAGTTGTAGTTATAGGTGCGATACGAAGTTCGCCGGGTCAGCTAGTGGGATATAAGAGTAATCGAGGGAAATGCTCAAATAGGCATACAAAATAATTATAGCGGTTTGGGTGTTTCGTTAAGTCATCGCATTTGATTATCGGAGACTGTTTTTGGTTAAAAAAAGTATTTTGGGTAAGGCGACTGTAGCGCAGCGGGCGAAGGTCCCGCCTTGGGACAAATGTATGTACGAACTGCAGATATTTTGTTCAGGTTGTTCTGGATATTTTTCTTTATAAAACAAAATAAATATCTATCCATTTAATATTAGTCATCTAGTACCCATAAAACAAGCTCTGCTTAGCTTGGGGCTAGATGATGCTGTGTGAAATGTCCAGCATTATTTATTTATTATTTCATTTCGTATTTAAACTATCTAGAGAAAGATAACCCCATTACAAAGGTAATGCTATAATCATCTTATTGAAACTGGGAGAAGAGAACTTAAGCGTCTTTTTAACTAGTTATTCGTCGCGAACGAGCGAGATCAAACAATTTGTATTAATAATTTAAATAGACCTAAATTAAACCTAATGAACCAGGTTAGCCAAACTTATAGATATGGTAAACCACTTTTCAAACACCTAATATCCCAGTAAAAGTTCCTTGTATAAATATTAAACTGCCTACATTCTCGCTATACGAATCATCATAATCCAAATCTTGTATCATCAATATACATATGTATATAAAACTCTTCCGTTACTGACTGAGTGACTGACAGACAACGCACAGCCTAAATAAACCACTGGACCTAGAGACTTGAAATTTGGCACACATATACCTTGAGTATCCTAGAGGTGCTCTAAGGAGGGATTTTTCGAAATTCTCACGGAAACGGGAACTACGCGGGTGAAACTGTGGGGTACGGCTAGTTTAAATATATAATCTAACCAGGGGAAGGTTAGTTCTTTATGGAAATCAAAAAGAAACGAAATAAAAATGGCCTGTGAAATGTCGTTTAAATGTTAAGCCGATCAAATACAAAAATATGATAAAATAACGGAGCCAAAAAAAAACTTAAAAGACAACATTGAAAAAAATTGTTTATTAGGTAAGGTCGTCAAAGGTGATTCAGTAAATTGTAGAGCAATTTACTGAATCACCTTTGACGACTCAATAATATATAAACCAAAAAAAATCAATATCAATAGGTATGTAGATAATAATAATTAATTACTATTTTTGTAATCTCAACATGGACATTTAAACGTTTTTCTTTAGTACTGAAGCATGCGTATTCAACAAATGACCTCTGCGTTTATCGAACAACATTTTTTAGATAATAATTTTATATCTGAGATAGAGCAATCCAAAGCAATCCAAAGTCTGCAGAGCGTGCTTTATTTGCAATTTATTTCTATGTGTCATAAAATAGTCGTAATCATATATAAAATAGTCGTAATCACAGTCATAATAATGGTAAGATAGTCTGTATGTGATAAGAGGTTTTTAAAACACACCAACAGATGGCGCTGATTTGAAAACGTCTCCAACACATGCCCTGCCCTTGTCACTCTCGCGCGATAACATATCTTGCTATCCCTCATCATCATAAGTAGATTTTGTAAATTCTTGTTTTGAGTCATAAAATTCTTTATTTAATATCATAAAAAAACCTTCAATTACTGAAAATAAAAACAGCTACACAAAAATTGTAAAATGTTTTATAAAACGCCTACTTCAAAAGAATAAATAGTAGTTGAATTCTGAATCGCGCTTACGGTATTTTCCTGCTTCTATGCTTGGCCTGAAATCAAATGGAAAATCTAACGGAGAGTCCGTGTCTATGCAGGGATACAGCCGTTGGAGGCGGGCTGTCCAAATACGTCTCTTCCCATACAATGTCCTTCAGCGTGGTTATAATGTCGAGTAAATCCGTTATAGCCCGAAAAGACATTGTGTGGTGGTCTCCCTGATGCGACGGTTTATATCCTTCCTGAGCGGCGGTCTGTTGTGTCTCGCGCGGACCTCGTGACCGGCTGGGTTAAGGATCACAGTCAAACCGTTGTTATAAATTATAATACGGTTTGAAGTGCAATCGTTGTTCTGGTTTCGAGTGAAGGCTTGAAACACGCCTAAGAATTCAAGATGACTTCGGTCAAAATGATACGGGGCCTCGGCCCCCAATCCCACTGATATAGACGATTTGACTTTCCTTTTGTAACTTTATGTTATGTTACATTTTCATTAACAATAGGTAATTAATGACGATGACGTGACCGACTAGATGCGATTCAAGATAGCAGCAATAAATCAACTAGGAGAAGGGCATTGCCCTGGGCTGGGGTAAGACAATAATGACTGTAAAATAAAATACAAATCCTCACAATTACCTACGTAATGAAATATAGTATTAAGGGCAAGTTTCATCCAGTGTAGTTGGTGTTCAATGCTAAAATTATTTTAAAATACTCTACAAGAAAGTCTAAGCTAAAACGAGTAATAGAAGGTATAACATAAACTTAATAGTAGCGTGTTGATGTCAAACTTATTAGGTTCCTTACGAGTATAATAATAGTTTTTCAACACACTTGCTCATAAAATGGCTCTAATTTCACCGCAATGAGGCACATCATGACACCTGTAATCAAACTGTGACTTTTTCATTGCTAATATTCACTAGTGAGTGATAGAGTCTTTTTATTTTATTGGTTGAGTTACTTTGTTTTCACAAAAGTTTCGATACAAAAAAGATCGTATTCAATAGTACAAATAAATTAATGTAGGTAGGTACCTATTGCTTGCTCATTTCATGCAACTTCGTATTTAAATAGATAATTTTAACTTATACCTCCTACGTTTTTAATAAATAAAACTTTCTCTCAAACATAACTTGTTTTCTCTTTAATAAAGAAAACTTTGAATTTCCCATTTTGTACGTGGCTAAAACGCTATCCGCGAAAAGCCAAAAAAAAAAGAAACCTCATTCTTTTAGTCTATGGCCAATCGCCATTGTTAGATGCGCGTGTCAGATTTAGTATTAGTCCCTAGGTTTATTCCTAGAGTTTCCTAAATAAATAGGTACTTACTGCTTATATCTACCAAGACCTATACTCTCAGCAAGGCAGCAAACCTGTTTAGTTTTATCTGCTAAGCCTAACAGCAGAGGATGAGGGTGGAATAAATATTATAAAACACATACTAGAATGTTTAAGTACCAAGGCTATATTGATTCTCAACAATAACCTGTCATACAGGAAAACCAGGGACTCTAATAACTATATCAAAGTCAAAGTAAATAAAAGTTTATTCAATAGAGCAAAACGCTACTTAGAATAGACAATTTACAAAAGAAGAACAAGACATTTAAATTGATTAAAGCACATAATTTAATTCGTTCGCTTCAGATTACTTTTCTTTTCAAATGAGGGAAAGAAGCGAACAAGAAACCTCACTCTTATAATACGGTTGTATTATTATACCAATTATCAGAGCACAAACGTTGTATTATGTTAATTGTAGAATAGAAGAATCTATATACATATACATATCTATGTAAATTTATTAAAGACACTATCAACCAACTTAAGGCTTAGGTAATTGGTTGGACATTAATATCTACTCTAGTTATGGACACAAAAAACAATGAAACGAGTTTAATAGGATTTCTACAGTATTTGGTATTCTAGCAACACGGAACGCTTATAATAATAAATATGTAGGTAATAGAATAATAATAATAATAAAATAGTTTAAGTTCTTAACACAACTTAGATGTAATATTAACAAATCAACTTATCTTTATTTCTGTAGCTGCACCACCAAAAAGTGTGACTGACAATCTTATATAGGTAGGTACCTGGATCAAAACAAGTTGCTTCGACCAATCACAACAGAACAGAAAATACAATTTGCTTAAAACTATTTTTAACATCATATAGTTAATACACTAAACTTATGTTGAAACTTATTCTAAGATCATTCTTATTCATAAAAATATAAATATTTTTAATTTCAAGCCAATATTTAACAATATTTGATCCGAAGTGAACATACCTACATGGTAGAAAAGTATTTTTAAAACTAAAAACTCAGTGGAGCCATTTCTAATATTGATTTATAAATTATCTAATGAACAGATTATCAAGCTATGTATATAAACAATAACGAAATGTTTTAGTTTACTTAGAGTGATTTATTTAATAGCATACAAGCGAACTCTGTTACTTTGTGGAGGAACTAAGTTGTATGTTTGCTGACAAAATGTCAATCTCTTGTAACGAAATAAGGCTTATTGTAAACATTCTTAATTTACATAAAATCTATAAATATTAGACAATTAGGGTTTAAAGTTTTTTGTTACGTAAGATTACATATAAAACTCTTAATTCCTATTTTGATTTTCATCTAATTTCTTTATCAGAAATTACTAAGCTGTTACGCGCGCAATGAAAAATTGATTAATTTTTCAGCCATTGCGAAAAACTTTTTACAACTCGTTTTCACTGTTGAAGTTATAGTTATTTTCTTCACAAGTGTGTTGAAAAACGTCGTAAGTAACTTCTGACCGTCGTAACACATGTGTATTGATGATTACCGTCCTCGGCTCTGTTAATGGCGCCTCAGCGGTAATCACTAACATTACACACTTGTACCATAATGTAGGTACTATAATCGTGTCATGGTAGTTTTGACACCTGTGTAACCAAATAATAAAAATATTTTCAACACACTTGCTCGTAGAGTAGTAGCTCGGTTTATGGCTCTAAAAGCGATGTAATAAGACATCGCTTTTAGAGCCATAAACCGAGCTACAACACACGCGTGCGCAATAATATTACACACTAGTGCGCAATAGAATTATCCCTACAAAGTTAAATTAGTACCATAATGTAATTTATATGCGAGTCAACAGAGCAATTTAACCGGGTAATACAGTTATTTTCTTAAGTAACACCAAAGAGGCTTTATGTCGCTGAAAATCCATACATATATGTAGGAATAAATTAATGTTTACGTCCTTAATTAAGTAAAACAAACATTTATTATTTTCAAATTATTCATTTCACAATAATTTGTTATAAAATATTAAAATATTTGCATTTTATAACTTAAAATTATAATTTTCAAGAAGGCTGTATGTTTACTCACCTTGCACTGGGCGCGTTAAAAAAACTTGCGCGCCATTTCCCATATTCCATATTCAAATATGAAAACTAAAGCTGTGATGCTTTAGTTTTCATACATATAAGTGCGTTGAAAAACGTCGTATGACACGCGTGAGCATTGATCATCATTACACTCTCGGCTCGATACGCCCTCGCCTTCGGCTCGGGCTGCAATCTCGCCTCGACTGCAATGACCAACATCGCACACTTGTTTTATGATGTACTATTTCGCACTCTGATTTCACTCTACTGTTATAATAACTCTAGCTGGCCTTTAAGGTTTATCATCAAAGTTCATCTTCCGGAGGTATCCTTTGACAGATTCTTTCCGCATCCACAGGCAAGACAGGAGGTGCAACATAGTACTGCCGGCACCCCACGGCTAAGTCTTAAATCTTTAACTACTATAATGTAATTGTCTTGTTATTAGTTAATATTATTCTTCTTACTAAAAAATAAATAATTAAGTTAAATGCTGTCCATGTATACATGGCTCTTTAGAAGGGTTCAGGTCACTCGACCGACAATTTGCTGAGTACGAGATCATTTCGGACGCCTTAATGCGTGGATACAATGGGTTTCTCTTTTTCCCCTTTTTCTCCGTAATTTTTATCAAAAAAGCCTTCAAAAAATACATAATAATCTATGCCATAATCTCTTTTTGTTTAAAAAATGGAGAAGAACTATATTAATCATCTGAAATAATTGTGCAAAGTGCCATCTGTTTTCCCAGTAGGTGCTACCTTTTCTCTCCTAAACTAACAATATTTTTTCATTGAATAATATGAATCATTTTTATTATACAAACCACAGTTAAAATATTGGTGCAATATGTTATCTAAAAATAGATATCAGTTAGGATGTAGTACCGTTAACTTGGCACTGTTCCTCACACTAGGACACAAAATGCCTGTATAGTGAGGTCACAGGGTTTTGCTCTTGGCCTCTCCTTACTTACATGAAATAGTATTAACATTATCATTACCATATAAAATAAAATAATGCCAAGGGCACGATCAGACTGTTTTTGCAAATAAATGTCACTATTATTAGCGGGAGGAAACATTGTGGTAACGACGCGAGAAAGAGTGAGGTAGACGTAAGCATGGTCACTGACATATATCCAGCTCTTAAACCGGACCCCGTTCTTAACAACTAATGGAAAAATAATATTGTGCCTGATCGTCAGCTTACGGTACGAGGGTACGAGAGCGGTAAGACTGGGATGATTTAATTCAATAAAAAATAATGGGCCATCGCCAAACGCCTGGCAGAGATTTTGGTTCTATTTTCGAGTTATAAACGACTTAAAAAGGATGAAGGTTCTCAAGCCATCTGGTTTTTTAAGTCTTTGTTACCAGAGAATTCCGTGGTTTCTATTAAATCTAGCTTCTGCCCGCCTCTTCGCATGCGTTGTACCCGGACAAAAAGCCTAGGTGTTAATCCTGGTCAACATTTATACGTGTGTAAAGTTTCAACTCAATCCGTAGGGTAGTTTTTGTGTAAAGAGGTCACAAACATCCATACATCTATACAAACAAACTTTTGACTTTATCGGCAACTAGCTTGTGCCCGCCGCTTCGCATGCATTGACCAATCACGCCTAATAGCTTAAGCCTTCGAGTGTTTTCCATAAACCTCATCATCTGATGGTGATAAATAAAATTAAAACCGATATAACCTTATCAAGGATTTCGGCGTACCCCGGGTTCCGTAGCATAGTGGTTAAATCACTTCCTTACTAACTCTAATAGCTAAACAAAACTATTTTTGTTGTTTGTTTAGCTATTAGAATGAATATCTAAATGAGCAACAAGTATAGTGACAAATCTGTTGTCTACGTATAACTACGTGTGTTTCGCCTCCCTACGAAGCATGTTCAGGAAAAGTCAACTCAGGCGAGTCGATTTATACAACAAAAACGCAGAGATATATATTTTTATACGACTAAACGGCGGGATAAGACGAAAGTCCACCTGAGTTTGTGCAGTAACCTAAGCGCTACTACTGCAATACCGCAGTGATCGCTAAGCACGTGACCAACGTTGCATTGCATTTCACCCGTCACTCTGACACATAGAGTTGTAAGGTCGGAATGTGCCATTTTGAGACCAGAATGTTTAATTTCACAGGCAATATTTTCCCTGTAACGAACAACGTGGCTGGCTCTCCTTGTGCGTGGAGCCGCAACACGACACGTCTAGGGAGCAGTTATGTTGTTCCTATCCTCCTCATAAGCCATGTTAGCCGAGTGGTATGTACCCCCAACTTTCAATCCGAAGGTCGTGGGTTCGATACCGGCCGTGCACCAATGGATTTTTCTTTCTTGAAAAATGTATGTGCACACTTAACACGAGCTTTATCGGTGAAGGAAATATCGTGAGGAAACCCGTGGCTTAGTTAGCTTCAGACGTATTGACCTGTTCTTTCCTCTGAATAATAGCTAAGCTGAGAGGATGGTATAGGTGCTGGGCAAGCCTAATCCATCTAACAATGTCCCAGGCACTGCAGCGTCCCGTACAGCATAATTACCAGTTGCTGACGCTGTATACATCATTTATAATAGATCATTTATTCTCCTCATGACATAAAAATATCTGTTTTTTTTCAGGTACCGTAAAGCCTTCCGGGAGACCCTTCTCTGCCGTACGGCACTACGCCGGCGCGAGTCCAGAACTTACGATATGACGATCTGTCGAGAGCCTTCGTCTCAGCCCAGCGCTGTGTCCAACAGGCACAGGGAATCAAGACAATCCCTTAACAAAACAGATTGTGTGAGAGAAAAAACTGATTGTATGCGAGACAAAATCGATTTAGCAAGTCATAAAATCGATTTTGTCAAGGATCCGTCTCCGATCCACGTTGAGCATGAAGGTTGCGAGTTTAAAACGTTTTCCATTACTTGAATTATTTAGTCTAATGCTGTAACTAGCAAAATGATAATGAACTTCTAGTACTAGTAGATAAATCCTTATTTCTAAAGGGCCACATTATTCTAAGCTATTTTTGATATTTGCACTTGTAAAGAGGATTAAAAACTCATTACTGCCCGCTAAAAGTTTCTTACAGAAAACACCACCTTTGGGTGCACTTATAGGCGAACCAAGTCGTCCTTTTCGAACAGATGGAATGAAAAATAATCTTATAAACAATTAAGTTTGTTTATTATCTCATCACCTCAGTGAACTCAGCCGCAGGCCTCCCCTTGATTTATCTCGTCTAAGGGCCATGATCTCGAAGATCCATGAGGGGGTCGTTGCCATACTCACCACGCTTGGCAGGCGTGTTGGCGAGCGCAGTACGGGATGTTGATACACGGAAAGACGCTGCCGCCCATCTTCCGGGGGTATCCCTTAGCAGGCTCTTACTGCATCCACGGGCATGAGAGGAGGGGTAACATTCTACTGCCGGCACCTCACGGCAATATGCGGCGGATAATGATATACGGTATAGAAATTGAATCCGCAACCTCTTTCGTCTCAGCCGGCTATTAAACCAACTGCCCCACGGAGGTCGTCCAACTCAATTGTTTGGCAATTTATTTGAATAACGTCTGACTTCTTTGTTCAAACTTCGACCACAATCATCCCTTAAGATCTAAGACGAACTTCACAAACAGTAAGAGGTCAAAAACAAAGTTGGTACTTAAAAGGGATGTAAAGTTTCCAACAGACTTAATTGCTGAGGAATTTCATTTAATGAGCAATTCCAAAAGTTATACTTCATGCTAACAGTAACTACACAGACCAAGAGGCAGTATCGAGGTAAATATTTTTTGTTGAATTCAGAATCATAATATTCTTCTATGTCGTTACACCCTTCGTGGTCGTGGTCATCACGGTATTACTTTAAAGTATTGCCCATTTGCGGCTGATGTGATTCGCCCCACGATTTCTCGCCATCTTTCTCTCTGAGTCGTTATC
This sequence comes from Pasiphila rectangulata, assembly GCA_963082625.1. Taxonomy (NCBI): domain Eukaryota; kingdom Metazoa; phylum Arthropoda; class Insecta; order Lepidoptera; family Geometridae; genus Pasiphila; species Pasiphila rectangulata. Next base: position 11,444,131 of record OY720253.1, read on the forward strand.
CTAGCGCACTCATTTAGGGGACCGCCTACGATTTGATTTGAAAAAAAAATAAGAAAATACTTTTAGAAATCGCACGAGGTACTCACCGTAGCACGGTCCGAGCACTGCCGGGCTACTGTAATGCCGGCACTACCACGGCAGAGGATTATTTAAGAAAAATGTTGTAACACGTGTTTATTTTTTTATTTGACAATGATAGTATCATTTTTCAAAGAGTAAACAATTATGTTATGTTTGACGAGCTCTGTGGCGCAGCGGGCGAAGGTCCGCCTGCGACGCAAGGGGTTGCGGCTTCGATTCCCGCCTCGGGACAAATGTCTGTACGATCTGTAGATATTTGTTCAGGGTGTTCTGGGTGTTTTTCTATATATAATAAAAATATATATCTATGTAGTATAATGTATTAAGTATATCAGTCATCTAGTACCCATAACACAAGCTCTGCTTACCTTGGGGCTAGATGATGCTGTGTGATTTGTCCAGCATTATTATTATTGTGTTTTCAGATTCTTATCTGCTCGACCATAATGATCGGAAGGGACTAATACACACGGGCCTAAGCCAAGTGTGTATTAGTAGAGTTGGTTGGGTTTAAGAAACTAGGTGCTGTCGACTCGGTGGTGGGAGTGTCACTTTGCAGAAATTTACGAACTATGCGACATGTATTCAGGACAACTGCTTTTTGTAAAAGGGCAAAGGTGTGTTTTGGTAAATCAAGAAAGGTTAGAGATTGAAATAACTGGTTCGGGATAACACCGGTTGATGAGAGAACTATGGGGATTATGGAGACCTTCTGCAATCTCCACATTCTGGCTATTTCATTTTTCAAATCTACATATTTAGAGAGTTTCTCAGCTATTGTGTTTTGTATGTTGTGGGTGTTAGGAATGGCAAAGTCTATTAAAATACCTGTTTTGTTAGTTTTGTTGATGAGTGTTATGTCTGGTCTGTTGAAGTGTGTTGTCTTATCTGTCAAAATGGCCCTATCAAAGTAAAGTTTATATGTGGTGTTTTCCAGCACAGTATCAGGAGTGTATTTGTAGTACGGAGTTGGCTTAGATGTCTGTTCTATAAGATCGTATTTAGTTGCCAGTTTTTGGTGGATGATGTTTGCCACCTGATCATGTCTGTACTTGTAATCCGTTTGCGCAAGTGATTTACAAGCTCCTGTTATGTGCTGGATTGTTTCCGATGAACTATTGCAACGCCTACATAGGTCAGAGGTTAGATTTCGTACTTTCATTATGTGTTTTTGGTAGTTTCGAGTTTCTATAACTTGGTCCTGGATAGCTATCATGAACCCTTCAGTCTCAGGGAAGAGTTCGCCTCGATGGAGCCACTCGTTCGACGCCTGCATGTCGACGGTGGGCTGGCTCAGATCGTGGCGATGTCTTCCATGGAGAGACTTCTGGGTCCATTCAGAAATTAAAGTCAGTCTGTCAGTCAGTTCTTCATTTTTCTGCTTGCTTGGGTCTTGCAAGTTTAATGGTGTAAACTTTCTATCTAGTTCTACTATTGACCTATGGAGAATAGATGTTTCGGATTTCTGGTGAAAATACGCCCTCAAAGTAGTTATTTGCTTATTGTGTAGGTTACGTATATTAATAATTCCCCTTCCCCCCTCTGTTCGTGGTAGACTCTGTCTTTGGATACAAGCTCGTGGATGGTGTTTTCGGTGTTTCGTCATGGTGACGTTTATGTTGCGTTGCAAATTTTTCAGTTCCGTCTTCGTCCAATAAATTATTCCGAAAGAGTATGTTAGTATTGGAATGGCATAGGAATTTATAGCTTTAGTTGTATTTTTTGAATAAAGTTGAGATTTAAGTATGGAGTTTAGTCTATGTTGAAAGTTTTGGGTGAGCTTTAATTTTATTTCCTTGTAATGTATCTGCTTAGACTGGTGGTAACCTAGGTATTTGTAAGATTCATTTTCGTTTAGAGATTCTATAGTTTCGCCAGATTGTGTATGGTAAGCGTGTTTTTGGCATTGTCCAGATTTGATAGAGTTTATCTTGCACTTATCGATTCCAAATTCCATGGCAATATCGTTTGAAAATTGTTCCGTAATTTGTATAAGTGATTCAAGATCGTCTTGGGTGGAAGCATATATCTTGATATCGTCCATATACAAAAGATGGCTGAGTGTACTGTCTGCAGTGGCGTAGCTACCCAGGGGCTAGGCGGGGCAGTGCCCCGGGGCCCTCAAGCTCAGGGGGCCCTCCAATCCTTACCAGAAATCTCGATCGAACTGAACTTTTGGAAATTTCTCCCATTTTCAAAATAAATATGACAGGCAACCCCACTTTAATCATGACAACTCAGTTGAGAGAAATTCAAAAGTTATGCCTAGGGAATTCCCCTAAATTCTTTCTGTAGGTTGGCTGGCAGTGTTGCAAAGACATTTTCCACTGGACGCGTTACTCGGCCGATCTCGCCCTATACCCCGCTGTCACTCAGTCAGCCTTTTAGCCTAACTGACCGAAATTGTCTTGTCAGTGCGTTGGTGGTTGTCGAGGACAAAACATTAGTTAAAAAATTGACTAGGTGTATTGTTTTGTAAAAATTATAGTGACTGATCCGCCAATATTTCTTTTTATAGGTAAGTACAATTTTATCCAATAAAAGCAGCTATTTTTTCGTAAAATTAAATAAATGTGATGTAATTATTTCATTCATACAGCCATTTTAAAAAGTACTCAAATTTTAATGCAATTCAACTAAACTTGTGACCTACCGAAACAAGTCTGGATTATACCGTTCATTTTCCATTCGTTCATTACAAAGATATTCATAAATGTTAATAATAAATATGTATGTCTAAGAAAAGAAAACTATAGGTACATACCAAAACTGTATTTTCGTAAAACGTAATTATTATCCAGAGGGGAAGTAAAATAAATAAACGTTTGTAGCGAGTTCACTATTTTTTTCTGTTTATTTAATTACTATCTGATCCGACAGACGTTGTGCCGATTGTTTTATCCAGTTCTAGTTATGTGGTACAATAAAGTATTTATCCAGTTCTAGTCATGTAATACATAAATAAATAAATAATTTTATTTATTTATTGTTTGTACCTCTGGAGGACAACAAACGAACTCACTCCTGCTCCTATACTGGCGTGCAAACATTGTACCTTCTCTTTATTGGTTTCTGTGTATCAGTGTGTCGTACGTAATGCCGGGGCTGCACCTCAGCGTAATCTTATTAACTAGTGTTCTATTTGTCGGAATTCATAAAGAAAATCTGTAATTTTGAGCGCTAATTAAAGGCGTTATGTGCACGCAATTGAAGCCTCGGGATGAGGGTGAACAGTGAAATCACTATTAAAATATTTTTTTCACGAAGTACAGGCAAACGATCGTATTTAGGTGCTATAATTTCAAATCGAAATGTAAGTAACCAAACTCCTACATTTTTCGTGATTCATACATTTTGATTCATGAATTTCATCGATTGCGTCGATCACTATAGAACATCTTATAGAATTGTGAAACAGTGCGCTATATGCATAACTAAGACAGCAAAAAATCACTCCCCCCGTACCCCGCAAAAATTGGTTGAACGTGATTGCATTCATTTTGCAAGCATAACGTGTCCAGTGGAAAATGTCTTTGCATTGCAGTGTTGTCAATTTGACGGATAGTGAACGCTAACGGTGATATTTTTTTTTAGATAGAGAAACACAATGATACGCTACAAGTGTCGTTGGGGAATCCCCGGAAAAAAAATTATCACCGCTAGTGTTACCACATTTAACGATGGAGACCATGAACGATCTCCTGTCCGCGGACCTGAATTAATGTACCTACAGTCACCTGACTTGCAATTTTTCACGATATTTCGCGTTATACAATGAGCCGTGGGGTGCCGGCAGTAGAATGTTACCCCTCCTCTCCTACCCGTGGATGCAGTAAGAGCCTGCTAAGGGACACCTCCGGAAGATGGGCAGCAGCGTCTTTCCGTATATCAACATCCCATACTGCGCTCACCAACCCGCCTGCCAAGCGTGGTGAGTATGGCAACTACCCCTCATGGAGATCCATGAGGGAGGCCTTAGTTCAGTAGTGGACGTTTTACGGCTGAAATGATGATGATGATGATGATGAATCAGTTTACATAGCAGTGGGGCCCCATTTTTTAATTTGCCCCAGGGCCCTTGGTTACCTAGCTACGCCACTGACTGTCTGTATTGTCTGTCTGACCGTCAGTGGTGCTGCTTATTATTATGTTTCTCATACAAAGTTTTACTTTATTTTTACCAAAGGGAAGGGCTGATTTTTGAAATATTCTGAAATATGTTTAATTATTTTTATTTATGCAAAATTTCTTGTAAATCAAGTAAAAATTCTGATTTTCAAACCTTACAAACATCAATATTTTTTTTTAAGTTTGTGAGCGAGCACGGCAATGGATTCGAAACATATTTTCCGATTTTTTCTCGCCTAGTCAAGAGTCTTTCAAGCGTTGAAATTTATTCATTCGTTCAAGTAAATTAAATGTGCGAGTTAGTAATAAAAACTTGAATAAAGTACAGAACGCGGTCATAAATTACGTTTATTACCCGTGAGAAACACATCTTTGCTGTTGCTCGTATACCTGAGATTTTCTTCTCAAAAATATATTTACGTTCAACTTAACGTAACAACTTGGAACAATTGCTCGTGTACAAGAAAAGGCCAATTGCCCTGTGATCTCACTATACAGGCATTTTATGTCCTTGTGTGGAACAGTGCCAAGCTTACGGTACTACAGATATCCTTTTTAAACTTTCGCGATCACAACACATTATTAACATACATATAACCGGGTATTTATCGCGTAAATTACCTTTATTATTTCCCGACGTTTCGCTTGGATTGCACCAAGCATGGTCCCGGGAAGACATAATAAAGGTAATTTACGCGATAAATACCCGGTTATATGTATGTTAATAATGTACAGATATCCTGTCTTATTCTGGCATTATATAATGCAACGGTAATTCTCAATTCTCGACGGAAACTTTTTCTGAATACAAATACTACTTTAACATCTTCTGTCTTACTGGACACTGATGAAAGCGAGGTGGAAAGCATAATAATACACACTACAGCCAATAGGAGCAGTGCTAAGGTTGCATATACTGAGAAAATGTATTCCTTTTGAGGGCTTCCCTTGAGTGGGTTGCGTAAAAGGTAGAGTTAACCACCATGTATGGCGGAATAGTTCCTCCTTTTTTATGTAAATCCTTAACCAAATAAATGGGTTATTCATCACGGGTATTCGATTTTCCGGTTTCGGTGATGAATCTCCAAATTAACCAATATATAATTATTACCCGCTACAGACATAGGCTAACAATTTTTGAATCATTTTTAGATTTTGTTTCGAACACAGAAAGTTTAAGTTTAGCTCCTTTACAATTGTATAATAGGTGCCTATGACAGATAAATAGAATACATTATACATAAGTACAGATGCCTCAGGACAAAAAAATAAGCCTTTTGGGCGTTAATCTGCGGGCTGTACGACCTATAACGTGTCTAAAGTGCCTGTTTGAGAGCTAAATAAAGTTTCAACTCGTGAGCGCTAGATGGCGTTCATGTGTTGCCCTACGACCCAGTCTCTCTCACATCTGACGCAGACGAAGTTGCGCGGGACAGCTAGTATCTCATAAAATTAATTACCATTATCTTTGACAAGTTACACAATCCTTCTATGAAAATTATACAGTGATTCCGATCGCATAATTTAGCAGTTCACACAGAGTTCACACACAAAGAATAATTAAACCGTTCATGCTAGTATGAGTTTATCAGCAACCTTCTGGATCGTTCGTTCGTTTCAGCCGTAAAACGTCCACTACTGAACACAGGCCTCGCTCATAGATCTCCATGAGGGGTAATTGCCATACTCACCACGCTTGGCAGGCGGGTTGGCGAGCGCAGTACGGGATGTTGGTACACGGAAAGACGCTGCTGCCCATCTTCCGGAGGTATCCCTTAGCAGGCTCTTACTGCATCCATGGGTATGAGAGGAGGGGTAACATTCTACTGCCGACACCCCACGGCGACCTTCTGGATAATTACGGCATATTTCAGCAAGGCTGCCACTGTACCTAATAGTCTGCTCTGGATATAACAACCTGCGAATTTTAGCAGTATGAAAACGCAATTCAGTATATTTTGTTATCTTTTACTTAAGGCGACGCATCGATATAAACAATTATTTGAATATAATTGTTTAAATTACATTGGTAAAACGCAGACGTAAGGGGGCCTGCATACAAGCTTACGCTAAAAGCTAGCTTAAACTGAAAAGACGTAACCGCTAAAACAGGAGATAATTCTCGTTTAAATAAAAGAAACTATTGGTAACTACGAGTCTTTGAAATCCAATCACTTGAAAATAGTGTATAGACTTATATGTAAAGAAAATTCAGAGGCATACATCGGTTTCGTTCACCAGTAAAATGAAAATCTTTGTTTTGATAGGGCAGTTTTTGGGATTTTTTTTCTGTTGTATGTAACAGTCTAACAGATGGTTTACATTGTTAAATAACAATGTACACCAACTACCAAAATATTAATTCCGAATGTTTGGCAACTGCTGAAACAAGATGAAATCCCTGACGCCATAATCGTCACTGCGTCGTCCTAATATTTCCATAATCGTCACTGTTTCGTCCTAATATTTCCATAATCGTCACTGCATCGTCCTAATATTTCCATAATCGTCACTGCATCATCCTAATATTTCCTTAATGAGGATCTTAAAGGTGATCTTTAAGCCCTTGACTTCACACTAGCTTACGTTAGCTTCACGTGTTAGCTTAAGTTGGCTTTGAATGTGTTACCTGTGACACATTTGCTAAAGAAATATTTAAGTAAAAATAATCATAAACATTAATTCATAATCATGTACCAATCAAAATATTACTATATTTAGCACAATTATCAGAACCTTACTAACCCCCGTGCTAGTAAAAAACTGTGTTACGGCAAGGTTTGTCTCAAAAAGCGCGTATATACATATATATGTATGTAAATACCTTTTAAAGGTCTTAAAATATATATCTTGCAGACTCACATACATAGAAACATAATAAACATAATTTTTCTCATCTCAGCTATAGGACGTCTACTGCTGGAAAATCATAAGGGTTGGAATCCCTCATGATTTTCCGAGAACTGAAGAGGAGGTTGTTGCCATACTCGCCACGCTTGGCAGGCGGGTTGGCGATTGCAAAACGGGATGTTGATACACGGAATGACGCTGCTGCCCATCTTCCGGGGGTATTCCTTGGCAGTCATACTACATCCACGAGTGAGACTTGAAATTTGGCACACATATGCCTTGAGTATCCTAGAGGTGCACTAAGGAGGGATTTTTCGAAATTCCCACGGGAACGGGAACTACGCGGGGTGAAACTGCGGAGTGCGGCTAGTCTTAAATATAACTACAGAGCTCGTTGTGTTTTTATTACCTAGTTTTAGTACTATTCATACATATACCATTAATCTCTATAAATAAACCTTTAGGTAAGTACCTACAGGTGCGAAATGTGTAGATAATGGGTAATGCCGCAGAGCACACAGGTGCCACTATTATTTATTAGCTTTCACACTTAATTTCTGCTAGATTTAATTAAGCTTTTATGTTCGTATAAGTTCTAATGTTTCTAAGGTTCCGTAGCTAAAATGACAAAAACTTATAGTTTCGTCATGTCTGTCTGTGTTGTCCGTCGGTTTCTCCCAGCCATGACATTCGTAAACTATATAAATGAATGTTGCCCCTACTCTCTTGGATGCCGTGGATGCAGAAAGAATCTGCCAAGGCATACCTCTGGAAGATGGGCAGCAGCGTCTCTCTGTGTATCAGCATGCCGTACTGCGCTTGCCAACCTGTCTGTCCAAGCGCAGCAAGTATGAAAAAAAAATCTTGATCAGTATACTTGGTGATCCATGAGGGAGGCCTATGCCCAGCAGTGGACGTGCTACGGCTGATGAAGAGCCACGGGACAGTCAAATGTTCATATTGAGCTAAGAAAATGCTTAACAAACTATGCTATGACATACTTACCTTCATTAAAGATTAGCGTAGGTATGCCTATTTCATATCTAACAAGCTAATTAGCAATACTTAGTCAAAACCTTCCCTTAAAATTTGGGATAAATATATGTTAATGTTATACGGGAATGTACTTTCCATCATTTTACCATCCTAAGGTTGCCTGGAAGAGATCGCTTATAGTGATAAGGCCGCCCATTGTACTTCTACTTTTAGTTTTGTAAGTTTCTTTCTATGTTAATTTTTGTGTTAGTATTAAGTTAAGTACAATAAAGAGTTATCTATCTATCTACTTTTGTTTACGAGGACAATATATAATTATTATAAATACCCGTTGTAATCAAAACAAATCACTTAAGCCCTACTTAGACTCCAAGTTTTAGGGGTCTGGACCAAAATGGTAAAAAGAAACCCTTATGGTGTGACTTTGTCCGTCTGTCTGTCACAGATGGATATTTTGAGAACTACTCATGCTATCGACTTGAAATTTGAATTGGTATTAGATAACGATTTTCCGCTAATATAACATATATAGATTTCTTATTATGATTGCAAAATTCCGCTATCAGACAAGAGATGGCGCTGTCAAGTTTCTCGAACAAATATAAACCACCTTTATCACATATTAAATTGTACGATGGCACAGAACCCTCGGTGTGCGAGTCCGACTTGCTCTTGGCCGGTTTTATTATATGTGTGCGTGATTGGAGAGACTTTATGTACCTTGCCGTAACTATCACGGGAGATAAGGTCTTGAAAATTGCGCTTTATATGTCATACTTTGTAAAGATTATAAATAAATAAATAAATGATTTTATGAATTTAAGGAACCTTAAATACCTTTAGCAGAGTTTATCATGCAGGTATAGTACCAAACGAATAGACAAATATAATGGTATGTCCATTACTTCCATCTTCACGCTCGAGTTCATAGCATTCAGAGCGTTTGCTTTTGAACTGACGAGGCCGTTCAAATGATTGATTGCAAAAAAATATTTAGTCACAGAAATCGGTTAAACGTAGAGCACATAGAGCAGCTTCTCAACAGAGATTTACAAGGAAAATGGCGGAATATCGCTCTTGAAAACAAGATGAACTGGTGGAGAGGCTTCCCCAGCAGTGAACTCCGTTAGCTGCCTTCATTACGTCTTAGTTTTCAGTTACCTAAATAGGTTGTTTTTAGTTAATATGAGCTACATACCTACCACTAACAAATTACACTACACCTAAGTAGCTCTACGAGGCTTGTTGGACCATTTCACATACAGAAATGGTATCACATACATAGCCTTAAGCTAAACAATTATGTAGATACGTACCTAATGCAGAAATAAGAAAATAGTCTTCTAAAATCATTTTTCTGTGCCCAAAACGGTTGAAAGAGCTACTACCCTTACCGTCCCATGTTGAAAGTCCACACCGTTTTACAAAACCATAACCGTACTTACCTGACCTGTACATTGTACAAGCTACCCTGACCTGTGTATGAGTAAGTTTATTTTCACAAAGCCCTTTGCAACTTTAACATTATTACATGTCTAGCATCCGTAATTGTACAAGCTACCCTGACCTGTGTATAAGTAAATATTCACTAAGCCCTTTGTAACTTAAACATTATTACATGTCAAGCATCCGTAACCTTCCTTTACAGTAGCGTTATTAAATTCAGCCCACTGCTACACTGTGTAGGTAGAGTGAGGTATGTATTATTGCACTGCTGCACTGTGTAGGTAGAGAGAGGTATGTATGTATTATTGCGGAAGGGCTAAGGTTAATATCATAGGGTAATGTGCTAACCCGTGCGCAATAAACATATCCGCAGCGGACAAGATGGCACAATAATTGTGATGGCACAATAATTGTAAATATTTAATTATTAAAAAATATATTATTTTCGTTCGTCAAATCGTCCGCTCAGTTTTATTGTACATAAAACTAGGGTGATTTGTACAGTTAGCGACAGAAGTGTTTTAAAGATTTGAGAAATATTAAATATTCGCAAGATTCTTTAAAAAAATATATTTACTCGTATACATATGTACATAGAATACATAGGTATACATAAATAAAGTAACATGATATTAATGAAGTAAAATATTAATTATTTGCTCGGTACACGTCACCGCTGAGTGATGATGAAGATGAAATGCTCTATAGTACCTACTTATTAAACTTTGCTATCTGTAGACTGCTATGTGTAGTAATCCGCGGGGTTAATGCATCTGTGACATTCTAATGCTGACATTAGAATGTTACGCCTCCTTTCATGCCCGTGGATGCAGTGCTAAGGGATACCTCCAGAAGATGGGTAGCAGCGTCTTTCCGTGTATCAACATCCCGTATTGCGCTCGCCAACCCGCCAACTTTAAGCTGTTTATCGGGACTTTATCGCGGTGATAAAATTACCTTATTTTTGTTATTTCCCGACGTTTCGAGACAAAAGTCAAAGTCAATAAGTGTTTATTCAATACAGCAAAAAGCCACATAGAATAGTCAATTTACAAAAGAAGAACAAGACACATTTCAATTGAATAAAGCACATAATTGAATTCGTTCGCTTTACATAACTTTTTTTCCAAGTGAGGGAAAGAAGAGAACAAGAAACCTCACTGCTTCACTTCTATTTATTGTTACAACATTTGTCTTAATATTATGCTTAATATAATGCCATGGACATTTGATAGGACTATTTGATAGTTTGGATATTGCAAGATGACTTCATTTCTTATCGTGGCTGAACCGAGCAACACTAGGCCAAGGGTCAATATCATTCAAATAATGATCTATGGAGTAATAAGCTTTTTCTATGAGATTTTGTTTAATGAAAAGCATAAACCTATGAATCGATAGTTCGGTCACCTCAGATGGAACTTATTATAAAAACGCACGTAGTTTTCCATAAATGATTTATTCACTTTTTGGAGCCTAAATTTAGGGATGTGCAATTTAATTTTGTTTCTTGTATTTTGCTATGCACACCATATATTTTGATAAAGTTATTTTTATGTTTGTGTGCATACCTACAGTAAGTCTTCATATATGTATATATTGCGATATAACAGTTAACAATTTATATCAGGTATTTACTATCAGCTGTTACCATTACACTGCTGGGCAAGTCTCCCTTTCTTCCTTCCATTCCTCGCGTCTTAACACAGTAGCAGATGGTGCATACGCGTCAAGCTTGTCCCGCTATATCACTATCATTCATGGGATATGAATGGCCTATGATAGTAATCATATCGGCATACGAGTACAGATGCATGCTAGATATTGTGGACATATGTACACTTATAAAATACTCTGATTTTCGAGTTTGATGGCTTTTATCGCATAAAGAAAGAGCTTGTTTTTCTGGATTGCTTGATCCAGCATAGCATTATTTTTTTCACGGCGTTCTTTTCGGTGCCTCACGGTGGTCGCCAATGAATATTTTATCAACCTTTCACATTATAACAATGAATTCTCGAATGTATTCATTATTTGGTAATCAGTGGCAAAATTGTGGAACTATTTAGAGTAGCCGTCTCTTGGCAATCTTAGTCGGTTATCACACTGTCACACACCTCGCTGCATGTTGCGTGTCGATCTGCATCATCGTGCGGGTTTTTCACGCACTCACGTGCGTAGTTGCGTTTTGTGGATTCACGGCGGCTCTGACTCATTTCATTCAAAGCTGTTCGCTAGACTGCGGGACTCGGTGTGCCATACCTTGCGTCTCGCCCCGCACCTACGCGCGGGGATGCATTTTATGTGTGTTGGACTGTGCGTGTTTTCTATACAAACGGAGATACTTACAAGCAACGTTAGAAGACGCATTCTCGCAACATGCAGCGTGGTCCGTGACAGTGTGTGAACCGCCTTAAGGTCGTAGCCGTCTTATACGGCACCGCTGCCATCGCTTAAAATAATCTTTAATGAAATGTGAACTTTTGAGGCGTCCTGTATAGACATACATTACATTGACAACACAAAACAGCAGACTGCTTACTGTTTGCATCGCTTGCCACCCGCGCAATGAGGCTGCGTGCGTATACGCACGCAGCCTGCTTGCTATAACGAGGCTGGTGCTTTGTTAGCATGTCGGGAACGCGATGACAGCTCGTGGACAGATGCCTGCTGATGTCGGAGCATGGAGTAGTTATGTCCATTTTAGGCAGTGTTGAGTGGGAGTGGTGTTGGAGGAGGGTCGTCTAAGAGAGCTTCGACCTTGACTGGCACTAACAATAGTCAGCGTATTCGCTGATTTAAGATAACGTTATCATATTATGATTGTCTACGTTCAACCAACCCTACGTTAAAAAAACTCGCGTTGCCCACTATGAGGCTACGTGAGGTCAATGTATCTTTCAGAGGGCAGTATACTTCTACGTAGCTTCTACAATAACATTCCTAAAGAAATGCAGCAATTTTCTATTAATAAGTTTTAAAAAATACTAAAATGTAATATTTGCAATAAAGCTCTGATATCTAGAAGACAACAATGCTTGGAATATGCTCCAACTCCGAAACAACTAAAAAACTAAAAATTAAAAACAACTGTGTTTTCTAATCGCTTCTTATCAAGTTATCAAAGTGCTTAAAACAGGGAAGCGAACAGATTCATTCATGTGCCTTATTTCCTGTTAACATGAGATTAAATATGATATTTTTATTGTAAGTGGACGTTTTGTAATTGCAAACTATGGAAATAAATAAATGAATTTCAGAATTTGTACCCATTCCCTGTTAGTGATCCAGGTCATCGCGCCAGCGTCTTCTCGGGCGGTCTTCTACACTTCTAAGAGTACCCAGCTTGTAATCGATGATGCCCATCTATCTGGTACTATTTAAGGCTGGGATAAGTGGAAAGCGGGACCTTAGCCCTGTTGTGGGAAAGTGCAGTTTAAAAAAACAAGCTTGTCCACAAAAATATTTTTATTGTAAATCTTACATTCGTATTTTTAGGTGTTATGAAATTATACAGTGATAATGGCACATAAAGGTAAATTACAATACATAGAACCTTAAACAACAATTTTACATCAAACGTGTCATTTACCAGTTTAAACTTACGTAACTAAACATATGTATACACTGAAATATAATCAGGGGAACGATTGTCTCAATAAAGTAAGTTAACAGATACTTTAAGCCGACAAGAACTAAAATGCCTGCATTTAAAACCTATATTTAAAAAAACCGTACACTTACATAATAATGACAACTTGTGTCATTATATTTTATCAAGGAATTTTAGATACTGGTACCTTCTCGCAAAACAGACCAAAATTGCATAATTTAAATATATATAATAAATACCATTTACATTTTTATATGTTAAGACTCAACATTTTAGATTATATTTTTTTAAACACAGTTGAAAGTTTTGATGTGAAACGTCTTTTATCAACACACATACAGAACACCGTGTAAGGGTCGGCGAACAGTTGGTTAAAAGCGTTGCGTTGCGTTGTAATTTGTAAGCGTTTCAAACCGTGGGGAACCTCAAATACGATCGTCAGCCCGCGGGGAAAACGATGGTTTTCTGGCTATTTATATATACTTTTAACTTAAAACAAAATTATTTTTATTCAAATACATTTTCATGTTTCACCTATGTACGTCACGTCCAAAACCTAATATTTCCTAAAAAATACCAAAAGATCTTTGGTATTTTTTTGGAGCCACCGAGCATTTTAAGGAGTTTCAAGTCCCAGGTGCCCATTTTTAAAACGGAGGAGGTTTCTAAAATGTTTAAAATAGTGTTCCTCAGCATAACATTATAAAGGGTCTTCCAGTAAGGACTTCCGAACTTTGACAGTTGGTAGCGGCCATCTTGTTGAAGCTACATACATCTGTCAAATTAGTTGTTATTTATTAAGACTATTTTGCCAAATCACCATGGACGGATCCAGCATTCAAGGACACGTGCAAATAATAAAATTATTTTATCAAAATGGGTGTTCTGTTCGGGCAACGTATCGCGCGCTTCGCCCATTTTACGGTCGCCATAATCGTCCTTCCGAGAGGACTATCCGCAGTGTGGTGGATAAATTTGAGTCCATTGGTTCAGTAAACAATCGACCAACACCCGTACGTCAACGAAACGCAAGATCTGCCGAAAACATCGCTGCTGTCCGTGAGAGTGTGCAGGAGAATCCGAGGCAGTCAATTTCGCGTCGCTCAGAAGAACTCGGCCTTTCGCAGACCACAACTTGGCGAATTTTGCGTCGTGACTTGGGTCTGCATCCGTACAAAATTCAACTGACCCAGGAACTGAAGGTAAACGACGTGTATTCGCTGAATGGGCTCTGGAGCAGTTAGCAACTGACCCTAATTTTCATCGGAAAATCATCTTCAGTGATGAGGCTCATTTCTGGATGAATGGGTTCGTAAACAAACAAAATTGTCGAATTTGGGACGATACCAAACCACATGAGATCCAAGAGCGCCCAATGCATCCCGAAAAAGTCACTGTTTGGTGTGGATTTTGGGCTGGCGGCATCATCGGTCCATATTTCTTTGAGAACGACGTTGGCCAGGCCATCACTGTCAACGGCGAGCGCTATAGGTCGATATTTTAATTGCGTTCGATTGCGGGTCATCATATCACATAATCAGAGGGGCTTTTCTACGGTTCGATCAAATCCTGATTCCTACTACTTTTCCATCATTCATGTAAAGATAAAATGATAAACTTATAAAATAAAACTATTTGTTAATTAATGTCCACAGATATATTTAATAGTAGTAAGTCTATACAGTAAAATTACACAGTGATAATAATGGCACATGAAGTTAGATAACAATGAAACGAACCTTAAAAATAATAATTTGTATCCAGAGTGGCATTTACCAGTACTAACTTATAACTACCACTACTAACTTATACTAAACAAAACTACAAAATTTCAATCAAAGAATTATACATATAAGTATTATTCTATGAAACGTTTTAGTTTACAAGAATAACATATGCCTGCATTATAAACTTATCTTAAACTAATCAAAACATACATAACTAAATGAAATCTGACAACCTGTGTCTTGTCATTAAAAGGACTTTAACTTAGTTATATCACAGGTTATATGCCGTACTTTCTCGCCAAACAAATTTACTAATCAAATTTCAGAATTTACAATGGTTTTGAATTTCAAGGTATAATTGTGTTAATTCTGTTGGCACACTTCCTTACTAGTTAATAGTATAATGTTAATAAAATGAACTAAAATGACATATTCTGATAGTACCGTTCTAAATTGTACGGAACAATGAAAATTAAACAATAACTACGTTAACAACTCTAAATTTAAAAACCTCATATCTCTAATTATAATTTGCTTTAGGAAGTGCAACAGCAGTCCGCATTGTGATTCCAATTCTATACATTCATAGAATTGGAATACCACATTTTGGTTTACTATTTTTTTTGTAAACTACCAGTGTGCACTGGAGTCCCTCAAAATATATAGTGTTATGCTCCGAATTTAAATTTGCAGTTGGGTTTTTTGTTTCACTCAATAATGTTTGCTTGCTTTAAAACCCAGTTCTGATGATGGGATCCACGACAAATCAAGGGATATATTCAAATGTAATAAGCATAGTTATAGCGGAATGGGTATTTTCAGCAACATTCTAGATTTCCTTATTGAAGTCGGTTTTTCCTTGACAAATTAAAGAACTATGAAGATTTTAAAACTGTCACACACGTTTACATCTTCTAAGGAAATAACCATTTAAATGTTTTACTACATCCTGATGATGTGCGAATAATTAATGTCACAACCCAGCCTCATACGATATCTGGCCCATATCCAATTGGTAATATTATCCTAACATTGTCTCTAATTTATGTCCAGGGAGCAACTTTCTACCTTTGGTTTTCTCAAGGACATCGGAATGGTTAATGAAGCCTGGAGAAACTAGACCACGAGATTTAATCACTATGCCCACGGCCACGATGGTAATAAGAAGAAATTGAATTGGTTTTGATCTCATTATGTTACTGGTTAGTGTTATTCAAAATAGATAAAAGGAGATCATAATTCTGAAAGAGTTTTATAAAATTAAAAAGTAATTGGAGGTTTTCATTAAATGGTAATTTCGATTACCTACCTATTTTTGTCTCATGCCATATTTAATGTCCATTAATAGATTTCTTCTTAAGTGTATAATTGGGATCTAAATTATTATTTATGTGTAATTGTTAACTTTACATCATCATCATCACCCATAAGAAGAAGTTAAACTAAGTACAAATACTATAGGTACTATAATGTTAGATACTTGTGTTTAGCTTATTTCTTTATCTTTTTCTTAACTATTAATATTTTTAATTTTACTGAACATGTCTTGGCTCACACTTATGCATTATTTTATATACCTAACTTCAAAGACTAAAATCGTTAGATACGCTCTTACCGTACAGAGACCGCGCTGGCCGGCGACGTTTTGTTTCCACACGAAATAAATGAGCACGCTCATTTGGAATTGCCGTGGGGCACCGGCAGTAGAATGTTGCTTCTCCTCTCTTGCCCGTGGATGCAGTATGAGCCTGCTAAGGGATACCTCCGGAAGATGGGCAGCAGCGTCTTTCCGTGTATCAACATCCCGTACTGCGCTCGCCAACCCGCCTGCCAAGCGTGGTGAGTATGGCAACTACCTCTCATGGAGATCCATGAGGGAGGCCTGTGTTCATCAGTGGACGTTTAACGGCTGAAATGATGATGATTTGGAATTGGAATCAGTAAACTCTAAGCACAGTGTACGTGCAATATGGTTGCACAAATAATGGTAATAATAACAGTTTGGTTTATTGGCAAAACCAGTGTGCGTGCGTCGACATAATTGTTAAACACACATTTTAAGACAATGACAGTTTTTGGTGTCAGAGGTAATCTAACGATTTAAATCTCTGCGTGACTTGCTTACCTAAAATATTGAATATATTTTTTTTTAAAGATTAACTAAGTATCACTGGGGATTGATAGTCATAAGCTTAAAAAACAAAATCTAAATCCTTAAACCTAGATTATTTTAACGCAAGTTTTTGAGAAAAGGGATCAATATTAAAACTATATTGTATGCTTACAGATAGATTGGAACAAGCGATGGAATTGGAATAGGATAAAAAATGTTTATAGAAATAGGTACAAAGATTAGTCTTAAAATAAATGTTTTAAGTATAATACTTGGCTATGCACATTATATTTTTTTAGAAATTTCTGTAAAGAGTTCATCCGGTAGAGTACTACACCACCTAGGTATCTCAACCGCCAATCAGTAATGACTGACTGCATTGCTGTGCTCCGTTTTGAAGGTTAAGTGGGCCGGTGATTTTACAACTCTATATCTTAGAGTGGCGGGCATGATGCAATGCAGCGTTAATCACGTGCTTAGTGAACGTAATCACCGCGGTATTGCAGGTGTATAAAATATATATAGCTGAAGATATGAAAGTAAGGAATACAAGTGAATACAAAGTAGAGGCGTAGATGCTTAGAAAAGATAGAGCAGAAGAAAACAAGCTTTCCTTTTAAATTAATCTTTACGTTACAGCTAATACCAACTTGTGATGATAATATTTCGTATGCTAACCTAAAAATAATCTTATCATATGTGAGGTGGATTACCATTTGGTTGTATGAAGTATTTTGAGTGATAATAATTGTATTACATACATTTTCAAATGATGCGTTATTGTGATGTCTCATCATCCTTCTATAGATTTCGTTGTAATCTTCATTGAACCCGCTCTTGTGTTGAGGTTATATTTAGGTTTCTAATGATATTTTTCGAAATGTGTTTTTTTTATTTTCGATGTGAACCTTCGATGCAGTATATCGTGATTCATTACGGAATAGGTAAAATGTAGGTAATACAATTTTGTCTTATTTAGGAAAGCATAGAAATACCCCTTATCACCCCTTATTTTACACAAGATAAGGCGGTGTTTCTGTGCTCCCTGGATTTGATGTTTAAAATAGTTTTCGTCAAGATAATCTATCTATCTAGCTATGAGCCCACAACCCACTGCTGGGTATAGGCCTCCTCCTTGTAACGCCATTATTTCCGGCCCTGCGCCAACTGCATCCATTGGCTTCCCGCTACTCTGACAATGTCGTCTGACCACGAGGCTGCCTGGTGATTTATACCCTTCGCGGGGCCACCATTCTGTCACCGCCATTGTCCATCTGCCGTCATTCCGCCTTGCCAAGTGTCCCGCCCATCTCCACTTTATCTTTCCAATATAATCTAATTATAAACAATCCTTAACATATAATTTAAACGTAGAATGTTACCATTAATAAAAAATATATTGCGAAGGTTTTTCTTCAAGATATTTTTTATGAAAACTGATAATGCTTATTGGGACACAAAAGTAAAAATCGTTTCTCATTTAAATCGGCCTGAAACTTGATATCATCGTCATCTCAGCCGTTGAAAGTCCAGTGCTGGACTTAGGCCTGTCTCATGAATCTTCAAGTAATCATGAGGGGCTTGTTGCCAATACTTGATACAGGTTATATTAAAAACCGCTAAATATGATGAAACACGGGAACTCCTTGCTAAACTTGTTCGCTTGTATTTGTTTGATGTTGTTTTAAATATATTAAAAAAAAATTAACGTATTCTATTAACCATCTGGTACCCATAACACAAGCTCTGCTTAATTTGGGGCTAGATGGTGCTTTGTCCAGCATTATTCATCTTAATCTTAACCAAGTACTTGAAACAACGCTTAAATGAGAAACATACACATACAATAAGGCGGTTTGTCGACGCATTTAGTGACATATTTTTTTAAATATGGTAATGAGAAATAAAGCTAAATAATCACTTTAACAAAACAAATTATTATGTAGTGATTTGCAAAATAAGTAACAATTGAACGTAAGACAAAGATAAACAAAAAATAATTTATAAAATCGTTTTTTTTATAACACTTTTCTATTTTTTTTTGTTACATACAAAAAGTCATAGAATATTATGACGGCCCCTGAAAAGAAAACATACATATATTTCACGACCTTTTGTACAGTTTTCACTTTATTTTAAAAAAAATATATCTATTTTATTTCCATTTATTATTATTATGTAGATAGTTGTTTTTCCAATTACGTGCTTACCATTACTTTATTTATATTGATTATATTAATTAATGATTATATTAATTCATGTTTATAGTATCAACGTCCTTATATCGTAAAAACCTATCTAATTCCATCAAAGACGCAGTGCACAAGTCACATCTGAGTATCTAACCGGACGCCCGATGCATTTCACGACAGTACTCGACTGGTGCCGGAAATACGAAATAAAAATTTACTGTTACTTAATGCCTAGTCAAATATATACTCGTAATATATACTCGTATAAACTTCTTTAATATAAGTAATATAACAAGCCATGTGAATCGAATGCACCCGGGACGTTGGGAGAGCGGTGCTCATGCATCTCAGCATAAGCGGAATTAAAACTAAATATTTTCATTGCATTTTATTGTCATGGATTTCCGCAAAGTAACGCCTGATTCCATTAATTAGAAACTATGTACGTAATTCTCAGCACCTGCTTTTCCATGTCTTTCACGGACTTGTAATCGGGGAAACGGTGATCCTCTCCCGATGTATACTTGTTTAACGTCATTAATAGTAATTACTTCGCGACACATCCTCGGCCAAATTCACAGCATTACGAAACCTTAATGTAGAATATAACATATATTTCTTATTTTAGTTATGACTGTTATCATTTCTCTTTTTAAATTTTATCTTATCCAATAAAAAATCACAATAATTTAAAAACAATTATTATCGTTACCTAACATGGATTTTAAACGAATGAAAACCGAATGTTCTACTCGTAACGAACAATATTTCAACTTTTAGTAGTGGAGGAAAACAGAGTGAAATATTCGCAAATATCAGAAACAGAAATATTAGTGTTTAGTATTAGTGCGAGTTCTTTAATGAACACTTTATTGTACACTCTTACTTCTTGGATTTATTGAAAGCATTTATTCGTACATATCAAGTTTTGATTATTTTAGATAGTTTTCTAGATGTTTTATGTAAACACAACATAACATTTGCAACAGCCGATAGGACTTAAGTATTGTCTACGTAAGATCCGTCAAAATTGTAAATGGCGACACCAATATATTATATCGGTAACTTCCGTGACTTATTACATTAATATTAAATAGCGGAAATGTTCACGTACTTGTTAACAACAAGTACGTGACACTTACTAACAAGTACGTGACACTTGCTAACAAGTACGTGACACTTACTAACAAGTACGTGAAAATTCCCGCTATATAATATGAATATTATATCGGGGTTAAATATATAGGTAAGTCCGTACCGGCTTTACCTATATTAACACAGGAAGACTGAACAAGTGCATGTTGCCTTAAAGCTATCAACAATTTTGACGAATACTTTTACCTAGATCACAGCTACCTAGATGTTGATTGACCGGACTTATAATATTATGCCATTGTTTCACGTTAACTCTGACAAAGTAGTCATTAATAGGTAAAAGGTAATTCGTTATTTTAAAGGTACAAGGTTCTTTGTCAACAGGGATAGCTATAAGATTTCAATATAACTCTAACCACCCGTCACATCACCTGTCGTTCGCGTGCTGTGCACTAATGGATAGTTATCATTATCATGCAGGCAGAAGTACCAGGGTGTATAAGTGAAATATTGCCATATCAAAACATTGCCTGAACCTCACCACGTATTGGGTTGAAAACATGCTTACGCTTTTCAATAAAAGCCATAAATGTAATAAATTAATAATAAATTTCAATAAAAGTAATAAATGACTTATCCACCTATTGCCTTATCTTAGAGTTATCTGGCTATCCTAACATTTATGACAGCAATCTCACATTTTATATGACTGACTTACTTAATAACCTAGATAATTATATTTATGACGCGGCGCTAGAGCGTCGTGTACTGGTAGCGCGCTAAAGCTGTTTGACAGGTTGTAGCCTGTTCAGTACAACACAACGCGACGCTATAACGCGGCGCTAGGCCAGGACGCTTTAGCGCCTTGACGCGCGCTAGTTAAGCTCTCTGTTTGACAAGGCCTTAAGGCATCAAGTTGGTTAGCACGAATATGTACGGGCGGCGTGACTTTATCTGTCATGTATGCTATTGCACGAAAGCAGAGCGGGTCATGTTGAATAGTACACTATCGTGACAACGCAGGTTCGAGTCTGTGTCTTGTCGCACCAGTGGTCCGCTCTGCTTCAGTGGATAAGCATCTTAGGACGATATCGGATTATTTAATCTCCCACCTCGGATATTAGTTTTCCAACGCCTTAATCCATCTCAAATCCTCTAACGAGTCTAGTTGTTTTTCTGAAGCATTACGTACTCATTACATCTAATGGGGAGCCTTTAAAACCCTAGGATTTATATAAGTAATAAGTAATTAAATTTTGATTGCAGATTGAAGGTATTTTAAACTTTATTTTAGACATTATATAACACATCCGCTTAGAAAATAATTCGTAGAATATTACCTCATATTTTATTATAAATATATGTTTATCCTATTCTAACAGTCATAAATACTGTCCACTAGAGCGAGAAAGAAGCCTGCGCGCAAAGAAGATATATACTCAAAGTCTCTAATAAAGATATACTCAAAGTTCCTTAATAATAACAGTCATGTACTTGAAATGGTAATGGTCACATTTTGTCTTTGAAGTTTATTACAGCTATTTTAGATTATGAGCAACTGCTGTTGAACTTAAAAAAAACCATGGATTTTAAATCGTATAAAAAATATTTAGAAAGCCAGCGCTACATAAGATATACCAAAGAAGATAATTTTAGGTCTCCTATTGTTAAAATATTAAAAATAAAAGATTGAAGAATGTATAAAAAGATTATATAATATTGTTATTCCAGGATAATTTTTCTATAAAGAATTATCATTTAAAATGGACAAAAATATAATCAATTGAAACATAACACAGACTGCTGAGTCGGGACCTATTTACTACCGTAGCAGATAAATAGTTATTTTTTTGTCTAAAAAATACCTGCATTGTTTTTATTTCTTGTATTGTTTCTTGCTACCTAATTTGTAAACGATAATTTGTATTTAATTTTGGTTGTGTTTTATGTAGTGAAATAGTGAATGCCTCTTCACTTTTATATATAAGTAATATAAGAATTGTAATAAGTATTTTTTTTGTTTTTAATTTGATTCTATTTGGTTGATTCGTATCTAATTAATTAGTCGACCTTAACTTTAATAGAAATTAATTTTATTCATTTCCTCTTACATCTAAACCTTAAAGGTATGCATGTTAATTTTTTTTTTGATAAGATCCTTTCCTGGGCTAAGACTTTAGTATTGTAGTGTTCATCCAAAGACACCAATCTCTTTTTGTTCGAACTCAATAGGGTAAGTATAATTAATCAAGGCGAGCCACAAAAGCGTATCAGCGTTGTCAAAAACTAATACGGAACCCTACTCGTAAATAATCAAGTTATTGTCTGCCTCCGTGGCTCAGTTGATTTAATAGCCGAATGATACTCATAAGGTTGTGAGTTTGATTCCCGCCACGGGACATGTTTGCCTTTCAAATTTGTCTCGGGGTGTAATCCATGTAGGATCTACAAAAAAATATGAATACCATAACACAAGCTCTGCTTACTTTTTAAGCAAGATGTTGCTGTGTGAAATGTCTAGCATTATTTAATTGTAATTTAATTTTTAATAGGGAAGGAACTGAAAAAAATGGAACATAACATAACCAAGCAAATTGAAAAATGCCACTTATCGGTAAATATAACTACGTTTATCACTCAGTTGACGAGTACGCCTTAAAGGCTCTTTTTATTGGTTTTAGGGACGATTTTTTAATCCTCAGTTAAACAGTCGCATATAGCCTTTTCCTCTGTAACATTCATAAATACAGTACTTATAGGTGTTTCACTTCTTTGACCATATTTAAAATACTCGATCAGATAGTTATTCGTGGAATAGATTACAATTGAAAAATCCATAAGTACATATCAGACTGATAATAGTACATTATGAAACAAATGTGCAATGTTGGTCATTACAGTCGAGGCGAGATTGCAGCCCGAGCCGAAGGCGAGGGCGTAATGGAGCCGAGAGTGTAATGATCAATGCTCACGCGTCATACGACGTTTTTCACCACACTTGCGAGGAAAAATCAAAATAATTTACCACACAGCGACGAATACGATAAAACCAAATATGAAAACTAAAGCATCACAGCTTTAGTTTTCATATTGGAATTGGAATATTCATATGGGAAATGGCGCGCAAGTTTTTTTAACGCGCCCAGTGCAAGGTGAGTAAACATACAGCCTTCTTGAAAATTATAATTTTAAGTCATATATGTACATAAATATTTTAATATTTTTTAACAAATTATTGTGAAATGAATAATTTGATAATAATAAATGTTTGTTTTACTTAACACATTAATTTATTCCAAATATGAATATGGATTTTCAGCGGCATAAAACCTCTTTGGTGTTACATAAGAAAATAACTGTTTTACCCGGTTAAGTTGAAAATGCTCTGTTGACTCGCATATTACTTACAGTAAGGTACTAATTTAACTTTGTAGGGATAATTCTATTACGCACTAGTGTGTAATATTATTACGCACGCGTGTGTTATAGCTCGGTTTATGTCTCTAAAAGGGATGTAATAAGGCTCACTTTACGAGCAAGTGTGTTGAAAACAATGTAATAACTTTATTCGTTAGATAAGTATTCGAGCTTTTATCTGATGATTGAAAAATCGGCCCTTATTTTATCAACTACAGACAAGATGACGCCCACACACTTTTTTGCTTAATATTTAAAATTATAAATGTATCATTATCCTACGTTTAGCTACTTACTTGAGTACTCATGTTAGTTGTACTCCTTAAGTAGCGAATTTTTTTTATTTTTATAATTGTATGTGATTGGACTGTTTACATAATTTCTTAATGAACAATTAGTTATCTTACAACTATTTATAGAATACGTTTCATTATACATACATTTTCTATACTTTAATTACCTGATTTAATTACGCCACAAAGGCTCCTAACCTATGATATGACCTCGCCAATATTTTTTAATTCTTAGGCTATTTCATCTTCCTGCTTTATAGAGTTAAACCACACTTAAGTAGGACATTTCAAGGAAATGAAGGTAAGCAAGAATTTAGACACAGCCCATCAAGAGTTCTGTAACTTAGTTGGGTTAAAGCATTTTCGGCTTTAGTAGGGGCCAAGCACCAATTATGGGTTTAAACCGGAATCAAAAGATTTTGGGATAGTTTTTGCCTTTAAATGTTATTCTTCTAAACGTCCCTGGCTTTTGTGGTTTCCCACTAGTTCCATTTGAAACCATCGAGATCGTCACGTTAACGCCTCCTCGACCGTACCCGCCGCCTACCATCTTCAGGCTCCCATGGGGTGGTGATAAAAGCCTACTTTTCTGGATGCAAACGGCTTAAGTGGCCCGCTCAATTATGTCCCATTTTAACTAGGCGGGCCATGTCAGCCGCATGATAGTGGCCTAATTAAAGTGGGACTACTTTAATTTATCGGTTTATTCATCGACGTCGACAATGCCGGTAAGCGAGCGTAACAAGGTGTTGTAACTCGGTCGCTCCATTTATAGCCAAGAATGCTACGCCCCATTGCCTTTTGACAAATTTTCAGCTTGGACTTGTGACAGTGACTATGTCTGTGCACCTTATGTTGGGATGCACGTGTTGGGGCACCTTAAGTTGGGGTTTATGAGTAGTAGGTGCTTCGTGTGATTGATCACAAATATAATTAAAAAAAAATGCGTAGGTATCATCATAGAAATTAAATGCTTAAAATTTTCGATTCCGACGGGCCTTATATGAGCCTTGCCCTTCCTATTGGCGGAATCAAATATTAAAAAAAAAAAACATTTTCGTAAATTAGAAAAAAAAAATTTTGCCCCTACTGTCATACCTAGGTAATTATAAATTATAGTACCGTTTCCAAGCAAACCAATACCTCTTCGATTATAAAAATAACTTAGTTAACTACTTCTAGTTGGTATATTTTGAACTTAAATCGTCTTTCTTTGACTTTCGCGATCACAATTTATTTTAAAATAGTTTAATTAATGGAATTAGGCGTTACTTTGCGAAAATCCATGACAATAAAATGCAATAAAAATATTTAGTTTTAATTCCGCTTATGCTGAGATGCAGGACGACGTCATATAGGTTTGGGTATGCATGCTGCACTGACAAACTAGTTCTCCCTGCATGTGCATAATTAGCGGGCGGGAGGGCGGTGCTCCTGTATCTCAGCATAAGCGGAATTAAAACTAAATATTTTTATTGCATTTTATTTAAAATAGTTACCAAAAACACGGGAATGTATCGCGTAATACCTTTGATTATTACCGACGTTTCGACTGTGTTTCAACAGCCGTGGTCCCGAATAGACTGGAGATTTCATCGGAGTGTCCGTCTAGAAGCGATGGTGGTTTATCAACTACCCTGTGATCGAGATAGTTAAAGAAAGACTAAATCGATTTAAGTTCAAAATATACCATTAATTAAATCGAGTTGGCCTTAATTCGGACTCTTGCTTTCATAACTTACATAATAAATAATAATAAAACTGTATATATTCATACGATTTTTCATAATCTCATCTTACATCTAATCCTTATTGATATTGTGTTTCTCAATAGCATTGATGTTAGAAATAAACTACTGATTATTCAATTACGCGAATTGAGTTACGTAAAAAAATCATGAAATCCAATAACGGACCATTGCGTGGCTTCATCGATTAACCTGTCGAAACCCGAGACTGTGTGGGTTTTCGGCGATGACTCCCACGAGAGCCCACGGGGTTCGAAAGGTTAAACTGTACCTACCTCTTCGTCGGGTTCACGCGGAAGATCAGCGTTGTACTTAGGCTCAACATACGACGCCCTGTGACGAGTCAGACGCCGTTTTGTAACTGTTTTTTTTTCATTTAATTTGTTACTTTTATCTCTTTTTGCCTGCTGTTTTGTCATTCATTATGCGTTAATAATAAATGTTTTATCTAACTCGAACTAAAGATAACGATATAACTTTAAAGAAATACCAACGTCAAAAATGTCTGACTCGAATGTACCCGGAACATGCTGTTGGGTAAATCATACAAGAGACACCATGGGGGCAATGAAGCAGGGGGGACAGTGGATACGTGCTACTACAGTGCACTGCCACAAATGACGCCAGAACAGAAAACGAGGCTACAGGATCAACATGCTGTTGGGTAAATCATACAAGAGACACCATGGGGGCAATGAAGCAGGGGAGACAGTGGACACGTGCTGCTACAGTGCACTGCCACAAATGACGCAGAACAGAACACGAACAGAACAGAAAACGAGGCTACAGGATCACATCTGCCTCTTCTTCGGGGTTGATTTTGGAGTCCTCCTCCGGTATTTTAAGGAGTTGGATTGTCTGTAGTCTGCGTAGTATCACGGGGGACAATGCAAGAAACATCCCAACGCGGTTCGTCAGCGCAGATCTGGTATCCCCCACCAGAATATGAATTAGAAGGGGCAGTGACGTCACGGTTGACCCAGAGAGGGGCTTTTCGTTTAATACGTAAGAGTATTTCAGCCATTTTCTGAACCACGCGGCTACGCAAGAGAAAATAAGATTTAAATCCGCCAGATTGCTTCAAAATTAAAGATACCACCAAAATGTGAATAGCTTCAAAATTCCAGGTTACCGTTTATGGTTAGTATGTGAGTATTAAATCGAGTAAGAACAATTTTTATTGGTATTTTTTATATTTATTTATTGGTATTTTTTATATTTATTTATTTGATTGGTTTGTTGCCAGAAAATGAATGTAGCGTGAGAAGAGAGAGTAGAGAAGATATTATGCCCTGTAGTCGGACCACTTCCTTGGATGACAATATTTTGATGAATTAAAATTACCCTAAATTATATAATTTTTTTAAGAAAGACTTGGGATCTGTTTTGCGAGAAAGTTCGAGCCTAACTCTGTAATTATACGTTAACAATTTTAATAATTCGTTTTAACTAGCGGGTATGCTCACGTACGTGTTTTGTTTTAAAGATTAAAGATGTTTATTTGCACGAATATAGGTTACAGCGTTGGTCTTAAAATTAAAATGTCCCTTATATTCTACCTTATCTAGGCATGCAAATATTTTGGCTTATGAGTAACACTACACATAAGATAATAATGTTGGACTGAGTAGTGCACGTCGGGACGCGGAAGGAGCGAGTCGCGAATCGAGTGCACCCTGAAGAAGGCCCTCGATAAGGGTCAAAACAGTTGGGAGCATTCACCAGTGATGCTCCATGAGCTGGTGTCCTGAGGAGACTCCCTTACAAGGTATTCTGATTTAAGAAGAGGTGATTTATATTATAAATGTTTTCTTTGTGCTCTTTAGAAAATAAATTAATGTATATGTTGATAACAAAATAAGTACGTGAATATTCCCGCTAATAAATATGAATTCATAAGTCACGAAAGTTATTATAACTCTACTAATATTTATTGATATACCCAAAGTACAATAAGATCCTAGAAAAAACGGTCACATATACATACATAACGTTAAATATTTTCGAGTTTTTTTATAGAAAGTTGTAAAAAGCTTCTTATGATAAATAGAATAAGATCGACGCGATATTTGTTCTGATACTAATTTTCAATTTAGTTACTAAGGTATGTTAAAAAACCGTCATGGTTTATTTATAATTCTAAAAATACCTTTTTCGTTCATTTTAAATTCCTTCAAAAAGTTACCTGTATTTAAAAAATCATGGATACAAGATAAATTTAAGTCAGGACAAACTTCGCGTCAAACCGTTATTTAAATTATAATCATTTTAATCTAATAAAAGGTACATTATGAAAGTAGGTTTTGTTTCTGAATAAGTATGTACTTATTCAATTAATACAATAATTGTGCCTGAAGTCCCTCACAAGGACGCATGAGACGGATCATAAAAAAATAAGAATTTTGACGTTTACGACAAATTCTGACGTACCTATATATAAAGCTTTATTTACAGCAATTTAAATTCTACTTCATCACTAACATTATGATATTTGAATATTAAATATTAAATCAACTCCACGAAAGAGTAACTTGGTAGGTGGTTGTAGTTAACTTAATAGATACTTTACCATTGAAGAGATGCACTAATACATATAAATATACTAATACAAAATGTTGATCTAGATGAATTGTTACGAATCTTTTAACTATTTGGATTTTTTTCCAAAAAGTATGCTTTCTGTCGAAAAAGAGAAGGTAAAATAAAAGTGGTCTCTGGCAGTGTTACCTTTGGGACCGCTACTCTTGCTTTATGACGCCTTGCTCCTTCAGCATGGCGTCCAGACCTTCAGGGGTGATACCTTGGTCCAGGTCCATAGTCCATCGGTATAGCTGAAAATTATAATCTAAAGTTAATCTAAAGTAATAATATATTATTGACATAAAATTGTTTTACGAATTTAGGTTGAATTTCTAGGCCCGAACTAGTTGAAAACTGTGTTTCAGGAGCCAAAATCGATTTCTATCTATTTTACCATCATCCTTGTCATCATCATCATTTTAGCCATAAAAAGTTCACTAATGAACCCTGGCCTCCTTCAAGGGTCACTATGAGGGGTAGTTGCCATTCTCACCACGCTTGGCAGGCGGATTGGCGAGCGCAGTACGGGAAGTTGATAAACGGAAATACGCAGCTGCTCATCTTCCGAAGGTATCCCTTAGCAGGCTCATACTGCATCCACGGGCATGCAAGGAGGGGCAACATTCTACTGCCGGCGCCCCACGGCGCCATCCTTATCTCAGCCGCAAAACGGACATAAGCCTCCCCTCGTGGGTTTCCAAGTAATCGTGAGGAGGTTGTTGGCATAGCGGTTACGCTTGGCAGGCGGGTTGACGAGCGCAGTACGGGATGTAGATACACGGACAGAAGCTGATTCTTACTGCATCCACGGGCAAGAGAGTAGGGAAAACATTTTTCTGCACCCCACGGAAGACCAGTTGCTGATGATAAATCTACATATATAAAATTCAAAGTCCTGACTGACTGATATATCAACGCACAACATAAACCACTGGACCTAAAGAC
Source organism: Pasiphila rectangulata (assembly GCA_963082625.1). Lineage (NCBI taxonomy): Eukaryota > Metazoa > Arthropoda > Insecta > Lepidoptera > Geometridae > Pasiphila > Pasiphila rectangulata. The sequence goes on from OY720253.1 coordinate 11,473,355, forward strand.
TTGAAAGGCACACATATACCTTGAGTATCCTAGAGGTGCACTAAGAAGGGATTTTTCGAAATTCCCACGGGACAGGGAATAAATGGGATTTATATATTCGAAACAAAGTGGCTCTGCGTGAAAAAGGGGATTTTACGTTTTATAACTTCCACGCGGACGAAGTCGCGGGCAAAAGCTAGTCATCTATAATAGATGTGAAGGGTCCAGTTGGGTCAGGCGACATTGTAAGAGTAGAGGATAACTATATAAGGTCAGCACAAGCTTACCGGAAATAATTGGCCGGCCGATTATTTCCGGTAAGCTTGCGCTGACCCTATACAGTTCGTAAAACTTAATCGCTGCGACAGATGCGAAGTGACACGATTAGGGCTTCGACGATGTTGAAAATATGACGGTATGTGTTGGTAAGGATAACTTATCGGTATCGTACATCACTATTCATGTAACCCCACCCATTAAGTACGACGCTGCCACAGGTAATTTATACCGTTACAAAATTCAGAACTTGATGGGGCGGGATTTCGATGACAGCTGTCGCAGCTATCACAGCTTAGTTTTACTAATTATAATGGGTACAGTTGGGCAGGGCCAGAAAGAATGGTGTGATAAAACGGAGGCCTATACCCAACAGTGGGTGAATACGTGCTGTTAGATAGATATATAGATAGCTTACTTTATCAAGCTCCTTCCGCAGCGTAAGCACGGAACGTTCGCGATCTGCCACGAGCTCCTCCAGATATTGGTAGCGAAGCTTCTTCCTAGCGCGGCACTCACGCGCCGATTGACGACTGCGTTCTGAAATGTCAAGAATATTTGTTATGAGGATCGCTTTGGAGAATATATAATCCTTTCAAGTGGAAATAAAATGTATTTCCAGTTATTGCGGTTGACGTCCTACGCTACGCTTGCCAGTTCCTGGTCTCTATTCGAGAAAAAGAACCCTGGATATAATAAATCTCTAATATTTTCTGAACTTAAATAAACCATATACTCAGATGGAATATTAAAAGCTTGTCAAATGCAAGCCAAGCCAGAAATGCAATCCTGAAATCCTGGCGCGTCGACTTAAAAGTAGGTCAAGGCCTCACACACATCAGAATGCAACCGGCTCTTCTCCTATGCCGCGTCATAGTCTTTAAGTTTTTAAAAGCAAACAACAATAAGAATACCCAGCTTTGCTTTCATATTAGTCTTGTCAAGCGTGCCCTTCCTATCTGGCCGGCGCGGGCGGCGGGATCCCCGCTTGCCCCGTTACGGCTGCCACTATTGGAATAAGCCTACTGACACTGCTGGATATAAGCCTTCCCTTTTACACGCCAGCTTAAATGACACTGCTAGTCTCGTCCAACATCATCTGCCCATCTGACATGTTGTCTGCCTTGAATGCACCACGCTCCACACTGCATCCACCACGTCTATCTAATCACTGTTAAGTGCTTCCCAGCCGAGGGTAATTTATGAGAGGCCTTTATGCCTCCCAATCAAGCTAGCATCCTCTTTCGTGTACATCGATCTAATAACTTACAAGCATACAAAAAGACACCTACCCAGCTTCACCTTCATATCTGCTTTGTCGCTGCTATCGGAGGAGCAGCCCCCATTGAGACGTACACGCTGACAGATTCTTGGAATAGCCCGTTGACATGACACCCACTGCTGGCTATATGTCTCCTTAACACGCCAGTTTAAATGTTCATGGAGTCGCACCCACCAACAACATCCCATCAGACAAGTTGTCTGCCTTGAGTCCGCCTCACTCCACTCTGTTTCCACCTACGTCTATGGGCCGTCTTTCTGCTTAGCAAGCATTATCATCACCTTAGCCTGGAATCACTGCTAAGTGCTTACTTACCCAGCAGTGGTTGATTGTCTCTCAATCTTGCCAGCTTCCTGTTTCGTATCCTTTTGCATCTGGACGACCACACTGGTTGTGGTGTTGACCAAATCACGTCGAAACATACAAAAAGACACTTACCCAGCTTCGCCTTCATATCTGTTTTGTCAAGCGTGGCTTTCCTGCCAGGTCGGCGCCCCCGCTTGCCCCCCTCCCGCCGCTCGCTGCCGTCGGCGGAGGCAGCCCCCACTGAGCCGTACACGCCAACAGATTCCTGAAAATAACGGGCTTTGAGTCTCTGAAGGGAACTTTCATGGCGCAAAGCACCTGTTTGTCGATAAAGAGCTATATTTACGGGATATTTAACAAGATTTCGGTCTTTTTGAGTTTTTCAGATATTTCGATGTATACACGGAGTTACATACTCCATGATCACGGATAAAAAATGATGGAAAATATCCTATAAACACACATGATAGTTTCAAAAGTATTATAGAGAAATTTGGAAAGGGACCTGATTCTCATTCCCTCCCTGGTCGACATTCCTCTGGTTTCCTCTGATTGATTGTTCAAGGAAGCCTAAAGCGATGTTGCATCCAATCGCAAGCGACGCAATTTTGTTTAACAAAGCAAACAATTGCAACGAACGCACAGCTTACGTTTACTGTTTCAATGAATACGAGTAACATGTGCTTAGCCGATTAATTTGATACTTGGATACAATAATAATTCTTACATTATTTAACAAAAAAAACCGACCTAAATGGCGATGATGATGTCGTTATGTCGTTAGGTCTAATCTTTACTATATTTTGATACCACCCGTGATTTTTGTTACATAGAATATATTCGATTACCCGATGATGATGTCGTTAAAGTCGTTAGTATATTAATCTAATCTTTACTATATTTTGATACCACCCGTGATTTTTTTCACATTGAATATATTCGATGACCATCTGTGGTCATTTTAATCAGTTCCACTCCATCAAATCTTAGGTACTTTTTGAATGCAAATGCTTGACTTCTTGCTGAAAATACCAAAAACGCTATATGTGCCTTTATTATTTCAGAAGTATAAGCCTCACGAATCTCATTATTAGAACTGAGTGTGAACTAAATGGGACCAATCTGAAAGTAATCATTTCTAACACAAAAATATTTTTTAAAATCGGTTCATAAACGACGAAGTTCTGAATTTTTGAGGTAATTAAATTTAAAAATAAACGCGGTTTGTAGTGGAGACACATTTTTTTTGGATTGTTAAATAAAATAAATCATCATTATCATCATGATAGTCATAACAGTCAAACAAATTATATAATTATTTTGACGATGGTTTAAGCAAATTTAATTATTAATTAATTTAATTTTAATTAATTAAATTTATTTTATTGGCTAATGATGAAAAAAGTTTCAGATTCTAGATTTAAAAAAGAATGTACAAGGTATGCTTAGTTGTTTTCGAGGTTAAAATTACATCAATGTTTGTAAATATTGCTATATCGCATTGCATTGTCTTCACATTATCATTGTAAAGATAAAAAATTGCATGACACTCAAATACCTGATCCATTATCTAGACCTACTTTCTTGTCGTTAAATTAAGGTAAACAAATATGTAGGTAACTTATTTTTTGCCAAACAAAGTTTCGTAAACTGCAGCGTTCCGTAAATGAATCAACATTTGATGACGCTGTATTAATTATCATATATTCAAATGTCTTATTAATCTGACAGATTAAAGATGAATTGAACTCGCAATTGCAATCCATGACCATGACCTAGCGCATCAGTAAATATTTAATGTTACTTATCTATAAATAGAAGAGACAATGGCATATGGCATTTCCAATGTTTTGTATACAAAATATTGAACACACCGAACATATACGCAGTTCGTTACCCGGTTAGCAACAAAAGGCCGGCACTATTAAACTGCGTCGTACGCTCCCGTCGAATTCAATAATGCGACGCAGTATCTATATCAACAAAACTTATATAACATCACCTTTCACACAGCCAATACTACGCCTGTACCAGCAGAAAATTCCAAAACGTATGTTTTCTCACAAGATTCTTATTGGAATCGTATTTGGTTTGAAGTTGCGCGATATAAATAGGTCCGTCACACAAGCGGGTTCAACGCAAACTGACTGCGCAGTGGAAAACAGAGAGATCTTTTTTTATTTTTTGAATGGCGAAGACAGACTGGCCGACGACTGTATTCTGCCGAGTTGAGTTTCGCAACGGCCTATTGTGATCCCCACCTTGGGCAATGTGACCTTATCGACTGCACTCGGCAACGAATGCAATGATATGGTGTGTTTAACTATGTACGTTTTACGTTTGTGTCGCAATTTGTATTCGTAATCTCACGAATGTGTTTGGTTTGGATTCATCTCTTTTCAATTATTTTTAATGCGGCTAAGTACAGGCCTTAAATATCAATGGACTTAGAGACTTCTATCGCTTGGACAATTTTGTATACAGCTTAATTCAGTATTGGCTTAAACGTACCAGCCAAATTAATTTTTTTAATATACGGCGATATATCTCGGTCTTTAGATAGATTACTATATTTTTATGAGAAAAGTTACTGGGTAAAAATTGTCAGACCCAAACCAATGATGGAAATTTCTGACACAATTTCAATAGAGATCCTACTGAATCTTCATCAGCATTCCTCCGTTCGAAGGTTTATCAAGCCGCTTTCGAGTTTCGCACTTGCTCGGGTTGGTGTTTCCAGTGCATATAAACAACAGAGAACGATGCCTTAATAATTTATCCCATACATGCTATTTTACAAGCTTTTATTTAGCTTGCCCTGGATGTATGTATGTATGTAACTATGTTTGTTCGCGGAATCTTGCAACTTTATTTTGAAGCAGATATCTTCAACCAATTGAGCTGAAATTTGGTATACATGTTTACTTTGGATGACAATGCATGGTCAGCTATGTGACGTCACTCTGAATCCACATAATATTTATAGTTTTTTTATTGCATATATTGTGTTAAAACGTTTTAAGTTGACATTAAACTTTAATGGAAAATGTTTATTTTATTATTTTAGTGGGTACGTTTTAATAAAAGATTGTTTGTTAAAAAGTTTTTTTTTTTTACTTTTAATTTATTATTCCTAAAAATATCTTAGATATTCTAGCTAAAAATGCGACACCCAGTGTGCAAAAGGAACCGTTTCCGCATTATATCAATAAAATACAGAGCTTTTCCGAATGTTACGATTCATTGTCTGAACCACGAGTACATCTAATTTTGTAAGCTTCACTACTTTGTATAACAAAGGGATTTTTCCGGGACTTAAATGGTTTTGTCTAAGGCCCAAATATCGTACATACGTAGCGTAGTAAATCTAATTTATGCGATCTTATACAATATTCATTCCCTATTTATAACTAATTACATTTAGGTATTCATCATTGAAATGGGAATTTAACGGTACACAAAAACATTAACAGGCACAGCATTAATAATATAATAATAATCATATTAATAAAGCCTTTATTTTTCCATGCCAATTTACATAAAATAACATAATATCCGTTGTATCCGGTATCTAGTTGTAAAAAAAAAGTAAAATTCATTACATGGCCCCGCTCTGGGTATAGACCACCTCCAACTCTTTCCATTTGTCTCTCTCTTGCGCTGTCGGCATCCAGTCCTTGCCAGCGATTTGTTGCAGTTAGTTAATCGCTCCAGCGTTCCTTAGGTCTGCCTTTGTTTCTTTTTCCGCTGGGACCAGTCCATTTGGTGATACGTTTTGTCCATCTTTTGTCTGTAATTCGGGCGACGTGTCCAGCCCATCTCCATTTAAGTTGTTGTGCGTGTTGAACTGCGTCTATTAACTTAGTTTGTCTCCGAATGTCTTCACTTCTGCGTTTATCCTTAAGCTTAAGGCCTTCGTTCCATAGCGCGCTGGCTGGCACGAAAGTATTTTATTTTTTGTTTAATTTTGGAATATCCAAGTTTGTGCTCCATAAGTGAGGCAAGGTAACAAGCACGAATCTATAACCTTTTTCTTTAGCTTTAATGGGAGTTTTGATTTTAAGATTTCCTTGGAGCTCCAGTATTTTTTCCAGGTGATGTTAATACGGCGGTCTCGTTCGTCTTCGTGTCTTGTTTTCTTAAATGAAAAAATATTTAAAAAACGAAGTACTTAACTTCGTTTTTTTAAATATGTTTTCATGGTTCATCATCGGATTTTAATTACTTTTGTATGAGACCACAGAAAAGCACCACTTTTACAACGAAATAAAAAAATATCAACATACAGAAACATAACTGTCTAATTGAGGACCTACTCTATTTTAAGTCGAGCTGACATGTTTTTTGTAACAAAAAACACTTATTCATCCCAAACAATGTAGTTCCCTACAAGCACTTGTGTAGGTACAAATATCTAGTTCAAGTGCGCAGAAGCTAGCCTAGGTTATGTGCAAGCGGAAACTGCAAAGTCGCGTCGAGTCACGCATTGTTTATTACTATTGTGCATGTCATTTTGAATGCTACCTGGAGAAAATTTCTCTAAATAATAATTTAATTTAAAAAAAAATCATCATCATTTCAGCCGTAGGACGTCCACTGCTGGACATAAGCCTCCCTCATGCATTTCCAGTTATTGCGGTTGGAAGCGATCTGCACCCACCGTCGACCTGTGGTCTTCACCAGGTCGTCAGCCCATCTTGTTGGTGGACGTCTTATGCTGCGTTTGCCGGTCCGTGACCTCCGCTCGAGAACTTTTCGGCCCCATCGGCCATCTGTTCTGCGAGCTAGATGGCCTGCCCATTGCCACTTCAACGTGCTAATCCGCTTGGCTATGTCGGTGACCCGAGTTCTTCTACATATCTCCTTATTTCTGATTCGATCCCGTAAATAAACCCCGAGCATAGCCCTTTCCATAGCTCGTTGAGCGACTCTGAGCTTATTCTGAGGCCAATCGTGAATGAATGTGCGTGCATCTCATTCGTATTACCCGAAGAGGCCCGGAAATTAAATCTGCTGAGCAAAGGAGTGCTGAATAAATGCAACGGAGATTTCTCACTCTATATGTCAAACTGACCAATAACTACACTGTTATCAGAGAGAGTCAGATGCCAAATAAAATATGAAGTTTGCCTTATCTGTCACACAATACTACCGAACAAACTGACATCTGCTCGAGAGATAGAAAGAGAGAGAAGACCCGGATTTGATGGTTACCTCTATCTCACGTATAGGAAAGACAACTGGGAACTGATAAATCAATATCGACTGAATGAGAAAATACTTATCGTTTATGTTCTCTGTCTTAAGACCAAAATTGTCAATTTTTCGATTATCGATTTTTATATAGGCAAAGGAGAAAGGATTATCGGTAAGATCAAATTTGTAAAATGATGAATACAATCCCCCCAAAAAAAACGATTATATTATAACCTTTATCTACTAGGCCTTGACCGGTACTCCGACCGTTACTTGCACTCGCACTCTTTTTACTACCCCCTAATAGATGTTCCGTCTAGCTCTGTCAAACAAAACAGACGCTAGCCCGGGCGGGGTAAGATAGGCGCGGGGGTGAGCCTTGCTAGGCAGTATCACCCGCCCCGCCATAATCTTACTCTTTGTTCCACAGACGAATTTTTCTATTCATAGAGAAAATCGATGATTTTAAATAATTATGTAGGTTATGTATGATGATCATTTTGAAACACGCGTATAATTTTGTATAAATAGTAAAATAGAGACTTGTGTTTTCACTATTTTTTTCTAATCGATGTGCAATAGCTAGACAGAAATCGCGTACTTATCAAATTAATACTTCTATAAAAATGGCCACACCGAATTTACGCTAAGACCGTTGAATTCGAAATGTCACAAATCGCTTAGAAATAGATTGCTTTGCGAAAACATCACAACCGCGCAATGAACGCCAACAAAAAGACTATAAAACCAATTAATTATGCAATAAATCACGAACATGACTTACCTATGATGCAGCCCAGATGAAAATGGCCGAACAGGTAGCCGGGAGGGAACGGGGGGTGCCCTAGCTTGCAATCAGACATGCGCAGCGTTATAATACAAATAGACCAAAACGCATCTTGCACCGATCAATACTTTCAATTACTACCCTATGTCCGCAAGTTCCAAACTCCGTTCACGACCTAGGAAGGGAGTTTATATTCAGAACTTTGATAGATTGATCGTTGATGGATTTTGAAGAACAATGGCAAAAAAATCGTAGGTTCCGTTCAAGATTACAATAATATAAATTACAATAGGTAATGCTGGACATTCCGCACAGTCATCATCATCATCTCAGCCGCAGGACGTCTACTGTTTATGTTTGACGTAGACCTACAAGTAGGTACTGATCATGAGGGGTTGTTGCCATACTAACCACGCTTGGCAGGCGGGCGAGCGCAGTACTGGATGTTGATACACGGAAAAACGCTGCTGCCCTTCTTCTTGATGTATCCCTTGACAGATTCTTACTGCATCCACGGGCAAGAGAGGAGAGATTGATTGATTTTACTTGCTTTATCCATACATAGCAAACAATTGTCCCCCGGCGGGGATCGAACTTCTGCATCTCAGACGGCTATAAGACCAACTTAGCCAAGGTGGTCAACATTGAGAACGTTTCAATCTTTGGTAGATTTGATAGGACAATGTCTCGAAAATTCGTGGTTACGGCTTAAGATAGCATTCAAGCAAAAAGTTGTAAAAGCTAGCTCATGGAGTTTTGATTTTTTCGCCTTATATTTTCTACAGGTAGTTAATAATTTCTTTAGTGTGATAAAATATCCATGTCTCGGCACCGTACCTACGTCATGGTGGGCAGAACGCACTGATGAAACAATCGGGTTTTCAGACATTGTGGGACCTTGCTCGACTTAAATATGTCATCTAACTTCCCAAAAGCTGTCCATCCTAGTTGTATTCTTTTTGATCTCTCTTTTGGCTGATGTTGTTTTCCAAAGGAGTATATGTCCAAGGTCTATCTTAGTAATCAAAAAACCACTCATGATCAGTTCCTACTTGTAGGCCTATGTCTAACAGTAGACGTCCTGCGGCTGAGATGATGGACGCTCACGCAGGAGACTAGGCTGCGAGTTGCACAGAGAGCCATGGAGCGCGCCATGCTCGGTATCAAACTAATCGACCGTGTTCCGAATATCGATATTATATATATATTATCGATATCCGACGAAGGACAAAAGTACAGGACGTTGGAACCAGGATAATGGAACTAAAGTGGAGTTCGGCAGGACACCTTGCAAGGCGTGGTGATGACAGGTGGAGCAAGACAACAACAGAATGGTGGCCGAGGATGGGGCATAGAAGTGTCGGGCGACCGGTGACGAGGTGGGTCGACGACCTGGTACACATCGCAGGGCGTCAATGGATGCGACTGGTACAGGATCGTGGTGGATGGCACAAACTTAGGGAGCCCTGTACCCAGCAGTGGGTGAAATCGGGCTGTGGATGATGATGATGATAAAATATCAATATGCGAGATGTTTCTTTGGTCTTTTATGTGCTCTTGCTATAAAGCCAAACACTGAATACGTTCATTTCAGGAAGATATTAATGGAACTGAGCCAAAATTTTGATCTAGGACCTTTGCACGGAAAGTTGTAAATGTTATAACAATTACAAGAGCTTTCACTTGGGTATCTAAATACGATTAAGAAAGACTTATCGAGATCATGGCTGATTCAATTCAGTAGAAACGTCGGTAAATAATAATGGTTATTTACGCAATAAATACCCGGTTACATGTCTCTCAATATTATAAATTAAAGAGGAATGATTTGTATTTTGCCAATCCTCACCTATGGCGCACAGACCTGGTCATTGACCGCTTTGCAAAAGAGCAGACTTGGGGTTTGCCAGCGAGCGATGGAGCGCAGTATCCTAGGAGTCAAATTGTCAGACCGGATAAAAAATAGTGAAGTGTGCTACAAAACACAGATCGCAGACGTCGCCCAAAAATCGGGCCAATTGAAGTGGGATTGGGCGGGTCACGTTTGTCGCAGGCCGGATAAGTCATGGGCTAAATCCACTACCGAATGGATCCCACAAGACAGGAAACGACCTCGCGGCAGACCGAGACATCGATGGAGAGACGAACTCGACGCATACTTGGAAGACTGAACCACAGTAGCTCAAGACAGAGAAAGGTGGAAGGAAGGAAGGGAGGGAGGCCTTTGCCCTGCAGTGGGACAGTACAGGCTCTTAATAATAATAATAATGATTGTAACGAATAAACTCAAAAACTACTGGACCCAATTTCAAAATTCTTTCACCAAAAATGCTACATTATCCCTGAGTAACTATATTTTATCCCCGTATTCCCACGTGAATGAGAACCACACGGGTTAAACCGCGGAGCGCGGCTTTATAATAAGAAAGACTTGCTTGGGCAATAGCCTTAACTAGTAAAGTTAAGAAAAAAATGTAGGGCGAATATTTTGATTATACTTTTGTGAGGTAAATGGCAAGTATATTATGGAAAAGTGTAGGGTGGTAGCTTGATTTCTTTACTCAAATGCTTAAAACTGTAGATTTATGTTTTGATAGTTTCCTTCCTTTTTCTTTCAAAACAATCGGTAGTAATTGTAAACGATAGTTGGAAAGGATGGTAATTAAAGGTTAGCCAACCAATTAGGCTCGCATTCTTTGTAAACATTACATTCCGCTAGAAATTACTTTAGATAATGGTGAAATTATCTATCACCTGGAGCCTCATGGTCGGAAGCAACGTCGGGGTCGGCCGAGAAAGCGATTGCGTGAACGGGGGGAACCGCAAAAACCTGGGATGTCTGACAGGACTTGGGGCCTTTGCCCAGCAGTGCGGCGAAATAAGCTAAGGAAATAAGTTATTATTTTTTTAATCAAAAATTCAGTTGTTGGTACTAAAAGTGGTTGACAAGACAAAACCAATTAATCCAAACTCGGTGGGTTCAATTGTTTAGTTAGGGGTTACTATGGCAATCATGCGACTTCATCAACAGACCAGCTCCATGGCTACCATATTATTGTATTGTCTCCGATAATACGCAAGCATACCAAATTTGAGTCCAATCGAACGTCAGGAAGTGGTTCTAATTTAGGTTCCAAGATTCGGCTCGCACTAACATACAGTACCTACCTACAAGTAAAATGAAATCTTGTAAAATATGGTAGACACCGCAACAAAATAATATTATGTGGTTAAAACATTGAACATGACGATTCGCGAAAATTCTGAATCATCACCATTATTTCAGCCGTAAAACGTCCACTACTGAACACAGGCCTCCCTCATGGATCTCCATGAGGGGTAGTAGCCATACTCACCACGCTTAGCAGGCGGGTTGGCGAGCGCAGTATAGGGTAGTGAAAACACGGAAAGATGCTGCAGCCCATCTTCCGGAGGTATCCCTTAGCAGATTCTTACTGCATCCACGGGTAAGAGAGGAGGGGAAACATTCTACTGTCGGCGCCCCACGGCAAAATAACTGAATAATTGTCCATTATTTAATTAATGAATTTTTTTGACAGCGAAGAAAATTGATTTTCGAAATGGTGTAGTAAAATTTAAAAAAAACATTAACTAGTAGGTACATATGTCCCTTCAAGCGTATGTAACTTTTGTTTGATGAGAAAATTACGAAACTCTTCTGTCGAAAAATAATAAAAAAGGTTTTTATTTTTTGTTAAAAACTGGCTTGCATTGTGAAACATTTCGAAAGTTTCTTGAATTTGTAAGAGTTCTTTTACTTTACCTACGTATTTTCTCGAATTTGTAAAGAAGTTTACAAATTTTTATTTAACGAATACTTACAATACTTCATTTGTGCTAGTTTCTGCATTTGTTAAGGATGTACCTGCGTTTACACAATTTAATAAGGGTTCCTTGCTGTACTACGGAACTTTCAATACGATTAGATAATAACCCTCTTACTTATAAGCACTGTTTAAAAATCAGGTACTGAGTACCTAAACCTTTTGAATGATTTCATCCATAAAATTGAGCTCGGCCAACCGAGCGTGATATAATAAGTTAGAAAGAAGCCGAGACACAATCATTGACAAACGAAACAATAATGACTATGAGTTCAATATAAAAAAAAAATATAATGTCATAAATAAGGAAGGCGACATTATAATGCATTTAGCATTAAGCTCACGTGGGGATAGGTACGGCAGCGCACGAAAGTCGAAGACGTGTAGAGGTAGGTATAAGGAAGGCGACATTATAACACATTTAGCATTAAGCTCACGTGGGGATAGGTACGGCAGCGCACGAAAGTCGTAGACGTGTAGAGGTATAAGGAAGGCGACATTATAACGCATTTAGCATTAAGCTCACGTGGGGATAGGTACGGCAGCGCACGAAAGTCGTAGACGTGTAGGTACCAGTACACGCATGCGGATCGCGAGCTTAAAATTGAGATGGGCAGGTTGGTAGACGAGACGACAGCCGATGGACCAAAGCTGTAACAGAGTGGTTGCCGATGGAAGCGAGACGGCCTCGAGGGAGACCACCTGCCAGATGGCGGACGATTTAGTCTAAGTTGCCGAACATCAGTGGATTAGGCTTGCATAGGACTGTTTACGTTGGCGTCTTGAAGAGGAGGCCTATAACCAGCAGCGGCTGATATGATTATGATGATTAAGCCTTTCCTATCAGAAATGTCATCATCATCATTTTATATAACATAACAACATCCAAAAGTACATAAATCACCCACAAGGGTAAAGATGAGTCGCGAATGTATGAGGGGAGCACCCTTTGATCGTGACCTTCGTCCTTGCCAAGGGCAGACATTGCTAGGGGTGATGTTCCCGGTTGGCAACAAGAGGTCCCTTTTATGATATTTCAATTAATTTAAATTACAAAGAACCGCAGGAAATTCGCGTAGTCTGGACTGGAACGAAGGACAGCTGGCGTTAGGACCAAGGCAACTTAACCAGAAATTCGGGTTGTTATGCAGGTAAGACAAAGGGCACCATCAAGCCAAAAAGTAAGCAGTAGGTCTACCATGAGTTTTCACACTCTATACTCGGTAGCGACTGTAGTTCAAAAAATGTATCAAAACTTGTGCAGCACCTCTAGCGGAAAGTTTGGTACTAAAATACGCAGTAAACGTAACGTATTTATTAGAATTTCGTTACATGAGTTACAAATCTGACAGATGTCATAGTAACTATCAATCCCCATACAGTAACCAAACGTAAACCCATAGTACAGGCTCTGTGTCTACCATGAGTTGCCACTGTTATATCGTCTGCCGTTACTACAGTAGTAAATACTACAGTAACTACTACTGTAGTATTTACTACAGTAACTACTACTATGTATATGTATTCTATACATACAGGGACAAATATCTGCAATACATACAAACTTATTATCCCGCAGCATGAATCGTACCCGCATTCACCTGAGTCTCAGCCGGCTACTAAACCAACTGCGCCACAGAGGTTGTCCATCAATTCTTTGACCTTAAAAATCGTTTGAAAGATCACCTTATTCATCATCATCATCATCAACATCATCTCAGCTGTACAGCGTCCAAACTGGACATAGGCCTCCCTCATGGATCTCCAAGTTCTGATCATGAGGGGGTGTTGCCACACTCACCACACTTGGCAGGCGGGCTGGCGGGCGTAGTACGGGATGTTGCTACATGAAAATTCGCTGCTGCCGGTCTCCCGGAGACCTTGCCAGATTCTTACTGCATACATGGACAAGAGAGGAGGGGCAAGATTCTACTACCGACATCCCACGGCAACCATATTAGCACGCAGGTACTTATACTACGCCTAGTCTTATGTTATGAGGAGACTCAACAGACAGAAAGCGGTATTGCTTCCACTCTACATTATTTTTTAAAAGTCTGATACCCAACTAAATAATGATGTTGTAAGCGCCATCTAGTGAAAATGATTCGAAACTCAAATAAGACTGTACCTATTATTTCTGGATTCAACACATCATTTCATAGTTTGCCAAGAGATGGCGCTACTGGTAACATTATCTTGATCAAAATAGTCTTATCGTCAAAATAGTATTTTTGTTCAAGCTAGCTAATAAATTAGCTTCCTATGAATTAGAAGATACGTACAAACATACATACATACATATAATCACGCCTTTTTCCCGTAGGCAGAGACCACTTCTTTCCACTTGCTACGATCCTTACATACTTGTTTCGCAATTTTTATATAAATTTTTATATTGGAAGATATATTTTTATACAATTTTTTATATTGGAAGATAGGCAGTTTCTTTTACACAATTGTTACAATACATGAAAAACATGTCTTTGTTCATATAAATTCTGGCAAATACAGTGGCGGATTTACAAATTTGCCACCCATAGGCTGTTTCCTGCCCCTACTGACATAAAATGTTGTAAGATACAATGAAATTGCAACCTTATGATTTGTACTCCATTGTTTTTATTACATCATCTGCCATTATAAATTAAATCTAATAATCACACCTACTAGACTTGTCCTTCTTTGTGTATGTAATTCTCATGTCATACTGTCTCATGTCATACTCATGTTATGTATGTATTTTGTATGTATAATATGTTATGTACTTATAATGTATATTATGTATGGTATATATGTAATTAGTTTAACCTACATGTACACCATTATACCCCCTTGTCATATATTACAATCCAATCCATCCCAAGGTTGCCTGGTAGAGATCGCTCTTTAGCTATAAGACCGCCAATTGTCACTTTGTTTTTCAGTGTTTCTTGTTATTATGTTTAGTTTTAAGGTGTGCAATAAAGTATTTTCTATCTAATTTTTTTTTGTTTCTCTAAGACTAAAACAAGAAATAGTCAAAATATGCCACCCCCCAAAATCTGCCACCCTAGGCTCCAGCCGACTCAGCCAACAATTCTCATTGACTCAGCAATTGGTAAATCTGGCACTGCAAATACACATTGTTTATTTGAGGAGTTTAAGATTTACAGATGTTAATACTCTCTACACTATCAACATTATCTTGGTAAATAGTTATGATTTTTTTATTTTCAGCATTATAGGTTCATTAGAACCTGTGATAGATGTTATAAAAAAATCGTAAGGTTTTAGTTAATTTATTTTAGGTCTATGCCAAAACAGCCATGGAGAAAAATTATAAATTTCATCTAACCCAGATAAAAATAAAAGATTTTATTTCTTATCAGATTCTTGTTAGAAAACATATGTTATCAAGACAAAAGATAATGGCGATGTAAAAGCATGTGTTTGTTGTGCAATAACACTGTTTGAGAGCCTCCATGTTTTTGTTATGACTGAGCTAGGAATAGGAAGTAAACAATATAAAGTGACCAAATGTTTCAGCTATCTATTACTATTACTCTGCAAATAAGGCTGACAAATCATGTAACACATCGAATAGCATTGAAATTGATATGGTTTTGGAATATCAGATGGGACAAAGGAACAGAAAAGAAACTTACATTGTGTGATTCTTCCTCCAGAACAGCCATGGCCTCAAAATCAATATTCATCATGATATTTGTTTTTATCTGAACACGAAAGATACAACACAACGCTTTCTACGATTTTTAAACCCGGAATATGAAGTTTTATTATTTTAGATCAAAAGCTGTTTCGCAAGGTATTGTTTACAAACTAGCAAGGTCATTTGGCATTTTGGTAAGTAGGTTACAGATGCGTTCATAATATTTTATACAACCTTCATCTATTGAACAATCACCTTAATTTTTTTCTCTGCAATCGTTCGACAATAACTTCATTACTAATCCATAGACAATGTTAATTTCTTTATGTTGGCTAAAGCGTTCGCTGCTCTCCTCAGTTCAACTCAGCTGTCAATTTAATCACAATGTCAATTTTTTTCGACCTCGCTGGTCCTCTGTGATAAAAATTCGTAGTTTTTTTGTTTTTTTCAGTGAACTTGTGATGTGGCCTTAATCGCTGTAGACAGTGAGTCTGGGTATTGTTTTAGGATGTGTATAGTGTGTGATATCCGTACAGTGGTTACGTATTATTGCCTGCGGTCAGTGCTTTAGTGTCATTGAGAGTTCACAATGCGTATCGGTGTAGTGTTATATTGGTGCGTACTTGCATTTCATCTGTGTAAAGCGGAAGATGTGGAAAGGACAGAATCTCGAGAAGGTGGAAGGCGGCAGCAATGGGGGCCAGTTAGTAGGAGCAATTCCTACTCTGGCGATCCCGCCAGCAACGATCACAGTAAGTTCTGACAACCCTGATATTTATTATTTATATTATGACACCTGTTGATGTCTTTCATAAATACATACCTACTGGTGGAATTTTATTTTTTTACGAGCAAGTTGAAAATATGGGTGGAATAATTTTTGTCCTAAAGGAGAATGGGCAAAAATGTATGAAACTTGGTCTACCTCCTCAACACTAACGCCATCTATGCTAATGAAAAGATTTTAAGTAATCAAACCAATAAATAATAATACAAAAGTACTAGGGCTTGGCAGAATTCAGAAAAAAAAATAAAACATGAAATATAAAAAAATTATAATTTATTAGTTTACGTTATGCTAGATACATTATAGATGACCGGAGTCCAATAACACGCCCAGGTCAAACAATGGTAATATCCAACAGTCCAGTAAAACAAGCCGAGTCAAAGATCAAAAATACTAATACGTAAAACGCACAATACACAAGGACAAGCGAAGATCAACTGCGAGGTGCAAAAACGAAGCGGCATGGGGTGGGGGACGCGGGCGGGATTGTGAGCAGGTATGCGGGTTGCCGCTATGTCTCGCGTTTGTGGACTATGAGAAAGCCTTCGATTCGATCGAAACATGGGCGGTGCTCGAGTCTCTCCAACGATGCCGAATTGACTATCGGTA
Organism: Pasiphila rectangulata; assembly: GCA_963082625.1. NCBI lineage: Eukaryota > Metazoa > Arthropoda > Insecta > Lepidoptera > Geometridae > Pasiphila > Pasiphila rectangulata. The sequence continues at coordinate 11,490,074 of OY720253.1, forward strand.
TATCGAAGTGTTGAAGTCCTTGTATAGAAACGCCACTATGTCAGTCCGAGTACAGGAACAGAGTTCGAAGGACTTTCCCTTAAAAAGAGGCGTAAGACAGGGAGACGTTATTTCTCCGAAACTGTTTACGACCGCTTTGGAAGATGCCTTCAAGCTCTTGGAATGGAAAGGACTAGGCATCAACATTAACGGCGAATACATGACTCACCTTCGGTTTGCTGACGATATTGTGGTCATGGCAAAGTCGATGGAGGAACTCGGCACGATGCTCGAAGGCCTCAATCGAGTCTCCCAACGGGTAGGCCTTAAAATGAACATGGACAAGACGAAGGTTATGTCGAATGTCCATGTGGTACCTGCCCCAGTTATGGTTGAGAACTCGGCTCTCGAAGTTGTCGACGCGTATGTATACCTAGAACAAACTGTCCAGTTAGGTAGGTTCAACTTTGAGAAAGAGATCAATCGACGAATCCAACTCGGATGGGCAGCGTTTGGGAAATTACGCAACGTTTTTTCGTCCAAAATTCCTCAGTGCCTTAAGACGAAAGTCTACAATCAATGTGTCTTACCAGTGATGACATATGGAATCGAAACGTGGTCATTCACGATTGGCCTCATGAATAAGCTCAAAATCGTTCAACGAGCTATGGAGAGGGCTATGCTCGGGGTTTCTTTACGCGATCGAATCAGAAATGAGGAGATACGTAGAAGAACTCGGGTCACCGACATAGCCAAACGGATTAGCACGTTGAAGTGGCAATGGGCAGGCCATGTAGCTCGCAGAACAGATGGCCGAAAAGTTCTCGAGTGGAGGCCACGGACCGGCAAGCGCAGCGTAGGACGTCCACCAACAAGACGGTATGATGACCTGGTGAAGACCGCAGGTAGACGGTGGATGCAGATCGCTTCCAACCGCAATAACTGGAAATCCATGAGGGAGGCCTATGTCCAGCAGTGGACGTCCTACGGCTGAAATGATGATGATGATGATGATGCGGATGCATCGGAATTTAATCCTACCTGCCCTCTCCCTAGCAACCCTGTAGAAATGCAATAGACAGGAGAGACCCATTACTGCTATTGTTTTTGCCATTTATACAAAGAACCCCATGAGCTACACATTTGCGGTCATATAAAAAAATGAAGCTTAGGAAATGTTCTTTTCAATGATATATGGCTCTTTGGTGTTGAGTAGGTAGACCAACTTGCCCATTCTCCTTTAGTTGATATTTTGTAACATAAAGCATCCATTTCATTAAAACCAGCATTTGAAGTGCTAATTAATTAGGAACGTGTGAAACTAGTTCTGATATAATTATCCCGAAACCAACTGTGTTGATGAACAGAACTGATTCTACCAGCATCTTCGTTAGATGATACTGATACAAAAACAATAATTGACTAGGTTCTGTAATTGTTTAAGATAATGACTAATTGTTAAAGCAAGTAATAAATCAAAATCCCCAAAGTAATCAATTCAACTTATAAATTTATCTGTTCATGAACTGTTATATTATAATGAACAAACTTTACATACTAATAAAGAAATTATAACAGTGTGTATGGAACACTACATCCATGGATTAATAATAGTTTTGATTTTAATGTGATTCTGCACACAGTTATTTTAATACGAAAAAAAAAAAAATAAAACCATTATAATTTTGGGGCTGGAAACTGGATGTGCACTGACATCCTGCATTGGGGTGTATTAACCCATCCTAAGCCAGCCCAACTCCTTGAAATAACAGGGGGGTCTCTGGGTTGTTGGCAGCATTCATTGGAATCCCAGAGGTCTACTTTTAACCCCATTAAGTAATAAAAACACAATAAGAGCCCAAAAGATTATTTACGCCCACAAAGAATTTGCATGTTGAAGCTGTTCAATCAAACATTGTGTGTAATGGAAACTGATTAGCCCTTGTCTAATTATTTAGTGTGACAATAATGAAAAAGTACTGGTAATTGATTGATGGTAATTAAGCTGGCCAAGAGCTGGTTATTTTGAATTAATTTTGCTATTATGCAAATTCATAATAAATAGAACAACATGGGTAAAATTCATTTAACATATTCAATTAACTTGTTTGTCTCACAGTTGGGGAAAGGTTTTCTACAATCCCTATCCTCAGATATGATAGGTATAATGTAGACTTTGTTCACATTTTAAGGGCTTGCATCTGATGATGATGATGATGATGGGAAGCTTTATAAAGGTTTAAAATAAGTAAGTGCACCAGTGATTTAAAAGATCTCCAAATAATTAATGAATGCAGACCTCTCCATTAATAATTTACCTACAAAAATTTGATTTGGTCTCTTATTTAAAAACCTCTGATTATCATTTGCTACAAAAGTCTGGAAAACATTTTCTTGGCCACAATGTTAACACAAGCTAACTCTTAAGCACCTTCATGAGATTATCTTATATTATTAACTCTATTACTATTGAGTAAAGTTGGAATTCCTTTGGCAACTCAGTATACAGTCCTAGCATACAGCTTATCAATGCAAATTTTCTAAGCAAACTATGATGTTTAAATAGCTAATCAGGGCATCATGCAACTTTACATTCACTGCCTATTTGAACAGTAAACCTCTATATTTCTCTTTGTTTACTATCATTAAGTTTTATTATACCAATTTATGTTTCTGAATAGGTGTGGACAGATCTATATTAAATGCAGAGTCGAGGAATCTGGTGCCACATATAGCCTACTCTGAAGAAGAATGCAGGCGCGAACTGGAAGAACGGGACCATCCCAAACACAAACCGCCAGCAAACTTCCGCTACAACTATGAAAATGGTACTCTGACTTGTGATATATGCACGCACATTTCATGCCAAAATTGGCTACCTACATAAGTCATTGAGTGCATCCATTCATCTAATTCTGGTGGGGATACCAGATTTGCACTGACATCCTGTATTGAGGTGTATTTGTGACCCTCCCCCTGACACTAGCCAGCCCTCTCATCTAGCTAACTCCTTGAAATACCAGAAAAGGGCATTCAGAATCTGCCTCCATTCATTTACAATACCTTAGGTTAAAAACAAACTAGACCTTGGATAGTCTGTTCCTCATAGGGCCTACCCCTACCCCTGAGTGAAATTAAAGTTTTTGATTTTCTGCAACCCTATACCACCACTGGGCTCAATTGTACATAACATTTTATTAGTCCTAAACAAAGCTTCAGCCAACATCCATACTGGAATCTGAGTTACACAACTCAAAAGTAAAGTAATAAGCCTGTTCCTCAAAGAAATGAGAAAAATTAAAATAATTTCCTGAGTGAAATTATGGTTTTAAATTTTTTGCAATCCTATACCACCACCAGACTTAATTGTACTGTACATAATATTTTATTGAGGCTAAAAAAGCTTCAGCCAACATCTATACTATAATCTGAGAAAATGGGATGGTAGTGCTATATGCTGGTATGCATCTATACTATAATCTGAGAAAATGTGGATGGACTGTATATTTTCTTTGATAGCTCGGTGTGTGCGACTGGATCCTATCTGGGGTAGGTAGGTGGAGAGTGAAGTAAAATGCCAGGGTTTTCTTGAGAATGCTTCTTGAACTGTGGCTGGATGGTGGCGGTCTTGAGAGTAGAGCTTGCAGGCAGAGGAACTCGAATCAACTGACCATTTGCTGAAAAGAGCCCTTCCTATATTAGGTTGTTACATATGAAATTGGCGTTTTGTTGTACTGGCCACTTTGATCTCAAATAACTCCTCTTTGGTTAGGAATTCCAAATTCAAATTTATACAGCTATTTACTCATGCATTTGTGTTTCGAAAACCATAATTCATTTGTTTTTCCTCTTTTGTATTTTTTCTTTGCGTCACTCAGTTTGCGTCGCTCAGTTTGGAAAACTTGAAATATCGCGTTATTTATGAGTACGAGTTCCTCCGTGGCACCAGTGCTGCAGAAACAGCTCGAAGGATTAATGATGTGTATGGCGGCGGTGTCGCAAAAGAAAACAGCCTTTTTGGTTCCAACGTTTTCGATCTGGAAATTTCGACCTGCAGAACAAGCCCCGTGGACGGCCGGAGACCAAAGTTGATAATCAAGAATTGAAGGCTATTGTGGAAGTGGATCCATCGAAAACCACGTTCGAGTTAGCTGCAGGCTGCGGTGTTCGTGATAAAACTATTTTAATCCACTTGAAGCAAATGGGAAGGTGAAAAAGCTTGAAAGGTGGGTACCACACAAATTGAGTGTAGCAAATTGACAAACGCGCGTCGACTGCGGCGTTACATTACTCAACCGGCACGATAATGAAGGGATTTTAAATCGAATTATTACCTGCGATGAAAAGTGGATCCTATACGATAATCGGAAGCGCTCATCGCAATGGCTGAACCCTGGCGAACCAGCCAAATCATGATACCCCAAGCGAAAACTGACTCAAAAAAAGTTACTTGTGAGCGTTTGGTGGACCAGTGCCGGTGTCGTCCACTACAACTTTCTCAAATCTGGCCAGGCGATTACGGCAGATGTCTATTGTCAGCAATTGCAAACCATGATGGAAAAGGTAGCTGCTAAACAACCGAGGCTGGTCAATCGCTCTAGGCCACTGCTGCTTCAGGACACACTAGACCACACACTGCTCAACAGACGGCTACCAAATTAGAGGAGCTTCAATTGGAATGTCTAAGACATCCACCGTACTCTCCGGTGGTTTGCTCCAACAGATTACCATTTTTTTCGAAATTTGGATAACTTCTTGCAAGGGAAAAAATTCAACTCCTATGGGGCAGTTCAAACCGCCTTCAAAGATTTTATTGATGTCCGAATAGTTTTTTAGACCTTTGTGATCCATCATCGGCCACATCGTCGCTTACCATCAGGTGAGATTGTGGTCAAACAAAGGTCTATCTGCAATAAAAAAAAATGGTTATTGTGGGTTATCTTAAGAGATAGACATATACCTTCGCGGACTTTTTTGTAGACCTTTTTAAGGTGTACAATACTGTAATACATTATATTGATCTATCTCGTAGGGTTCAGCCAGCGTTTGCAATGTAAGCGCAAAAAATGTGTTTATTTACGACATCACATTAGAAACCTATAAAATTATCAGTGTATCTCTACTATATTATGCATGCATTATACATAAAAACCTTCCTCTTGAATTACTCTTATTTACTAAAAAAAACCGCATCAAAATCCGTTGCGTAAATTTAAAGATCTAAGCAAACATAGGGACAGACAGACAGCGGGAAGCGACTTTGTTTTATATTATGTAGTGACACGGAAATTGTTTGTTGAAATACAAACATGCGTAAATAACATATCCTACATACATAGACTGCTCAAGACTTTTATTTACATAGACAGGTAAAACTAAAACATTTAGTCTAGTATGAAGACATGCTAATCAGCAATGGCCTTCGTAGACCTATCGGACCGTCCACCTGCACGTCACGTGACCAGGTTTCGGCAGACAGTCATGACATGACTCATCAGATTACAATAGAACAGACAGCAGTATTTTATTTTTGTTCAAAGCGATAGTGCATCTAGCCAGATTCAATAAGTGTTTTCTCAATGCCTTGTCGCTTTTCGATCAGGCATTAAAAGCCGGATTAGTGAGGTTCATTGTTTTTCATATACTCGTAATTAAAGATTTTTGATGCTATTTGATCTAATTTGAACTACCTAATTCTTAGAATACAAAGCATAGACGCCAACGATGTGAAGCCGTTTATACATTGATAAATTGCTATAAAACCAACGCTGCCCAAGATTTGGCATCAAGGCTACAGACAGAATGCTGATAGTCCCGCTGTTGTGTGTTGTGTCCCCTAACTGTGCGAAACAGACTGCGAGAGTATGGTCTGCTACCCTGTCACACAGTTTTACGGAACTATACCTTTGTATATTGCTTTGTTCCTGTATGACCTTACTACAGCTGAAAGTAACTTGAGCCAGGCTTTGAATAAAGTAGAAATTACAATGCTATCTGTTACTCATCCTACTCTCCACACATCACATCTAGAGTCTACTATTTGCAATTATGGTAGAATATTGGCTCACAGTTTCACCATGCCAAAACACTAAAAACTGAAAACGAATAAATGGTCATTTAAACACTATTCTGATAGCAGAGTAAGGCCCTGGCTGGTGGGAAGGCACGGTGTGTTTCCACTGAGGCGAAGCAGGGATTAATTATTATTGACCAATCACACTCGTTTCCTCGAGCCTTATGCTTTTCCAGCGCTGTGATTGGTCGCTAACGCACCCTTAGGCTAGTCTTGTTCCCTTCTTTCTTTTCATAGGGCTTGAATGTCGAGTATTGTATCCTAACCTATACGTATCCTCCCCTAGCTAGAGCTAGTACTACCATATATGTACTTTGTAACGGTAAAATAAGCGTAGATAATTAAACCACAGTCCACATCTAGTATCAGACGCATGCCTAAGATTGCAAATATTCTGTAGCGACGAGTGAAATTTGCACACATTCAATATTATATAAATCATCAACTGTGCAGAGCTGCATTAGCTAATGTTGCCAATTGTTATTGTCACAGCTTCCGTGTAGAATTGTATGGTTATAATAAAAATTTAATGTCTTTAGGTACGATCAAAAGTTTCGCTTTGTTCTTTCTCATGTTAATTTTTTTAAAACATTCAAAAGTGGCAGGAAATGTGATAGCTTTGAAACATTTTTTTTAAACTTAAGGTAAGTAATCTAGTCTGGATACTTGACTGAGGTCCCGCGCAAGTAAAGGCTAGTTCGCATTAGGCTGGTATTTTAGCGGAGAAGCGAGTAATTTAGTAACTAAACGTGCCTGAACAATGAATATTTAGTCGAGTAGTTTAAGAAGTAATTTAGTCGAGGCGATCCATTTTGTTCTATTTTCAACGGGCGAGTAGCAACCCCCACCATGTGTCCGTGCTCACTGGTTCTAGTACTGTGGTTCACCGACTAAACAAGTCCGAACCTGTTTAATTAGTCGAGTTCATTAGTTGCCGCAAACTGTACTGCCTGCCGTGGGGTGCCGGCAGTAGAATGTTACCTCCTCTCATGTCCATGGAGGCAGTAAGAGCCTGCTAAGAGGTACCTCCGCAAGATGGGCAGCAGCGTCTTTCCGTGTATCAGCATCCCGTACTGCGCTCACCAACCTGCCGGCCAAGCGTGGTGAGTATGGCAACTAACCCTCATGGAAATCCATGAGGGAGGCTTGTGTTCAGTAGTGGACGTTTTACGGCTGAAATTATTAGTTGCCGCAAAAATGTCGTTTCGCTGGAGTGAAAAATTAACTAATTACTCGCTTCTCGACTAAAATACTAGCCTAATGCGAACTAGCCTTTAGGGTGCTCCTGTTGAAATGTATCGGTTATATGGTATTACCATAATAAATGTTCCATTTATGCCATCACAAATGTCTTTATATCTACGTTATTCTAGACTTATTTTGACAAAAACCTAATAATCTCACAGAAGGTGAGCGCCGCTCATAGGTCATACCTTCAGTTATTAAGTAAAATATCCGAATACAATGGGTAATAATTAGGTACCTTTTTATAAGACTAGTGCTAATTCTGCTAATAACCGAATGTATTTTTTCCAAAAAACTGTTAAACAAACGCGTGTGAACCTGGCAGCGTGGCAAATATGTGCCATAGTATTTGTTAGATGAGGTTAATTGTTACACATCTGGCAATTTGGCACATATCGTCCAATTGCTCATCAAAAAAGGCCTAAAATAATGGCCAATAATGCTTAAAAACCCCAAAAACAGTTAAAATTAAAGATTCTACTCATTAGGAAGCAAACGTACGATTCCTTATTAAGTATTTGAGCGTTAGGCTATTAGTAAATGTAAACATTGTTGGCACGACTCGTACCCACCAATGGGTTGATTAATTCTATTGCTAAATTAGTACCGTACGCGTAGGTACCTCTTTATCGTGCTTTATAATGAGCTGAAAACAATATAGTTGGTGATAGCTAATGAATATAATTGTTAGTAGCTATCTGCTGTACCGCTATAGTGGATGTTGATTGATTTAGGATTATCATGGGTTCATTGTACTGTCGTTTCGTCTGTCGAATTCGACGAGTGTAATTCTTTATGTCTTTGTATGTCAAGGTTCTAACAGGCATGATTTCAGGGTATGGAAATCAAAATTATTTATAGTCCGTCAGTTTAATTATAGAAAAATAGACACGTATTTTTTGCTATTAAAATTAACGAAACAATCAGTCAATCATTTATTTATTTAAACCTTAACAACATTATAACATATTTACCGTTATTAACAGGACCTTACCTCCCGTGCTGGTTAAAAAACTGTGTTACGGCAAGGCAAGGTCTCTTCTACTACATGCAATATAAAATACATATGTTACAAAGGTTGTACATACACATTTATAATACCTACTATAGATGAGGAAGTTCTTTTCAAAACTTGACTATTCCACTTTTGACAAAACATGATTTTTTTTGGGTTGGTAACATTGAAATCTGCACGATGCGAATACAATAGTGTAGCTAATCGCGATAGATCCACTAAAAAAAACAAAACACACGATTTGGTCAAAAGTAGTTAAATCCACTTCGAAATGTCATTACACATTTCAAATATTCATTTTTGGAACAAAATATGATTAATCCTGAAGTTAATTAACTATTTTAGTCTAAATTGCAACATGTTTTATCCCTACATTTTTCAGTTAGAGCTTTATGCTCTTTACATTTTCAAGCTGAAATGTTTGTTTTTGAATGATTGCACAACACTCGTGTAGGTGGCGTTTGTTTGACACAAAAGTCACGTCATGATTGTCATTGTCAACAATTTTTTCTGTTGTAATTCAATCAAGTCAGTTGCAGATGCAGTGTTTAGTGTGATGTAAAACGAATCACTTGTTAAAACGACCAATAATAGAAACCAACTTCAATGTCACATAAAAATAATACAAAATTAAACCTTCTAAAACGAAGAAGTCTAGTTAACTTTACTTACCTGAAATTACAATACAAAAGAATCTGAATTTAAAAAAGAAAAATGATGTCTAAAACTTACTTGATAAACAATTCGGCGAGGAGTGGGCTAGATGGACCAGGAGCTCTTTGGTATGTCAGTATAATGAATGATAGATAACAATAATGTTGAAAATGATGATGTAAATTATCATGAACATTATAGAGGATTGTAATTGGCTTGACCATGAAGTAGATGTAAGAGTTAAAAAAAATAAACCATACTTTGATAATTATTTTTTTGTTTTATTTATTTATAGAAGAAGATGAACCTCAGGTTATTTCAATTCAAAAATAAGGTTTCTGATTGCAGCAAAGCAAGATTAATCCAACAACATACTAATCAAAACATAAATTATTCCTCTAGAGCTCATAACAAAATTTGATTATTCCAATCAGCCGCGTCAGAACTAGATTATTCCATTTTAAATTGTCGATTTATTCAGTATATTATATTAATGCTAAACTTTTGAAACCTGTACCACGCTATAAGTATTATGCTCGAATACAATATTCGACAAAAAAATTTTCAATGTACATTGCTGCATACATAAAATACATTTTTCTCAAGTTCTGAAAAAAATAGAAAAGTGGAATAGTCAAGTATATAAGTATATATCAAGTTTTGAAAAGAACCTCCTCAGATACAATAAAATAGTTTATAAAATACGATACCACCTAATTAAACTTATAATTATCTATCACTTTTATCGTGCTTTTATCGCGCCCGATGTGATGACGTAAGCGCAATACAACAATACTTAGATAAAGCGAGTTGAAGTTTAGGAGTCGGGCTCGTGACGTTATAATTCTGTACCGAGCCACGTCGGCGCGTTCCAGCGTGTGACTGTGCGCGACATTTCGATATAATGAATGTATGGCGGTTATTTTTGGATTACGTTTTAAAAGAAAAAATACGTGTTTAATAGATTTTGTTATGACTATGACGGACTAATTAGTCATCTTGTCTATTCTGGTGGGGGATACCAGATCTGCACTGAGGTCCTGAGTTGCGGTGTATTCTGCATTGTCCCCCGTGATACTACCCAGACCCTCGAAGCTCAAATCCTTAAAATAACGGAAGGCTGGGCCATTGGCAGCACTTCATAAGCATCCCTCAAGGGTATGCAGATGAGGTATGACTTATTCCATTAGTTCCAGTAGTCCCGTTTTCACTCTGACGTAGCTTGAAGCCGTGCAGAGTAGCAATACGTGCTCCACAGTCTTATCTGCTTCAAGATCTGCGACATAGTCCACGATCTGTGGATCCTGTCTTGATGATACAGATTTCAAGGTATGTACATTATAGTGAGTTTGAAGAAATTAAAAAAATCGGGCCTATTCGGCTTTTGGAAAAAAACAAGTGTCTATGGTGCTTTTTTAACATTCCCAATCTGTCAAAAGCCAAAATTTTAAACTATTTAACGGTACTTTATCGCGATATTAAGTACCTTACTATTATTTATACCAGCTTCGTGACCATTCTGTTTTTACCCTATTACGGTAAGTAACAGTGCCTGGGTCAAACCAACCGCATATATTCCATACGTACACTATCAGAATACAAATTTCCCATGTAACTAAACGATATAACTTTTTACCAACATACTGATTCCTAATCTGTGAATGCGATAAAATCCGTTATGACCAATGATATCGTTTTCCTTCTTTAAACGGGGCCCAATTTGGTTATAATTGGCAAATCCATTCGGATAAGATAGTCGTGGAACAATTCTTGTTTTCCCTTTTACATCTTGTAACAACGCTTTTATGAAAGATTATAGCTAATAAAACATACGTATAACGTATTCATTAAATACTTGAGTCCTTTTGCTTCTTTATAGATATTTCTTTTCAAAAATGCACCTTAATTGCTATTTCATACAAATCTCATTAATATTATAAAGCCGAAAGTTTGTTTGTATGGAGGGTTGTTACCTCTTCACGCAAAAACTATCGTACGTATCAAGCTGAAATTTTGCAAACATATGTTGACTAGGATTAACACATAGGCTTATATATTTTTTATCCGGGTATCCGGGTTTTTATACACATGCGAAGCGGCGGGCACAAGCTAGGATTATTATAAAGAGGAAATTTGTATGTTGCATGTTTGTAACGAATAAACTCGAAAACTACTGGACCTATTTTCAATATTCTTTTACCATTATAATGCTACATTATCCCTGAGTAAACGGGAAACCACTGGAACCCACGGGAACGGGAACTACGCGGGTGAAACTGCGGAGTACGACTAGTGTGTAAATAAAATACATAATAATATAATATATATTTCAGACAACTTACAGTAATGCAATCTTCGACTGCAGAACCCATGGCATTATGTTTTTAGACTCCAATCCTTATTTGATTACTCATGTTATCTACCTTATCCTTGAACTTATTTAGGGGGCGAATCCCTCTAATATGCATAGCGCTGTCTGTCTGTCACACAAATGGCCCAAAACGTCCAAATACCCAAAAATGCCATTTTCGACCTTTGGTGACCTTTTGAGATCTTCGCCCCTTTTCTGGTACCTCCGTACCAATGCTTGTTCAACCATGACCAAATCTTAAAGGCTGACTCAGTTTTACACCCGGCCAAAAGAGGGATGTTAGAAGTGTGTGTGCTTCGTACCTGTACTGTAACCTCTACACATATTTGAGAGGATCTTAAATATCATTGTGATGTCATTTAATTTTTTCGAGTAACTCTCAGCAAGGCCTTTCATTTGATACCCATATTATAGGAGTGCATTAAGAATAACTAGTCCGCCATATTGGATGTTCCATCATCATCTCTGTCTTCCGGACCCCTTTGGGGGTCTCCGGGTGGGGCCTCGAGGTTAGACCTCCTTACCCCGGCTTCTACTCCAGGGGCTACTACCCCTGGGTCAATCGATAATCGCCTTTCAGGCTGATTGCACTTTTTTTTATTATTATTATTCATCTCCCTGTGTGAGGAGGTCCCGTGGCTGTTGGAGCCACTGTCCTTTGTGGTCCGGGGGTCTGGCATGCAGCGGGGCGAGGCCGTTGAGGTGGGCGTGCGGTCCGTTGTCGGCGCGGTCGAACATGCGACGCGCCGTGTGGATCACGAAGTCCTCGATGGTTTGGATCTGCACGTCGCGGGCGATGACGTCATTCCTGACGTAGCGGCCCGCGCCCGTGCAGATCCGCAGCGTGATGTTTTGCTGAGCCTGGATGCGCTTCCGGTTGGTGGTGGAGGTCAGCGCGTACCACGCTGGTGCAGCATAGGTCAGTCGTGACCGGATGTACGTCTTGTACATCCGCAGCTTGGTCCTGAGCGGGAGATGGGAGTCTAAGACAGGTCGGAGGAGCCCCCGAGCAGCGCGAGCTTGGTTAAGCGCGCGGTCTACCTGGGGCTGCATACTCAACGACCGGTCTATCTCCACTCCAAGGTACCTAGCGTGCGGAACCCATGTGACATCCTGGCCACGAAGTTGCAGAGGGGGAAGAGTTTTTCGGCGTCGAGTGATGAGGAGCGCCGCCGTTTTTCCCACATTAACGGCGATGCGCCACTTGTCTAGCCACAACGGCAGGAGGCTGAGGAGCCGCTGCATCCTCTTGGCTGCGAAGGCGGGGCTGGTAGATGACGCGAAGTACGCGCTGTCGTCCGCGAACAGTCCGAGCGTGACGTCCTTCCCCCTGCCCGGCTGTATAACTCCCGCTAGGGTGGGGATGTCGTCCGTGTAGAGGGCGTACAACGCGGGCGAGAGGCAACTGCCCTGCGGTACGCCCGCTTCGATGAGGCGAGTGGAAGACGTGGCTTCCTCAACCGTGACTGAGAACCGTCTGTTGGTGAGGAATGAAGCCACAATCTTGATGAGAGCTGGTGGCGTGCTAGTCTGCAGGAGTTTGAACACCAGGCCCGGGTGCCACACACGATCGAAGGCTTTCTCAATGTCGAGGAAGACCCCCACCGTGGAGCGCCGGGCGTTGTGTTCCTCCGCCAGATGATGGAGCACGCGCGTCAGCTGGAGCGTCGTCGAATGGCCGCTTCTAAACCCAAACTGTTCAGGGCGGGGCTGGATGGTAGGGTGCAGGCGGCGGAGAAGGAGGCGTTCGAACAGCTTAGCTACCGTCGATAGCAGGGTAATTGGACGGTAGCTAGCCGGATACCTTTTATCCTTCCCAGCTTTAGGCAGTACGATGACACGCCCGTTCTTCCAGAGGTCCGGGAAGTGGGTCGTCCGGAGAATCCCGTTGAAGAGACGGGCGAGGGTTGTTATTCCCCGTCTGGGGAGGTGCACAAGAGCCGCGTTCGGGATTCCATCGAACCCCGGCGCCTTCCGCTTGTGAAGGCGGAGGACTGCCTTCCGCACCTCGGCAGGGGAGATGAAAAAGTCCCCACCGAGCGGCGGCACCGGGGCACGCAGGAACTCCAGGGCAGCTTCTTCGACGGTGGCGTGGTGTATTGCCACTTCCGGAGGAGCATCTGTTTGGACGGGGTGAGGGGTGAACTGGCCCTCCAGATGGGCCGCTAGGATCTCGGCCCTATCTGCAGGTGCGAATCGGCGCACTCCTTCGGCGTCGAGTAGAGGGTAGGCCGGTGGTCTCTGTTTCATGAGCGCTCGGTTAAGGGCGTACAGGTCGGTGTCGCGTTCGGAGGCCCGGTCGATTGTATTCTCCCAGGTCTCTCCGCGCCTTTGGATGTTCCGCCAAGTTGGATTCAGAGTATCGTCATTTCATTTTCGAATTATTCTGAGCAAGCCTTTTCATTTGATACCCATATTGTAGGAGTCCATTAAAAATAACTAGGCCGCCATCTTGGGTGTTCCGCCATGTTGGATTCAGAGTATCGTCATTTACTTAATTTTCGAATTCGAATTATTCTCAGCAAACCTTTTCATTTAATACCCATATTGTAGGAGTCCATTAAAAATAACTAGTCCGCCATCTTGGGTGTCCGTTATGTTGGATTCAGAGTGACGTCATTTAATTGTTTGAGTTATTCTCAGCAGGTCCTTTCATTTTTCAAATCATTTATTTATTAGAACCTTTACAACATATTACATACATATTTACCGCAACTTCCAAGAGCTTACCTCCCGTGCTAGTTAAAAACTGTGTTACGGCAAGGTAAGGTCTATCAAACTACGAGCACATAAAAATACATCACAAGATCGTAGATACTTATACATAATTTAGTTTTTGTAATCTGTGACATAATACTAATTCATAAAATATATACATAATATAGAACACTATAACACCTAAATACAGTTAGGTCATCAGATTAGACACGTCTCCGATGTGATGACGTGTGTGCGATGTCTAGTGTCAGGCGTCCAATGAACTTTCGAAACATTACACCTTTCGGCCAAAAACCAGCGTCCATAAAGGTAGCGAGGCGTTGGGAAGGTACTCTCACCACGAAGGAGTTGAAATTCATTTTTGTAAAAACGGGGATTACTCACTTAGTATTGTAACGTCGAAGATTTTTGTCGTGTCGGCCCCAGGCGCGGACGGGCATCCAATCCCATGATGTTGATTTTCTTGAAAAATCGAAACGTGTCGGGAATAATCTTCGACGTTACAATACTACGTGAGTAATACCCGTTCTTACAAAATGAATATAAGCATATCTCACGTTAATTTTGAAAGTGAAAGAGTTGAAATTCACTTCACGGTGAGATTCCAACTTTGTCTTCGAATACTCGGCCACGCCCTCGGCTGTCGCGGCGTAGTGGACGCGCGAAACGTAGAGTTGTGTGGTCGGTATCTCAGCACAGCACGTAGGCAGGACAGTTCCTGTAGAGTCGGAGCGGCAGTGCCGCACTGATTGCGACAAGTGGTTTTTCTATATATAATAAAAATATTATTCTATGTAGTATAATGTATTAGGTATATCAGTCATCTAGTACCCATAACACAAGCTCTGCTTAGCTTGGGGCTAGATGATGCCGTGTGATTTGTCCAGCATTATTTATTTATTTCTCTTCCTTTCTACGAGAATAAAGCCATCCTTGTCGCATCGGCCCTTCTCAGGATGCGGACGGTAAAGCGCTGCGCTTAGGCTCGCGGCGCTTCTGCTTGATAACTTTTTCAGGTTGTCGCCCAGGCTTCTGAGTGGCGGCAACGGTTGCAAAATCAAGTGTTGGGGTTGAGCTGACACGTGATGGCTTGACGAATGCGTCTGGAGATGGATTGTAAGCGGCGACGGCGGAGGGCGCGGGCGCAGGAGCGGGGGCGGGTGTGCACGCGCCGACTCGCGGTGATTCCGCCGGTGATCCCGACGTCGACACAAAACTTAGAGCTGACGCGTTTTATTGACCGCCTCGCCGTACATTGACTATAGAGGCGTCTAAACGCCTCTATAGTTTCGCAACGTCGCAACTTCGATACGCAGGTCGGTGATGATATTTTCGGCAGCTTCTAACTTCAACTCCATGGCATTCAAGCGTTCATGGAGGATCGCAAGGAGTTCTGTTGCCACGAGTTCTTTGTTGGAACTCTTGGCAAAACACGGGCAACGGACAAAGCCGCGCGGCTCGCGAATATGTATATGATTCGGATCGATGCAGTGAGACGTGCGATCGCTAGCGCGGCCTGCACTGCACGTCAGAGTGACGTCACATAGCTGACCATGCATTGTCATCCAAAGAAAACATATACAAAATTTCAGCTCAATTGGTTGAAGATATCTGCTTCAAAATTGAGTTGCAAGATTCCGCGAACAAACATAGTTACATACATACATACAGGGCAAGCTAAATAAAAGCTTGTAATAAAAGTACTCGATCAAGTCGCTTTTCGCATAAAGCAGCCACATTCAAACCGATCGATCCGTTTGGGGGCAACGATGCCACGACACACACTTCAAACTTATGAAGACCCTCTTTTTGGACAGAGGTTGATGATAATGTTCATTCCATGCTCACGGAAGATTTGCACTGGTATTTCCTTACGATTATCCAGTACTTTACCTTACAACTTTCCCGTTCACGATTCACGAGCTACTTAGAATACTAAGTAGATGAATTATCTATCATCTTACGTATCTTGATTGCAATGTGTTATTCAAACATTTATCTTTCAAATGTTGAGACAAGGGTCTTGGGGAAATCTTTATGTTAATAATGATTCCTTAATTTGTCAACAAGAAAAAAATCGACTTCAATGAGATAAATGGTTTTGCCTTAAAATACTTAATGAAATTTAAGACTTCAGTATATGGTTTTCTCATGGATCCCATTATCAGAACTGGACCAAATTAAAATGGGACCACCTCAGAAGTGCACTCCTTCGAATAAAAAATAATTTTGGTTCACAATTGACGGAGAAATCGGTGAACATACATAAAAAATATATAAACAGTCGAACATTGAACCTCCTTTTTTGAAGGCTCCTCCTATTTATGAAATGCAGAACATAACAAAAATACAAAATAACATACATACGTAACCTTCTTAAAAAATGTCACTGCCTTTTGTCGTTCAATAAACAGGTCAAGCCATTTTGTATAGTCCAAAGTTAACCGACAATACCTACAAACAAAATAATAGACGCTTGAATTAGTACCTAACATCACTACCACCAGATTAGTTTTATAGTCAAACCAAAAACAAAATGTTGTTAGGTTAGGTATCTGCGTTTTTGTTATAGCGAAGCGAATTAAAATAATGACAGACGTCCTTCAATGTAGACGGTACAGTCGCCAGCAATAAGATGTAAATAGAAATAGAAAAAGTTTTATTGTTACCACAATCACATACATTGTACAAAAAGATAAATAATTAATTACAAGAAACAAAAGTGAAAATAATAAGGCTACCCCTCAGCATTTGCTGCTTGAGCGCTGGTTTTCAATGGCGCCCGTAACTACTCTATGGCTCTGTCACACCAAAGAGCACATTACTGATAAACTGTGCACGGTTGTCGAATAATCAAACTAAATGCGACATGGTTCTAGAATCATCATTTCAGCCGTAAAACGTCCACTACTGAACTAAGGCCTCCCTCATGGATCTCCATGAGGGGTAGTTGCCATATACACCTTGCTTGGCAGGCGGGTTGGTGAGCGCAGTACGGGATGTTGATATACGGAAAAGACGCTGCTGGATAGCATCGGAAGATGGGCATCTTCCGGAGGTGTCCCTTAGCAGGCTCTTACTGCATCCACGGGTAGGAGAGGAGGGGTAACATTCTACTGCCTGCACCCCACGGCATCATTCTAGAATGTTTGCATCTTATTGAAGACAACTGTAGTACAGTCGTCTGTACATACATACCTACACAATGTTTGCAAATCAGAATCGAAAGAGATAGACACAAGTGTGGGTGATGTTTCCTTGTTGGCTACAATTCGATTCGCTGCGTTGTCATATCTAATGCATTATTGTCACGCGAATGTTCGATTTTTGTGTTTTACATAATATTATGTCCGTTTTAACATTATATCCTTGTCTACGCCGCGTCTGAGTCACTCACGAATCACGATTAAAGAAACATGTGTTGTTCAACCTAGTTTCTCAAAAGGAAATTCAAGTCTGTCAGCTCAAGGATCGACGATGTGTGTCATTGTGTGACAAGGGGAGGTAAAGGTCCTAAAACTCCCAACGTCGCATTTGAAAATCATGACATTCGTGACGTAATTTATAGATAGCCCCTTTTAGCTATAGTTGCTTGGTTTCTGAGCCATAATAGTAATAGTCATACATAATACTAATTGATTTACAATAATTTTATAGGTCACAATTGGTTATTTACGTGGTTACCAACATTACAAATGACAAATTAATAATACACGTGTCAGAAATAATATTAAAAAAGCATGCCAACAATAAGGTCATATCATAATGGTTAACTAACTAAAATATTTTTTTTTTCCCGAATATCTAACCTTTATAAATCTCTCAAAGTAATCAAGTCCACAAGAAGGTAGCACGCGGTTGCTTGTCAACTGTATGAAACAATATGTTATATTCAAGTACTATGATGCGAGTTTATTTGAGTTTCCTGATATTTCAACTCAGTTACACTCTGTGATCTATCACAGATAAACTGATTTCATTTGCGAGTAGGTGGTAGGTAGATATTGGTAAACAAAACAGTCTTTCTAAATATCTGCCTGCGAATGATGCCCCTGTAATAACTATTTCTGGGCTAAAGTATTAATTTTAGGTACGATTCTTGTTGACAATGGCCTGAAAAGGATTCTTTCGTGTCACAAGTATTAATATTCTTGTTCCCACGCTTTTACCCACTCATCGTGTAATAAATAGGTGTAGATATGTATTTTTACTCAGTGTCTGAATCAGAGTTTATCTTAGGTCGTTCACTTTGCAGTCGAGTGCAAGTAGGTACTTTTCTTTAAGGCGAGGTATTTCGAAGACTTTAGAGATTTAAACACTACTTAGCCCCGCGCGCTCGCACGCGCTACAGACACTCGTATCTTGCGTAATAGTATAGTAATTCAGTAAGGGAATGCTAAAAATTTCAAACAGTTGTCACTAAATAAATGTTTCGTTAATCAAAAACATCATTTTAATGATAGTATTATCTTATTTTTGATCGTGTCTTCGAATATTTTTAAAAGAACGACCAAAGAATTACACAGTTTTCATCCAAGTAGTTACAACACATACGTCTGATGCTATAAATACCTACACATTTCGTTCACAGTTCTTTTTGTCCCATTTACCCGTCTAAGTTCTTTACATCTGTTCTACGCGGCTCATTAGACCCCATCCTTCCCATCTACCCCATATTGTGCTGTGTCTGTCTAACGTTATCATTATCATCAAGTATGTTAATTATCGATGAAAATATCCTCAATCGCGTTTTTGCTTCACCATTCTCTAGGTAACATCCTGAACTTTGATATGTATGAATTTCAGAATTCTATGTTTAATATTTATTGAGAAATACTTGTTTTACAATGACGAAATCTGGTTGTACCGCGCCTTAAATTCAAGACATCGTTAAAAAAATTTAAAAATGTTGCCACTCATTGCTTTATGTTTAGGTGGTGCTTTATGCTTTACGTGTGCGATAAATTTAAACATTTGCACTGGAAACGTGCATAAATCTGTCAATGTTGTCATCATCATTTCAGCCGTTAAACTTCCGCTATCTCCTGAACACAGGCCTCCCTCATGGATCTCCATTAGTTGCCATACTCACTACGTTTGGCAGGCGGGTTGACGAGCGCAGTACGGGATGTTGATACACGGAAAGACGCTGCTGCCCATCTTCCGGAGGTATCCCTTAGCAGGCTCTTACTGCATTCACGGGTATGAGAGGAGGGGTAACATTCTACTGCCGGCACCCCACGGCAAATGTTGTAATGAAGCTTTATTATTTAAAAAATTCTGTCTTGATTGCGCTCGTTTGATGTAGCCTATGTTATGTGTTACTACAGGTCATTACCTATATTATTGCCTTCGATCTGTTCAGAAGGTACTTAAGAAAATCAATCAAGGATGAATAGAATAACCTTTCTGATCATTCCAGTCATCGTTCTTTGTTACTGAACTATACAATCATAAACAAATGAAGTCTATTTATCTATTTTTTTATTTACTTTATTGAAAAGTTATCTTTATCTTATTTTTCTTAACTTGTTCAAAAAGCGCTATAATAAAATAGTGACGGGGGGTGAGCAGGGTTTCGCCAAATAAAAGGGCGTGTAGAGAGGGAGGCACTACACGCCCTAAAAAAAATGTTAGACCCGAGATCTAGTAAATTTGTGAAAATTCGTGGCCTTATTTTTCCAGTAGCGACATCTAATTCTGTTAACCTTAAAAACTGAGAGGTACGGGTTCCTATGAGTGTGGTTTGTAATATTACAACAAGAGTTTAATGTTTAAAAAGGAAATTAATTCTATTGAACTATCTTGTCAACGCTACAATTTAGTACCCAATAACAACACAAAGGTACAGTAAACGCCACGGTTATTAAACTCTAGGCGAGAAGGAAAGAAGTTTTAAATTCCTTCGCGCCAATCAACGTCAGTGTCCATCTAATATTTCAGATTGAATATGTACAACAAAAATTTGTTGACCCGTAGGTATCACAACAAAGATTCACCCGTAAAGTCGCAGATATCATTACTTCAATTGCCACAAGGATTGCGCGCGCGCAACGCGATCAAACGGCAATTGATCCTAATAAAGCGAAGAGTTAAACGGGTCCGGACACTGCGCTTGCGTCTGATTCATTGACGCTGAGATAGTGCTGCATCGCATGCCAGATACAGCTCCACGATTAGCATGAATGTTTGGAGAACATTTTCACAATTCATAAGGAATATTTGACCAATAACGCACGTCATCGCACTGATATTTCATGATCTGATACTGTTCCATAATTTGTCACACAAATTGTCTACAATTTAACATACCTTCCTACAATAATCAATTTCATGTAGTAACCAAAGTATGTATGTGTGTACACTACACAGCATTACAATTGATAGCAGTTTTGTGTCAGAACAATACCTAATAGCGGGGTTACAGACCTTTCCTTCAGACTGATAAAAATTGTTATGCCTTCGAGTAACGATTAAATCTCTTCAATTCTACGAATCGTTTTAAATTCGAGTTAATGATTTATGGATCCGTTGTCTAAAAACAGATGTTCTAAACACCTGGCAGTATCGATAACACATGTTCTGGTAATTGTCCTGTGAACACTGTGAACGCACGGATTTTCAAATTACATTGTTTAGTTTAGGTCATACTTGCTTCTGCACAGAACTTCGCTCCAGTTAAGAAGTGCTGGGGCATTATTACCAGAGTGGATAGTTAGATCCTTATTTGACTTAGATGACTGGTTATACATTGACTACCTTTAGTCTCGTGGATGCCTTGCGCGAGCCATCAGGGAGTAATCCCCGTATCTTACAAAATTAATATCTTTAGTGAAATGTGAATAGAGATCGTGAAATTACCTTTCTTATACATATTATTTTCAATACCTGATCCATCTGCTTGTTTGATTTAATTACATCTTTAGCGTGTTCAAATTTTACGATATTTTTACAAAGTAGAAATGATCTTGAACTTCTTACTGATAGAAGGAATTTTCCAAAATTATTTTCTAAAGAGGGTTGAAAAGCGGACCGGATTTAGAAAAAATCGTCTTATTGACTTGAACTTTCCATTAAAGTAAAATGGTCGCCTTGTTGGTGTCGCACGCACCCAACACAAAACCAGTCTTGTGAGGTCAACACCATAACATGTCGGTTCGACATACAATGTACAAGTAACAAGAATGATATCATCATCATCATCATCACCCCCAGCTGGGAAAAGGCCTCCCTAGTTTGTGCCATCCGCCTTAGGTGACCCTGCGCCAGCGCCAGTCCGATCCATCGTTTGCCCGTGACTTTATCAATGTCAAGAATGATAGTTAATATACATAGCTGTCTTATTTATTTCCTTTTCTGTTAACTTGTATTATACTCTTGTCTAGCTAGAACTTTGGCAAAATTTTACGATTTCTACGATATTATACTACAAGAAAATGATCTGCCAGGAAATTTCGTGATTTGTGACAAGAGGAGATTTCGTGACCGTTCAACGTTCAAACTGATGTGAGAATTAATTTATTTGTTATGGAACTAGTGGGATATGTATTGGTCCCATTAATGAAAATATCCAATGATACCTACTAAAATATCGTCGTAATTACTTATCTATTTTAAAATCCTAATTATTATTGGGTATACTGGGTTGCCGTGGGGTGCCGGTAGTAGAATGTTACCCCTCCTCTCATACCCATGGATGCAGTAAGAGCCTGCTAAAGGATATCTCCGGAAGATGGGCAGCAGCGTCTTTCCATGTAGGTACCAACATCCCGTACTGCGCTCGCCAACCCGCCTGCCAAGCGTGGTGAGTATGGCAACTATCCCTCATGGAGATCTATGAGCGAGGCCTGTGTTCAGTAGTGGACGTTTTACGGCTGAAACGAACGAATACTGGGTACAAGTTGTTTATAAATTATCCCCCTGACAATGTGGTACGTCACGCTGGCAAGACGATTGTGAATCAACTCCGTATTGACCAATTGTACCACGCGTGACTCCCATGGCATCTTTACAATTCACGCGCTATGTTGGTATCGTGATTTGGCAGAGCTTGATACGGCCTGACAAATTGAGGAGATGCTTCCGAACAATATGTGTCCATAAATCCCTGGCTGAGACTGTCTTGTTTTACAATACACAGTGTGTTTTACCCTGTTAGGTGTGGAGGTCAGAGAGTATAAATTAATTTAGCCTGGCATGTTCCTTTTTTAGGGTTCGGGAACAAAATGGTAAAAAGGAACCCTTATGGTGTGACTTTGTCTGTCAGTCTGTCTCAAATGGATATCTTGATGCTATCGACTGAACTTTGAAATGGTAAAAACGCTTTTTCACTAATATGGAATATATAAAAATGTTCAAGAGTTCTTATAATGATTGAAAACGGGGCGGAAAGTGGCTCTCAAAAATTTTAAGTTAAATTACTAGGTCCTGTGGGGTATCATATGGAAGGTATTCATTTGCACAAGCAGTTTTTAGTTTTGCTTTAAGACTTACATTTTTTGGCTTATTTACAAAAACGTAGAAAAAGATAAAGATAAAAAACGTTTATTTTGTTTCACACATTACAAATAATACAACAAAATTAAAAATATACAGACATGGAAACAAAAAAGGAAAGAAGGAAAAAAAAGACCATTCCTCCCCTTTATCTCCGAAGTTTACGGAGATGAAGGTATAGTAGTAATAGAAGTGTATGTAAAGATTACAAGAAAATTACACGAACTCTAATTTGCATAGTTTTTTAGAAATCACATAAATCCATGAGGGAGGCCTATGTCCAGCAGTGGACGTCCTACGGCTGAAATGATGATGATGATATTGTATGATGGCACGGAACCCTCGGTGCGCGAGTCCGACTCGCTCTTGTCAGGTTTTACTGAACTTTGGCTAGCTGAAAGTTCATTGAAAAAAAAAACTAGGACCCGAGTTCACCAACAGATGATAAAAATTTTAAGCAGTAAACAGCTGTTTACTAAAAATGTTTAACAGCCCGCACGATTTTTTTTTGTATCTGTTGGTGAACTCTGGTCTAAAAGGCCCTAATAAAACGAATACTGAAACGGTTCAAAATTCCGGCAACTAAACTTAGCTTCGATGGCGGGACGAACTTGATCAATACCTGGCTGACTGGAAAGCGCAGGATCGAGATGCATTAAGGCAGCGGTTCCCAAACTATTTGTAACACGCCCCCCTCTGCAGAATACAAAATGTTCAAGCCCGCTACTGTATATCTTTGACGGACCTTATGATAAAACCTCCAAGAACAGCCCACAGCAAAGAATATGTAACGTAAAGTTATTAAGTGTGAGGGTGTGTGTATTTGGTGTGCCAACCTGGTGGGGACGGATTATATGCGCAAGCGGCTCGCGCCCTCCGCAAAACTGTTTTACGCTCCCTAGTTTGGAAATCCCTGCATTAAGGAAATGGTTCATAATAATAATATACCGATATAATTTTCAAGACACATTTTATCGATTTCATTCACGATCCTCAAGAAGTCACAACTCATCACCATTCCATGACAATTGATCGTTAATTATTTAACTGCTAATGTTTATGTTTAGCAGGCACATTCACAGTCGTAATATATCTATTAGGATTTTACTACATAGTTATGTAGTAAGATTCCTCGTGTTTTTGAACTATGAATGTAAAAACCTCGTTAAAGATATAACCAATACTACGCTAATTTGTCGAACCGGAAACCGAAGCATTTACCACCGGAAGATCATCCTGCCCCTACGTCAACTCTTGTAGTCTCTCACCTTCTTATGTCCTTCGTTACCCGTGTTACTACCTGGTGCCAGTTTTGTTGTAAGAACCTAGCTATCCAATTCCACCATATCGCCGCCTTAGCCTTCCGTGGCTTTTGGGTACATAAACATATTTGACCGGGCATATTTCGCGTTATTTACCTTTATAAATGCCCGATTGTAGTCTTTCCGCGACTACGATAGGCGCAATTCTGTCGAAACGCCGGGCAATAATAAAGGTATTAACGGTAACATAGTATTAACGGTTAAAATGTGTTATTAATGTGTCGTGGTCGAGAAAGTTTATAAAAGTCTGTGGCTTTCTTTGTTGGCAACGTAATATTGTAAATGTGTCAGCCCTGAATAAATAAATAAATAAATAAAGTTTTTCCTTGGAGAGTTGATTAGGTGCATACGTATCAGGGTTGTTGCGAATATCAGCATCAGCATCCGCTGATGATCAGCATTGATTTAAACATCAGCATCCGCATTGATCGATGCTGATTTTCAATGCTGATGTTCGAGTCGCGACATGACCCGAAGAGGCGGGGCTTAAAGCGCATTTTTGTACAAATTAGGTAAACAACACACAAAGGGTGTTCCCTGTGCTACCCTTTGTGTACTAAACCCTCAAAAAACTGCAAGATTTTTCGAGACTCGGTTTCTATTTGAAGAACCACCTACATTAAGTAAGTGTGGAACACTAAGTTTGCGAGCCCGACACGCACTTGGCCAAAATCAGCATCAGCATCCGCTGATGTCAAGATCAAAAATCAGCATCAGCATCCATCATTGTGTCAAAAAACCACATCAGCAACAACCCTGATACGTATGTATAATTATCTTTATACTTACTTGCCGTGGGGTGTTGGCAGTAAAATATTGTTTCTCCTCTCTTGCCCGTGGATGCAGCAAAGCCAAGAGATACTTCCGGAAGATGGGCAGCAGCATCTTTCTGTGTATTAACATCCCGTACTGCGCTCGCCAACCCGCCTGCCAAGCGTGGTGAGTATGGCAAAAACCCCTCATAATCTTGGAGATCCGTAAAGAAGGCATGTGTCCAGTAGTGGACGTGGACAACAGTCCCTTGGGCTGAGATGATGATGATATATTTATACTGTTCATGTACCAACCCTCTTATCCAAGCCGACAATCTCACCTTTCGCAGTCCTCTAAACCTCGCAATATTATGATCAGTTGCTATTTATAGTCACTTGACACGAAGGTCAGGGTTCTACTTAATGTTTCCGCGAGGAAAATGTACGCTTGTCTACGTGTGATCGGAAAAGGAAATGATAGATAGTTTTGATGGCTTCTTTACCTGTTTCAAACTTACCAGACCAGACAATATAAGTCTTACTTCTTACTACGTTGTTATGTAACAGTTGATACTTAATTGAAATTTATGATAAATATCAAGATCAGTCTATTGACGATTTAGTAAATCTGAATCTTGGTTTTCTTGCTGAGAATCTTGGACACCAATATCTTATGTAAATCTGCACTGAATCTCAGGGCATTCCGTATACGGATTATTATTATAAATTCGCACGTGTTAGAGGCCGAGTCATTGTAGGTATTTACTATATGCACGTGGCATTCTGTTTTAGATTAAAGCAGGTGCGGTATTTTGATATACCCTAGTCTAGCACGTCTAGTGAGGCCTTTCACATCTATACTTCAGCAACTTATATTCATGCTCAGCGGCTATTCGTCAGATGAGAGAACATTGGTCAACACTGAAGCAGACTAAGCCGCGGGTTTGCTCACGCTGTTTTCCTTCATCTTCAAGCCAAGACCTTCGGATCGCAAGCCGGGAATACATGCCACCCCAACATGTCAATCTATAGGGTTATTAGATAGAATCCTTTGGAAAGTCAAAAGCATATAAATTGCTTTGTTTTTGCTAAAATTGCTGATCACGTAGCCTAAAATATATGTGTCACCGTGACCAGGTTAGGGATGCTCAACCAGCATAACCAAACATATTAATTAGGTAATAAATAAATGAATAAAATTAAACAAAACATGCTAATCATAAACCTGTAATCGACATTGATTCATCTATTATATCATCTTAAATGGATGAGTTCGCTGGAAAATTAATTGGAAACTTTTTGCCCATTATTTTTTTATATATTGTGAGTAAAACAAGATATTAGTGTCATTAAGACCACATTTATATGTTGATTAGACGCGCCGTGGTTTCATTCGGTATTTTGGATTTTACGTTCACATCCGGTTGATGATAATATTGTCATGCTAATGATCAGTGATGATTTGACGTGACATGCATTTCAGGTGCTACTAGGAACTATAATAGGCTCCAACTTAAACCTAATATATGTATGTTTGTCATCATGACAGCCGTAGGACGTCCACGACTGGACATAGGCCTTCCTCATGAATCGCCAAGTACCAATCATGAGGGGGTTCTTACCATAATCAACACGCTTGGCAGGCGGGTTGTAGATTGATGCACAGAAAGACGCTCATGCCATCTTCCGGAGGTATCCCTTAGTAGATTCTTAATGCCTCCAAAGGCAAGATAGGTCAGGCAACATTCCACTGCCGGCACCCCACGGCATCTAAGCTTGTAGAAATAAAATATGTTTTGCTCTGGGAAAAATCATTTAAATTATAAATATAATTATTTCACTTTTTACGGTAAAGTAAAATGTAAATAAACACTCAGGCCAGGCAGCGGCTGAATAGAGACTTTTAGGGACACAAAACAAGATTTTGCCTTTAGTTTATAAGGTTCCACTTTATCCTTATTCTAAGGCAAGCAGCCGCAATTATATGATTTGATACAGCCTGTAGAGACTACAGTTTTGAAACACATTTCACTTTTCTATAGACACGCCAATTCATGACTCACATTAACGATAACGATCATAAGCTACTGAAGTCAAATTCTGTTTGCGTTGTAAATCTTTACTATCTTCAATTTCAGATAAAACAATGTCTGTAAACGCTTAAAACGTCGCCTCTCCATCATCCTAATCGTGTTATATCAATATGAGTGGGTTCAATGACTTTGATCTTAGAATTCCGGTTTATGATAGTCTATTATGTTAACACTGAATACATTATTTGGTATTTCAACTGTATGAACAATAGCGTTATCGGTTCGTCTGGCAACAGTCTAGCAATACGTTTTCGCTTATAAACGATGTATTTGTGGCGAATACACTAAGAGATGCCCTGGGGTGCCGGCGGTAGAAAGTTGCCCCTCGTCTCATGCAAGTGGATGCAGTAAGAAATCCTCTCCAGTATGAATCCTCTCCGGATGAATACTTCACAAAAAGTTCTAGTAATGAACGTAATGTTGAAAAAAATAGTTGAAATCCGAAAGTATGGTTGGATGAATGTTTGTAGCAAAGTTTGCACACACACATATGTATGAGCATGTAACCTACATGTAGCTTTCAACGCGCGCGATCTGTGCGAAGCTGCGAAGTTTGTGTTTATTATTCTATACTCATTGCCGTGGGGTGCCGGCAGTAGAATGATACCCCTCATCTCATGCCCATGGATGCAGTAAGAGCCTGCTAAGGGATACCTCCGGAAGATGGGCAGCAGCGTCTATCCGTGTATCAACATCCCGTACTGCGCTCACCAACCCGCCTGCCAAGCGTGGTGAGTATGGCAACTACCCCTCATAGAGGGATGCCTGCCCATCCATGAGGGAGGCCTGTGTTCATCAGTGGACGTTTTATGGCTGAAATGAGATTCTATACTCAATCTTCATTGTCTTAGGCCAGAGGTCTCCAAACTTTGAATACTTTGATACACACTGCTCTCGACTGCAAACTACCATCGTCTGTGTTTCCAACCTCTTATGACCCCATTACGTTTAAGAAAAGAGTTAATAGGCATTTTCTAGGGAAGCTCGCTCCATCGTCGATCTCATTCTTACGATATCAAGGATGAAATCAAGAGCTAACCTATCTAACATAAAAAAAAAACACAATCAATAGTAATTGAAATGCAATAAAAGCCAATGTTTGCTTAGGTGAGCAGAAAAATTTAAATTGTTATGGCCCTTGCAAAATATGCGTAGTTTGGAGACCTCTGTCTTATGCACTGGGAGCGCCATGTACAGCATGAATATCAGTTGCTGACGCTGCTGCACAAATCTATGATAGATGTAAAGGCCATACTCAATCCTCTCTTCTGTTTTTTTTTTCAGTTCTCCTAGAGGCGTGTCACAACGACGCGTCGTGTCTCCAGGACCGCGCCGGTCTGGAGGCCATCACGCAGCTGCATAACCAGCTCGATGACGACGCCAACGGCAATGTCGACCTTACGGAGAGTGATGATGTAAGTATGGGAATTGAAGAGGACAACATGTTGTGGCCGTGGGGTGCCGGCAGTGGAATTTTGCCCCTCCTTTCTTGCCCGTGGATGCAGTAAGAATCTGCCAAGGGATTACGTCCAGAAGATGGGCGGCAGCGTCTTTACTACGCTTCCCAACCCGCCTGCCATGTGTGGTGAACATGGCAATAATGATCTTGGGTTATGGCAATAACCCCTTTGAACTTGGAGATTCATGAAGGTCTTTTTGTCAAGCACTGTACGTCCTAAGGCTGAGATGATGACGACGATGAACACGTTGTGGCAACCCCACGATTGATGATGTCGAATGTGACCAGAAATATGATGGTGCGGAACTGTCGGGAGAGGCAAATGTTGGAAATCTGCTAGTTTTTCTCGCAATAGGAATCGATGTTTGAATTACATTCTTAATGGGGAAGATCCTGAATGAAACATGATTTCGACAAATGATGAAAGTGGGTTTACACTTAAACAACAAAAATAGCTTATATAACTTAATATAAAAGTCTTCCCCAAATAAAAACAGCAGACTACTAATAAGATAAGGTAGAAGCATGGCATAAACCAATTGGTGTTTTTCAGCCGGGTCTTCGTTTTCAAACTTTAAGCTGGTTATAAGGCTAAGGAAACATATTAAGAGTCACGTTGTAAGTCTGTACGGCATCTGACTATGGAGTCTCATCATCATCATCTCAGCCGTAGGACTGCTGTCCACGTCTGGACGTAGGCCTCCCTCATGAAGCTTTAGGATCATGAAGGGGTTGTTGCCAAACTCGCCACGCTAGGCGGGTTGGCGAGTTCACCGTAAGAAGCACGTGTTAAGTGTGAACATACATTTTTCATGAAAGGAAAATCCATTGGTTCACGCCGGGTATCATGCACCATCGGATCGAAAGTCTGGGACGTATGTGAATGTACAGGCGACATTAAAATGTCTATTTATATAATATTACTCTCTGACCCGTGCCCACTTCGTTAGGCGGTAAAAATGTGACTACCACGAAAAAGTGTTTTCATTTAGCGCCTATGACACCCACAAATAATGTGGCTTTCTATTAGTAAAAGAATTTTCAAAATCGGTTCAGTAGATTTTAAGATTACCCCTAACAACCTCACAAACTCACAAATTTTACCTCTTTATAATATTAGTATAGATAGCATTCTGCGTTTTCTTCCAGTTCCTTCGCGAGGAGCTGCAGTACGACAGCGGTTACGAGAAGAGACAGCGCGCCTTCCACCACAACGATGACATGCACATATCCGTGAAGGAACTGTGGGAGGCCTGGCTCCGGTCTGAAGTAAGTGGCGTACCAGCTTCAAGCGCCTTAGTATTCCAATCAAGTTGGTGTTAACTTACTCACAGCCTAATGGCTGCGATCACGAAGTCAGCGGTGCGTTTGAATGCATACATTTATATAAAGGCCTTTGCATCTATTATAGATGATTTATGAAGCGTCAGCAACTGGTTATCGTGCTGTACGGGACGCTGCAGTGCCTGGGACATTGTTTGATGGATTAGGCTACATTTATATAAATAAATAATGCTGGACAATCCACACAGCATCATCTAGCCCCAAGCTAAGCAGAGCTTGTGTTATGGGTACTAGATAACTGATATACTTAACATATTATACTACATAGATAGATATTTTTATTATATATAGAAAAACATTCAGAACACCCTGAACTAATATATCTGCAGATGATTTGTAAGATTGCAAAGGAACTACAATAAAAGATTTAATAGCGCAGATATTTTTAATAGTAGTAAGAGGTTCTTCAAGGACGAAGTTCTTAAGGTTTTGGGTGTGGAGAGTGAGGGTGACTAGGTTCATTCTTATAGTATGTAATGTATATTATCTTATGTATGTATATTCTTTTCTTGGTGTGACATATGTATATATAATTTACTGTTTTCATATGTTTAATTTTGTTTTTAATTAGTTTTGTTTTTACATTTGTAAATTTTTGTTTAATTTGTTATGTTTGGAACGTATTTATTTGCTTTGTGGATGTCGGTTTTTAGTTATTATTATTATTTAAAAAATGTAAGTCCTTTATTGGCTGTAAGTTAGTGCGTAAGTTCTGAACTGTATTTTATTAAGAGCTGTGGATTTTGTAAAAATAAATAAATAAAAATAAATAAATAAAGATCGTACAGACATTTGTTCCGAGGCGGGCATGCGCCACAGAGCTCGTCTTGTGGTCTCGAAGGCAGCGGCGCGGGAGCGGTGTACGAGCGATGCGCGACTGCCAAGCGGGTGCCCGTCTGCATTGACGGAGAGTGAAACACTCCGTCAATGCAGACCGGCACCGCTTTACCGTTTATTTTTTTGACGGACGACGCCGCGACTTTTTAAAAAATTTAGACATTTTGTCAGGTTTAGACAATTCGTGCACGAACAAAGACACTAATTTCTCATAAAAACAACACTACGCCGCTCTAGCGCCCCGCGCGTTCTGCCCGCTGACTTTGCGACAGGATCTGCGTTGCCTGACTTCGTGCCCGCAGCCTGACACGCACTAGGCACTAACAACGTCCCGTACAGCATTATAGCTATATAACATTATTTTCTTAATAAACCATAATGGTATTCAGATAAGTACTTGGATAGAGTTTATTTGCAATTAGCAAACCCACACATACAATTTTTTTTAAATGCGCATAAAACGAAGTATAATTATAGTAATTATCGACGTAGCTCAAAAAGTTGCAAAACTTAAATGGAGCTGGGCTGGTCATGTTTGCCGAATGCCCGAAGACCTGTGGGCAAAGATCACCACTCAGTGGAGCCCCAACACGGTGAGGCGCCGCGGCAGACCGAAGAAGCGATGGCGTGACGAGTTAGACCGGCATAACAGCGCATGGGTCGAATTGACGGCGGATCGGGATGCATGGAGAGTTGGAGGGGAGGCCTTTGCCCAGCAGTGGGACACTTATGGCTAATTGTAATTGTAAAACGAAGTAAGTACAAACATAATGCATATAAAAAATAATTATAAAACAAAATCCAACACTTATGATTAGAAAACAAACAACAAAATCAAATTACAATTTATACAATAAGATAAAAAAATGCAAGAGAATAAACAAATAAAACCGGACGAGTGCGAGCTGGAATCGCTCACTGAGGGTTCCGTAGGTATGTAGGAACATAATAAATATTAGTAAAAGATTTTAAAATGCACAAAAAGATTCGGTCACCCATCCAATTTATGACCGCGCGTAGGGTTGCTTAACCTCAATGATTGATTTCGTACTTTCTTTAAGGACGATTTTTTTATGATTTTATCGCAAATGTAGCTTTTGGATTTTTCTCTGTATCTACAGTATAAGACGATATACATACCTTCTCAAATTTCATAGTTCTAGGTCTACGGGAAATACCCTATGATTACCCTCAATTTTTGCGTATGTATTATTCGTACACCGCCGTTTTTATTATCTTATATCCTGTCCATCCAAAGGTTGTCTGGAAGAAATCGCTTTCAGCAATAAGACCGCCCATTGTATGTTATATTTGTCTGTGTTTCTCTTTGTGAAATTTATGTTATATGGTGAATGTACAATAAAGAGTTTATCATCTATCTATCTATGAATTTTGATTCCTTTGAGAATGTCGAAACATATGCGTTTTTTGCGGCATAAACGGCCGTATCTTTTTTCAGGTTAAATAAGAATTATTGAGTTTTCCACAGCTTAAAGAGACTGTAGGTTTGAGTATATGGTTTTAAACTTAACTCGATACTTCTACACGTTTTCGAGATAAAGAGTCTTACAGACCGACAGACGGTCAACAAAGTGATCCTATAAGGTTTCCTTTTTTTCCTTTTGAGGTTCTCTAAAAATACTAAATGTGTGTGTTGCAGTAAGGCAAAAAGGTAGTAACTCAGCTTATATTATTTTCTCACCTTCCAGGTTCACAACTGGACGGTGGATCAGACGGTGGAATGGTTGTCGCAGTCAGTGGACCTGCCTCAGTACAAGACTATGTTCCTGCAGCACAAAGTCACGGGAGCCACATTGCCTAGGTCTGTATAAATGTAGCCCTGACTGTACAATTGAACTGATTGTCAACACCACTGTACCTACATTATAGAACACAACAGAGTATTGAACTAAGTGGAGAACTTATAAAGAAATACGAGTTTATTCTTCTCAGCCGTAGGACTCCAGTTGACTCCACGTCTACCGCTGGTCATATGCCTCCCTCCAAATGCAGAGGGATTTGCTCTAGTAATGAGGGGTTGTTGCCATACTTAATACGCTTGGCAGGCGGGTTGGCGAGCGCAGTACGGGATGTCGATACACGGAAAGACTCTGCTGCCCATCTTCTGGAGCCAGAATCTTACTGTATCCAAGAGAAGAAGGGCAACATTCTACTGCAGGCAACCCACGACAAGTTTATAAAATTAAAAATTATTTAAGTAAGCCCTAGTCTCTTAAGGCCGCTCTACATTCTCACGAGACATTCACGCGAGAATCTCCGGAGATTCTCGCGAGAACTGTAGCGAGAACTTCTTTTGGGTACACACTCTCACAATGTTCTCAAATAGTTCTCACTACAGTTCTCGCGCTCGATGACGATGGACGCCGAAGTAGTTTTTTAGTTTATTTTTGTAGTCTTTTAAATTTGTATTCCATAGCACGGGTTCCGCGTGGAAATATTCTAAAAATTTCAACTCAAGTTCGTTTGTCCAAGTTACGCTCATATTGACGCCACGCGGTACACAACACACAACCGTTCAAGTCGGCGGCTCGCGCGCTACTGAGAAACATGCGAGTGTGGAGTCAATACACGTTATCGCCTGTTCTCACGTTCTCGCTCTCCTTTGTTTCGCGCCAAAAAACCGACAAAAAGTGGAGAACAGCCGGAGAACAACGCGAGAACTTGAGAAGAATACGCGAATCGCTTCCACATTCACGTTTCTCGCATGTTTCTCGCGTTCTCGCGAGATTCTCTTGAGGCCGCTCCACATTCTCAAGAGAATCTCGCGAGAACGCGAGAAACATGCGAGAAACGTGAATGTGGAAGCGATTCGCGTATTCTTCTCAAGTTCTCGCGTTGTTCTCCGGCTGTTCTCCACTTTTTGTCGGTTTTTTGGCGCGAGACAAAGGAGCGCGAGAACGTGAGAACAGGCGAGAACGTGTATTGACTCCACACTCGCATGTTTCTCAGTAGCGCGCGAGCCGCCGACTTGAACGGTTGTGTGTTGTGTACCGCGTGGCGTCAATATGAGCGTAACTTGGACAAACGAACTTGAGTTGAAATTTTTAGAATATTTCCAAGCGGAACCCGTGCTATGGAACACAAATTTAAAAGACTACAAAAATAAACTAAAAAACTACTTCGGCGTCCATCGTCATCGAGCGCGAGAACTGTAGTGAGAACTATTTGAGAACATTGTGAGAGTGTGTACCCAAAAGAAGTTCTCGCTACAGTTCTCGCGAGAATCTCCGGAGATTCTCGCGTGAATGTCTCGTGAGAATGTAGAGCGGCCTTTACCTAGTCTCGGAGGTTACTGCTCCGCTCGCGTTGTAAACATTCATTTATTTAACATGAGCACACAAAACATTTTACAACACAAAGAAGATATTCATACATAATCCACTATTTACTACAACCTTTGTAATACATTAAAAATACATTCAGTGTGTGTCAAGTGCGCAGTCTCAGTATCAGCTATAGAACGGCGCCACAGAATACCAAATACAGAATACAAATACAAAATATTTATTTGCAAACAACGGGTTGCAAAGGTTGGTAAATAATTTTGGGTTCCATCCGATGTCTTACCAGCTAAATGCAAATTTTTAAAATTGAATTTGGAAAATTTTTAAATAGAAATACCAGCGCAGTTATAGCTTGCTCAGCTATGCTATCCCCGCTTATGCTGAGTGGTGACCGATTTGTGCCTATACCTAGTCTTGCCATAAATACTGAAACAAAGAAAAAATAAATTTTCTATTGCAAATAACATTTATTACTTTTACAGTGTGTTAGTTTAATACGTAAATATAAAACAATTTAAAATATAAAATGCTTATTCGAAGTGGTCTCCATTGGCTGCAATACAGTCCTTTAAACGTTGAGGCCAGTTATCAATAGAAGCACGCACTCTTTTCATGGGAAAATTCTTCACTGCCAATCGTACGGATTGTTTTAGGGACTCCAAATTATCATGGCGTTTAGAGCAAGCTGTACTCTTTAAAACTGACCATAAATCATAATCCAGCGGATTAAGCTCGGGACTAGACGACGGCCAGTCGTCAGCTCTGGTGAAGTCCGAAACGTTCGTTTCCAACCAAGACTGCGTAGACCGAGCTTTATGACCCGGCGCCGCGTCTTGCTGGAAGGACCATTCTTGGTTATTGAATATGGTGTTGTTAAGAGGCTTCACTACCTTCTCAAGAACGGTATCTTGATACACTTGTGCCGATGTTTTGGTACCTTTTTCACAAAAGTATGGCTCAGTCACTCCTTCATAGCTAATACCTCACCAAACCATCACTGAAGTCGGATAGTGCCCACGTTGCACTCTATCGACTACTTGGGAAGCTTTCTTAGAGCTTTGAGCATAAATACGGTCATTTTGTTTGTTAAAATGTTGCTCAATTGTAAAAAAATTCTCATCCGTAAACAAAATTTTTCTGTGACCTCCCTTTGCGTACTGCTTCAATAGTTGTTTCGATTTTACCACCCTATTCTTTTTTAAATTATCAGTTAAGAAATGACCAGTACGTCTCTTATAGGCTGCAAGTCTTAAGTCATCTTTTAAACTATGCGACATAGTTCTAGGTCTGCCCTCCTTATCATAAACGCAATAACTCGATTCTTGGGGCCTACAGAGTTATTGCGTTTATGATAAGGAGGGCAGAGGTGCTATCTTCATCTCCCGAGATAAAATCTTTTGCTTTCGGACAGGATTTCTTCGAATACTTTCCCTTACTGCTTTGACCACCTTTTTCGTACGAACACTACGTGGACGGCCAGATCTTTTTATGTCACAAACAGAGGAGGTCTTATTGTACCTAGTAATAGCCCGGTACACAAACATTTTACTAATACCAAGCGTATGGAGAGTTTTAAAAATTGCATTTGGCTCCATACCTACTTTGTGTAATGCAATCACAGCGATTCGGTTCTCTTTATCACCCCACTCCATTTTAATATCGCAAAATATTGTACAATGTATTGGCGCCAAAATGAGAAAACTCAATGAACAATCATATAAAAATAACAGATTCCAAATTCAAATGTAATATTTTGTTTATTTTTAACTGTAACAGTATTTATGGCCAGACTAAGTATAAACTTTAGGTAAAAATAATTTAATGTTTAGAAATATTGCTATTATGACTTGAATATGTATGACTATGAATAAACTGATTCTTATCTTAGCTACATCTACACTAAAAATAAAGTGGAATGATTTGACTGTTTGTTTTGGATGCATTGAATAGACTCCGAAACTACTGGACCGATTTGAAAAATTCTTTCACAATTAGAACGCTACATTATCCCTGGATAACATAGGCTATATTTTATTCCCGTATTCCCACGGGAACGGGAATTACGCGTGTGAAACAGCGGACAGCGGCTAGTTTCTACATAAAAAGAAAAATAGCAATTAACTAAAGTAAATTACGAGTAGTGTGCGCCATAGTAGCAATTTGGTCCCGGCTCAGCATTAAGCCCACTGTGTTAGCAGCGGACCGGTATGCTGCCGAAACCACCTTGTCCAAGATCAGAAGACCCTGTAATAAACAAGTATATTGTCGCCTGAGGACACCACAGCACGGGCTGAAGACATAAGAGTGTGGGATATAAAAATAACGTTATTAATCCAATTAACAGCTAATATAATTAATTAATAATGCGAACTTGGATTACTTTTACATAATTTGATTTATTTAAAATAAAATATTTATATTACAATTGCTCCGTATTTTATGGCATAAAAAAGAATAGGTAAACAATAACGAAGTAGAATGATTTATAGAATTGTTCCAAGCGTGCGTGAGTATAGCGAACACTCCTCATGTGGACTTTTGAAATGATGAGGATAGAATTGAGTTTTGTAAAATATAATTAGATGAGGATAGTTACAATCATTTTTCATCATCATTTCAGCCGTTAAGGTCCAACTAGTCGCGGAGGCAAAGTCGTCAGTGGGCGCGGCCTAAATGTATGCTATCTCACCTGACATAGTGTGTGTACCCGCGCGCTAGAATGAAATGCACAATGATTCATTCCTAAACCGACCGCGAAAAATATGTGAATAGACTTAGCACAAGGGTTATTATAGAAAAACTTGTGCTTTTCAAAATAACATTAAATTTCAACTTTTGAATAATTAAACTATGTCGGAACGGCGTTCATTTTTTAGTTTTCTTTCTCCGTATATTATTTAGTTTCGTCCAAAGTTGGGCTATAATCAGTGTTGAAATACGAAAGTTTAGAAGCTTGTATTTTTGAAATAAATACTTTTTTTACGGTTTGGGGTGTATACAAATGTAAATTATGACAAGATAAATTGATATAATCCTTAGTGTTGGATGGTTAACGTCAAACAGTGGAGTAGTTACCCTTCCACGTTTGTATGGAAAGATGGGTGACTAGTTCATCCTTAAACGTCCACTACTGAACACAGGCCTCCCTCATGGATCTCCATTAGGGGTAGTTGCCATACTCACCACGCTTGGCAGGCGGGTCGGCGAGCGCAGTACTGACGCGGATGTTGTTACACGGACAGACGCTGCTGCCCATCTTCCGGAGGTATCCCCTAGCAGGCTCTTGCATCCGGGCATGAGAGGAGGTGCAACATTCTACTGCCGGCACCCCACGGCGATATACCTACTAATAAATAAATTGAATTGATATAGGCTGGCTGTCAACAACATGCAGTACCTCAGCAACGTGCTCGGCATCAAGGACCCCATCCACAAGCAGAAGCTGGCGCTGAAGGCGATGGACGTGGTGCTGTTCGGACCCCCCAAAGGTAACATTTATGTTTTAGCTAAGCTCTGTTTGTCTCAACTGGCCTCGGATTATTTATTTATTCAAATTGCTGTATGGGCTTACAGATTAATCCAAGGCGCCCAGACACTATACTAACATAAATATACAATAGAAAAAAATACATAGCAAACCTTAATGAAAACTAATTGACAATAAATATCACATTGATGTCAAAAGTTGTCAAGATACAAGAACAAAAAGATAAGTAATTACAGCAGATACACAAATGTCTAATTAGATAATAAAATAGAATTAAAAAAACAATGTCAAGTCATAATAATTAGTCTAGCATCAGGTACAGTCAAGAAAAGAGTTTAGCAAACGGTATAACTCAGCAATATTGTCGGAGAACACGTCGGCGTTGGTGGCGGAGACAAGTGACATCCGACAGTGGTCGGATGGAAGGAACTTTGAGGTTGCTGAGCAAGACCGCGCCAAGTGGACATCCCCTCTGCAGGGCTAGCATGGCCGGAGATATTTTATCCACGGGGAGAGGACAAAATACTATTCCCCTCTGTCAATTTTGTCCACCCTCCGAGCATGGCGACATGGGTGGATAAACTGTTCACGGTGGTCTTTTTTAAACTTTCGCGATCACAACACATTATTAACACATATTTAACCGGGTATTTATCGCGCTATTTACCTTTATTCTAACCTAATTCTACCGGGACCACGATGGGTGCAATCCTGTCGAAACGTCGGGCAATAATAAAGGTAAATAGCGCGATACATACCCGGTTAAATATGTGTTAATAACTGTTCACGGTGGACAAACCAGGGGAAACGAAAGCTATAGGCAGAGGGTATCCACGTCTAATGTCAAAAAGTGATATAATTCTCTTTCCCCCTGTTGCCGTGCTTTGGCAGGTGGATAAAATAATTTTATCCCTTGTCAGTGGAAATAAACGGTGGACAAAAGTTTTATCCCCAGCCCATGCTAGCCCTGCTGAGAGCCCTATGTCCTTGATGAGGCATGTCTGTCTCTCGTGGGTTCGATACCGGCCCGCTGTCCGCGTCCACTGATGGACGCAGGCCTCATGGATCTCCAAGATTGTCTTATTTTAATGATAAAAACAACAACAACAGCTACAAAAATAAAACAGTTTGTCTGATCGTGAGAAGTGGAGGGAGGTGGGGGGGAAACCTTTGCCCAGCCGTAGGACACATTATAGGTTGTTAAAACAAACAGCTAGTAATAGTTTTCTCTATAGCTTACAAAAACAAAATAATAATCCTACAAAACAAACGTTATTACATTTCTGTGCAACAACATAATCATAAATGGTTTTATAAGTGTTCATTTGTGTGTGCTTGTTAAAGCCCATATCTTTCTGAAAAATGTATGTGCAACATTCAACACGTGCTTTAAAGGTGAGGGAAGGCTTTTACATATATTATAGATGACTAGCTTGTGCCCGCCGCTTCGCATGCGTTGTGCCCGGATAAAAAGTAGCCTACGAGTATGTGTGAATCCTAGTCAACATCTATACGTTTGCAAAATTTCAGCTCCGTACGCTACGTATACGTACGCTAGTTTTTGCGTGAAGAGGTAACAAACTTTCTGCTTTTTAATATTAGTGAGATATTTTTAAAATCCATGTCAATAAGTGTCTATTCAATAGCGCAAAAAGGTACATAGAATTATATTTTACTAATTAATAATATAAAGAAAAACAATACCTACGTATGTATATAAATTAAATAAAACACTTACATAATTATTTAAAGATAATTGAATTCGTTCGCCATGGCCAAAGGCCATGTAGCTCGAAGAACAGATGGCCGATGGGGCCGAAAGGTTCTCGAGTGGAGGCCACGGACCGGTAAGCGCAGCGTAGGACGTCCACCTACAAGATGGGCAGATGACTTGGTGAAGACCGCAGGTCGTCGGTGAATGCAGGCCGCTTCTTACCGCAATACCTGGAAATCCATGAGGAAGGCAGTGGGCGTCCTACGGCTGAAATGATGATGATGATGAATTAGTTCGCGTCATAATATTTTTTTCCAAGTGAGGGAAAGAAGCGAAGAGGAATCCTCACTCTTTCATAGTGCCACAACAGAGCCACGTGGGTCGCCAAATGTACCCGGTGTCTCACAACACTAATACTGTAACTGACCTGGCAATCCAGGCTGACCAATGTCAGTTGCACATTCTGTGGTTGCACCTAGCAATTAGTATGAATAAAAGGGTGTGCGTCTCGGGACGCACGACAGAAGTGATAACTTAGGCTAGCGCTGCGGGTTAGAGTGAGAGAGGAGGAGCCTGCCTACCGCTGCCGCATGCGTGAGAGCAAGGGAAGCCAGACAGACTGGCGCCGTACGTAACGAAGCGGTTTACCCTCCCATAAGAAGTTATTACTTCAATAATGTTGGATATCGCACAGAAATACCTATAGCACCCAAAAACCGTATCCATTTAACCCGAATACGTTTAAGAAAAGAGTTAATAGGCATTTTCTAGGGAAGCTCGCTCCATCGTCGATCTCATTCTTGCGATAGCAAGGATGAAATCAAGAGCTAACCTATCAAACATAAAAAAAAAAAAAAAATTTTCTGCGTGGTTTAGAAGAAGCAAGCTGAACAAGTTAGGAAAATTTAAAGTAACTTCCGACAC
Source organism: Pasiphila rectangulata (assembly GCA_963082625.1). Classification (NCBI taxonomy): domain Eukaryota; kingdom Metazoa; phylum Arthropoda; class Insecta; order Lepidoptera; family Geometridae; genus Pasiphila; species Pasiphila rectangulata. The sequence continues at coordinate 11,529,862 of OY720253.1, forward strand.
AAAGTAAGAGCTAGAAAGCCTGGGTTCTAATAAAATTACACATCATTTCCTTTACTTTGATATCGAACTTAAGTTTTTTTGAAATCGTTCGATTATTCATCCCCACTTTCACCCCCCAGATGATGCTGTGTAAATTGCCTAGCATTATTTATTTATTTATTATTATTTATTAGTACCAATCGTCTAACTTGGAGACAAGACTAGATTTCGCCAAAGATGGAGCACGCATGTCATTGTAAAGTGTGTAATGAAATGATAAATAATAATAATAATGTGTGATACCTAACAATAAACAAACAAATATCTGTGTAAAACCATACTTGTAACAAATAAATTATTTCATTTCATAAATGAGAATGAATTGATTTTTTATTCTTTTGCCGGGCGGGGCGCTGTCTTAGGAGCCATTCATAAATTACCATAAATTTCACACGAATTTTATAATTTTTTAACCGACTTCAAAAAAAAGGATGAGGTTTTTTTTAATTCGACCGTATATTGTAATGTTAAACGGGCTTTCTACTCACGTTAATTATACGTCGAAAATAGTTTTCCGACATGTTCTGTTCCTCCCAGGGGAACTTTCATCAGGGAATGGAGTCTTACGCGCTGCACTGTGCAGCGCGAGCGCGCGAGAGGGAAGGAGAAGGTGCCGCGTAAGACTCCATTCCCTGATGAAAGTTCCCCTGGAAGGAACTAAACACGTCGGAAGCCTATTTTCGACGTAAATTAACGTGAAGTAGAAAGCCCGTTTACATTACAATGAATAGTGTAAACTCACGAGTGTTTCGAAAGTGAGATCGACCGTCTATATTAGGTCGTTACATAGGTATATATTAAGGCGGGTACAGACTGCTGTAACGTAACATGCAATGTAACACGCAATGAAAGAATTTGCCGTCCATATTGTCGCAATGTATCATGCAATGTAACATAATTCCCTTAGTCTAGACGCCTTGCGCGCACGAACCGTGCACACTACGCGCACGAACAGAGCATTTCAACACGTGAGCGCCGCGATCCACCATTTGTCGGTTTTTTCGCCGAACACAAAGGGGCGCGCAGTGTGCACGGAGCGTCAGTGAGGACGGGTTGTCTGTGTCTGTACTGTGGTACGCGCGCGAACCATGGAAGAAAACACAGCTTCGGCAGAGCCTACACATGAATTATGGAGTGAAGAGAAAGTATTGCAGTTAATTGAGGCGTATAGAACAAGAGACATTTTGTGGAATCCACAAAATGAATCTTTTTACAAAAAACATCTGAAACTGGACGCTTGGTTAGAAATTGCCAACTTGATGGAAACAACGCAAGAAAAATGTAACAACAAAATTATTAGTCTCCTATCATCCTACCGTCGTGAAAAACTGAGGGAAAAAAAATCGAAAGGAACAGGAAAAGGTAAGAAAACACTTAATTATTATTTATTCATAATATTATTCTAATCACACGTTATTTTTGTTCGTGTTCGATGTTCGAATAGTCACCTAGTGTCAAAATAGTGTGATATAGAAAACAATAATACTATCTACCTACGGCAGTAAAAAAATACTTATTTATTTTATTTATTACTAAAAATTACTGAGCTGTACCTCTTTATTTTTAGTTATTGTGTTTTTACAGGAAGATAATGATTGTGTTTTTTATGTTTAAAATCAATTTTATCTTTTTTATTTACAGGTGCTTCGGAGAGATACACAAGCAGATGGTTTGCTTATGAAGCGTTAAAGTTCTTAGACGACCGTAACAAACCGAGAAAGAGAATGAACTCGGTAAGTAAAGACTGGTTTGATTTTTTTTTCTTATTAATATCTGTCTTGCCAAGAAATCTTCCCTTCTTTTATAAAATAATCAGAGAGTTCATCTCTCAATGCATTTAAATGTGCAGGTGATCGTCGAGGAATATTTCTTAAAGGTAGTAGTGATCTCAGGTCTTCATTACTTTGCCTCCATGTTTCTTCATTCATACCTTCTTCAGTTTCAATTAATTCTTGATTAAAGTATGTAGTTCTAGAGTGACGTCTCAAATAATTATGTAAAAGAACAATTGTCATAACTACTAGCTCAGCTTTATCAGGCTGTAAAAGCATTGGTTTCCTTAGAACTCTAAAGACAGACGATATGATACCAAATGCATTTTCAACTGTTCTTCTAGCTCTGCTTAGTCTGTAATTAAATACTCTCTTTGAAGTTCCTTTTGGATGTGTCCCAGCATATGGTTTCATCAGATTTTCACTTAAAGCAAAGGCACTATCCCCCACAAAGAAGTAGGGTATTGGGATATGTCTTTCTGGGAGTGGATGAGGTGATGGAAAGTTTATTAAACGATTTTCTATCAAATCATAAAGTTTTGTATCCCTAAAGACACCCCCGTCTGAGATCCTCCCTTGGCATCCCACATCTACAAATAAAAAATTGTAATCGGCGTCAACCAAAGCAAAAAGCACGATGCTAAAAAAGTTTTTATAGTTGTAGAATTCGGTTCCACTTTTGATAGGTGCTTCAAGCACAACGTGTTTTCCGTCCAATGCCCCTAAACAGTGTGGGAAATTCCATTTCTCTTCAAATTGGTTGCTTATATTTAACCAAGATTCTTCTGTCGTTGGAATCTAAAACAAAAACGATTATTAATAGATAGATACGAGGATGTGATTATACTTAGTAGCCCTTAAAGTTACATCCTCCTGTCTAGTAGTTTATATCAAAAGTTAGTCCTTACAGTCTACAGTTATAAATTATTTCTATGTTTTTCAGGTGGCGGTTCAACAACCAATTGCCCAAGAAAATCCACTGAACGAATTTATTGCTCCACCTCAACGGAATGATTATATACCTACGCGAGCTAAGCAAGCCAAAAAGGATGACAACAGTGTACTTTCAGAAGTTGTGGGCATATTACAAACTACTGCTAATAAGTTAGGAAGTTCAAGCGCTGTAGATTTAACTACTACTTTCGCGTCATATGTAGCAGCTAAAATGAAAACTTATTCTACTCAAACTAGAAATTCTGTGGAACACGCAATTTTTGACATCCTAATGAAAGCTGACAAAGGCTTCTACGAAGGCTCATATCGTCAGCAGGATAACTATCCGACTTCATACCAAGAATCCTACTGTGCACCACCGAAGACAAGACAAGATTATGTCGATTTGACCGGCTATGGGAATCGTCCTGGAACTTCCGCATTTCGTCAGTCGACTTCCGCACTGCCTCCAGACACAAATCAACAAGCACACTATGGCTATACCACTGCAAGGAATGAAGAATACGATACTGATCAACAGCCATCGTCTGTTACTTCACTTGAATCTCAGCAATCCTTAGACGATTATAATGATTTGGGCCTGATGAAGGGTTTGTGATTTTACCACTTAAAATTTTGTTTAAAACTTGATTATAAATAAAACTTACCTTGATATATTCTTTTAATTCCTCAATTATAGCGGAGCAAACTTCTGGAATAATACCACTTATGGCTTGTTTCGATACCCTGAAGGTATATTGTAAACTTGTGTAAGAGTCACCACTAGCTAAAAAACGAAGTGTTATTGCCAGTCGGTCTTGGATTGAAATTGAAGCCCTTAAATGTGTGCAATTCCGATAAATTCTTGGTCCGACCAATCTGAGCAGATTTTCGAATGTCGTTGGAGTCATCCTTGTGAAATTTTGAAATTGTCCGGTTAATCTCATGTCGGCCATTAATTGTGCACCAGCTCTCTGACTGTACAACTCTGTACGCCACCATCGTCGAGGTCTTCGGCGTTTTTTTATCACATGGTTGGTGATAATTAATGAAGCACCGACAATCATCGTAGCTAGTAATAATTGGTCGTCACGATCCATTCTCTTTGCGTGTTCTCGGCAGACTGAGCTATATTCGCCGCGCGCATGCCGGAAAAGATGCGAGTCCGTACATGCTCGGTTTGTGCGCGCGCTGCGTCCACATTTATGAAATGCTCCTTTCATATTACATTGCATGTTACGTTACAGCAGTCTGTACCCGCCTTTAGGCGTTTTGTATGAGAGGAACATAAAGTCGATTTTTTTATATAAAATATTTAATTAATCAAAGTATGTAACCATTGCTATCTATGCACTTTTGCCATCTCATAGGTAGTTTATTGATTCCCTTTACTAAAAAAAACATTCGGACGGAAATCAATAAAATCTTTGAAGGCGGTTTGGACTGCCACATCGGAGTTGAATTTTTTCCCTTGCAAGAAGTTATCCAAATTTCGAAAAAAATAATCTGTTGGAGCAAACCACCGGAGAGTACGGTGGATGTCTTAGACATTCCAATTGAAGCTCCTCTAATTTGGTAGCCGTCTGTTGAGCAGTGTGTTGTCTAGTGTGTCCTGAAGCAGCAGTGGTCTAGAGCGATTGACCAGCCTCGGTTGTTTAGCAGCTAGCTTTTCCATCATGGTTTACAGTTGCTGACAACAGACATCTGCCGTAATCGCCTGGCCAGATTTAAGAAAGCTGTAGTGGACGACACCAGCACTGGTCCACCAAACGCTCACAAGTAACTTTTTCTGAGTCAGTTTTCGCTTGGGGCATCATGATTTGGCTGGTTCGCCAGGGTTCAGCTATTGCGATGAGCGCTTCCGGTTATCGTATAGGATCCACTTTTCATCGCAGGTAATAATTCGATTTAAAATCCCTTCATTATTGTGCCGGTTGAGTAATGTAACGCAGCAGTCGACGCGCGTTTGTCGATTTGCTTCACTCAGTTCGTGTGGTACCCACCTTTCAAGCTTTTTCACCTTCCCAATTTGCTTCAAGTGGATTAAAATAGTTTTATCATCCCATATTCGAAAAGGACGACTTGGTTCGCCTTTAAGTGCACCCAAAGGTGGTGTTTTCTATAAGGAACTTTTAGCGGGCAGTAATAAGTTTTTTATCCTCTTTATATGTGCGCCGCAATTATGTCATTACTATTTGAATTAGTGCGCCGCAATTATCTTTGCCGCGCGCTTTTTGAATTTGGAACATCATAGTGTTCAGCGCCAAAGAAATCGAACGCAAATATAGCTTGAATAAAGACTTGAAATAAAGACGGCCCATAGTCGCGCCGCCGGCTGAATAAAAAACAAAGAAAACAAATTAAAAACGCGCGAACTACAGCCCGCGTTTTCGTCAATTTTCACGGATTGTTAGAAATTCATGGTTTTGTTTTGAAAAATGAGTTCGTCAAGTGACAGTGAAAGTATAGAATTAACTCCTGAAAGTATTAAAACTGACACAAGAAATGTGATGGATAATCTATTACCTGCAAAATCCCGGGAGAAATATGAAAGCCTATGGTAATTTTAGTAACAAAAACAAATAATAATATTAATATAATAATTTGGACAAATCACACAGCATCATCTAGCCCCAAGCTAAGCAGAGCTTGTGTTATGGGTACTAGATGACTGATATACTTAATACATTATACTACATAGATAGATATTTTTATTATATATAGAAAAACACCCAGAAAACACCCTGAACAAATATCTGCAGATCGTACAGACATTTGTCCCGAGGCGGGAATCGAACCCGCAACCCCTTGCGTCGCAGGCGGACCTTCGCCCGCTGCGCCACAGAGCTCGTCATAAACGCACTGTGTTTTCTTTTGTGACACCGCCGCCATACACATCATTAATCCTTCGAGTCGTTTCTGCAGCACTGGTGCTATGGTGGAACTCGTAGTCGTAAATAACACGATATTTCAATTTTCCAATTTGTAAACTGAGTGACGCAAAGAAAAAATACCAAAGAGGAAAAACAAATGAATTAAGGTTTTCGAAACACAAATGCATGAGTAGATGTATAAATTTGAATTTGGAATTCCTAACCAAAGAGGAGTTATTTGAGATCAAAGTGGCCAGTACGACAAAACGCCAATTTCTCTCCCAGATCATCTGTCATCTCTGGGATGCCATATCCCAGAGAAATCGTAGGTAACAAAAACAAAACATATAACCAGGTGTTGTGATCGCGAAAGTTTAAAAAAGACAAACAAAACGGTTTTTTTGTTAAATATTAGTTACAGCTGGTCACATTGGTGAGACTCCCCTTCCTAGGACGTTACATATTTTGCAATTCACATCCGAAATTAAAACGGCAGTTCCGAAATTTCATTAAAAGTTTGGTCAGTACGGAAGACCAGCGCTGTGGTACGACCTGTTGTGTGACCATTTTTTGTCACTATTTATAAGAACTAAACGTTACGGGTTCGAGTCCCGTCGGAGACAAAATTTAGATTGCATTTTTCATATCTATAAGAACCTATTATTTTGATTACTTGTAATATGTGTGACAAAATAAACGTCTCATTATCTTTTAGAAATGTGACACTGAATTTTCGCACCCCTTCCACGCCTTGTCACGCAATATAACACTTCGTCGATGCTCTCCCTTCCTCTTAACGTGTGACGTAATTTACAGCTCCGTATACCTAAATGAGCTACAACTTAAATCCATATAGGATTAGCATAGCAAAAAACTATGCTATAATTTTTTTCGCTAAACTGACGTAACTACAAATCCGAACGTAGGAAGTTATGGCATAGATTATTATAACTTTGAGGTTGCACTAACAGGATAACATCACGAAGGTCAGCATCGACGCGTGTGCCAATGCCATCTCTGCGCCGTTGTGATAAAGGTTCAAAATTGAATGTACCATAGCCGTGGAATCCGTAAAAAATACTACCATTGTCCGGTGACAATCATAGTCGATTGTTATGTTAAAGTAGTGCTTAAGCTGTTTTTAAAGGTAGTGTGTTAGTATAATGGGCCTGTAATGTTCGCGTAGATGAAAATGCTCACTGGTATAGTATGGTATTCGATAATTGAGAGATAGAATCTATCTCTCAATAGATAAACTCTTTATTGTGTAAATCATACAGAAAGTAACAACAAAAATAACTAAAATTAACTTAAACTACAAAAACAACAGAAATACACAATGGGCGGTCTTATCGCTTAGAGCGATTTCTTCCAGACAACCTTTGGATGGAGAGGATTTGAATGGAAGAATGGGGTGTAGTGAAATTTAAATCCTAACATATACATATATGTATGTACTATAAATACATAAGAAAGTTTAAGAGAGTTTAAGCATCAATAAAAAATAGGCCATGTGCGAGTCGGACTCGCGCACGAAGGGTTCCGTACCAGTATTTGGCAAAACAACTTGTTTTTGAGGTAGCACCGTTATTTATATCGAGGAAAAAACGGCATTCAAATTACGTTTGATGACGTTTACGTTTGGACGGGGACGCACCCCTCAAATATTTATTTTTTAAATTTAATTAAATATTTTAAAAGAAAATATAAAATAGCCGTGGGGTGCCGGCAGTAGAATGTTACCCCTCCTCTCCTACCCATGGATGCAGTAAGAGCCTGCTAAGGGACACCTCCGGAAGATGGGCAGCAGCGTCTTTCCGTATATCAACATCCCATACTGCGCTCACCAACCCGCCTGCCAAGCGTGGTGAGTATGGCCTTAGTTAGTTCAGTAGTGGACGTTTTACGGCTGAAATGATGAAATATAAAATTGAATAATCTGTGAACATTCCAAGCGTCTACATGATTCCGTTATTAATATCGAGCAAAAAAAATCACGTTTGTTGTATGGGAGCTCCCTTAAATATTAATTTTATTCTGTTTTTGTGTTTGTTTTTTTAGCGGCAACAGAAATACACCATTTGTGAAAAATTTAACTGTCTAGCTATCACGGTTCATGAGATACAGCCTGGTTACAGACATACAGACAGGCAGACGGAGAGCAGTCTTAGTAATAGGGTCCTGTTTTTACCCTTTAGGTACGGAACCCTAAAAAAGCTGGACACTACACACAGCACTCCCGAGCTTGTTCTATGAAAATCAGATGGTTGACAGAATACAATTTTTTTTATTCGTATGCTTACTTAAAACATACTTATCATAACAATAATGCTGAGACTACACAGCGCTATCTAGTCCCAAAATTAAGCAAAGCTTGTATTTGGAGATCGGGTAATTCGTATATATTTTTTTTGTAAATATTCTTATAGACCGGGGAGAATATTATATGCACTTCGTATAAACCTATGTCGTGCAGCGGGAATCGAACCCTCTTGCGTCACAGCCTTATACCCACTCAGCCATAGAAATAGACTTGTAAATCTCTTGGGCATTGCATTTACAGCCGTCCTATATAATCTAATCGCGAACGAACACGTCATGTAAAAAATCTCCCAAGACCATTAATTGGTTTTCTATATAAAAAATCTTAGTACTAGGTACTAGTACTAGGTATTTATAGCGGTGAATGAAAATATCGTGACCCTCGCTTCGGTTACGTAGTGACAGCCGACTGAGCTGAAGATACAATTAGTAACATATTAAATCGCTGTATAATTATAGGTAACTACAGAACAGTTATATTGATTATAACTGTCACCGTGATGAAATTTTTACCTGTGGTAAAAAAGTCTGTGGAAAACTATTTAGTTTTAGACCAATACATGAGATTATCCCGTAAACTGATTACTTTATTTAAAATTTCATATCTCGACGTGACTGCATTTAAACAATCTAAATATTGGTGTTGCAAGCAGATAAGTCTTTTCCCTATATTATTAAGACACGTTTAAATAAATCTTCAAAAAATCTTTGTAAATATATGTCATATATCTCACTAATATTTTAAAGCCGAAATTTTGTTTGGATGGAGGTTTGTTACCTCTTCACGCAAAAACTAGGCCACGGATTGAGCTGAAACTTTGCGCACGTATTGATGTTGACCAGGATTAATACATAGGCTACTTTTTATTCGGGTACAACGCATACGAAGCGGCGGGCAGAGGATAATAAACTCTATCAGTGCTTGGAGTACACCATGCGTAGGTACGTAAGTTCAAACGCCCCGCGTGTTCAGAGTACACATGGTGTACGTAAGTCTGCTCCTTAAATCATGAACTTGGAAAGGAATTGAATAATTTCTGTATCATGTAAGTTTTTCGAGAGAGGGAATTAGCTATTAGGAAATTTCACAAGGCTTAGGTCGCTTAGACGGTGCTAACAAAAAAGGTTTCATGTAAATCGGTCAACGCGTTAATTGATAAGTTTAAAAACAAAGTAGTTTTTCGCTGACCTTACAGAATGAGAACAGTAGCGAGGAGGCTCGCGCCCACAATGTCACGAGGCGGGTTGTTACCACTGTATTGTGTTATTAAATGTTGTAGGGTCGCCATGTTATACACGGATTAGACAGTAACATGATATTTAAATATGAGGCAACTTATCTGAAGTTATGTGTAACGGGAGTTGTCTCTGAAACTACAAACCTTAAAATTTACAGTGGTTCCCATTAGAACTTATATGATCGCTTACATAAAAAAATCAGTGTCGATTGTGAATAATGAAATACATTGATTTAAAGACAAACACGTGCTTTAACGGTGAAGGAAACATCGTGAGGAAACCCGCGGCTTAGTTAGCTTCAGACATATTGACCTGTTCTTTCTTCTGATTAATAGTTGACTAAGTTGAGAGGATGGTTATAGGTGCTGGACAAGCCTAATCCATCTAATAACGTCCCAGGCACTGCAGCGTCCCGTACAGCATGATTACCAGTTGCTGACGCTGTATGAATCATCTATAATAGATGCAAAGGCCTTACTTTTTTTTTGTTTAAAGAATATGGTGTCGTAGCCTTGTTGGCATGTTGTTTAGCGAGTGAAACCGCGCGGGTCAGCTTAAGTTTATACGTGCCTATGACTTTACAAAGTAGTGTTTTCAGTTAACCGTACAGAGTCAGAAACTGTAGAGAGTAGGCTCGCGGCCCACAATGTCACGAAGCAGGTTGTTACCACTGCACTGTGTTAAATGTTCTAGGGTCGCCATGTTATTCACGGATTAGGAGATACATGTGTGAAAATAACACGCTTAGTTAAAAGCACGATGCACCCATTGTTTTTTAATTCACAAAAATAGAGAGTCATCATCATCCCAGCCGTCGGATGTCTACTGTTGGACATAGGCCTCCCTTTTTTTTCGCATTGACAATATATGTATGTTGTTGACCGCAGATGGCTATGACAACGTTACCGGACTATGGCGGGCGCAGAAGGGCGCCTTCTGCGCCCGCCATAGCCGCAAAAGTTAGTTTGGGGCAACAAGCTCAAGGGCACCACTTAGGTTCGAACCACGGCTTGGACTGTTGCCAGATTTTTGTATGTAGTGATGGTTAACGTCCAGGTGCAAAACTGCACCTTAGACGGAAGAGTGTATTCTTCGGCCCCGCCGGCGGGACCGGTTATTGAAAGTGTGTCTAGCAGCTAATGTGAGACGGGTTGACGTCACCTCCGGGTTAGCGGCGGTGAGCTCGTCAACGGGCAAGCCGAGAACGTGTCTCGGTCTACGGAGGAAAGTCGTGTCTCGGTCGACGGAGGAAAGAACCATAGGCCTCCCACATGTATCTCCGAGTACTTGATCATGAGGGGGTTGACGAACCGTATAGAAATATAGAAAAAGCTATCACAATCCACGTACATTGTAAATACAGATAAATAATTATAAGACAGAAAAGTGAGAACAATAAGGCTACCCCTCAGCATTTGCTACATCAGCGCAAGGGCTGCTGTAGCGCTGGTTCTCAGTGGCGCAGGCGACACTGCGACACGCGTTTAACTACATTATTAACATTTTAATACAACATAATGCCGTTGTAGGGTGCCGGCATTAGTTGTTTGTCATGTTACCCCTCCTCTCATGCCCGTGGATGCAGTAAGAGCCTGCTAAAGGAAACCTCCGGAAGATGGGCAGTAGCGTCATTCCGTGTATAGCGCACCGTACTGCGCTCGCCTACCCGCCTGCCAAGCGTGGTGAGTATGGCAACTGTACAATAAGTTGGCATGTCCCATAACATAAGAAGGCATAAACCATAAGTATTTAAAAAGAACAACACATGTAATCATGAGTTTTTTTGTACATTTAGCAGGTATTTTTTAGGTTTAATTTAAAAGAGTAAACTGAGACTACCGGAGGTATCACTTCGCAGATTCTTACTGCATCCACGGCCAAGAGAGGACAGGTACAGCAGTATGGGTAAAATAGGCTGCAGATGATGACATATCAGTCATCCATGGCACAAGCTTTGCTTAGTTGGAACCATATGGTATTCTGTATTTTTTTTATTATTTCATTATGAAATGGTTTACTATATCGTAACGTCCATCGATGTCCTACGTAGGTATAAATGATACAACTGTAGTTATATATTATGTGGTAGTTTACGTCTGTCGCCGGCGCTAGTAATGAATGTGACAAGTGGAGTCGCGTCCCCCGCGCCCCGCCACTGATAAATTATTATATTATTCCTATCATAACTAGCTATACTCAATAGCTAAACATCACAACTATATAGCCGTAAATGAAAAAGTTCCACGTGTCCTTATCGTAGGACCCACGCTTAATTTAGCACCGATGATGTCGTGCTCATCACGTAAATCAGAAAGTTATAATAACTTATGCAAGAAACGTGCATAATTTATAAACAACAATAAGTTTTGTCCCGCTAACAACATAACGTATGGTATCAGCAAGCTGACATCACGGTTTAAGCGAGTGTGAATTTAGTTTCATACTAACAGCGGTTTCATTCACTCCGCATTACAGCTGAGATTGCCGGAGAAATGTCGTAAAAATCGGAAAAATGAGTGACAAATTGCAAATAAAGTTATAAAAATGTTGAAGATCGGACTGAAAGTTGTAGTTTTATAATGTGAAGTGAGGTCTGATTGCGTCTGTTCATGTTGACATTCAAAGCTATGTGTTGAAACAACAATTAGCTTAACAGCTGCGAATCGCGCAACAGGCTGTGAAACACCGGCTGTGTATGTTCTGATATACCGGATAACTTGAGGCGACTAAACGGCGTTTTAAATTGCGGAGCCGAAGCAGTAAACATCCCTAATGCCGAAATAACACATTAACGGCCAAGCTGTTTGGCGTCTCACATTGTTGATCCGATGTAGTGAACATCCCTAGTGCGGCTAACAGAACCGGCCAAGCCGTTTGGCGTCTCACATTGTGAATATGTTTGTAGTGAATCCCTAATGCGGAGCTAACTGAACCGGCCAAGTTGCGTGGCGTCTCATATTGTGAATATGTTGTAGTGAATCCCTAATGCGGAGCTAACTGAACCGGCCAAGTTGCGTGGCGTCTCATATTGTGAATATGTTGTAGTGAATCCCTAATGCGGAGCTAACTGAACCGGCCAAGTTGCGTGGCGTCTCATATTGTGAATATGTTGTAGTGAATCCCTAATGCGGAGCTAACTGAACCGGCCAAGCTGTTTGGCGTCTCACATTGTGAATATGTTTGTAGTGAATCCCTAATGCGGAGCTAACTGAACCGGCCAAGTTGCGTGGCGTCTCATATTGTGAATCCGATACAGTGAACATTATTGGCGAGCTAACACACAACCGGCCAAGCTGCTTGGCGTCTCCTACTATTTTATAAATGGTGTTTGACGTTTGGCTCGCTCTCGGCCTGTGTTATAGCGTGTACGTGTTGTATGGTGGGCGGCATGAATTGACTGATGATGGTAATTATTTTTTGCGGATTAATCTAGTTGAGTCGAAACGGGTTCTGATATTTATCGAGTTCAGTACCCTTGTTGGTATATATAATGTATGTAACCGACTTTAAATTCGGAATCTAAAGCAATATTCCATTTTCAATTGTTTGACGTCCACTGCTGGACATATGCCTCCCTCATGGATCTACAAGTGCAGTAGTGATCATGAGGAAGTAGTTGCCATATTTGCCAGGCGGGTTGGCGCTATTATTTTTCTTAAAAATAAAAAATAATGGTGTGGATAAAGTGCTGTTTTTGTAAGTTTCATTAGAAAAATGTAAATTCGTTATTGGCTTTGAGAATCAAGAATCAAGAATCAAAAAATACTTTATTCAGTGCGGCCGCATGGACCTTATTGACGCGTCACAAATTACAAAATAAAACAACACAAATAAATAGAATAAAGCACATAATTGAATCTGTTCACTTCAGATGACACGCGAGTTAGGAAAAGAAGTGAACAGAAGAACCTAACTCGGTCGTTATAGTCATCATTTAACAATTTTATTTTGTCTTATGTTACGTTTGACGGAGTTGGAGCAGATTCCGTCCCAAGTGGTTTTGTCCTCTAGGTAATCTGATATTTTATAATAAGCTTTATTGCACAGATTGCGTTTAATAATGTTTTTGAATTTATTCAATGATAACTTCTGCAACTCACTTGGGAGTTTGTTGTAGAAGCGTATACATTGCCCTTTAAAAGATATTTTCACCTTATGGAGCCTAGTAGTGGGCACAGCGAGTTTATTCTTATTTCTTGTATTTACATTGTGATTGTCGCTGTTTTTCTTAAACGAAGCAATATTTTTATGGGTGTACAACAGGTTCTCATAAATATATTGACAAGCTACTGTCATTATATTTATTTCTTTAAATTTAGTGCGAAGTGATTCTCTGGGACCCATATTGTAGATAGAGAGAATAGCCCTCTTCTGCAGCACAAATACGGTGTCTATATCTGCAGCACATCCCCACAGTAGTAAGCCATAAGACATAATGCTGTGGAAATAGCTGAAGTAAACAAGTCTAGCGGTATCAACGTCTGTAAGAAGGCGGATTTTTTTGACTGCATATGCTGCAGAACTAAGCCTACCCGATAGTTGTTCTATGTGTGGGCCCCATTGAAGCTTATTGTCTAAAGTTATGCCTAAAAATACAGTTTTTTCTACAAGGTTTAAACTTTCACCTTTTAATTTAATCTTGGCATCAGCCTGTTTTACATTAGGAAGAGTAAATCTAATGCATTTTGTTTTATTTTCATTAAGTAATAAGTTATTGACATTAAACCAATTAACAACCTCTGAGATTGCATTATTCACCTCGTCATAATCGGTGGTACGTCGTTTCATTTTGAACAAAAGTGAAGTGTCATCAGCAAACAATACAATCTCATGATTGTTTTTGACAAGATGAGGTAGATCATTAATGTAAATTAAAAATAGAAAAGGCCCAAGAATTGATCCCTGCGGTACACCCATTGTGACTACAGATCCCGTGAGTTGCACATATTACAACTAGTAGTAGGTATTAGTGCTTTAGGATGGCGATTTGGTATCGTCTAAAATAAAAGGCAAAAATTACTTCATCACGTTAAAGACCTAGAAACTTAAGATATACATATATATATATAAAAAGCAATGCGTTGTGCTAACCTTCCACCCGCATAGTATTAGCGCATTGTGCCGGAGAAAATCCTATTTACTCATACGTCAGTAAATAGGTAGGCAGGTATAATACACCTATGTATTACAAGATATCGAAAGCAGACTTATAGTTTGCAAATTTCATCCTCAATAGCACCGTGGGGTACCGGCACTAGAATGTTACTTCTTCTCTCTTGCCCGTGGATGCAGTAAGAACCTGCTAAGGGATGCCTTCGGAAGATGGGCAGCAGCGTCTTCCGCGTCTTAAACACCATATACTGCGCTCGCCAACCCGCCTGCCAAGCGTGGCGAGTATGGCAACAACCCCTCATGATTGTAAATCTAAGAACCAGGCCCCGAGTCCCCGGCAGCCCCGTTAGTCCTGGCTACGGTAGCAGCCACGGTAACGGCGGGGCTAGGGGTGCTAAGAACCCCCCGGGAGACGGACGGCTACCAACCCCAACGACGAACACTGGCCCTGGTAACACACAATATCCGCACTTCGAGGACAGACGATAAGATTGTTGAGCTGGAAGAAGAAATGAGTAGGTTACACTGGGACATTTTGAAATTATCAGAAGTCAGTAGAGAGGGCGAGGACACGATATCCCTTAAGTCCGGTAATCTACTCTACTGCCGAGAGGGCGATCAACAGTCCCAAGGTAGTGTCGGGTTTCTCGTTCACAAGTCACTTATTAACAACATTGTCACCATCGACAGTGCGTCGAGCAGGGTCGCATACCTAACACTCAGAATATCTAAGCGATATTCGATGAAGGTCGTTCAGGTATGTATATGCGCCGACCTCGTCACACCCAGATGAAGAAGTAGAGTCTATGTATGAGGACATCAGCAGAGCCATACATACGAACAACACTCACTTCACTGTTGTTATGGGGGACTTCAATGCAAAGTTAGGCAAGAGAAGCGATGATGAGTTGAGAGTGGGGCAATTTGGATATGGGCAACGGAACCCCAGGGGACAGAGGCTGGCCGATTTTCTGGAGAAAGAAGGACTCTTTATGATGAACTCTTTCTTCCAGAAGCAGCCTCACAGGAAATGGACCTGGATGAGTCCCGATGGTTCCGCGAGAAATGAAATTGATTTCATCTTGACTAACAAGAAACGGGTATTCAATGATGTCACTGTGATTCACAGGGTAAAAACCGGAAGTGATCACCGAATCGTTAGAAGCACATAGAATATGAACGTTAGACTTAAAAGGTCCCGTTTGATGAAATCTACGCTCCGACTCACTCGCGCACACATCAACTCATCTAGGTCCACTATTTAATATATTTGTTCATTTTTCAGTTCGTTTGTATTGCAGATATTTGTTCAGGGTGTTCTGGGTGTTTTTCTATGTATAATAAAAATATCTATCTATGTAGTATAATGTATTAAGTATATCAGTCATCTAGTACCCATAACACAAGCTCTGCTTAGCTTGGGGCTAGATGATGCTGTGTGATTTGTCTAGCATTATTTAAAAAAAAAAAAATAATAACAACCTACACGATAGATATATTTTCTAAGAATGGTGCGGTTGCAACCATCATTCGATAGATCTAACCATCATTAGTTATGTTATTTTTGTATCGTATTACTAAATCGAATTACAAAATTATGGACGCAATCTACTATTTGTTTAATCTGTGTTGCGATATACCGCTTAACTTACTTATGTAAGGACAAGTAATTTAACCTTTTTGTACAAATGAGGGACTTTTGAATAACTAAGGTCCTGTGGGAGGCTAGATACAGTACATAGTTAAGGATACGGCGACAGTGTGGCACGAGTTCAAAAATCGACTAGAATATCTCTTATCTCTGTTTAGCCATATGAAGGCGTGCGCGGGACGCGCGAGTTAGCGTTAATTTATATATGTATATATAAAATTCAAAGTCTTGACTGACTCACTGACTGACTGACTAATATATCAACGCACGGCCTAAACCACTGGACCTAAAGACGTGAAATTTGGCACACATATGTATACCTTGAGTATCCTAGAGGTGCACTATGAAGGGATTTTTCGAAATTCCCCCGGGATAGGGAATAAATGGGATTTACATTTTCGAATCAAAGTGGCTCTGCGTGAAAAAGGGGATTTTACGTTTTATGACTTCCACGCGGACGAAGTCGCGGGCAAAAGCTGGTATATAGTATTTAAAATTTTATAGGAACTTTGTTGTCTTTCGTAATACCAAAATAAATGACTGAAAAGTTCATTTCTTCTTCACACAGTGCTGTTATTTTGTTACTACACCATTTAAGCTATGTTTCTTACAGAAGAAAACT
Source organism: Pasiphila rectangulata (assembly GCA_963082625.1). Classification (NCBI taxonomy): domain Eukaryota; kingdom Metazoa; phylum Arthropoda; class Insecta; order Lepidoptera; family Geometridae; genus Pasiphila; species Pasiphila rectangulata. The sequence goes on from OY720253.1 coordinate 11,546,425, forward strand.
TAAAATATCGTAATTATGAATACTAAATAAATACTAAGAAAACATGTCTTCTTTGTCTTGCAACATGAAACGAAATCAAGATAAGATTCAGCTGCTGTAACAAAATGCATTTTGTTTCATCTATTTGATACCATCTGTTATTATCTTTGTAATTGCAATAACCTTTTATTTTATATGCGATAAAAAATGTCTTCAACAGTAGTTTCATATGAAAAACAGGGTTTAGTCTACTATAGACGGTATTGCGACCGCTTAAACCGCAAACTTCATTGCAGGAAATTATCAACGAAGTCAATCTTAGAGACTCTTAGTAAGTCATTGAATGGGTATAAAAACTCTTAAATACCTATTTAATTACAAGTCTACTCAGACATGCGGTAGATAGCCTTTTAATAGGGCCAATGGTAGAAAGTGTGTTTTACGTAATGAAATTAAAATAAAATAAAAATAAAATAAATTTATTCAAATAACTAGTAACGGCTAAGTACATGATACTTATATCTAATAATACAAAAAATCTAACGTATTAGTTGTGTGCCTGAACTAGGTAATCCTGTTTTTCAGGCTTAATTAAGACTTATATGGTTTTCTCGGGGATCCCATTGTCAGAACTGGACCAAATTGAAATGGGACCACCTTGTAAGTGCACTCTCTCGAATAAAAAATAATTTTGAAAATCGGTCCACAAAATTAAAAAAACCTCCCTTTTTGAAGTCGGTTAAAAAAGCCGTGATATCCCAGGTAAACCCTAGACATACATAATATGCCACGTTTTATTAAGATAAATCGAAACAACGTTTCAACGTTTAGTCAATAACACATTAATTAAATTAAAAATAAAACCGGGCCAGGGCGAGTCGGACTCGCGCACCGAGGGTTCCGTGCCATCATACAATATAACATATGACAAAGGCGGTTTTATATTTGTAGGAGAACCTTGACAGCGCCATCTCTTGTCTGATATCGGAACTTATGTAGATTTTTTACTCTTTCGATGATTTCTAAAAAAGTATGCTATGTAGAGAGATTGTAATAAATTTCCTCTAATCTTTACATACACTTCTAATAGCAATAAAAGTTTCAGAGGTGTATCTCCGCAAACTTCGGAGATAAGGGGGGGGGGGAACGCTATTTTTTTCAACATTTTTGTAAATAACTCAAAAACTATACAACTTAAAGGAAAACTAAAAACTGTTTATTAATGTGCAAATAAATATCTTTCATATGCTATCCCACATCACCTAGTAACTTTCCAAAAATTTTGAAAACCCCCATTCCGCCCCCCTTGTCTAAAAAACTACGCAAATTAGAGAGTTCGCTATAATTTTCCTATAAAGTTTACATACACTTCTATTAGCTATAAAAGTATCACGGGTTTATCTCTGCAAACTTCGGAGATAAGGGGGGGGGGGGAACGGTCGTTTTTTCAACACTTTTGTAAATAACTCAAAAACGATACGGTTTAAAGGAAAACTAAAAACTGTTTATTGATGTGCAAATTAATACCTTTCATATGATACCCCACACGGTCTAGTAACTTCACTTAAAATTTTTGAGATCCCCTATCCGCCCCCCTGCAATCAAAATAAGAATATTTTTTAACATTTTTATATATGCTATATTAGTAAAAAAGTGTTGTCTTTTACCATTTTAAATTTCAAGTCGATAGCATCAGTAGTTCTCGAGATATCCACTTGTGACAGACAGACAGACAGACAGACAGACAGACAGACAGAGTGATTCTATAAGGGTTCCTTTTTACCATTTTGGTCCGGAACCCTAAAAACGAATTAAGTTGGAGTATATCCAAAATATACTTTTACTCAGCAGTGGGTGTTACCGGCTGATTAGATAGATAGATAGATATCTAAAATCAGATTCAGCTGTATAGAAGCTACAATGATACAAACACACGATAAAGGTGTAACACCTCTGTTAACGTCTGTGTCCAACAAACATCCATCGTCACATTCTTTTGTTTTACAATGTTAGTAACATAGTGTAGTAATAAGTGTACTCTAGGTCATCGTAACAACAGATCATTATCAGCTGTGTAATGATTTTAAAGTCCCCTGCAGAAGTCATGAGAGTCATCATTATAATTTGCGTTATTAGGATTGTTTAAGGAAAAACGTGATCGCACCTCGCTGATTGGTATGTATGTGAATAAATAAAAGAGGTTTTTGATATATAAAATAAAGTCAGATTAGAGTTACACCACTTACAAATCACATAAAAAATAATAATAACCTAAATTAAATGTCTCATACATTATTCGTTGTCATACATATATGTTAGTTCAGAAATGGTATTTTGTTACTATAAACGTAAACTCAAGCTGTTTATTATAAACTTAGCTTATTTAGGTAGGTAGTAGGCAGTTAATTATGAGGCGTTAATAAGTTTGCCGGGACAGTATATACATAACAACTTATGTATATAGCAGTGTTTCTACATAGTGACTCACTTCAAAAGCCACTTGGCTTAGCTCGTTTAGTTGGATAGGTTTTAGGTCATTCGTATTTTATGGGAGAGGTAAATAAAAAATGTTGGATTTTTCACACAGCACCATCTAGCCCTAGTGGGCAGTGCTTGTATTAATGTGTACTAGATTAAAATTCACTGGCCTAACAAACCGCCCTGGTAAACAAATATTTTATACAAATATTTTAAAAAATCAGGGAATAATCTGATATATGTACTAGGGTTGTTGCGAATATCAGCATCAGCATCCGCTGATGATGAGCATTGATTTAAACATCAGCATCCGCATTCATCGATGCTGATTTTCAATGCTGATGTTCGAGTCGCGACATGACCCGAAGAGGCGGGGCTTAAAGCGCATTTTTGTACAAATTAAGTAAACAAGTACAAACAACACACAAAGGGTGTTCCCTGTGCTACCTTTTGTGTACTAAACCCTCAAAAAATGCAAGATTTTTCGAGGTTCAGTTTCTATTTGAAGAACCACCTACATTAAGTAAGTGTGGAACACTAAGTTGACGAGCCCGACACGCACTTGGCCAAAATCAGCATCAGCATCCGCTGATGTCAAGATGAAAAATCAGCATCAGCATCCGCTGATGTGTCAAAAAACCGCATCAGCAACAACCCTGATATGTACCTATATGTATATAATGAATCATTAAATTTCCGTATATTTTATGTGTTCAGTCAATGTCATACATCAAGGACTGAGGCGCTCTATCTGTGGTATTGTGTAGTTCAGGTTTATATCATAGTTAAGGAGGTAGTTGGCAACAATGGGTATTGAGTTACTTGCTGACAATATGTCGTTTTTTCCGAACGACATTATTTTTATTAGCACGTGTATGTCCATTTCTGTTTTCTACTTATCTCATAAAAACATGCAAGCTTTTTCATTTAGATGATTGAGTCGTTTCCTTAAACCATGGACTAAATAAACACTGGGCTGCTAATGTCCATAATAGAAATCGTCACTCAAATAATGTCAAAATCTCCGTTAACTTCTACCTCTAGAGGGCTCTTTAAATTTTGCAACTTATACGTTGCCAATAATTTCCGTTTCGAGCGCTAGCCGCTTATTGTATTTATAATTGCGATCAATAGATGGCGTTATTTTATACTTCAGTCTACTGTGCGAACATGTGACGTGACATCCGCTATTAGTTGCCAACAACAAACCAAGTACCATAGGTCGTAGGTATGTATAATAATAAATTTAATGACAACGAGTACGATGTTCAAAAAATGCAATATTTTTTTTATTAAGAATTAGGTACATTTAATGATTTTCCCAGACAATAAATAAAAGCAGAGCACATAAAATATATTTATGCTAGCGCCATCTATATTTGACTGCTGTATCTTTACGATAACTAAATCGTGTTATGGTTCGATTTGTTAAATCGTTACTCCTCGCGCCATCTATATGTTGAGACAGTAACTAATTTTCGAATTGTTTTGATGTTCGGGATTAGCAGTCCTCTATTTATTTGGTCCATGGTTAAACAAATTTTTGTATTGTATTTTCTTTATTTATTAAAAACTTATTCTAATCTTATTTATACGACACTTTAAAACCATACAAGGTTGTCAGTTACAGCCTGTTGCCACACATTTTGCCTTGAAGAAATAAACCTTTATAACAAACACAACATACTAAGTCTAATTTACCTTTACCTAACCTTATCAGCGATTGAAACAAACCTAAAAAAACTACATAAAAACAAAGCACCAATTCACAGTTAAAGTACCAGTCTTACTACCACTAGATAATTATATTGTGAAGTAAGTATTAATAACTACCTGCATATAAGTTTAATAGTATAGGGTGCCTAGCAGTCACTGTCTGAAAACAATATAAATTTGTAATGTTCGTTTATATTGTATTACATTACATTTTGCAAAGTAACTAGATAGGTATATATTATGTAGCTTTAAGTCACAATTTTACTATAAACTATCTAAGAAGTGTTTTTTTGTATTTTCGTGTATAGTTTTTGTAGTTAATTTCTTCTAATAAATCATTACGTTAAATCTTTACGTTCCGCGTTTTTACTTGCATGACAAATTATTAAAATCCCCTTTGTTTTTAGGGTTCCGTACCGAAAGGGTCAAACAAAACCCTTTTACTGAGCCTACGGGACCGTCTCCACGAGCGAGGGAATCGCGGCGACTCAGCGCGGACTCGTCGCGTTTCTCTCGCTCATAGAGACGGCCTTTAAAATATAGTGTATAGAAATATGTGGCACGGAAGATAACATCGCCGCGATTCCCTCGCTCGTGGAGACGGTCCCTACGCCGGCTGCCGGGCGCCGAGCTGTACATCTGTCTGTCACTAACTTCTTTCTCATTATCGTAATAGGAATATTTTTTTTCACAGAATATCTGTGTAGTAGTAGGTCTCAAAATCATATTTAATAACACAAAGTCTTCTATCTCCTGGTTCTTATGGAGTCTCCAAATGCCACCTTCCCGCTGAAAGGGTCCGAGCATTCTCCGGAAGATATTCCTTTCCAGTAGCTTGTGCTCTTTCTTTTTGTGTGAGCATCCATGTTTCGCAGCTGTACATCAAAATGGGTCTCATCACAAAAACTTTAAACATTTGTCCCGTGGCGGGAATTGAACCCGCCACTAACGGCGGCGCAACGAAGGTCGTCAAGGAAACCTTGCAAAATGTTTAATTTTGTCTGTAGTACTAGATAAGGGACCCTTCATACGTCGGTCAACTCGCACTTCCCACTTTATTTTACGTTTCCACGCTATGCCATGTCAGTACAAGTTATAATTCAGTCTAGACATGCAATGTAGTCAGACCTTGACCAATTGACCATTGCACAGCTCAGCTGTAGCCAAGGCGTTTACCAGTTTGAGGATAAACTCCGGAATTTTACGAGTGTGGTCATTGAGCTTAGTTATTAAGGTAATGTTATCTGCCTTCAATTACGGGTTATATTATAAGCTCAAACGTTTGTGGCCGATAGGGATAAATTGTCCTTTAATTTAATTTACCTGCTTTTCTGTTTAGAACGGGTGACGACGCAGCATTGTGTGTTTTACCCGAACCATTTGGAGGCGCTTTTGGTCCCTTCATAACTCAACAAGCATTGGTATGGGTGTACCAGAAAAGGGGGCGAAGGCCTCAAAAGGTCACCAAAGGTCAAAAATGGCGTTTTTGGACGTTTTCGGCCATTTTAAGACTTAATTTTTGGTGACCTTTTGAGGTCACAACAACTCCGGTCCCTGTGACCTAGGGTCACCAAAATATATCAGTACCCTTCTCTCATTAAGACGGTGCTAACAAAACAGGTTTCATGTAAATCGGTCAACGCGTTTTGTTGTAATCGTCTCATGCCCAGACAGACAGACAGCGCTATGCATACTAGGGGGCTGCGCCCCCTAAAATCTATTAAACACAAAGACGTGAAATTTTGTTTATAAAGTAAGCCCGATTTGACTAACTGAAAGCCTAAATTTCATAAATATAACAAACGGTTTTCGAGGTATCAATCGGCATTTTTTCTAGATTGATAGCTAGCTAGCTTGAGTTAGATCGAAATTCTAACCCACTTCTACATGACCTAGAAAGTTCAAATTTGGCATCCAGCTTGGTAATTGTGTGTGTGGTCCTCCATGGACAAGCAGAATATTTTTATTGAATCCTAAATCGTCAGCAGGTAGTAGATGGAAGGACTGGCTCCTCGCTTCCCTACTCCTCGGCGCCGTGGTCGGCGGCTGGGCAGCGCTGCGTGCGGGCCGCGCGAGCCGCAACCAGCTGCAGCGGATGCTGCGCGACATGGAGCAGCTGAGGAAGGCAGAGATGGCCTTGGACGATATGCAGAAGGAGCTGGAAAAGGCGCGGTTGGAGCAGGTATGTACATATGTATGTGTGACTCCTTTTTCCGCATTTAGACTCCAAGGTCCATTATGCGTGAAGTTTGTATTTGGAGCAGGTATGTCGTAGTTTATTTATTAAAAGGACGCCCAACAGAATGAACACATGACAATTTCACTTATATATTATATACAAAAGAGACTTTGGACTGTGTGCTCTCCCAATTATAGGTGTCACAGCTTTCACAAGAGCTTACCTCGACTAGAATTAAAATAGTAATCCCACTAATATCATAAAGCCGAAAGTTTGTTTGGATGGAGGTTTGTTACCTCTTCACTCAAATACTAGGCTACGGATTGAGCTGAAACTTTGCGCACGTATTGATGTTCACCAGGATTAACACATAGGCTACTTTTTATTCGGGTACAACGCATGCGAAGCGGCGGGCAGAAGCTAGTATAAAATAAATTGTATACTAAAACAAAAACGGTTAGATATTAGGTTACTTTTCAAAGGTAAGTAAATACCTAAACGTTTAAATAAATATTCAACAATCACTTAAAAAAGTGAGAATGGTTTGTGGCATGGAACCTAATTATGACCATGTAGGATCGTATGGTTGCAATCCTGTCGAAACTTCGGTATAAAAATAAAGGTAAACTCGTAATAAATACCCGAATCCAATATAGTAATAATATGAGGAATTCAAAACAACGGATGGAGTCAAGGTTGGAACAGGTATGATTTACAGCAAATAATATTGTGCATGCTGTTCACCTACGACATCGTACTTGTCGGAGATAATGCAACTGAGGTCCATAGCAGACTGGCAAAATGGCAAGAGAGACTGGACTGAAGATGTCGGACTGAAGAACAGCAGAACAAAAACCGAGCACTTGTTCTGCGACTTCTGTGGTCCATCCAGTTTCTCCCCAATTGCCTTAGACGGTGTATCCCTGCCAGTTTGCTCCGACTTTCATTAATTCCTTGGTTCATTAATTCAGAACGATGGCTATATTGACCGGGACGTGAAAACCGAATAAATGCGGGATCGATGAAATGGCGACAGGTCACAGAAACAACGTGCGATCCACATATGCCCCTTAAAATAAAGGGGAAAATCTAGACGATCATAATACCTGTGGTAATGTATGTATCTGAGTATTGGGAAACCAAAGAGACGGATGAAAGAAGAGTACATGTTGCGGAAATGCGAATGCTGAGATGAATGTGTGGAGTTACAAGAATGGACAAAATCAGGAATGAGTATGTATATTAGAGGAAGTTTGAAAGTGGCGCCAGTGACGGATAAGTTGAGGAGTAATAGGTTGTCGTGGTATGAACATGTTATGAGGAGGGAAGAGGGTCATGTGACGTGAGGAATGTTAGGTTTGAATGTGGAGGGATGGTGCGGAATAGGCAGACCAAAGAAAAGATGGATGGACTGTGTAAAAGAGGATATGGGTGTATCTCAAAACTCACTCCTTTCTCACCCATATCCTCCTTTACACAGTCCATCCATCTTTACTTTGGTCTGCCTATTCCTACGGCCTATGCTCCCGCCTATAGGCGTGAGCAGATTTCTTGAACAGCAAAGAATGGTTAAAAGTTTGGCATGATCTAGCTGAGTAATCCTGAGATTGCCCTTGACGAAGACTTAATTTGATACCAATATCAAATAAAAGAAAACTTAAAGTTATATAAAAATCGGTCGAGCCATTCATGAGATAAAGGTTGAACGTAGGGGTGAAAAATCTAATGCTTTCAAATATACCCAAGTGGTATCAAATGAAATGCATTGTGTGTAGATTGCAAAACTGAGGATTTTTTTCTGGAACACATTACAGAAAAAAAATTGGTAACCTAACACTTTACTACTAAACTTGTATTTTATTTTCTTGTTCATTTTGATTTTGTAGTTTGTATTCAGCTGTGTCTCATGTGATAATATGTATACTTACTTAAGTTCTGGGGTTATAGAGATTAAAAAATGACTACTTTTGAACCTCTTCCTTTTTTTGAAATCGATTAAAAATACATACAAGTAATAGAACTTGAACTGAACTGAAGTAGCTAAAGACATTTGATTACATCACTTCGCGGCACATTTTAGTGGAGTCCGCAAGTACAGTATATTGCGAGTGGGTCGATTTTTTCTGATGTAGGTATTGTAGGTGTAGGTAGCGGTTTTTGTGATGTATTCAAAGTTCACTCGTCCAAAACATAGGTAACGAGTTAGTTTCGACGTTTTTTGTGATACATTCAAAGCTCATCCGAGACCTTAGGTTGTTTGAATTTATTTTTAGTTTTAAAATTACAGGATTTTATCGCGTACCTTTTTTATTATTTTCCCGACGTTTCGAACACATTTCAGCGTTCTTGGTCGCGGGAGGACTGATGTGCTGGGAGCTACCGCCGCGGCGGTAGCTCCCAGCACATCCAGCCTGTAATTTTAAAACTAAAAATATGTTAACAAATCGCGAAAGTTTGATTGTTTGAATTTTTTAGGGTACCGGACTAAAATGTTAAAAAGAACCCCTATTTCTTTGTCTTGTAACTTTGTCTGTCTGTCCGACTGTTAGATTTGGTCTTACAGTTGGATCTGACTTGAGATTTGTAAGATAACGCTTATTTGCAAGATTTAGAAGTGTTTGTATGGATTAGATGAAAATTCATAAGAACTCCTTAATTAGCATAAGGTTTTTAGAACTCATCAAATTTAAAAAAACCTACATAAATTCCGCTATCAGACAAGATATTCTATAATGACAAGTTCTTCAACAAATACATATGAACGTGCCATATATAACACAAATTATATTGTATGTGCGCGAGTAAAAATATTGCTTCGTTTAAGAAAAACAGCGACAATCACAATGTAAATACTAGAAATAAGAATAAACTCGCTGTGCCCACTACTAGGCTCCATAAGGTAAAAAAATCTTTTAAAGGGCAATGTATACGCTTCTACAACAAACTCCCAAGTGAGTTGCAGAAGTTATCATTAAATAAATTCAAAAACATTATTAAACGCAATCTGTGCGATAAAGCTTATTATAAAATATCAGATTACCTAGAGGACAAAACCACTTGGGACGGAATCTGCTCCAACTCCGTCAAACGTAGCATAAGACAAAATCAAATTGTTAAATGATGACTATAACGACCGAGTTAGGTTCTTCTGTTCACTTCTTTTCCTAACTCGCGTGTCATCTGAAGTGAACAGGTTCAATTATGTGCTTTATTCTATTTATTTGTGTTGTTTTATTTTGTAAGTTGTGACGCGTCAATAAGGTCCATGCGGCCGCACTGAATAAAGTATTTTTTGAATTTGAATTTGAGTCCGACTCGCTCTTGACCGGTTTTACATATTTATAAGCTTTGAACGCTAAAGTTCATATTACTTTATCCGCTTGAGATATCGGCATGTTGTGTGTACGTGTGTGGTGCTAAAGTTATTCTGATAAGTGATCAAATTATAAACTGTCTTGATGTGTTTGACTCGATACCAAATGAAGTTGTTTATATTTATAGACATTATGCTATTTCGGATATTTTTAGCAACGAGACAAGGATTTTATCATTGAAGTCAGTTTTTTACATAAAAAAATAAATTAAAAGTAAAAAAACTTTTTTACAAACAAGCTTTTATTTAAACATACATACTAAAAATAATAAAATAAACATTTTTCATTAAAGTTTAATGTCAACTAAAACGTCTTTACACAATTTTTGTGATAAAAAAGCTTGTCGCGAGATTAACCTATGTACCTGTAACTTGATTTAATTGTTTTTTTCTTTTTCAAACAATGTAAATACGAATACCTGCTTAAATCTCGCGACTTACTTTTTTACTTTTAGTTAGTAGTAGTAGTTATCACTGGACAGTTGGTTTCTTGTCTGTTCATCTCATGCCCGCCATGTTGGATTTAGAGTGATGTCATATAATTTTTTCGAGTAACTCTCAGCAAGCCCTGTTATTCGATATCCATATTGTAAAAGTGCATTAATAAAATAACTAGTCCGCCATCTTAGGTATTCTGCCATAATGGATTTAGAGTGACGTTATTTCATTTATCGAATTTGTCCGCCATCTTGAGTATACCGCCATGTTGGATTTAAAGTAATGTCATTTAATTTTTCGAGTAACTCTCAGCAAGGCCTTTCATTTGATGCCCATATTGTAAGAGTGCATTAAGAATAACTAGTCCGCCATCTTGAATTTAGACTGATGTCATTTAATTTTTCGAGTAACTCTCAGCAAGTCCTTTCATTTGATATCCATATTATAGGAGTGCATTAAGAATAACTAGTCCGCCATCTTAGATGTTCCGCCATGTTGGATTCAGAGTATTGTCATTTCATTTTCGAATTATTCTCAACAAGCCCTTTCATTTGATACCCATATTGTAGGAGTCCATTAAAAATAACTAGTCCGCCATCTTGGGTGTTCCGCCATGTTTGATTCAGAGTGACGTCATTTCAGTTTTTGAGTCATTCTCAGCAAGCCCTTTCATTTGATACCCATATTATAGGAGTACATTAAAAATAAGTAGTCCGCTATGTTGGGTGTTCCGCCATGTTGGATTCAGAGTGACGTCAGTTCATTTTTTCAGTTATTCTCAGCAAGCCCTTTCATTTGATACCGATATTGTAGGAGTACATTAAAAATTAGTAGTACGCCATCTTGCGTGTTCCGCCATGTTGGATTCAGAGTGACGTCACATAGTTGACCATGCATTGTCATCCAAAGAAAATATGTATACAAATTTCAGCTCAATTGGTTAAAGATATCTGTTTCAAAATTGAGTTGCAAGATTCCGCGATACATACATCATACAGGGCAAGCTAAATAAAAGATTGTAATTAAATAATTTTATTCGCTCGAGGTATTTACCATAATATTATATTATGTGTACGTGCTATTATTGAGTGGTCAAATAAACTGCATAGTTATGTTAAACGGGTTTTCTACTCACGTTAATTATTTGTTGAATATAGGTATCCAACGTGTTCAGTTCCTCCCTGACGAAAGTTCCCCTGGGAGGAACTGAACACGTTGGATAATATAATAATTAACGTGAGTAGAAAACCCGTTTAACATAACAATAAACTGCATAGTTGTGATTATTTTGAATGCATTGTTTTATTGCTTATGACTTATGTATGAGTCATCGTTATCGTCGATCTTGAATAAGTGTATTATCTGTGGTATAAGGAAGAGGTTCTTGATTTTGCAATTTAATGCCACACTTGAAATTCCCGTGAATTAAGTTCTTTTGCTTTGCATTAATTTAATTATTTCTATTAAGAATGATTTAGGGATTCAATGATGCTTAAAAATATTATCTTGGTGACCTCCGTGGCGCAGTTGGATTAGTAGCCGGCTGTGACGCGGGAGGTTGGGGTTTCGATTCCCGATGCTGGGATGGGGTTTGTAGTTTTAGATATTTGACCCCTTGCTGTGTATTTTTCTATGTATGATAAGTATGTTTTTGCAAAATAAAATGCATTAATCTGTCAACCATCGGGTACCTATGTATATCACAAGCACTGTCCTCTTTGGGACTAGGTGGTAGTGTGAGTTGTCCAGCATTTTTAATTCTCCCGCTATGTCCCATTGCTGGGCAAGTCTACCCCTCTCCTTTATTGACAAACAAAAGTTTGTTTCTGAATAGTTTTTTATAGCAATTGACGTTTTGAAATGTTGATTTTATACATAGCCTAGTTAGACTTTTGTACCAATCTTCAAATGGAAGATTATTTATTTTTCTTCCTTCAGGAGAGCGCAACCACTGAAAAGAAGAATCTCGAGAAGAAACTCCGCGAAGCTGGCGACACGCCTCTGCTGAATTCCACATCGTCAGACCTGGAGGTTATACAGCTGAAGGCAGAGGTTGAGGTAATATTCTTAATATCTAAATGAGCAACCAATATTAGTAGCAAATCCGCTAACCGATAGCTAATGAGCGCTTGAAAAATTATTATTTATATTATCACAGTTTGTAATTATTTATGATTTGCTGGTGTCGCAAGAAAACTGGAGATTATTCATCTCGAGGCTAAAGTATAGGTATACCTTTAGATATTTTATAATTTAAAAATTAATAGTTGTAACATACTCGTAATATAGGAACAAATCAATTGATCAGTATTTTTCGCCATTCTCAAAATATCCGATTTGGCCATCATTTTGACAAAATCACACTCTCAATGCAATTTTTTTAATAATAAATAATATTATAGTAATAATTCATTTATTTTTCAGATTACACAGATCCATAATATGTATATTTATATTCATATATTTTTAGCCGTGGCGTGCCGGCATTAGAATGTTGCCGCTCTTTTCTTGCCCGTGGATGCAGTAAGAATCTGCCAAGGGATACTTCCGGAAAATAGGCAGCAGCGTCTTTCCGTGTACTTACCAACATCCCGTACTGCGCTCGCCGACCCACCTGCCAGGCGTGGTGACTTTGGCCACAACCCCCTCATGTTCAGTACTTGGAGATCCATGAGGGAGGCCTGTGTCCGACAGTGGACCTTCTACGACTCAGATGATGATAATCAATGTTGCTGCTAATACACAGATCCTCAACTCCTTATCTCGCCACCACAGATGCTGCGCCAAGAGCTAAGGCGTGCGGAGGGGGAACTGGAGGACAGGTGCTGGGCGCCGCCCCAGGGCCTCCAGCAGTGGCTCCAGCTCACGCACGAGGTGGAGAACCGAGCCTACCTGAGGAAGAAGCAGCAGGCTGATATGCAGCTGCAGCAGGCGAGAGAAGCTGTGAGTATCGAATATCTTCCTCTCCAGGTGTAGCTATAGAACTCTTCAGTTGTTGAACTAGAAGGTGCTCCACGGTCTTCAAAGAAGCAGCAGGCTTGCACGATTCTGCTGTTAAACAAGGGGGCGCTGCAAAGATACATAGGTCTATGAAACTAGCGTGTTACATTGAACACAGTGTCTTTAGATTACTACGGCTCAACCTAGCACAGATCTCAAAGTATAATAGGTCACTGTTGAAGAGCTTGGCCTAAGGGTAGTAGCTTATACACTTGGGTGTAAACAATAAGACCTAGAGCTGGAGGACAGGTGCTGGGCGACGCCTCAGCAGTGGCTTCAGCTCACACACGAGGTGGGGAACCGCGCTTACCTGAGGAAGAAGCAGCAGGCTATCTGCAGATGTAGCTATAGAATTGTTGAACTAATAAGTGCTCCAAAGACATAGGTCTCCAAAGAAGCAGCAGGCTGATCTGAGGTTTCGGCAGGCTGGGACAATTCTATTATATGCAATATTTACGGGATATTTACCATGATTTTAATATTTTTGTTTTTCCCGTGCCCACTTCGTTGAGCGGTAACGAATCTGACTACCGCGAAAATGTCTTCATTTTTCGGGTTAATATGCCTATGCTAGCCTACACTCACAAATAATGTGGCTTTCTATTACTAAAATAATTTAAAAAATTGGTTCAGTAGATCCAACAACGTCACAAATTTTACCTCTTTATAATGTTAGTATAGACATAGAAGTATAGATTTACGGCATATTTACCATGATTTAAATGTTTTTGAGTTTTCCGATATCCCGCCGCAGTTTCACGCGTAATCGTCACGGATATAGTCAGAGACTTAGAATGAGGCTAGATCGTTTCGTCTGCCAATGACTACCCACTCGGCAAAAGACTATATTATCCTTCATCATGACGTGTAAAACTGCGTCGAAATATCGAAAAACTCAAAAATATTATGATGTAACTCGACTCTCTATCACTAATTTATCGTGATAGTAAGTTTGTAAGCCGCTCCTATAACGCTGGTCGCCCGTGACTTATTTGCTTTCTCATTTTCAGTGTGAGAAACTACGTAAGAAGCGTTCCAGTTTAGTCGGAGCGTTCGTTTCGACGCACGGCAAGTCCATTGACGACGTCGACAGGTCCATTGTGGAGGCTCGCACTGCGCTCAACGAGGTCACTCAGGAACTACAGGTAATTATGCAAAAGAATAAATTTTCTTATTTTCTTCGTAGCTTTAAAAGCTTCTTGGATATTTATGACGCCTTGTATTTGCATTTGCAAACTGCTTGTAGAAGATATTGTTGCACAGTAGCAAAAAAATACTATGAAGGAAAACATCGTGAGAATCCAAGGCTTTGTCAGCTTCAGAACCCGCTATTTTTACCCAACTGTCGCTCAATTAATAAAGTGCGCTTGACTCCAGTCAGTCATTTCGGCTAGTTATAGCCGACTTAGCTTAGCGGAGTGTCTAGGTGATGTTAGGCATCACAGTGTTAGTATAATAGTTCATATGTTAAAAGTACTTGATAGATAAAATGTCAGCTGTTAAACACGTCTTTGAATGCTCCAGGAGCGAATGCACCGGTGGAAGCAGATCGAGCGCATGTGCGGATTCAACATCATCAACAACAACGGCCTGCAGTACCTGGAGACGCAGCTGTACCGGAGCGCCAACGGACAGCCTAGGGGCAGAGGTACGTTACATTCATTTAGAGAGTATTTACGACTCATAGGTACACAGGTAAATTAAAATAACATAATTTAAACAGAATAAAAATCTTATGCGACATAAACTGGTCACCAACTCAGCGCACGCCGTGAGAACACACGGCACTGGTTTTCAGTGGCGCCAATATATAAAATATTTGCCCCACAGGGCGCAACACCGACCACAGCAAAGACATTATGTATTAAACAATTTTACGATATAATCAATAAAGTACATAATATGTACTTATGTTGATTATTCTACTAAACACAAATACAAAAAGTAACATAATCTTAACTTAAGTACTAGATATATATATATTAATACAGTTTCAAATACAAGCCTAAAAATTTCATTTTTAATTTAGTAGCAGTATTAGAACTGTTGCGAAGAGTTCATCCGTGGATGTACTACCAATTCTATTTTTGCCGTCAAGCAGTATGTCTGCATTGCTGTGTTTCGGTTTGAATGGTGAGGGGCCGATGTAAATAAGGGCACATGAGACCTAAGAACTGTATGTCTCATGGTCACGGGCGCAATGACATGCAGCGTTTGTCACGCGCTTGGGGACCGCGAGCACCGCGGCGTTGCGGCTGTAAGCGGTAGCGGTTACCGCTTAACATCAGATGACTTCCGGCTTGTCTCGTCATTTAGTCGTATGTACAAGATACACACGTACGTGTATCTTACGTACGTTTACTACGATACGTTTGCAGAATGTTATAAGTACATAAATTAGTGATGCACTGTTTTCTGCGTTAGTTTAGCAATGTGTTGCAGAAAATCAGTTCCATACCTAAAACTGTTATTATAATTGCTACTGTACGACGGACAAGTACGTTTCCCATACAGAGTTAGGATTTAAGTATTTAATTACTAGATGTCCCGGCGATCTTCATATCGCACCTACTACAACCACTACTTACAACTACCCTACAACTACTAATTTACGCAACGAAAAGTAGCCTTTGTCCGTCTCCATGGTGTAATCTACTTCTATACTAAAATTTATCCAAATCGGTGTTGACGTGAAAAGGGAACATACATACATACAACCTTACTTTCACTTTTATATATTATTAGTAGGATATACGCTTTTCTGAGTTATTTGTTTTTAAGCTCCGATGTGGCTCGCCATACCAAATTTGGCCTTAAATACGCGATGACATGTGTGGCAGTATAGGTACTGTATGTGTCGGAGGGCTGTGTTAGGATTTACATAGTAACTAAAACCAAGACGAGCCCAACGACAACATTTCCTTGATGCTCTACTCTCTTGCAGTGCGCATGAGCAGCTCTCAGGATGACCTCAGCATGGCTGACGACACGTCGCTCTGCGGATCAGGTAAGGCTCCGGACGATGCGTCGCTTTTCCACGAACACATTGATTAGTCGACCCTTTATACATTGTAGTACGGTTGTGCATTCATTTATATGTTTACTAGGTTTGATCTTAACCACCCAATTGCCCAGGCATCAAACGAGGAAAACTTGAGCCTCGATTGCCCAACAACGAACGGGCAATAAATGCTGCCGCTCACAATATGTAGTGACGTCAACTTGGGCATAAGTAAATTGGCTTCTTACATCTATTATAAAGATAATTTGCAACTGTTATTGATGATGTATGGGACTCTGCAATGCCTGAGAAATTGTTAGATGGATTAGACTTGCCCTGTGCCTCCACTATCCTCTCAGCTTAGTCGACAATTATTAGCGCAACGGCATAACTCCAGTACTGATATCTATACAAAATTACAAGGACGAAAAGTTGAAAAGAAATAGTCCTTATTTTACCGTCTCATTGTTATAGATCAATATAATATGCTCACAGCTTTAGTTCCGAAGACAAAACTAATACAAAACTCGAAATTTTCTAAGTTACCGCCGCCACAAGATGGCGGATGCTTTTTTTTATTGTGAAACTAAAAATCAAATCTAAGTTAGTATGGGTATCAAAATGGTTTTACAACAAATTATGGACCTTTATGATTACAATATCGGATTACGGGTCCATCTGGTAACGTGTACAAAATATACAGGATGCTGTATTTTTGTCAAACCCTTTGCTATGGGTTTAAAAAGTCAGCGCTAGAATTTTTTAATAATCATATCAGCTCACACCCCACGGCTACCTAGGCCTCCTATTCAGCAAGCCAACGTAAACGGTACTGTGTCAGTCTCATCCACTGTCGAATTTTAAATAAATCACCATTATTTGACGCTTCCAAATAACCTACTATAAAGATGTGAATGAATGCATTGCCTTTTTCCTAAACAAATTGAAATGTTCTTATACGATAGAGAAAGATGGCATCTATTAGTAACCATTCTAATAAATACAAATGTATTTCTTTTGGAGTTAATAGTTCAATGGGATCAGATTAAAAGCGCTCTATTTTTTTATCACCTTACTTATATTTCGGCGCGCTGGTATATACCTAATATGCCCCTTAGTCTTTTTTAAACTTTCGCGATCACAACAAATTATTAATGTATTGGGATTAAAATGTAAGTAATTAGGCGATAAATACCCGATAATCCAATATATTAATAATAATAATACATGTTAAAGCGCATTTATTTCGTCTAGCGTCCGCGCCACCACTAAAGTCTGTTAGACGCGGCGCTAACTAAACACAGACTTTAGACTGTTATCTAGAGTCTATTATACTACTATTATTGCTTTTGCCGTATGACTTCAGTGGTGGCTCCGATTCTATTAAGCCAGTTGACTAGAAACCTTATGAGTCGTTATCAGTAAAAAAGAAAAGTGTTTATTAATGAACCTAACAGATGGAGCTAGCGAGCCGAGCTAACGCGAGGTCAATTGTTTACTTAAATAAAGGTCCCAATTAATAAGTGTAACCTTTCGTCTTCTTCTTTTATAGCTTTTTGTGTTTGGTTTTACACAATTCTGCCAGTGTCAAGTATCATACGTATTTATTATTATTATTAAACCTCGGTATATTTTTTTGATACATGTGGTGATCGTGTTATCTATCTATCTGTCATACGTAGGGTTAACTTTATTCTATTGTTTTTCTCCATCATCACGGGTTTGCGATTTCCTTTTTGGTCAATCGCTTAGTCACTGTAACATGTTATTAGACTTTTTTACGATAAGATTACGTTACTTGACACTGGCAGCATTTTGTTAAACTGAACACAAAAAGCCATAAAAGAAGAAGTGGTCAAACGAAAGTTACCAAATAATTGTAATTTTGACTTCGATTCGATAAGATCGATAAGAACGTTACCTACGTTACAGGCAGAATTGTGTTAAACCAAACAGAAAAAGTCATAAAAGAAAGAAAATAACGCTAATGCCATCTATTAGGTCTAACGGAACAATTTTGAAGTTTTTTTTTCTTTTTTGATGAAAACTTGTCATTGTGACATTGTATTTTGCATTTTTACGTCACCCTATAGTGTAGAATCGGATAGATAATTTTGTTGTTCGTTACACGTTTTCAAAAGACATGTTTCACATCACAAAATTTAAAATAAGGATATTTTTTATATTGGCTAGTTTGTTATTAGAATGTTTAGTACAAATTTGCTATATTTTTTCAAATAATAACTTAAGTCAAAAATTATGCAGCTTATAAATATTTTATTTTACTCTAAATATCTCACAGTATTCTCAAAAAAGTGAAATGTTTACATTATTGTGATAATACTATTTTTATAATGTGAAATATTTATTAGATAAAAATTTTGTAATTTATAGTAGGTTAAACAGTGCTCAAACCTAACGTTTTTGAAAGAAACGAGGTGTCCTATTGTGTACTTAAGCACTACTTAAACTAACTTAATTGAGAATAAGAAAAGTAAATTATAACATAACTAATTATAGCTAAAGGTTTTTATATAAATTTAGGTTAAATTATCTGAAAACTGAATTTAAATAGCATGCTAGGTCAGATACCTCATTTATGGCTAGCTATAGTTTGTAAAACTTAGCTTGATCGCTGCGACAGATGCCAAGTGACACGATGTTAAAAATATAACTGTTTAAGTTGGTTACCATGACTTATCGGCAACGCACATCACTTTTCATTCAATCCCATCCATGCTGCCATGGGTCATTAAAACCGTTAAAAAATTCAGAACTACATGGATTTCGACGACAAGACTGTCGCAGACCTCATTCATGTTGATGTTGAATGTATTTTGGAAATCTTGTTTCACAGCCAAATACTGAAAGGCTACTAAGATTTATGTCTAGCACTAAACTGCGGATCTTTTGACAAATTTTCTTTAAAAGCTGTCTTAATATAAATACTCAGCTAAGTGCTTGTAACTAACCTCCTTACTATAAACATGGCTTAATTTAAAATGTCTGCTTTGAGAGCATCAATTTTATAAGTTTATATAAGCTAAATTGCTTTTCAGTGTTTGGGCGTTAGTTTTTGTTTTGCATTTTATTTAGCGCACAGAGTCTAAGATGAACAATCAACCTGAACGCAAATGTATAATTCAATTCAACATACAAGTTAAGCAATTAAGTTCGCTACATGAGCAGTATGATAAATTTAGTATCATAATTATTGCTCACGTCAGGTACGTGAGCAATAATTATGATACTAAATTTTACTCTGATTTAACTTCTCTCAGCATTAATTTTATACCTTTGTGAATAAGGATGTTGTTTAGTTCCTTTCATTCAAATCACAGCTAGTTTGTAAAGCTAAACTGTTATTTATTTTCCTATTATAAGTGACGAACTTGGC
The DNA here is from genome assembly GCA_963082625.1 of Pasiphila rectangulata. NCBI lineage: Eukaryota > Metazoa > Arthropoda > Insecta > Lepidoptera > Geometridae > Pasiphila > Pasiphila rectangulata. The sequence continues at coordinate 11,565,986 of OY720253.1, forward strand.
GAACACCTGGATGACTGGACCACAATAGCTCAGGATGCAGAAGTGTGGAAGGAAGGGAGGGCTTTGCCCTGTAGTGGGACAACACAGGCTCTTAATAACAATAAAAAAATAAAAAGTGATAATAATATGTAGCTAGGATGTACAAAATGGCCGGATTAAATATCGCTTGAATCAAAAGTGAAGACTCAGTAAGTGCCGAGCAAAACTTCCATTTATAACTATAAGAAGTCCGTCAACCGAATTTATTCTTTGTTTGGCAGAGCTTCGGTTAAATCGCTTGCCTATGGCCTCGCAATATATTTTCGTTCGACTCAGAACATTTAGGGGGAATCTTTCTACAATGATATAAAACTCTTTGAGACCACTCGTTTCCAGTGAAATGGTCATGCGATTCATAGACATATTTAGTTCTAATTTATGTCATAGGCGAGCGATTTAATTATAGAGCCCCTGATGATTTCCATGTGCCAACACAACACTGATACATCCGCCATTTTTGAACAACACTATTTGATTCAGTGACAATCAGTCCGCCATATTTAAATGCCCTTGTCTTTCTTGTAGCATAAGATTCTTGATTTGAATAAATACATTTAAATTTGTTTCTAGTCACAATCGCTAGGAAGCTTTCAGGCGCATTGTACATAAGTAAAGCATGTATGAAATAATGTTACACATATCTCTGTACATAACGGTGTGGGTTTTCCATATTCCTTTGCATGTTCTACTCCATTTTAAGTATAGACGCAGAATCTAAGATCGGTCATGCACGCGCCTGGGGAACTAAACTTGTTGATGTGTAAAATCTACGGGGGGTTAGACCAATTGCGCGACGCATGCTGAAGTGAGGAGTCGAGGTGGCAATTCTACCATCAACTTTAATGTTTCACATCTATCGGGCCCATCTCGAGATGTAAAATTTTTTTACACGATTTTAAGGCAGGCCTGAAAACCTTCCAGTGGGAGTGGTGGAAGTGGAAAGATATGGGGGAGACCTTACCAGCAGTGGGATACTTAGTGTGGTAGGTAGGTTATAAAAATAAATTGAGCACGCTAGAATTAGTCTATGGAAAACTGATTCCACAGCCTTTGAAATTTTAAATAGTAAGACAATAAACGCAATTATTCATGCTTTTATACACATAGGGTTATGATCTTCATAAATACCAAAACCTTACAACGGTGTTTTGGCATTAGACATCATAATGCATGCCTATTTTTGATCAGAAGAACATTTAGGGGGAATCTTTCTACAATGATTTAAATAACTTCAAAATCAACACTTCAACTGGTGATGGTAAATCTTCACCAGCTTAACAATACGATGTAAGGCTACCTGTCTACCAAAGCTAAGCAGATAAGGGAAGCGTGCAGCTGACTTATATAATTGCATAAAAACTCCACTCCGAAAGTTTTAATGCTACTATTGGGCAGCTCCACTCCACCCCTGTCCTCTCAGCTCCGCTGGACAGGCAGCCCTACTTTCCTGTTCCATTAGCTTTCTATTTCGAATTAAATATGATTTTATTTTACTATTGCACGTTTGAAAGCTTTTTACGATTGTGATTTTGTTTTATTTTTGCTGCAACTCCCCAATGCCTTGTGTTACCACCTTAGTAATAGCTTGATCAGTGTTTTATATGGCAACATTTTGACGCAGGTAAGTCCGTTATGTTATTTAAAGCTTGATTGCTTTTATTTATGTATTTTATGTGTTAATTTGATTTCATACATGCTTTAATTTTTTTACGTAAAAATGTTTACTTTAGAAAGATATTGTTAGAGTTGTTACAACAAACTATTAGTGTTTTATAACACGCTTAGAGAAATAATTATTAAGAGATGTTACAACAAACTATTGGTGTTGTTATTACACGCTTTGAATTGTCACGGCACGCTTTGGAAATACATTTAAATGTGAGTGAAGTTTATAAATTTTTAGTTGCCGACGCGTTTGGGTTTAGAGGAGAGGATTCGTCGGGAAGCGAGGCCGATGCTCCTCACTACCCGCTTGACCTGAGACTCGCTGAGGCTCAGTAAGTACATACTCATTAATTAATTAATTCTAGTATTATTTTTAGCTTATTTTGTTTCTTTACCATAACACAGCCATCATTCGTCATTTTCCAAGGGCAAGAGTTGTGCCGATCCTACCTAGTGTGGGATAAGTCCCACTCTAGGTAGGGTACAACACGTTTTTCTCTTCCTTTCTGCTCTATCAGCCGTCTCTGATACTCACTACTCTCTTTTTCATATCATGCTTCACAAAATCAATCCAACTTTTCTTTCTCCCAACATATCCCAGCGAGGACACATATTCTAGCTGGAAAAAAATCCATCTATATCTATTGAGCTTCCATATTGGTGGTAATCAAAGCCCTCATTTTAATTAATGGTTCTCATACAACCCCCCAATACTTGGTTTTAAGTTCAACATTTTGTCATCCATTTTCCTAACCCAGTATTTCAACATTAAGCTTAGTACCGAATAAAAAGCTCAAATTCCTCACGACACGATGATAATTACCATATTACAAAATCACACCACTGATTATGCGTAGAATTTCGTCTCAAGATCGGGTGCATTAGTCATCAAAACCAAGTCATCTTGAATTAACCATCATACAATAGAAACGGCGTGGTGGATTTTAGAGCAACAAAGTTAATTTTGTGCCACAATACATAAAAAGGTACTTCTAAGATTAACCAGCAATGTTTCTTCTGTTACGACAAAAAGAACATACTTATTAAATCCAATGACTGACATGTCACACAGCATATGCAATAATATCAATACCTAGTTAAAAGGACGCTACTTTTACTTCATATCACGTATTACTTTCCTTTTAGACTCCAACTAGAGGAGCGCCTGGCCCAAGAGGCCCGCGAAAGGCGCCTCGAAGACCGAGAGAGGCGTATCGACGACCGCCAAAGTCGGTTCGACGAGCGACAAAGCCGACTCGAGGAGCGCATCAGGAGTATCGAGGACAAGAAGCCATCTTCGGAGGAACTGAGGAGGATCGTCAACGATGTGCGGAAGAGCCCTGTTGGTGGGAGGGATCAAGTGCAGTTTCTGCTTGGCGGGGATAAGTAAGTAACAATGAATTGCAATACCCAAAGAAACACGTCGTCTGCGTGAAAATTCAACTGTCCGTAGGCAATATAAATCGATTGCACAATATAGGAACTCAAAGTTTGTCAACGATGTCCGATTGGTGGGAGGGATCAAGTGCAGTGTGTGGTGGGGATAAGTAACTAATCATAAGTTTCTATAACCACAAAAACGCGTCGTTTTTTCGTGAAAATTCAACTGTCCGTAGGCAATATAAATCGATTGCACAATATAGGAACTCAAAGTTTGTCAACGATGTCCGATTGGTGGGAGGGATCAAGTGCAGTGTGTGGTGGGGATAAGTAACTAATCATAAGTTTCTATAACTACAAAAACGCGTCGTTTTTTCGTGAAAATTCAACTGTCCGTAGGCAATATGTAACGATTGCACAATATAGGAACTCAATGTTCGCCATGATGTACGAGTCCTATAAGTGGGGGAACCGAGCACCATTGGTGCTTTTTTAACTTGCACCAAGTTTCGGCGTAATAGGATGCCAGATAAGTGGAGTGACGAATTGCAAATAGCCGGTGCCAGATGCGACAAGTCGTAGACAAGCTAAATGAAGACGCTGATTCGAAATGTCAGCTTAAGCATTCATTTCGACCCAATGAGCGCCTATTAGGGAAGATATAGGCTTATCCTTAACTTTGGTTATCGATGACCGCCAGAGTCGGTCGGTTTGTCGAGCGACTTAGCTGACTGGAGTAGCGCATCAGAAGTATCGAGGAGATAGAGCCGTCTTCATTAGAACTGAGGAGGATCATCAACGATATGCGGAAGAGTCCTGTCGGTGGGAGGGATCAAGTGCCGTTTGCGTTTGGTGGGAATAACACAATATAGGAACTTAATGTTCGTCAAAAAGGTGTGGAAGTCCTAAACGTAGGGGGAACCGAGCACAAGTTCGTGCTTTACACAGAAGTGTGACGAAGTTTTGGCAAATTAATATCCCGTAATAACTTTCACATAATCTTACTCTTTGCCGTGGGGTGCCGGCAGTAGAATGTTACCCCTCCTTTCATGCCCGTGCATGCAGTAAGAGCCTGCTAAGGGATACCTCCGGAAGATGGGCACCAGCGTCTTCCTGTGTATCAACATCTGTACTGCGCTCGCCAACCCGCCTGCCAAGCGTGGTGAGTATGGCAACTACCCCATGGAGATCTATGAGGCCTCTGTTCAGTAGTGGATGTATTACGACCGAAATGATGAAATAATGAATCTTACTCCTGTCGTGGGGTGCCGGCAGTAGCCTCTCGACGTATCAACATCCCGCACTGCGTTCGCCAGCCCGCCTGTCAAGCATGGCAACAAATCTCATGATCTTGGAGATACATCACAAGGGAGGCCTATGTCCAGCTGTGGACGTGGACAGCAGTCCTTGTGGCACACCTTAAATATAAAAATAAAAACAGAAAGAGAAACACTGAACACAAAGTGACTATTGGCGATCATATAAAATAATAACTATCTAATTCTTACTCTTGTAGCCGAAATGTTGGTTTAAAAACGGTTTGTTTCATGTGTTTCTATAGTCCTAGGATTGAATGTATGTACACTGGAACTGTAGCTTGCCTTTTGAGCTTGCGTTTTTTATTCACACATAAAATATTATGTGTGAATAAAAAACGTTTACAATTTGAATCTTGCTCTACCACACTTCAATGTAGTCAATAAGCTAGATTTATACTGCACAAGCGTTGTATCAGGCTTGGCAGTTGAACAAAGAATATTTTATCCAATAATAACTGTAACTCATATTTTTCTAGTACATGTTTGTATCTCACATTATTCTCATGTTATTTTTCTTTATGTGCTCACTGCTTAAAGTTATGTTATAGCTGACATCTAACTGATCAGCCGATAACACCCACTGCTGAGTAAAGGTCTCTTCTCTTATACGCCACTCCTGGCGGTCTTGTGCCAGCCGGATCCACTGTTCCCCTACTGCCTTAACAATATCATCCGACCAGCGAGCAGGTGCCTGCCCCGAGGCCGCCGCATTGCTCTTGGCCTCCACTCGGTGACTGCTTTGGTCCATCTTTGATCTTCCCGCCGCGCCAAGTGTCCCGCCCATCTCCACTTAAGCCCAGCAATCCGTACACCAACATCTTCGACCTTCGTGCGGCGTCGAATTTCTATGTTTGATATACGGTCTACGAGGTGGATGGCCATGGCCCGCTCCATGGCTCTTTGAGCAACCCTTATGGTGTACACGTCTTCATTTGTGAGAGGTCATGTTTCGAATCCATAAATAAGAATAGGCAGAACACCTTGACTAAATGTCCTGGTCTTAAGACATTGGGGGTCTTAAGACGTTATAGCTGTCGGTCTTCCTAATAAATAAATAAACACTATTCCTCATTCGTTCCAGCGTTAACTGGACGGGCGAGGACCTAACCCGCTCCACCCACTCGCAATCCCAGCCGCAGCTGCGCGGGTCCGTGCGCGCGCCGCACCCCCCCCCGCGCCGCGCGCCCTTCGGCATCGTGCGCTCGCGCAGCTCCGACGTGGTGATCGGGGACGACCATCGACTGGCTAAAGCGACGTTCACTAGGCAGAGTCCGCTTCATGAGGGTAAGTTGCTTAGTTTGGACTTATATTTTAGATGATCATAATTACCATAAGTAAAAACTTATTACGGCTTTTTTGTTTCCATCATTTGTTTTATTACTTTGTAAGCAGCTGTTTGTTTTCCTTGTAATTTAAAAATAAAAAATAATAATGGCTAAAGTGGTTAACGCGTTCGGTTGTAATCGTCTCATGCACAGACAGACAGCGCTATGCATATTGAAACGAACAAAAAACGCAACTGGTACGGTTAAGAGTCTGCCAAAGAGGAAGCCATAAGGGAGTAAAAATCTTGAGATCGAATTAAAAATGTAACTTGTATACAAAATTTCAGCTAACTTGGTTGAAGATATCTGCTTCAAAATAAACTTGCAAGATTCCGCGAACAAACATAGTTACATACAGGGCAAGCTAAATAAATGCTTGTATAAATGGTTATTGTGGGTTATCTCTAGACATATACCATCGTGGATGTTTTTGTAGACCTTTTTTGTATTTAGGTTTTTCAAATATGGAGTAATATACCCTTTTACGATTTGACAGATCCACCAACCCCGGCCAGCAACACGCCCCCAGAAGAAGAGTCCACTGACTCCTCGCTGGTAGAAGACGACACCGGCGCCCCGAAGCCCCGCAAGCGACGCCTGCACCTTCCCTTCGGAAAGAGTCGCAAGACGCCCGCGTGACCCTGTGGCCACTGCCCCGCCGCGACTACTGCTGTCACGACCAGTGCGGCTGCCATTCTACGGGGAGGGTTGTGACGGAGTGAATGTATCTCATCGGACGTTTGACTTCATAAGTGTTGTAACAGCTCCAGGTACATCTCTAGTGTCGTAACAGTTCTAGAGATATATAAGTAATTTGGTGTCTGCTCTGCAGGGAAACGTTTGCGTTGTATCTATTGGAAGAATAATTGTCATTGGCTGTTCTGAAAAACCGGTAATTTCATTTTCACACTCGACCATCATTTAGTTAGACAGTCCACCATCATTCTAGACTCCACCATACATCTTGACACTCGACCTTAGTGACTTTTCAAATCCCCGACGCTGTGATCATGGAGTACCCCGAAGCCCCGCAAGCGGCGACTGGTGACAGTCAGTGCGGACAGACGTCTTAAAGGCAGGGTGATGAGTAGTCCAATATAGTGAGAATGACCAGAATTGAGTTTCTGGCAACAGTATTTGAGAACAGCCGATAAGTCTCATCGGATGTTCTGAAATACCGTTATTTTAATGTTGACACTTAACCATCCACCAAGACACTTGACCGTAGCTACTTTTTAAATCCCTGACGCCTCGCTCACGGAGACGAAACCGAAGCCCCGCAAACGGCGGCTGTACCTTTCCCGCGACGCTGTGTCCATTTCCCCGTCTCGTCCAGTGCGGCTGCCATTCTACGAAGAGGGTTGTGACGGACGGGCGTTTGACTCCAATAGTAAATGTTAGCGCAAATCATCCGATCTTGGGCATCCTTCAGACAAACGCATGTGACCGACTTTGGGCGCCTACTCTAGAAAACGATTACGATAATATCGTCAGAATGGCAATTTTTACGTAATGGCCTTAAGAGTTAGTAAGGCATAAGAGTTGCTGTCATTCTATGGTAGAATGGTGGTGTGTGAACCGTGTGCACAGTACAATGTGTACAGTGTAATGAGAAGACTGGAATCTCATCCCATCGGATGTTGAAATGCCGTTGTCTTTATAAGTATCTAACATTATACAACTTCAGATTAATAGTAGAATAGGCTACTTGACAAAATTTTAATATGAAGTCCGACATATAAGTATATTAAGAAAAACTTTTAAAGTAATTAAAACGGAGATGTTTAATTGTAGCGTGACGTCACGCGCAGACGTTATTTGGTACCTTTTATGTCTAGGCTCTGACACCACGAGCATAAACTTCAATGCGCTTTATCTAAGTTTCATTAATTTGAAAAAGCAAAAATACGTGGATATTTTTTTTATTTTATGCGACTGACTGACTAAATTGAAATTCAATTAGTCGTACCCTGTCAAGTAGCCTATTGGCCTGCACAGGGCTGCAATTAAGTAGGTATCATAAATGGGTTTGTCACAACTGAACACCGGAATTTACTTCTGCATTCAGTAGTGATAAAAACCCATCCGGTTATTACAGCCTAAAACTGTAGGTTCCATTTCATGACTAATGTTCTAATTAATCTGAAATGAGAAAAATGGCCTTTATTTTCCTCATTATATTGTAAGGGAATCGCCATTTCAGATTTTATGGAACATAATAACGACCTCCTTTATTGTTTTGTGAAGTTTTTCATTTAGTCGTACCTATCACATATCGCTAAGATCCAAAATGACCTCAGTATTCTCGGTTGTAAGTTGACTGACCGGAGAGTTCCATTACTTAATTTTATTTTTTAACCCAAGTTATATTTTTGCATGTTTTACTAGCACGTGTTGTAGTTTGATTACACAAGCTGTGGGTTTGGTAGCGGATTTTTAGATATAGACAATAATATTTTTATATTTAAATGTATAGTTACTTTGTATCGCGTAGGTATACTTGTTGTCAAAATTGGAATGTTTTATTATCACCCCCGTGTTATTTATAAGTTTTGCATATTCTTTATTATTTTTTAATACAAAAGATGAACGGGGTGGGGTTTAGCACCCTCCACGATTTAAAATCGTGCTATTTATTGTTCAATATGCGAATACCGTATGCGCGCTGTGACATTATATATGTAGATAGAACCCGTTCGTTGTACTTCAAAGGCAAAATTATCCTATGATATTTGTTTTTAGTTCTCGCTTAGTGTTTTATCATTAGCTAAATAATTCAAGAAGGCGTTATTATTAAATATTTGTCTGTAGCTGCCCGAATGTGCTTTATCTTTTTTACCTGTTTTGGTAATATGTATTAGGTACAATATACAATAATACAATATATAATATACTATACATATTAAGTAATATATAAATTATCCGGCCTAAAATATTTAGGTATAGGTATATTGAAATGTTGCATAATATAGGTTGTTTTGAAATTGTAGCAATATTAAATATCGCATCATTCCCTTTGTTTTGTTTAGTTTGTGATAGCGATATATTTTATGTCCCTTTAAGCTTTGACTATTCATCAAAATTATTTTAAAATTTATCGAAACTCTAAATTCATAATGATGGTAATATTTTAATCATTGTTTATTTTGAAACTTACACTAAGGTCTGACCATTTATGATTGATTGCCTGAAGCTCCACTGACCACGGTCGGAAGAACGTCACAGACCAAGTTAATACAGCGTCTACACTTGTCTTAATTGTCACATGTTTGTGCCATATTTGGTACATATTTCTCAATTATTGGGGATCTGTTACAACACCCTTCAATATAAATTGCTATTAACTCTGTTAAAAAAACTACCCTTAGGAAGCAATTTAATTTTAAATGTTTACTAACATTCTACACCGAATTTGGCTAAGCGTATTATATCATAAAATACATCACAGAGCAAAGTTAACCAGTTTCCTTCCGTCCTGGTTAGTGGTCTTACCTTTACTACAGCAGAATTGCACAGGTTAAGTAGATTAATCATCATCATATTGTGATCTTTATTTAATTTGTAAGACAATTTGGTGCTAAATAATTCAGACTGACTGACCTAGCGTGGCTCAATTTTTTCTATAAATATACGATTCGCTTGTGGTTGTTATGAAATTATAGTTTCCTGTGTACCAAGTTTTTATCACGTCTTATTTATGACTAAAATTTATATGTTTATGCGACATTTGTACATAATTTAGTGAAATAAGTATTCAGAATGTTAAACGTAGGTCAATTATACGGAAGTATTTAAATGTTAAAAACGCTAGTGCCAACAGGGCTACCTTCCGAGATTACATATTATATCGTTTACCTAGTAAAATTAAGAATAGCCTTTCTTCCAATGTCTTTTAAAAATTGTTTATAAACTTAGTAAAATAACGTAAAATTGCTTATTACAAAATTAGTCTTTCAATTTGAGTACATGTTTCCACATTTTATGTACTTAATAAGTATACAATAATGAGTTAAAATGATCGTTGATTAACTAATAATTGACAATTTACAATAATTTATAATAAATCAATATGGGAACTTGGGAAAGGAAGGAAGCACCTTCATATGTGTAGAAAATTGATGTGATGTATTGAACAACACATTATTAGTGATCTTGGACATGTTATTTACAATGCACTAGTCTCCTCAGACCATCGAGCACATATCCAAATAGAGGGGAAATATGGTCATAAGAATTCCGAAACATATTAGTGCTTTGCACATATAACGTCTCGTAGCGTAAATCTCACGACACCAACTCAAAAAATACTCTCGTTCGGGCTCAGTCCGAACTATTATCGGACATCTAAGACTAAGCGAATAATTTCAAATTTCTGGCATTTCAAAACTGTGTACTTTTGATGACGAACGATTGAAAAATCTGCTTTCAAACATTATTCATTTTAGTCAATGAAACTTATTTCGAATGTGTTTATTCAAAGAAAGTAAGAAACCTTTAACAATGGAACTGTATTCGGCCTAATAAAATAAGTAAAGAAATCCCACTTTAGGAAATAGGTTTCTACTTCAAATTTCTGATGAGATGGACAAGCGCGTCTTAATTACTCTTTGTTATGAGAAGCAGGCCAGATCTGACCGCGTTGTTAAAAAAGACAATACTTTGTACATTAATGAAAGTTGAATTAAAATAATGGATCACAAAAATTGTTTTATTCATTGAAGGTGCAAATACCTACTCCAAAGTATCATGGTTTTAAAATAACTCCGCAAGACGGCCGGTCATTAGCTTCCTATAGTAGGTAATGTACTAAGTGATAATCGTAAGTAATACTCTTTATAGTACCATTAGTTTATGAGTATTACTTACGATTGTCACTTGACTTGAAAAATTTACCTCAAATTAACGCGGGTGAAACCGGCGGGTACAGCTATTATTCATAAATGATGATACAGTTAATAAATGGGCATTTTTTTTTAAAACGTCCATGTATTTTTTTAGGTAGGTATCCCACAAGTTGATTAATAGTTTTCTTTAAAACCAGTCTATTTCTAGTTAATAACAAAGTTTTTTTTTAGGTTTGTAGATTTATTTACGTTAAAAAAACTGTTTGACTATTTTTAAACAACAAATTGTAAATTAGGCTAAACTAGCTTTCGACACCCCTTAAAAATGTTTGTCCTACATAGTTAAATTTTATAGTAAATTTTTAGAGTTCGCGCAAAACTTCTTGAGCTCTGTGAACGTTGCGGCAAATGCAAAGTTGCGCATGTTGACATGTTCATTCAATATTGCCAACTAGGTTATAAATAATCGTGCTACACAGTAGAAATATAAAAAAATTGGCTTCTTGCGATAAGTAAAGGTGAATTTGTTGTAGAATTTCAGTTTTTATTAATCCTTAATTTAATATAATAATTGATTTTTAAATATGTTTGTTTTAATAATCTTATTGTTTTTTTTTATTTATTAGAACCTATTATTAACTCATGTTATGTGATTTTCTTGTTGGATGCCCTTTAATAAATAAATAAATAATTGAAAAATAAATAAATGCATAGTAAAATGTGTGCTAGATAAAACGAAAATACACCAAAACTCGCGCTGGCAACCCTAGTTTCACAGACTGAGCCCCTCCCGCACCCCTTTTACATTCCTTCCCCTCAGCGCCCTAAAAACTGTGTACTGCGCAGTCACTGAAGCTAACTTCACAGAGCTCAAGAAGTTTTGCGCGAACTCTACCTGTCTTGAAAGAAGGCCAAAACTGAATTATTTATATTTAAATACCTCAAGGCCATCTTATTTAAACGTAATAAGCGGGACCTTTAACACAAAATAATAACTTTTTATCAATTAAGTTGTGTGAAAAATGTTACAAAACGGAAACCTGAACAACTTCTGACTCTAAAAAAACCGGGCAAGAGCGAGTCGGACTCGCGCACCGAGGGTTCCGTGCCATCATACAATATATGACAAAGGCGGTTTTATTTTGTTGGAGAACCTTGACAGCGCCATCTCTTGTCTGATAGCGGAACTTATGTAGATTTTTTACACTTTCGATGATTTCTAAAAAAGTATGCTATGTAGAGAGATTGTAATAAATTTCCTCTAATCTTTACATACACTTCTAATAGCAATAAAAGTTTCAGAGGTTTATCTCCGCAAAATTCGGAGATAAGGGGGGGAACGCTATTTTTTCAACATTTTTGTAAATAACTCAAAAACTATACGACTTAAAGAAAAACTGTTTATTAATGTGCAAAAGAATACCTTTCATATGATACCCCACATCACCTAGTAACTTTCCAAAGATTTTGAAAACGCCCCTTTCACCCCCATTGTCTAAAAAAGTATGCAAATTAGAGAGTTCGCTATAATTTTCCTATAAATTTTACATATACTTCTATTAGCTATAAAAGTATCACGGGTTTATCTCTGCAAACTTCAGAGATAAGGGGGGGGGGATGGTCGTTTTTTCAACATTTTTGTAAATAACTCAAAAACAATACGGCTTAAAGGAAAACTAAAAACTGTTTATTAATGTGCAAATGAATACCTTTCATATGGTACCCCACATCACCTATTAACTTCACAAAATTTTTGAAAACCCCCCTTGTCTAAAAAACTATGCAATTTAGAGAGTTCGCTATAATTTTCCTATAAAGTTTACATACACTTCTATTAGCTATAAAAGTATCACGGGTTTATCTCTGCAACCTTCGGAGATAAGGGGGGGGGGGAATGGTTGTTTTTTCAACATTTTTGTAAATAACTCAAAAACGATTTGGCTTAAAGAATAAATAAAAACTGTTTATTAATGTGCAAATGAATACCTTTCATATATGCTTATTAAAAAAGTGTTGTCTTTTACCATTTCAAATCGATAGTATTAGTAGTTCTCGAGATATCCATCTGTGAGACAGACAGAGTGATTCTATAAGGGTTCCTTTTTTACCATTTTGGTCCGGAACCCTAAAAAGGTAAAAATCTTTTGGAAATGCAATTTGTTTGTTATTTTGCCGCTACATTGTTTGCGCCACGCAGTTTCTGAATAACCAGGAAGTGGATATCTAAGATATTGCAAGAAAACATTGATCGTGACGAATTCATACGAGAAGTCCAAATGTAATGATTAAGGGCGTGATAACTGTTGGGCACGGCTTAGAAAAACTCTATTGATTTGTGAACTAAGTCAGTATCCATAACATAATATTGTTGATTTTGTGTTATATTTTAATGAACAATTTTTTTATTTAAATATATGTAAGAGAGATAATGATTTTAATTATTTGATTTGGTTTGTCTTTCATTTGAGCCCATACTTAACAAAAAACATAGAATACGAGATATGGCCAACATAATTTTGACAGCTGTCACCGAAAAGTAATTATCAGTGACAGTGTCATTTTAGACATTCAGTAGGATTTTTGGTATTTACAGTCATTCTTGACATTTACTATTATTTTTGACAATCGCTGTTATCTTTTATATTTACCGTCATTTTTGACATTCGCTGTCATTTTTGACATTTACCGTCACTTTTAAAATCAGCTGTCATTTTTATTTTTCAAACCTCAAGGATTGGTCATAGTCATATGAAAATTATAATAACTAGGTAGGTACGAGTATATAATGGTTAAGGGGATTTGTGGAAATTTTGTCCATAAATCCCCTTTGCGTCCTCTTCGAGAGCCAGAAAGGGATTTCTGGACAAAAAGTCCAATAATCCCTTTCGCAGGGGATCGTCGAAGGGGATTTTTGGAAGCCGTTTATTCGTGTGCGTAATGCGCGTACGTATTGATCTGTTTTAGTGGAGAGGCAGAGTGGGAGACATGCGGCGACGCGCGTATAATACAAATCAGGTACTATTTCCTTTCTAACCTCTTATCTGTTCTGTGGTTCCTCTCTATATTGGATTCAGGCTGACCATGCATTGTCGTCCAAAGTAAACATGTATACAAAATTTCAGTTGAATTGGTTGAAGATATCTGCTTCAAAATTTTGAGTTGAAAGATTCCGCGAACATAGTTACATACAGGGAAAGCTAAATAAGTTTTGGTTCCAATTGCTATTTTATTTACGCCTGTACTTACATAGACGAGTAGCGAATATGTCGAATTACGAATCTGTCTAATCTAGAATCTGTCCAACACCGAACAAGGTCCCCCTAGGGGATCATCACGGGAGACAATATATACATACATACCTACACCCAAACTAGGTACCATTACAAAAGTTTAGTTTAAGATATGTAGTGTTGCAGAAATAAAACCAAACAATAATTATTACATTTATTCAAATGTAAGTGTACATATTTACCTATATATATATGTATGTTGTTTCTTATTCCTATGATAAATTGATAATGTTATAAAACCACTGGTTATTAAGTAATTTTGTTTGTCTAATAATATAATGAATAACTAAGCAGAGAAATCTTTGCACACTACCTACATATTGTTTCACCAAAGGTCTGTTTTAGACAGCCAAACATGCTGACTTACAAATAAGTATTACAATAATTCCTGTCTTACAGACAAATAATACAAAACCGATGTTTACACTCGCGAGTTTAGAACCTTACATACACAACTCTTTCAATGGACATTATTACAATAAGACTGCGAAGGCGGATAACTTAATTTCCCGTAGTGTCATTTGCACCATTGACCAGTACCATTGATGGTGCAAATGATACTATGATGTACCGTTTGCACCATTGCTCCATTGCTATCATTATTGATGGTGCAAATGATACTATGATGTACCGTTTGCACCATTGCTCCATTGCTACCATTATTGATGGGGCAAACATATCCAATGGTGCAAATGGCACTTATATTTATTATTAATAACAGAGTCAAGTTTTCAACTACTTAAGAGAGTTAAAAGCACTTGAACAATATAAGTATATTAATATATATTCTCCTTTCTTGAAGTGTTAGAAACTATTTGAAAATTCATTCTAATGACTGACATTCATTGCGTTTGTTTCTTGTGTCGTTCATATGATTTGATTGTCATAAAAAGCAGAAAAATGTGCGAATCCGATTTAATTTTTCTGAAACAGAGCCGGGGCCGACTTTTATTACACAATGGGTATCAATACCATTTTCACACAAAGTATAAAAATTTAAACAGAGTATGGAGGTGCCGCTATTACAAGAAAACAAAATGTAAGGGGACGATTACTATATCACAGGTATGTGTAACTGTCTTTTTGCCCGCAGTGCCACTAGCTGATGCTATTTATTTTTCCATTTATTTAGCTGTATATTGTGTATAAGTATATATAGTATAAATATTTTTAAAGTTCGTATCTTATGTTTTGTTTCTTTTTTAGGATGAATCAAAGGTGGTTAAAAAAATTAAGCATTCTGATAACTGCAAGCCAGATGAAAATAAAAACACGGTTTGTGAAATAATAGGGTCCTTCATAGAAAAGGCTACTACTTCAGAAGAAACAGTTCCAGCCGTTTATAAAAAGACTGTAGCCTCAATCAAAAATAAAGGACTTAACATTGTTCAAAAAATACCATCTTATGAAAAATTCAAATCTGTGGCATACAGAAGAATAAGAAAAATTAATTCTGTTAAAAAAATGGCATATAAAGATGTTACAGAACTTGAAATTCCTCTTGACCATAAGGATTTTTGTTTAGCTGATTATAGTCATGAAGACGAAAGAATTTTAGTCTTTGCATCGGAAGAAGCAAGAGAACTGCTGAAAATTGGTAAAATCTTTTTTTGCGACGGCACTTTCAAGAAATGTCCGAAGCCATTTACTCAGCTCTACGTATTTTTCTGTGACTTAGGAAGCACTGATGACAAAAACTTTGTTGTCCCTGTTGTCCCTGTTGTATATGTGCTTTTGACCAATAAAAAAAAAGAAACATATATTCTCATGATGAATCTCATCAAATCTCAAATCCCAGAATGGGGTCCTTCGAAAATTATATCTGATTTTGAACAATCTTTCATTAGTGCAGTCAAAGTAGTGTTTCCTATGGTTGAACATCACGGTTGTTTTTACCATTTTCAAAACCAATTGCGGAGAAAAGCTAAAAGTCTCAATTTAAAAAAGACTAACGCTACAAAAATTGTTTCTCTTTGCACCATCTTACCTCTTCTGCCAGAATCAAAAATTGAAGATGGATTCAGATACATCATAGCAGAGAGTGATGCTAACGGAAGTAATAAAAATTTGCAGCAATTTATTAATTATGTGGCTAGATTTTGGATGCCGAAAAAAAAACTGTGGTGTTGTTTTGGTGAGAGGCATAGAACAAATAATGTATGTGAAGGATGGAATGGACATATTAATAACTGCTTTAAAAGAAGACCCGCGACAGTGAGTCACTGCTTAAAAGTGCTTAAGGAGGACGCTGCATTTCATGCAGTCAATGCTCTTACACAAGACCCGTACAAAAAGCGATCAAAGGAGGTTAGGGATCGGAATAATTATATACAGTACGTACAGATGCAATTAATTAATAGTGAAATAGATATTCCACTATTCTTGGAAAAATTAAGATAAAATAATTAAGCATTATTTGTCATTGATTAGCTGTCATTGATTCTTTGTTATTAATAATAAAAATATTTTATATTATTAATAAGCGATTCATTCTTCCATTATCATTAGTAAAGTTTTAGGGGATACAGTATTTGTTCATGGGGAGAAAAATTCTGATCCATCTCTTCCCTGAGGGTCTCGGGGCGGGGCGGATGGCCAGTAAACAGAGCGATAGCTCGAGGAAAGCCTTGAGGCAAAATAAATATATTTTTTAATAGTGTCATTTGCACCATTTGCCCCATCAATGGTGTAAACGGTACATGACAGTGTCGTTTGCACCATTTGCCCCATCAATGGTGTAAACGGTACATGACAGTGTCGTTTGCCCAATTAATGGTGCTGGCCAATGGTGCAAATGACACTACGGGCTTAATTTCCAATACACGTTTTAATTAATTACATCAACATGCAGGAATGTGAAGGAAACAATTTGCGAGGTTACCTAACAATGCGATGATCTTTATCAGTCGATATTACCGTAGCGATAGTTACACTTCAGTTACGGTAACCATTAAGATAATCCTAACATACGGTGGGTTAACACGACACCATTAGGCGTATCAGGCGTACTAGTTTCGTGTCTGCCTGCCTTTAGAACGTTAGGCGTTATAATAGAGCGTACAAAAGCTCCCGTATTGTTTTACCTAGTAACAATAGGGAGTTCCTCGTGGCGGTCGAGGGAGTCTTTACTGTTGCTTGCATTCCGCCGGGTTCTCGGCGCCCGGGGGACCCTTGTTGGCCTTCTTGTTGCCGCGCCTCCGCGGCGGGGGGTCGTCATCTTCGCTCTCCTCAGACGAACATTCCTCTTCTTCCTACAAATGCGTTAAAAACTATTCAGCTTTTAAATTACAACGAAACAAGAATGGTACAAATATTCAGTGGAACTTTTACCTTATTTCTAAAGTGAATTCTGCAACCATCCGCACTCACAATGTTACCATGCAAAAATAGGGATAAAAATAAATAAAACACGAATAAAAAGCATACAATTTTAATGTCACCATAACGACATGCCAAAAACATAAAAGCCATTAAGTTACCTAACGAGCTGCTCGCCTATTAAGCTAACTTCAATAGAAAGTTACATGAATAAAAATATAAATCTATAATCCGACTTAGGTATTGTCAAGTATCATAAAAATACATAAATTAGATAATCAGATAGATCACAGTTCCATTCACCTAATGGTACAGAAATGCAATTGGCACTAGATAAGAGATTCGATACAAATTCGCGACCATGTAAACTGACTTGAAGGATATTTAATATACCTTGGAATGACAGCATTAAATAGGAAACAATCAAGATAGCCCTTAGAAAACATTAATATCACATGAAATTTCAAAGTACACACACGACATATAAAAAAAACTCTTAAACAAAAATACGCGCTATAATAACAGTAAATACAATAATAAATAAAAACGAGAACATGTAAAAACTAAACTAGAAATGCAATATAGGCATCGTAACAGACATTATCCAACGAGTTAACATGCATTATTTATACAATACGAAGGCACCATAGGCTTCTTTGCTTTCGAGTCTACACTAAAACGCTCACAGAACGAGTAGCATTTAATAAAAACAAATTCTAAAACATATTTATCAGAGCAAAGGATAAACCATGCATAGAAAATAGAACAGATGCAAGCCTTCCAATTACAAATAATATCTAGCCGAATACTATTGAATTTGAAAGGACACTGCGACCACTGGAGTCGTTATCACGATTCGATCGGCGAACTCTAGCGAACGCACGTGTAATTAATTATACTAAGATATGATCGTGATAATACAACTGTGCGCTGTAGTCCTACGGGCCAAGATCAAGTATTAGAGGGATGTTGAGCTTGGGGACGCATTGGACCGCCTCGAAGGCTGTAATATACACTACGGGAGCGACCGGATATTCGTCGGGCATCAATCCTCAGCATCTGAGACCTCTTCCGTGCCAGAGTCTTCGTCTGAGAACGAATCCTCCTGAAACCATAACATTCCGCGTTGGTTGCGAGCCCTCACCACCTCAGACGTAGATACCTATACCCATGTCCGGAACGTTAACGCGGCGGATATACGAATAACTACAACACCGTACCTTCGTCTGTTTGGGAAGGGGAGGCAACTAAACAGGGTACTAACTAAGCAAGCACTTTACCATGCATCTAATACTAATAACTCAGATGCGATAAGAATGAAGATGGCTGTAGAATTCACTGTTTTGTAGATATAGAGAGCAAGAAAATAATAAGGTAGCAGTACATTTTGACATTATTCTTATAATATAATTTACCATTACACCTGCCATTGTATAGCCATGAAATATATTTTTTGAGTATTGGAAAATGTGCAGCAACATTTTGAAATAGTTGAGAGATAAATGAATCGTTTTATCATCTAACACTGTACATTATCCAATGAAGCGTCAATTAGACTTATCAGGTCTAAACAGATCCAAATCTATACAGATAGTAATTTCTCGCCAAACATGCATGCTGTGTGTAGTAACTACGTTTAAACTTTTAAAATCAAAAGATCCGCGATCAACTAATGAATTAATTACAACTTGAATTGCGACATCCCAACGCGCAGTAAAGAAAGTTCTGTCGTTGTCCTGCCATTTATTTTAATTATTCATTCACAAAAAGCAGTCAGCTTGCAGTAAGATTGCTTGGTGTCAGAATGTTTCAACCAGTGAATACTAGCTACAAACAAAAGCTATAAAGTTAAACTTTATCTCAAGGACTTCACCATTTTCAAATAACATCTCATACAAAAAAGGAGTCAGCAAATGCTTTGTGTCAGAACTTTTCTACATCGCGTCGGTATGTGAGTAGGTATGTGACTAGTGTGTATACATGACAGCACTGACCTCCTCCTCGTAGTCATCATCGTCGTCCTCGTCCAGCCCCTCGCCGGTGTACAGCAGCACGGCGCGCGACACCACGCGCTCGCGGATGTAGTGACCGATCTCGAGTCGGTATGTGACTAGGTATGTGACTAGTGTGTATACATGACAGCACTGACCTCCTCCTCGTAGTCATCATCGTCGTCCTCGTCCAGCCCCTCGCCGGTGTAGAGCAGCACGGCGCGCGACACCACGCGCTCGCGGATGTAGTGACCGATCTCGAGTCGGTATGTGACTAGGTATGTGACTAGTGTGTATACATGACAGCACTGACCTCCTCCTCGTTGTCATCATCGTCGTCCTCGTCCAGCCCCTCGCCGGTGTAGAGCAGCACGGCGCGCGACACCACGCGCTCGCGGATGTAGTGACCGATCTCGAGTCGGTATGTGAGTAGGTATGTGACTAGTGTGTATACATGACAGCACTGACCTCCTCCTCGTTGTCATCATCGTCGTCCTCGTCCAGCCCCTCGCCGGTGTAGAGCAGCACGGCGCGCGACACCACGCGCTCGCGGATGTAGTGACCGATCTCGAGTCGGTATGTGACTAGTGTGTATACATGACAGCACTGACCTCCTCCTCGTAGTCATCATCGTCGTCCTCGTCCAGCCCCTCGCCGGTGTAGAGCAGCACGGCGCGCGACACCACGCGCTCGCGGATGTAGTGACCGATCTCGAGTCGGTATGTGAGTAGGTATGTGACTAGTGTGTATACATGACAGCACTGACCTCCTCCTCGTAGTCATCATCGTCGTCCTCGTCCAGCCCCTCGCCGGTGTAGAGCAGCACGGCGCGCGACACCACGCGCTCGCGGATGTAGTGACCGATCTCGAGTCGGTATGTGACTAGTGTGTATACATGACAGCACTGACCTCCTCCTCGTAGTCATCATCGTCGTCCTCGTCCAGCCCCTCGCCGGTGTAGAGCAGCACGGCGCGCGACACCACGCGCTCGCGGATGTAGTGACCGATCTCGAGTCGGTATGTGACTAGGTATGTGACTAGTGTGTATACATGACAGCACTGACCTCCTCCTCGTAGTCATCATCGTCGTCCTCGTCCAGCCCCTCGCCGGTGTAGAGCAGCACGGCGCGCGACACCACGCGCTCGCGGATGTAGTGACCGATCTCGAGTCGGTATGTGACTAGGTATGTGACTAGTGTGTATACATGACAGCACTGACCTCCTCCTCGTAGTCATCATCGTCGTCCTCGTCCAGCCCCTCGCCGGTGTAGAGCAGCACGGCGCGCGACACCACGCGCTCGCGGATGTAGTGACCGATCTCGAGTCGGTATGTGACTAGGTATGTGACTAGTGTGTATACATGACAGCACTGACCTCCTCCTCGTAGTCATCATCGTCGTCCTCGTCCAGCCCCTCGCCGGTGTAGAGCAGCACGGCGCGCGACACCACGCGCTCGCGGATGTAGTGACCGATCTCGAGTCGGTATGTGACTAGTGTGTATACATGACAGCACTGACCTCCTCCTCGTAGTCATCATCGTCGTCCTCGTCCAGCCCCTCGCCGGTGTACAGCAGCACGGCGCGCGACACCACGCGCTCGCGGATGTAGTGACCGATCTCGAGTCGGTATGTGACTAGGTATGTGACTAGTGTGTATACATGACAGCACTGACCTCCTCCTCGTAGTCATCATCGTCGTCCTCGTCCAGCCCCTCGCCGGTGTAGAGCAGCACGGCGCGCGACACCACGCGCTCGCGGATGTAGTGACCGATCTCGAGTCGGTATGTGAGTAGGTATGTGACTAGTGTGTATACATGACAGCACTGACCTCCTCCTCGTAGTCATCATCGTCGTCCTCGTCCAGCCCCTCGCCGGTGTAGAGCAGCACGGCGCGCGACACCACGCGCTCGCGGATGTAGTGACCGATCTCGAGTCGGTATGTGACTAGTGTGTATACATGACAGCACTGACCTCCTCCTCGTAGTCATCATCGTCGTCCTCGTCCAGCCCCTCGCCGGTGTAGAGCAGCACGGCGCGCGACACCACGCGCTCGCGGATGTAGTGACCGATCTCGAGTCGGTATGTGACTAGGTATGTGACTAGTGTGTATACATGACAGCACTGACCTCCTCCTCGTAGTCATCATCGTCGTCCTCGTCCAGCCCCTCGCCGGTGTAGAGCAGCACGGCGCGCGACACCACGCGCTCGCGGATGTAGTGACCGATCTCGAGTCGGTATGTGAGTAGGTATGTGACTAGTGTGTATACATGACAGCACTGACCTCCTCCTCGTAGTCATCATCGTCGTCCTCGTCCAGCCCCTCGCCGGTGTAGAGCAGCACGGCGCGCGACACCACGCGCTCGCGGATGTAGTGACCGATCTCGAGTCGGTATGTGACTAGGTATGTGACTAGTGTGTATACATGACAGCACTGACCTCCTCCTCGTAGTCATCATCGTCGTCCTCGTCCAGCCCCTCGCCGGTGTAGAGCAGCACGGCGCGCGACACCACGCGCTCGCGGATGTAGTGACCGATCTCGAGTCGGTATGTGACTAGTGTGTATACATGACAGCACTGACCTCCTCCTCGTAGTCATCATCGTCGTCCTCGTCCAGCCCCTCGCCGGTGTAGAGCAGCACGGCGCGCGACACCACGCGCTCGCGGATGTAGTGACCGATCTCGAGTCGGTATGTGACTAGTGTGTATACATGACAGCACTGACCTCCTCCTCGTAGTCATCATCGTCGTCCTCGTCCAGCCCCTCGCCGGTGTACAGCAGCACGGCGCGCGACACCACGCGCTCGCGGATGTAGTGACCGATCTCGAGTCGGTATGTGACTAGGTATGTGACTAGTGTGTATACATGACAGCACTGACCTCCTCCTCGTAGTCATCATCGTCGTCCTCGTCCAGCCCCTCGCCGGTGTACAGCAGCACGGCGCGCGACACCACGCGCTCGCGGATGTAGTGACCGATCTCGAGTCGGTATGTGACTAGGTATGTGACTAGTGTGTATACATGACAGCACTGACCTCCTCCTCGTAGTCATCATCGTCGTCCTCGTCCAGCCCCTCGCCGGTGTACAGCAGCACGGCGCGCGACACCACGCGCTCGCGGATGTAGTGACCGATCTCGAGTCGGTATGTGACTAGGTATGTGACTAGTGTGTATACATGACAGCACTGACCTCCTCCTCGTAGTCATCATCGTCGTCCTCGTCCAGCCCCTCGCCGGTGTAGAGCAGCACGGCGCGCGACACCACGCGCTCGCGGATGTAGTGACCGATCTCGAGTCGGTATGTGAGTAGGTATGTGACTAGTGTGTATACATGACAGCACTGACCTCCTCCTCGTAGTCATCATCGTCGTCCTCGTCCAGCCCCTCGCCGGTGTAGAGCAGCACGGCGCGCGACACCACGCGCTCGCGGATGTAGTGACCGATCTCGAGTCGGTATGTGACTAGTGTGTATACATGACAGCACTGACCTCCTCCTCGTAGTCATCATCGTCGTCCTCGTCCAGCCCCTCGCCGGTGTAGAGCAGCACGGCGCGCGACACCACGCGCTCGCGGATGTAGTGACCGATCTCGAGTCGGTATGTGACTAGGTATGTGACTAGTGTGTATACATGACAGCACTGACCTCCTCCTCGTAGTCATCATCGTCGTCCTCGTCCAGCCCCTCGCCGGTGTAGAGCAGCACGGCGCGCGACACCACGCGCTCGCGGATGTAGTGACCGATCTCGAGTCGGTATGTGACTAGTGTGTATACATGACAGCACTGACCTCCTCCTCGTAGTCATCATCGTCGTCCTCGTCCAGCCCCTCGCCGGTGTAGAGCAGCACGGCGCGCGACACCACGCGCTCGCGGATGTAGTGACCGATCTCGAGTCGGTATGTGAGTAGGTATGTGACTAGTGTGTATACATGACAGCACTGACCTCCTCCTCGTAGTCATCATCGTCGTCCTCGTCCAGCCCCTCGCCGGTGTAGAGCAGCACGGCGCGCGACACCACGCGCTCGCGGATGTAGTGACCGATCTCGAGTCGGTATGTGAGTAGGTATGTGACTAGTGTGTATACATGACAGCACTGACCTCCTCCTCGTAGTCATCATCGTCGTCCTCGTCCAGCCCCTCGCCGGTGTAGAGCAGCACGGCGCGCGACACCACGCGCTCGCGGATGTAGTGACCGATCTCGAGTCGGTATGTGACTAGGTATGTGACTAGTGTGTATACATGACAGCACTGACCTCCTCCTCGTAGTCATCATCGTCGTCCTCGTCCAGCCCCTCGCCGGTGTAGAGCAGCACGGCGCGCGACACCACGCGCTCGCGGATGTAGTGACCGATCTCGAGTCGGTATGTGACTAGGTATGTGACTAGTGTGTATACATGACAGCACTGACCTCCTCCTCGTAGTCATCATCGTCGTCCTCGTCCAGCCCCTCGCCGGTGTAGAGCAGCACGGCGCGCGACACCACGCGCTCGCGGATGTAGTGACCGATCTCGAGTCGGTATGTGACTAGGTATGTGACTAGTGTGTATACATGACAGCACTGACCTCCTCCTCGTAGTCATCATCGTCGTCCTCGTCCAGCCCCTCGCCGGTGTACAGCAGCACGGCGCGCGACACCACGCGCTCGCGGATGTAGTGACCGATCTCGAGTCGGTATGTGACTAGGTATGTGACTAGTGTGTATACATGACAGCACTGACCTCCTCCTCGTAGTCATCATCGTCGTCCTCGTCCAGCCCCTCGCCGGTGTACAGCAGCACGGCGCGCGACACCACGCGCTCGCGGATGTAGTGACCGATCTCGAGTCGGTATGTGACTAGGTATGTGACTAGTGTGTATACATGACAGCACTGACCTCCTCCTCGTAGTCATCATCGTCGTCCTCGTCCAGCCCCTCGCCGGTGTACAGCAGCACGGCGCGCGACACCACGCGCTCGCGGATGTAGTGACCGATCTCGAGTCGGTATGTGACTAGGTATGTGACTAGTGTGTATACATGACAGCACTGACCTCCTCCTCGTAGTCATCATCGTCGTCCTCGTCCAGCCCCTCGCCGGTGTACAGCAGCACGGCGCGCGACACCACGCGCTCGCGGATGTAGTGACCGATCTCGAGTCGGTATGTGACTAGGTATGTGACTAGTGTGTATACATGACAGCACTGACCTCCTCCTCGTAGTCGTCATCGTCGTCCTCGTCCAGCCCCTCGCCGGTGTAGAGCAGCACGGCGCGCGACACCACGCGCTCGCGGATGTAGTGACCGATCTCGAGTCGGTATGTGACTAGGTATGTGACTAGTGTGTATACATGACAGCACTGACCTCCTCCTCGTAGTCGTCATCGTCGTCCTCGTCCAGCCCCTCGCCGGTGTACAGCAGCACGGCGCGCGACACCACGCGCTCGCGGATGTAGTGACCGATCTCGAGTCGGTATGTGACTAGGTATGTGACTAGTGTGTATACATGACAGCACTGACCTCCTCCTCGTAGTCATCATCGTCGTCCTCGTCCAGCCCCTCGCCGGTGTACAGCAGCACGGCGCGCGACACCACGCGCTCGCGGATGTAGTGACCGATCTCGAGTCGGTATGTGACTAGGTATGTGACTAGTGTGTATACATGACAGCACTGACCTCCTCCTCGTAGTCGTCATCGTCGTCCTCGTCCAGCCCCTCGCCGGTGTAGAGCAGCACGGCGCGCGACACCACGCGCTCGCGGATGTAGTGACCGATCTCGAGTCGGTATGTGACTAGGTATGTGACTAGTGTGTATACATGACAGCACTGACCTCCTCCTCGTAGTCGTCATCGTCGTCCTCGTCCAGCCCCTCGCCGGTGTACAGCAGCACGGCGCGCGACACCACGCGCTCGCGGATGTAGTGACCGATCTCGAGTCGGTATGTGACTAGGTATGTGACTAGTGTGTATACATGACAGCACTGACCTCCTCCTCGTAGTCATCATCGTCGTCCTCGTCCAGCCCCTCGCCGGTGTACAGCAGCACGGCGCGCGACACCACGCGCTCGCGGATGTAGTGACCGATCTCGAGTCGGTATGTGACTAGGTATGTGACTAGTGTGTATACATGACAGCACTGACCTCCTCCTCGTAGTCGTCATCGTCGTCCTCGTCCAGCCCCTCGCCGGTGTAGAGCAGCACGGCGCGCGACACCACGCGCTCGCGGATGTAGTGACCGATCTCGAGTCGGTATGTGACTAGGTATGTGACTAGTGTGTATACATGACAGCACTGACCTCCTCCTCGTAGTCGTCATCGTCGTCCTCGTCCAGCCCCTCGCCGGTGTACAGCAGCACGGCGCGCGACACCACGCGCTCGCGGATGTAGTGACCGATCTCGAGTCGGTATGTGACTAGGTATGTGACTAGTGTGTATACATGACAGCACTGACCTCCTCCTCGTAGTCATCATCGTCGTCCTCGTCCAGCCCCTCGCCGGTGTACAGCAGCACGGCGCGCGACACCACGCGCTCGCGGATGTAGTGACCGATCTCGAGTCGGTATGTGACTAGGTATGTGACTAGTGTGTATACATGACAGCACTGACCTCCTCCTCGTAGTCGTCATCGTCGTCCTCGTCCAGCCCCTCGCCGGTGTAGAGCAGCACGGCGCGCGACACCACGCGCTCGCGGATGTAGTGACCGATCTCGAGTCGGTATGTGACTAGGTATGTGACTAGTGTGTATACATGACAGCACTGACCTCCTCCTCGTAGTCGTCATCGTCGTCCTCGTCCAGCCCCTCGCCGGTGTACAGCAGCACGGCGCGCGACACCACGCGCTCGCGGATGTAGTGACCGATCTCGAGTCGGTATGTGACTAGGTATGTGACTAGTGTGTATACATGACAGCACTGACCTCCTCCTCGTAGTCGTCATCGTCGTCCTCGTCCAGCCCCTCGCCGGTGTAGAGCAGCACGGCGCGCGACACCACGCGCTCGCGGATGTAGTGACCGATCTCGAAGTCGGCAGTTAGGAGCGCCTGGAAATTACACTCAATAGTCATGATTCAAGTTTTTGATTTTAGCTATTTTGTTAGTACATATACATATACTGCAAAACATTTAAATTATACCATAAGTGATTCTACTTCCTGTTCAGGCAAAATAGAGCTTTTAATCCCAGTCCCATGAATAAACCTAATTAACAGTTGTGGCCATAGAAGACTACCACAGTCATTTATCATATGACTATTAAACTAATTAAACAATTAATCTAAATGATTATTTCAACAGGTACAAAACATAAACCACTGTCATTACCTGGATATCAGAAGCAAGCGTGGAGTTAGGATCCTCAGGCATGGCTGGGGGCGAGAAGAAGTTGAAGAAAGAATCAGCCTGCACAGACTTGGTGACGGTGCGGACGGATCCACGCGACTTATGCTTCTGCTTCTTCTTGATCGTCTTCACAGTCACATTCTTGCCCTTCTTCCAGTTGATCTCACAACCCTAGACAAATATAAACATTGTAAATTCTGTTCTGGAATGCCTCAACATATTTTTAGGTGCAATTGCTTCAGTTGGTGATGCATGTTAAGAAATCCTCATGGCATTCAGATCTTGGTGATAAATTAGTCATCATTTGCTATTTAAGACCACAAAATTATAACTATTATGTTAAAGATCTTTGCTCTCAATATACCTTGCAGGAGTAGATCTCAGGTCCTTCAAACTCCAGAGGGTTCTCCTCATCAGGCTTGCATTTCATTAAGTACTCCTTGGTCAGGATGGTGTCCGAAAAGAAGTCATTTGGTGCGAAGTGGAACTCCAGGGTAAAGCCCATGGGGTCCTCATGCATTTGCACTGAAATTAGACTAAAGGTCAAAATCCAAGTTTGCAAAAGACATGCTGAGTGAATACTAGGTTTTCTTCAGTTGGTGATGCATGTTAGAAATCCTCATAGGATTCAGATCTTGGTGATAAGTTAGTCATCATTTAAATTCTACTTTAATCAAAGGAACAAGTATGGACTAAATAAAACAGATTTACAACAAGAAAGCTTAAAACAAAGTAGCAATGCACACACAGGAAACAATGTATGTACTACTGTTTAAAACAATTAAATATTGTGATTTTCTACCGCTTGTTGACTAAAACTGCAAAACAAAAACTATGCCATATTGAGCCAAAACCAATTTTCAACCAGTTTTGACTGGCAAGGAGGACAATGACTTAGATGCGTTGATGCTCCATCCAAAGGAGAATTGTATGTTTCTACGTAAAATACACTGCTCTCTTTAGACAACGTTGAAGACAAATAACTAAGCTTTAATTTAAATTTAATATGGCTGACATATTAACCTCTGGGATGACCAAGCTGCGCGCTGTGCGATACCCTTGTGTGCCCGGGTTTTTAAGGCACGCGCGGCGCGGTTCTCGATGATTTTTTATTTCAAAGTATTTCAAAATTTTGCTGTGAATGACCTTTTTATTGTTTTTGTAATAGAAAGCCAGATAACTTACGGGTATTTTATACCATTTGTTTTACTTATATTCTGTTTTGATTTTATATCACAGGGCGATGAATCCAACTTACGTGCCAATTTTCGCCTACCTAATAATATAAACGTAAATATAGGATACTTGTTTTCTTTTTTCCCAAAGAATTAATTTATTTCATACAGACAAATAAGTAAATGACATTCTAACATAAATAAAACATCTTACTTGGTGTAATAATATTTGCACATACAAGTTTAAAAATTTGGATAAGTTACACAAAATCCGCCATTCGTCCAGTTTCATCACTCAACTTTGTATCGCACTCGTAATTAAATAAGTTTGCCTACGTTGCTTCTTGTTACTTATTTTGATAGATAATATACTAAACAAGTCATAAACACTGTTATTTTACCGTTTACAATCAAGAAAATTATATTTTTACTAAAAAGAAAGCAAAATGACATAGTAAGGACATTCATATTTGAAAACACTTGTTGGCCTAGGTTGTTGTCTTGTAAACAATGTGTTTATGCTACCAGAGAGTAAAAATATAAGGCTTTTCATTCAAATTATCCATTAGTGTATCACAGATACAAAATAAATCTACAAACGATAATCTATATTCGTCATCAAAATCGTTTATTTGAAGCTTTAGTACGTATGTGTGCGTGTATTTTTTTGTCACTCGTGTGTCTTGTCAAGGATCCTTGTGGTCACGTGACCGCGTAGAGTGCCATTTGCGTCCATGTTTGATTACTCGTATGTCTTGTCAAGGATCCTGGTAGTCACGTGACTGCGTAAAGCGCCATCATTGGTCCAAGTCAGTGTAGTATCAACATACAGCATGTTGTTTTCCTAACATCACTCAATAGGTGGGTACAACCTCCCTACTTATCAGATTCCTAATACCTTTATTGCCTAAATTTACTATAACAAGTATGTAGCTACGTATTATTTATGTAGTAGGTATTCATCTACATAAATAGGTAGGTATGTAAGCATAGCTAAAGCCGGAGAAATTTTAAATTGGCCTTAAAAATCATACTCTTGATATCTGAAATAGCTAAGTATCTAGATACTTAGCTATTTAATATATTTAAATAAGTAGGTATAGTCTAGACTATACCTACTTATTATTTGAGTAATAGGTAATTTTGGGCGAAAATTTATTCTGTTAATTATTTCATTTCGTAGTAAAAAAACTAAAGAAATCTATATGTAAGTAAATGTATCTACCTACCTACAATATGTAAACTTTACACTTCGTAGGGGGAGGATAAATAATATTACCATAAACATAAAAAGACAAGCAGGTAGTAGCAAGTAAGATTCGATCTTATTGTTACAAAAAAGAAACACCCTGGGCAATACCGAAAATGCATGGCTGCCGTTGCGTGTACGTACACTCGCCGCGCGCAAATATTATTGCGTCTGTGTGCGTGCAATTCATAACAGTGTTTTGAAAAGTTTAGTTTTTCACAGATTTACTGAATTATTTTGCGTAACTGTATATGTTTTTAGATTCTGGATAAAATTAGCTTCAAATTGATACTAAAGTCTTTGGGTATCTTTTGGAAAATTATAGAAATACTTCGAAAGAAAAAAGTTGCGGCATCCTAACGGTCCTATTAGTAAGTTTGAAAAGTAAATTTTGGTAATTTGAACAGTATTTACGCATTACCAATAAACAATAAGTGTTCTGAATTTACTAAATAACCAGTAAAATGTATCATCACTTAACTTGATAATGGTTTTTTCTCAAATAATCGTTAAAATCTACACACTAATTCTCTAGGCTGGTGCCCAACGGACTCGAAAGTTTGAATGAGCCTGGGAGTGAACTTTTTCAGTATGGTCAATTCACCTAACCCCGTTTTATCGTTCACTAGTTCAGTAACTGTTGGCAAAAATAAACAAACAGCCCTTTTTCTTATACTTAGAGTTTATTTTTCAACAAATAGTAACGAGAGTCGTTCTAGCAAGGATCCTTGACAAGGCATACGACGGTACTGTACAGGATCCTTGACTAAACACAGCAGAGGTTAAATGTAAAATGTTTGTGAACATAATACATTCAATACTTAACCCAAAAATTACTTCTTTCTAGAAATGAAAAATGCAATCAAAATTTTGTCTCCGACGGGACTCGAACCCGTAACGTTCAGACGAACACCTTCAACGCAGGCTGCCTTAACCGTTCGGCCACGGAGCAATTAACCGTCGGGTCGAAAATCTTGACTGCCTTTATCGGTTTCGAACCGAGTGGCGACATCTAGCAGAAATTCTTAGTGTGGGTTTACACTTTAAATAAAAACATTGCTTACTTCTTTCTGTTGGATTTTATATATGATTTTCAATTAATGGGCAGTTACGAACACTACCTTCAATATAAATTACTTTATATTCTTTCAAAAAACTAACCCAAGGGTTAAAACAGTGATTGGAAGCAAAATTACATTTTATGTGTTACAGTTTGTTTACAAACGTTGTACATCAAATTTAGCTGGAGTACAGTATCAGTTCTGGAGATTTACCTTTAATATCTAGCAAGGCTTTTAGTATGGGCTCATCATGCTCCTGCATCATTTCACAAAGCATGGACACATTTCTAAAGATTGTGAACCAGAAGTCAGGGATTCCCTTCACATTGGGGTCCATTGGAGGCCTGAAATGAGATCCCTAGTTAGTAATTGGCAGTGTTCTAAAATCTAAAATCTGTTTTTGGTGTTTGTACTTCAGTTGGTGATGCATGTTAGAAATCCTCATGGCATTCAGATCTTGGTGATAAGTGAGTCATCATATCAATTTACTTTCTTTATAGAACAAATAATACAACAAAGAAATAGTCTGGTACAGTTCACACTAAACATTAAGACGGCGTTTTTTTTTGTCTATAGCACACATTTTGTTTTGCATTTATTTATTTTTCACTGCATTTGTGGCAACATTCACAGAGGTCAAAGTTTTGCAAAGGCTCTAAGAGAAAAAATATATTCAATGAAACAACAACTTGAGGCAAGCTGCCAGCAACCCCTCAAAATATGATTTTTAACTTACTCAGCTGGCTTAGCATCTGCAGCGGGGTTGTCCTTGTTCTCTCCATCAGTGATGGCAGCGTTGGCGACCGCCTTCGCCAGCTCCTCCTCCTCGCTCTCGTCTCTCCATGGGTTTTGGCATTCTTCCTCAGTCGGCTCGTAGCTACCGTTGACGATTTGCGCGCGCTGCACACAAATTGTAGCTTAGGGATGGGAAAATGTTAAGTGGCGAATCTAATGGATGAGTAACTTCAGTTGGTGATGCATGTTAGAGATCATCATGGCTTTCAGATCTTGGTGATAAGTGAGTCATCATTTTTATTTATTTATTTATTATTTATGAGCCTGATTCATCCCACTGCAAGGCAAAGGCCTCCCCCCTTCCCTCTCTCCACTGATCATATCATGACCTTTCTGGTGCCAATTTTCGCTGTAGGAGTCTAGCTCGTCCCTCCATTGCCGCCTAGGCCTTTCCACGTGGTCGTCGTTTACTCCCACACCTGTTCTGTTGAGTATTCTGTTGACAGAACTACTGGGATTTTTTCTCCCATTAGTTCTGTCCACAAAACAAAATAGGAATACAATTCTCAATTGTTCTGTTGAGTAGTTCGGTAGTGATTACTATTTACTTCTCCATGCAATCAATTGTATCACTAGTAGTTTCCAAGATATGGCCCTTTAAAGTTTGACAGCTGTCATCGAAAATATAATCTCATCAAGGTCTTCCATTTGAGCTCACAACTAATAGTGTAGGATGAGTAGTGAGATTTTGAAATCAAAAACATGGTAGGGGTTGTTGCCATACTCGCCACGCTTGGCAGGCGGGTTGGCGGTCACAGTACAGTTAATACAGGGAAAGGCGCTGCTGCCCATCTTCCGAAAGTAACCGTCGGCAGATTCTTACTGCATCCATGGGCAAGAATATCGGCAACATTCTACTGCCGGCACCCCACGGCGAATTAATTTCATAAAACAAATAATACAACAACAAAAATAATCATATTTTTTTTATCAGTTTCTGTCTATCTGCACTGCAATGGCCATACTGGGTCGATCTCTGACTCGTTTTGTAGTAACAGTCTTTTCTGGCAACACTGTCAAAACCGAGCATCGGATCGCTAATTACGATACCATTGCGATACAACTAAAAACCTACGTAAAAAAATTATTTAGCCTTTCAAATCATCAATTTTAATTTCATATCTCACCTTCTCAAACAGGGGTTTGTATAGCTTCTCATATTTGCATTCTAGAGCGTGAACTTCGCTGTAGAACTTTGCCTCGATGTCCACAAACTCCTTCTGCAAAGATCGGAGACCGCGGATGCGGCGGCGCACGTTCGGAGGCAGAGAAGCCAGCGCCTCAGCGTGAAGGCGGGTTGTGATCGCCGCTAGCATCTCGTTCCTCGTGTACGTGCTGCGAGGAAAGGTTACCTTTAATATCGAAAAACCACTGGCCACACAGAAAAATACATGGTACCTAATCTCCTCAGTTGGTGATGCATGTTAAAAATCCTCATAGCATTCAGATCTTGGTGTCAAATTAGTAATGATTTAAAATCTACTTCAATCAATATAACAACAGGTGTTGACTAATAAAACACAGGCTTACAACAAGGCTGGTGACAAAGTCAAGTAAAGTCAAAAGAAACTGATGAGTTTCACACAATTTACATCCCAATCTCGAAGTAACGTTTAGCTAAGCAACAACTTGGTGTTGTTCACCTTACAAATCGTATCAAGAATTTAAATAGTCAATTATTTACGTTTTGCGTTAGGTTTAGATTATTCCTCGGACATTGTTAGCTGGCTATACCTCTAAGGTAGCCGAGGCATATAAGGCCCACCTAACTTGAAAGTTTTATATATCGTGTGTAAGAAGACTAATGAGATGAAAACTGGGTTTTTTCTAAACTTAAGCTCAATGTGCTACTATTTAAATCTAATAAAAGTATGTTTTAAAGTTAAAAGTTAACATGATGGCCAATTTAAAAAAACCTTCCTTTGGGCCTTATTTTACCATAGCAGTAAAATATGGCCCACTCTAAAACTATGTTTTTTTGCAAAGTGGTTCATAGAGATATGATCATTTTTAATATGGGAATACCGCTCAAAATACAAAATTTATAACACATAACATATTCATCAAAAAACGTGCGATTGGGCCTTATTATACCACTGGGGGTGACAATGCCCCAAAATATATTTTGGGATCATTTACATACCATGATCTGTTAAAAACTTCTCAAACACAATCAAAAATGATTCATTAAAATAAACTTCAGTCTTTCTCTTATACATTTATTTAAAAAAACTTTAAATCAACTACATCAATCACAATAGTTTTAGAAACATCGGTTTCTTTGAAAAATCTAACACTTCTTTTGGTTCTTATTTTTCTCTATGCCTTTGAAAAGGTCTTTGGTAATCTGCTGTTCTTTGTCGTTTATAGCTTTTCGTTTCGGTAATTTCTTTATCACAGCATATTTTATTATATTAGAAGGTTATTCCACTTTATAAATGGTTTCTTAGCATTCGTCTTAGAATATTATACCGAACAGCTGCAATACTCCGTCTAAATTGGCCTCGTTGAACAGCTAACATATCACATTGAAGATTTGATTCCGTTCATAAAGCTCTTTTGGGCGGTATGTTGGCTGCATCTGCAAAAAAAACTTTAAAATATTAGGCTACTTAACTTCATTCTCCTTAAAGAAAATAAGGCCCAGCACTTGTTTTTCTGGGCCTTATTATCCTATGGCTAACTTCAGAAAGATACCCCAACATTTCGAAACAAACAGTTATTTATGTTGACGAGAAGTGTAATCACACTGAGGTTGACCTAACATATGACCTAAACAAGTTATTTTGTACTAAAGTAGTAAAAAAATAAAGAAACTTACGGTTTTCTGCATTCAAATCTTCTAAAATCACGTTGCGCGTGTCACTTTTACAACACAAAGCTCGCCACTGACAAGATTGCGGAGCCAGCGTGCGGTTTGTTTACGCGGTGGGGGTTTATGGTCATGGAGTATGTGTGGATGTAGAAGGAAGTTGGTTTGAGTCAGTAGTCACGCGAATTTTGAAAGTGGGCCTTATTATGCCGCGGGCTTTAATTGCCTCAGGTACCTTACTTTAACTTAGGTTACCTATAAATTAATTTAAGAAACAGTTAATTTTGAGTGGTTATACCAAACATGGTTTGGTGAAGTTAAAAGGAACATTCAAAAGCCACGCAATAAGTTTTTCAAAAGGCATAAAATTGTGAAGGTTTCGTTTAATACGATTAGTACCTTGTAACCACATCTATACCTATAATAAAATAACCTTTCGCGTCTGTACATACATTAATAATTTTTGCAAATAAATAAGTGGGATACATGAAGGTAATAAAACGTATAAAAACTATTTTTGATTTTTTTTGTCTGTTTATCTGTTTGTTCGTTAGCGTATCACGCAAAACCCACTTATTTGATTTAATATAATAATAACTGAAAAATGTCAAGCGTTATTCTAAATAACATTTAGTCTATATTTATATATATTTATATACAACCAGATCATTTCAACTGAGGAAAACGAGTAGGTAGTGAGCCTGGAATTTCTACATGATATGTAATATACATGATGATAATGAATACATAAGTGGTTTGGGTACTTTCAGCCACCATTTAAGATTGTATTATGAAAGTAGGTTTTTTTTAATAATGTTTAAAATTGTATAAATGTTTTTTCATCAGAAGGGTATAATGCAGTGCACCCAAACAATTTCGAATGCTAGATATTATTTACGCTTACGTCTGTCTACATACAGTTTGAGGACGTACCTACATATCTTGCCAAACTGCGAAAGGAAGACAATGTTTTGTACCCCACATACCAGGCTGCAAGCCAAGCGCGTCATTTGCTTAATGGAGATCAACACTGGGACAACGCAATGGCCGAAGCATGCATCAGCAACATATCGGCGGCGTCTTTACACGACATTTTCACAGGATGATAAGGCATGGATTTATCAAAACGATCCAAAATCAAAGCGCCAGTTTTCGGTTTCGGTGTTTCAAAACGAAAACGCCTACCAAAGTGAAACGACATAGAAGCGGGGGAATGATTTTGATCGCGAGTTTTTTTTTCTTTTTGACAGGTTATTTGGTATCAATTTCTTTACGGAACCAAAAAAGCATCAAGACGAATGGTAAACTATCAAATACAAGGCTCCCCGGGCTACTGCTCGACCACGACAACGCGCCCGCGCACACCGCACTCAAAACGAGGGACTTCCCAGGCAGCACGCCGGTCATACTCCTGGGTCACCCTTCTTACAGGCCTGACCTAGCACCGTTTGACTTTTCTTTATTCCCGAAAATAAAAAAATCAGCTCAGGTTTTTATTCTGGTTGGTATTTGTATTGTAGGCTGGTAGAGAAGAGTATCTTTCGAAATAAATTATTTAAAAAAAAAAAAATTTACCGTAGAGCACTTTATTTTATTTTCGTAAAATTTTCTGAGTATCTTAGGTACATGCTGTTTCGGAAATTAACAAACTAAAAATACTTACGTTTGACTCTCGCTCTGAGTATTCTTCGAATTTTCTGATATGTTTGCTTATTTGTTACGGGCACTATACGAGTATTACACGGCTTATTAACAGTCTACTACATCAAGTCCACGCAGACGAAGTCGCGGGCACAGCTAGTCAAAAATAAACATGGAGATCTAACATGTAAAATATTTCAGGGTTCATGACTCAATTCGGCATTGAAACAAAAATAGAATGTCAGGAAAACCAAGATGGTTCTGGGTTATATCTAAAATCACGATATAACACCATCAGCGTCGTGGTTTTAAAATACTTCTGATAATAAACAGCTCTCGCCTCTTACTAGAAACTCTTGTATTTGTATAACAAGTAACCTCATTTAAACTGAAATAGACGTTTTGCAATTTGTTAGGTATTTCGCGCGGTTTACCTTATTGTAAGAATGGTGGTGGGTTTCATATAATATGCTAGTTAGGGTTCCGGACCAAAATGTTAAAAAGGAACCCTTATAGAATCACTCTGTCTGTCACAAATGGATATCTCGAGAACTTTGAGTTTTGAAACGGTAACTCTCTAAATAGCATACTTTTTAGAAATCATCGAAAGTGTAAAAAATCTACAAAGTTCCGCTATCAGACAAGAGATGGCGCTGTCAAGGTTCTCCAACAAATATAAACCGCAAGTAAGGTACCTATAAAATTAGGTAGGTACATGGCATATTATGATAAAGCTAAAACACGCGATTAGGTTTTTTTTTACCTAGCAACAACTGAATTTTCCAGAGCATAAACTAAGAGTGCTAATAAAAACGTTTCTTTACAGTCCTGTATTGTGTGTTCATAAAAGACTGAATCCATCCCTGCCGTAAAATGTCCACTACTGAACAGAGGTCTCCTTCATGGATCTTGCATGAGGGGTAGTTGCCATACTCACCACGCTTGACAGGCGGGTTGGCGAGCGCAGTACGGGATATTGATACACGGAAAGACGCTGCTGCCCATCTTCCAGAGGTATCCCTTAGCAGGCTTTTACTGCATCCACGGGCATGAGTGGAGGGGAAACATATACTGCCGGCACCCCACGGCAAAAGACTGAGTATGGCAGACACGTCTGGAGTTTTACAGCAAGTTGCCATTTTGCCATTAGTGTCTGTGAGGAAGCATTTTCGTTTTA
The DNA here is from genome assembly GCA_963082625.1 of Pasiphila rectangulata. Taxonomy (NCBI): domain Eukaryota; kingdom Metazoa; phylum Arthropoda; class Insecta; order Lepidoptera; family Geometridae; genus Pasiphila; species Pasiphila rectangulata. The sequence goes on from OY720253.1 coordinate 11,602,370, forward strand.
CATTGTTCAACATATTGTGAAATGAGATCAATATTTCCTTAATAGTCTGTTGTTTGGAATTTATTATATAAATTATTTTTTTTTTAAAACAATGTAGGTTCTTAGCAAAGATTTAAATTGTTAGATTCCCTCTCCATTTTGTTTTCACCAAAATGAGTGAGCTCACTCATTTGGAATCAGTGTACCTCTAAACATAGTGTTAGCAGTACATGGTGTGTTGTTTTTTTCACAAAAGTTTGTGCAAAATGGTTTCAGAATAAATGGTAACAGTTTAGTTTATTGGAACAATCGGCATCAGCATTATTGTTACCACACTTAAAAAGATAATGCCACAGTTTTTCATGTCAGCGCACATCTAAAGATTTTAATTTTTGGTTCTTTGCACCATTTTTCACATGGCCATGTTTTTTGCACAAAATTATTGGCATTTTTTTTAATAACAAAATACCACTTTTTAACAAGATACTTTTCCTCATAATATATGAGCAACCCTGCTCAGCGTTTATTGATCAAGTGGCAAGTAGAGCATGACATGACTCACAAGTTCAATGAACCTACATATATCATGTCTTAGTCAGTTCTTATGATTGATAAAAAAGAGTGAGCTATTGATAATTAGCCTTGGTATCTACTTGGCAACAAAGAATATGTTCAATATTTTTTTTTGTGCTATTAGTGACTTGCCAAATAAAACTTGTAAGTTACATGATAAAAAGTTTGTATATTGACACATCAAAATGGCAGCAGCACTAAACTATTTTATGAGATTCATTGTATGATCTCTTCAGTCATTCTATCAGTATTATGATATCCAGAAACCATGTTTTATTTCTTACTCAATTTTTATACTATTATTTGGTCAATAACTAGAGTGTATTTTAAATCTTTTTTTTTTTTGCTTAATTTGTGATTAGGTAGAAATCTATGCACTTATAGGCCATTGAATATTATAATAGTATGTAGTTTAAACTGACAAACTTATTTTTACAGAGCAAAAAAGAATTCCAGAGCAACTTGTGACTTGAAAGATTAATTTGACTTTATTACATCCAACACAATTGGTGTGACTCATGAGAATGTAACTCAAATGGGCAGTTTAGATTTGACAACTGCTCAGAGGATGAGCACATGACACACAATGTGGTTTTAGGCATTTGATAAGGTTAAATCTTGCAATAATAAAATGTTTCTACCATGAAAATTTATTTGACTCAACTGCATCCACTGGCAATAAAATTTGCGGAAGTTGACTTGCCCAAGCGACTTTTGAAGTTTTAGTGACTTGTTGAACTTGTTGCAAGTCGAAAGAGTCAATTGTCTTCTGCAAGAAATTGTGGAAGTTACTTGCCAGTGGACACTTAGCTTTAGAACCACAGCTGTAATATAATATTTTATGTGATGTGATAACTAATCAATGAGAAGTTGTGGAAGGGAAACAGCATTTCAACATGACTCTGGCTGTGAAAACTAAGTCCCGCCACAAAATTCTTAGCATCCGGTGGTTGGGTTAGTTTCACCGTGATTGAAGATTCACTTTTGATACACGAAGCTCTAGCAAGAAGACCCGTCAATCCGGTATGATTGAAGCTTCTCTAGAAGATGGCCATTTCATGAAGATACATGTTTAGTTGGTTGGTTTCCTATATGTAAATTATAAGGAAATTACGTACTTACCCTTTCAATAGTTGCTGTGTGAGTTCATTTCCACCAACTACTTCCTCCTCTTCTCCAGACTCCATCTCGGAGGTGTGGTCGTCGCCAACTCGTTCAACAGTGCCCATGCTTTCGTCTACAACAAAAGAGATCCGGTCAGGCAACCCTCATTCCCGCCAGTCGCCACGTTGAGTTTCACACCGGCATTTCTTTCAACGCCGAAACAACTCACTAATCACAAAGATGTCAATCCAAAATCAGCATTTGATCGTGTCAAACCGATTTTTAATTTACCAACAGGCTAAAAACTTCACTATAATACAAGAAAAACCTAATGCGTAGTTGTACTAAACCCAATAAGCCCGACCACATGGCCGACATTACTAAGTAAGAAAACTTCCAACTTAAATTGGCTAAATCCACATGCTAACAGTCTAAGATAGCAATGGGTTATGTATTTTAGCACAAATTCGTTTAATTTGCACAATAATCAATTTTCAGACGTACCTTTTGAGCCGACAAATTTACAGAAAGAAAGATGGCGATCAAATTCTGCCGATGAATGAATTGATGTGAAGTTTGTCAAGTTTGAATATCGAATGACATGAATGGAGGTGCAAGTCGGGAAAAAACTCGTGGAGATCGTGGTTGTTTATGGTAGTATATAGTATTATTAATAAAAACGTTTGACTAGGCGGTATGGTTCTAGACTATAGCCTGCTCCGAAAGGAGCGAAAAAAATATTTGAGAAATAATGTTACCGGTATAATTCATTCCCACTGTTTACACAATTTAGGGAAAATAAATGCTCATTGGTTGCATATTATAATTTTTTTGGAGCTTTATAATCCGCAATAATACCTTCAGTAAAAATGCTTTTTCTTATTCTTGTTCGTCAAGCCCGATCACTTGACAAATAAGAATACCTACGCGATCTTATTGATATCATCATCATCATAATTTCAGCCGTAAAACGTCCACTACTGAACACAGGCCCCCTTCATAAATCTCCATGAGGGGTAGTTGCCACACTCACCACGCTTGGCAGACGGGTTGGCGAGTGCAGTACGAAATCTTGATACACGGAAAGACGCTGCTGCCCATCTTCCAGAGGTATCCCTTAGCAGGCTCTTACTGCATCCACGGGCAAGAGAGGAGGGGTAACATTCTACTACCCACGGCAAATTATTATTTTATTAAAAAATTATTTATTGATATAATATCGCGTAAATGGATTAATTTTGTAATAAAAATTAGGCAATATCACACTTTTTAAGATTTAAATTTGTTTTCTATTAAAAACCAACATAATAATATAGGTTTATTGTTTCTACTTATGTAATACTACAACGAAGCCCAAATTAGTTGAGCAAATTAAGAAAATATGTGGTATCACTTTTGAGTTTTTTTGCATGTAGTTTATTATGTCAGTCATGACTTTAAACATAATTAATGAAAGAAGCTATGGCTTAGGAATACTACTCGACATGAGCAAAGCCTACGACAGAGTTGTATACAAAATTCTAATAGATAAATTAACTTCATTATTAATCATAATTAACGCCAATGCCATATTGGCGTGGCGTAAGAGGTTTGAGCTATCAATGGTTTGTGTCCTACTTTAATAATAGAGTCCAATACGTAGAAATAGAAAATTATAATTACAGTACAGGAATAATAAACAAAGTGTTTTCTGATAAAGCAAATGTTAAAAAAGCAAGTCCCCAAGGCAGTGTTCTAGGCTGTATATTGTTTCTTATTTACATAAACGATTTGCCAAAACTTAATAATACATTTAACTGACTAGAATTACGACGAATGTGAGTACCTAGACAAAACTATAAAGGTTTTTAGATGCAATACTACAAAAACCTTGTAAAATCTTCTAAAACAAATAAATAAAATATTAAGTCTCCCTGTACCTTATTTGCCGATGATATATCAATAGTTATCCCATGTAAGTCCGACTCCCATATCAAAATAAATCTAGATAATACTTTAATGAATATAATATCATGGTTGAATGACCATAATCTACAGCTAAACTTCGATAAAACCAAAATAATTCAATTTAGGCCCTATCAAAAAATTCCCTTAAACATTAATTATACATTTCAAAATACACTTTTAGAAAACGTTAGTTCATACCCCCTTCTGGGCATACATATAGATTCTTATTTAACTGGAAAGAACACATTAAAGAAATATCAACAAAATTAACTAGATTTACTTACGCATTGTTCGAGTTAAAAAAATCTACAGACATTAAAACCGCAACCACGGCTTATTATGCTTATGCCAACTCATGGTTACAATACGGGGTAATTCTTTGGGGCAATAGTACAGATGTCTCAAAGTTATTTATCCTGCAAAAACGGTGTCTTAGAATAATATTTAATATACATGAAATGTCAAGTAGTAAACCCTATTTTATTAAAGAAAAAATTTTAACGCTTACCTGCATCTATATTTTGGAAATTATTCTGTTTGTAAAAAATAACTTAAAATTTTTCAAATCATATTCTCGACCTAATTACTTAAGACCTAAAACCCGTTTAGATATGCCGTTTTCAAATCTTCAGCTTTTTCACTTAGGACCTCATGCAATGTGTATAAAAATATATAATAATATCCCACAAGTCATCCAACGTGAAAACAAAATCCCTAAATTTAAATCATTAATAAAACAATATTTTACACAGTTTCTATAGTTTGCAAGAATTCTTCGAGCTGTAGGTTTTTGTTTATGCATAATAAAAGTTTATAAAAAAAAGATAAATTATTCAAATGTACCTACGTAAGTTTATATATTTTAAGTGTATCTACATGTATGTAAATAGGCATAAATATTTTGTTTTTGTACATATCTGTTTTTCTCTTTGATAATATAGTTAAATTATATATAGCTTTTTAAAAAAGTGCCTACCAACACCATTTAATTGTAACTCACTTAACATAACAATTAAGTGAGATAAGTAGGTATTCAATTTTTAAATTTTTAAGTACCTACTTACCTATTTTGTCGTGCCCAAACCGAGTCCATGTTTGGAACTATTAATGTGTCATATCATATGTACAAATTACTGCAATGTGGTTGCAATAAACTATTTGAATTTGAATTTAAATTTGACTTTACTTTACTATACTCATGACTGAGTGCGTAGCGTTGCGTATTTTTCCCAAATTTTCAAATCAAATCAAAAACGTTTATTTGTAACTAAAACATTAAAATAGATAAACCTTTACATAACTTAAGAATAATACAAGATGACACATACGATATAATGTAATATAATACTGTTAAACTTAATTTTAGCTACAAAATGGTCCCAACTCAGCATATGCAGGTGTTAAAAACCTGCGCTGGTTTTCTGCTGTGCATTTTAAACTAGTCTTGCGAATATATGTCTGTGTGTGTTGTTTATAAAGACACAAACAATTTTCTTGTGTGTAGCTATAGTTACAATGTGTGTGTTACTTCTCCCCCCGCTAAAAAAGGCAGAATTTTTTGTATTGAGTTTAGGCACGCGCCTTGTCCAGTATTGTCTCGTCTACGCTTTTAGGTCACGGTTTGTCGCCCAGTTTAGCTGTTCATGTGAGTCGTTATGTCAATGTCATTCCGATTTTGATAAATCAGTGTCATTGACGCACGAAATCTGTTGTTTATGTTCGATTTATCTAATAAAATTAACAACGTTTATAATGTGTTTGGAGTAATATTTATAACCGAGTGAATTAAAAACTACAAAATGCCACCAACAGTGCAGCAATCCAACGAGCCGGAGCGTGAGAAGCGTCCTCCAAAAGCTGGCGAGAGAAGGTTAGTTTATCCTGCATTAGTTTAGTTCTCCGTTTTAATTTCTATCCGTATTAAACTTCTCATTCTTTCTTACTAGGTCAGAGCTAGTGACTCGTGTGAAGTACTGCAATACACTACCAGACATACCCTTCGACTTGAAGTTTATTACGTATCCATTTCAAACGACTCGTTTCATCCAATACAATCCTACGTCTCTTGAGAAAAACTACAGATACGAAGTTCTAACGGAGCATGATTTGGGCGTGCATATAGATCTGATAAACCGCGATATTTACCAAGGCGATGGTAATGCTATTCTGGACCCGGCTGATGAGAAGTTACTAGAAGATGATGTGCTTACTCCGCAAGACTCGAAGCGGTCCAGGCATCACGCTAAAAATGTGTCGTGGCTGCGTCGCTCTGAATATATTTCTACAGAGCAGACAAGATTCCAGCCTCAGACTATGGAGAAGGTGACTAATATAACTTTTGTTAATGATTTTAACCACTTTCTGGACATCCCTAAACAACTTTAATTTGACAATATGCACTACTCATTAATATACTAATAGCGTTGCCGGATAAAATAAATGTCAGCACAGGTCTCCAATTTAATTGCAATGAGTTCTTAAATTGACATGAATATTAATATTTAAAACATTTTTCATTTTAAATTGACATTATTAAAAGCTACAATTGAAATTAATATTTGCATATATGTATATGGTACACATGCATTGAGACAAAATGTAACATAATATATCTTTGTAATTTATTTGACATGCTTTTTGGTAAATAAATGATTCTGACAATAAGTTTACTTCTAGGTTGAAGCTAAAGTTGGTTACAATGTCAAGAAAATATTCAGTGAGGAGACATTATATATGGACCGTGAGAGTCAGATCAAGGCTATTGAAAAGACCTTTGAGGACAACATCAAACCTATCGAGAAACACTACAGCAAACCTGGTGTTACACCAGTCGAGGTCATGAATGTATTCCCCGACTTTGAAATGTGGAAGTATCCATGTGCGCAGGTCATATTTGACACCGACCCTGCTCCGTCAGACAAGAATGTGTCAGGACAGATAGAGGCTATGTCACAGGCGATGATTCGGTAAGTGGTATATAGGCACACATCACTAATTCCTATTCTTGTGTCTTTGTGGATACCAGATCTGCACTGATTTATCCCATACGCGCGGAGCGACGGATTACGCGCACGGCACAAATGTGCGTCCCCTAGCCGTTTGGTTCCCTAGTGCTGCCGCCGCCAAGCGCACTGTGAGTCGTCTAGAACATTTTCGCTAGACAAAAGTAAGCGTGGCGATTACAGCAACCACCCCTCAGATGGTGACACCGGGAAACGAAACATTTTAACATGATAAACACTGAAAACAAAAGGAAAATTCGCAGCCATATAGCTAAAGTGCGATCTCTACCAGTCCCTCTGGGAATAGAATGGATTGTAAGATTTCTATGGTCGTCCGTCCGTAACGCAGCAGTCGACGCGCGTTTGTCGATTTGCTTCACTAAACTATTGTGCATTGTCCCCCGCCATACTACCCAGACCTTAGCAGCCAGCCCAACTCTTTAAAATAATGGAGCAGGACTGCGGGTTGCTGGCATCATTCCATGAGCATCGCTGGGGACACAGATGTTGTTCAACCTTGACCAGTTATTGAACACAACATGACCGCAAGGAGTGGGAATGAGGGTCTCAGAGAAACTCGAAACTCTTATTACGATTCGTCGATCTCAAGTTTAGGCGCTGTTTTCGGTAAATAAAAGCGTCAACACATAAAAATATCCATTATCTAATTACAGAGGTGTGATGGACGAGAGTGGTGAACAGTTTGTGGCCTACTGCCTGCCCACCGAGGACACGATACAGAAGCGGCGTCGCGATGTCGCGGAGAACATACCGTACATGGATGCTGACACGTACGAATACAAGATGGCGAGGGAATACAACTGGAACGTTAAGAGCAAGGCTTCTAAGGGTTACGAGGAGAACTACTTCTTGGTAAGTGGTATTTTATCTTGGTGATCTATACATATATAATTATATAAAATTCAAAGTTCGGACTGACTCACTGACTTTATTTATTTATTTATTTAACGTACAAAACACGTCACAACCACTTTAAACAATGAGGTTACATAATGGTAAATTATAACTTGATTGTAACATAAACTTATGTACGTACTGCTATAATATAAATTTATATCAAGTAAATAGAGTTTTTACAAAAACAGGTTATTGACATAAAATAGAAAATGGTTAAATAAATTACGATTATGGTAACTAAAATTAGATCACATGCAATATTATTACTATTACTAGGTAGTAGCATTATAATATATACACTGCCGGCCAAAAGTTTGAGACCAAGTAGCAAAATGAAATAAAACTCAAAATATAAATCAAGAGGTTTAGATATTAATTAAAATGCTTATTTACTAATACACATTCATCAAGAAGAAAAAAAAATCAAGAAATATCAACCATTTACGTTAAAAATGACGTTCATATTTAATAAAATCATTAAACGGATTTTTCGTCAAAAAAGCCTCCCTTGCATTTTATAACTTTTTTCACTAGTCTCGGCATACGAGCAATCAATTTATCAATTGTATCTTGTGAGATATTGTTCCAGCTTTCTTGTAAAGCCTTCCACATGTCTTCTTGTGAGGAGGGACAACAACTGCGCACATTTCTGTCAAGCTCTTCCCACAATAGCTCAATGGGGTTGAGATCCGGACTCTGAGGGGGCCACACCATGTTTTTTAACACCCTTTCTGTTTCTTTATGTTCTAAATAACCCCTGCATAATTTTGAACTATGTTTAGGATCATTATCTTGATGGAAAAAAAAACCATTTCCAATTAATCTTAAACCAGACGGAACGGCATTTTGCTGTAGTATTCGTTTATAATGCTCCTTTTTCATGATTCCTTCGACTCGTACCAAATCTCCGGTTCCATGGCCCGAGAAGCATCCCCAGACCATAATGGAACCACCACCATGCTTAACTGTTGGCACCACACAATCTGGCATCATCTTTTCCTCGGCGGTACGTCGAACAAAAATTCGTCGTTTTGAACCAAATATTTCAAACTTGGATTCATCTGTCCAAAGAACTTCTTTAAAGTCTTCTTCAGTCCAGTCTCGATGGGTAAGGGCCCACTGCATCCGTTTCTTTTTGTTTTGTGGCCTTAGTAGTGGTTTTCGAACGGCGACGCGACCAAATAACTTAGCATCTCTCAATCGTCTTTTTACTGTAGTCAATGACACAGGTTCTGATCGGGATTTGTTCACTTCTGCGCGGATTTCTGGTGCGGTTAGGCGTCTATTCTGCTTGCTGGTAACGACGATGAAATTATCCTCGCTAGAAGTGGTAGCTCTCGGTCTCCCCGATCGCGAACGATCTTGATTACTGCCAGTCTCCTTGTATCGGGTTATTGCGTTATGAACACAAGTCTTCGACAACTTAAGTTGAGAGGCAATCGCACGTTCAGATTTGCCTTCGCCGTGTAAAACAACTATGGCAGAACGAGTTTCAGTGCTAATTTCGCGCACTTTTCCCATTTTAAGATGTCTTCACTGTAACAACGACGAGCTCAGACTAGTTAAGATAATGAAAAATTTACTCCATCAAAACTCAGGTAAAAAATATGTTTAAGGAAGCTAAAATAATCCGGAAGTACGGTTACCGCAAAACAAAACCAAAATAATTAGAAATGAGCAGGCCATAAAAAATATAACAATGACTCTATCACCTGGTAAGCGCGCGGTACTCATTTATGTTTTGAAACAATAGACCTTTAAAGGAACTTAAAAATATACAATAAAAATGACTCTCAGAAATTCTTTGATAACAATAGAATACGCAGGTGTTCAAATTAGCTCTTTATCATGTGTACTTTTGAAATATTTTGGTGGTTACAAAGATTTTTACAAGTGGTCTCAAACTTTTGGCCGGCAGTGTACATATATATATATATATAGTCCTCCTCATCGATTTCGATGACGGCGACCTTTACTTTACTACCTGTTATGAGCTCTAATATGGCTGGCCAAACCAAACTTGGTTTTAAAAACTCTACAGCAGGAGTGACAGTAGAGCTGACCAGCGTCATTGTAGGTGTATATGTAGGAGGGCTTGGGTCTATCTTTGCGTAGTTGGCGTTTGGTGTCTAGCTCCTGAAGGCGATTGTCTTCAAAGGCTTTTACTTTATTATAGATAGTGCTTCGCCAAGATGACCGCTGTGAAGCAAGCTCCTCCCAACATTCCGGGTCAATATTACAAGCGTTAAGATGTCGCTTAAACACGTCCTTGTACCGCAGATGCTGACCGCCGTGGTTTCGCTTACCGTCAGCCATCTCCGAATAGAAAACTGCTTTAGGTAACCGTAGCATTATACTAAGTGCTTGAACATGACTGACTGATATATCAACGCACAGCCTAAACTACTGGACCTAAAGACTTGAAATTTGGCACACATATACCTTGAGTATCCTAGAGGTGCACTAAGAAGGGATTTTTCGATATTCCCACGGGATAGGGAATAAATGGGATTTATATTTTCGAATCAAAGTGGCTCTGCGTAAAAAAGGGGATTTTACGTTTTATGACTTCCGCGCGGACGAAGTCGCGGGCAAAAGCTAGTTTTAACATAACATGATATAAAATACGTAAAATTTTATTGTATGTAAAATGCTTGATTGAAGCGTCGAGTGTAGTTTAAAGGTCAAAGTCGGGGTCGAAGGCATGTTCGAAGTTGGGGAGTCTGCGGTGGTGTATGTGAAGTGGGAGACACGCAATTTATTTTTTAAATATTTACTGTATTGTATACACCAATTTGTTACTATTTTAAAACTATATTTCTATCTTAAACTCGTCTCATACCCATGGATGCAGTAAAAGCCTGCTAAGGGATACCTCCGGAAGATGGGCAGCAGCGTCTTTCCGTGTATCAACATCCCGTACTGCCAAGCGTGGTCAGTATGACAAATACCCCTCGTATATGAATATATATACGGCCTCCCTCATGAATATGAGGGAGGCCTGTATTCAGTAGTGGACGTTTTATACCTCCGGAAGATGGGCAGCAGCGTCTTTCCGTGTATCAACATCCCGTACTGCCAAGCGTGGTCAGTATGGCAAATACCCCTCATATAGACGAGCTCTGTGGCGCAGCGGGCGAAGCTCCGCCTGCGACGCAAGGGGTTGCGGGTTCGATTCCCGCCTCGAGACAAATGTTTGTACGATCTGCAGATATTTGTTCAGGGTGTTCTGGGTGTTTTTCTATATATATTAAAAATATCTATCTATGTAGTATAATGTATTAAGTATATCAGTCATCTAGTACCCATAACACAAGCTCTTCTTACCTTGGGGCTAGATGATGCTGTGTGATTTGTCCAGCATTATTTATTATTTATGTATTATATTATATATACTTTTAGACTTTGGATTTATATATCCATGAGGGAGGCCTGTATTCAGTTGTGGACGTTTTACGGCTGAAATTATGATTATGATAAAATACTGAAGCTAAAGGTCGAAATAATTTATTAAGGCGGTTCTCCCACTAGCAACGCGTCCCGCCGCGGTGCGCGCGCACACACAAATGTGCGTCCTCTAGCCGTTTGGTTCTCTAGTACAACAACGACCCCTCAGATGGTGACACCTGAAAACGAAACATTATAACGTTAAAACTGAAAACAAACGGAAAATTCGCAGCCATATAGCTAAAGTGCGATCTTCACCAGTCCGTCTGGGAATGGAATGGATTGTAAGATTTCTATGGTCGTCCGTAACGCAGCAGTCGACGCGCGTTTGTCGATTTGCTTCACTAAATTCGTGAGGTACCCACCTTTCAAGCTTTTTCATCTTCCCAATTTGCTTCAAGTGGATTAAAATAGTTTTATCACTAACACCGCAGCCTGCAGCTAACTCGGACGTGGTTTGAGATAGATCCGCTTCCACAATAGCCTTCAATTCTTGATTATCAACTTTGGTCTTCGGCCGTCTGCGGGGCTTGTTCTGCAGGTCGAAATTTCCAGAACTAAAATTCCGAAACGAATCGAAATTTCCGATGGAAATCAAAAACGCACTGTGTTTTCTTTTGCGACACCGCCGTCATACACATCATTAATCCTTCGAGCCGTTTCTGCAGCAATGGAGCCGTGGTGGAACTCGTACTCGTAAATAACGCGATATTTCAAGTTTACAATTTTGTAAAATGAAGTGACGCAAAGAAAAAATACAAAAGAGGAAAAACCAATGAATTATGGTCTTCGAAACACAAATGCATGAGTGAATAGCTATATAAATTTGAATTTGGAATTCCTAACCAAAGAGGAGTTATTTGAGATCAAAGTGGCCAGTACGACAAAACGCCAATTTCATAATAATATGTAATTACCTAGTATAAATGTGTTAAGTACTGAATTTTAGATCCCTTTTGGGTAAAGGCCTGCTCCGTCTGCTTCCACTACTCGCGGTCCTTGGCAACTGCAGGACAATCCATTCCGACCGTATTTATAATGTCTGCCCATCTTTTCCTGGGTTTACCAGCTCTCCACTTGCCTCATGGTCTCTTCCAAGTTGTAGTTAGAGTAGTCCATCTCTGGTCGGAAAACCTTGCGATGTCCCTCCCAGTTCCATTTTAGTCTTAGCGCATGATTTGAAGTCACTTTAGTTTTCTTTCATATTCTGAATATTTAACTTTCACACAATAGGTTTGACGAGTATATATACGTTATTATTTTTTATTATTCACAGGTGATGAGAAACCACAACGTTTACTACAACGAGTTGGAGACGCGCGTGCGTCTCTCTAAGCGCAGAGCGCGCGCCGGCGCCGCTGCGCAGGCGCTGACCCGCCTGGTGGTGACGCACCGGCCGCTGTCCGGGCCCGAGCATCGCATGCTGCGGCTAAGGGAGAAACAACTGGAGCCTGCTGTGGTACGAACTGTCTATAAATCTAGATGAGGTCAAGGTCTTGCTGCAAGCAAGTTCCAAGCTCCAAGAGAGGAAGTCGTTCGAGGTCCAGATCGATGTTTGCGTCGTGGTGAGTTGTCAAGGTCATTGTCGGGGTCGAGATCACGTTCTTAGTTGGGGAGTCGAGTCGGGCTTGCAATGGTAAGTAGTGTGAGGAGAAACGCATGACGAAGTGCTTACCTGACCGCTGCGTCTACTACAACGATCTCGAAGTCTGCGTCGCGGTGAGTTATCCGGGGTCAGAGTCGAAGTCGAGATCACGTTCTATGAATGGAAGTCGAGCCTGCGGTAGTATGAAGTGTTAGGCACGCCCCAGATACGCGTGTCCAAGTGCTAATCCGCCTGGCGGTGACACATCGGCGGCTGTCCGGGCCCCAGCATCGCATGCTGCGGCTAAGGGAGAAACAACTAGAGGTCCAGATCGAAGTCTGCGTCGTGGTGAGTAATAATGGTCAAAGTCTGGGTCGAGGTCACCTTCTTAGTCGGGCCTGCGATGCTAAGTAGTGTGAGGAGAGTGCGCGTCGAAGTGCTAACCCGACCGCCCTACAACGAGCTGAAGACGCGCGTGCGTCTATACAAAAGCGACAAGCGATACCTAAAATGTAAACAAAGCCGGGACGGGCGGATGCGGAATTATGTACAATTTTAAGAGGTCTTGTTGATAAACACTATTTAGTTTAGATAGATCTTAGTAGACTTTCTGAATAACATACTTCGTTTACAGGACTTGCTCGTTGAAAAATTTAGTATTTTGTCATCTGCATTGTGTTAAGGTCACATTTTACTATTTTAGGAAGAGGAGGAAGAAGCAGATGAAGACGACGACGACGACGAAGAAGAAGAAGACAAACAGGAAGAAAACGGACAAAAAGAAAGGTATTGCTTTAATCTTGAAGGAAAAAGCTTCTATTCCCAATAGGGCAATAATTTTCCAGATTCGTTTTAACGATCATCTACGCTATGTACCTATGTAAGGTATTCCTAGGCCACACACTTCTGTCAAGTATCTGATAGATAAAACGTTTATTTTGGAGCAAACGCTGATTTTCCATAGCTAGCCCGTAGAGTGCATAGCAGACTTATCTACGTAAACAACTAAATCTAAGAGTTGCTAAGTTCGACCTCACCAAACACCTGGTTAACAAGAGCATAACACAAATCAAGATGTATGTTATGAAATACTAAATTGATATTAAAAAAATATTGATATAATTTCTTTTTACAGATCTCGCTCTCGTTCCAAATCTGGATCGAAATCGCCCGCCGGATCGGACACGTCAAAGTCGAGGTCACGCTCGAGGTCAAAGTCTAAGTCGAGGTCGAGGTCACGTTCCAAGTCCAAGTCGAGGAGCCGTTCGCGGTCCGCGTCCGGATCGAGGAAGTCGAGGAGTCGCTCGAGGTCCAGATCGAAGTCTGCGTCGAGGTGAGTTAATATGTTCTTCTTTTTTGGGTTCCGTACCCAAAGGGCAAAAACGGGCCCTATTACTAAGACTCCGCTGTCCGTCTGTCTGTCTGTCTGTATATCACCAGGCTGTAGTTCACGAACCGTGATAGCTAGACGGTTGAAATTTTCACAGATGATGTATTTCTGTTGCCGCTATAACATCAAATACTAAAAACAGAATAAAATAAATATTTAAGGCGGGCTCCCATACAACAAACGTGATTTTTTTGACGTTTTTTGCTCCATATTGTATAATTTAAAAATCACAACTAAAAGTGGATGGTGTTACTTCAAAAACAAATTGTTTTTCCAAAAATTATATCTAATAGTAATGTACCCTTCGTGCGCCAGTCTGACTCGCAATTGGCCGATTTTTTTATTGTTTATTTAGTTTTTAAGATGGTACCATTATAGCACGCCAACCACTCTCTAGGCTACAGGTTTGGCTGGTAGAGAATGCTTTAGCCCACCTTTTGAAATTGTGCATTAAAGTATTTAAAATCCGAGGCGGTCATGGGCATACACAAATAGGTTCCGGATTAATGTGATTATGATTTTGGTTTTATGTTTAAAATACTATTCTTCATTCCAGCCGTAAAAAGTCCACTACTGAACAGGCCTCCCTCATGGATCTCCATGAGGGGTAATTGCCATACTCACCACGCTTCGCAGGCGGGTTGGCGAGCGCAGTACGGGATGTTGATACAGGGAAAGACGCTGCTGCCCATCTTCCGGAGGTATCCCTTAGCAGGCTCATACTGCATCCACGGGCATGAGAGGAGGGGTAACATTCTACTGCCGGCACCCCACGGCTAACATACTATTAGAGCCTTCTTAATGCTGCCTGGCTAAATTCACCTTTCGGACCTAAAGTTGTTTTTACCTAATTGCACAGATAGTTTCTGGAACATTATCATAACTCATCTCACTAATATTATAAAGCCGAAAGTTTGTTTGTATGGAGGTTTGTTACCTCTTCACGCAAAAACTAGCATACGTATCGAGCTGAAACTTTTCAAACGTATAGATGTTGACCAGGATTAACACATGGGCTACTTTTTATCCGGATACAACGCATGCGAAGCGGCGGGCACAAGCTAGTAAGATCATAATTTTGATTTTACCCAAATTCATCCTATATTAAAATTATCCAATATGCCTAAAATTGTAGCTATCATCTTTCTTACAGATCACGTTCCAGGTCTAAATCGGCCCAGTCGAAACGTTCCGGCTCCCGGTCTCGGTCTCGGTCCCGGTCTCGGTCCCGGTCTCGGTCCGGCTCGCGCGCCTCCAGCCGCGCCAGTTCCAAGAGCGGCGAGCGGCCCGCGACCAGGGCGAGCTCAAGAGGAAGCAATAAGGTAAAATTGGTCGAACCAAGAGACAAGGGTGAAGAGCTTCAGTTTCTCTCACTGAGAAAAATGCCTTGCCCGCGTGGATGCAGCAAAAATCTGCTAAGGAGAGGCTTCGGAAGATGGGCGGCAGCGTCTGTATTGACCTCGCATACTGCGCTCGCCAACCCGCCTGCCAAGCGTGGCGAGTATGGAGTACGAGATAGTGATACACAGAACGACGCTGCTGTCCTTCCGGATGTATCCTTGGCAGATTCTTACTGCACGAGCTCGAGGTCATTCTACTATCGGACCCCCCTACAGTTTTTAGGTGTGCAATAAAGTATTTTCTATCCTCTTCTATCTAATTTGACGGCCCATCTGTCGCTCTTATTGCCGATGCTGATGAACGATGCGGGTTCGATTCCCGCTGAGGAACAAATAAAAAAATATATATGATAATTATTACGGCTAAGAACATGATACTTATATCTAATAATAACAAAATCTAACGTATTAGTTGTGTGCCTGAACTAGGTAATCCTGTTTTTCAGGCAAAACGAGGTCACGAGCAAAAATTTATAATCAAAAGCTTACGAGTACCTATTACAGGTCTGTTAAGTTAATAAATAAAAAATACAGTGTCAAATAAAACTAATATTGCAGTGAAGAAGAATCTTACAATATAATTGCCTAGTTAGTTAGAAAATAAAATGTTAATCCTACTTTAATACAGCTAATAAATTCTCGGTATCGTCATATGACATACTTTTGAGATAGTTCCTAACAATTATTTTACAATTTTTAGAATGAATACAGTAGATACAGTAGATATTGGCTAACGCATTATTCTTTTGTATAAAAATGGTCCAAGGAAACTAAAAAATCTATGAGAAAAGACATGTTTTCTACCTGGTTGCTTAGGGCAGACATTATTCCTCCTTTTATTTATTTATTTATTTATTTATTAGTAGGTTCAGTGCTCTATGGGAGCACTGCGTGTTAAGTACGATATTCATTATGAATAACTGTCGAACTGATAACACTCCGCACGATTTGTAAAGAAGACTAGTTGGAAAAATAAAAGGGCGGAAAGATGATACCTTAAGTAAGGCTCTGTGCTCTTTCGACAGTTAGTAATAACGTTTTACCTACCCCACCCCATGACGTAATGCAGTAAGATTAAATTGATTGACAAAGGGCCCAGTAAATAAGTTTCCGATCCGCAATATGGCGTTCTTAAAAACAAAAATCAGCTTGCGAACTCTGGCTACTAGAGCCTCTATGTGTGGTTTAAAAGACAGAGTTTCATCTAAAATTATGCCGAGGTATTTTATCAGGTACTGTTTAAAGAAGGGCATGAACAATGGTCGCCAGGGATATTTTCGCAATGGTGTGCATAATGACTTAGATCAGTTAAAGGTTGTTTATGCGTCGAAAACTTAATATAATGTGTCTTATCTGCATTTAATGTTAGTAAATAGTGCTGAAGCCATTTAGTTACAATATTGAATCCATACTGCGCATACTTAAACACTTCCATTTCCCAGTCAGCGGAAAAAAGGAGGACAGTGTTGTCAGCGTATGATATTATTCTACAATGATCTAATTTTAGATTACAGAGGTCATTGATGTAAATCAAAAATAAGGTCGGTCCTAAAATACTGCCTTGGGGTAGACCAAAGTCAGTATTTGTCTGATCATCACTGAGAACATCACCGATCCTTACGCTTTGAGAACGATCTTCAAGATAGCTCCTAAAGAGTTTCAGTTGCGTGCCTCTGATACCCAATGTTTCAAGCTTGCGCAATAGTATGGAATTAGAAACAGTGTCAAATGCTTTAGCGAGGTCCAGAAATATCCCTACTGTATGGTTACCCTGATCAAGTTCTTGTTCAAGATAGCCAGTCAATTGGTGAACTGCATCGGAGGTAGATATGTACTTTAGCTCTAAAACCAAACTGCATACAAGACAGAATCGACTTATCTTCCAAGTACCCGACTAGACGTTTGTTTACAATTTTTTCTAAAATTTTAGATAATGCAGGAAGGATATGGGTCTATAATTGGTAACCTGATATTTACGGCCAGATTTGTAAACCGGCATAACGACAGCTTTTTTCAGGCACCTGGAAATACTCCGAATTGTTAAATATAAAAAATACGTTTTGTTTTTAATAATTGTAAACATTTATTAAAAATATGAGTTAAAGGAGGAATTAAAAATCTGAAACTATTTAATGGTTGGGAGTATTACCCAGTCTTTTCCTAGTAACTCGCACATCGCCAAGCGTCACGCGTCACCTCGTCCGATCGGTTTTCCCCCCCGCAAAAGATGTTTCACCCGAAGTGCCTCTAACTAAATTAAAATATCAATGAAATCTTTATCTAAATCGGCTCGGCGACACGGCCTGTGAGCTTAAACCCCTACCCGGCAAGGCCCGGGTGACGCGCCGACCGATAGACATGGCAGGGTGCGCATGCCAAAAGTGTGTGTCACGGGACGCACGACAGAAGTGATAACTTAGGCTAGCGCTGCGGGTTAGAGTGAGAGAGAAGGAGCCTGCCTACCGCTGCCGTATGCGTGAGAGGAAGAGAAGCCAGACAGACTGGCGCCGTAACGCGTTACGTAACGAAGCGGTTTGCCCTCCCATAAGAAGTTCATCATAACAGCCGTAAGATATCCACTGCTGGACATAGGCCTCCCTCATTGACTTAGAGATCTAAGTGCATGAGGGGTTGTTGCCATACTCACCACGCTTGGCAGGCGGGTTGGTAAGCGCAGATCGGGATGTTCTTACACGGAAAGACGCTGCTGCCCATCTTCCGGAGATATCCTTTAGCAGATTCTCACTGCATCCACGGGCAGGAGAGGAGGGGGTGACATTCTACTGCCGGCACCCCACGGCACGGCCCATAAGAAGTTATCACTTCAAAAATCTTTTGGTTGTATAAACCTTGAGTATCTCTTCCAGGGCTCCAAAGCGAGTTCGAAGGCGTCTTCGCGCGCGTCGTCCCGCGCCAGCCGGCGCTCGTCGCGCGCCTCGTCCAAGGCCTCCTCCCGCGGCTCCAGGGCCTCGTCGCGGGCCAGCTCCCGCGCCTCCAGGCGGTCGGGCTCCGCCAGCGGGTCCGCCAGGAGCCGCAGCCGGTCTAACAGTGGATCTAGAAAGGTAATTAACATAAGATAAGAAAACATTTATTTACGCACAAATCACAACCACAAAGAAAATAATATTATGTTGCCGTGGGGTGCCGGCAGTAGAATGTTACCCCTCCTCTTCTACCCGTAGATGCAGTAAGAGCCTGCTAAGGGACACCTCCGGAAGTCGGGCAGCAGCGTCTTTCCGTATATCAACATCCCATACTGCGCTCACCAACCCGCCTGCCAAGCGTGGTGAGTATGGCAACTACCCCTCATGGAGATCCATGAGGGAGGCCTTAGTTCAGTAGTGGACGTCTTACGGCTGAAATGATGATGATGATAATTATAAAGCCGAAAGTTTGTTTTGATGGAGGTTTGTTACCTCTTTACGCAAAACCTAGGCTACGGATTCAGCTGAAACTGCACACGTATTGATGTTGACCGGGATTAGCACTAACACAGATCCAGCACAATCTGCGTTAGAGAGCGCGAAGGAAGGCCAGTCCAGGCTATACGTTTACCTTGTGACCTTGAACGAGTGTTGCCTGTGGGAGGACCAGAATCGCAAGTGCCAGTCATCACTCCAAAATAAAATTTAATCCTATATTTATTTATAGTAGTACATAGTAGTACTAGCTTTTAAATAGATAATTTGAGGTTTTTTGGTTAATGTTAACCCCTACTCATCATTCATGATTTAGAGTCTTTTAAAATAAACTGTTACTCACTTAATGAAATTGAAAACTGTAAAAATTGCTTCACTCCTCAACATAATTTTAAGGTTTTAAGCATTTAATATTAGAAGCATCCACAAAAACTTTAGTACTTTTCTTGTAGCGTTTTCACGTCTCCATGTATCAATTGACGTAGTTGTTTTGTCAGAATGCTGGTTACGCGATAGTTCAAATATACCTTCATTGTCAGGTTATAATCAATACAATTCTACTCGTCATCAAAACCAAAATAGCGGTGTGGTCGTTTATGTTAAAAATATATGGAATGTCGTTATATCTGAACCAAACATAGAAGAGGCAGATTGTCTCGCTGTAAAGATTCCCAATGTAGTGAGTATTCTTGGGATCTATCGCTCACCTTCGAACAGATGCATTGATAACTTTATTATATCTCTTGAAAATTACTATTCGTCTAATATTTCACGTAATTTGCTCGCTTTGGTAGCTGGCGATATAAATATTAATATTGCAAATAGTTCAGCCTCATCTAGCATTATATTTCAATGCTTTATGGCTGAATGTGGTTTCATGCCAGCCATCATATACCCAACAAGGGAAGGAGCCTGTCTCGATCACATATATGTCAGTAAAATAGATGTCACAAAAGTTATAGGGATTGTATGTCGATCAGACATCACAGACCATCACCTCGTAATGTCTGGCATATGTGTTAACAAACCTAAACAAACAGGTTTTACTAGGCTCAAGTTGAAAAGAAATCTTGAAGCTATCACAAAGGATCTCCTTGCTACTGACTGGAGTTCGTTATATGATAGCAAGGATGTTAATAGTGCAAATGAGATTTTTACCAAGCTTTTAATGGACATCGTCAACAATCGTCACACTTGCTTCAAGTCGAGAGGGCACAGCGGTCAGTTCTTAAGGTGATGCTTCGCAAACCATTTCGATTCCCCACTGTCGATCTATTTAAAGAATGTGGCGTGTTAAATGTTCGGCAACTCTTTATTTCGAGGATGTCTATGTCTGTTCATCAATCAGTATTCATCATCATCATTTCAGCCGTAAAACGTCCACTACTGAACTAAGGCCTTGGATCTCCATGAGGGGTAGTTGCCATACTCACCACGCTTGGCAGGCGGGTTGGTGAGCGCAGTATGGGATGTTGATATACGGAAAGACGCTGCTGCCCATCTTCCGTAGGTGTCCCTTAGCAGGCTCATACTGCATCCACGGGTAGGAGAGGAGGGGTAACATTCTACTGCCGGCACCCCACGGCCAACGGCTGGTTATTGACTCTTTGCTATGATAGAACCGAAAATTTAATTCGAATAGTAACTTGATTTAAATGTTTGTTTTTATTTATTTTTTATAAGCTTGTTTTATTCCTAAAGTTTGTGATTTTTTTTTCTATGTATTCTTTATTATTTTTTTGATTTTCTTATTCATATTTTGATATTTAAAATTGTATTAAAACCTGCATCATTTATTATTTTTAATTACTAATTTGTTTTAAGTATATGTTGCTTTGTGTAGTTCTGTGTTTTTGTTTAATATATACTGTATAGATAATTTTATAATTCTGGGTAATATTGTTTTGTTAATATCACACTGGTCTCCACGATACAGGCTTGCCTAGTGTGGAGACCGTAGAAAACCCTTTACGGTCTCATCTCCCAACAATATTAGGAGACACAACTTCTACAACAGTATACCTAAGGTTTAAGTCTATTATGCTAGACATTTCTTAATTATAACACTGTTATTACTTTAAGGTTCCTATGTTGTTGCAAATAAAATATTTTTCATTTTTTTCATTAACACATAGGCTACTTTTTATTCGGTTACAACGCATGCGAAGCGGCGAGCAGAAGCTAGTTGATTATAAACAAAGAAAACATAAATTAAACGTAAAAAAAACTTTTTAACAAACAAGCTTTTATTTAAACGTATCCACTAAAAATAATAAAATAAACATTTTCCATTAAAGTTTAATGTCAACTTAAAACGTCTTTACACAATATATGTAATAACATCTATTACTATTCTATTTCTATTATTATTCTATATCTATTTGTGTCTAGCAGTACATGTCATCACATGTACTGCTAGACATAAACCTCCCTACATGTATCATGATGGGGTTATTGTCACACTCGCCACGCTTGACAGGTGTGTTGGCGAGCGCAGTACGGGATGTTGATACACGGAAAGAAGTTGCTGCCAACCTTCGTGGGTATCCCTTTAGAAATTCTTACTGCATGTGGTATTTTTTCTACGGGTAAGAGAGCAGTCTAGTATCGGTCAGATAAGCAACATTCTACTGCCGGCGCCCCACGGCGTAAATCTCGTCTATATTTTAGTAATCATAGTTTTCGTTGTTTTCAGGGCTCCCGCAGTGGATCGGCTTCAAGCGCGTCTTCCAAACATAGTGGCTCTGATTAGAATGATTTCAATTGCAGTTGATATTGTAATGGCCGTGTTAATTTATAACGCTAGGCTTGTTCAATGTAAAGTATAAGTAGTTTTAATTTAAATACAAGTAAGTTTTGTAAAAATAATTGTTTTAATGAAATGTCATCCTTTGATGTCACCTTTGATTTGACCCAGTGGGACGTTTTCAGTAAAAAGAAAAATGTTTTTCTACTAAACTTTAAAGATGGAGCAGGCAAGCGGAAAAAATTGAAAGAAATTTGTTTAATCACAATGGCTGTCATTTTCAATTTGTGTTTCCTAACCATAGACATATAATTTAATTTCCAGTAAAAGAAAATTAACGCCATCTATTCAAGAGAATCGTTCAAGGGAACTATTTGTAGTTTTTACTTTTTAGTGAAAACCCCTCATTCAATGATCCATTCTAGCGATTAATCTGGCAAAACAGTCTTACGGTAATAGTGGGAATTAATTAAGTCCACAGTTCAGTCTGTATTTGTTATTTAGGCAAATATTTATATGTAGTATAGCAGCCCCGCGTCTATCGGACTTCAGTGGTGGCGCGGACTGCATAAACGATCTTTGCAATGCTTTTTCATCGATAAATAATGATAGTATAATAACTAAAAAATACGCCGAATTGCCGTGGGGTACCGGCAGTAGAATGTTACCCCTCCTCTCATGCCCGTGGAAGCAGTAAGAGCCTGCTAAGGGATACCGCCGGAAGATGGGCAGCAGCGTCTTTCCGTGTATCAACATCCCGTACTGCGCTCGCCAACCCGCCTGCCAAGCGTGTGAGTATGGCAACTACCCCTCATGAAGATCCATGAGGGAGGCCTGTGTTCAGTAGTGGACGTCTTACGGCTGAAATGATGACGCCGAATCATTGCATTGTTATCGGTCCTTGATAAGTACTTATGTAAAGCTTCAGTGTCTCATCCTAAGATTCCGTTTCATAGTTACGGATGAAGCTATTAAACGCTTATATAGCCTCAGGAAGATGAGTAGCGTCGTTCTGTGTACCTATCGTTATCAACATCCCGTACAATCGCCAACCCGCCTGCCGAGCTTGGTGAGTATGGCAACAACACATCAACAACCCCCCCCCCCACATGATCATTACTTGGATGCCCTCATGGATTTCATGAGGGAGGCCTATGTACAGCAGTGGACGTCCCGAGATGGCTGAGATGATGGTGATAACATCATTTCGGCCGTAATACGTCCACTAATGAACACAGGCCTCCCCCATGGATCTCCATGAGGGGTAGTTGCCATACTCACCACGCTTGGCAGGCGGGTTGGCGAGCGCAGTACGGATGTTGATACACGGGAAGACGCTGCTGCCCATCTTCTGGAGGTATCCCTTAGCAGGCTCTTACTGCATCCACGGGCATGAAAGGAGGGGTAACATTCTACTGCCGGCACCCCACGGCATGGGGGGGTGATAACGTTCTTAATTAATTATAAACAAAGTTATCGTCCAGTGGGCTAAGCAAATAATTATAATTTACTCATAAAGTTAGGTTAAGTTAGTTCCAAGTTCTGTCTACTTTGGTCCTCTGTCGGGTAACCTCGTTGCGGATTTCATCCTTCCCCGAGCATAGCATGAACAAACTGGATTTAACCAATATTTAACTAGGTATGGAGCGCCATACTGCCCTCTGTAGGAGAAAAAGCACAAGTGACAAATTTTGTGAAATGGAGTTACATACATTCCCGGGCTCAGCAAAAAAAATGTGATTTTTCTGTCTAGGAATACTGGCGATATTTCCCGTAGGAGCCAAGTTAGACAAGCACAAGTGCACTACATTTTCTCAAAAGTACTTTCTGTTTGATGAAGAAAAAACATAACCCTGACATCAGACGCAGAAAACAACTTAAGTAACCACATATGATTTTTTTTATTGGTATACGATTTGCACGAAATGATCGACTTCTATTCTGAAAACGCATAACATTGAATAGTAAGCAGAATAAACACATAATTTGAACAAATGCTTTTTCTTTGTAGTGCTAAAAAAAATTACAATAACTTTCAGAAACTAAATAAGCATATGAACATAGTTATGGGTTTTCTGATTCGTACAAGTAATATATTATGATTTTCTTGCTTAGTAGCCAACATAATAATATGAACTTGATTTGTTTTTCAATAATTTATTTGTAAGTTATGTTCTTTTAGCTTAGTAGCTACCCCCTACCTCTTTGCTCCTTGCCCCCCGCTACCTGTTCATTCGTGTCACAAGTTACCGATCAACCGATCGGACGCACGTGTTATGTACTTACGCGCGCTTTTATCAAATTGGTGAGACACAGGCGGTGTATTATTTGGAAAGAAAGATTATGACACTTGAGTGTATCTACGTAAAAAAAATGGCTCTTTGGTCGACTGGCCCCGCTCGAACTGGCCCCTCGAGTCCAGTTGACCTAATGCATGTTTTGAATTGGTCAACTGGCCCCGCTTACAGAATTTGTTATTAGAATAGACAAGAAGAAAAGTGTTTCCACTTTTGTCGTTATTATCATGGATTATACAGGATGGCCAGAACAATGACGTCAAAAAGAAAAAACTAGGTCCCTCGTATCGTGGGGTATCCGAATCACCCCCATGTATGTTCCGCGACTTTTCATAGTTTTCGAATAGATTTTTTTTCTGAATTTTTGAAAATTTTCGACCTGAGCCACTTATTTTTTTTTTTAAGTTTAAGACTTTTTAGAGTTTTTCTGCGCAACACAAAAATCTTCATAAGTTGTTCTTTAGTGCATAAAATAATCAGCTTCGTAAATTTGATAAAAGTTATAAAAATGTTAGTCCAAAGTGAAAAATTTATGTTCGGTGAATTATGACTTAATTTTTCAACATTAAATTAAAAATCTAGACGGGTCAACTTCATGGCTTCTTAGTAAGCCTTAAAAATGCGCGAGACTCAGCTTTCATAATCATTAAAAAAAAGTAGGGCTTAATAGGCTACTTTGGCTAAAATCGGCCACAATAAACATAAATATCTTAATATTTATAACCATGGTGTTTCATTTTTGTTTATTATGAGTACGTTTTATTCACATATGTACACGGGTTTGAAATTATACAATAGATTTTGTTCAAATTAGTAATGGGCCCAGTTGACTAAAGAAAAGTAATAAATTAAATGCATTAGGTCAACTGGCTCCGTAGGGCCAGTTTTTACCGGGGCCAGTTGACTAAAGAGCCAAAAAAATAAACATTAATATGTGAAATTGGATGCAAAGTTAATTAAACCTTTTTAAATTGTTGCTAAATTGTTCTCCATATAACCTTAAGATATAATAATGGAAGTAAATAGATACTCTTTTATGTGATTTGATTTTAATAAATACATTAAAGTTTTATAAGTTTTTTTTTGTTTTACTATTTCCCTATAATACATTAAAGATTACTAAATAATATAGCACAATTACGTATTTGTGTTTTTTTTGCTTCCTAAAATTACTACATAGTACATTAAAAAAACACATGTGTGTAGTTGTGCTTTTTTTCTTCCTTCCTTAACTCAAAAGGTATATTAAATAGGAGGTAGGAATGTTTTTTTTTAAATAGTTAATTTAATTTAAATCTTAACTATAAAATTATGTTATAGTAAAAATTCTATATCATTAATACGTACGATAAAAAAAGATTCAGCGTCGTAACTCATCTCTAAAGCAATTGAACTAAAGTGCAAAGTTTTTTCAATTTATCTCGAAACTTAGGTTACAGCAGTTGTGCTTTTTCTCCTACAGAGGGCAGCATAGCTCGCTAAGCGACTTAAATGTGGGTACCTACTTATTCTTTTGGACTGGAAATTGGTGGACTAGCCTAGCCGTACTGTACTTAGTGGGTGTCCACGTTTCGGTAGGTCATGACGGGAAGAAAGCAGCACCACCTAAGCATTGAGGTATCCGCTTGGCCTTTTTAAACCATTTTGGATTTCTGTCTAGTTATATCCAGTGTGGGTATTTTGTTTCTATGATTTAGCATTTGGTTTGCTGGTTGTTTAGGAAAATATGCTATGACCACGTGGATAAGAATAAGTATAATTTAAGGTCTTAAGTAAATTGGCCTTGCACATCTATAGTGACGTATTTATCTGGTCTAAGATAATTAATGACGAAAGAGACGTTTTGATTTTTAATTTATTCATTTAAACGGCGCTAGGGATATAATCAATGTTAAAGTAGAGAAAACGTCGAGGCAACATAGGCTTAGTCATAACCGCCGGCGGTTATGACTAAGCCTATGTTCGAGTTGTTTTAAAGGGGGGCGCTACGAAGGAGTGTTTTAAATTATTTTGAGATCAAGACTTTGTGTTGGTGGAATGTGCTTTAGACCTATAATACCATGGATATAAAAAAAAAACATTCCGACGACACTTTTGTTTTGACATTTAATGAAGTATACTCCTGATTTAGTGTCACCCAGAGAATTCGCATTTAACTGTAATACCTAGTATAAATATTATATAATAAATATATAAATTCCTTTTTACTCGACGTAGGTATTCTCAACTAATGAACTAATGTCTGCGATTAATTCTAGAAGAGATACAGCTTTTGGTCTTGACGGAATACCGTACATTATTTTTAAAATTGAGTAGTAATAGTTTGGAATTTTTTCTAATGGTTTTGAATTCGCTCTGGGCAAATAATGACATACCTCCGGATTGGAAAATCGATTGTATGGTACCAATTTTGAAGCCTAATTAATTTAAGCTATGTCCTGATTCCTATCGTCCTATAGCGCTTACTTCATGTGTCGGTAAAATATTTGAACAACTGCTAAAACAACGCTTGGAAAGTTTTATGTGGAACAAAACAAAATTCTGTCTTCAAACCAATTTGGTTTTCGTAGAAAGCATTCGGCTCGTGAAAGTATTGATATTCATGATTCTTTGGTTGCATATAATCGTTTGGTGGCGGTATTCTTTGACATTTCTGGCGCCTTTAATAGTATCAATAGTCAATATTGATGTAGGTACTCTGTCGAGAATTGTTATCAATAAGAATTCCTGACAAAATTGTCAATTGGGTTCAAGCTTTTATAAGAAATACCTAGATAAGTTTTCGTAAAATACAACATGGGCCGAGGTTATCTTCGGTAGGTGTATGTTATGGTGGTATTTTGTCACCTTTAATATTTATTTTGTATGTAAGGACGCTAATACTCTAACCAAAACCAATCCACACAATGACAGTTTTGAGATAAAGGCATTTTTGTCTAAATTGTGCAAAGAAAAAAAATTACTGCTATTTTTAACAAATTTTGTTTACAGTATTGTACAACATTTCTAGTTCTACCCATATTGATATTATTTTGGAGAAAAACATTAACATTACCAGGTTTTTTTTGATAAAACTAATTTAAAACACTTTTATATAATAGTAGTTAAAATAGAAAAATGCTTTTATTTCTTTCATGAATTTAATTTAAATCGAAAATGTACCTAGATTTAAAAAAAAACAAGCAAAAAAGCTACAAAAGATATGATTTTTGTAGTTAACATTAATTCTTAACCTAATCTTCCTCAATTTCAAAATCAGGGTGACCTGAACAACCTTCCAGATCGTCTCTATGGCCTCATTTCCAACAAGCTTCACGTAGGAGTCGTGTCAGTCTTGGGGAATCAAGTGTAGCATGCTTTTGAGGTCGACTAACTTCGCTTCAGGGACAGGTTTTCCGTTTGGCCAAAGTCGCTCCATCATGTTTTTCTTTAGACTTTCTGACTTCCATGAGTCCGTTTTCTTATATCTATTACCTTATACTCTTCGTTTAAATCAGATCTCAAATATATATAGTACATTTCACTCTATTTTAGCAATATTTCTTTTGTGTTTACAGAGGCGGCTCTAGCCCTTGTGGCGCCAGTGTGCCACCAGTACCCTGGCGCCCCCTAGTAGGAGCGGGGTCAAAATGGAATACTTACAGTTATATTTTCATACGAAAATTCGGGTGCAAATAGTGCAATTTTAAATGTCAAGAAGCTTTTTAGGAAGGAAGGGGTTACAACAATAAAAAATCACAACTTTGTAGGGTTTACAGATAGGTAACACTTTTTTACTAATATAGCTTAAATGAAAATGCTGAACAATATTCTTATTATGATTGCAGGGGGGCGGATAAAATCGGACGGGGATCTCAAAATTTTTATGTTAAGTTACTAGGTCGTGTGGGGTATCATATGAAAGATAATTATTTGCATATTGTTAAACAGTTTTTATTTTTCTGACTCTACTGTTAATAAACGAGGGCAATTGCAGCTATGGGACGAGAAATGGTTGCATTTATGGTTTTCAAATTTTTTGCGAAGTTACTAGGTCGTGTGGTATCATATGAAAGGTATTCATTTGCACATTATTAAACAGTTTTTATTTTTCCTTTAAGCAGTATCGTTTTTGAGTTATTAACAAAAATGTTGAAAAAACGACCGTTCCCCCCCTTATTTCCGAAGTTTGCTGAGATAAACCCGTGAAACTTTAATAGCTAACAGAAATGTATGTAAACTTTATAGGAAACAATTCATATAGAAGTGTATGTAATCTTTACTTTTCTACGCCAATATAATCTTTAATTATCTGTTTTAAGGCTGATTTCACGTTGAAACAAAAGTAAGAGTAAGTTCAGATGAACGCGCGGCGACGCGTGGTTGGCTCGGCGCGCGGTTTGAGATTGTAACAAATCAATGTTGTTGTGTACATGACCGCGCGTCACCGCGCGTGCCCGCGCGCACCGCCATGCACCGCGCGCAAGATCTTGAACCGCGCGTCACCGCGCGGCGACGCGCGGCTTAAGATCTAAAATCCTGTATCGACCTGTTCAGATGACCCGCGTGGTTTGAGGCGGGCGGACGCACGGATCCACTAAAAAATGGAGGACGAATTGAAATTATCGTGGCTAGACATCATTTAATAAATATAATACGGCTTACACCACGTACCTAACTTATTATCATCTTGCTGACGTTTCGTAGACGAGTTCTCGTCTCGCGGCCCTCGGAGTCGGCCACGAACGGTGCTCATGAAGAAGGGCCTCTAAATGGTCTACGAAACGTCAGCAAGATGATAATAAGTTAGGTACGTGGTGTAAGCCGTATTATATTTATTAAATGGAGGACGAGATATCAATTGATACAATAATTGACGAAATTGAAAGAAGAGATGTGATTTGGAAACTTAATTCGAATATCTCCTAAAGCAGTTGAAAAACCGATCTTCGTGTTGTCTTAGTGTGGGATATAAAGTCACAAGCAGGCTTAAAGAAAGTCTTTGCCTCAAAATAGGGTGCACCCAGTATCGTCTTTGTTTTCGACGACGACGTCGCAGTTTGCGGTATAAAACCCACAAGCAAATAGCCTCCTCCACGTCCATTCTCCACTGAATGTTCACGCTAGACTGCCTCGCGCAAGCCGCCGCCATCTGAACAGCTGAACCGCGCGGCAGCGCGCGTCGCCGCGCGGTCATCTGCACTAAGCGTAATGTAGAGTAGGTAAAGACGCAGCTTGTGGTGGCGCGCCTTGCTTTGCGCCCGGCGGCATCGGCCGAAACACGGGCGCAGGGTCTTTGAGTGCGCCGGTGCCGTGCACGAGCGACGCACGCATCTTTGGAGGTGTCGCATTAGAGGGCGCTCGGCGCCCCCTTAGACCCGGCGCCCGTGTGCGCCGCACACCCTGCACTATAGGTAAAGCCGCCTCTGTGTGTTTAGCCATGAAACTTTCTCTCCGTCCGTCGTCAGTCGAAGGAAAAAAACAATAATAAAATAAAATTAAAAAAAAAAACATTCAGATGTGTACCAGCTGTTGGTATAATATTTTCATTTAGATGTATATCAGTAATGAGGTGTTTTCAATAAAAAGTAAAAACTTCAAAAATAGTTCCCTCGAACCATATAGATGGCGTTAGTTTTATTTTACTGGTAGGAAACACAATTTGACAATGACATCAATTGTGATTAATCACAAACTTGCTTTCTCCGCTTGCCAGCTCCATCTGTTAAGTTTAGTAGGAAACACTTTTTTGTTTTTTACTGAAAACGGCTCATTGATATGATTTCTATGATCTGTGAACTGAAGGGAAAATAACAACGTTAGACTAGGCGGTACGGTGTGGTCCTAGACTATAGCCTGCTCAGAAAGGAGCAAAAAAAATTGTTTTGACATTTATAAATTGACAAGTGTGTGTATCAAAAGTGCGTAGATTCCATCTAAAAATAAACAAAATACAAGAAGAAATCCAATGATTACGGTGCTTTATAAACCTTTTACGTGCAAGCAATAAACTCGATGTTTTTATGAAATAATAAAAGATAAAAAAGTTAAAAGTGAGGTTATGTTGTTATGACTAAGATTGATGATTCGGAGTTTTTCATATTGTGCCTTTTATCTACCGTATAAGGGTCGAGGAAATAAGGTTTGCAGGGTTCTGTTGAGGTCAGTTTGTATAAAGTCGTCAAGATGAGCGACCGTGAAGGACCCAGTTCTGGATCCCAGGAGCAAGACAAAGAGAACATAACTCCGTCGCAGCCTATTCCTACTGGCTCAAGGTACTTTAGTAATAAGTTCTTTAATCTAAATTAAGAAGGAAAGTACTTATTCTTAATTTCAAGTTTTTTTTTGTTTTGTTCATAAAATTTACGGGTGTGAATGCAATGCAATGTTTACGCATTGTTATGCTTGACGGACCTACTAATATGCTAATGATGTAAAGATTTTTTACAATAGATTATTTCAAGAACTATAATATCTATCGGGCGAAGGTCCACCTGCGACGCAAGAGGTTGCGAGTTCGATTCCCGCCTCGGAACAAATGTCTGTATGACCTGCAGATATTTGTGCAGGGTGTTCTGGATGTTTTTCTATAAATACCTAATAAAAGATATATATCTATGTAGTATAATGTATTAAATTCAGTCATCTAGTACCCATAACACAAGCTCTGCTTAGCTTGGGGCTAGATGATGCTGTGTCAAATTGTCCAGCATTATTTATATTTGTTTATTTATTTATTTATCTATCCTGAGTTCTAATTTTGTCTTAAATTTAATATAATTTTTATTTATTTATTTATCTATCCTTTGAGTCCTAATGTTGTGTTAAATTGTACTCTTGATTAATGTTAGATTTAGGATTTTTAGTTTTGTTTATTTTATTAAAATCTGTTTGTTATTACTAATCATTTAAGGAAGAAAGTTATATTAAGTATGTTGTGTATTTGAAAGTTCATTAATTTTTTGATTTTCTATTATGTGTACTTACTTGAATAAATGCTTAGTTTTGTTACAAACTCGATAAATGGCGTTTATCTTTTACTTTATTCCTAGAAACATATTTCAGAACTAGGGCAAAGTGTCTTCCCCGTAACTAGAGACAATAAAAAAAGTGCTGAACTTTCTTACACTAGGTTAGCATTAAATTACTCATAGGTACTAGCCATTTAAAGCCAATCTGACCAGATTGTATTGTACTTTAGTAAAGTTCTGTTAACAAGTTAATATTTTTTTTTTTGTATTCTAATCTTATCTGCAGTCAGTCTTATAACTTTAAGCAGGTTTGTTCAGAGAGTCGAGATTTTCTGGGGAATGATCCAGCGATCATTCCCCATGTTTGTATGCAATCATGTGTCCAGATCCATGATGTGCTGTCTTTTTAGTCGTTTGGGGTAGCTTATGTTGCTGTGCAGCTAAATGACTTGGGTGGTTGTTTAGCCGCTGTTTGTATTTAGCCGAGTAAAGCTTTATTTCCTCGCTGACGGTATTTGTTTCGAGTTCGTTGTGCAGCTCATCAATTCTTATGAACCATGGTGCATTCGATATATTTATTAGGATGCCGTTTTGCGCTCTTTGAATGATGGCTACGCTGGTCTTGCATGCAGATCCCCAAAGCTGGATGCCGTAAGTCCAAACGGGCTTCAGCACCATCTGGTACACTAGGAGTTTATTGTCTAAACTTAGAACTGAGTTTCTGCCCAGTAGCCATTGTAGGTTTCGGTATCGGAAATTCAATTCATCTTTTTTTAACAAGTAAATAAAAAACCATACCGTCTCTTGTATATTGTGGTTAATAAAGAAGAACATTTTCAGGCCCAACAACAGCTACTATGCATCAGAACCAATTCAGTTTCGAGTGAGAGGAACGGCCATAACAGCCGCATCACCTCCCAAGTTTGTAACTCTGGAGGACATCATGAAAGCAGCTCATGGGATGCAGAACATGGCATTGGCTCACGAGATTGCTGTTGATCAGGACTTCAAGTTGGAGCCTTTTGAGCCTCCAGATAACAGGTTAGTAATTTATAAGTACTTTAGAGTTAGACTATCAATTATCTTGCTAGACACAAGGCAGAAGCCAATGGTAGACACATAGGGAGGCCTTACCCCAGTAGTAAGTGAAAAGTGTAGTTAATGACAAAGATGCATCTGACTAATATTATAGCAGACTATGCTAGTCTGCTATTAGTCAGATGATAGAATAGTTATGTCAGAATCTGACTAAACCGCAGGTTAGTAGCCGGGAGGATAATAATAGATGCTGTACAAGACTATTCATTTAAACAATGTCATAGGTACTGCAACATCCCATACACCATGACTCCTACTTTTTTAACACAAGAATTAAAAAAAAACAATATAATCAAAAAAAGAAAGTTTTGTTCTAGGTATTGTTTACACATCAATTATTGTATAAATCAAACAATATATAAATGTTGACACCTATATACACAATACAAATAAAAATGTTAAATATAAGCATTAGAATCACAGACATCAATTATTTGGACAAAAAATACTTTTACCGCAAATAGCTCATAAATATTTAATTAACTGGTTTATTTTTTCAAAAACAATTCCACATCAAAATTTCACCTATGAAACATTAACAACATTATCGAGTAGCCCAAATGAAGAACATAACTATACTGCATAACTATGAGCTTTTATTGGCACCAAGGAGACATTCATTCAATATGTGACTTAATTTATACCATTTACTAATTCCCCCCCCCCCCTTGAGCCTATGAAAAAAAAATCGAACCATTCTTTGCAAGGAACAATACTTTAAGAAAAGTATTTACGTAAATTTTCAGTTTGAATGTGATCTTACGTAGGAATAATCGAGACCCCTTCCCACCCATACGTAACAAATCTCTTTGCAAGGTGCACTTATTATGAATATGTACTGATTCTTCTGTGCTATGTTCTCAAATAAAAGCGAGACATGATAACCATGGGAACATGGCATTTATTTTTTACCTGTTTCTTTATATTTCAGTTACCAAAAGCTAGTCAAAGACACCATGCACAGAGCATATTTCGACATACTGAGAGAGCAGCTGAACGCAGACCCCCCTGTGTACAAGCAGGCACTTGTACTGTTGGAGGATGTTAAACAGGTAATATATCTTAGAATTTTCAGTATTATTGACTTCTGAAAAAAATTGTCTTTGTTCTTTCCCATGACATACAATTTATCTAATCATCATTTCAGCCATAAAACATACACTGATGAACACAGGCCTCCCTCATGGATCTCCATGAGGGGTAGTTGCCATACTCACCACGCTTGGCAGGCGGGTTGGTGAGCGCAGTATGGGATGTTGATACACGGATAGACGCTGCTGCCCATCTTCCGGAGGTATCCGTTAGCAGGGACTGCATCCATGGGCATGAGAGGAGGGGTATCATTCTACTGCCGGCACCCCACGGCGGGTTTCGTTAATTAGAGTAATGTTTTTTAAATTTTTATCAAG
This sequence comes from Pasiphila rectangulata, assembly GCA_963082625.1. Classification (NCBI taxonomy): domain Eukaryota; kingdom Metazoa; phylum Arthropoda; class Insecta; order Lepidoptera; family Geometridae; genus Pasiphila; species Pasiphila rectangulata. The sequence goes on from OY720253.1 coordinate 11,635,634, forward strand.
ATCTAGCAATATAAACAAACCGATTATATCTTCAAAGTACTTTTCTGCCCGCGTCTACGCCCTAAGATCCTTTGTCCTTTCCCATTACATAAAATATTAGAAATAATTTTTATTTTATTTTAATCAAGATCTGGGTATCTCCGAAATATGAAGGACTCTTATAAGGTTCTTCATCTTAATCTTACTGCTTATAATTCATCTAAATGCAATGAAATATTCAATGGTACATAAATTCATCGACCAACTACAAGCATGTGTAAAAAAACCACAAACTGTTTCGCAATCTCCGTTTCCGTATTATTATTCATCTTTTATTCTTTCTTCGACAGGGTCTATTCGCCACCCTGCTCCCCCGTCACGTGCGAATCCGCGAGATGATAGAGGAAGTCCTAGACACAGACTTCATCAAGCAGCAAGCGGAAAACAGCAGTCTTGACTTCCAGAAGTACGCGACCTTCGTCATAGACCTCATGTCTAAGATGGCGGCTCCGGCGCGGGATGAGCTCATACAGAATATAACCAAGCTCACTGACACTGTAAGTAATACTTCGAAAATCTGACTTGCTAACCACAAGCACAGAACAGCTAGACTTCCAGGAGTACGCAACCTTCGTCATATACCTCATGGCTAAGATGGCGGCTCCGGCGCGGGATGAGCTCATACAGAATATAACCAAGCTCACTGACACTGTAAGTAATACTTCGAAAATCTGACTTGCTAACCACAAGCACAGAACAGCTAGACTTCCAGGAGTACGCGGCCTTCGTCATATACCTCATGGCTAAGATGGCGGCTCCGGCGCGGGATGAGCTCATACAGAATATAACCAAGCTCACTGACACTGTAAGTAATACTTCGAAAATCTGACTTGCTAACCACAAGCACAGAACAGCTAGACTTCCAGGAGTACGCAACCTTCGTCATATACCTCATGGCTAAGATGGCGGCTCCGGCGCGGGATGAGCTCATACAGAATATAACCAAGCTCACTGACACTGTAAGTAATACTTCGAAAATCTGACTTGCTAACCACAAGCACAGAACAGCTAGACTTCCAGGAGTACGCAGCCTTCGTCATAGACCTTATGGCTAAGATGGCGGCTCCGGCGCGGGATGAGCTCATACAGAATATAACCAAGCTCACTGACACTGTAAGTAATACTTCGAAAATCTGACTTGCTAACCACAAGCACAGAACAGCTAGACTTCCAGGAGTACGCAGCCTTCGTCATAGACCTTATGGCTAAGATGGCGGCTCCGGCGCGGGATGAGCTCATACAGAATATAACCAAGCTCACTGACACTGTAAGTAATACTTCGAAAATCTGACTTGCTAACCACAAGCACAGAACAGCTAGACTTCCAGAAGTACGCGGCCTTCCTCATAGAACTCATGGCTAAGACGGCGGTACTAAAATACGCAGTAAACTATATAGCTGAAGAAGTTTTCGATTAAGTCTATCTATACTCCACTCGCAAAAGTGGCTAAGCATCTGCGTACGCCAAAGGATGTAATACCTTTGCAGGTTCCTGGTGTTTATAAGATCGATTGCAGCTGTGGGCGCTCCTACATAGGCCAAACGAAGCGCACTGTCGCCGAACGTGTTAAGGAGCACATAGCTGCGGTGAAAAATCGACAAATAAACAAGTCTGCTATAGCAGAGCATATAGTAGACTCAGGACCTAATCACTGGATTGAATTACACAACCCAAAAATCCTAGCCAACGAGAGGCACTACTATAAGAGAATGGTTCGGGAAGCGATTGAGATTAAGAAGCATCCTAATTTCAATCGTGAAGACGGTTTCAGACTCTCTGCCTCATGGAATCCAGTGATAGCAAAGTGTACTCGGCGTGAAAAATCAACTCAGTATGTGGATACAGTCAGTGTAGTGTGCTGTCCCAGTGGGAACCGGCCCTAATAATTTTTATGAAGATCAAGTGAGGGTAGTTCAACAAATGCCTACGCTTTGCTGCGGTACCTCCATCACATCAGTCTTCCCGGGACCATGCTTGGTGCAATCCAAGCGAAACGTCGGGAAATAATAAAGGTAATTTACGCGATAAATACCCGGTTATATGTATGTTAATAACTATATATAATTTATTATAGGTATATGTATATATATATATATATATATTATATTTATGTCATAGAAATATTTATTTTATTGGTTTATATTTTTTTTCGTAGGTTTATGTATTTATTGTATGTACAGTACACCCCTGCCTGTCTTGCTTTCATATTTCTCTCCATCCAAAGGTTGTCTGGAAGAAATCGCTTCTAAGCGATAAGACCGCCCATTGTACCAAATGTTTATTGTAAGTTTATTTTTTTCTGTAATTTCTTAAGGTGTGCAATAAAGTATTTTGTATTGTATTGTATATAGCTACTGTAGTTTGGGCTTAATTTGCTTAGAATTTGTAACTCATGGTACCAAATTCTAAGCAAATGAAGCCCTGAAATCAATGTAGTAACGGCAAGCGATCTAACTGTGACGACTTATTATAGACACACAAAAGTAGGTACGCAACCTTCGTCATAGACCTCATGTGCAAGATGGCGGCTTCGGCGCGGGATGAGTTCATACAGAATAATACCAAGCTCACTGACCTGTAGGTATTACTATAGCTTTACCCATTAACAGCAGTCAAGACCTCCAAAAGTACCTACGCAGTCTTCGTCATAGACCTCACGGTCAAGATGGGGATACGGCGCGGGATGAGGTTATACAGAATACCAAGCTCACTCACCGTAAGTAATAATAATAAAACTGAGTCACTAGGTACAAGCCGAGAACCGCTGTAAATTCTTGAAGTATGCATTCGTCACCGACCTCATGGTCAAGATGCCACTAGCCGGTCCGGTTGGATTGTGCGCCGAAAGATGTCGCTTGGTCGCCCCCCACACAATGTGTTTAACCCTTGAATCTAAGTCTTATTTTGGTGAGGGGTACCAAATCTACACTGACATCCCGCGTTGGGATGTATTGGGCATTGCCCCCCTGGATACTATACCCATACTCTACATAGCCCAACTCCCTTGAAATAAGAAGGATGGCTTGTTTTCAAACTATTTCTATGTCGCTGCTTAGGTGGACGTGTTCCGCGCAATCCTGGAAACTCTGGAAGTGCTGAAACTGGACTTAGCCAACACGCTGATGGCCATGATCCGCCCGCACGTGCAGCAGGAGAGCGTCGCCTACGAGCGGGCCAAGTTCGACGAGATGCTGCAGGTATCTGAAGGTACACGCAAACCTTAAACGAGGAAGGGAATCAGAAAACTGATCACAAAAAAATACCTGAATACTTTTTCTGGAATTTCTACTCAGCCTGTGCTTAAAAGAGGAAGGGAATGAGAAACCTTACCAAAATACTTGAGGAATTTCGACTCAGCCCCTCACGGGTTTCGTAGCTTAGCGGTTAAAACACTTGCGGTTTTAGGAAGGATGAAGTATTGATTTGAACAACGCGGCTTCGAATTTGACGACCTCTGTGGCGCAGCGGGCCAAGGTCCGCGTGCGACGTAAGAGGTTGCGTGTTCGATTTCCGCCTCGGGACAAATATCTGTACGATCTGTAGATATTTGTGCAGGGTGTTCTGAATGTTTTTCTATATATAATAAAAAAAATATCCATCTATTTACTTACTATACCTACTAATTAGTGATCCATGGTAAAAAGAAAGATTCTACCCCTGACTTGTCATTATGACAGTGACATATCATGACATTTCTTTGTTTACAAAAATTATCTTGGTTTCTGAATCAGAGTATAGTATGAAAAATCCAATAGTATAAACATCTGCGAACTTAGAATTTATAAATTAACTTCACACTGGCGGATTAGTGTAAAACTAAACACAAAAAGCCATAAAATAAAAAGACAGAGAGACAAAGTATATTATTGTTATTATATTACAAAAAAATATATATGGTCGAATTGAGAAACCTGCTTTCCTTTTCGTCGGTTAAAACACCAAAATCGAAATCAAAATTAAAGTAAACATAGCATGTTTTATGAAAACAAAATGCCTTATTTTGCTTTTGACTTTTTACCACATTCTTATCAAACATGGAAAAACACCACACAAATCTTGCAGTTCATAGAAAAAAAAAATCGGCGGAAATCAAAGCAGCAAACTCCATTTTGATGACAGCAATCAAGCTATTACGTTTTAGATAAGATAAAAATATGTTTATTTCGTGAACATGTAGTTGCCGTGGGGTGCCGGCAGTAGAATGATGCCCCTCCTCACATGCCCATGGATGCAGTAAGAACCTGCTAAGGGATACCTCCGGAAGATGGGCAGCAGCGTCTATCCGTGTATCAACATCCTATACTGCGCTCACCAACCCGCCTGCCAAGCGTGGTGAGAATGGCAACTACCCCTTATGGAGATCCATGAGAGAGGCCTGTGTTCATCAGTTGACGTTTTATGGCTGAAATGATGATTGTTAGGTACATTGTAAGCGTGAATACAAACAAAATGTTTAAAATTAATGGCACGAAAATTGTTATCATTGAAAATTTATTCAAATTTTATTTATTAAAATTAAATTAAAATTTTACGGATTAAAGTTAACAATATGTATCTCTTCAGATGGTCTACAGCACACAAAGGCGTGGTTGCTGCGGAACGTAGACAAGACTGACCTCAGCATACCCGTCACTGATGCCAACGTCATCAGAAACGTCACCGCGCAGACGTTAGCGAAGGCCTATCTGGAGCTGCTGGAGTGGGACGGCTCCAAGGGTTATCCTGAGGTAATATTTATTTGCGGCGAGCTCTGTGGCGCAGCGGGCGAAAGTCCGCCTGCGACGCAAGGGGTTGCGGGTTCGATTCCCGCCTCGGAACAAATGTCTGTACGATCTGCAGATATTTGTTCAGGGTGATCTGGGTGTTTTTCTATATATAATAAAAATATCTATCTATGTAGTATAATTAATTAAGTATATCAGTCATCTAGTACCCCCATAACACAAGCTCTGTTTAGCTTGGGGCTAGATGATGCTGTGTGATTTGTCCAGCATTATTTATTTATTTATGGGAATGTGAGTTCCTCCCTAATCGCCAGATGATAAGTGAACAAGATATGACAATCTCTTTACACTTGTTTTTTATTTGGATTAAGATTTAATTTATTTATTTTAAACCAAAAAACACTCATATATTATTATTTATTTATGAGCCTGATTCTTCCCACTGCAGGGAACATATATTTTAATATACAGGGTGAATTTTTGAGACGGGACAAAAACGGGTTAAACGTTTTTTTTTACTAAAGTACCTACTTTTTTCAGCCAGTCTTCTTTAAAGCGGATTATAGCGGATCTACCCATAACAAAAAGTTGAGCTAATTTAGAAGTTTGACTCTTTTACCGAAGTGTAAAAAAGTTTTTCGCGATTTCTGACATTTCTAGTGCTCAAAGCTCAGTTGGTCCAGTAGAGACTTGATCCTTATAAGAAACAGGATCGATTGGCATAAAAAAAAGATTTTGTGTAAAATGACCATTTCCTTGCTGACTGTACATTTTTTCCAAAATCTGTAAATACTGTTCAGAATATCTTAAAAATTTATGGATAGTCTCCTATCAACGTTTTCCTGTAACTGTAACGGTTAAGGTACCTGCCCTTACTGTCCCGTCTCAAAAATTCTTTCCTTTCTCTTAATTCCTGTATATTATATTCATACATTTTTAACAATAGGAAAAAGAAATCCTTACAAACTAACTAAGCTATTAATGAGAGTTTCAACAAAAAGAGAAAAATAATTAAATGAAATAAAATAATAAATAAATATGTATATTAGGCGTGTTTAGTGGTAGAAAAAAGGATCTATTTCAGCTTAGGTAGCCTTAAGTGCTACGCTGATTTTCAAGGTGATTTTACGTCCATTGTAAGTTGTTCTTCCTTCCCACAGACAGTAGACCTCGATGCACCAAGGTTCTCCGAGCTAGGAACGCAAGTCTACAGACTCATCTGCATCGCGTCCATCATGCTGACCAGTCCCGTCTGCAGTGCTGACCCTGGCGAGGTCGCCGAGCACAAACAGAATCTCAAGAATAAAATCACTATTATACTGGACAACGCTTCTACTGATGTGTGAGTAAGCTTTAAGCAAAATACTAGCGACGGGTGCAATGCTGACTACTAAATATACTACAGAATATACCATCGCGGACTTTTTTGTAGACCATTTTAAGGTGTACAATATTGTAGTAGAGATAAACCATTTTAAAAATGCACGCCCCTCCACAAAACTTTATAATTACAATGTGTGAGAGGAAATACTTATTGCATCTCTATACTTGTGTGCGTGCTGCAACTTTACTGGAAATATGGAATAATCTGCGCACTGACAAGTCAACTAATCGGGCGATCAGTCGAGCTGTAGGCATTGTAAGCACTAGTTGAACGATAGATCCAGCTTTTTTTTCCTAATGTTACCGTTTGTGTCTAGCCGGTGACTGAACAAGTGAGAACAACCAATGACAAATACTAATTTATCTGTATTGCGTATAGAACACCTATTTGTATGTCCGAGTAAACGCTGTGGAGGGGCGTGCATTTTTAGAATAGTTTATATCTACATTATTTTGATCTATCTCGTAGGGTTCAGCCAGCGTTCGCAATGTGAGCGCAAAAAAATGTGTTCATTTACGACCTCACATTAAAAACCTCCAAAATGATCAGTGTTTCTCTAGTATATTATGCATGTATTATACATATAAACCTTCCTCTTGAATCACTCTATCTATTGAAAAAAGCCGCATCAAAATCCGTTGCGTAGTTTTAAAGATCTAAGCACATATAGGGACTTGATAATTTGATTTGCGACTTTTTTAGGTTTCCGGACCAAAATGGTAAAAAGGAACCCTTATAGAATCACTTTGTCTGTCTGATGCTATCGACTTGAAATTTGAAATGTATCCCTAGGCAGATTGATTGACCGATCTGAAGATGGGCAGCAGCGTTTTTCCGGGTATCAAAATCCCGTACAGCGCTCGCCAACCCTCCTGCCAAACGTGGCGAGTATGGCATTAACCCCTCATGATCAGTACTTGGAGATCCATGATGGAGGCCTTTGTCCAGCAGTGGACGTTGTACCGCTGAGATGATGATGAAAAGATGAAAATAATGTCAGTAATAAATAAATATTGTTGGTTATTTCACACAGCAACATCCAGCCCCAACGTAAGCAGAGCTTGTGTTATCGAAGTGATTGATAGAATACTTATATATTATATTTGTAAATACATAGTTATCTAATATCACCTGCCTATTTATATATCGATATGTGAATTGATTTTACCAATAAATCGTATATCTGTATTTTACATATATAAATACTTAAACCCGAGACAAATATCTTTGGAAAAATTGCAAATACTCCCGCGGCGAGAATCGAACCCTCTACCGTTTGTTTATGGCTCTTTGTTAATTCTTATTTTTCTTATATTGAAAAATATATTCGCACTTCTCTTTTTAGCGAACTAAAGAAAGTGCTGCCATCTGTTGCCGAGGAAATAATCCTGATGACGGACCAACTTCTGGAGACAATGAGCCAGCCGCCTCTCAACGCGGACACCAAGGACCTGATCAGGACGCAGATCACGTCGCTCGCAGATCCTGAACATAGGGTTCGGCAGATTGTCCGTGAGTTTAAACTTACTACTCCCGTCTCCAATCGTCATCCTTTCAGCCGTAGGCAGTCCACTGCTGGGCTTAAACCTCCCTCATGGACAAGTCGCAACACTTGGAGTATTGCGACTGGAAGTGGCCTGCACCCATCGAGGACAGAGCCAATAGAGAGGAAATGTCATTTATTTTGTCTAAACAACAATTCCGCCAAAATATTTCATAATTGTACGGAAAAGTACACAGATTGGTTGTTGGCGTCGTTGTACTGTCAGAGGCGAGAGACAGTTGTCATTGCATTAGTGCAAATTAATGTGTTTCGGAATTCTTATGACGTTATTTCCCTTCTATTGGTGTGTTGGGTATATGATTAGAATGATTAGAATGTCTTCTGACCGTGTGATCAATCCATCTCCACTTGCGTTGCCTAATTTGGTGATCGATCGGGCACTCGTGGCACTTCTCCAGTAGGTCTACGTTAGAGATGATCTCGGGCCAGTAGATTCCGAGAATGCGACGAAGACAGCGGTTGACAAAGACTTGGATTTTGCGAGAGATTAAGCTACAAAACAACATAAATACTTAATGGGCGGTCTAGCACAGACTAAGCTTGCATTCCGCAACATCTCTAACAACCGATTCTATTTCTTTCAGGTCAAAGAGTCCTAGAATTCCTGAAAGTGATTCTAGTCTGCGCAGGCGGCTCGCGGCAAATACCGATTGGTCTCTCTGCGCTGGCGCCGGAACTGACCGCCGTATCCGGTACGCTGCTGCGTTACGTCATGCACAATAAGGCTGTGTTTACAAAGCACTACATGGATATCGTTGAGGAGGAATTGAGTCGACGGACTGGGTAGATGGATGGATTAATTAACTCTATTGATGGTAAACATCGTGACGCAATCTTCGGCTTAGTCAGCTTCAAACATATAAGATAAGATAAACTTTTAATTGGACAACACAGTACACATAGACATGACTAACATATGTAAATCAAGAGACTAAACGTTAGACATGTTAAATAATAGTAACACACAAGATAACACAATTACACAAAACTTAACAATTAATTTAGAGTAGTCGGGCAGGGCACTACTGGGTCTGTTTTTTGCCGCTGTTTGGCAATTAAAATTATCGTGGTGAAGCCATCTAATAAATATAATGACGACTTACACCACGTACCTAACTTATTATCATTTTGCTGACGTTTCGTAGACCATTTAGAGGCCCTTTTTTAATATATAATATATTTATAAAAAGGAGCAGTGTTAGTCCGCGGATTTAAAGCGTTAGATGTGCCCTGACACTATAAACTGTGGGATTGTCTTTAAATGTGTTAACGATAATGCCGAAACACGCAGACTGGTTTGTTACCATTTATTGTGCAATTACATTGCACGAACTTTCGTGAAACAAATACCACATCCGGTTAACACGGTACACTGATTCCAAATGAGCAAGCTATCTCATTTCGCGTGGAAACAAATGGTGCGGTCTCATTGCGGTAAGGGCGTATCTAACGATTAAAATCTTTGGTCTCAGCTATATGCTGCAGATAATTGACCAGTTATTGCCTCTGAATATAACAGACTAAGCTGAGGGAATGGTTATTGGTGCGAGGCAAGACTAAGTAAGTCATCTAACGAAAGCGCAAAAAATCTCATTCTTAACTTACTGATTGCGACTCAGTTGAAGTGAGTGAGAATACTTTTCTGAATAAAATTGTTTTTTGTAAACTTTCCCAATCACAATTATATATAATTTATCGCGTAGAGTAGAAATTAATGTCAAACTTAAGAGTCTACCCGCAGGGTTATTAGGTATCTCGCGACAGGTTTGCAACAGGCGTGTATCTCGCTATCAAACGTCGATTCTCTGCTCTTATATACTACAAAATTGACCATTGACAGCAATTATCGCGAGAGTTACGCCTGTTGCAAACCTGTCGCGAGATCCCTAATCACCCTGCCGGACCACGACTGTTAAAACAAAGCGAAAAATTCCCTTGTTTTTATTATTATTATAAAAAAATATAGTAATTCACGTATACGTTTCTAACTTGTGGTTCATTGGCTTTTACCCTAAAGGCATTGTACCACTATTGCTTAACAGTAGCTTGTATAGGTAGTATATATGCATAGGCCCCCCCGCACCGCGCCTCCGCCCGGGAGAATCATAGACACCCGCCCACTCAAAGGGCTACAAGAAGAGTGACCTGGGGGTTGCAGCCCCGAGAGATGAAGCCGGGGTAAAGAGACTAAGCCTCGAGGCCTCACCCGGTGACCCCAAAGGGGGTCCGGAAGAAGAGGATGAACAGTAGCTAACACATTATAAAATCATCTATACCTACAGATGTGAAAGGTTAATTTATTGACAGTTATTACGTGAATGTATAGTTGATTTACGCATATAGAAGGTTTAACATCAGATAGGTTTTAATATAGGCTGGCAAAATACTCGTGAGTTACGCTATTCATTGTTATGTTAAACGGTTTTTCAACGAATAATTAACGCAAGTGCAAAATCTGTTTAACACAACAAAAAATCAGATAGGCTATTTACGCGTTTTATCTGAAACTATCACACTAAATATCATTCGCTTTTAATGTTACCATTTAGGTATCTTTAAAAATACGCCTTTTATTCTTAGCGATATAGCGTTGAACTTTATCGTAGTATTTTTTAGCGTAGAAATTTGTTATGTCTATGAAAGGTTAAAATTCACTTTCACCTTATGTCAAAGAACTTACAGGAAAGATTCACTCACTACAAGGTTAGAATCACTCCAGTTCGGTATACAAGTATACAAATATTGTAATACGCGCGGTATAGTGTAGTTACAGTCGTTTTTATACTTTCGCGATCACGACACATTATAAACACATATTTAACCTGGGTTAGGTATTTATCGCGTTATTTACCTTTATTATTGCCGGAAGTTTCGACAGGATTGCACCCATCGTGGTGCCGGGAAGACTGGCGTGTTGGAGGTAACAAGCAAAGCGCAGGCGTCTATTCAGACTACTCTCATTGGTCTTCATAATTATAGGAACTTCAGATTTAAGGGCAGTACGCACTAGGACAGCATACTAAACTAGCTGTATCAGCGCAGTTAGGTTGATACACATGCCGAGTACACTGGATTTCATGAGGCAGAACGCCGGGCAAAAATAAAGGTAAATAACGCGATAAATACCCGATTAAAATATGCGTTTATAGTGTAGGTATGATATTATTTTAACCTTTGGGGCCACAGCAGTTCCGAAATTGGATTTATTTATTTTTTGAATAGTGACGTCACAAATTTTAAGTACACCCCTTGTTACATAATGTCACACTTAGCCGACGCTCGCCCTCAACGTGTGACGTTATTATTAGACGGCCCCTTTTGATAAACTTCCGTATAATATAAACATATTCCACTAACATAGTGAAGCATTTAAACTAAGACTAACATTTTTAGGAAACACTGGACTGGTTTAAGATGTTTTAATATTACCTAGTCGTAGCTCGTTTGTTATTTGACTAATAAAGTTCTAAATGTAGTTATAAATTAGTTATTAGCAACGTAACTTATGGTAAAAGGACTCAAATTTATTTTTATGACTGAACCAATGAATTAATGAGAAATTTGTGTAATTATAAATTATTTTTGGTTGTATCAATGACAAACTTAATGATATAAAATAGACATGTATTAATTCTATTATATTATTTTATTATTTATATTTTATTTATATAAATTCTGCCTTTGCTCGCAATATTTGATGGAATCTTTTATACATTTATAGAGAAACGGAAAGGAAAATTTTACAATAATTTAAGAACTCATTTGAGAAACTTGAAAAATTTAGATTATAAATAGCAATTTTTGTATATAGGTACCTACTCAAGTGAAAATACGCTAATAAAGTTATTTACATTGAACTATTTCAGTGTTTTATTAAATTTCTTCGAAGTACAATCATCCGTAGGCCATCTCAGCCGTAGGACGTCCAGTACTGGACATGGATCTCATGGATCTCCAAGTACTGATCATAAGGGGGTGTTGCCACGCTCGGCAGGCGGGCTGGTGAGCGCAGTACGGGTTGTTGATACACGGTAAGATGCATCTTTCCAAGTACAAACGCTCCTGGAAAATAATAGGTCTCTCACTACCGGCACCCGTGTCCTGTATCTCGGCGTTTCTTCCTTAAAAAGCGGTCGTGACACTGACAGGTAAGACAGTGGTTCTTAACCTTTTAATAATTAGACCTTTTGACAAAATTTTGTCGTGCCACCATTCACTAAGATGTTAAACAACCCAGAAATTGGAATGTATGACAAATTTTGCGTATAAGGGCATTTTCACTAAAAAGAACTCGCACCAATTTTACGCAGTCCTACATTTTTAAAATCATCAAGTATTAATGCCCTTTCGATTGGTGTATCATACACGTAGATACCTGCCTAATTCTCAAAACTAGAGCACATAAGCCCAACTTAAGTCCGGTTTGAATAAAAAGGTCTTGGTGGCCTAAAATAAATTAACCATTTATTAATAATCAAATCGTATATTATTCATTTTCAAAATGTGATCCTTGGTTTCTAATACATTTTCGGGCCCTATTTCGCACTTCAGTGGTTGTTATTTTTAATAACATCTCTGTTTTCATTGTTTCATAGCCTTGAACAATTTTTTGTAATACCTAATTGTTTCCTTAACAAATGGATTGGAAGAGCAGGGCCTATACTTTGGCCTGCTCGGTCGCCTGATTTGACCTCCTTAGATTTATTATCGGAACGCTATTTATTCAACGTTTTTATAAGTACTTAAGTCTAAAACAATCCGGCTTAAAGCAAAACTAAAACTGTTTATTTATGTGCAAATGAATACCTTTCATTTGATACGCCCACATGACCTAGTAACTTCACTAAAATTTTTAAGACACCCTTTCCACCCCACTTGTTCAAAATAACTATGCAAATTAGAGAGTTCGCTATAATTTCCTGTAATCTTTACATACACTTCTATTAGCTATAAAAGTTTCAGGGGTTTATGACGACTAATGATGCTGACCTTAGTCTTAGTTGCTGACGCTGTATAAATCATCTAATGAAAGCTTTGAAACAACATCAGCACATTTTCAAATGAATTCCTACTTCAACGGGAAAAGTAGTAGGATGAAAAATTAAAGAGTGTCAACTTAGATTAAGTTCAGAGACAACTAATTTACCTACGCAAACAGTGACGCCGGCGGGCGCTTTTTCCCGCTATTTTATTTTAAACTTGGAATTTACCTTTCAGCTCCTTTGCGTTTTGAATAGGGCTGTAACGCTATAACCATAATATTAGTTTGATCTGTGGTTTTATTGACTGAACCTAACAGATGCTCCATCTATGATTCATCTATTCATCACGACTTATGTAAAATTGACTTTTTGATTACCTATAAATTTAATTTAATGTTAACTGACTCAATTATTATCTTTATTTTTTATGTTTTTCTTTATTAATGGTTAACATGTAATCTTTGATCATTATTTCTATTCCTTCTTAATAAATTTCTATGTTGTATATTGTTTTTGTTTAATTAATGTTATTGGTTTAATTACAGTTTTAATTACATTGAAATAAATAAATCTAGCCAGCGGATATAGCAAGTTATGGTAAGTAAAAGTAATGTTTAAGTTAATAAGTTTTGTTATTCTCAATTGTGTAACACATTTTGTGTTTGGCGTTTCCTAATCGTAAAATATCTTTAACGCCAGCTATAAGGCTCAAGGGATTGTTGACGTTTCTTTTATTTTTAGCTAACTGCCAAGGAAGGGTATTGTTTAATAAAAACGCTCCATTGAGCCCCTGATTCTAGTGAGTAGGTAGACCTTTCAACTATGTAAACGATAATGCAGACGATGTCGTCCAAAGCATAATTTTAAATGAAATCTTACTTACAAAGGGAACACTAATATAAAGAAAATTTACATAGAGTCAACTAAGATTAAGTTCAGAGACAGAACAACTAGTAACTAATTTACCTACGCAAACGGCGACGCCGGCGGGCGCTTTTTCCCGCTATTTCATTTTAAACTTGGAATTTACCTTTCGGCTCCTTTGCGTTTTGAATAGGTATAACCATAATATTTGTTTGATCGGAAATATTTATTGTAAGTTTTGAGCGTATCTCTCTGTAAGTCTATGGACGTCAATAGATGTGCTAATGTTAGCTAGGTGGGTAAAAGGTACTTGGAATGAAACAAACTTTCACTTTAAGTACTTGTATTGAATTGACGCAAATTTACGCAGAATTACAATTTAATATTATTGAAATGCGAATGCCCTAAAGGCATGTAATCCCGGGGGTATGACTGGAGTGTGACTAGCGATCGCTGTCGCTCTCCGAATGAATTAACTATAAAAATACTGACAGCGGCAAACGAGCAAACTGCTCGCGTACTAATTGATAAACTGTGTCACCACATAAGCTTTTATGTAGGAAGGGAGACCTTTGCCCAGCTGTGGGACAGTAATAGCTGAAATAATATTAATGACGACCTCCGTGGCTTAGTTTGATAGCTGACTAAGACGTAAGAGGTTGCAAGGTACGATCCCCGCTGGGCGATTAAGAAGTTCGCCGGGCTTTCCAGTATAAGTATAAAAAGAATAAACCTACTAAAAAACTTAACTTTAACTACATAAAGCCCACATTTACGGCTCGTAACTCAATCTCATATGAAATAATTTTACTTCCTAAAAAAAACTACTTTAATAAATGCTAAATTAGTACCTACATATAATATGCCGGACATTACCTACTCACAGCACCATCTAAGCAAACCTACCCACTATCTATGCTCAGTGTATGAAACATTTTTCAGGTCGAGCCTTCTTTAGAACGTAAAAAAGTAATAGGTAAAGTAGCTTCACTTTCAAAGCACCTCGTAAATAAAAGTAAATCAGGTAGAAGTTTCAGGAAACTGAAAAGTAAAGTAAATAAGCTGAAGTTGCCTCACGGCAAATTAATATTTTGCTTTGCTGGAGAAATTTAAAGTTGCTTTTGGACCTAATATTTTCATGGATGAGTTTTAGTGAAATAAAAAATATAAATAAAAATTTGTTTATTCAGACAACAATTATGGTCCATTCGGTTAGTAACACAAAGTATAGTACTTATAAAATAATTAACCGTTTTCAGTGTGCTTCTACCTAATACGAATAGCAGTATTTTGTACCTTTGTGGTAACATAATCATCATCATTATCACCATTTCAGCCTCAAAACGTCCACTATTGAACACAGGCCTCCCTCATGGATCTCCATGAGGGGTAGTTGCCATACTCACCACACTTGGCAGGCGGGCTGGGCAGCGCAGTACGGGATGTTGATACACGGAAAGACGCTGCTGTCCATCTTCCGGCGGTATCCCTTAGCAGGCTGTTACTGGATCCACGAGCATGAGAGGAGTGGTAACATTTACTGCCGGCACCTCACGGCAGGTAACATAATAATTAAGTTTATTTCCTTTCTTGTAGAGAATTGTATTAATTTACGTAGCAATTGTAGCGCTATTATAGTAGTGCGTCCCAGCTAGTTTTGGAGCTTGTCTCGTAGCAAACACTACTATTCGTAGCAATTTTTCTATTTGTATCAAGTTGGGAGTATTAATTTTAATATTGTACTATTCGTAGCAGTTTTACTATAGTAACTCTAGTGACTTATTACGTTTATATTAATTACGGGAATATTCACGTACTTATTTTTGTTGATGGAGGTTTGCTGTTTCGGCCCTTGACGAGGGCCTTCTTCAGGGTGAAGACGGTTCGCGACCCGCCACCTCCACGTGCCGCGTGCACTGCGCGCCGAAGCTCTCTCAGCGCGTGTCTTCGGACGGGGCAGACGGGCTGCCTCCACCAACAAAAACAAGTACGTGAACATTCCAGTTAAATAATATGAATATTCGTAGGCTGTTTAAAGGTATTTCTCGAAGCACATATTACTTTTCGTAGCAAGTCAAAAAGTATTTTTTGTTGCAATACTTCGATTGGCATCCTACATTTTTGTATCCTAATTCGTAGCAAGTTTTAAAGTATTTCTCGTAGCAAATATACACGTACCATTCAGAGCAAGTTTTGTCTTCGTAGCAAAAACAGCGTTTTTAGCCAGTTTTGAAGCATGTTCCGCACATAATAATCTGTTATTAAAAAAAACTCGTAGCAAATTCACCATTTTAAAAGTTTATAAAGTTTTTTTGGCAGCAAATACTACCATTCGTAGCAAGTTTGAAAGTACCTATTTTTCGTAGCAAATATACCACTTGGAGCAAATTTTGCCTTCGTAGCAAACACATCATTCGTAGCCAGTTATGAATAATTTCTCGTATCAAACATTACCAGTCGAAGCTAACTTTTGATGCATGTCTTGTAGGTCACTTCTATTCGAAGCAAGTTTTGAAAATTTCTCGTAACAAATACACTAATCCCAGAAATAAAAAATAATAAGGTATGTACCAAAACATTTTAGCCTATCATAAATGGATAGTACTTTAAGTAGTTTGCTAACAATTACTGTAATAGTCGTACAAACTTTACCTGCACAAATAAATACAACTTTCCTACCATTGCAATGTTGTCCTGGATAATTTGAGCACGTTCCGCTCGGCTATTTATCCCAATTTATAACCCCGGATGTTGAGATTAGAAATTTAGATTGGTTCAGTACGCAAAAACTATACTTATGGCAGTTATGGCAAGGCGGTATCTTGGGAACGTTTAGCATATTAATTCGTGTTTCAGATGTGAGATATTTGGCACATAACTCTGGCGGAAATCGGGTTTTACGCGATTTCCTCTTGATTATCATGATCTACATTATGTAACTCTCCACTGTGGGATTATGTAAGATCCTCCTCAAAGATATATAGATTTTGATACTTTATACGCACTTGTGTTATTAAGTAACTATAATATACTTTGTACAATAATAATGTGCCTGTATGGCAGTACGCCACGCTTGGCAGGCGGGTTGGCGAGCGCAGTACGAGATGTTGATTCACGGAGAGCCGCTGCTGCCCTTCCTGCCCTGCATCTTCCGGAGGTATCCCTTGGATATAGTCCGTTTTGAAATTTCATAACTGATATCAATAAATTAAAAGTAAAAAAACTTTTTAACAAACAAGCTTTTATTTAAACGTACTAAAAATAATAAAATAAAGATTTTCCATAAAAGTAATGTCAACTTATTTTTTTTTAATTGTCTTTATACAATTTATGTGATATAATAGTTTGTCGCGAGATTTACCTACCCTTCTGTTACAAACCCAACATAATATAACTGGCAGCATACTTCTTAACTAGTCCGTCATCTTAAGTATACCGCCATGTTGGATTTAGAGTGACGTCATTTAATTTTTCGAGTAATTCTCAGCAAGCCTTTTATTTGATATCCATATTGGAAGAAATAGCTAGTCCGCCATCTTGGATATTCTGCCATATTGGATTTAGAGTGACGTTATTTCATTTTTCGAATGATTCTCAGCAGGGCCTTTCATTTGGTACCCATATTATAGGAGTGCATTAAGAATATCAAGTCCGCCATCTCGGGTGTTCCGCCATGTTGGATTCAAAGTGACGTCATTTTATTTTCGAATTATTCTCATCAAGCCCTTTCATTTGATACCCTTATTGTAGGAGTGCATTAAAAATAACTAGTCCGCCATCATGGGTATTCTGTCATGTTGGATTCAGAGTGACGTCACATAGCTTACCATGCATTGTCATCCAAACAAAACGTGTTTACAAAATTTCAGCTCATTTGGTTGAAGATATCTGCTTAAAAATTGAGTTGCAAGATTACACCCTAACAAACATAGTTACTTACATACATACATACTCGTACATGGCAAGCTAAATAAAAGCTTGTAAAAAATACCCTTTTTTACTAACCTAGTAAAGCACAAGAAACGATTTTTGAAATTCCTTTACTTCCACTCCTGGCAGAAGTCCAAGGTATTTACCAGTTTTAAATAAGTAAGAACTCTCCAATTCCTGAAGCCGATGGACTAAGTGAGGTAAGTCTATAAGTCAGAGTAAGTTGCGGCTTAAGTTAAGCCTGCCAATGCGGAGACTTATTTATAATGAAAGTCTTTTGAACTGAGTAGTTTCCAGTTTATGTCCTTATTGCTGTCTAGGTAGGTGAAATGCAAGTGATGGGGATGATAAGTTTAAATAAGTCTGACAAAATAAATAAATGATGCTGGACAATTCACACAGCATCATCTAGCCCCAAGCTAAGCAGAGCTTATGTTATGGGTAATAGATGATTGATATACTTAATACATCTACATAGATAGAGATTCAACTCTCACCAGTGGCTCCACGTAGCTGTTTGCACGCAGCTGCCACACCCCTTGTAACCACGTCGACTCGTGGGACAAACCTGGTCGAGGGGGGTTTGAGTGTCTCGGCGCTTAGGCCTTGCAGATGCTCCCCGCATAGTGCCTGTACACAGCACCTGGGATTACAGCCGAGGCAGACCCTTTATAAGAACGAAGGAGATCGTCAAAATGCAAGCTCTACAGGGGCATATCACTACTATCAGTTCCGGGCAAGGTGTTTGCTAGAATTCTTCTAAACCGCCTATTGACTATTTCAGAAAATTTACTGCCTGAAACCCAGTTTACGAGTAGTTTCCGGCTGGGAAGAGGAACGAGCAAAGCCATCTTCTCTATGTGCGCCAACTTGCAGAGAAGAGCAAAGAGCAAGGTCGGCCAATGTTTCTGTGTTTTGTCGACCTCGAAAAGGCTTTTGATAGTGTCCCTAGAGAGGCCTTTTATTTATTAGGACAACCAACAAGCTATAATAAACTAGTACACAAAAGTGTGAAAACATAAAGCAAGTAATAGGTTTATAAAGAAATTAATCATCGAAGTTAAGCAACGCGCGGTCATAACTTAATTATTTTTTTATTATAATCTTTTTGTGCATTTTAAAAACTTTTACTAATATATATTATGTTCCTACATGCTTAAGGAACCTCGGCGCCTCCAGCTCTTGTCGCTCCTCTTGTCTTGTCCGGTGATTTAAAATAATCACTTCTATTAGTCGGCTGTTTGTTTCCAAAACTTAATTTAAAAAAAGAATTCCACAGAATCAATTTTTAAAAACCAGTTTACATTTTACTCGAATCGCAAACACTGGCCAGTATCGATACCGAGCAAAAATACAACGCGTAATCAGGTTTCCTCAAACACAACCATCTAGTTTGAGAGATAACGTTGAGAATCTTACTTCATACCTTTCCGTTACACAGTTTTTAACTAGCACGGGAGATAAGTTTTGTACAGGGTTTATAATAATATGTGTGTACCCGAAAGGGGGTGATTCTAACTACTTCAAGGAATTTTAGTTTTACGACTTTTCAGGATTCGTTGATTTTGATTTAAGAAAAGACCTGGCAAGAATTCTTGAAAGGTCATTAACCTCTACGAAGAGTTGTCGTAGAGGTACAAACAAAATTACCTTGCACCACAGAGAGATATTGTCTTCCAATATGTTTTAAAAAACAATCTACTTATGGACTCAAAATCATGCTCACATCAATTTATCAAGCAAAATTGTAAATAAAATGAATAAAAACACATGGATTCCCGATATCTTTCTCCTCCAAAACGACTTGTTTTTTGGGCTATTACGTATAACTATAAAGAAGCTAACCATGTCATAGAATGATATTTTGTTGTTGTTTATTTCATTGAATTATGTATGAAATGAAAACTCTCACGAACTCCCGAACTACTTCGCCAACAAGGCTTTAAAGTTTAAATTATTTCAACAGATTAAAACGTATGATAAAAAGGGATATTCAGTTTGGCATTGTCGCCACTTGGAACATGCTAATTTAACTTTAAATCCGCGCGCTCGCTGTTTACTTGCATGAATATTGTTTATGGTAATGTGTTTTGTATAGTTCTGGTACTGTTTAAATTTAGACCATTGTTTGCTGATTACTATCTGCGGAACGTAATCTAACGGGATACCATTTTAATCCTTAAAGCTTTAGCAACATACAAATCAGTGATAAAATAAATAAATAATGCTGGACATTTCAGCCAGTACTATCTAGCCCCAAATTAGCAAAGCTTGTGTTATAGGTACCAGATCGTTGATAGAATACTTAAGTACATAGATACATAGCAAAATACCCAGGCCCGGAACTAATATCTGCAGAAAACTTACAAAAATTTGTGCTGCGACAATAATAGAACCATGTTAGACATGACAAGTTCACGATATGTATGTCTATTCTTACATACACACCCAAATAAAAGCATAGTACCTATAGATTACGTCACATACTCAGAAGAAATTGAGAAAATCTTTTAAAAATATATAAAGAAAATAACAGCACAAAATTCTGGGGTTCGTTGAAATATCGAGGTTTTCTCTTAGATTTAAATCGTTAGACGTGTCCTGACACGCCAAAAAACTATGGCATTGTTTTTGTATGTGTGTTAACAATAAAGCCGACGCACCATCACTGGTTTTGCCAATAAACCAAACTGCTTTTGTTACCATTTATTGTGAAATCATGTTCCACAAACTTTTGTGAAAAAAACACCACGTGCGGCTAATACTGTATTTAGAGGTACACTGATTCAAAATGAGTGTGCTCACTCATTTTGTCTGGAAACAAAACGGTGCGGTCTCATTACGGTAAGGCCGGATCTAACGGTTTAAATATTTGGGTTTTCTTTATTTATTTTCCAAACATCTGGTTGTATAGTTTGGGTGCCACCATTCCCGAAAGTGATTGTATGTTACGTCATAAGTCAGCCAATGAGGATTGTTCATTGCTAAACACAACTGGCACACGTCGAAGACGTCTGATTTCCGGACAGAATATTCGTGCTGAAATTTGAAGAAACCTTTGTATCGAGAATGGTTTGATACAACGTCGTACATCACTTTGGCTAGTTTTTCAACGCCTAGTTTAACGGCGTTTAAGAAAGAGTTCGGAGGTAGGAATCTGTTGAAAAATAACTTTAGTTAGTGAATCTATGGTAAAACACGTATAAGCCCCACGTTGGGCGCCAAATTGCTTTATGGAGGCGTAAGGGACGGTATTAAACTGAAATGAACGCTTTACGTTTACTCTAAGTGTAAAAATATAACTATATTTCACTTCTAATTATTTGATTTATAGCAGCGCCAGCAAATGGACATTCTATAATTTGTTATTTTTGTAGTGTTATAGAACACTTAGAAACGAATCCCACCGGAATCGATAATTTTGATAAGGTTTTTCATTACCCATAAAATCCACCCAACTTAGTCGGCTATTAGTCAGAGGAAAGTAGAGGTCGATACGTCTGAAACTGACTAAGCCGAGAGTTTCCTCACGTTATTTTTTTTTACATTTATACTTGTATGTGTTATATATGCACATAATCATTTTACAACAAAGAGTAATCAATTGTTGCACGGCCGGTATCAAACCCAGGATCTTTGGGTCGGGGTTACATACCACTCGGCCAATAGGGCTCATATCTACATTGTTATTATTAATTTAGGTACCTTTCATAGTCAGCCTTCCCATAAACAATCGGAATCGCCTTATTATCGTAGGCATACAATACATCCTGCGTCACATAATCCTCATCAAAAGAATCTTCTAGAGCGAGATAGAAGAAATACAGCTTCTTTAACTTCCAAAAGCAAGGTTTCATTGTTTTCTTCCTACACTTCCTTCCACATTCTCCAAAGACATCTAACGTTAAGTTATATGGAGATAGTTGTTTCATTAGTTCAGTTATAAAGACTTCCCGCTTACTTCTCGAGTGGCATTTGTCTAGAAACGTGGCTGCAGCTATGCTTTTATTAGTTACTTGTTTGATTACGTCAGATTTGTAGGTTATAACGTTGCTGAAATGGCTGCCAATTTCTTCTTTGTCTTCGTTGTATGCGGTGATGAATTTGTACGGTATCGTGGATGTGCTTCTGAGGACAGATAAGGTTAGTATAAGCACAGATAATATAATACACTGTATAAGATTAATTAGGTTACACGTACCTACATTGTGCTGAGAGTTGATGGTGACCTTATGAAACAAATTCAAATACACTCATTTGACACAAATGTTTACTAAATATTTGTCCAGGTCAAAGTACAAATCAGTAAGTGTTTATTCAATAGAGTAAAATTCTACAAAGAATAGTCAATTTACAAAAGAAGAACAAGACACATTTAAATTGAATAAAGCATATATTTGAATTCGTCCGCTTTAGATAACATTTTTTTCCAAGTGAGGGAAAGAAGCGTACAAGAAACCTCACTTTGCGATCCCAATGGCTTTGAACAATCATAAAATTGTATTTCTGAAACCAATGGCCTCTCTGCTGATAAATTAAAAAAAAATGAATAATGTGATTCTATGTGGTTAAATATACATATATCGATGGTTAACAGTGCATAAGGTGGCACGTTCTGGCTCTATATGAAGTCCCAAGAGAGGGAGAGGACACTATAACCCTAGAATCTGGCCACCTTTTGTACTTTAGGGAGGGAGCTCAACTTTCCCAGGATGGCGTCGGGTTCCTGGTCCATAGAAACTTCGCTGACAACGTGGTAGAAATGTCCAGTGGGTCGACAGGGGTAGCATACCTCATTATTAAGCTGACGAGAGGTACACCCTCAAGGTCTTGCAGGTTTACGCACCGACTTCGACACACTCGGACGAGAAAATAGAGATGCTCTATGAGGACGTCACTAAGGCCTTCCATAACACCCCAAGGGCACACTACAACGTAGATTTTAACGCCAAAGTGGGAGTACAAACTGGCAGCGAATCCTCAGTGGCACCATACGGCTATGGCAGCAGGAATGACAGAGGGCAAATGCTCATCAACTTCCTAGAAAGTGAGGGGATGTTTATGATGAACTCGTTCTTCAAAAAACAGCCCCAAAGAAAGTGGACGTGGCAAAGCCCCGATGGAAGAACAAAAAATGAGATCGACTTCATCATGGCGGATAAAAGACGCATATTCAGAGATGTCTCAATGGTCGCAAGGTTTAAAACCGGAAGCGATCACCGGCTCGTACGAGGCACTCTGAATATTGACTACAAGCGCGAAAGAATCCGTTTGATGAAGTCCAGGCTCCGACCGAATCTGCTCCAGACTGCAATTGGCTCCCAAGCTTCCCAACTAAAACTGGAAAACCAATTTGCTGCCCTAGAAACCACTGACAGCATCGACCAAAAATTCGAACAAGTGGTGAAGATTCTAAAGGGTACTAGAGGGTACTAAACTCTGCAAAACGAGGCCCACAGGCAAGAAATCTAAACTCACGAGGGAGACTCTAGAGCTTATGAGTGAACGACGCCAAAACCCCCCTCAACATTGTCAGAAAACCGGGCCCTTAATGAAAAAAAGTCACGAAGCTGGTTTGACGCGACCTCCGAGCTTCTAACGCGCTTGAGATTGAGAAAGCTATCGAGCAGAACCGGGGGTTGAAAGTGTTCGTCCAGCCTTTCGGAAGAAGCCACTTGACAAGGTTGACTACACAAGCCGGTAATGTCATCACTTCTAGGCCGGAGATCCTCTCAGAGATGCATTTCTATAGTCAGCTATACACCTCACACGAACCTCGACCCGAAGCCCTCAGAGACGATCCCAAAGCCACCCTTACACGCCACTTTACAGAAGACTTGCCCGAGATCAGCCTGAATGACATCAAGTTGGCCCTTAGGTAGCTTAAAAAAGGAAAAGCCCCAGGCGAGGACAGCATCACGACTGAGCTTCTAAAGGCGAGAAGAATACCCGTACTGTAGGAACTTCAGGACTTATTCAATACCGTCCTCTCCACTGGGAAAACTCCGGATGCGTAGAACAAAGGCGTAGTCGTTCTGTTTTTCGAGAAGGGTGATAAAACATAGACCATATTCACACAGTGCGGCAAATTATACAGAAGACCACCGAATATAATCCATAAGTCCACAAAAGCTAAACACTGAGGTGTTTAGCTTTTGTGGACTAAGAAGGCCTTTGACACAGGTCTGTGCTGGTCTTTCTGCAACGATGCCATGTCGATTAACGATACATCGAGGTGATGAGATGCCTTTATAAAGCCGCAACAATGACTGTCCAAGTACAGAACCAGCAGACAGATCATATCCACCTGCACCGTGGAGTGCGACAGGGTGATGTCATATCATCGAAACTATTCACAAATGCATTGGAGGATATGTTCAAGACGCTGGACTGGAAAGGACTCTGCATCAATATAAATGGCGCACACATCACTCACCTGCGATTTGCGGATGACATCGTCATCATGGCGGAAACGTTGCAGGAGTTGCAACAAATGCTGGACGGCCTTGCAAGTTCGTCTCATCGAATCGGTCTACAGATGAACTTGGGTAAAACCAAAGTTATGTTCAACGAACACGTTGACCCGGGACCGATCGCCGTAAATGGAGTCTCCCTCGAAGTTGTTTCAGAGTATGTGTACCTAGGGCAATTGCTTTAACTAGGCAGGAATAACTTTGATAAGGAGCACAAGAGACGGATACAGCTGGGCTGGGCAGCATTTGGCAAACTTTATTATATAATATTAAAACTGACGACAACGTAGTGAGCACGCAACTGAATCATGGTCTATTGAAACGTAAGTTAGCTAAAATTGTCTAGGTCTAGGATCGTTCCACCAGGATAAAATTATACATACCTGTACGACCAAGTCCAATTAAAGAACTTATCATAAACGGGATCACAAACTGGATAATTATCTGATGAGTCGTTAGCGGCAAAAATATACTTCTGGTAGTGACCCCTCATCTCTGGCAGTTTCTGAATACCATTACTCACATCTTGCAAGTTAAAGATAATCGCATCATAGTATTTGATATTATCGAGCAATTGCTTATCCCTGGTAAAATAACAATTGATTTTTGGGCATTTTTTCTCTATAAAATGTTTCTGCCCATCATGGAAAATGCTGTGAATAGGAGTCCAAAGTAACAAATATTTGATGTCCGGAAGGAATCTATCGATACTATTCAATTCTGGGGTGTCCGACTCCTTGGTGATCATGCAGTACAAAATAAAAAAACAAAACAAGTGTATGGACTTTTTCAATAATTTCTTTACGTTCGTCATTTCTTACAAATACCAATTCTTCTCACAAATATTAAACAATTGAATGTTGGTACTTGACAAACACGAATGCTCACTTAGATAACTTTAAAGTGACTGGATCGTCTTAGCTATAAATATGATTTGTAAGAGTCTGGTTTTTCTTTGTTTACAAAACAGTTTTGCAAGAAATCTAGAGTTCAAAGAATTGTGTTCAAATTCTTTATCAATTCAATTACATCCAACGTAAGATTCTACGAAAATCGACGCTTCATATGCGACAATAACATTCTGTGTTAAATGCGCACATATATTTTTCAAGAAAGAAAAAACCATTGAGGCATCATCACCGACCGGTATCCAAACCACAAATCATCATCATTATCATTTCAGCCGTAAAACGTCTACTACTGGACACAGGCCTCCATGGATTTCCATTAGGGGTAGTTGCCATACTCACCACGCTTGGCAAGCGGGTTGGCGAGCGCAGTATGGGATGTTGATACACGGAAAGACGCTGCTGCCCATCTTCCGGACGTATCCCTTAGCAGGCTCTTACTGCATCCACGGGCATGAGAAGAGGGGTAACATTCTACTGCCGGCACCCCACGGCACGGTTTTAACGTGGTTAACTACGAACATCGATTTCTCCGGAAGTCAGGGTAACATAACAACATTTGCTTTAACGGTGAAGCATAGCAAACCCGCGGCTTAGTCAGCTTCAGATGTATTGACACGCACTTTCTTCTGAATAAATACGACATTGCTGAGAGGATGGTTTAGGTGGTGGGCTAATCCATGTAACAATGTCACTGGCACTACAGTGTGAATACCAGTTGCTGACATCGTATAATATATCTCATAATCATTATCATCACTTTCAGCCCGTGTCAACCCACTGCTGGGTGTAGGCCTCCTCCATTCCTTGCCACTTCTTCCTGTGTTGGGCCGATCGCATCTAGGTTTTGTTAGCGACCTTAACGATGTCATCCACCCATCTAGCAGGTGGTCTGACTCATACGCATGAGGTTTATGAGATTTCATATGGGTTAAAGGTTTTGCTCCACCTGCCGTCACCACATCTTGCCAAATGCCCCGCCCATCTCCACTTCAGTCTCCATAATCCGGATACCAACGTCTTGGACCTTAGTCCGTCTCCGGATTTCGGTGTTGGGTTTTCTATAGATAGATAGATAGATAACTCTTTATTGTACACCACATTGAAAATATACAAACAAATAAAGAACCTTACATACAAAATCACACAGGAGTACAAAGGTTTTGTTATCTATTAACTATATTTGCTCGTTTATTGTTTATTTACCATTATGACCTTCTATTTTGTTGACGTGCATTTTCAATATTATTTTTGACATGTGTGTTTATTAATTAGTAATTTGTGGTATTGGTAACCACGTAAAAACCCAATTGTTACTTATAATACTCATTATCAATAAATTACTATTATGACTATTACTATTAGTATGATTATTACTATTATTATGACTATCATAATATATGCCCAATTTACTAAAATTCTGTAGGTAGATATGACCTGTCAAACAAACCTTTTTAACTTCCGAAAAGTCCAACAACGCAGTACTCATGTTATCATGGGATCAGCAAAGGAAAATGTATAAACAGAATGCGAGAAAAATTAGATTTGATTTGACAGAATGAGATTCGCGCGTTTTTTTCCAAAATGGCGACAAAGCAACGCTTGCATTGTCCGTTTGACATGGGTCCTTACTGTCCCGAAAATTGTCCTGACTTTTTTGAATAGCAGCGCGATTAATGTACAAGAAAATCGCTTTGATGGATGCTTTGGAAAACATTTTTTTTGTTGTGAATCCGTGAACGTGACGTATGAAGGGGGACCGAAAGGTAGGGTTTGTGATTGTGATTTACCTTTCTGGAATAACATTTAATGTTTTCTGCTCTGCAACGATAACATGAGGCAACTTCCTAGCAAACTTACATATATGGCGTAAATACAAATAACACAAGTATGTAAGGTTCAGTACTATTTATTATGGCCAGGCAGTGCACATGTTTCTTTCAGATTAGGTACTTACATTACATTAAGTACTGACATAGACCATGAGGGAGGTAAAAGAAAGACCTACGAACTAGAGCTATTAATACTATCTGTGTACATAATGATGATCCGCCTGCGACGCAAGAGGTTGCGGGTTCGATTCCCGCCTCGGGACAAATGTCTGCACGATCTGTAGATATTTGTTCAGGGTGTTCTGGATGTTTTTCTATATGTAATAAAAAAATATCTATTTATGTAGTATAATGTTTTAAGTATATCAGTCATCTAGTACCCATAACACAAGCTATGCGTAACTTGGGGCTAGACGATTCTGTGTGAATTGTACAGAATTATTTCTTTATTTCAAGCTTTTTATGAGTAGGGACCTCTACCTTCTTAAAATTCTCTTAGTGATTCTTTATCCGCTTTGACATAAACATTTTCTAGTTTTGAAATGTAGATGAATACCTGTCATTATCATTTTTAATATCGTTTTTAGGGTTTCGTAGTAAAACAAGTAACCCTTATAGTTTCGCTTTGTATACTGTCAGTCTGTCTGTCCGTCCGTCACCGGCTTTGCGAAGAGACTATTAGTCCTAGAAAGCTGTTATTTTGCATGGGCATATAAAATAACAATGCTGAGATAGCGGTACACAAAAAAAAAAGTAATTTGGGGTACCCGTCCGATGTACCTACACGTAAGATGGGGATGAACTTTTATTATTGTTCTTGATTTTCTTATCGTGCGGGGTTTCTTTGAATAGGTATTTTCAAACCATTTAGGGGTTGGTAAAACGATTTTTCGATTTAGGATTCCGTTTAAAAAATAATCGAGTTACATTTTTTGCGAGCGTCCTGAACTTCGTCACGGACTTTCATGGTTCATGGTTGTTGTGGAAAGTTCATGATTAAAACTCTTTTAGATCCGTTTGAAAAATAATAGAGTTACATTTTTTGCATTAAAACTCTTTTAGATTCGGAGAAATTGTCGCTCAAATAAGAGATACTGGAATAGTTTGAACCGAAAACTCAATGAATACCTGTTAACATGTAAACGTAAAAAATCATATACCAACTTCTAAAAAATGGTCTAGTAACTACAGAACCTTACACAACGCGTGGCCCGACACTCACCCGGCCTAATTTATTATAAGCAGGCACCTCTACCTTCTTAAAATTCTCTCAGTGATTCATTATACGCCTTTACATAAACATTGTCTGGTTTTGAAATGTAGATGGCACCGGCGAGCTGATGCAAATCGCTGAATAATCTCCGTATTGAAATGCGGTGACAATGAGTTCCGACAGTTGTTCTACATCGATCCTGGGTGCCTGTTAGGGTTGCAGGGACAACGTAAGCCACATCTTGAAGTGTTTGGGGTACAATAGAGGAATTTACTTTTTTAACCGTGGAAATAAACAAAGGCAGTTTATTCCAACACGTTTTGCTTTGTCAAGAAAATCAACATCATAGGATTGAATGTCTATCCGCGCATGGGGCCGGCATGACACTGTATACTTATTAATCTCACGTTAAGTTTGAGAAGTAAAACAAAAACAGCTTGAAGTGTATCGGGTAGAATAGAGGAATTTACTTGTTTTAGCCGTGGAAATAAACAATGACAAGTCTGACACTAAAGTGACAGACTTGTCAACTAAAGTTAAGTCTGGTAGTTAATGTTTGGATGAGTATACAATCGTGTGTCTTTATAAAGTTTAATAAAGTTTTCCTTATACTTCAAGTCGTTTTAGTGTTAACAATCGGTTGGGAATCCATAGAATTTTATATCTGTCTTACCTACTCTGTTTAACTTTCATGTACATACGTATTTAAATTATACAAAAGATCGTACCTAGTCTCTTCTATCTATTGGATGTAGAATTTAAATTTTCTCACTGCGATTAAACGATTCATGTTCCTAAAAAAAAAACAGGTTTCTTGCATTTTCCCGCTTTTATGACCGTATCCTTCGTTCGTGTACAGCATTTATAGGGTGATGTCGTAAAGTTTGATGTCTAAATATGGAAAATGGAGTGTGTGCAGTGGATTGATTGAGTAACCATCAGCAAACCGACGCACAAGATGGGAAGCGGACATCTTAACAAAAGAGTTTTGTTAACTTAGAATCCGTTAGAAAGCTTAAAAAATTATTCACAATCAACGAAACATTGTAAAGACCTACAGTAAACCTATGAAATGTCCGCTCGTACTGCATAACCTATCTTTCAGAAGGTATAGTTGTCGCCCAGGCCTGGGTTCAATTACAGTAAGGTTACGTGGGTAAGTTAACATTATATTTTGCAAATAAAAATATATTTATTTATTTACTTGGGTACAAAGCCACGAGAAGCAGAAGTAGTAGATTATGGAAACTGAATTATCAATCGTTTTATCGAAGTTCCTGTTCACCGGTAGACTACCTAATAATTTTTAAAAAAACTGTATTGGTTCTTAGTATATCTTTGAAATAAAGCAACGACATCATTATGTTGAGGCAGGGCCTTTTGGTCCACTTATCAAATAATATTTCGCTATTTGTACCTATGCATTATTATTATTACGTAGGTAATACAAATATTTTGCGTCATGCGCCGCCATAACACTTCCTGATATAAAACTCTTTATCCGCTGTTTCTATTCGCTTTCGAACGTCCGCTGGAGCTGTATACTCTAGGTATTGTTCTCGCACAAACTCCGCTCGTTCAATTCGATATAGTATCGTGTTATTAGATTTTATGCTCCGATATACGCCTAAGTCACTCAATTGGGAAGGATATTGGGTTGAGGTTATGTTGATTGATGGATAGTTTCCTTGTATGCTCCTATGTGGGTTTGTTTGAGCAAAAACGTTGCTTCTATTGTTTACGAAGAATATTCTTTATGACGACCTCCGTGGCGCAGTTGGTTTAAAAGCCGGCTGAGACGCAAGAGGTTGCGGGTTCGATCCCCGTCGAGGGACAAAATGATTGCGTCATCTGCAGATATTTTGTCTTGGGTCTGAGTGTTTTTATTTGTATAATTCATATCTACCTCTATGTATTTACACAAAAATAGGTATTTTATTAATAATTTGGTACCAATACCACAAGCGCTGCTTACTTAGGGGCTAGATGGTGCTGTGTGAAATAATAATAAATAATGCTGTGCAACTCACACAGCATCATCTAGCCCCAAGTTAAGCAGAGCTTGTGTTATGGGTAATAGATACTGATATACTTAATACATTATGCTACATAAAAGTTATATTTTTGTTAAGTATAAAAAAACATCCAAAACACCCTGAACAAATATCTGCAGATCGTACAGACATTTTTCCCAGGGCGGGAATAGAACCCACTTGCAACCACTGCAACGACTGCACTTGCAACGACATGGACCTCTGGGAATAAGCCTTATTTTTGTATTCATCATCATTACCTTACCGTAGGACGTCCACTGTTGGATAAATAGGACACCCAAATAGATCTCCAAGTACTGATCATGAGGGGTTGTTACCATACTCACCACGCTTGGCAGGCGAGTAAGCAAGCGCAGTACGAGATGTTGATACACGAGTAGATGCTGCTGCCTCTCTTTCAGAAGTATCCCCAAGCTGATTCTTAATGCATCCACAGGCAAGAGAGGAGAGGTAACATTCTCCTGCCGGCACCCCACGGCACCCCTTAGCATAGGTTTTTTTATATCACTAAATGACGAGACAAGCCGAAGGCCTACCTGATGATAACCTCTACCTGTTACAACTGCAATACCGCGGTAATCACGTTCACTTAGCACGTGACCAACGCTGCATTACGCCCGTCAACTTGAGATATAAAGTTGTAAGGTCTCATGTGCCCGAAATTTCCCCGGCCCCCTTACCCTTCAAACCGGAACACAGCAATGCATACATCACTGCTTGGCGGCAGAATTAGGTGGTAGTACTTCCCCGGATGAACTCTTCACTTCACAAACTTTGATTTTTTACTACTACTAAAAGGTATGAATGGATACTAAAAGGTATGAATGGATGTATAATCTTTATTTTGACTGTATCCATCTAAGTATGTAGGTACCTAGGCTAGCTGCCATCGTCAGTCATACAGCAAAGTGCGCGTATATCAAGAACCGCATTGAACTTACCCTATTCATCATTTTAGCCGTATGACGTCCACTACTGAACACAGGCCTCCCTCATGGATCTCCATGAGGGGCAGTTGCCATACTCACCACGCTTGGCAGGCGGGTTGGCGAGCGCAGTACGGGATGTTGATTCACGGCAAGACGCTGCTGCCCATCTTCCGGAGGTATCCCTTAGCAGGCTCTTACTGCATCCACGGGCATGAGAGGAGGGGTAACATTCTACTGCCGGTACCCCACGGCCAGTTACCCTATTAGCTGAACCAAATGACGAGTTATGGAGCGCCCGGTGGAACCCTATTACAGCTGGCCCAACACCGGAAGAAGTGGCAAGGAATGGAGGAGGCTTACACCCAGCAGTGGGATGACACGGGCTGAAAATGATGATGATGATCATATAGTTATATCATCTGTACCGATCCCACCTATCCACCTACGGGAAGGAATATGATGATGAATACTATTCGTTCAACAAACTATTCAAAACACGTAACACTTTTGCCAAGAACGGTATATTTTTCTGTGCAAATTTCAACCTTAAAGAAGGAGTGAACAAACTGAGTATTAAATTTAAATAAGTATTAAAATTAAGTATGGAAATTCAAATTTTTTATTTTAAGGGTCAAGTGTATCAAGTGCCGACAACCCGTCGAGCCGATCGTGTACAGATTATGCGCACTAAAGCAGTCTATCCACAGCGAGGTGTGCGGGCTCCAAAGATTTTAATCGTGAGATACGCCCTTACCGTCATGAGAGATACGAAATGATTAAATGTTTAATAAATGTATAATTTAAATATTTCATTACCATTATTTTTTATAATAATTACATAGGGATATACATATAATAATTATCATGTATTATATTTCCTATTATTTATATGTGTAGTTTTTAACCATTCCATTATATAAGTAATTAAACTAGGGAAACCGTGCTCTTACTTTCTTGTCGTTTTCGTCCATCCAAAAGCTGCCTGTTAGAGATCGCTTGAATTTATAAGGCCGCCCATGCGTCTGCTTCTTTGCGTTAATATTTTTTTCTTTGTTTTTGTTAAGAATTAAGGGTACAATAAAGAGTTATATAACTATCTATGTCCCATGGTTCCGTGAAGAATTCGGTATCATTCGTGGTATTTTACGACCTACTTAAATATATTTTGCGCCCAACTTAAATTTATTTAAAACCGTTAACAGAGGTTACTTAACTGACGTATGCCTAACCCACTTCGGCCGGCAATTTTTCCGTATAAAACATAAATTCGAGTCGAGTGATCTTTTAAGGTTATACCTAATTTTATGGCAGAAGTTTCGCGATTCGCCCCGTTCACAGTAAGCCGCGGGACGTGGGAAAAGTTGTATAATTTGATACGTTTACAAATTAACATTATTTAAGTTATAACGTAATGGCGCGGTTTTGACGTGAAGAGGAACATATGTAAAATAACGAATGTTAATAAACGTTAAATAATGTAGTTAGTTGTTCTTAATCATAATCTCACTCGTAGGAGCCGTATTGCCAGCAGGCAGTAGAATTTTTGTTTGCCCATTAATTTTCCCCTTCTCTCTTGCCCGTGGATACAGTAAGAACCTGCCAAGGCATACCTCCAGAAGACAGATAGCAGCGTCTTTCCGTGTATCAACATCTTGTACTGCGCTCGCCAAACCACCTGCCAAGCGTGGTGAGAATGGCAGCAACCCCTCTTGATCAATGAGGTAGGCTTCTGTCCCGCATTAGATGTCCTACGGTTAGAAGAGAATCTGCCTTTTAAAATATGTTCGAATTAAAAATAGGAATTTTATAAAAAGTTACACATAATGACTCCCGATAATTATAGGATAATTTCGTTGAAGTTCATTATTATCATTATAAATGGTTTACTTCGTTTAGTTTGAGACCGATCGTTTTGGGTGATGATGACTGAATTTAATAATTAATCCGTCATGAAGATTAACAAAATTTATTCGACACATTTTTTCTCATCATTACAGCCGTAGGACTGGCTGTGTACGTCCACTGCTGGACACAGGCCTCCCTCATGGATCCAAAGAGCATGAGCATAGCGGGTTGGCGAGCGCAGTAAAGGTTTGATACATGGGAAGACGCTGCTGCCCATCTTATGGAGGTATCATGGTTGTATCATGGCAGGTATCATGGCTGGCATTTCATTATATACATTTTCCAGTGTATAAATATTTTCGACTGAAACTAAATTACCTAAAGAAGAATTTGAAACTGCACCACCGCATCGTAAATCAATTTACGCAACGCTAAATAGTTGGCAGGGCTGAGCCAACTATGGAGGAGATTATATCTCAGCCAGTCTCATACGCATACCGAACGCAGTAGGGCGCGAGCAGAGCAGTATCAATGTAGAATGGTCTATTGGCCTCGCCTTATAACAGCCATTTTTGATAAAGCTGTGAGGATCTATACCATCCTAGTGTATTATATTATCTGTGGTATAGGTCAAGCAAGCCTAATCCATCTAAGAATGTCCCACAAAAGACGGAGTTCTGAGGTTAATAACAAAAAAAATACTGATGATTTGAGAACCCCCATTTTGAAATTGGTTCAAAAGAGTCTTAAGTCTTCTTCTTTTAATCGTTAACAGTAGGGCGCAGGTGGTATAGTCTTTTTAGGGCTATATAGTGGTTGTACTCGTGATATATGATTCAAAGAATAGGTATATTTTGACTAAACTGACAACAAAATTCTATTTATGAACTAAAGTTGAGTTTATGTAGCGAGTTTACCTGTCCTTTGCTTACTATCTCTGTCGTTGCAAAAATATCTATGTGGGACATAAAGCAAAGTATTTAGCTTCGTACATAATGAATTTGAGTTGTGTGTATGTGTGTTGTATCTGTACATTCAATAGTTTAATGTTAATTATTATTCGCAACTGGAGCATCCGGTACGCTTAAGTACAGACCAGTATAAACAAGTTGTTTAAACTGTTCTGTGGCTTAAGCAAACACGATTTTAATGCGCTTACAGTTCTGCCCCTAAGCGGCCAGGGTCATCAGTCATCAGGTATGCTTAAGCGGGCACGGTTTTGATACGCTTACAAAGCTGAGTCTGAGTTTGAGCTGGTCTCACATATTGTGGAAACCTGAGGAAGAACTTACTATAGAAATGATCCTATGAAGCACCTAAACGGCCATTCTACACGTTTCAATATCTTTGGTTGTTTAAACTAACGTAGATAGCGCGCGGGTGTGGCGATATTGCATATTTTGACGTAACATCCAAATCAAGGTTTCTACACGATATTCAAGGGATTTAATTATCAATATTAGGATCGGGGTCGAAGTATGTGTATTAAATATTGCGGTACTGACCCCGAATTGTTGTGTTGGGATATAATACGAGAATAGTTTGTTAGAATCTCATGTAGTACATGTAATGTTATGTTGTACGTTGATTACTCCGTAGCGTACGTAACTAAGTGCATAAGAAATAGTTGAAATGCAGGACGTTGCAGATTCGAATTCTGCTGTGCTTCTGCGTTTTATGATCCAAAGCATAAATATTATAACATTTGTTATAATAATAATAAAATAAATAAATAATAAATAATACTGGACAATGCACACAGCATCATCTAGCCCCAAGCATAATTATGATCCAAAGGGATTGCGAAAGAATAGGCTAGTTGACTAAACTATTTTTAGTCCATCATCTAGCTAGATTAACAAAAACGATTGGACACGTATTTTTCCTTTTAACGTAATCCAAAAATAACGGCGATACATTATACCGAAATATTGCGTGACGTCACAAGCTCCCTAAATGTCAATGCGCTCTTTTTAACCGACTACAAAAAAGAAGGAGGTTCTTTGTTTGGCTCTATTTTTATGTTTATTCATCGATTTATCAGTCAATTGTGGACCGATTTTCAAAATTCTTATTTTTTTATTTGAAAGAGTGCACTTCTATTTGGTCCCATTGTAACCAAGTCAGGATCTGATGGTGGAATCCGTGGAAATCGAGGGAAACCCTTAAAGGCATGTACAATGTTTTTCACATATTTTTATTTATTTTATCATTTAAAGTCGGTTTTTTTTGTTGAAAAATAAAGACTATTAAGTTTTGTTTTTTTAATTTAAAGAAGCAAAAATACTTGTGTATTATGTTTGTACTATCTAACAATATATGAAAATCAAAGTTCTATTTAGTCTGACAGATTTTCATACCATGTCAACATTGCCTATACATAAGTTGGATTTACTCTACACACAGGCAACAGAAAAACACCTTATTCAGGTGAGATCAATCAGTGGATGATGGACTCAATGATATTCACTAATTCATCATCGTCGAAAGTCCGACTTCGCCCACTGTTGGGGTTGGTTAAGAGACCTTTAGTTTGAGTCAGTCTCCATTAGTATTTTAAAAACCATTACTATTCTATAAGACTTTGGGGCTAGGTGGTGCTGTGTGAAACGTCCAGCATTATTTATTTATGGTTTAATATATTTATTTTTCATAAAGATTATATAGCACATTCACTTACATGAAAAATACAATTTCGTGTAAATATATAAGTTAGATAATAATAATAGAAAGTCTACAATCAGTGTGTGTTACCAGTGATGACATATGGAACCGAGACGTGGTCATTCACGATTGGCCTCATGAATAAGCTCAGAGTCGCTCAACGAGCTATGGAGAGGGCTATGCTCGGGGTTTCTTTACGCGATCGAATTAGAAATGAGGAGATACGTAGAAGAACTCGGGTCACCGACATAGCCAAACGGATTAGGACGTTGAAGTGGCAATGGGCAGGCCATGTAGCTCGTAGAACAGATGGCCGATGGGGCCGAAAAATTCTCGAGTGGAGGCCACGGACCGGCAAGCGCAGCGTAGGACGTCCACCAACAAGATGGGATGATGACCTGGTGAAGACCGCAGGTCGACGGTGGATGCAGATCGCTTCCAACCGCAATAACTGGATATCCATGAGGGAGGCCTATGTCCAGCAGTGGACGTCCTACGGCTGAAATGATGATGATATAAGTTAGCCTAGTAATGGACTAAATCCCCCGTGAATATAAAACAACAACTTAAAAGTAATTTGCATAGATATATTGGTTAAGTAGGTTGTTGGTACGATTGGCTACTTGTACCTGTATTGTAAAATATGTACCAATTATACTTGTAATAGTAAGCCGTTTTCAGTAAAAGAGATAAAAGAGTTTTCGACCAAACCCAACAGATGGAGCTAACAAGCGGAGAAAGCAAGTTTGAAAGCTCCAGCATTATTTATTTATCTAAAAGGTTCTGGTTCAACACCTAGTTTGCCACCGTTTACCGCTAATTAATTAATTTAAAAGACTCATTAAACTAATTATCGGTATAAACCTTTAAAACCACGTGAACGACACATGCTTGCGGCGAGCGAATTAAATTAATTGTTTGAAAATGTTTGGTTAAATATGCTGCCAGGTCTATGATAAATGGTTTTAAAACGCAATGAATTAGTATACACGAGTATTGTTGTGAATATGCAGGGCGAAAAGCGAAATGGTGAAACGGCTCGGGTCTTAAGAGAGCCGAGGACGGTAATCATCAATACACACGTGTCTCATACGACATTTTTCAACACACTTATGAAGAAAATAACTATAATTTCAACAGTGAAAACGAGTTCTGAAAAATTTTTCGCAATGGAGGAAAAATATTATCAGTGTTCCTATGCGCGCGCATTAACAATGGCGATCGGCCATAGACTAAAAGAAATGAGGTGTCTTTTTTTTTGGCTTTTCGCGGATAGCGTTTTAGCCACGTACAAAATGGGGAATTAAAGTTTTCTTTAAAGAGAAAACAAGAGTTATATTTGAGTGAAAGTTTTATTTATTAAGTTAAAATTATCTATTTAAATACGAAGTTGCATGAAATGAGCAAGCAATAGGTACATTAATGTATTTGTACTATTGAACACGACCTTTTTTGTATCGAAACTTTTTTAAGAACAAAGTAACTAACTCAACCAATAAAATAAAAAAGCCCCTATAACTCACTTGTGAATAATAGCAATGAGAAAGTCACAGTTTGATTACATGTGTCATTATGTGCCTAATTGCGGTGAAATTAGAGCCATTTTATGAGCAAGTGTGTTGAAAATTAATTAATCCAAATTATGTAATCAATGTATAAAAAATATATAATACTTGTAATTATTATTACTAATAATAGATGGATTTCCTAAAAAAACCCGCTTCTCAAGTCTTTTTGTTCCTAATTCCCTTTCTGACATATGAATGGTATTTGAGATATGATTTGTATAAAAAGGCAAGGTACTACGAATGACGTTACAATATCTTGAATGTGAGGAGGGCATGCAAAAAATCCTTTTATTGAAACTAGTCGTCCCTTTATACATTATGTATAAGATAGTGTGCAGTGTGTTTCCATTGTAGCACGTCATTACGGTACGTCACGGTATAAGACGAATTTTCCCCTTTGCAGTATGAGAAAAATAAGTTTATTCGATAAATAAGACGCATTTGCCGAAGCTGCATCGAGAATTTAATTAAATTTAAATAAAATGTATTATATCGAACAATTTAACGATTATAACAAATATCACAATATTTATTTATTTATTTAAGCCTTTATTACAGATACATTATTTTACTTAAATTTAATTATTTTACACTACGACATCAACACTAATATCTGGTTGCCTTTTTTATATAGTTATATAAATAAGAATAGCCGAGAAGTCTTTTTAATTTATTTAAAGTGGATAAAGAGCCTACAAATCCGTATTCCCAGGACCATAATTACACAGTTGAAACGTCGGGATTTGAATAACACCTTTAATGAAATCTCATTTTACGAGATAAACGATACACGTGTACGAGTAGTTAGTAGACAGGGACATTTCTTTCAATACGCCGCCCGTACAATGATAATGCCCTTATAGGTATAAGGGCAATATTCAGTTTTCTTCCCGGGGGCCACTGTCTATGACACTTGCGTGGGACAGTGGCTGCTACTGTGTGACCTAGTAAGGTTCTTCTGTTTGCTTCTTTTCCTAAGTCTCGTGTCATCTGAAGTGAACCGATTCAATTATGTGTTTTATTCTATTAATTTGTGTTGTTTTATTTTGTAATTGTGACGCATCATTATGGACCATGTGGCCGCACATTAAATAGACTACACGAGGCAGAAAATGGTAACTCAATATCCAATTTTTTCTGATGACACCCAATATTCTACGCATACCTACCACCCAAATGCCAATAAAACATCTTCTCGAACGTTCCACTTTTAAATGGATTATCTCCATGCCCGTCCGACTTATCTTTAACAATGGGCCCGAACAACAATAATGCCCTCATATCTGCAATATTCAGTTTTCTCCCCGGGGGCCACTGTCTATGACACATGCGTGGGACAGTGGCTGCTACGTCCCCTGAATACATTCCACTATATGAGATGTTAGCTTTTTGTCACCATATTGCGTTCTTTTTTATCTGTTCATAAATTTTTAGGTGTGTTCTTGTTTGTTCGGTGTTTTGGGATTTTTGTGTTTTCGTTTTGTTTTATAGACCAGGTAATGTTTTTATGTTCGCTTGTCTTGTCTTCTGGAAATAGTTCATACATTTTTATAATTTCTTCTGTATAACTTTACATTTTAGTTTTTCGTTTTTGCTGTAATTGCATTAATCGGACACTACAATCTGGTAGGTTATAATATAATAACATAAACACGGGAATTTATCGCGTAATACCTTTTGATTATTTGTGTGCCGCAATGTAAACGCAGCCTTACCGAGTTCTGAAGACAAAGTGAGGGTAGTTGCAAAACTACCATCGCTTTCTTGATGGACACTCCAATGAAATCTCCAGTCAACCCGGGACCGCGATTGTTGAAACACAGTCGAAACGTCGGAAATAATCAAAAGGTATTACGCGATAAATTCCCGTGTTTATGTTATTATATTATAATGAATTGTGATCGCGAAAGTTTACGAAAAACTATCTGGTAGGTTTTTTATAATGTACTTACTATTTATGCATAGTAATCTATAGTAATATTATAAAGAGATAAAGTTTGTGAGTTTGTGAGGTTGTAGGGGGTAATCTCTGGATCTACTGAACCGATTTTCAAAATTCTTTTACTAATAGAAAGCCACAGTATTTGTGAGTGTATAATAAAGGCTATAAATTATACCGCCCCACGAAGTGGGCATCGGGTCAGCTAGTAATCATTAAAATCATAGGCTCCGTAAAATTGTGTTACTTACATAATATAATATATTTATAACAGAATCTACATATACCTTTAGGACTAAGTATTCATACATATTGCAAGGGATACCTTCGGAAGATAGGCAGCAGCGTTCTACCGTATTTTACCACACCATAAACATTATCTTTATTATTATTTTCAATTTATTTATTGCAAGCTCACAATACGCGTCAGGCAAAAAGCAAATCAAAAATCAGCAGTATAAGACCTAATATTGTATAAACACTGTCCCGTTCAATACCATCGTCCCCAGAGGGTCGTTAGCTCCACATTTGTTGATAGCTTGTTGATCGATTGTTCCACTGGTGCTGAAGTAAGTGAATGATGAAGACATAGGAGAAATCCATGCTAAACAGGGGAAACTTGATTTATCTGGATTTGTATGCATATTGCATACCTAGCCCTAAAGGTACATATACGTATTTTTATAAACATAGTATATGTATATTGAGTAAGTAAAAATATTTATGACTAAGTAGCATCATAGACTTAGTCACCCTATCTAGATGATGATGATAGGGTGAGATGAGAATTATCAAAACTTTTCTGTGGGTTGTTGCTTGGCAGGCGTGTAGGCGAGCGAAGTACGGTATGTTGGTATACGGAAAGACACCGCTGCCCATCTTCAAGAGTATATTGCAGATTCTTACTGCATCCACGGGCAAGAGACGAAGGGCAATAGTCTACTGCCGACATCCCACGGCAATTAATAAAGTAATTAATTAAAAGTTTATTTTAACATGATAATTTACCAAGAATCAGCAATATTCCATGTTGGGAAAAGCTGTAGTGTTTAGGAACCTCTGCAAGAAAATTGGTATTTTTAAATATCATGCGAAAAATGGTATTCGTTTTCTTTTCTTTCAAAACAACGAAAGTTCAATATCCAGGTTCAACTCGGTCTAGCCGTTTTTGGATTGAAGAGAGAATGAAACCAGGGTATAGGTTTGTTAGTTTCATAATGTTACCACACTTTTTTTTTATTTTT
This sequence comes from Pasiphila rectangulata, assembly GCA_963082625.1. Taxonomy (NCBI): domain Eukaryota; kingdom Metazoa; phylum Arthropoda; class Insecta; order Lepidoptera; family Geometridae; genus Pasiphila; species Pasiphila rectangulata. Next base: position 11,675,791 of record OY720253.1, read on the forward strand.
TCACTTATGAGTTGTATTTTTGATAAGGTTTTTAATTCGGGGGTTTCAGCCCATGAAAACACGAAGTTTTTGAAGGGAAAAATATCGGAAACTCGTATTTTTTTCATTATTTTTAATTTTTTTAAGTTACAAATTTACTAGTTGGTGTTATCAGTGTTATGTTAAAATGATCCTAGGGTCAAAATTGTTTTTTTGTGGTTATAGGTTTTTAATTTGTACCTATAAGGCCACTCGCTTCTACTCGCGGTAGGTAGGTAGTTCAATGACAAGAATGACCCTGACAAGAATCAGCTGGCGTTTAGTTTGCCATTATCGTATAATCAGCTGTTAAAGTTAAAACTTACGTAGTCTTTTCTTGAATGAATATCACTGAATCCTGAAATGTCGTAGAACAAAAGTTGTTCCTTGGCATGGTCAGAATCACCCCCTTTCGGCTTAGTACACATGTTATAATACACCCAGTACATAGAGGTAAATTAATACAAGTGAGGCAAAGATGCGAACAAGAAACCTCACTCCTTCACTTCTATTCATTGGGCCCAGGGGAGATATCGGTACTTACTCTTCAAAATAATTTTAGTATTGTAATCCACTTCAGACTTATTCAGGCAATTTATATAGCCAATTATTAAAATTATCAATTAAATAAAGTGGTTATCGACGGTATGTAATTTTATTACTATTAAGCAGTTTGTCAATATAGTTAACTTTTGAAACTTTCGTGGTTGTGAACATTACCTACATGCACGATTTAAGGGATATTTTGCCAAAAACGCCAAAATATCGGGAAACTCAAAAAGATTCAAATAATGGTAAATATTCCGTAAATATATAGCCGTGGGGTGCCGGCAGTAGAATGTTACCCCTCCTTTCATGCCCGTGGATGCAGTAAGAGCCTGCTAAGGGATACCTCCGGAAGACGGGCAGCAGCGTCTTCCCGTGTTTCAACATCCGTACTGCGCTCGCCAACCCGCCTGCAAAGCGTGGTGAGTATGGCAACTACCCCTCATGGAGATCTATGAGGAGGCCTGTGTTCAGTAGTGGACGTATTACGGCCGAAATGATGAATGATGATTGAATATAATAAGAAAATTAAATTATGATATCAAATAGTAAATATTTGATATCATAATTTAATCTGATAACATAATAATATATTTTATAACATAATTTATTTTTACGACATACTTTTTTTGCCTACAGAGCCAAAAAAGACCATTCTTACAAATCCTTTCAGGCACTCTGTAAATAAATATTTGAAGCATTACTAGAGCGATGATTCAACACATCCTGGCGGAGCAGGGAAATCACTTAGCGTATGACAAATAGTGCCACAGTGACATGCTTTTAAGGCGGGAATTATCGAGTGTAGAGTTACATGTTTTTGTGCATTAGTACCCAGGTAAGTAGCAAATAAATATATTAAATGTATAAAAAACTTTTTAGCAAACACGCTTTTATGAAAACGTACGCACTAAAAATAATAAAATAAACATTTTCCGATAAAGTTTAATGTCAACCTACAACGTCTTTACACAATATACATATGTAATAAAAAGCTTGTCGCGAGATTAAACTGTGTACCTGTAACTTGATCTAATTTTTTTTTCAAACAATGTAAATACGAGTACCTGCTTAAATCTCGCGACAAGCTTTTTTAATACTTATATTGTGTAAAGACGTTTTAAGTTAAGTTCACATTAAACTTTAATGGAAAATATTTATTTTATTATTTTTAGTGCGTACGTTTTAATAAAAGCCTATTTATTAAAAAGTTTATTTTTTACTTTTAATTTATTTTTTACTTAATAGTTATCACTGGACAGTTGGTTTCTTGTCTGTTCATCTCATGACCGCCATGTTGGATTTAGAGTGATGTCATATAATTTTTCAAGTAACTCTCAGCCCTTTCATTTGAGCCTTTCATTTGATACCCATATTATAGGAGTGCATTAAGAATAACTAGTCCGCCGTCTCGCATGTTCCGCCATGTTGGATTCAGAGTATCGTCATTTCATTTTCGAATTATTCTCAGCAAGCCCTTTCCAAGCGTGGTGGGTATGGCAACTGCCCCTCATGGAGATCCATGAGGGAGACCTGTGTTCAGTTGTGGACGTTTTACGACTAAATTATCAGTCTTTTAGTATCAACATACCATACTGCGACTTTTCATGATTATTACCTGAACATCCTTAAGGGAGATCGTGTCCAGCACTGGACATCCTACGGCTGTGATGATGATGATGATTCTCTAGTATAAAGGGTAGCGCAGTGAACCTAAAATAATACCTGAAAAATGCTGAAAGCGAAATTCTTTTCAATTATTTTTAATGCAGAATTAAAAGATATTAACAACTGTTTTGCCAGCTCTATGTTTTCTTTATTAAAGATTATTAGAGAAAACAGAATGAAACCTGGTGAAGACCGCAGATCGACGGTGGATGCAGATCGGTTCCAAGCGTAATAACTGGAAATCTATTTCAAGCAGTGGACGTCCTACGGCTGAAATGATGATGATGGTGAGAGAAAGCATAGAGTTGGCAATAAAATAGTAGCTATAAAAATCACGTTACCAAACTTTTTGCAAAACGCTAACTCAAATTCGGGAATTCATAGTAAATCTTAATGGATACAACGCAAACGCATTTTGCTGGTATCACAATAAAAATGGCGATATTGAAACAGGTGGGACAGATATTTTCCGTTTTATAATGCTTTCCATTTTCCAAATCCTATAACATTGTGTTGTTATTTCTCTTTGGATTCTTTGATAGACTATTGTACTCTAATCCCCTTCGAAGCAACCCTATTGTGTATATGGCTATGAGAATGGTTATGGGAAGTTTTTTAAAATTGTTTGAAAAATTAAAACTCAATGAGCCATTTGTAAGGTTTTCTACTAAACCTTACAGATATATATTTATTTCTCTCACAACAAACCGTAAGACAAAATGATTAAACATATAAAAATAAAACTTATTCCATTTGAGTCGGTTTGCAGGAGACTGGTGCCTGAGTTTGAAAAACACCTGGAAAAAATCATGTCCTCAGGTCCCTTCACTACCCGGAGGAGCAAGCGGAGAAAGCAAGTTTGTGGTTAATCACAATTGCTGTCTTTGTCAAATTGTGTTTCCCACCAGTAAAAAAAAATTACGCTGTCTAGGGTTCTAGGGTTCTTTAAAAAAAAAGGGAAAAAAAAAATCATAGCCAACGAGAGGCACTACTATAAGAGAATGGTTCGGGAAGCGATTGAGATTAAGAAGCATCCTAATTTCAATCGTGAAGACGGTTTCAGACTCTCTGCCTCATGGAATCCAGTGATAGCAAAGTGTACTCGGCGTGAAAAATCAACTTAGTATGTGGATACAGTCAGTGTAGTGTGCTGTCCCAGTGGGAACCGGCCCTAATAATCTTTATGAAGATCAAGTGAGGGTAGTTCAACAAACGCCTTCGCTTTGCTGCGGTACCTCCATCACATCAGTCTTCCCGGGACCATGCTTGGTGCAATCCAAGCGAAACGTCGGGAAATAATAAAGGTAATTTACGCGATAAATACCCGGTTATATGTATGTTAATAATGTGTTGTGATCGCGAAAGTTTAAAAAAGAAAAATAAGGTCATCAGCGAAACGTAAGTGGCTTAGGTTTTCGCCATTTATATTGAGTCCGTTATTTGTCCAATCCAAGTTTCTAAATATCATTTCAAGAACGGCTGAAAATAATTTAGGGGATATTGGGTCCCCTTGGCGTACACCTCTTTTAATAGGAAATTCGTCGCCAATAGATTCCAGTTTTACATGTGCTGTACTCCTTGTGTAAATGTTTTTAAGTATTCTTATATAATTAATTTCTACGCCTTGTGCTTCTAGTGCGTCCCATATAAATCTGTTACCATTGACCATATAAACATACAAATATTCGTTGTTTGCACTAGTTAGTGTAATTTAACCTCTTCACTGATATAATACTGAATATTCTAATCTGCACCTACTCGACAGATTGTATACTTACAGTTTTGTATAAAAATATGTCGAAAAAACCGCTGATTAATTGTTGATTAATTTATTCAGCGTTTATGAGTAAGGGGTAAGTGGTTTGGTTAAGTAAAATATAATCTATAGAATTCAAACAAAAAATAAAGATGAATGTAAGAAAAATAAAATAAGATTTATAGTTATCAGTCACCTACCATATTATCATCAACAGTCATATTCCTAAGGGACACCTTGACCTCACATTGACATACAATTTCTATACTAAAATCCATTACATAAGCTAGCCCATCTACTTAAAAAAAAATATACATCACTTGCTGTCAATTTTGTCTCGTCCCATACCTGCGCAAAGTTCTCCCCCAAATCCTTCCAGATGTTTCTTCCCTTTGATATATGTATTATGCAACCAATCTAAAGTAACGACTCAGATCGTCCCGCCATCGTATTATAAAATGCAGTTTAAAGTCATCATCATTTCAGCCGTAGGATCTCCACTTCTGGACGTAGGCTTCAATTACGGATCTCCAAGTGATCATGAGGGACTTGTTGCCATACTCACCACGCTTAGCAGGCGGGTTGGCCAGCGCAGTACGGGATGTTGATATAAAACGTTGTTGCCCATCATCTGGGGGTACACCTTGGCTCGATTTTTACTGCATCCACGAGCAAGATTTTACTACCGGAGCCTTATATGCAGTTAAATGTTTGAAAAGCGTTACGTAAGGTACCTATGCCGTGGGGTGCCGGCAGTAGAATGTTACTCCTCCTCTCCTACCCGTGGATGCAGTAAGAGCCTGCTAAGGGACACCTCCGGAAGATGGGCAGCAGCGTCTTTCCGTATATCAACATCCCGTACTGCGCTCACCAACCCGCCTGCCAAGCGTGGTGAGTATGGCAACTACCCCTTACCCCCTGAGGGAGGCCTTAGTTCAGTAGTGGACGTTTTACGGCTGAAATGATGATGATGAAGGTGTACCTAATAAACAACACTGCGATTAAGTACGGCGTCGTTCAATATGATCGCCAAACTTTGATTACCATTACCATTCCAGTATCACAATTCGTCTGCCGGTCAGCGAGGGGAGGGTGGGCTAAATGAGTGAACTTTTCGCATTTCCACCGCGGAGTTCGGCATGGTTCGACTAAGTCTATCGATCAACTTGGCCCATCTACTCGTATGTGTACTTTGCTTGGTTTGGAGCGGATTAAGCGGCATTGCTAATTGATTTTTGTAAGTCCATCAAATCTGCTGAGATATATGTATAACAAGCTTTTGTTTTTCCGGTGCGCGTTGTATCTAGATCAGAAGCAGCCAATGTGGTTTGTATATGTGGTTTGTATACTAGATACAACTTTACGCCTTCCGCATCTACTATATGTATGTATATCTAGATGATTGATACAGCGTATGCAACTAGTATCACGCTGTGATGCAATGCCTGGGTCATTACGTATGGATAATGCTTGCCCAGCACCTACACAACTCAGCATAGTCACCTATACAGGGTGCATTATAATACGTGTACTAAATCGATTTCAGCCTATTAAAACAAGTAGTTTGTTAGTGTGCATATGAATTTATCAAAAAATAAAATTTCATTGGTGCCTAGTCGGTAACGAACCCAGCACCAATCCAAACCCTCGGCCAACACGGCTCACAAAACTTACATTTGATTTTTATAAAAATAAAATTAGTTTGCAAAAAACCATTTGTACATAAACTCGTCATAGTTTGACATTTTAAGATCATAAAATCATTCACTCTATTTACAAAGTTTGTAATATAATTAATGGAATCAGACGTTACTTTGCGGAAATCCATGACAATAAAATGCAATGAAAATATTTATTTTTAATTCCGCATAAGCTTATGCTTTAAGGCATAAGCTTAATGCATAAGCTTATTATAATAAGCTTATAATTATAAGGCATAAGCTTATTATAATATTTTCATTGCATTTTATTTTTAAAGTTTGTAATTACAAAACATAAACAAGCCAGCACACAATAGCAAGTTTACTAGAAATAACGTACATAAATGTTTCTGTTCGTTTTCCGATCATCATCATTTCAGCCGTTGGACGTCCACTGCTGGACATAGGCCTCCCTCATGGGTTTCCAGTTATTGCGATTGGAAGCGATCTGCATCCACCGTCGACCTGCGGTCTTCACCAGGTCATCAGCCCATCTTATTGGTGGACGTCCTACGCTGCGCTTGCCGGTCCGTGGCCTCCACTCGAAAACTTTTCGGCCCCATCGGCCTTGTGTTCTGCGAGCTACATGGCCTGCCCATTCCCACTTCAACGTGCTAATCCGTTTGGCTATGTCGGTGACCAGAATTGTTCTACGTATCTCCTTATTTCTGATTCGATCCCGTAAAGAAACTCCGAGCATAGCCCTCTGAATAGCTCGTTGAGCGACTCTGAGCTTATTCATCAGGCCAATCGTGAATGACCACGTCTCGGTTCCATATGTCATCACTAAATGTGTGGTAACACACACTGATTGTAGACTTTCGTCTTAAGGCACTGAGGAATTTTGGACGAAAAGACGTTGCGTAGTTTCCCAAACGCTGCCCGCGTTTGGGAAACTACGCAAACTCCGAGTTGGATTCGTCGATTGACCTCTTTCTCGAAGTTGGACCTACCTAATTGGACTGTTTGTCCTAGGTATACATACGCGTCGACAACTTCGATAGCCGAGTTCTCAACCATAACTGGGGCAGGCACAACATGGACATTCGACATAACCTTTGTCTTGTCCATGCTCGTTTTCCGATACATTTATTATATTAATATACCTACACGATACATTATTTATACATAAAGAGCATTCTATTATTCAAATTATTCTGATATGTTATAGTTTATTGTGAAGATAACATTTTTTTATTTTTAAATTGGTTTACAGTAAATTGCTGCATAACCCTTGTCTTTTGTTATTAGGGTTCCGGACCAAAATGGTAAAAAGGAACCCTTATAGAATCACTCTGTCTGTCTGTCTGTCTGTCACAAGTGGATATCTCAAGAACTACTGATGCTATCGACTTGAAATTTAAAATGGTAAAAGACTACACTTTTTTACTAATATAGCATACATAAAAAAGTTAAAATATATTCGTATTTTGATTGCAGGGGGGCGGATAGGGGATCTCAAAAATTTTAAATGAAGTTACTAGACCGTGTGGGGTATCATATGAAAGGTATTAATTGCACATTGCACATCAATAAACAGTTTTTAGTTTTCCTTTAAACTGTATAGTTTTTGAGTTATTTACAAAAATGTTGAAAAAACGACCGTTCCCCCCCCCTTATCTCCGAAGTTTGCAGAGATATACCCGTGATACTTTTATAGCTAATAGAAGTATATGTAAACTTTATAGGAAAATTATAGTGAACTCTCTAATTTGCGTAGTTTTTTAGACAAAGGGGGCGGAAGGGGGGTTTTCAAAAATTTTGTGAAGTTAATAGGCGATATGGGGTATCATATGAAAGGTATTCATTTGCACATTAATAAACAGTATTTAGTTTTCCTTTAAACCGTATTGTTTTTGAGTTATTTACAAAAATGTTGAAAAATTGACCGTTCCCCCCCCCTTATCTCCGAAGTTTGCAGAGATAAACCCGTGATACTTTTATAGCTAATAGAAGTGTATGTAAACTTTATAGGAAAATTGTAGCGAACTCTCTAATTTGCATAGTTTTTTAGGCAAGGGGGGTGGAAGGGGGGTTTTCAAATTTTTTGTAAAGTAAATAGGTAATGTGGGATATCATATGAAAGGTATTGATTTGCACATTAATAAACAGTTTTTAGTTTTCCTTTAAACCGTATAGTTTTTGAGTTATTTACAAAAATGTTGAAAAATTGACCGTTCCCCCCCCTTATCTCCGAAGTTTGCAGAGATAAACCCTTGATACTTTTATAGCTAATAGAAATGAATTTAAACTTTATAGGAAAATTATAGCGAACTCCCTAATTTGCATAGTTTTTTAGACAATGGGGATGGAAGGGGCGTTTTCAAAATTTTTGGAAAGTTACTAGGTGATGTGGGATATCATATGAAAGATATTCTTTTGCACATTAATAAACAGTTTTTAGTTTTCCTTTAAGTTGTATAGTTTTTGAGTTATTTACAAAAATGTTGAAAAAAATAGCGTTCCCCCCCCTTATCTCCGAAGTTTGCGGAGATAAACCTCTGAAACTTTTATTGCTATTAGAAGTGTATGTAAAGATAAGAGGAAATTTATTACAATCTCTCTACATAGCATACTTTTTTAGAAATCATCGAAAGTGTAAAAAATCTACATAAGTTCCGCTATCAGACAAGAGATGGCGCTGTCAAGGTTCTCATACAAATATAAAACCGCCTTTGTTATATATTATATTGTATGATGGCACGGAACCCTCGGTGCGCGAGTCCGACTCGCTCTGGCCCGGTTTTATTTTGTATTGACGTTACATTTTCTGTGACGGAAAACTAAAAGCAAGTCGCGTTATTGTCCCAAGCAGAATTAAATAAATAACTGGCAAGGAACTTTTATTAGCGGCCCTCGGACCCCTATTTCCGACGGAACCACGTGCACCCTGACCACAAACAATCAGAACATCTGGTTAACTTGTATACCGAGCTGGCGTACCTACGCTTTGCACGCGGATAAAAAGTAGCTTAGGCTAGGAATTAAGGGTTTGACTCCTCCGTGTCTGAATATCTTCTAATATTTCACTTTGAAATACACGTAAATTAGATTCAGGACTTATTATACTTTATATTTTTTTTTATAATGCTGGACAAATCACACAGCATCATCTAGCCCCAAGCTAAGCAGCGATTGTGTTATGGGTACTAGATGACTAATATACTTAATACATTATACAAATATTTCCGACGGAACCACGTGCACCCTGACCACAAACAATCAGAACATCTGGTTAACTTGTATACCGAGCTGGCGTACCTACGCTTTGCACGCGGATAAAAAGTAGCTTAGGCTAGGAATTAAGGGTTTGACTCCTCCGTGTCTGAATATCTTCTAATATTTCACTTTGAAATACACGTAAATTAGATTCAGGACTTATTATACTTTATATTTTTTTTTATAATGCTGGACAAATCACACAGCATCATCTAGCCCCAAGCTAAGCAGCGATTGTGTTATGGGTACTAGATGACTAATATACTTAATACATTATACAAATATTTCCGACGGAACCACGTGCACCCTGACCACAAACAATCAGAACATCTGGTTAACTTGTATACCGAGCTGGCGTACCTACGCTTTGCACGCGGATAAAAAGTAGCTTAGGCTAGGAATTAAGGGTTTGACTCCTCCGTGTCTGAATATCTTCTAATATTTCACTTTGAAATACACGTAAATTAGATTCAGGACTTATTATACTTTATATTTTTTTTTATAATGCTGGACAAATCACACAGCATCATCTAGCCCCAAGCTAAGCAGCGATTGTGTTATGGGTACTAGATGACTAATATACTTAATACATTATACAAATAAAATTATACTACATAGATAGATATTTTTTATTATATATAGAAAAACACCCAGAACACCCTGAACTGCAGATCGTACAGACATTTGTCCCGAGGCGGGAATCGAACCCGCAACCCCTTGCGTCGCAGGCGGACCTTCGCCCGCTGCGCCACAGAGCTCGTCAAATATGGCATGAAAACATGATTCCATAAAATTTCTTAATAGAAAAAAACTAACTGTAAAGTTTGTATATTTATTATATAATTTTTTTCTTCAGCTTAGTTCAATACCATACTTATTCTCGAGGTTTTATCTACTGTACTTATTGGGATATGAAGGTTTTAGTAAAAATTTAGAGGCAACTTTGAGATTTTTTGTATCGAGATAATTTTATGGAAGCCTTGGAGATCCATGAGGGAGGCCAGTAGTGGACGTTTTAGGGGTGCAATGATAATGATGATGAATAGCCGACTAGTATTACTTGTTACATGGCCAAATAGCCGACTATCGGGTGCCGGGCATTCGCATATTTCCTCTCTTCTCTTGCCCGTGGATGCAGTGAAAATCTACCAAGGGAAGATGTGCAGCAGCATCTTTCCTTGTATCAACAACCAGTACTGCGCTCGCCAACTCGCCTGCCGAGCGTGGCGAGGATGGCAACAGCTCATGATCTTGAAGATCCATAAGGAAGGCCTATGACCAGCAGTGGACGTGGACCGCAGTTCTACGGCAGATATGGATTAGTGTTCGATCACGAAATGAGCTTAACCAATTCTAGGCTGTGTCGTAACTGGCTAACTCGCCACGGAACTGACTGGTCTGTTTACTTTCTTTGTGGCAAAGTTTCTTTGGTTTGCCATGGAGGCCTTTGTGTCGATAGATTGATGTTGTATTTGTAATTAAAAGTTTTAGCGCGAAAAGTACAAGGTTTGATATTGCCATAGTGTGAGCGGAGCGCGATAGTAAGGTAGTCCGCTGCGCCCGCTTTTCCGCGCCCTTATTCGTAAATAACACTAGAATATTTTATTATTTTATTTATTTATAGCCATTGGTGTCCCACTGCTGGGCAAAGTCCTCCCCCCATTATCCCCAGACGTCTCTATCCAGAGCTACGTTGGTCTAGTCACGAAGAAAAGTATCGAGCTTGTCCCGCCATCTGCGTAACAATAATTTATTTTTCAAAAGTACAAGGCTTGATATTGCCATAGTGTGAGCGGAGCGCGATAGTTAGGTAATCCGCTCCGCTCGCGTATCCGCGCCGGTTTTCGTAAAAAACACTAGAATAATTATAATTGCCTAGGGGTGCTGACAGTAGAATGTTCCCCTCCTCTCTTGCCTGTGGATGCAGTAAGAATATGCCAATACCTCCGGAAGATGGGCAGCAGCGTCTATGTAAAGCAATTTCTCTGCTGCGCTCGCAAGCGTGGTATGTATGTCAACAACTTGGAGATCGCAGTGCAACGCGAGCGCGTGAGAGGGAAGGAGACGGTACCGCGTAAAAAAGCTCCATTCCCTGACGAAAGTTCCCCTGGGAGGAACTGAACACGTTGGATACCTATCTTCAACGAATAATTAACGTGAGTAGAATACCCGTTTAACATAACAACTTGGAGATCCATGAGGGAGGCCTATGTTCAGCAGTGGATGTCCTACGCCTGAAATGATGAAGTCCAGTGAAGACCAGTGGTACCAAGTACAATGGTTCAATTCGTTTTAGTATCACCACAAGACCAACAACATGTACCTATTGCAAATAAGAATTGAGAATTTAAAGCTATTAACTATCTTAATAAAAACCGTGTTGTATGTTTTAATACTTTGAGATTTCTCTCTTCTCAGTTTTCAGTGAAAGGCTGAAAAAAATCATTATATCCGGTTTTATATACAGCGCGGAAGGAGAACCATGTTTTCGGATTCTACATTTAATACTTAGGAATGGGAGCTGTTATAACGGGAGCTGAGCAGATACAAATTGCGAAATTAAGGAAACATCGATTTAAAACAATCCATCATACCCTTACAAGCTCGTTATCCATTCCACAGAATTAAAAACCCATTAATATGGAATAAGTGTCTAAGCCTCTTAAACTCGTGAGCTTAGGCCGAGTCCACACGGAAGTTTTAAAGCCGCGGTAACTCGATCTGGTCCTTTTATCTACCTACTCGGAAATTAGTTTGAAAGGGCTATTTTACTGTAGGTATTGGTGATATTTTGACGACTTCTGTGACGCAGTTGGTTCAATAGCCGGCTGAGACGCAGCTTCGATTTTCGCCTCAGCAAAGGATAGTCTTAGCGGTATCAAGAAAAGAAGAAGAAGAAAAATTCTTACTGATTCGGTGGTACACGATGGGAATACATTTTAGGAATTTGTTCCAATCGTGTACCAGTGGTGCACGTTGAGAAGACATTCTTTGTTAATCCCATCCTGTACTAGTGTTACAAGATTTTAGTGGTACAGGGTGGGAACCCTTCTATTAGACCAACTGGTTGACATGAGCCTCCCTTATGGATCAACATGAAGTGATCATGAGGGGGTTGTTGCCATACCAGGCTTGACAGCAGAGATGGCTAACGCGGTACTGGATGTTGATACACGGAAAGACGCTGCTGCCCATCTTCCTCGGCAGATTCTTACTGCATCCACGGGCAAGAGAGGAGAGATAACATTATACTACCGGCACCCCACGGCAGGAGGAGGATGGAAGTCATAAGGGCAGGGAAATAATAAATAGGATAGAAAGGTTCTTGGTATCTGTCTAATTATGCATATTCATCATAGCTCGTTGTGCTAGGCAGAAAAACTGGTGAAAACCTAGCACCAGCCGTCTCATACACTCTTTTCTTCAAGTCCAGCATCTTCTTCTCATCATGATCAATATGACCATACTCTTGACTATAATCCTCTTGACTTGACTCATTTATTTCGGTACCTTCCTCCTCAATATCGGAACTGTGGAGAAGCCTGGCAGTTCCTTCGTAGTTCCTCTTAGGATGCTGATTCCTTTGGTAGATTTTCTCAATGAGGTCCGCGTAGTGCTGGAAATTGTGGCGGGCGGGACTATTCTAAAAATAATATTGAATTATGGGATGAGAACATTATCTTTACTTAATCCAAATATAACTTTTTAAACTATCATGGTTGTGAACACTATATGACAAGCATTGGTACGGGGGTACCAGAAAAGGGGGCGAAGGTCACAAAAGAACTCATAACTCCGGTGCCTGTGACTAGGGTCACCAAAATCAATCAGTACCCTTCTCTCATTAAGGCAGTGCTAACAAAAAAGGTTTCATGTAAATCGATCAACGCGTTCGGTTGTAATCGTCCCATACACAGACAGACAGACAGAGATAGACAGACATAAAGACAGACGGACAGACAGACAGAGAGCGCTATGCATATGTATAAGGGGGCTTGGCCCCCCGAATATTTGAGGGATATTTACCATGATTTGATTCTTTTTGAGTTTCCAGATACTTCGGCGCAGTTCCACATGCCATGATCACGGATAACTGAGGAGCTTATCCGGAAACCACTTCTGCACATCTTTCGGAGATATCTTCGAAAGATGGGCAGAAGTGTTTTTCCGTGTGCAACATCCCGTAATACGCTCGCTAACCCGCCTGCCCAGCGTGTCGATTATGGCAACAAACCCCTCATCGTCTTAGAGATCTATGAGAGATGCCTATGTCCAGCTGTGGACGTCGACAGTACTCTTACGGCTGAGATGTTATTACGAAAATACTATGTCCATTTGTCTATGTCCATTTTGAAGTCGGGCAAGATGTGAATAAAAATCATCATTATCATCATTTCGGCCGTAAAACGTCCAGTACTGAACACAAGCCTCCTTAATGGATTTCCATGAGGAGTAGTTGCCATACTCACCACGCTAGGCAGGCGGATTGGCGAGCGCAGTATGGGATGTCGATACACGGAAAGACGCCGCTGCCCATCTTCCAGAGGCATACCTTAGCAGGCTCTTACTGCATCCACGGGCATGAGAGGAGGGGTAACATTCTACTGCCGGCACCCCAAGGCATATGAAAATGCTTACCCGCAATGGAATTGGAGCCGTGCTGCTTAGCGCAAATACCGATAAGAAACCGATAATTCTCATAGTTAATGCATTACTGGCCATCTGAAGAAAACAGCATGTGTAATTAAACATTTATGTTTATTGAAAATTAAAATTGGCATAACTTAAAACAATCGTTGCCGTGGGATGCCAGCAGTAGAATATTGCTCCTCCTCTGCCCGTGGACGCAGTAATAATCTGCCAAGGGAATGGGCAGCAGCGTTTTCCGTGTATTAAATCCCGTATTGCGCTCGCAAGCTCGCCCGCCAAGCGTGGCGAGTATAGCAACAACCCAAGAGATATCCAGGATATGAACAGCATTCTGAGATGAAGATGATGAAAACGAAAACAAGTGCTGGATGGCATAATAATATAGGTAAATTCATACAGATATAAATATGTATATATATATTTATAAATGAGGGGGCGTTGCGTCGCTACCATGCTATTATGCATAGTGATGTCTGTCTGTCTGTGGATGACACGATTACAACCGAACGCGTTGACCGATTTACATGAAACTGTTAGCACTGTCTTAATGACAGAAGGGTACTGATTGATTTTGGTGATCCTAGGGGCACAGGGACCGGAGTTATTGTGACCTCAAAAGGTCACCAAAGGTAAAACGGCATTTTACGGAAACCTTCGCTCCCTTTTCTGGTATCCCCGTACCAATGCTTGTTAGTTAGAATTTATACAGTGTCAGCAAAAGGTATTTATGCTGTACATGACGCTGCAATGCATGGGCTATTGTTAAATGGATTAGGCTTACCCAGGACCTATACTATTCTCTGAGCAAAGTCTGGTATATTTAGAGGAAAGAACATGTCAATAGGTTAAAGCAGACTAAGCGCGGGTTTCCTCACAGATTCTTATCCCTTGACAGATTTTTCCTGTATCTACGGGCAAGAGAGGAAGGGCAACTTTCTACCGGCTCCCCATGGCATCCCACGAAATCTAAACACACGCACACAAAATGTCATCAAGTAAAACGTAACAAATATTCCTCAAGTTCTTCGTTAAAAATGTAAAGTCCAACATTGGATGTGATCCAGTATATTCCGGAATAGGTCTGGATCACTAGTTATTCATAGCATTGTCGCGTCAGAGATGGCATTGTCGGTAACGACAGGTAGCATTATTTATTGCAGCTATTGTACCACAACTGCATCGGTAGGGCTGTCAATTTTCAACGTGCAACGGAACTAGTTATTCAACTAGTTATTTCGTTTTATTTTGTAAAATACGATACTCAGGTAGTATTATAACGTTAATAGAATACCTCACGTGAATTTTGAAAGTGAAATAGTTATTTCCTTTCAATTGTTTGGTAACGAAACGGAATTATACTTTACTAGTCGCATCCCGCAGTTTCACTCGCGTAGTTCCCGTTCCCGTGGGAATTTCAAAAAATCCCTCCTTAGTGCACCTTTAGGATACTCAAGGTATATGTGTGCCAAATTTCAAGTCTCTAGGTCCAGTGGCTGTGCGTTGTCTGTCAGTCACTCATTCACACAGTCAGTAACGGAAGAGTTTTATATATACTTATTGATTATCCATGTAATAGCAAGAGTGCTGTATAACGTATCCTATATAAAACATAAATGTGTAAATGAGAGTCATGTTCAGTATTTAGAATGTCGTGGTTGTTGACTTCGCCCACAAAAGAGTAGAGATTTTAAGTTCTGTAGATAATCCTGAAACTTATTTAAGTAATAGAATATTGGTGATACCTTAGGATCAATTTAAGCCACAAGCTACAGCTCGGGTTAAATTTAGTTCTTTTTCACGCTAGAAAAGAAGTTTAAAATTTTAATATTTCGCAAACGGAACCCAGATTCGATAAATTATCTTCGCAACCTCTAAATGCTTTTAAAATAATAATCAACGATAAAAATTTTATCCCCACCTTACGTGTATGGGAGTTACCCGAAATTAATATTGTTTCAGTTTTTTTGTAGCGGCTTTATTTTAGATGTCCATGCAAAATAACAGCTGTCTAGGACTAAGAGTCTCTTCGCAAAGCCGATGACGGACGGACAGACAGACAGACAAAGCGCAACTACAAGGATTTCTTGTTTTACTACGAAACCCTAATTAAAAACGGTCTAAATATAAACGATAGCGGTAATTTAAAATGGTTATTTAAATATAAACGACTAGCTGCCCCGGTGCCCACTTCGTAGGGCGGTAAGCATTTTTACTTGTGATGAAATTATGAGTGTGGTTATGTTAGTACTGAGTACTACAATTTATTTCCTGACTGCCAGAAGGAGGGTTATATTTTTAAAGCATATGTATGTTGTATGTATTTGCATGCCAATTTTGCTATAATTACTGCGTTTTTTCAAATAAGTGAATGAAATGATTATAATTAAATAAATCATGATTATTTTCCAATTCCAATTAGCTATGTCCCATTGCTAGGCAAAGGTCTACTCCCTACCTCTCTATGCTTCTCGTTCTGCTGTCAATTTGACCCATGCGCACATGCGACCATGCGATCATGCATATTGGTCTATATCTCGTCACGCCATCGTTTCTTCGGTCTGCCGCGGCGGCGTCTTACCGTGTCGGGGTTCCACTGGGTGGTGATCTTAGCCCACAGATCTTCGGGCAAGCGGCAGACATGACCAGCCCAGCTATATTTTAGTTTTTTATACTAATAAATGACGAGATAAGCCGAAGGCCCACCTGATGTAAAGCGGTAACCTCTACCTATAGCAATTGCAATGCCGCAGTTTCAGTTTCGCAATTTTCTGAGCTACGTCGACATTGTTTATTTAAATTGTTCAAAACTTTTCCGTATACTTTATAAGATGTAATGAGGAGTTTTAACCCGAGATAAGTCAACATATCTCACTACCCATGGGAAAAACAATGCTTTCTCAGGTCAGTACCCACAGAGAAAATTTTTGATTCTTAATAGTGAGGGCAAAAGAAAAAACGGTATTAAAATACATATAACCGGGTAAATAACGCGTAAATTACCTTTACTATTTCCTTTTATAATTTATTATTATAGAAATAATACGCGATAAATACCCGGTTATATGTATGTTAATAATGTGTTGTGATCGCGAAAGTTTAAAAAAGACAAAAGAGAAACGTTTTTAAGTTTAGAGCTGTCAGGGTAAAATTGTGTGTATTTGTTCCGTTTTAATTTTAGAACGACACTAACCGAATAGCTATACGTTATTTTAGTTAGTTTTACGTCAATTAAATTAGCTTTAGCTAGTTAGTGCAACAACAGAATCGCCACCAGTGTAGCCTTAAAATATTAACGTCTTGTTTAAGAAAAAGGCCGTCTAATAGAAATACGCTGTCTATTGAGATTACGCCACGGTCGCGGTTCCATACCTAGGTCGCATTATCTCCTTAGCCATTGGTCCAAATTATATGTAGTAATGAGACTTTTGTTTTAAACACTTGAGACGATAAATTTACTTATTTTGATAAGAATTCATAATTGTCGATAATAAAACCAATAAACATCACCTTACGATTTAATTTTTTTTATAATTATAAAAATACTACTTTTTGTAAATTATATGTATATGAAAGTTAGAATTAGGTTGTCACTGACTTTTTTGTAGGCAGTATCAAGCTCTTAAACTTTTAACTAGAACTGAATCATAATACCTCTCATCATTAAGGCAGCGTTCGCAAGAAACGTTTTCGTTCAACCGTTTTTTCTCTGACTTACTTTGCAAATCCAACTACCACGAGAAAACCTTATAATTTTTCAGGTGAATTTATAACCTATGACTCTCACAAATACTGTGGCTTTCTTTTAGTGAAAACATTTTGAAAATCGGTTTATTGTTTTTACAGAGATTACCCCCTACAACGTCACAAACTCACAACATCACAAACTCATAAATCACAAACTTTACCTCTTTATTATACTAAATATTATAATATAGATAACGGTTATTGTGAGATAACGTCCACCCCTACATCGGAAGACTGATTTGTTATCCCGTATGACGTGAAGGAGAACTATGAATACGGGACAATCGAATGTACGTGAACTTGGGTGTTTTATGATCGGATTATCATTTTGCTGAATATAGGGTTGCTCCTTTACCCGTGTAGTTCCCGTTCCCTTGGGAATTTCGAAAAACTCCTCCTTAGAGCACCTCTAGGATACTCAAGGTATATGTGTGCCAAATTTCAAGTCTCTAGGTCCAGTGGTTTAGGCTGTGCTTTGTCTGTCAGTCACTTAGTCAGTAACGGAAGAGTTTTATATAAATGATGAAATGATCAATCATCATGTTGTATTTGTTCAGCAGCCCATTACTCTACGATCAATGGAGCGTATAAAAGTTAGCGGTACACATAGGTACATATAGGGCAGATCCACGTACATCAATCAGAAGAGTACTAACTTGTCAGATTCGGCGATCGCTCAGCCCTCTATTACGCGGAGGCTATCCGTCAATTGGGGCGCGGGTACATTTGTATCACAGTTTTATTTTATTTAATGTGGAATACTGTCTATAGGACCATTGAAAGTAGGTTTCAACAAATGTCAATCGTCAAATCCATCTCGAATGCGCACCGTTTCGGTAACGCAACGACTTCTCGTTCAAAATACCTCAGTGCCTTAAACCGAGAGTCTCTAATCACTGTGTGATCACAGTAATGATGGTTATCATTACTGGTTGATCTAATATCTCTCTGGTATCTGGTATCAACCAGTAATGACTTCCGGAACCAAGGCGAGGTCTTTCACTACTTACCTACTACTTTCACGACTATGTTCGGGGTTGCTCTACGGGATCAGAAATGAGGAGATACGGTAGAAGAACCTGGGTCACCGATATAGCCAAATGGATTAGCACATTGAAGTGGCAATGGGCAGGCTAAGTAGCCCGAAGAATAGATGGCCGGTGGGGCTTAAAAGTTCGCGAATGGAGGCCACGGACTTGCCGGTCCGTGGCCTCCATTCGCGAACTTTTAAGCCAGCGCAACGTTGAACGTCCACCAAGTAGATGGGCGGACGACCTGGTAAGGTCTACAGATCGGCGGTGGATGTAGGTCGCTTCTAGCTGCAACACTTTAAGGTCCTTATGGGAGGCCTATGTCCGGCAGCTTGCTCTTGATAACATGTTTTTTGTTAAAATCATCTTTTGAAGAGTAAATTGTAATATATGTAGCTGTTTATTCATTTGGGTCTTGTTGAATTTATTTGAAGCTCGTCGATGCTCGGGACTAAAGTGTGAACAAAACTCCCAGGGACAATGGAAACGCGCGCGTCGTTCAGATGAAGATAGATCGCAGCGAGACGCGTGGTCACCCTGTCCGCACTGGTCGATAGCTCTTCCTTGCTATGCGCGCCTGGTAGTTTATTGTTTTGACCTACGTACGATACGCGACTAATTTGTCTAGTACAAATTACTACGAGTTAGTTACGAGTTTTTAAAAAGTTTTTTTTACGCCTGCTAGGCGTGGTGAGTATGGCAACGGCCCCTAATGATCAGCACAAAGAGCCATGAGGGAGGTCAATGTTCAGCAGTGGATGTCCTACCGCTGAGATGATGAATTTATACATATATATTTCTGACTATCTGACTAGCTAACCCATGCCACTACAAAACCCTACAGGGTTTCGTGGTTACTACGGGTAACGAGACCTGTTATTACCTGTTATTAGATGTTGATTTATGTTTATTTACTAAAACATATTAAAAGGCATTGATTGATTTTTCGGTTTAAGTAAAAATTTAAACCTGTGATACTTCATAAACGGAACCCTAATTAGAAAATAATTAAAATTGTTATTAGCATTTAGCAACTGTTGAGTCCTATAATTCACCTTTGGACTGATAATAACTGAGACAACTCAATTAGTTTCTATAATAGAACCCTAAAAGTTGTAGTTTGCAATTAAATTGGGCACAATGTAGGCATGAACTGTTTAAAATCCAGCTTAGGTACTTAATAGACTACCCCTTTATAAGCTTATCAAAATATTGTATTGTCGGCGGTCGTTGATAAATCTACAACGTTTAAAGTAAATCTGATCGCTTAAAGTGGGGCAAAATCGAGCCCCACCGAGTCAGTTACAAACAAGCAAACAAACAAGCAAACATACAGGTGAAACTAACAAAAGCGTGTTCAAAATAAGGAATAAAATGTATAATTTTGTTACATGACGTCATGTTCCATAGAACACATGGGAAGTACCCATTCAGATCTGTGTTTAATTACCGATCCACGTGTTTACACGTTTGATTAATAGCCGTTGATGGGAATGATAAGGTCTGCCTGATTCTAGCTACATTTAGTAACCTAGATAGGTAGATGTGCCGTGGGGCCGTGGGGTGCGGGCAGTAAAATGTGACCCCTTCGCTCATGCACGTGGATGCAGTAAGAGCCAGCTAAAAGATACCTCCGCATGATAGACAGCAGCGTCGTTATTTATTAAATTAATTAATTAGCACGACCTACATAAATCAATTACACTAATTAACTAGAATAGATTAAAAATAGAATAAATTAGTGAAATTCCGAAATAATAAAACAAGTATAGATTCAATCACACATTCATTCTTCAATCTCCCAAAACGTCATGTTCCATAGAACACATGGGAAGTACCCATTCAGATCTGTGTTTAATTACCGATCCACGTGTTTACACGTTTGATTAATAGCCGTTGATGGGAATGATAAGGTCTGCCTGATTCTAGCTACATTTAGTAACCTAGATAGGTAGATGTGCCGTGGGGCCGTGGGGTGCGGGCAGTAAAATGTGACCCCTTCGCTCATGCACGTGGATGCAGTAAGAGCCAGCTAAAAGATACCTCCGCATGATAGACAGCAGCGTCGTTATTTATTAAATTAATTAATTAGCACGACCTACATAAATCAATTACACTAATTAACTAGAATAGATTAAAAATAAAATAAATTAGTGAAATTCCGAAATAATAAAACAAGTATAGATTCAATCACACATTCATTCTTCAATCTCCCAAAACCTCATGCATACCACAGATAATATAATACACTAGTAATGCATATCAACATAATCTTCTTCCACTCATCAGCAAAAATATCACAGTCAGGGTTCTGGTCAATAATAATAATACTATGGTTTTGTATCTACACCCTGTTCTACGCTCGCCAACCTGCCCCCCAACTTAAAATAATCTATATATATAAAATTCAAAGTCCTGACTGACTCACTGACTGACTGACCGACAGACTGACTGATATATCAACGCATAGCCTAAACCACTGGACCTAAAGACTTGAAATTTGGCACACATATATCTTGAGTATCCTAGAGGTGCACTAAGAAGGGATTTTTAGAAATTCCCACGGGATAGGGGGGGGTTAAATGGGATTTATATTTTCGAATCAAAGTGGCTCTGCGTGAAAAAGGGGATTTCCACGCGAAGTCGCGGGCAAAATCTAGTAATACATAATATATACTTTGTGTCTACCGTTAGTTGTCACTGTTAGATCGCCTGCCATAACTACAGCAGTAATAGTACGTTACTATGACATCCGTCAGATTTGTAACTCCAGCAGGGCTAGCATGGCCGGAGACTGATAAAATATTTATCCACGGGGAGAGGACAAAATACTATTCCCCTCTGTCAATTTTGTCCACCCTCCGAGCATGGCGACATGGGTGGATAAACATGCTACAGCAGGGGGTGAGTATCCACGTCTAATGTCAAAAAGTGATATAATTCTCTTTCTCCCCTGTTGCCGTGCTTTGGCAGGTGGATAAAATAATTTTATCCCTTGTCAGTGGAAATAACCGGTGGACAAAAGTTTTATCTCCAGCCCATGCTAGCCCTGCTGGTATTAAATGCTAAGCCAATGAAGCCTAACAACAGACCTAGCTGTATTATATAGTTTACTGCGTATTTTAGTACCAAACTATCCGCTAGAGGCGCTGTACAAGTCTTTATACATTTTTAACTACAGTCGCTAGCGAGTATAGATTGTGAAAACTCATGGTAGACCTGCTTGTCGGTTGATGTTCGGCCAGCCTTGAGGTCACAATAAGAAACTAAAATTTCCGAATTAATATTTCTTGATTATTGAAGGATTAAATTTGTTTTTGAAAGCATTTTTTCCAAGACTTCATTTTGTAGAAATGAAAAAACTTATCAAAAAAATTACGATTCCAATGGGGTTCGTAGCCACGTCCGTCAAGTGGATCCTTGACGATTACTTAAGCCGGAAGTGCTTTAACCACTAAGCTACGGAACCCGTGTCGGGTTATGTCGAAATTCTATATAAGGGAATGGCTTTATATACATAAGTGTGGTTTTACACTAAAAATAACAAACTAAAGAATAAACTACAACGAAATCTATGTTATTATATGGCACGTGCACCAATGGATTATTCTTTATTGAAAAATGTACGTGCACACTTAACACGTGCTTTAACGGTGAAGGAAACATCGTGAGGAAACCCGCGGCTTAGTTAGCTTCAGACAAATTGACCTGTTCTTTCCGCTGAATAATAGCGGACTAAGCTGACAGGATAGTATGGGTGCTAAGCAAGCCTAATCTATCTAACAATGTCCCAGGCACAGCAGCATGCTTAAAAATAACATCTACGTTGCTTTCCGAACAAACCACAATATTCGATCTCTGTGTAACGGTAAAGACTATCTACAACCATCTCAAAAATCCGGTGTTTACAAGTTGGTTTGTGACGATTGCAACGGGGTATATGTGGGTCAGACGGGCCGAGATTTTGATACTAGGTATAAGGAACATACTGCAGCGTATAGAAATGGCCATCCCGACAAATCACGTTTCGCAAAACATCTAATTGATACCGGCCATTCCTTGCGCGACAGTAATAATTATAACATTTTGCATGTACATATGTGGGAAAAGCTTCCGGTTGTGTGTGTTGGAGCAGTTAGAAATTCTCAAACACAACAATAATAGCGCGTTTACACTGTTGAATGACCAAACAAATTTAGTGTCGTCTCCATTATTACGTATTTTTTCGGGTAGTAGTAGGGCAACAACGTCACGCGGTGGGGGTATTTAAGGAGCGACGGCTGCGTTGTGGCTTCACCTGCCATTTATTTCAAGAGGTCGCTGCACTGCATTCCCATTGATCCCCCGCCCTTAACAGACTTAGAAGTCTCTGTCTGCAGACTTGCAATGACCGGTCATCAACCGGTTATCATTGCATCCTGCTATCTTAGCCCCAATAGGAAGCTTCTTAAAAGCGACCTAGAATCCCTTCTCAGTCTTGGAAGCTCAGTCATTCTGGCTGGCGACTTCAATAGCAAAAGCCCTATGTGGAATTGCTCGATACGTAATAGAAACGGTGCCCTCCTCTCAGGCTATCTAGATTCTTTAAATCTAGATCTTATTGCCCCCATGTGTCACACTCGATATTCCCCACGTATTGGTTTTTCCAACCAAACTCTAGACCTCGCACTGCTGCGGAACGTATCCCTTCGGATGAGCTCCATAGTAGTGATGCAGGAACTAGACTCTGACCACCGTCCCGTCATATTAAGACTTGGCCCTCTGCCGGACCCTACTCCCCCGACCAAGACTGTGGTGCAATGGTATAAACTTGAGAAAGCCCTCAAGGTTATCCATTCTCCCGACTTGGATAAAATCCCCGACGACATTAGGTCCCCTGGCGACATTGCTATTGCGGTCGACTCTTTGACCAGTCATGTCCAATCCGCCGTTCGCGACTTGTCTAGACAGGTCCCAGCTACGCCTGATCGTAACTGTGTCCTGCCTGATGAGATAAGACGACTGATCACAGAGAAGAACGCAGCAACTCGTCGCTTTAGTTCTTGGCCCTCCGAACTAAATCGCTTCCGAATGAACTCGCTTCGCCGCAAGGTGAAGAGGGCCATTCAGGAGCACCGTAACACTTCTTGGGACAATCTGCTCTCTAATATCGAACCCGGGCATCTAGCTTACTGGAGCCTGGCTAGATCTATGAAATCAGATGGTATCTCAATCTTGCCTCCTCTGCTTCGCCCGAATCACCAAACGCCTGCGTTTGATGACAAGGAAAAAGCAGACGCGCTAGCTGAGAGTCTCGAATCCCAATGCTCTCCTAGTCTTGAACCCGTCGACCCTGATCACCTTAACATGGTGAACAGTGAAGTCGACCGCCTAGTTTCCCGTCCCCCCTCTGCTCCTCCTTTGGACCTCATCAGAGCAGCAGAGGTTGCCCAGATCATTAAAGATCTTCGCCCTAAGAAGTCCCCTGGCTCGGACGGCATCAGCAACAGAGTACTCAAGAAGTTCTCTGTTGCCCTCATACATCTCCTGGTCAGCATCTTCAATGCTGCCATGGCTAACTGCTCTTTCCCTGATGTCTGGAAGGAAGCCAATGTAATTGGCATTCACAAACCGGGCAAAAAGGCAAACGAGCCTTCCTCCTACCGTCTCATCAGTCTCCTCAGCTCCCTGGGGAAGATCTATGAGCGTCTCCTTCTGAGACGTCTCTGGCGTCACGTCAATGAGCATAGTCTCTTGCCTGACGAACAGTTTGGCTTCCGAGCCCATCACTCCTGTCCCCAGCAGGTGCTCCGCATCACGGAGCACATCCTGTCCAAGTGGCATCACACTTGGCCAGCAGATACGGGCGCTGTCTTCCTCGATGTAGCTAAAGCCTTCGACAAAGTCTGGCACAACGGCTTGGTTTACAAGCTTTTCCTGCTTGGAGTGCCAGACAGACTCGTACTCATCTTACGAGACTACTTGTCGAACCGCTGCTTTCGCTACCGCGTGGAAGGCACGCTCTCAGACCCCAAACCCGTCCGAGCTGGAGTTCCTCAAGGCTCAGTCCTTGCTCCCCTTCTTTTCACGCTGTACACCAGCGATATTCCCCGACACCCGCAAGTCAAACTTGCCCTCTTCGCCGATGACACGGCTTTATACGCGTCCGATAAGAACAGGAATCGCGTACGCATAAGACTGCAGGCTGCACTAGACACCCTAGGTGCCTGGTTCAGAAAGTGGCGCATAGAGGTGAACCCGACGAAAAGTGCAGCAGTGTACTTCACTCGGAGTCCCTTCTTGCCCCAGCCTCTCCTCCTCTTCGATAAACCCATCCCTTGGGTTAGGTCAGCTCGCTACCTAGGAGTAATCCTAGATAGACGTCTCACCTTCTATCCCCACATAAGGTCTGTCACTAATCGTGCGAAGTTCGTGCTTAGCCGGTTAAACAGCCTTCTCAACTCGAAAAGTAAAATGTCCTTTAGAAATAAAGTGACACTTTACAAGACAGTTGTACGGCCAATAATGACATATTCCTCTGTCGTCTTTGGCCAGTCCCGTCATGTTAGATGCCTTCAGGTAGTCCAAAACAACTTCTTGCGCAGGGCCACGGGTTGCCCATGGTACATGCGCAATGTAGACCTCCACCGAGATCTCAAACTCGAGTCCATCGAACACTTTATTAAAACTGCTTCAAAGCGTTTTTATGAAGTGGCGGCGGAACACTCCAATCCCCTAATCTCGGGATTGCCCTCCGACTACCCGATAGAGCCATTGCCCACGAGTTCTTTCCTCCGTCGACCGAGACAAGTTCTCGGCTTGCCCGTTGACGAGCTCACCGCCGCTAACCCGGAGGTGACGTCAACCCGTCCCACACTAGCTGTTAGACACATTTTCAAAAACCGGTCCCGCCGGCGGGGCCGAAGAATACATTCTTCCGTCTAAAGGTGCAGTTTTGCACCTAGACGCTATCCTTCAGTAGATTCAAAAATTCTGGCAACAGTCCAAGCCGTGGTTCGAACCACGGGACGGGACGGGACGGGACGGGACGGGACGGGACGGGGCGGGTCGGGGCGGGACGGGACGAAACGGGACGGGGCGGGACGGGACGGGACGGGACGTGACGGGACGGGACGGGATGGGACGGGACGAGACGGGACGGGACGGGACGGGACGGGACGGGACGGGATGGGGCGGGACGGGACGGGACGGGACGGGACGGAACGGGACGGGACGGGACGGGACTGGACTGGACGGGACGGGACGGGGCGGGATGGGGCGGGACGGGACGGGACGGGACGGGACGGGATGGGACGGGACGGGAGGCCCCGGGAGGACCCGGCCGGATATTGCTAAATGGCCGTTGGTAATTAATAAACAATAACGGTACTATTTTTTATACAGTATAACTCCTTACCTGCCGTGCTAGCTTAGACCTGTATTACACCAAGTAAGAAAGAGCCTTGTCTCCATACATTACCGGGTTTGTGTTACATTCACAAACATGTCACAGTAGCAGGTAGTATTAAAGGCACCTCATCATCATCATCATCATTTCAACTGATATATGTACGTCCACTACTGAACACAGGCCTCCCTTGCATCCATGGCATGAGAAGAGGGGTAACATTCTACTGCCGGCAACCCACGGCATCTTAGGCACTTATTTTCTTATATAGTTCTCGTCTCGTCCCGTCCCGTCCCGTCCCGTCCCGTCCCGTCCCGTCCCGTCCCGTCCCGCCCCATCCCGTCCCTTAACCTTTGGTTTAACGTTAAGGGTGATTTACGGGTTTTGACAGTTTTTTATTTAGAAATACGAGTAGGTCAGTTTTTGCGTAGAATGGAATTGTTATTTGGGTTTATTGTTTTTTTAGTACTACTAAATGTTTAGATAATAACTCCACAGTGAGCTACGTTTCGTCTCTATATCTTCGTGATCAAAAAAATTATAACTAGGTAGTTATTACAAAATATTTTATTATATATATTTTTTTGATTAAATCTTGAACCCCAATAAATTAAGCCGTCTCTACCACCTTCCTAGCATGGTTATATATTCAGAAAACTCAGTACCGACTCTCACTCACTCAAACGAAACGACGACGACAGACGGAAAGAAATTCAAACAACAACAAAGTCGCTAGTCGCGGCAGGTTTTAGTGTTGCCATTTGTAAAATCAGAATTAAATTAATTATTCATTCATTATTAATTTATTATTATATATTAATTAATTATATTAATTTATATTTATATTATTTATTATTAATTCATTGCAGCTAGCGCTATCGCTATTTTGTAGTATATATTTACAATGCGCCATCTACCGGCGAGTAGCATGCGTAGCCGTTAACTTGCGTTGTTTGGGTTACCTTGTTACCTAGTTCCAATGTTTGCCGCTAGTGAACCATATGTTAATTTTATTTTTTAGAAATTGATTCAGGACCCCTTTGTTTAATTTCCCTGTATTGGAAAAATATATTAACAACAGAAATTGTATGATCCTGGTAATTAATCGGTCTTTCCTTACATTTCCAGAGACTTAATTTCCAAATAGAATCACGTAACGCCATCTTTTATTTTTTTAAGGGAGTTAAATCGTTTTGTAAGGGAATGGCATACCATGGTTATATATAGTGAGGTTATACCACATACTATTGTATATACCGCAAAACATGTAGATATATGATAATACATTTTGAATTACAAACAAAAGTATTTTTTATATAAAATTAAATCAATAATTAATAGAAAATAATTTTTACGCTGTATATCCCGAACACAGACTAAATTATGGATGATTGTACTGACAAGCTTCATTCAATCCCTTTCCACAGAGCGTAAATACCACGATACGCTCCATTGTAAAAACCGAGCCAGTATCCACTTAGTGCCGACGCGGAGCGCCCGCCGTTTTTCGCGCCAAAACGCAAACCAAATGAGGGTCGAAAAATTATTTTCGCGAAACCAAACTTAAAAAAAGCAATACTTTTAAATCAACTTGAACTTTAATTGGGATTTTTTGGTACGTGCTGTTATACGGGATCCGATGTCACTCTTTTTAAAAAATGTAAAACTGGAAACTGATTTAGAAATGTCTTTATTAAAGGATTTAGTAAAACTTAGAATTATCTTAGGATTTAGAAAGATGTGGAGAGACGTCCGTCTCGTCCGAATATGAGTGTCAACTGCCGTAGGTTCTGCGACCCGAGATGCATCATGCATTGAGGGTTGCTTATATCAGCATTTTTACTTACTAATTTAGTTTATAACAACCCCCCTTTTAAGTGAAAACTTACGGTTATTAGCGAAGTTTTCACTAATTTACTCTAATTCGCGGAGGAGAGGTTAATTGAGTACTTTCGCGTAATTGAACTTGATCATCGAGATTTTCATGAGTATTAAATTGAATAGAAACTTGAGCATTAGGACTTTCAGAGTTATTAGGTTCAATAAGGTCTGAATTTACGGACAAAAGACGAACATCTTTCTTTACAAAAGTAGTAAATTATAAACATTAAAAATAGTAGTATAGATACATAGAAAACCCATGAATGTGACATTAACAATGGGATCGATTCATTTTCTGATTCTAATCTTTTAATTACATTCAACATGTTATTTGTATTATCATTTAATTCATTCAAATTATTGTTATTGATTTTAGAAATTTTAATTGACGTCATATTGTAATTCAATTTATTGAATTTAGTTACATTACAGCATGAATCATTTATCAAATTAAAGTCTGAATTAAAATGACCAACTCTAAATGTTGGATATCGCTTGCTAACTAATTTCATATTTCTACACATACCAGTACAATTTGGTTTCAGTGTTAATATTCCGGTTCCCAAAATAATAGATTCTGATATCTCATTATCACATTCAATATTTAATTTTGTTGGTTCAGATTGTGTAAATATCCATCTGTTATCGCCTAAAGATTGCCAGATATCAACATGGCCGTAAATAAATTTGGTTTTACATTGTTTAGGTAGTGATGTAAGGATTTTAACTATAATTTCTGTTTCACAAATCGGGTAATTTTGAATACTAAATTCATCTGACATTTTACAAATCCAAATTTCATTGTTAATAGTTTTACAATTCTCTAAATCATCAAATATAATATATTTTGATTTATCCTGATTTAAGGCCACATATTGGGTTGTAGGTACTATCAGTGCATACGACTTGTATGTGGTAGTGTTGTGGGGAACCGGGATCGGAAAGTTTTTGTACAAATTGTATCGGTTTACCAATACTAGCGGAATCTTAAGTGTAAAAATTAACTTGTCATTTAAAATATATGATACTATTTCAGTAAGACTAATTAACTTATGAATATTTTCTAATTCTAAACTTACAGGGAATTCAGCGTACTTCGGTAAATATTTCACATTGTCAACCAAATCATAATATAAATCTTTTGGAGTTATAATCGATGGGTGTAAGGTGTTTGTTTTTGCAAATAAAATTGAATTTATAACATCTTCTAATTTATATGATAAGTTTAACATACAAGATTGAATAACACTAAATATATCATGTAGGGCAGATTTCAAGAGCAGCGAATTCGTGATGATTGTTAAATTACTGACATGAGAAGATAAGCGTTCCATTATCGAATTTAGCCGTATTTCGTTTTTATTTAACTCTATAATGGATTCATTTAAGTTAATAATAGCCGATTTTGAAATTAAAATATTTTCTTTGACTAATTTCAATATGTTTTTATCATTATTCTTCAAAATTTGAATGGCATCATTATACCGAGTTGCATCCTCTTCATCCATAGTACCAAAGACATGCTTAAAGATTGTGCCAATACCAGATATCCAAGCAGATCGTTTTGATTTATTAGTCAATAAATGAGAAATGGAATAGTAACTTCTAGAAATGTCATCATATAATGAAATAAGAGGTTGGAAAGAATTTTGACATTCCAAATCATCAATAGCATCACTTTTTACACAAAGGTATTTAGCCGAATTAAGAACATTATTTATGTTGTCAATATGAGGTTTTATATACTGCACTTCTATAGGTACTATGACATGTAGGTAATCGTTTATTAATTTTACAGATCCAGAAGGGTTGAAATAAATGCCGGGGCTTTTCACAATAGGTTCGATAGCGGTGAAGTCTGGGGTACGCGTAACACCATGACAGAATCCTGCCAGGCTGTAAGAGAAAAATTAAAACTAGGTTACTAAAGTGATTAAGTCTAAAATTCTTATGTTCTACTGTTACTTATCTTGAACCATAGTATCTGTGTACAAAACTGACTAAATCTTAAGATCGAGGGATCTGCACAACAGATAATGTTAGGTACTATGTTACTTCTAACTAAGGGAACTATTTTAACTTAATCTCTAATCACCAGACCTAATTAGATTGAAGTAGACTAAGCTGAGTTTTAAGACTGAGGTGCTACGGCTAATTTTACTTCATCATAATGATGTTTTATATGACGGCGATTGATAAGAAGGGACAATGTATGGTTACCGTGAATTTTGATTACTTTGTACGGTCCCTTCCACACTGGTGACAGGGCTTTCCTTAACCTGACATGATTTTTAAGGTAAACCATATCGCCGACTTTATATGTTACAGATCGGGACTTTTGGTCATAGTAATTTTTTGAGGACTCTTTTGATTTGACTATATTTTCAAGGGCTTTATCACGGGAAAGTTTTAGTCGATGACTAAGCATTTTCAGGTACTCTTGATAGGTACCAGAAGGATTAAGTTCATAGATTGAATCTGGAATGTAAGGTTTATGACCGAATACTAGTTCATAAGGAGTGAATTTGGTTGTAGTATGAACATTAGTGTTATAAGCAAAGATTGCAGTGTAAAGATATTTGTACCAATTTGTTTGATCTTCATTAGTATAAGATTTCAGGTACTCTTTGAGAGTCGAATGACTTCTCTCCAGAGCACCTTGAGTTTGGGGATGGTAAGGAGAAGACCATAAATTCTTTATTTTGAATAATTCACAAGTCTTTTTGAATAGGTCCGCTGTGAAATTAGTACCCTGGTCAGTTAATATCATTTTAGGTATGCCAAACAAAGAAATAAAGTGAATAAGACATCCAACGGTTTCTTCAGCTGTGGCATTGGCAATTGGGAAAGCAAAGGAAAATTTAGTCAAATCGTCTTGTAATGTGAGTATGTATTTGAACTGCATAAGACCTGCTTCAGGAAGAGGACCTACAATGTCCAAGCTCACTCGCTCAAAAGGTGCGGTTGACGTGGAAGTTATTTGCATGGGAGCTCGATTAACTCGTCGGAGAGCTTTATTCGTTTGACATTGAGGGCATTTCTTTACATAGTTTTCAATATCGGATTTCATCTTTTTCCAGTGGTACCTTTCTTTTATGCGGTTATACATTCTGGAAGAACCAATGTGTCCAGCGATGGGTAAGTCGTGATTTTCTTTTAAGATTTTGGGGACTTCGCTTATTGTTGGGAAAATTAACGAATTCCTGTAGACTTTGATAACGATTTTAGTATTGTGGAATAGGTATGCGAGAATGTTGTAGATTTTAGTATAGGAGAGTTTGACGAAGGGATCATTAAAATCCGAAATAGCAATTTCATCAGGGACTGAATTTGCATCAGTAGTTAATTCATTCCTGAGGGCTTTTATTGATTGAAATAG